>JAOTQM010000416.1:0-1421362 GCA_026939265.1 Oreonectes daqikongensis
TCAACTCCAGAGCGCCTGAAAGAGATAAGACTTCAAACATCGGCTGACCTCTTCTCCGGTTCTTCTCATATCATACATCGAGGCCATGGCCAGCCTTCGCCTGAGTGCTGGAGATGAGCAGAACCTCGGAAACAGCAATCAAACCATCACGAACCGCCTTTAGATGTTATGATGTCACACAGAAACACGACACGGCTTTAATAACCTGAAACACATAACTGCTCTACTTATGGACATTAAAAGAATTATTTTATCCGAAACGGAAGTTCTGTCATTTTTAAATCCCCTTCCAAAGTTTTTTCTTTCATATGAACAAAGAGAATGTTTTTGAAGAATCTCTTTTGTTCAGACCACATAAACAAAATGTTCCTCGTGCATGCACGCTATTGGCCTTAACCAAAACCTCTGGTAAACATCCTCTATCTCAATTTATATCACGAGGACTTGAATTTGAAAAGCTCTGAATTGATTATCTCCTCAATTGTTATTTGCCTGATTTTAATTATTTGAAAATCTTTGGTAGGAAAATTTGGCTTAATAATCTGATTCCATAACATCCACAAAGAATAAAGTCCCTTTAGATTATTTCTGATAACCATCAAAGAAAAACAATAATTACATAACTAGCAAGTTTAAAAGTATGTCTAGCCAGCATATTAACACTCTTCTGAGTGTCTGTGTTACAGATATATAATTCAATCTATACAGTTTAGAAAGTTGTTTATTGTCTGTGGTGTTAAGCATGGTTGTACATACAGTCAAAAGCAGTCACTCATAATGGCACAGACCAGGGCTAATCAATGAGTTTGTCATAGGGGCCAGTTCATGAAAATAATGAAATAATTAATCATCTGTTATATTGCTCTTTGCTAAATCAATTGCATGGTGTGTATGGCAGGATTGGTTTTTACAGTGAATATTTGGTCGAGACAGATAGAAGGTGGAGTGGGAGAAGATCAATCCGGAATCGAGGACGTATTACCTCACCACACTCCTTCACACCAGCAGAGAAGCAAACACTCGCTCTGTCTATGGGATACACAGGCTCTGCACAGATGCACGTAGATGCCGGTGATGTAGGTGATGCATTTGAGACGTAAGATGACCTGTCATCATTCATTTTCAAATATTACTAACAAAACTCATTTCAGATACACTGTATTTTCCTGTAAATGTACAGTTTTTATTACAATAACCGAGCATATAATCATTCCTAGAATTGAAACTATACACCTTTGAACCACACCGAGCGCCCAAGCGTCCAGTTTCAGCCACCGTACAAGGCAACTCTATTTCACTTTCACCAAAGTCTGCAAAAGACAAAAGCAGCGATGGTTTGTATATTTTTTCTATAGTTTGTTCATTTCCTTTGACCGATGAATATTTCTGTTATCTTCATCTCTGTTGCAGAAAGCACCTCCATTGTGTTTCTTGTCTATAATGCTATTGGGGGTCTTCTGAAACCCACCAATGACCCTGGCGTGGTCGATTACTCTCGATACGCCGCAGCCGCGGTGAATCACTGTGAACCCCCGTGATAGCAGCAGCCATCAGTAACCCACACAGCATTCTCGCTGAGCAATGTGACCTTCACTCTCAACACACAGAAGTACAGTCACCTTCACTCAGTGCATTTCAGTTTTTCAACATCATTTAAAGTGAGTTGAAAGTCTTTCGCTCTTTCATTCAGGAGATAGATGCTGCCCGCGATGAGACTAAATGTGCGTTTTGGGAGTATTCGCAGAGCATGATGGGACACTGGAGTTTGGATGGGTGTAGACGTGTCCATGTTAATGCCACTCACACTTCCTGTTCCTGTAATCACCTGACGCACTTCGCTATTCTCATGTCCTCCGCTCGGGCCAATGTAAGTCACAGCTGTTCACAATCATCACTTGTGCTGGCCCCCTGCTGGCGTTCTTTCTCAGTACAACCCTACAGAACCTTTGCAACATGTGTTAAAGAATGTAAATATGGCACAATTCATATTTCGTGAGCAAGTGTCTATTTGTGCTGTGTTTCGCGCAGCTACTCGCACATTATAACGCTCTGACGCGGAAACTCAACTGGGAATGGTCATCTATCTCTACATCGTCTGTCCATGTGCATCATCACTTTCTGGTTCTTCTCTTCTTCTTCCGTGACATCCAGAACACCAGAACCACCATCCACAAGAACCTGTGCTGCAGCCTCTTCATGGCACAGTTCATCTTCCTCATCGGGATCAACAAGATCGCACACAGGGTTTCGACTAAACGATTTTTTTATTATTATTAAACACACAGTTTTATTTTAATGTTACATTTTGATGGTATATCATTTGTTTTGTAGTGGTTTTGTTCTCTCATCGCGGGACTGTTGCACTACTATTTCTTCCTGGCTGGGTTTGCGTGGATGTGCATCGAGGGATTCATTTATATCTCATCGTTGTTGGTGTCATCTACAACAAAGGCTTCCTCCATCGGAACTTCTACTTATTTGGCTACGGGAGCCCTGCTGTGGTCGTCGCAATATCTGCAACTCTTGGCTCCAAATATTACGGCACGAAAACTGTGTAAGTTATCAGTATTATACTAAATTTTAAATAAAGGATTGAAAGTTCATTATGAGATCCTCTCTGGACACATCTTACAACACTTACGATTGGTTCCTGATAGATTGAAGAATGAATCAACGTCATATCTAAGGACTAGAATATGTGAAGGACCTCTTAATTTAAACCATTAGCAATTATGGCAATATCTTGTGTGTTGAACAGTGGAAATGATTTATTTATCAAGTAAATTTGAAACTAATAATTAATTACAAATTCTAAATTGTATTCATTTAAGGTGTGGCTGAGCACTGAAAATAATTTCATCTGGAGTTTCATCGGACCAGCTTGTCTGATCATTCTGGTGAGTATCTGTTCTTGGGTCATGCGGTACATTGCGGGCCGTAATCTAAAGCGTTAACGGTTTTCTTTATATTCTGTATTTATTATTCTTGTCGAACTATAAGTACATGACAATATTGATAATCATTATCGTAGCAGGTAGTTTTCCACCTTTAAGAAATATATCTTGATAAATGTTATTGACATTTTAAAAGAGTAAATATTTTGTGATTTTTTAAGGTCTTACTTGGTTTATAGAGTGTCCAACAACAAGTTTACGTACATACAAGGTGTAAAAACACTTTATTTTTCTAATAATAGGCAGTTATTACAACCTTGCTTTTAAACTGTTTCGTTCGCCGGTTCATCTTTCTAATCCCCTCCTTTCTGTGAGCCTACTCTGATCTGATTGGTCAGATGGTGTAGTCTGCTGTGATTGGTCTATCGCGTACAGCGTCGCAAATGGAACGTAGGCGGGCTTTGCACCGAGTGGCGCAAATCTGATGCGCAACTGAAATTAGAAGGACAGACGACTTGTTCGCGTGATTCAGAGTCGACTCCTTTTTTCCAAAGCCAATAACTTTGTTTCACTTTCGGCTTTACAACTTGGCAGACTGCTTACATTCACACACAGCAACATTACACATTTTAAGGACATCGTAATAGTACTCTTTAAGACTATAACGTAATAAGAATAACGGTAATGAGAATTTTTTTAAATGTGTTTTAAAATGAATGCTTTTACACAGACCTTGTTTTTAACAAGAAACATATTTGTTGATGCATGTATTTTAAAACATTACGTTTGACACCTTGGAATCCAAGATTTCATGAGAATCAGAATTCAGTAATGCCAGTGTAACAGTCTCATAAATGTTTTCCTCTCAGGTCAATCTGATGGCATTTGCTGTGATTATGTACAAGGTTTATCGTCACACTGCAGTAAAGAAACCTGAAATTAGTCACTATGAAAATATCAGGTAAAGAAATTCAGTTATACAATCTAAATCATTCATAAGAAAACATTAATGCACTGATATGTATGTTATGATATATAGAACATCTGAGAATGTGCAACATTCCTCAGGTCATGTGCGAGGGGAGCTATAGCTCTTCTCTTCGTTCTGGGAGTTACGTGGACAGCTGGTGTTGTGCACATTCTATATGAGACTACCCTCACTGCGTATCTCTTCACATTTGCCAATGCGTTCCAAGGGATGTTCATTTTTATATTTCTTTGCGTGCTATCCAGAAGGGTAAGGATTTTTTGTGCATTAGTATATCAAATGTACATCATGCTATTCAGCATCAACTGTTTCATTCAGTGCATTTTTCTAATACTTTCATCAGATTCAGGAGGAGTACTACAGATTATTCAAGAATGTTCCATGTTGTTACGAATGCCTGAGATGAACTTTATCAAATGAGGACTGCTATTCTGCAACTGACATGCATCTGAGGAACCTCGCAGTGGTTTACATCTAGTGGGAAAATTACAATATATTTATTTTTTTTAAAGAAATGTTTTAACGAAAATGTTACTGCATGCCATGACCTTAACGTTTCTAAACATCTAAAATTTCAGAAGTATTTCCAGTCAGTAGCTAACAATTTCACATTTAGTAGCTAACATTTTTCTTACTGAAAAGATGCTTTGATTTGTAAAGTATTCTGGACTAATAAAACATTTTCTGTTCTTGTACATTGTGCTTTTGGTGTGATGTTGATAAAGGGCCAAAATAATGTGAACACCATGGAAATAGGTGATATCTCTTTATTATTAAGGTGTTGGACAACCATTTTTGACCCAGCTCAACAAAACCAGTCTTACAGGATCAATTTATTTAATATTTGGCTGGATATAATTATTTAAACCCTGAAATCTGAGGGTGCAAATAAATCTAAATATTGAGAAAATCGTCTTTAAAGTTGTTAATCAGAGGCGCTGTAGCAGCCACTGCTAAGAACTAACAGGTTTGTTTTAATGCTCTCTTTTAGCTTACCGCTATAATGACATTGCAGAGGATATATGAACCTGAAAGCTGACATTCTAAGCTTTACATAGATACCAAACTTGAGTGCATAATTCCCAAAAGAGCCGCAGCAGCGAGTGAAGTTTTTAGGTGTGTTTCCGGCCATTTATTTTAATGATTTTGCTGCATTCACTCACAAAAATAACGTTTTGATATATTTTCGGTAGGAAATTTACTAAATATCTTCATGGAACATAATCCTTAGTAAATATCCTTATGATTTTTGGAAAAAAGAAAAATCTATAATTTTGACCCATACAATGTATTTTGCTCTTACTACACATGTTTTGTTCTACTTAAGAGCCTCTATCTTACTGATAATAATGTTCATAATTCTTATATTTGAGTCTCCAACTATACATAAATATGATTAAAACTTCAGAGAATGCATTATTTGTCTTAATATTTACCTTTGCTTTGCCTCTTTTACCCTGTCTGTGAAACACTGGGTTTTAGTTCCTGACTCTTTAACGCCCGCCCCCTCATCATAAGCCCAGTGTCCTCTGATTGGTCAGCTGGCCTAATCTACTGTATTGGTCAACTGTGTTGAGCGCGTGTCGTACATGTTATGAAACCTAAGAAACATTCCAGTAAAAGAGACGTAGTGCATACAGATTAATCATATTTGCTTTAATTAATGATACTGAACTTTAATCATGAGATTGTTAAACATTACCGGTGATGATATAGTTAATGATCGAGTTAGCTCGTAGTAACGTTATAGTTTGTCAATATATCCAAATCCACATTGAAAGACGTTCTTATGATGATTTTATTGTGTTTTAAAGACACTTTTCCTCATGTTCACAAGTTAAAGTAAATATAATGTCAAATATAACTTAACAAGAGCATTCGCCTGTCGTTGCTGTGAATGTGTTTTGAAAAGTTTCAGCGCTGTCTTTAATAATCAACAAATAAATGACGTTCCTGAACTCCGCAGTTAGTTTCGTTTTTAACCTTTCAAATATCAAATCGTTCAGGCTCAAAATATCCATCACAGCAAACAGCAAATCTCAGTTATGCGCCCACAGTGTGTGTGTAAACTTGAATTGACCTGAACTGAGCGCGTCCACGACGGCAGCAGGAAACATCGGTGACGCGCGCAGTTGACTAAACACACACAGCCTACACTGGTGGGCTCGCGATATAATCATCTTGAAATAACAACTATGCTAACTTGCTTTATTGTGGACTTTGGGATCTGTAACTTTTCAGATTGTTTCACATACTAAAATACACTTGCACACCAAAGAACAATATGGCTCTTTAAGTTTTGTGATCCAGGGTAACATTTGACTTTACTACTGATTTAAACCATTTAGCAATAGATTCAAACAACTTATAGATAGTATCTAGTGAAATGTTGAAGCACTTACTCTTCTTATCATTGTGGAGATGGTTGCTCATAAAACTCAAAACTGTCAAGTGTCACTGATGACTAATCACACTGTCACTAATTTTCTGTACTAAGCACTGATGAACACAACTTGTCCTGACACCTAGTTAGAAGTTTTGGTATGCAACCTAGACAAAATATAGTAACAAAAGATAATAAAAAAACATTGAGTTGTGGTGAGGGTCTATGACTGTTGTAGTGACATGGATGATATATGCCTAGTTGTGTCTAATTGAAATACAAATTTATTTTCAGTATAAGTACAAATTCCACAACATAAAACAAAGTTATTGTAATGAAACACAATAATTTATTCATCATTGAAAATGTACATGAATACAAATTTGTAAAAAAGCATAGTAAAATAACATTTATGATTTCAGGACATGAAAAAAAGTGTGTTTGCTCATATTTAGGGTTTGAAGATCAGATGACAGATTGATTTTGTTATTTGTCTAGTGGGTCACTTGCTCTTCAAACAGGTCTTGCTGACACTGTCTGTGATCACACTGACCTGTCTCACACCTTTGTCCTCTTGTTCTGCTTACAGAAATTCTATCATTCAGAATATTCTATAACACCAAATCACTGTAACTTTACATGTATGTGTATACACAGCTAATAATTAACATATGCCGTTTTTATGTATTCCTGAAAGAGCATGAAATTGAACAATGTCATTACTGCTGTTGTTAATCAAATCATTTTGTAATGTTGAGTCCATTAATGAGTACAACTAAATATATTGTAAAATGCAGTGCTATGGTGCCATGCCACAGGGTCATTTCACCTCACTAAATAAATCAGATAAAGTAGTGGGAGGGTAAGATAGAGTCCTGCTATAAAAGATGATGTCCAAGTTTTTGATCTCATCACTGGACCTCACCATGTGGCAGCTGTATATTGTCTTCTGGTGGCTTTGGCTGGTAAGTTAATACGCATACAGCACATATACTTCATTTACATCCATGCATTTTCTATTAAGTAATTGGCAATGCATTTATTTGCCCAACAATTTAACCCCAAACCTTGGTATCACAAATGACTTACCGATTGAGCTACAGTTACAATTACAGTTACTTAAAAATGTGTAAAATATTTTTTTATGTAGAAACAAATGTAATTGTTTCTCTTTTTTCCCCCATTAGCCAGTGAGAACACAATTATGGATGTAGATGCTATACAGATCACCAAAAACCACAAAGACTCACTCCTAATGTTAATGTTAATTCTCTTATTTTTATCATATAATGAAGTCAATGGACCTCAGGGAGAGCAGACACAACTTTTAATATTAAACAATTAAACCATTCTGTTAGGGTTGGCATGCTGTTAGTTCGGTAGGTTTTTACAGGCTAAATGTGCCATTTTGACAACTATTGTTTTCACTGTACTGTATTTTGTCTACTGGAACTTATTTACTATGGATTTTCAGTTTTCAATTGTCTGAATAATGTTCAAAACTGTGTTTGTCCATGTATCTGAATAAGGTCCATTATGATTCATATGTAGATTAAATTAGCATGGTTTACAATATTTATTCTCCATGCTTCCATTTCCATGGCCAACATTGTAGAACCTTTCCTGAACTCTAAAAAGACATACGAGTATAAATATGAAGGACTGGTGCGAGTGGGCCGAGAAATGCCAGACCTGGTGGAGTCTGCCCTGAAAATGAGGTGCACTTTCAAAATCATTGGTGAATCTCCACAAACTTTTGTCCTACAGGTAACCAACACTGTTACTCTAATTCTGTCACTGCTTAGTCCTTTTATCTATACTGAGTTGAGAAACTTGACAAAATACTGCTTATTCCTGACCCAAACACTTGCCTTACTCTATATATGAGTAAAAAATAAATGTAAAAGTGATTTTTCTTCAAGATCGCAAATGTAGACTTTGAAGACTTCATGGCATCCCTGGGAAAGGTGTCTTCAGCCCTTCCCAAAAACTCACCAAGCGTCTGTCTGCTGAGTTCAGCCAACCAATCGTATTCGAGTTTTCAAAAGGACAAGTGACAGATATCCGCGCTCTGTGCCTGGCGTCTCAAATACAGTAGTAAATATTGTGAGAGGGTTACTTGGATTTCTACAAGTCACAGTGAAAACCACACAAATTTTTACGAACTGGTGGAGGTATGTATGTCACATCCAATATTTCAAAGTAAGTTAGTTAGTTATTTAGGGAGGTGGGGGGGAGGGTAAGAAAATACTTGTGTGTCCTTTTTGTATTTTTTAGTTGGGGATTCATGGTGTGTGCCAGAGCAGTTACACTATTGAAGAGGATTCTAGTGCCAAAGAGCTGTTGGTTACCCAGATGGTTGATATCAGCAACTGTCAACAACCAGCAGCTTTGTACCGAGGCATGGCTCTCGCCCCTGAGGACAAACTCAGTAAACAAGTATGTGTGTCTAACCATGACAATCCAATTACATATTTAAACTTAAGTAGGCTTGAACTCAGCTGTACACTGTTTGGACTTACAGAGGGGTGACAGTGTTGTTTCCACTGTGAAATACATCTACACTGTAAAGTCCACAGCAGAAGGTGGTCTGGTCACTAAAGCATTTGCTCAGGACGTCAGTACTTTTCTCCATTCAATGTGAAGGGAGGAACTCCAGAATGTTGGCATTGTAAGTCACTCACAGTAACAATAAATTATTTTCTATTTAAGATGGCACAACATTGTGCAATCTATGTATATATGTCTATGGTTGGAACACTGGTGATTTTGGATGATCCAGCAGTCTTACTTTTGCAGACGGGACATTGAACTTCTCAAAGTGTCAGACACAACAGATAAAATAGTGACCGGGCAAGTGCAAAGCAGAGGCAACCCTGATGTACAAGACTGACAAAGACCTCAAACCAATTCCTCTTCTGATGATTAACCTGAATGATCCAGTGCCAAAGGCAAACCCCCAAAGATTATATACACCAAGCATATTAACATATACAAACATGAAGATTCAATATAGTGCTGTATCGTATAGCGTTTAATCCATTGTGTACTCTAACAGATTTTAGATTTGATCAGCACTTGGCACAGGCTAACATTTATCATGTGGACAGTGCAACTAGCACAGATGTTCTGAATCTAATTCAGTTGCTGCGTGTGGCAACGATTGACAATCTCGAGCAGTTGTGGAAGCAGCTTGAGGGAAATGATGAGCACAGGTACTTTCTCGACAACCTTCCAAATAGGATGCAATCCGAGATCATCGTCTCCTAGTGACCATTCCTTTTGATCTTTAGGAGGTGGTTCCTAGACACAGTTGTGGAGGTACCAGATGAGAGGATCCTCAAGTTCCTCGAGGCCAGATTCAAAGCAGGAGATGTCACAGCGAATGAGGCAGGACAGGCTCTGGTTGTGGCGTTTAACCACTTGTCTGCTGAACCTGTGTCGGTAGCATTAGCCCAGGTAAGTCAACGACCCGGTTGGTCTCCTGACAAAACCAAGAATTACATTTGCAATAGTTTTTCTAATGTTCTGCTTTGCTTTTTAGGAGTTCCTGACAATACCCTTTTGTAAATCCCATCCTCTCCTGTGGAACACTGTGATTTTAGCATATGGTTCTCTACTCTACAGATATTGTGTTTATACTGATCCTTGTCCAGTGACAGTGGTGCAGGTATCTATGCTCTATGGTGTTTCTGTCTGCGAGATAACATCATACTGTTGGTGTAAGGTACAACTCATTTAATTGACATTTTCTTTCTCTGTCTTGTAAATAATGTTGTCAAGCCTTTACTGGATATGGCTGTTGGTGGACTAAGTAAAAACTCAGAGGTGGAAATGGTTCTTGCTCTGAAGGCTTTGGGAAATGCAGCTCACCCCTCCAGCATCAAGACTCTCCTAAAGTTCCTTCCAGGATACTCAGCTGGAGCTGAAAAACTTCCGACCAGAGTACAGAGTGTTGCTGTCCAGGCCTTCCGACTGCTTGCAAGTAGAGACCCTCACAGTGTAAGTATTTCACCTGCACTAAGGTGACCATGATTTTGTCATAATTGGTCAACTTTCCATTAAATGTTAGGGTTATGGCAAAGATCTGTCTACTGGGCAAACTGTGATATTAGTATTACACCAGCATACAATAATTATTTGTGTTCAATATGGAGCACATATCAGCACAAATTTCTTGCAAGAATCATTCGCAGACCATATCTCTGCTTCTTGTGATGTGTATGTGTACAGGTACAGGATATTGTCCTGAGCCTCTTTGTGCAGAGGACTCTTCCTGCTGAAATCCGCATGATGGCCTGCATGGTGCTTCTAGAGACCAAGCCATCCATAGCTTTGATCTCAGTGATAAGTGAGGTTCTCCTGGAGGAGGATGACCTGCAGGTGGCCAGCTTTGCCTACTCAGTGCTCAGAGGCTTTGCCAACTCCCGCACTCCTGATAATCAACATCTGTATGCTTGTGTGACTGGGTACAGTTTACGTTTCCTGAAATGCCTTTACCCTGAACTCATATCTTTCTTTCTTGCAAAACAGATCCACTGCCTGTAATATTGCCATGAAGATTCTTTCATGCAGACTTGGTCACTTGAGTTATCGCTATAGCAAGAATGTGCACTTGGACTGGTTCCGTGGTGGGTTCATTTAATTTCTGTCACATATACCTTTAAACTTTAAATGGTCTAATCTTGTTTCTAAACTCCTCAGATGACTTTTTGTTTGGGACATCCACTGATGCTTTTTTCCTGCAAAATGGATCAAGTTTCTTACCCAACCAACTAATTTTAAAGGGAAAAATTAATTTCATTGGGAGAATATTACAATTACTTGAGGTAATAGAAAATCTCTGCAGTCTAAATGGTGTGTTGTTTGAACTCATTGTTGGGTACAAAATGGACAAACCCAACGGTTAGTTAAAATTAGTACCAAAGAAAATGCTGCCTTTGTAGATTTGTTCCAGATCTTTTCCAAAATTTGTCTTTTATGTTGACAATGTTTTTTTTAGTTTGGTGTCCGTGCAGAGGGAATCAAAGAGCTGCTCACAGATAAGCTCCCTCAACTGGACAAAACTTTTGCAGTCACAGATTTTGCAGCTATTATAAAAATTGTAAGTGTCTTCAGTCCCACAATATATGAAATGTATGATGTATGCCTAATTAATGTGGTTCCAAATAACCTTTTTAAAGCTCTCGGACTGGCAGAACCTCCCGAAGGACAAGCCTCTATTATCAGCGTACGCACGTGTGTTTGGACAAGAAGCCTTTTGGATGGATTTTAGTGGAGAGTTCATACAGAGCATTATAAAGGTATTCCTATCTCTCTACCTTTTGAGCAGCACATGGATAATTTTTAAGCTTACTTTTTCTATTAGCTGGGAAACTGATATTTATTTTCTGCTCCTCAGTCAATTAGTCCTTCTGCAGGGAAGGAAAGTTCTGTTTGGGAAAAGATTCAGAATCTTCAGAAAGGAATGTCCTGGCACTGGACCAAAGCACATCTTGTCTATGAAGCTCGATTCGTACAGCCAACTTGTGTGGGTCTCCCAGTTGAAATCAGCAAATATTTTCCCATCGTAAATGTTGTTACAATGAAAGGTAAGCTCTAGAATTCAATTTTTTCAATTTTCTGTTAGACCTCTGTTAATACCAGATAAAAATGGCACTGTATGCAATGGTGATTATATATTCTGTGTCTTCAGCTAAAGCTGAAATAGATCCTCCTCCTAAGGAACATCTGGGTGAGCTGCTAAACTCAGACATTTCCTTGCAGACTGATGGCTTTGCTGGGTAATGAACAAACTTCAACTCTCAGCTATGATTCATTGAGTGGATTCCTTGTAGACTGTGATATATCATTTTTCTTCTGGGACTGTGCAGTATCACGTCACCACAGTGATCCAGACACCTGAATTCTCTTTGAAATACAGCACAGGATGTGCATTTCACTACACTGCATGCCTGTTAATACTTACTACTAGTAGATACTGGTGTTTTATCAATAAGATGTTAATTTTATTTTCAAAGAAATACCTTACGTTACATTATCATACATAAAAGTGCAATTTTTTTGCTTACCTGGAACAGGTTAAGCTGAGTTCTTATTACTGAAAGTTAACTTCCCTCTTGCTTACAGAGTGACAAAGGATCATTTTGTCTTTCATGGAATCAACACTGATCTCTTCCAGTGTGGCATCGAGCTGAAGAGTAAGGCAGTCAGCAGTCTGCCATGGGCGTTCAACTTAAAAATAAATGTAAAAGAGCGGAAGTTTGAAATGAATTTGACTCCAAGTAAAACAGCAACCGAGTTGATATCATTTAAGTATGTTTTCCATGATTTTTGTGGCACCTTTGTAATATAAATAATAAAGCCTTTGAATATCCTGGTAATCTCTCATTCCCCAAACAGTTCTGATGTGTATGCTGTATTGAGGAACATCGAGGATTCCTCTTTAGCTAAAATGACTCCTATGATGCCTGTGGAAAAGGCCTCCCAGCACCAGGACCTGCCACTGGCCAGAATATTACCCACCAGCAGAGATGCACAGGTGCAAAAATGCTCTCAATACTTTTTGCAATATTTTTTTTTACAAATATTGGAAACTGAAATGTGGGTTTTCCGAGGCAGACTGAGGACTCAGAGGTAAAAATCAGGCAATGTGCTGAAGCCAAGATTTATGGAACTGCAATCTGCATTGAAGCAGAAGCCAAACGAACACATTACCTTCACGAATATCCACTGTACTACTTCCTGGGACATACACGTTTCTTATGTCAATTTGAACCAGGTAACATCAACCTGAATGGATTATTCATATAAACTGTTTATTTCATGGTTTCTATGAATCGCATGTTGCTTTGTTTCCAAAGTAAAGGGAGCCAAACCTATAGAAAAGATACAGATTCAGGTCACCACAGATAGCAAACATCCTCCAGAAGTTAGTAAAATGATGGATCTCAGCCGCAGAATATTCCAGGTACCACGTCTACTGTATGTTTAGCCATGCCATCATTACTTGTGGCAGAATCATGGTCACCCCTGAATTATTGTAATGGATTTTTATTACACATTCTTACCCCTGTATAGGACACAAGAGATGAGACCATCTTCTCCTGTAGAGAACACAATATGTCCAGCTTCATCCCAGCATCTGAGGTGCAATGCCAGCATAGTTACTGATTTTAATTAAGTCATTTATTTACAAGTAATGAATAGGTATGACATATATATAAACAGTAAAACTTATATGAGATCTGATGGTTTGTCCATGCTTTAGGTTCTCGATGCCACCCCAGATCCAGTAGCCATTGTAAAAGCACTTGCTCTAAGTCCACCGGCAAAGCCGTTAGGTTACGAAGGCGTAGCCTTTTATTTACCAACAGCCCAGAGAGAAGACATTGAAATGATCATCTCTGAAGTTGGAGAAGAAGCAAACTGGAAAATGTGTGCCAATGCAAATTTGGATAAGAGCCATTCATCAGCGAAGGTATGAATGTTACATGTGATAGTTTTAACCCTGAAATAGATTAAATTAGAGACGTTTGTCTTTTCAGGAGGTTAGAAATTCATATGATGGTGTCCACAGACTGTTTTTTGGTCTCTTGAATACTCTAAACTTTGCTCTTTAAAGTTTATTACTTGTTGGTTTCAACATTGCCTCTTTTTTCTTCTCATGCTCTCTAGGCCCATCTCCGATGGGGCGCAGAGTGTCAGACATACGACATGTCTATGAGGGTGTCCATGGCGTGCCAGCTAGAGGCTAAACCATCATTTTACATGAAAATAAATTGGGGAGCCTTGCCCTCAGTATTCACAGGGATCAGTCAAAGGTGAATTTAGTTCATGTTTTTTTTAACCATTATAGGCATACTCTACATGTTTCTGGTTCAAAGATTGTATATACCTGGCATGTTTCTATTCATACACCTGCCTCCATCAGAATTAAGGAATATGTGCCTGGCATGTCTTATCTTCTGGGCTTCTACCTGAAACACGAGAAAAACCCAGAACGTCAGGCATCTGTTAATGTTGTGGTCACCTCACCAGAGGCCTTTGACTTCAGACTGAAAGTCCCCGAGGTTGGTTTAAATGAATGTGGTATTTCTTCAAGATGTGTAATCTGTAGGCTAAAAGAAGTTGTTTTGTCTTATTCAGCGAACAATCTACAAAAAGGCAATTCCCTCAGTGTTCAATCTTGTGGGATTTGAAAAAGCGAACATGACCATGTCGACCTAACAGGTAAATTTAGGATTCTTACATTACAGTTAAATAGTTTAGTGTCAATTGATGGATTTTTTTCATGGTCTTAAACCTTTTGGTGTCTGAATGTTTTAAACTGTGTTGAAATGTAAATAGTTTAGTATCTCACTGTCTTTCATTTAACAGGCAGGTGATACAGATGTTCTGGAAGACAAACATCAAAAGTGATTGTCTAATTAGGCTGAATCATTTGTACATTTTTGGCATCGCCTATTCTGTGCAAATGAAAATATAATTTAAATTTATGCTGGTATTTACTGTGGAATTTTACACCAATACAAATTAAGCATCAATGTCTCATGTTAAATCTATCACTTAGCAATTAAGTAGCTACCCTCTGTTTTATGCTTATGCTCCAGTTTAGACTGGGTTATATGTACCTTTATGTTCAGAATATTAATAGTTTAGCACAGAATGGCAATACATGCAAAATGCCACCTAGTAGAGAGTGTCACGTTAGGTTTATGGCTTACTTGCAAGCAGATAAATTGTAAATAAATGTCTCTGATCAAAGTTCTGGTTTGATTAAACTGCTGCCCAAGTTCTTTTAAACTTTCTTTTGATCTAGAACACAATATTGAATTATATGTCTGTCTGCTGAATTTAGTTTCACTCTCTGGTCTGCTTTATAGCTTGTTTGCATTGCTTGTAGTTTTGATGACACACAAAAGGGCAGCTGGAGGCCAGGGAGAGATTTCCTCCATAGGAATTCACTACCACTATGTCTAAGTTTTGCATAGTTTATGGTTGTTCAAATCAATCAAACCATGAAACCACAAAGCGTTTTTATAGTGTAGCAAAAGTTGTTGTTCGTAAAAATGGGAAATGCCAGTATTGACTGAAAAATGGAGGAAAAGTCTTGTAAACCTGAAACTGCAGTCGGGAGGAGACGAGTTAAAATCAGGTACAAAATAATTATCAGGAAGCCTGATTCTGTGTAAAATTTCAAAGGACAGCTGGTTTATAGGCAAGTTGTGTGGATCACTGTCGAGTCCAACTGCTTTTAATTTCATCACATAATGGCGTGTTTTAATCCTGGGGCCTCATTTATAAAATGCAGCGTATAAACCGTGCTAAATTTGATCTTACGATCATTTCTAAAAGTGCGTAGGTGTGATTCATAGAACGAACGTACGCACATAAAACGGGTGTGCACCTCTCTGTCAGATGTGAAATCTATGAATTGCAAATGACCTTGACATTGCGCACAGCTGAACAGTTTCAGATCTCCTCTTTTTAATGGTGTCTAGTGAATGTCATTGATCCAGGGTTATTCTAACACATAGTTGTCAGTTCATTAATATTCCAACACATAGAAATAGACAACCAGTCAGATGCTCTACCACTGAGCTATACACCAAATGGGTAAAAAACACCATAAACAACTTTTTAATATTGCAACACATAGAAACACATTGTGGCATTAGATTATACAAGTGAATGTGCTTCACAGTTATGAGTGTCAGCGAATATATTTTACAGTTGTAGTTGGCCATTTATGATGACCGCCAGTGTGAATTGGCAACAGCAGTAACACCTATTTTAAAGGTTTTCCCCAAAGGGAGCACCTGGATTTTAACCGGGGCCCTCTTGATCTGCAGTCAAATACTCTACCACTGAGCTATACCCCCCTAATTCAACAGTGCTAAAACCACCATAAAAACCCCCAACTTTTTTATGTTCCAACACATAAAAAGACACAACCACCATAAGGAACTATGGGAATCTGGTCTGAATTTTTGAGGAAAAGCGTGGTATCATCAGCCAGTTGACTGATGATGATTGATTCCTTGCAAGGCACTATTCTTAATGTGAGTGGCTAATAATTGAGTAGCTAATATAAATATATTTGGTGAAATGTGGCACCCCTGACATATACCCGGCTGCAATTCAAACCTAGAAGAAGTACCATGCTTAAGTTTTATAAAATAATTACCATGGGCATATAAAGTTGATTGCTGTAGTAAATGACTTTTATGACATTTAACTTAAGTAAACCAAATTTTTCCAAAGTTTTAAATATAAAAACATGTTTAATAGAATTGAAGGCTTTGTAAAAGTCCAAAAAAAGCAAATAACTATCATCCATTACTAACTTTGAATAATCTAACAAATCAAGAACCAACCGAATATTATTTTAAATGTGTCTTTTTTCAGAAGTCTGCTTGTGATTCATTTATTATTTCCATTAACACAGATTTGAAACGTTTTGCAAAGATCTTAGCAAAAAAATTTTAATCACAATTTAAAAGACTGATTGGATGGCAATTATCAATTAGTAATAAATCTTTATTAGAGACATTAATATTCTTAAAAGCACCTATTGAGTCTATAAAAGACTTAGTACTGTCATAACAAAATTGACTGCTATAATGATTCTTATAGAATTCAGAACAATGTTTGGCTATTTATTTTGGGTCTTAAGAGATAGTATTACCAATTTTTAATTGATGATTGTAGTTTTTAGACATAGATTTCTTCAACCTAAAAAACTGTGGGAATTACGTTGTGACTAAAAGGGGGAGGTGTGAGGAAAGCTCTAGCCGCGGAAGCAAACCATTTTCTCACAGATAACCGGAGGTTTTGGCAGCCACCCACACCGCTGCTCTGTGTACACGCGAAAGAGAACTGGATGATTACACTGCGGGTATAACTTTTTCTTCACACCAACACGATGAACAGTGTCAATCACATCTGGAAGATGATCAACGTGTTCTGGCAGTAACTTCTGATAAATGCAAACCACTTCTTTCCTCACATTTTTCTCATCAATGTTTTCAGGCAAGCCGTGTAATTTCAAATTCCAGCGCCTGGAGTATCGTTCAATTTCAGTGATACGCGATTCCAACACATTGATTCGACTGGCTTCCTTAGAAAATTATGACTCAATTTGAGAAACTCTGGTCTTAACTTTCTTTACATCATCACATACGAAATCCAGCTTCTTTTTTAATCCAGCAATGTGAGAGGTATTGTTACCAAGCATCGACTCCAGCTTATCAGACCGCATGTTGATGAGCTCGAAAAGTTTTGAAATAATACCCATAAAGTTCCCATAATACTTTGGGAACTTGCAAAGTAAGTATTTGTACCTGTAAACTCAAATGTACACTCGTAGCCCCAATGTGAAAACTTGTAAAATGAATAACTGAAGTTGAATGTCGAGATTTGCACTCGTGGACAAAAGTCACAAATCTGTGTTCTGAATTTGAAGTTGCAGACAAATGTGTAAAATGGCATTTGTGAAATATATTGACAGATACAAATGTACAGCATATATTTACACGTTTTCCTAGATTCAGATTTGAATTACAAACACAAATAACCATCGACAACCTCTTAACCTCTTACTGCAGTTTCAAATCTGCCCGCCTTGACTTTTGCTACTACTTTTGCGATAAACCTGTTGCAAAACTCATTTGTGCACTTGAAAGCTCAGAGGCGAGAGAAAGACCGGCAATTGATGACGTCATGATGAAGCGGAGCCACACCGCCCCCTAATGCCAGGAAAAATCACAATGAAAGGATCTAAGAAACGGAGGATACGTTTAAATACAGTTTTCAACTAAAGCAAACCCATCACACTTATGTATACATACTATCATGTATAGCTATTCCATGATGTATACTATCTTGTCTAGATATAATTCTGTAATGTGAGAGAGAGCCGCTCAAAGCACTTCATGACAATGGGTGTCAGTGCTACAAGGCGGTAGTCGTTCAGGCACGTTGGGCTGGAGGGTTTTGGCACTGGCACAATGGAGGTGCATTTTAAGACAATCAAGTCCAAGTCGAGTGCAAGTCCTCAAGTTTAAACTTCAGGTCTTTAACAAGTTATTAGTGCTTTTTCCTTAAATCAGTTTCACTGTACTAAATAGAATAGTAAAATTGTATTCATTTATGTCAGAAAGGCTTCACAGTGTTTTATCTGAGATGAAGTTTAGACTATTTTCACTAAGGGCACTGTGGTAGAAATTCACTGTATTAGTTATAGATGGGACACACCAACAATTCTAACCATCCTGGTTTTGGGCCTGACCCCTATAGGCTACATGTTATATTACTGTACACTCAGTTCCTATTCTGATATACTGTAGAAGATTAAATTTAGGCCTAGGTATAAATAAAGTTATGTGACTTTTGTTCTTGTCTTGAATAGTGTATTCAAGGTTTCCAGTAGGAATACTAACATTTTTCATCACAAACAGAATGCTATTGTTATAATTTGCTATAATTTATTAACTTTCCAATAAAATTTAAGTATACAACATAAAAAAATGTATGATGCTATTAAACAACATGAAGGTGAATAAATAATGTCAGGATTTTTATTGTGGGATTAATTGTTCATTAATTATATTAAATAATGCATTGACTATAAAACTACATATTCTACCATTCTTTTTGTAAAAATATAGAAAGAAAGAAAATATTTTCTGGCATACTACTGACTGGGCAATGTATTTAGTAAGAAATTGTTCACTCTTTACTTTATTACCTCTTATGTATCCTTGAGTCTGTCTAACTGTTGCCCCAGTTTGCGCTCTCTGTCCTCCAAAATAAAAATAAAAACATTGTAAATAAATCTATAAAACACAAACAAATCTTCGAATTTATGTGTGTGGTATACAAGATTTTTAAGGGTGAGCACTGGACAGAAATTCCATTTGTGCAGATTAAACTCAAATTTACAGTGGCATAAATGTAAACACTACATTCTTGTAAAAAATCAAAACAATTATATTAGCTTTTATTTCTGTTAGCTGGTTACAAGCAAAAATATACAGCGTGTATTCAATGTGTTATGTCAACTAAAAATTGAGCATGATCAAGTGATGATGAATTATAAGCATGATAACAGTTAGCTAATTTTAGAGAGCAATTTTAAAATCTTAGGTATTGTGAACATTGAATGCATGCAGCTGAGCAAACAAGTTGAAATCGTCACAAAAATAACTTCTACGAGCTCCGTCTGACGTTTTTCATTCAAACCGCTGACCACCTCACGCTTTCTAAAAGCTACCACAGGCTATGCACAGACATCTTGATTTTTGTATATGTACGTTTAAAAACATGTACATTTATTTTGCGTTTTAAAGTAGATAATGATTATTTGATGTCAGTGCTATGCGCTGCAATGCAGTTTAAATCAGTCAGGTATACAACACGCAAACGAGGGAGCGCGAGGGAGACCAAGGAGAATAGTACTAAGCTTTATTATTTCCTACATAATTTGAACGCGTTTGAGGTTAATAAAATAAGTTAAAGTATTTTAAATATATTATGAAGAGTTTACTAGCACTTGTGTCTAATTTACTGACTTGTGTCTGAAATATGAAATAAACATTATGTGGTTAAAAAGATTATTGAATAATGACAAGTGCTCTCCACACAGTCCCCAAAGTAAAATCTACATGCTCTCAAGTTTTGCTACTGATTTACCTTCATAGAGGCTTCACAGGAACGAAGGGAAATCTTCTTTTGACATCATCGAAAATTTCACATTCTCCTCAGACCTGCAATAATCATGACAACTACCGACAAGGACGTTGAAGGTGGCAGCTGAGCTACCTAATGCCTCCTGGTCAGCTGCTCATAGAATACATTATTTTATGGTAACAAATGAAACCTTATTGCAATTTTAATATAATCTTAATAATTCTCTACAGCAGCCAGAGCATTTTAATAAAAATGATTTTCTCATAATACTGCAGTCCTGCCCTGTAATTATTTACATTACATTTATTCATTTGGCAGATGCTTTTATTCAAAGCGACTTATAATTGAGATTATTTATTGTAATTTTTAATAACGATACTTAATAGGGTATGCTACATTTACACACTGTTTTTATATTTGTACAGTACTATTATGTATATTATGCATCATTATATTAAGACCTCTTGAATTTTTTTTCAGCAGAAAAGCAATGCATCAAGCAGCACAACTACATCTACACCAACAAGCAGCAGTGTAGAGGAAACAGCCAGTGGAGTAACAAAAGAAATTGCACTTCTATCATCCACAGATTCATCTAATCCACAGCAGTCACCCACCAGCTCCCAAGGCACCATAAAAACATTTGTTGACTCTAATCCAACGCTTAAAGCAGAAATATGCTGGGCAAAAAAAGTTGTAACGAGCCACTATTCTTACAAGTCATATGAGCATGTAGGGGATAATTTCCAAACCATGTTTCCCCACAGTAATATAGCAAAGCAGTTTAAATGTGGGGAGAATAAAGCATACCTCACTGTTTTTGAGATAGCTCCTCACTTCTCTTCCCTGTTGAAGACCACAGTCAAGAAAGAGTCTGGTTGAGTTCTTCTATTTACATTTATGCATTTGGCAGACGCTTTTATCCAAAGCAACTTACATTACATTGTACTATACATTTTGTATAGTAAGCAAGTGGGGGGTTAGGTGTTTTGCTCAAGGGCATCTCAGCTGTTACCTGCCAGACCTGAGAATCGAACCAGCAACCTTCTGGTCATGAGTCCAACTCTCTAACCACTGGACCACGACTGATGAAAGTTTAAATCGGTAAATTAAGAAATGCCAGCTTCACGTAAACTTGAGATTCTGGAATGAAAGTCAAGTAACCTCAAGGTATCTGACATCTTTTTTCATGAGTCATCACAGTGTAGAACAAATACAGGTGCATCTCAATAAATTAAAATGTTGTGAAAAAGGTCAATATTTTTGTCACTCATTTCAGAAAGTGAAACCCATATATTATATAGATTCATTACACATAGAGTGAAATATTTCAAGCCTTTATTTCTTGAAATTTTGATGATTATGGCTTACAGATAAAGAAAACCCAAAATTCAGTGTCTCAGAAAATTAGAATATTGTGAAAATGTTCAATATTGGAAAGTCATGGTGTCACACCCTAATCAGATAATCAACTCAAAACACCTGCAAAGGTTTCCTAAGCGTTTAAATGGTCTCTCAGTCTGGCTCAGTACACTACACAATCATGGGGAAAACTGCTGACTTAACAGATGTCCAGAAGACATTGACAACCTCCACAGGGAGGATAAGCAACGAAAAGAACTGGACTGTTGCTCAGTGGTCCAAAGCCCTCTTTTCAGATGAAAGTAAATGTTGCATTTGATTTGGAAATCAAGGTCCCAGAGTCTGGAGGAAGAGAGGAGAGGCACAGAAACCAAGTTGCTTGAAGTCCAGTGTGAAGTTTTCACAGTCAGTGATGATTTGGGCTGCCATGTCATCTGCTGGTGTTGGTCCACTGTGTTTTCTGAAGTCCACAGTCAACGCAGCCATCTACCAGGGAATTTTAGAGCACTTCATGCCTCCTTCTGCTGAGAAGCTTTATGGAGATGCTGATTTCATTTTCTAGCAGGACTTGGCACCTGCCCACACCAAAAGCTGGTTCAATGACCATGGTGTTACTGTGCTTTATTGGCCAGCAAACTCACCTGACCTGAACCCCATAGAGAATCTATAGGCTATTGTCAAGAGAAAGATGAGAGATACCAGATCCAACAATCTCCTGAGCTGTGCCACAGGCTGATTGCCTTCATGCCACGCCGCATTGATGCAGTAATTCATGCAAAAGAAAGCCCAAAAAAGTATTGAGTGCATAGAAATGAACATACTTTTTAGAAGCCTGACATTTCGTTTTGAAATATCCTTTTTTTATTGATCTTATGTAATATTCTAATTTTTTGAGACACTGAGACACTGGGTTTTTATTATCTGTAAGATAATCATAAAAATTTCAAGACAAAAAGGCTTGAAATATTTCACTCTATGTGTAATGAATCTATAAAATATATGGGTTTCACTTTCTGAAATGAGTGACAAAAAATATTGACCTTTTTCACAACATTCTAATTTATTGAGATGCACCCGTATATGAGAAGCTTGAGACAGTGTGTTCAGATATAGGCTTCCACAACCTGATTCAGCTGTCGATGGATGGACCAAATGTGAATTGGAAGCTCTTCTCCATGGCCCAGCAAAACATAGAACAACAAACAGGCAAGAAAATGCTTAATGTTGGAAGCTGTGGTTTGCATATACTAAACAATTTCTTCAGAGCAGGGTGTGCATACACAAACTGGGAGCTGGGAAATGCTTTTTCAAGCCTTAAATGGCTATTCAAGGATGTACCAGCACGTACAGAGGACTATACAGTAGTCACTCGTTCTACATCCTTCCCTCTTGACTTCTGTAGTCATCGATGGCTGGAAAATGTGGAGGTGGCTGAGAGTGCCCTGCAGATTTTGCCTTCTCTGACAATGTACATCAAAGCTGTGAAAGAAAAGACTGTAACACAACCATCTTCTAACTCATTTCAGACTACTCGGATGATTGTTCAAGATGACCTGTTCCAGGCAAAGCTAAACTTCTTTCTAATGGTGGCTAGCCATTTTTGAAGCTTTACCAGGCAGACAAACCCATGATGCCATTTATTAGTGGGGATCTCACCAATATGTTTATGAGTCTAATGGAGAAGTTTATCAAGTTTAGTGTCATGAAGAATGCAACAACTCCATAAAAAAAAACTTAACTGTCACCAATTGACAGGTGGGACATTTGCCATACTGTTAAAACACTACCCTGGTCCTATCCTAAAGTATTATTGACAAACTATATATATATCATTTGACAGCTTACAAACTTTTGTTTCCATATTTAGAGACTAATTTTAAAACAAATGACATAGGAACAGTAGTTCATTTACTTGTGACAATAATATATATATATATTTTTAAAGCATGTTCTTTCTATGTTTCTTTTGTGTTATTTACTTATTTTATGTGGTCAATTCAAATGAACTACAAATAAGTGCACAGACTACTTATGTATAGGATGTTTACTTTATAAGTTAAAAGACAATTCTCTCAAACCATTCATGGAAATGGAGTTCTTAAGGGGAGACATGGTCATTTTTGAGCATACTGGTCGATTTTCAGATTTTGGTATATTTTGCTAACATGTCTTCTTTAACCGTGATACTATAAAATGACAAAGATCACAATACAATTTTTATTTTAGGTGTTTTGTAACTCCTATTCTCTATTTGTCCCCATCTAATTGCGCATCTTTAGCAGCCGTTTTCTCAAAATGAGTTTTTTTCAACATTCAGGACCAAATATCTTAACTTGTGTAGCACTTACCTAAGCCATACTTTCCAAATTCATTCTTAGTTATATTCTGAAGGTTATTACAGAAGGATTTATTAACACAATGTTTTTTAGCTGATTTACATACCATTTTGTTGTTTTGATATTTTTAAATAAAAAAAAAGATGTATTTGAAATCTGTTCTGTAAAAATGTCTAACACTGATATGATATTAAAATGAAACAAATATTACAGGTGTAACTGTCTTCAGTGTCTAGAATTTTGCTTTTTAAATATATGTAAATATGCACATATTTAATGAGATATCAGCTCATTTGCATATCAAAACATGTTTTGTCAGAAAACTTGCAATGCAAATGTTTTTACAAACAATGTATTTCATTTATTATTCAATTATTGGTAAAATTTCAAGTTAATATGTTTAAATTAAAAATAAAATCCTATTCACCTGCAGTGTCTCCCCTTAAATGGATAACCTAACCTTGCTGTGCCAAACCAATCGATCATTGATAAACTCTACATTATTTAAATGGCATATTTGCATTTTGTAAACATACTTAACATACTTTTTTACATACTTAAAACAGCGCAAATGTAACCTCTTGTAAAAGTTTCACTTAATCATGAACTTTTAAAGTACATATTTAATCTACCATAGTTGCATGTGACAGAGAAGTTGCACAGTTGGCCTGCTCATCTGGATGACTACCAAGTCGACTATGCTGGAGAACTACCTAATGAGACTGTTAAGCCAAAGGGAAGACCAATGGTGACTTCCACCCCCATTTCACCTCATGGAGCAGTTGGTTTATCAGATAAATTTATGGTGCAGCTTGTTGATATCACCAGACAGAAAAGCGAGACTGCTAGGCATCAAACAGAGCTCTTGGAAAATGTTCTTTTACACAGCACTCCCCAAGCATCCCCTTATTCTTTGCAAGCGTCATCACAGCATCAGACACCTCAGACCCGAATCATGCAATCAGTGGAGACGGGATAGCCGAAACCTGATACTATATATACTGATGTTTGCTCCAATCCTTATCCTGGGACACAGCCTGTTAAACACCACACCCCATTTATTGAGGAACTGTCTAAAGTGCTGAGGAGAACCCAACTAAGAGACCCCCATTTCCAGTCACCACCTCCTGTGAGCCGAGAGACAACATTGTCTTCACACGAGTATGCCTCACCACACCGCAGCCTCACGTCTGAGTCCTCCAGAATGCAACCTCCCAACAAAGCAGAGCCCTGGAATAAACCATTGCCTCCACCCCCTGAGCAAAGATCAAGCCAAACCCTCCAGCTCTCCTCCCATCCCCATCACACGCCACGCCCTGAGACTGATCCAATGCATAGCCAGACAATTTTCCAGACTGAACCACTGCCACAACTCCCTTCTCTAACTACAACATCTCAGCTCCGGGCTGAAGCAGCACCCTATTATCCTCAGCTTCCACCTGTTGGATTTCCAAGGGTAGAAGGGCCCACCCTTCCAGACTGTATGTATGCAGAACTTCGCATCACTCTGGATAACCTGCTTCACCCCCAATTACCTGAACATTACAAGTACTCCATTCTACTCAAGCATGTGAAGGTCCCTAATGCTCACAGACTGGTCTTGGCACATTCTGAATCTTCCACACCAATGCCATGCTAGCCCTGGACAGAAGGTATGGTCAGCCCTACTTGTTTGTACTAAAGGAAATAGAGACTTTGGAGAACTTGCCACCGATTCGGGCTGGGGATGATTGTGCATTTGATGACTTCTCCCTCAGAGTTCAAGCCATAGTTAGTATGCTGAAAGCCTTAAAGGGGGAGGGAATTGAGGAATTGCACAGTGGGTCAAATGTGAAACGCCTCTTGAACCGTCTGCCTCGCTTGCAACAGACCCAATTCAGAAGACACTACCTCAAAGGGAACCCGGACAAGACAAAGTTCTCTCTCATTGAATTTGCAGATTGGCTACAGCTGGAGTTCGACCCAACTGATGGAGTAAAGTTCACAAAACGAGATCAGAGATCAGTAGCTCGGGGACAAGGACATCAGACCACCATACTGTATGGTAGAGAACAGAACAAGATCATACAACCACAAACTAAACTCACTGTCGTTCATCCTAAACCACACTTCAAACCCAAGGCTGTCTGTCCGTACTGCAGCGCTGAACATTACCTTAGTCAGTGCACCATATTCACAGCATTAGCAAAGGAGCAAACGATCCATCGGATCAAAGACAATAAGCGGTGCTGGAAGTGCGCACAGACTCATTTAGCCAAACACTTGTGACAACACAAGTTGTCAAAGTTACCATCCATCATCAGAGTAAGACTTTGGACACTTTTGCTGTTCTTGACGATGGTTCAGCGCGCACCATCCTGCTTGATACAGCCGTACAGCACCTAGGCCTAAAGGGCACAACAGAACAGCTGAACTGTTCAGGACAGTACACCATGATATCAAGACTCTGTAACCTTCAGTTTATCCACCCCGAACCACCCTCACAAAAGGTTCAAGATTGAAGCAGCCTTTACAGCACATCAGTTTAAACTAGCAGAATATTCCTACCCAGTAAGTACTCTTCAGAAAAGGTATAGTCACCTCAGAGGCCTACCTATACCATCTCTGGTCAGAGTTTACCCTTTACTGTTGATTGGCTCAGGCCACACAGAGCTTATTACCCCAATAGAGCCAGTACGACTGGGTCCACCTGGAGGTCCAGCAGCTATCAGAACCACCCTTGGCTGGACTTTACAAGGTCCATCTAAACATCTGCAGGATCAGCTGCCAGTGTCACAGTGTCTGTTCACATCCAACAGCTCTGCATTTTTCCATGTTGGTGACTCTGGGTTCTGAAGACCACTTTACAGAGGTGTATGACAGTGCTGCTCATCTTCCTGATGTTCATGCTCCAAAGCAGTCTCGGGCCATGATGAAGGTGGGAGTGGATGTTAAAGGCACTATCAACTGCTTTACAAGTATATAATTGACAACCAGACAATGCAGATCAAACAGCAGCAGATGCGCGATGAATTTCCAGTTGATACATTTCACTCTCTAATCACCTGCTATGGTTAAAATTTTGATACAGGCAGGCTCAAACAGAGTTACTGACAGAGACCTGCATGGAGAAAATGGCAAGTTGTGTGACCTCCTCAGAGAATTTAAGTCGAATGATTTGGACAAGGCTATGCCAAAACTTTATAAACTAATGTGTCTTGGTGCTACAATTGGATCAACATCTGCAGGAGTGGAAAGGAGTTTTTCATGCCCAAAACGGACCAAGAACTACCTGTGGTCAGGAACGTCAATCTGAACTGGCACTGTTGTTTATTGAAAAATTGGAAGGAAGAGGCTCATGGTGGTATAAGCAGGTGACAGAGAAGTTCAATTCCATTAAGGAAAAAAGAGTGGACTTTTAAGGTTAGAAGTCTGAAATACTATAAATGTTTTTTTTTACAAATATTACAATGTGTTATTTTAGTTAATTAAGACATTTTTATATTTGAGTTGCACAAACTACATTTTCATTTTTGCATGATGTTCGTGACTCATAGGTTACATAAGAAATTTCAGAATAGAATCTAGATTAGATTATGATTGCATTCATTTCCACTAAAAAGATTATAAGCATTAATTTACACAAGCATGAATTGTCTGTCGCTAGCTAGCTGTTTTGTTTATGAGTTTAAACTGCATGTAGTCAAAATAGATGTTCAATCCCCCAAAAACCTACTGCCAAAAAACTACATTGCTTAATTCCACAATATTTTTTAGATATGACCGAAACAGGCAAATCCTCTGCCTATTGGAATGACATCTGCCATAGTTATGCCCAGGGCACTTTCCAGTTCAGTACAGGCAAAAGGCCTGGAAGCAGAAAATGGAAAGAGGTTCTGGAGCGGATTGATGCCTGTCCTTTGCAAAGGGGGAATAAGGTGGACCTGTTTGGCAGGCTCTTAGTGTGCAATTGTGTGTTCCATAAGGTAGGTATATGATATAATATGTTAAAGGCGTGATAGGTCCTTTTATCATGTTAACTCAACATTTATTTATATAGTGCTTTTTACAATTTCTGTTGTTACAAAGCAGCTGGACATGAAACATACTAACAATAAGCAATACAAAAAGAAGAAATAGAAAGAGTATGATGAGCCAAAATAAATAAATATACTCCCATTCACACAAGACGCACACAAAAGACAGCACACACACACTCACATGGCGCAGAAGGACACAACACGCACACACATGCACACAAAACACACATACTCACACTAACACAGCACACATGCACCAAGCACGCACTCACCAAACGCAACACATTTACACACAGAGACATACACACACAAACATGCAGATATATGCACATTCACACACACAAGACATAGACACACAAGAAACATATTCGCGCACACAGCAGTGTATCACAGAAACAGATACACATACAAAGAAAGTAAAAGAAGGAGAAACACAGGTAACATATTATACAGCTGTACAGAGTTCCATTCCAAAGTTCCATAATTTGCTTTTATAAATTTGCTTTTTCTTAGAGAATAATGCAGCTTGAAGCTGAAGGGGCACATCACAAATTCATTTATGTGGATGAAGCCGGTTTCAACCTCTGTAAAGTGAGGAGACGCGGGAGGAACATCATTGGGCAGAGGGCCACTGTTACAGTGCCAGGTCAGAGGGGCGCCAATATAACCATGTGTGCTGCCATCTCCAATGATGGTGTACTTTGCCACATACCAACTATCGGCCCATACAATACAGAAAGCCTCATCACATTTCTTGATGCACTGAACAAAAGACTGATTCCACCTGAAGAGAGAGGGTTGTTGAGGCCTGGCATGACTCTGTATGTCATCATTTGGGACAATGTTGCCTTCCACCACTCTTGCCTTGTGAATGAATGGTTTGCAGCACAGCCTCGTATGATGATGCAATTCCTCCCTGCATACTCTCCTTTTCTGAACCCAATTGAGGAGTTCTTCTCTGCTTGGAGATGGAAAGTGTATGATCACCGGCCATATGAGCAGATGTCCCTCCTGGAGGCAATGAATGCTGGTTGCCTGGCAATAGGTGCAGAAGACTGCCAGGGATGGATACGCCATTGGGTGTGGATTGCCAAGTGCCTCTATGAGCCCACGGGGCAGCTGAGGCAGAAGATCCAGGTGAACTGGTTTTATGCAGCCCAAGCCATCTCCTCCTGAGCCTGGGTGGTACTTTCGACAGAGGATGTTCTTGTGGGCACCAATAAGGATATGGGAAATTCCTCTTAAATATAAAAATATTTTACAAAAGTTAATAGTAGTGTAAAAGCAGTCCCCCTTTCCCTATTGGTGATGGTAATTAGTATTATTATTACTGTCAATGTTATGTAATTGTAATGACTGAAAAGTATGTTGAAATCAAATGAAATGCATGCTTTTTGATTTGTTCCCCCCTCTACAGGTGTACCTGTGGTGCTAAATCTTTTTCGGCCATGGAAGTTTATTGTAAGGCTAGAAATCTTTCATTTTATGAAAAGATTCAACTGTGGCCTTACTACAGAGCACAACCTTCTCTATGGTACCTTTTGTTCTAAACTTTCCTCCTGTATCTTTGAGTGGGATCAGGAGGATGTAAAAGAACTTAAGGCAGCCAAAAGAGGGGAGTGGAAGAGCAGCCATGGTGGACAGGCTCCCACTGAGGCACAGCTCATGGCCAGCATCAGCCAAGGTGAACTGGCAAAGCACTGTAGGCGGCAGACGCGTAGAGTTGAGGAGATCCGGGCCATGATTTCAGGGCTGCTGGAATCAGTGTGGGAGCTAACCGATACTACAGGGTTGCGCCTGGTTAACCCTGACAGCATGCACCATGTCTGGGAGATGCAACAAAAACATCTAGAGTGCATCTAGGATCCTCCACATGTAGAGTTGTACACGAAGACGGGGACACTTCAGAAGGGTGGCAAAGTTCTAAACGTGCTTAGGTGTGGCAGGGGGTCATTCTCGCTGGAGAGTTTTCACCGGCACCAGTGTGCCTTCATTCCTGGTAAATTCTGAATGTTAAATTGGAGTATGTTTTGTATATTTTTAAGTATAAAAGACTGCTATTCTGTCAACATTATATAAGTTAGACGCTGCGTACTACCTGGATTTGGATTGTTTTCTTGAAATTTACTTCCAGTTATTCACTACCATTTACTACCACTAGCATTATTCTGTTACTGTTCTATATCTGTGTCATTAAATTTGTATTTCCTCAATTTAAAATAATTGCTGACTGAATCTGTGCATTTTCATTCTTAGGATGCAGATGCAATGCCATGCACACACAAATGTACATGTTAGAAGGGGCCTCAAGGTGGAACATAAGCCGGACAAAAGAAGCTGTATCTGTGGTGGGGGCCTCAACCCTCAGGACATTTGATGTCTGCTTAATGTCTCATTTAAATAACATGAGCCAACGGGTCCTTGGTAGACAGATATCTCTCAGGGCAATACTGAGCATTGGAGTATTCCTCTCTCACTCTTGTGTGTGCGTGCACGTGTCCGTGTCTTGTTTATTATTTTTAATAAACTATTGACTAAATTATTGCAGGGGAGCGCATTGCAGTGGAGTACTTGTTGGCCCAGTCCAATAGAGGCGACCAGTTGATTGCACACCACAATGACATGCCTGAAATTCCCCCAGAGCAGCCCGAAAATGATAAAATTGACACGACTATGTGCAATGTAGCTGACCTTAGGGCTGATGACTCTGATTCTCCAGTAGCTGTTGAAGAGGCCCTGGTGACGAGTCAAGTGGGTGACACTGGTCCCAAATCCCCTGATGAGGAGGTCACTGAGGAAGAGGAGAATGACACTGCAAGTCCTAGCACATCAGGCCAGGTAATGTTGCTATTCTGTTCTATCGTTTATTTTTTTTACTGTTTGCATATTGTTTTGCACTATTTGCCTGACCGGGGGGGCTGCTGACATCAGCTCTAGAATTTAATGTTTTTGTGTAATATATTTAATTCATTTAATACTTCATATAAGAATTTATAGTTTGTATAATATGTTACATGAGTTTCTCTTTCCTATCTTCTATGTGTGCTTCTCTGTAATAATACTTTGTGTGTGTGTGTGTGTGTGTGTTTTGTGCGCGAATGTGTGTTTGATGAGTGTGTGTTGTGTGCCTCTAGGTGGTGTTTTTTTAGGTGGTATGTGAAATTGGGGTGTATTTATTCATTTTGTTGTTCATTACTTTCCTTTTATAAATGTAATGTTTTGCTTATAGACATTTTGTCTCATGTGCAGCTGCTTTGTAACAATGAAAATTGTAAAATGTGCAATATAAATAAACTTGAGTTGAGTTTAAAAAAATGTATCTGGTGCAATTGTCAACCATTCGTAAAGTTTAAATATATGCATGTACAATGCAAAATAATGATTACAACAATGTATATATTTATTGGACGGTGGTTGGCTTTTTTCTCAATTTTCTAGAGTGATTCCAGAGGTGTCTTGGGCTGGGAGGCAGTTGATGCCCTGGCAGCCTACCTGGTTGGCCTAAATCGAACGATCACTGCCTTGTCATCACAAGAGAAGGCCAACATAGTCCAGCTGTACATGGCTCTGCATGCCATGGACAAGGTACCATCAAAATATAGCCAGAGGGTACAGAAGACTTTGCAAGGACCATGGAGAGCATCCAGAAAGCGGAGTGGCTCTGCTCCTGGACAACAGGCAGCAGAGAGGTAATTTGGATCTTCACACTGCAAAAAATTCTTGAATCAAGATGCATTTTCTTGATGAGCAAAATGACCTAAGAAAATAAGTCTTGTTTTTAAGCAAAAAATATTAAATTTAAGTAAATTAAAATTAGAATTTAGTGACTAAGAAAAAGGTGAAACTTAAAGTTGTTTTTCTTACCCCATTGGCAGATTTTTTTGCTTGTTTTAAGCACAAATGTACTTACATTTCATATTTTTTGCCTAAAAACAAGACTTATTTTCTTAGGTCATTTTGTTTATCAAGAAAAAGAAAAACGAGACAAAAATACTAAGAAAGTAATTTTTTGCAATGCACTAGTTTATAGCGCAGTATATAGTTCAGATTATATCATCCTTTCTGTCCATGGACTGTTTATGACTCATGGGCAGGCGGCTCAGGACCCTGAAGTCCACAGGGTCTGTGAATGTGTATGCCTACGGCTTTTGAAAGAGTTTCAGCAAGCACGGAACAGGCCCAAGGACACACAAGGAAAAACTCTTTCTTGGACAGAAAGAGTTCTGGGACAGACTAACCTGGTTCTGGTCCCGATAAACACCACAACTGTCTCCTCGTGGTGATATTTCTTTTATGCAGTACTTTTATACAATCACAGCAGTATTTCAAGACTGTACTTTAAAAGACTTCCTGTACATGCCTCTTTTAAAAATTATACTAAGTAAAGAAAATGGGCTTTTAAATTCCTATTCTCTTGCAGGCTACTAAGAAGACAGAAACATGTAGACAGAGACATGCTGCTGCAGGGTACTGCACTGCCCAAACAATTATATTTGGCAAAGGAATCCCTTCCTGAAGTGCGCACACTTTCAGCTGCTCCTGCACAGCACGGGCATGAGGCCATGGAATTTGAGGAGCCAGCAAATCAGAAGGGAGAGGCCTTCATTCGTAAGCGTGTCTCCAACAGGTGCCCACTGCCCACCCCTTCTCCTGGATCTTATTCTGCATTTCCCATATACCCACCACCATCACACTTTGCATTCCCCCTGGGTCCTACCCACCCTTTCCCAGCTACCCACCAGGTTTACCTAAGTCTACGCAATTTATGTCCCCTCTGCAGTTCCAGCCACCCCCCAGTTCCAGCCACCTGTTAACCTGCCACCGCAAACTTGTACCAGGCCAGGCAGTGCACATGGAGAAGGCAGAAAGCTGCCAAAGAGGATGAGGAGCGAGTGGCTGGGGTGAACCACCACGGAAAAGACTAGCAAGGGATATATATCACTATATCTGTAAGCAGTGTGGACTGGCAAAAAAAACACTACTTTCTAAATTATTGGCTTGCATCTCGCACGTTTAAAGTCCTGACACTTTCTCTGAGATTAGGTTGACAACTTTGTCTTAATGAAAATGGCTCGCGTGGGTTCAAATCCGAAAACGTGACTTTATCATTGTTGAGAATGGCTTTCAGCTTTTCAACATTTCTTGTTGTAACCTTGAACTGTGTTGAAAACACAACTTTGCTGATCACTAGCTTCACATACTTGTGATGATCCATTACCATCCACAACATTAGACTGACAACTTTCATAGCTGAGAAATGCTTAAAGGTGGTGGGCCGAGTGGTTAAGGCGATGGACTGCTAATCCATTGTGCTCTGCCCGCGTTTCTTTGAATCCCATCCTTGTCGTAAAAACACTGCTTTCTAGATTATTGGCTTGCCTCTCACACGTTTAAAACCCTGACACTATCTATAACGCAGATGTAAGTGCTAGCGCTCAAAATTTTGTTGGGATCTGGCCCCTCGACGAGGTGGCCGAGTGGTTAAGACGATGGACTGCTAATCCATTGTGTTCTTCTTTCTAGATTATTGGCTTGCCTCTCACACTTTTAAAGCCCTGACACTATCTATAATGCAGATGTAAGTGCTAGCGCTTGTAATTTGCTTTTGAAAGGTTAGGTCGCAACCTTTCAAAACGACTTTATCATTGATGAGAATGGCTTTCAGCTTTTCATCATTTCTTCTTGTAACCTTGAGCTCTGTTGAAAACACAGCTTTGCTGATCACTTGCTTCTCACACTTTCGATAGCCCATTACCATCCACAACATTAGACTGACAACTTTCATAGATGCTGTTGTAGGTTTTTCTTTGTCTGAAGAATTGCTCATGAGTCTTGGGTTTTGATGCCAACAGCATAGACTTTTATTTAGCAAGAAACTATCTAAAAGCCGAGTGTTCTAGAAGACTGACTTCCCTTGGTCAGCAGTGACCTTTATATGGCTACCCCCCCCCCACACATGTCCGAAGGAATATTACATATATACAAAGACATGCGGCCACATGTATAAGGGAATTATAATGGTGGCTTAATTTGGATGTGATTCCTTTAAACTTAGGTTAAATTAATCTTCAACATATTTCCCCCTTTGAGACATTTTTGTCTCACTATCTCCGGAGTGCTGCTTCATGATCCAGATTTTTACATAATCCAATGACTTAAAATCAAGCCTTTATGTTTTATTACCAAAGGACCAAATCATGCCACAGCACTTCGGCAGGTGCGGACCAAACCTCTTCCTCATGTCCCTTTGATCAATTTGGCTGAGGAAAGTAAAAGATCCTTGTCGTGCAGTCGTGGCCCAGTGGTTAGAGAGTTGGACTCATGACCACAAGGTTGCTGGTTTGATTCTCAGGGCTGGCAGGTAACGGCTGAGGTGCCCTTGAGCAAGGCACTTAACCCCCACTTGCTTACTATACAAAAATGTACAAATGTATAGTACAATGTAATGTAAGTCGCTTTGGATAATGCAGAAATGTGGAATCAACATTTTTTGGGCAGTCGTGGCCCAGTGGTTAGAGAGTTGGACTCATGACCAGAAGGTTGCTGGTTCGATTCTCAGGGCTGGCGGGTAACGGCTGAGGTGCCCTTGAGCAAGGCACCTAACCCCCACTTGCTTACTATACAAAAATGTACAAATGTATAGTACAATGTAATGTAAGTCGCTTTGGATAAAAGCGTCTGCCAAATGCGTAAATGTAAATGTAAATGTAATCCTAGCACCCTACTTTCCCAAATATTACATCAGAATTATACAATATTCGAAACGTGTGCGATCCAGTCTGCCTTGTCTGTGGTTATCATCACAATTATATCTGGTATAAACATAATAGTAGTAAGTAAAATAAAGTAAATACAGGCAATAAAAAGAAAATAGGGTACCACAAAAACAAAAATGCATAACACAACTACAATAAACCATGCATAATACCAACACAAGTATGCATATAAAATGGATAAAATGCATGATATGACATTTTAGATTAAAGATACATTCATTTAGATTTCATTACACTTCATCAGATTCACTTGAAATCTCATCTGTCAATTGCAACTGCATTATTGTTTTGTAAAGCATATCCTGATAACATTCTTGTTGAGTCAGATTAATTTGTTTAATTTCCATTTGCTTAACTGTAGCTTTGATCATTAGGGATTTCAATAAAGGTATTACACAGCATAATAATAATCCTCCTATGGCAATTGTTACTCCGAGGATTATTCCTAGTTTTGCTAACCATGCTCTCCATGATCCTAATTTTAAATCAAACCAATCCCATATTTTTTCCTCTGTTCCTGAGTTAGTTGCCATTTCTATTTGTAATTCTTTGAGTTTAGTCATAGCCTTTGTAAATGTTCCTTCGGGGGCAGTATTATTCGGAATATATGTACAACATTGGTTTCCAAATAAGATACACACACCTCCTTTGTCTACTAATATCCAATCAAGAGCTAATCTATTTTGCCATGTCATTTTACTGGTTGAATCCAATTGTTCACCTAAAGAAATTAGAGGTGGTGTAATTGATAAATTTTTTTGATTATAGTATATATAATTGATTCATTCTGTATTTTTATTTTGGGAAATCCAAATTAATATTGATTCAAACCCTGATTTAACTTCATTCCGTGCTTTGAACTGATCGGGTACACCTCCGGGTTGTCCTATTGAATCTATATATACTTCAGGATCTGGTAGATAGCTTCTCTTAACTCTACGATTAAGTGTGTCATTTTTATCCAGTGAGGATTCTGAATCCCATTCTATTATATGGATCTCTTGTATCAATCGTACTCTAGTACATTTTCCTCTACAACACTACATTTTCCTTTAAATTGTCTGATATTCGTAACTCCTGTGGCTTTGTAAAAGCATTCATATGATTTACTATAGTCTATAGTGTACCATGGCGGAATTTCTACTTGATACTCGCATACTTTCCGTTAATTCAAAACTGTGGCATTTAGCTCTCAATCGTGGTATATGCTGGAACAGCAGCTTTTGTTTTTCATTGCTTAAAAAACTTAAACATTCAGCTGGACAAAATGGTTTAGCATCCTTTCCCAAATGACAATAGTCTCTGTTGAATGTAGCACTGAACTGAATGGATTCGGGACAACTACTACTTGGCTCACTGGTGTTTTAGTACACACCAGGCAGTCTTTCTTTTTTAGTTCTGTTGCTGTGAAGGTTGCCCATTCATACCATTGATTACTCTGTGCAGTTTCCCATAACACATCTAGTATGATATCACCATCCGCTGTGTTGTGATCCTCCTTTATGTTCCTTCGTTGTTTTCCGTACAACCCTGGTTTGAATGTGGCTAAGATTGAGTTGTTATTGGATTTTGTTAACGGCTGAAAAGTTAATGGTGGGGAAGTGTGGTTGAAAGTTCGAATTATGGGATTTTGGGTGGTGGTGTTGACTGTCATTTCAACTTGTGACAAACATATGAGGATCAGGCTTATTGTTGGCGTTATCATTTTCTTTATTCTGTTCGACGACTCCTGCCACACTTTGTAATTCATTGCTTTCAGCAGTTGGAATATCTTGTTAGTTTATTTCCGGTTTATTTCCTCTTGCTTTTTCCTTAGGAACTCTTGTGCAGTGATTCAAATGATACCAGGTGTTGCTTCCTTCCACCTGGACTGCTGTTGAAGTAGCTGCTGTCACTTTATAAGGTCCTTCCCTCCTTGGTTCATTCCATTTCCTTCTGAATATCCTGAGATAAACGTGATCTCCTGGGACGATTGAACAGGTGATTTCTGGTTCCTCCCACAGCTCCTTTCTCTTTTCCTGTACACAAATAGCTTTATGGATAGCAGTTAGTTTTTTCATATATGATCTTAATTCCAGTTGTAATTGTTCCAATGCAGGTCCTTTGTACGGGCCTCTTTTATATGGTGCAGGCATTTGTCGACCAGTTAACATTTCATGCGGTGTTAAATGTGTGATTCTGTTAGTTTGCATGCGGTAACTCATTAATGCAAGTGGTAAGGCATCTACCCAATTAAGTTTAGTACTTGCACATATTTTGTTGAGCTTGGCTTTGAGAATACCATTAGTTTTTTCAACTTGACCTTGAGAGGCTGGATGATAGATACAGCCTAGTCTTTGTTTTATCCTTAAGTGTTGTAATACTTGCTTTACAGTTTTTTGTATGAAAGCTGAGCCATTATCCGAACTTATCTCAGATGGAATTCCAAATCGGGGAAACACTTCTCTTGTCAAAAATTTGATTACTGTTCCTGACCCTTCATCCGCAGACGGTACCGCTTCTACCCATCGGCTAAACCAGTCCACAATTACAAGCATGTATCGTTTGCCCTGTACCCTTTTTATCATGTCCACATAATCCATCACTAAGTGTTTAAACGGTCCTTCAGGCACAGGTATGTGACCTATTGGTGTTGTTATTCCTTTCCTGACATTATACTTAGCACATATTTCACATGTTGATAAAAATTCATCTACCATTGCATACAAATACGGAGACCAATACCCTTGTTGTTTAATTTTCCTTATAATTTCCCCCTTTGCACAATGGTCAAAACCATGTGCATCAAGAATAAGTATGTTTAAGAGTGCGGTTGGTGCTACGATATGTCCTTCATGTGAACGCCAAATATTTAAGGAGTCTTTTGTTGCTCCTCTTCTGTGCCACATAGATTGTTCATAGGGACCTGCCTGCTGTTGAATTCGACTAATGTCATCTAAGCATGGGTGTGGTTCTATAAGTACTTCTGGAGCTAATATAGCTATTTTACACCCTGAGGCCTTTTCAGCTTCTGAATCTGCTATATTGTTACCCTTTGTGACATAATCATTTCCCTTTTTATGAGCTTGACATTTGATGATTGCAACACGTTTTGGTAACATCATGGCTGATATTAATTGACCTATTTGTTCAGCATGTTGAATGGGGGTTCCATCACTTTTTTTTAAAGCCTCTTTGTTTCCATACTGCTCCGAATAAATGACAAACTCCGTGTGAATATGCTGAATCAGTAAATATGTTTGCTATTTGTCCTTCTGCTACTTGACATGCAGTTGTAAGGGCTTTTAATTCTGCTAATTGAGCAGAACATGGTTGTGTGCAATGTCGTGATATTACAGGCACAAAGTCGTCTTTATTTTTTCTTACCACTGCATATCCTGTGTGGATTCCCAAATGATCCCTAAAGCTGGATCCATCTACAAAGTAAGAAACTTCTGCTTCAGGAATTGGAATGGATTCAAGATCAGGTCGTAACCTGGTGAAGGCTAATGAATTAACTACACAATCATGTGGTGTACCTTCATATACCAAGGGAATGAATTCTGCCGGATTCACTGTGTTGCATCGTTTAATGGTAACATCAGGATATGTCAGTAGCGATGTATATGTTAAAGTATGGGCTGGAGTCAAAACAAATTTTCCTTGCTCGATTAGCTCTACAGTTTTGTGATGTGTGTAAATTATGACTGGGTATCCCATAGTTATCCTGGATGCTTTGTCATATGCCTGATGTACAGCTGCAAGACCTTGTTGATAGCATAGTGGATATCCTTGCGCTACATTGTCTAGTTTTGTACTGTAGTAGGCTATTGGCTGCTTTTTCCTACCACTGCAGGTGTCTTGCATTAATACAGCTGAAACATATCCATCAGCTCTATTAGCTACATACAGGTGAAATTGTTTGGTATAGTCAGGTGCACTTAAAGCAGGTGCTTTTTGTAGCTCTTTTTTAATCGATTCGAAAGCTATAATGGCATCGGTATGCCATATTAGTTTGGCATTTAAATTCTGAAGCCCTGCCTGCTTCATAATGTCTCTCAATGAAGCTGTTTTTACTGCATACTCTTCTATCCAATCACTACTGAAACCGGTCATTCCTAAAAAGGTCATCATCTGGCCTACAGTTTGTGGCAATGGTGCTTTACTTATGCCTTCTAGGTGTGTTGGGGCTATGGCCTTTGTGCCATGCGAAAGTAATTTAGAAGAACTGAAGTGTCTCACCACAAGCAGAATCTGACAAACAACACAACCTAATTACATAAGCAAAAACTGCTTACCTTTGGCCAAGTTGTTGTGTTGCTCATTCCAGAAAACCGCTTGCGTGGTCCACCTCGTTATCCTTGTCTACCCTGCTCGCAGCGCCAAAATGTTGTAGGTTTTTCTTTGTCTGAAGAATTGCTCATGAGTCTTGGGTTTTGATGCCAACAGCATAGACTTTTATTTAGCAAGAAACTATCTAATAGCCGAGTGTTCTAGAAGACTGACTTCCCTTGGTCAGCAGTGACCTTTATATGGCTACCCCCCCCTGCACACATGTCCGAAGGAATATTTGAGATTGGGGGATGTTCGAAGGAATGTTCAGGGGTGACCACACATGTCCGGTGTAAGGTTTAAGAATGGGGGTTTGTAGAACAAAGACATGCGGCCACATGTATCAGGCAATTATAATGGTGGCTTAATTTGGATGTGATTCCTTTAAACTTAGGTTAAATTAATCTTCAACAATGCTTAAAGCTTTGACCCTGCACTTTCCCATCAGTCAAATCGATAAAATGTATGTTATTTTGAACATTCCAAGCAGTTGTGATTAGTGAGATGCACAATGATAAGTGTTTAAAGTCATCGTCAAAAGGTGTCAAAGTCAATTTTGTGTACATGGTTTAGAAAACCCTCCTTAGAACTTGTCACTTTCATCTTGAGAAGGCTTGAGAATAAAATAGTAAACACAGATGTAAATGCTAGCATATGTAATTTTGTTGACATTAGGCACCTTGACGAGGTGGCCGAGTGGTTAAGGCGATGGACTGCTAATCCATTGTGCTCTGCACGTGTGGGTTCGAATCCCATTCTTGTCGTTAAAACACTACTTTCTAGATTATTGGCTTGCCTCTCGCACCTTTAAAGCCCTGACACTATCTCTGAGATTAGGTTGACAATTTTGTCCTAATGAAAATGGCTTGCGTGGGTTCAAACCCGAAAACGTGACTTCATCATTGTTGAGAATGGCTTTCAGCTTTTCATCGTTTCTTGTTGTAACCTTGAGCTCTGTTGAAAACACAACTTTGCTGGTCACTTGCTTCACACACTTGCAATGGTCCATTACCATCCACAACATTAGACTGACAACTTTCATAGATGAGAAATGCTTAAATGTGGTGGGCCGAGTGGTTAAGGCGATGGACTGCTAATCCATTGTGCTCTGCACGCGTTTCTTTGAATCCCATCCTCGTCGTAAAAACACTACTTTCTAAATTATTGGCTTGCCTCTCACACGTTTAAAGCCCAGACACTATCTATAACGCAGATGTAAGTGCTTGCGCTTGTAATTTTGTTGGGATCTGGCCCCTCAACGAGGTGGCTGAGTGGTTAAGGCTATGGACTATTAATCCACTGTGCTCTTCTTTCCAGATCATTGGCTTGCCTTTCACACGTTTAAAGCCTGTTAGATTTTGGATTACCCGCATACAATGTATAGCCTTGGGAGCCAGCAGGCCCTCCTAAGTAAGGGTCTTAGGGTGAGCGGTCATTTTTTATGTGTTGTTGTAAGAAGATGGCCCTAGGAATGCCTTGTTGGCACATACCTTATTTGGTCATACTATAGGACCCTGGACATACGATAACTTCCAGATGTTTTCTTGTGCCATATAAAAAGCCATGCTTCTGAACAATAAAATGAGCTAAGAACCAGATTTACTCCTGACTCTGTTGGTTTCTTTTGCTCCCAGATCTGCAGAAGGCATCCTCACAACATCCAACATATGATTATTATTTGGTTTGAGAATAAGGTGTGATCCAAACATAGAAAAGAGTTTCAATGTTAATTTAAAACGTAACAATTGGGGGCTTTCGTCCGGTTTATTTCTCAGTAATTCTGGACAATTTCTATGTTTGAAGACCGTGTAGATTGGATCTACAGGTGCCAACAGTATCATCACAGGTAAGAGTTTATTGGTTTTTACCTTGACTGTGATGGATTACTGTTGAAGGCAGAATTCGTAGTTTCATTATTACGTTGAACTGCATTTGAGTGTGACGCTCCGAGACATTAAACCGAGGGCCAGGTTGCGTCATTATATTCGAGAGGCACACGGCGCGCGTATGTTGAGATATTAAATTAATTGATTTTTCTTTCGCTTAAAAATTGTAAGTGAATAGAGAAAAATTAAAGGAGTTGGATTTTGTGTAGGAAGTTTTCATCTTTTACTTTTCTTTACTAACTTTGCTTACTTTATTCGTTGAGTATGGGACAAGACATATCTAGACCCACACACGATACGCACAGTTGAGTGGAGCTGATTACAGAGCGATATTATTAAGAATTTTGTCTGATGATGTTACTGAAGCATCTCTTATTCGGGAAATCCCTGCTTTAAGTCTTAATAATGATGAATTAGATGGCTCAGGACTCCAAAGGGATCCTCACGAATTTTGGTGGGCAGATCCAGATAATGTTACGAACTTTTTCGAACAGGTTAAGCGTTTTTTAGATGTCCGTGCTCATGTTTCCAGAGATTTGACTCACGCTACGAATACCAAGCAAAACAAGGGCGAGACTGTGTCCGCTTTTGTTAGTCGTTTTAAACGTGTGTGGGAAGAAGATGCGCGAATTCCTATACATGGAGATATGGTTCCGCTGTTTATTAATACATGCCTAAATAACATGAGTCTTGATGCAGCGCGTTTGGTTCGTGTAACAACTGCAAATTTAATGCAACAAGCTGGACGCAACTGGTGCTATAAATTCTCTTTTTGTTACGCCCAAACAGGAAGTTATGCTGGCAGCTCTTCAGCAGCAACTGGCTGCAGTTCCGGTCAGAGGTATGAGTAAGAACCGAAGGGGTGGACCTCGGTTCAATCGAGGCCCGCCTCGGGGAGGTCTTAGGAGGCCGGGGGTGTGTTTATATTGCGGAAAACCAGGCCTTTGGGCGAGAAAATGCAGATTAAAACAAGCAGATGAGATGCATTCTGCCACACAGACACACAAGACACAAGCGCCAACATATGGAAGTAGTTATCCTACTGAGTATCAGGTGACTTGGGGAGACAAGAGAGATGAACAAAATAAACCTAAAAATTACTAGAGCTGCCCACAGAGCGTTGTCAGTCCGGATTTACAGTCAATGATTTGTTTTTCTTTCAACAATCACCCAGATGAACTGCCCATTGTAAATTTAAAAGTACATGAGGTAGATTATTCATTTTTGATTGATACTGGAGCTACGTGCTCATCTCTTTCGGCTAAATTTTATGAAGGGCCAATCACTAATCGTACCACACGCTCTGTTGGGATTTCTGGGACTGACGTTATTTGTCACATGACACCTGCCATTGAAGTAAGGGCAGTTAATCATCAGCCTTTTTATCACAAATTTGTGATTACTCCAAATTCACCACTTAATCTTTTGGGCAGAGATCTTATGCATAAACTTGGCATTGAGATTGTGTTTTCAGACAGCACTATTAATTTTTCTTTGCTTTCAGATGTCGCAGACACCACTGTGGAACTCATGCCACATTGCATGAGTACTGACGAACCACAGCAATTAAAAAACAACATTGCTGAGGTAAACCCATCGTTGTGGTCACAATATAAGGATGAATCAGGCCTTGTTGACGTACCCCCTTACAGAGCTAAATTGAAAACACACAAGCCTGTGTACGTGAAGCAATACCCGTTATCACCTGACAAGGTTGAGGGTATTCAGTCGATAATTGATAATTTTTTAAAGCAAGGCGTTCTCGTTCCCACTCACTCACCTTACAACACACCAATTAACCCCGTCAGGAAAGCTGACGGAACTAGCTGGCGTTTAACACAAGATTTGAGGGCTATTAATTCATTGATAATTCCTTTGGCCCCAATTGTGCCTGATGTGCCAACGATTTTGAATTCAATACCACACAACCACACTCATTTTACAGTGGTGGATTTGTGTGCAGCCTTCTTCTCCATTCCCGTCCATCCAGATACTCAGCCTTTGTTTGCATTTACGTTTAAGGGTGCTCAAATGACATGGAAACGTTTGGCACAGGGTTTTACTGACTCACCTGCTGTTTTCTCCGCTGCGGTGAAACGTGTTTTGGATAAGATAACAGACCTGCCATCTACAGTCTGTGTTCTAACGTATGCCGATGACATCTTAATCTCTGCTGACACTGAGTCTGACTGTTTGCAGGCCACGATCATTGTTTGCAATGTGCTTGCGAATGCTGGATTTAAAGCCTCGAATGAAAAACTGCAGTGGGTCCAGCCTAAGGTCCATTACCTGGGTCACATCATCTCACAAGGCCAGAAGGCGATTTCAGCTGAGAGGGTGCAACTGATAAAGACTTTGCGTACTTCTCAAACGGTGACACAGTTACAAAGTTTTTTGGGGCTGGTGAACTATTGCCGTGCATGGATACCAGACTGTGCGTACCATGACAAGGGCTTGCGATGTCTCATCAAATATGGCATGGGTCCAAGGGACTCATTGACCTGGACTTCTGAAGCAGAGGAACATTTTCAAGCATTAAAGGATGCTATCACGTGTGCTCCTGCACTGGGGCTACCAAACTATTCCAGGCCGTTTCACTTGCATGCGGGGGAGGCTCTGGGTGTTGCAATAGGGATTTTGACCCAAGACCATGGCGGTAAACCACGTCCTGTTTCTTATTTGTCCAAACATTTAGACCCAATAGTCCATGGCATGCCAGCATGCCTCCGTGCTGTGGCTGCTGCGGCGGAGATGGTTAAGATGGCTGAGAAAATTGTTTTGTCGTATCCTTTGACTTTATACACCACACATCAGGTGGGTGTTATTTTGCACAATTTGAAGACACAGCACATGACGGCTCAAAGGAGGTCAGGCTATGAAGCAACGCTTCTGGCTACAGAAAATTTGACTATTAAGCCCAATTCAGTTTGTAGTCCAGCAATTCAGTCACTGTATGGCTTATCCACATTGATAACTGACGTAGTGCCTCATGATTGCCTGAATGAGATTGAGAGTTCCACTTCAGCCAGGGTCGATCTGAAGGATACGCCCCTGGATGGGGGGGAACATTTATATATAGATGGCTCATGTTCAAGGCCGTCTGATGGAGTGTATCTGTGTGGATATGCCATTGTGACACAGCAAGGTGAGAGGGTGGAAGCATATCGTCTTAATCACAACTCCGCACAGGCTGCGGAAATAATTGCATTAACGAGAGCCTGTGAGCTCACAAAAGGCAAAAGAGCTACGATCTATCGCGATAGCAAATATGCTTGTAGCATTATCCAAGATTTTGCCAAAACATGGGAAAGACGTAATTTTCAGACATCTGAGGGCAAACCAATATCACATGCAGATTTGGTAGGAGATTTGCTACGGGCAGTAATGCTGCCATCTGAACTGGCAGTAGTAAAAGTGAAAGGTCATGCCCAAGGAAATGACCCAGAAGCCGTAGGAAATCGAAAAGCAGATGAGATGGCCAAATGGGCCGCAGAGCATGCAGAGTTTTCTCCATATCAGAGGGAGTAGAATAGGAACGTAGAAGCAACGATGTTTGCGCATATATCATGCGTGCCTGACATAGACTTGAAAATTTTGCAGAGTCAACCCACACAGGAAGACGTGAAACATTGGGCAGAAAATGGATGCGCACCAGATGTCAATGGTTTGATTAGAGATAAAAGCGACAGAATCGCGTTACCGAAGTTATCTCTAGTGATATTGATAAGGCATTATCATGGCATTTCACACAATAGCGCGTCTAAAGTTACCCAAATGATCAATCGTCTGTATTGTATACAGGATACAGCGAAAATGGTCAAACTAATTATAAACTCGTGTTTGATCTGTGCTAAAACAAATCCTCACAGAAAAACGCCACATGATGCGTTACCATTTCCAGAAGAACCTTTTCAGCACCTTCAAATTGATTTCTCGCATATGCCTGCAGTTGGAAATCTAAAATACATTTTAACTATTGTAGATAGGTTTTCAAAATGGCCTGAGGTGTTTGCATGTGCCAAAGAGGATGCGAAAACGGTAGTCAAAATATTGTCAAAAGAAGTAATTCCGCGTTTCGGTATTCCGACAACAATTGAAAGTGACAACGGCACACCGTTCACATCAAAAGTGACCAAACTGTTGGCCAAGGCGTTGGCCATAGATTGGCACTATAACAGTCCTCGGGGGTAGTTGAGAGGACTCATCGTACGATCAAAGGTAAGATTACGAAGGCCAGTATGGAAACAGGTAGGAAATGGCCAGATGTATTACCAGCCGTATTGGCAGAAATGAGAATGACACCATCCTCAACGACAAAATACTCACCATTTGAGATTTTAATGGGTAGGCCTTTCCCGACCCCATGGGTCAGAGGCTGCGCAGGCGTTTCTTCCTTAGGAGACATGGAGGTGATCCTGGATGACTACGTGATTTCCTTAATCGATAAACTGAATTCTGTGTGTGCTGATGTTTCTCTTTCTCTCCCTATTCCCTCAGATAAGCCCACGCATAACTTTGTTCCAGGCCAACAGGTGCTGATCCGAAGTTTAAAACCGGTTGCAGTGGGAGAACCAAGATATCTGGGGCCAGCTGTTGTGATCGCAGTGACAAGGACTGGTGTGCTGACTGATCATCAACCGCAGAGGATTCATGCATCCAGACTGAAGCATTTGTTAACATCCGCATAACTAATTGACACTGTAGGGCCTAAGAAGCCTGCCCAAAGTGTGTGACAGGGCACTGGTGTGAGGTCTTGTGCCAGACAGAAGATCCTTGCTCTTCTAGTGAGCGAGGGGGCCATCTGTCGGCTGAACATAGGTCCTGGGCAAACCTTGCCCCATTAATAGCTGTTATACCTTTGGGTCCAAATTGTCCAACATGATAATCATATTTCTAGTATCTGGTTTACAAATTGAGGTTGAAGTTACTAGATATGAATTGATTAAGTTTATGAATGACACCACACGAATATTTGATGGTATAAAAGAAGAATTGAGAGGTTTGAGATTAATGACCTTACAAAACAGACTGGTGCTAGACCAGCTAACGGCCTCTCAAGGTGGTGTTTGTGTTATTGTTGGAGATAGTTGTTGTACTTACATTCCAGATAATGATGCGGATGGACATTTGATTGATCAAGGAATCAGGAACATTACCAGAGCAGTTGCAGAGATGATAAGTCGAGAAAGGACTGGATATGACTGGGATTGGAGTTCAAGTTTTTCCAGCCTCTTTAGTAAAATTGAACATTGGTTGATTTTAATCGCTATTATTGTTGCATGCATTTTGATTTTGCTTTGCTTATGGCCTTGTATTATGGCTATGATTCGCCGTGCATTAAAATCATCCATAAGTGTGATCATGAAGGGTTATCTTGTTGCTCAAGTAAATACAGTAACTTAAGTGACCACGAATCCGGATGTCAAATAAGGACAGAGGATCTGTTGGGACCGGATGTGGCCCTTTTTGTTAGGAATGTTTCTTCATTATTATTTTACTTTTATTGCTTATTACTGGTGCGGGGAACTAATTGTTAAGGCATAAATGCCTCAAAAGGGGCCAACTGTTAGATTTTGGATTCCCCGCATACAATGTATAGCCTTGGGAGCCAGCAGGCCCTCCTAAGTAAGGGTCTTAGGGTGAGCGGTCATTTTTTTATGTGTTGTTGTAAGAAGATGGCCCTAGGAATGCCTTGTTGGCACATACCTTATTTGGTCATACTATAGGACCCTGGACATACGATAACTTCCAGATGTTTTCTTGTGCCATATAAAAAGCCATGCTTCTGAACAATAAAATGAGCTAAGAACCAGATTTACTCCTGACTCTGTTGGTTTCTTTTGCTCCCAGATCTGCAGAAGGCATCCTCACAACATCCAACATATGATTATTATTTGGTTTGAGAATAAGGTGTGATCCAAACATAGAAAAGAGTTTCAATGTTAATTTAAAACTTAACAAAGCCCTAACACTATCTATAATGCAGATGAAGGTGCTAGCGCTTGTAATTTTTGATTGAAAGGTTAGGTCGCCAACCTTTCAAAACGACTTTATCATTGATGAGAATGGTTTTCAGCTTTTCAACGTTTCTTGTTGTAACCTTGAGCTCTGTTGAAAACACAACTTTGCTGATCACTTGCTTCACACACTTGCGATGGTCCATTACCATCCACAACATTAGACTGACAACTTTCATAGATGCTTAAAGCTTTGTCCCTGTACTTCCCCATCAGTCAAATCGATAAAATGTATGTTATTTTGAACGTTCCAAGCAGTTGTGATTAGTGAGATGCACAATGATAAGGGTTTAAAGTCATCGTCAAAAGTTGTCAAAGTCATTTTACTTTTACACATTTGGCAGACACTTTTATCCAAAGCGACTTACATTACATTGTACTATACATTTGTCCATTTTGTATAGTAAGCAAGTGGGGGTTAGGTGTCTTGCTCAAGGGCACCTCAGCCATTACCCGCCAGCCCTGAGAATTGAACCAGCAACCTTCTGGTCATGAGTCCAACTCTCTAACCACTGCCCCACCTTATTAAGCCCCAAAATCATTAGACCATCACCAAACCCTTGCACCGTGTGTACACAGTTTAGAAAACCCTCCTTAGAACTTGTCACTTTCATTTCAAACAAAATAGTAAATGCAGATGTGAGTGCTAGTGCTTGTAATTTTGTTGCGGGATAAGCCTTGACGAGGTGGCCGAGTGGTTAAGGCGATGGACTGCTAATCCATTGTGCTCTGCACACATGAGTTCGAATCCCGTCCTCGTCGTAAAAACACTTCTTTCTAGATTATTGGCTCGCCTCTCACGCGTTTAAAGCCTTGACACTGTCTATAATGCAGATGTAAGGCAAACCAAATCACCATTATTGTTACATCACCACAAGTGGTGAGTGAAAGTCTTGGATGCATGCTGAATACAAAGCAGAATGCAGTTGGACAGACAAACAACTGTGTGACAAACAACTGTTTGACTAAACAATCTTGTAAATAAGTGACAGTATGTAGTGCAGGCAAGCAGTGCAAATTATAACAGATGGACTGTACAAACAAGACAATATACATTTACATATATGCACATTATATATATATATACAAAAGATATATACATTGGACAGTGTCTATAAACATTAAATATAAAAAATATAACAGAATATACAGATATGCACATGGAGTGTATGTGTGATGGTTCAGCACATAGTGCAGATTGTTAATGGATGGTTATTGTATTAGTCCATGATACTGTGGTGTATAGTATGGCGAAGAGTGAGTGTGTGGAGTGTGTCTGTTCTTCAATCGGCTTGTGCGGGACCGGATGCTCCGGTATCGTCTGCCCGAAGGCAGCAAGGAGAGCAGCCTGTGATTCGGGTGCCTGGAATCACTGATGATCTTCCTGGCTTTCCTCATACACCGCCTGGTGTAGATGTCCTGAAGAGAGGGAAGAGCGTCTCCCACCACATGACGGGCAGTTCGCACAACTCTCTGCAGTGCTTTGCGATTGCCGGCAGTGCTGTTTCCATACCAGGCAGTGATGCAGCCAGTTAGAATGCTCTCTAATGTGCAGGTGTAAAAGGTTCTGAGGATTTTGGGGTTCGTGCCAAACTTCCTCAGGTGCCTGAGAAAAAAGAGGCGCTGATGTGCCTTCTTGAGCACTGCATCAGTGTGAACAGTCCATGTGAGGTCCTCAGTGATGCTTACTCCAAGGAACTTGAAGCTGTTTACCCGCTCCACAGGTGTCCCGTCGATGGTGATGGGGCTGTGTTCCTTGTCCTGACGCCTGAAATCTATCACCAGTTCCTTGGTTTTATTAATGTTAAGTATGAGATGTTTCTCCTTACACCAGTGTGTCAGACTGCATACCTCCTCTCTGTAGGCCGACTCGTCGTTGTTGGTGATCAGGCCTATCACTGTCGTGTCATCGGTAAATTTCACGATGGTGTTGGAGCTGTGTGTGGCTATGCAGTCGTGTGTGTACAGGGAGTAAAGAAGTGGACTTAGAACGCAACTTTGGGGCGCAGTCAAATTGATAAAATGTATGTTATTTTGAACGTTCTAAGCAGTTGTGATTAGTGAGATGCACAATGATAAGGGTTTAAAGTCATCGTCAAAAGGTGTCAAAGTCATTAGACCATCAGCAATCCCTTGCACCATGTGTACACGGTTTAGAAAACCCTCCTTAGAACTTGTCACTTTTATTTCGAGAAGGCTTGAAAACAAAATAGTAAGCACAGATTGACTACAGGCACCTCGACGAGGTGGCCGAGTGGTTAAGGCGATGGACTGCTAATCCATTGTGCTCTGCACGCGTGGGTTCGTATCCCATCCTCGTCGTAAAAACACTACTTTCTAAATTATTGGCTTGCCTCTCGCACCTTTAAATCCCTGACAATATCTGTCAAAGTCAGCTTTATTGTCAATTCTGCCACATGTACAGTACATACAAATGGAGGATTGAAATTGCGTTACTCTCAGACCCTAGGTGCATACAGATAACATAGAATAAACATATAGCAAAAAATATATCAAATTACAGATAAATACAAAATCTATATATATACACAAAACAACTTAACAAGCAAGGGATATGTAACCGAGATAAATGTGCAAACCAATGAAATAATCAACAGTGCAGATGAAATAAACAACAGTGCAGATGAAATAAACAGCAGTGCAGATGAAATAAACAGCAGTGCAGATGAAATAAACAGCAGTGCAGATGAAATAATGAACAGTGCAGATGAAATAATGAACAGTGCAGATGAAATAAACAGCAGTGCAGATGAAATAAACAGCAGTGCAGATGAAATAATCAACAGTGCAAATGAAATAATGAACAGTGCAGATGAAATAATGAACAGTGCAGATGAAATAAACAACAGTGCAGATGAAATAAACAACAGTGCAAATGAAATACACAACAGTGCAGATAAAATACACAACAGTGCAAATGTAATGTAGTGCAAAGCTTATCAGTCTGTTTTAAAGTGTCAAGAGAGCAGGCTTGTTTAACTGACTTAGAGGTAGTTAGTTGAGGTGGCTCAGACCACTACAGAAAATGGGTTGAGCAGTCCAATGTTCCGTAAAGTGACAAGTGCGGGACAGAGTATGATGTGGAAGGGATGGATGGGTTCAGAGTTCAGAGGTGCGTGTGGCAAGGGAGGGGAGGGAAGGCAGGGTCAGAAGAGAGTTTAGCTTCCTGACTCCCTGGTGTATAAAGCTCTCCTTCAGCTGAAGAAGCTGTGTGACGGGTGGGTGGGATCACCTGCAATGCAGAGGGCTTTGCGGGTGCCATACCACACAGTGATGCAGCTGGTCAGGATGCTCTTGATGGTGCCTCTGTAGAAGGTGCACATGATGGGGGTTGGGGCTCTGACTCTTCTCAGTTTGCAGGGAAAGTAGAGACGCTGTTGTCCTTTCCTTGCCAGTGCTGCAGTGTTGTTAGTCCAGGAGTGGTCCTCAGTGATGTGCACACCCATGAACTTGGTGCTGCTCACTCTCTCTACGGTCTCACCGTTGACAGTCAGAGGAGCATGCTGAGCGTGCGCTCTCCTGAAGTCGACAACAATCTCCTTCGTCTTCTCCACGTTCAGAGAGAGATTGTTGTCACTGCACCACCTGGCCAAGTGGCTCACCTCACTCCTGTAGTTTGTCTCATCTCTGTTGCTAATGAGACCCACCACAGTTGTGTCGTCCGTAAACTTGATGAAGAGGTTGGAGTTGTGTGATGGTGCGCAGTCGTGTGTCAGTAGGGTGTAGAGGAGGGGGCTAAGTACGCATTCTTGGGGGGCCCCCGTGTTCAGTGTGATAGTGCTGGATGTGTTACTGCCGACCCGTACTGCCTGAGGTCTCTGAGGAACAGCATTCTGACGTAAGAGTCTTTTTTGTCCAGATGAGTGAGTGCAGCATGAAGAGGAGTGGCGATGGCATCATCAGTCGAGCGCTTGGACCGATATGCAAACTGGAAGGGGTCCAGAAAGGGGGGGAGTGTTGTGCATGACCAGCCGTTCAAAGCACTTCATGAGAATAGGAGTGAGTGCAACTGGACGGTAGTCGTTGAAGCAGGATGGAGATGACTTCTTTGGGACCGGGATGATGGTGGTGGCTTTGAAGCATGTGGGGACAACAGCCTGACTCAGCGAGATGTTAAAAATGTCGATGAAGACATCAGTGAGTTCTGCTGCACAGTCTCTCAGCACACGCCCAGGAATGTTGTCAGGACTCGAAGCTTTCCGTGCATTGATCCTGCTGAAGGATCTCCTCGTGCTGTCTGGGGACAGAGTCATCACCTGGTTGCCAAGAGGTGGTGGAGTCTTCTGAGCAGGGGTGTCATTTTGTGCCTCAAAGCGAGCAAAGAAGGCGTTCAGCTCATTTAGCAGGGAGATGTTGTTGTCACAGGTCTGCGGTGGGGGCTTGTAGTCTGTGATGGTCTGTATCCCCTGCCACAGGTTCCGAGTGTCTCTGCTGTCGCTGAAACGATGGGATATCCTCCTGGAGTACTGTTTCTTGGCCTCTCTGATGCCGCGGGATAGATTGGCCCTAGCTGTCTTCAGACTCACCTCCTCTCCTGTTCTGAAGGCAGCGTTTTGATCCTTAAGGAGACGGTAGACCTCCCCTGTCATCCACGGTTTCTGGTTGGCCCGCACAGTGATGGTCTTTGTGGTCGTTACATCATCAATGCACTTGTTGATGTAGGCAGTGACAGTCTCTGAGTACTCCTGGAGGTCTGTGGTGTTGTTGTATGTGGCAGCCTGCTTGAACATATTCCAGTCAGTGGTGTAAAAGCAGTCTTGAAGTTCCTCTGATGAGCTTTCTGGCCACACTTGAATTTGTTTGTAAACTGGTTTGGTGACTTTAACGAGCGGTCTGTATGCAGGCATTAGCATGACAGTGATGTGGTCTGAGGCACCAAGATGGGGGAGGGGGAGGGCTTTGTAGGATCCTCTCTGGGTGGTGTAAACAAAGTCCAGTGTGTTGTTTCCCCGAGTTGGGAAGTCTATGTGTTGGTGTATTTTTGGGAAAACACTCTTCAGGTTTGCATGGTTGAAGTCTCCAGCCGAGATGAGAAAAGCATCTGGATGGGCTGTCTGCTGCTCGCTGATGTGCTGCTACAGTTCATTCAGTGCCTCACTTCTGTTGTTGTTGTTGGAGCTGGGGGGATGTATACAGCAACGAGAAGTATGGCTGTATATTCCCTCGGAATGTAGAACAGCCGGCACTTAATAATCATAAACTCCACCAGGGGTGAGCAGTGTTTGCAAACCACAACAGTGTCGCGGCACCACGCATCGTTGATCTAAACACAAAGTCCGCCGCCGCGGATCACAACACAAAAACACAACAGTCTCTTACAGTCCTCTGAGTTGAGCGTAGTAGTTGGATGTAGTCCAGTTTATTGTCCAAAGAGCGTACGTTAGCCAGTACAATGGTGGGGATAGCTGGCTTGTGTGGGTTAGCCACTAGCCTAGCCCAAATACCTCCACGCTTACCCCTCTTCTGCTTTCTCTCATGCTGCTTGTGGCGCAGTGTGGGCGAGATGCAGTAGTGGGGGTCGGTGATGACGTGATCCTCCGGAGCAGGCCGAGGTCACGCAGCTCTTCGGCGTGTGCAGAGTTTAACTCTAAAAATGTTGTTCTGCCAACATCGAGAATAAACTCAGGACTGTATACGCGCTTAAAGACAGTTATGCGTGACGAAGACGTACAAAGACACTGCGACTTACAAGACAAAAACCAAAAAAACACCGTTCTGTCGGGAGAGAGAGAAGCCGCAGCGTGTGCACGCGCCGCCATCTCGCATCGTTTATACCATTTTATGCCATTTTCATTAGGACAAAGTTGTCAACCTAATCTATAATCTTTCATAGATGCTTACATTTTTGACCTCGACGAGGTGGCAGAGTGGTTAAGGCGATGGACTGCTAATCCACTGTGCTCTGCACGTGTGGGTTCGAATCCCATCCTCATTGTAAAAACATTACTTTCTAAATTTTTGGCACCTTTAAAGCCCTGACACTATCTCTGAGATTAGGTTGACAACTTTGTCCTAATGAAAATGGCTAGCGTGTGTTCAAATCTGAAAACGTGACTTTATCATTGTTGAGAATGGCTTCGTCGAGGCGCCTGGACAAGGTGGCCGAGTGGTTAAGGCGATGAACTGTTAATCCGTTGTGCTCTACACGCGTTTCTTCGAATCCCGTCCTCGTCATAAAAACACTTTTTTCTAGATTATTGGCTTGCCTCTCACACGTTTAAAGCCCAGACACTATCTGTAATGCAGATGTAGGTGCGAGCGCTTGAAATTTTGTTGTGATCTGGCCCCTCAACGAGGTGGCCGAGTGGTTAAGGCTATGGACTGCTAATCCATTGTGCTCTTTTTTCTAGATTATTGGCTTGCCGCTCACACGTTTAAAGCCCTGACACTATCTATAACGCAGATGTAAGTGCTAGCTCTTTTAATTTTCTTTTGAAAGGTTAGGTCCCCAACCTTTCAAAACAACTATCATTGATGAGAATGGCTTTCAGCTTTTCATCGTTTCTTCTTGTAACTTTGAGCTCTGTTAAAAACACAGTTTTGCTGATCACTTGCTTCACACACTTGCGATGGTCCATTACCATCCACAACATTAGACTGACAACTTTCATAGATGCTTAAAGCTTTGACCCTGTACTTCCCCATCAGTCAAATCGATAAAATGTTATTTTGAACGTTCCAAGCAGTTGTGATTAGTAGATGCGCAATAATAAGTCATCATCAAAAGGTGTCAAAGTCATTAGACCATCAGCAATCCCTTGCACCATGTGTACATGGTTTAGAAAACCCTCCTTAGAACTTGTCACTTTCATCTTGAGAAGGCTTGAAAATAAAATAGTAAATGCTAGCACTTGTAATTTTATCAACTTCAGGGACCTTGACGAGGTGGCCGAGTGGTTAAGATGATGGATTGCTAATCCATTGTGCTCTGCACGCGTGGGTTCGAATCCCATTCTTGTTGTAAAAACACTACTTTCTAGATTATTGGCTTGCCTCTTGCACCTTTAAAGCCCTGACAATATCTCTGAGATTAGGTTGACAACTTTGTCTTAATGAAAATGACTCGCGTGGGTTCAAACCCGAAAACGTGACTTCATCATTGTTGAGAATGGCTTTCAGCTTTTCATCGTTTCTTGTTGTAACCTTGAACTGTGTTGAAAACACAACTTTGCTGATCACTTGCTTTACACACTTGAGATGGTCCATTACCATCCACAACATTAGCCTGACAACTTTCATAGAAGAGAAATGCTTAAATGTGGTGGGCTGAGTGGTTGAAGCGATGGACTGCTAATCTATTGTGCTCTGCACGCGTTTCTTCCAATCCATCCTTGTCATAAAAACACTACTTTCTAGATTATTGGCTTGCCTCTTGCACGTTTAAAGCCCTGACACTATCTATAATGCAGATGTAGGTGCTAGCGTTTGTAATTTTCTTTTAAAATGACTTTATCATTGATGAGAATGGCTTTCAGCTTTTCATCATTTCTTGTTGTAACCTTGAGCTCTGTTGAAAATACAACTTTGCTGATGACTTGCTTCACACACTGTCGATGGCCCATTACCACCCACAACATTATAAAGCTTAAAGCTTTGATCCTGTACTCCAAATTTTGATGATACTAACCACACTCCAAACCCAAGGCTGTCTGTCCGTACTGCAGTGCTGAACATTACCTTAGTCAGTGCACCACATTCACAGCATTAGCAAAGGAGCAAAGGATCCATTGGATCAAAGATAATAAGCGGTGCTGGAAGTGCGGACAGACTCATTTAGCCAAACACTGTGATCTAAAGAGGCCTTGTCATCTTTGTCAAGAAAGGCACCTTACCATACTTCACAACATCAACCAAGGGACCCGTGAGGTTACAAAGGAAAGTAATAGCCTCCATAACTCAACCTCGGAGGCTCTGTACCTAGACCAACCCCGCTGTGGTGGCAAAGTGTTCCTAAAAGTTGTCAAAGTTACCATCCATCATCAGAGTAAGACTTTGGACACTTTTGCTGTTTTTGACGATGGTTCAGCGTGCACCATCCTGCTTGATACGGCCGTACAGCACCTAGGCCTAAAGGGCACAACAGAACAGCTGAACTTAAGGACAGTACATCATGATATCAAGACACTGTATGGCACCTCTGTAACCTTCAGTTTATCCACCCCGAACAACCCTCACAAAAGGTTCAAGATTGAAGCAGCCTTTACAGCACATCAGTTTAAACTAGCAGAATATTCCTACCCAGTGAGCACTCTTCAGAAAAGGTATAGTCACGTCAGAGGCCTACCTATACCATCTCTGGTCAGAGTTCGCCCTTTACTGTTGATTGGCTCAGACCACACAGAGCTCATTACCCCAATAAAGCCAGTACAACTGGGTCCACCTGGAGGTCCAGCAGCTATCAGAACCACCCTCGGCTGGACTTTACAAGGTCCATTTAAACATCTGCAGGATTAGCTGCCAGTTTCACAGTGTCTGTTCACATCCATCAGCTCTGAATCTGCTGAAAGGTTGTGGAAGATGGACATTCTTCCCTAAAACAGTAGTAAGGTCATAACAAGACCAGCAGGACTTGAGCATGTTGGAGGCTCAAACAGTGCGAGCAAAAGTGGATGGGGTTGACCGATATGCCACCCCTCTCCTGAGAGTTAAAGACATGCCTCACGGCTGTAATGAGCCACCTTCGCAATACTGAACGCCGACTAGCCAAAGACTCGAACTTAGCTAGCAAATATCAAGAGGAGATCACCAAACTCACAAAAGCTGGCTATGCTATGAAGATACCACCCTAAAATGCAGTCTTGTCAGCAGAATCTTTGTTCCTACCTCATCATATGGTGACCCACAATGGCAAAAATAGAATAGTGTTTAACTGTTCATACACCTACAATGGGGAAAATTTAAACAAGCTGCTCCTACCTGGACCTACATTAGGCCCCTCTCTCCATGGGGTCCTACTCCACCTCAAAGAACACAGAGTAGTGGTAAGTGGGGACATAAAGGGAATGTTCCACCAGGTCCGCCTACTTCCCAAAGACAGACCCCTTTTACGCTTTCTGTGGCGGGACCTAAACTCAGAGAATCCCACTGATGTGTACGAATGGCAAGTCCTCCTATTCGGTACAACTTGTAGTCCATGCTGTGCAACATTTGCACTACAGCTGCATATTTTCACCCACTGCCCGCAAGGTGATGAGTTACGACAGTCAATTGAACGTAGCTTCTATGTTGACAACTGCCTTCATAGCACTTCATCCACAGCTGAAGCCCGCCAGATAGTTAATGGGTTAAGGTCCTTGCTGGTCTCAGGCGGTTTCGAGATCCGTCACATGGACAAGTAACAAGGCCTCTGTTATTAGCTAACTTCCCCCGGAGGCCAGATCAGAAAGCACAGAGAGGTGGATTTCCCACAGTCAGTCAGACCCTCAGGAAATGACTCTAGGATTAAGCTGGCATTGTGTACTTGACACACTCCATTACCGTCATTGTGCCCTGTCCTATCAGGAGGTAACAATGAGGAATATATACAGAATTCTTGCCACTCAGTACGACCCTTTGGGCTACACAATACCTTACACAACCAGAGCTAAAATCCTAGTACGTCAGTTGTGGGTAAAGGAGCGAGACTGGGATGACCCTCTTCTTCCCTCTGAATTACTACAAGTCTGGCAAAGTGGGGAAGCTGAACTGGAACATCTGCCATCAATCACCATACCTCGGTGCTACGTGTCTACTAAATTAGACATGCCAGATGTAACACGTGAACTTCACATCTAACTTCTTCTCTGAGGCAGCCTATGGTTCAGTGGCATACCTTCGTACAGAACACCAAGGGAAAGTAGAGCTGGCATTCCTCCTTGCCAGATCCAGAGTATCACCAAAAAGACAACAATCAGTGCCCAGGCTGGAACTTTGTGCCGCTCTCACGGGAGCACAGTTGGCCAAGTTATTCCACTGTGAACTCGCCATAAAGATCAGAAATACGTTCCTATGGAGCGACTCAACCACTGTACTGACATGGCTAAGATCAAAATCCTGCAGATTCAAAGTCTTTGTGGGAACAAGGATAACTGAAATACAGGAGCTCACCCAGATTCACAGTTGGCGCTATGTAGACTCCGCTAACAACGCTGCAGATGACATCACTCATGGCAAAACTCTGCTTGAACTATCCCAACCAACCAGATGACCGATACTAGACCATCACTGCCAGATGCAAACCAGTTCTCAACTCTTGAGGAGCTTATGGAGGCTACTTGCATATCCATGCATGGGGCGGCCGAGAAATCAAGGGACTTAAATGCAACAGAGTACCAGCAAGCTGAAACAAGTCTACTACGGCAAGCCCAGCTAGACAGTTTCCCGGCAGAGTAGCAAGTCCTCAGAGTTGGGAAACCGATTCAATCGTCCAGCCGCTTAATTACATTATCACCGGAACTAGATGAAACCATAGGGTTGATCCGTGTAGGAGGATGTCTACGATGAGCTCCTCGCTTGGAGTATGATACTATGCATCCAATAGTCCTGGATCCAAAACACCCTGTCACTCGCCTCCTCATAAGCCATTATGACAAAAAACTCTGCCATCCCAGACCAGAGAGGGTCTTTGCAAAGATGCGCCGATATTACTGGATCATCAGAGAAAGAGAAGCTATACAGCGTCATCAACATTCCTGCATCAAATGACAAAGATGAAGAGCTAGACCTAATATACCAAAAGTGGCAGAACTTCCTCCCGCCAGGCTCCACCTAATGAAACCAGCCTTTTATTCCACAGGGGTTGATTGCTTCGGCCCATTCCTGGTGAAACGAGGGAGAAGCAATTAAAAAAAATTAAGTGCATGACTACCCGCTGCGTTCACTTAGATTTACTGAGTAACATGGACACAGACTTATTTCTGATGGCCTTAGGGCATATGATTGCACGGCGTGGAACCCCATTTGAAATCCTGGTGGATCAGGGGACTAATTTTAGAGGAGGGGACAAATAGCTGCGCACAGCTTTTGAAGCCATGAGTCCAGATCTTCAAGCTCAGCTGGCCAAGCAGAAAATACAGTTTAATTTCAATCCCCCAAATGCCCCGCATTTTGGAGGAATGTGGGAGAGGGAAATCCGCTTAGTCAAAGCTGCTCTGCATACCACAGTCGAATCTCAGGCACTTTCTGAAGAAGTCCTCAGGACAGTTCTCATAGAGGTTGAGTCAATACTCAATGCAAAGCCACTTGGGTATGTCTCTGCTGATGCAGCAGATCCAGACCCAGTGACCCCGAACTACCTGCTAATGGGGCGGCATCATTACCCAAGTAGTTTATCTTGAACGTGAGATGCTTAGTCGGAAAGACTTGTCATGACTGAAAGTTTTAACTGGCAACTGGAGAAATGCTATCTTAAAGGTTTACCCTAAAGGGGACAACCGAATTTGATCCGGGGACTTCTTGATTTACAGTCAAATGCTCTACCACTGAGCTATACCCCCACCAACAGTGACATTAGAAACCAACTCATAAATACACACAACCACCATAAGGAGAAACTGCCAGTGAAAAATATTTTACAAACATAGTTGCCCATTTGTCATGACTGACAGTCTTAACTGGCATTTGGAGTAATGGCTACCTTAAAAGTTTATCCTAAAGGGAGCAGTCGGATTTGCAAGGAGGACCACTTAATTTGCAGTCAAATGCTCTACCAATGAGCTATACCCCGTTGATCAACAAATTTAAAATCACAATACAAAAAAACTACTTTTTTTATATTCCAACACATAAAAACACACAACCACCATAAGGAGCAACTGCCGGTGAAAACATTTTATAAACGTAGTTGCTCGTTTGATATGACTGATAGCCTTAACTTGCAACTGGAGTAATGGCTACCCTAAAGGTTTACCCTGAAGGGGGCACCTGGATTTGAACCAGGGACCTCTTGATCTGTAGTTAAATGCTCTACCACTGAGAAATACTCCCTCAACACATGGTGTTAAAAGCTCCATAAAAATGTGGCCAGAGGTTAAAAATGAAACCTTTCCATTGTGTGGTAAAAGCTGTGTATGGCCCTTTAAGAGATTTCTCTCTCGTTCGTGTGATGCGGTGCGCTGACTCTGGTTGCGCATGCGTGGCTCCTAGGAAGAAATGTGGTAAGCTCTGTGTGTGTTGCACATCATCGCGATCTGATGTTCTGTGCATAAGTGTAATTCCGGGTAAATATCCTTCGTATATAAATGTTACCTGTGGGTTATATTGCTTTGTCAAAATGTACGATTGATGGTAAATGTTAATAGATGCGGTGGATCGGGTGTGCACATTGCAAGTTGACCTCGTGGTGAATGCTAGCGAGCATTTGGGTATGTAGTTTGAGTAAAAGATATTACTACCATATTTTTTTTCTTTCTTTATTATATGCCTCTGTTAATAGCTTGGTAAGAAGAATATGTATGGTAATTGTAATATGTATGAGGGTTGTACGTTGTAAGCGTATAATGTAAAGTGTTTCTGATAATTGATGTTGATGTGTGATATGGATGTAAAGTGGCCTTAACCGCCCAATTATATTTAGTTTCTTTTATTTCTTGTTGACTCTTTTGCTCCCATCGACTGCTGTAATACTTACGTAAGAGCAGTCAGATTAAACCCAAATGATAGAATATATTTTTGCCTGGGTGTGCTTTATTCCTCTTCCACCCGGTCACAAAAAACTACTTTTTTATTTTCCATCAAATAAATACACACAACCACCATAAGGAGCAACTGTCGGTGAATGCATTTTACAACCGTAGGTGCCCATTTGTCGTGACTGAAAGTTTTAACTGGCAACTGGAGAAATGGCTATCTTAAAGGTTTACCCTGAAGGGGGAACCTGGATTTGAACTAGAGACCTCTTGAATTGCAGTCAAATGCTCTACCACTGAGCAATACCCCCTTGTTCAACAAATTCAAAATGACCATACAAAGAAACTACTTTTTTATATTCCAACATATAAGCACACACAACCACCATACGAAGCAACTGCATATTACAACCGTAGGTACCCATTTGTCATGACTGCTAGATTTAACTGGCAACTGGAGGCAAACCTTAAGGGTTTACCTTAAAAGGGGCACTCAGATTTGAACCGGCAACATCTTGATCTGTAGTCGAATGCTCTACCACTGATCTATACACCCACAGCAGGAAAATTAAAACCACCATAAGGAGCAAGCAGTCAAATGCTCTACCACTGAGCTATACCCCAACATCAGCGATGTTAATACCACCATAAGAAAAACAATTTTTTTATTTCAACCCATAAATACACCCAACCACCATATGGAGCAACTGCCAGTGAAAACATTTTACAAACATAGTTGCTTGTCTGATATGACTGATAGCCTTAACTGGCAACTGGAGTAATGTCTACTCTGAAGGGAGCACCTGGATTTGAACCAGGGACCTCTTGATCTGCAGTCAAATGCTCTACCACTGAGCTATTTCTTGTGAAAATGTACAATTTGAATTCAGTAATGAGTCACTTTGGTTCCATGGTGTAATGGTTAGCACTCTGGACTTTGAATCTAGTCATCTGAGTTCAAATCTCCGTGGAACCAATTTCTGCAGCCTAATGTGGTCAAAAAAAGAATTTTGGTAGTGACAAAGGGTACAAGATAGCACTCAATGATTATCTCTGTGTAGAATGATGAAAATTTTGAATCTTGCTATATGGACAGACAGTGGATTCCAGTTTTCTGTATATACTGTAGATTTCATGTAATAATGTATGATTTAAATCCAGCAATGTGTGACTGTCTTTGGATCTTTGAATCTTGTTATATGTACAGACAGTGGATTTTTGTTTTATTCTTTATGTGTGTTAAATTCATGATGGGCTGATTTCATTTTATTTTTTATTTAACACATTTATTCCAAATAGTGAATTCTACATTGAGTAATGCGAAGCCTCAAAGCGCTAATGGTAACAACGATGTGCAAGGTACGCATTGCATCGTGTTCTATTCACTTATTTTCTGAGTGTTTGCTATATCTGACTGAAAACCTAAAACGCTTTTCTTTCATTAATTAGTTTTATGGCTGATAATGCGGCATTGCTAGTTGTTCATTAGCTAGTTGGCTTTGAACCCACAACATCTTCGGCAGGAGAGAACTATGAATCGTCTTAGAACTATGAATTGTCTTAGAATTGCGAATCGTCTTAGCCTGACCCGCAGATGTGTAGCCTCCCGCAATTTACCTGTGGCGCCTCCATCCCCGCCACAATGTTAGTGAACCGGTTGGTAAGTACTCATTTAAAGCTAAATATTTAATTTGAAAACGATGCTATTGTGTGCTAATATGATGTTTTACTGTCTAAACAGATTTCTTCACGGAAAACTTGGTACGGTCTGGAGCTAACCTAGTGACCTGGAGCGGGGCCTTAAAATCCATCAATGATGCGCATGAGGACCAAACAACCCTGAAAGCATAACCTCATCCGAGGCTCCAGGGACATCTGCCGATGTTGATGTGGAAAGATCTGTTCCAGGACACTTCAACCAGGAATTATTGCTGGAGTTGCAAGAACAGTGTCGCAAGTTACAAGAAAGCCTGAATTTCCACAATGAGATCTTGAGAAACATCTACGGATGCGTCGAGACATTATCTACAAATTCTGTAGAACAGAGCCACGTGAACAGACTGCTACATGACCGCACGGGTCTGCTTCTTGATCGCACAGACTCTAATCAAGACGTATTACAGACGATTGCCAAGAACCATCAAAGCGATAGCACCAACCTGGTCTCATAGGTAAGATGTACCTCTGCACACTTTTTTTAGTGCCACAAAATACGTTCCATCAGGTACATATTGGTACAGTTTTCACACGAAAGTCCAATAGGAGGTGCTAATGGTCCACTAGAAAATGCATGTCAATGTCACGATTTGCCTCTGTAACGATTTTATAAATATTTAATATTTGTACATTTAATAGATATTTTAGAGCACCTAACTCCACTCCTACCCTAAACCTAAAACTACCCGCTTCCCAACCACATAAACACATAACAAGGAAATAGAAGTCAAGTCAGACACAGGTATTTATTGTGGACACTGACCAAAAACAGTATAAAAGCATTTCGAACAGATCGTGTTGTGATCTAAAGCCACACAATGTCGTTGTGTGAGCACAGCAGGTATTAATCGCTGTTGATCATGCTCCAGGAATGCACCCAGTCTTGTTTCATTCAAGTGTATGCTCAAGGTTAGTGCGTCACGGAATCAGAGCGGGACAGCCAATGGCGTTTCAGAACGTAGCTAACATAATGACGATAATAGTCACATGAAACACACGAGAGCCAATGCCATTTCACTGTTGAAGCTGACGTTCCGGCGGCAATTTTTTAAAATTCTGTCACTGTGCGCAGCCAGTCCGGATCAGAGTTTTATGGCGGATGGAGAAGAGGATCGCTTTCGGGTTTGTTCTTCTGCCTCGGAACAGTTGTAATAATTGCACGTTTTGAATAAACAGCATATGTAGCTTTATCTTTCTGTTTTGTGTTGTGTTATATATTGTATAATATACAAACTGTTAGGTTTAGGGGCAGGGTCAGGTCGGGTCGGGTTACGTCTTCAAACATGTCTAAATTGTGCATACAAAAAAATAAAGGGACACAAAAGGCGACATCTGAATAAATTCATAATCATTATACCCCAATATAATATAATTTATGGTGTTGTGGACCATTAGCGCCCCCAGTGGACTTTCGTGTCTGAAAACTGTAGCAATATATACCTGATGGAACGTATTTAGTGGCGCTGCAAAAAGTGTGCAGAAGAACATCTTACCTATGAGACTAGGTTGGATAGCACGCAGAGACAACTCGCTGTAAGTCTACTGGGAAATCTTAATCGCTCTATTTTACACAAAGATAAACCTTAACTTATGTTTTTTGAAAGGTTGAGTTGTTATTTGTTCATTTATTGCTTTAACTATTAATTCTCGTGACATGTAGGCTACCTATTGTTTTTAATTGATCTCTATCTAGAGCTTGCAATATATTTGGTAATTTTTCATCTTGGAACTGGCTGTTTTCTGAGTTTATTTTCATTAGCTAAGGATTCTATTTAAAAAGGCTATTTTCTGATTTTATATTTGTTATTTATTGATTCTATTAACACTTTGTGCTTCGGTATTTTTTAATTTTGTGTTTGTTTTATTAATTTAAAAAAAGGTTATTTTCTTTATTCATTGATTTATTGAAATTTTGTGCTTGGACAGTTTTTAATTATGGTGTGTTTTGTTAATGTTAAATTTGCTATTTCTTTATGCAATGATCTTATTGAAATGTTGGGTTTGTTGAACTTTTAATTATGTTTTGTAAATTTTAAAAACTGTAATTCCTATAGATTATTTGGGTCAATGGGTGTTTGGGTGTTTTCATTCTTTTTGTTTAATTATTTAGTGTGTAATCAGAGGAGAAATACATTTTTAAAATGGCTGGTAAAGGAGTGCGTTCAGATGATGATTTACATTGCTGTCAACAAATGCGTTTTGTAAGAGGTAGACATGAGCATTTGTCTATAACTGACCAGTTACAAAGTATTATCGATCAGCAGATTGAGGTTTTGGGGTCCGACTATCAAAATATTGATATAGTGTTACAAGATGGGTTAGGTTCAGAGGCTTGTACGTGCTGGGGGAACAATAGGTAATTACACTATCGTCCACAGACCATATTTTAATAGTTTAGAAATTCACAGAAATATGAATTTGAGAGAAATCACTTCCACAGATTTGGCCGCATACACTATATTTGCACAAAATGCTTTGTCAGAAATTGTGTCGGTTTCCAGACAGTTGGGTGGTGAGGGGTCCTTTATAAACATCAGTCTCCGAGGCCCCAGTTTAAAATCGGATGTGAACGCTATATTATCTCCTAACGATGGCTATGATGAGAGTCATTTCATAGAACAGTTTGAAGGTGTTGTACAAAGTAATGATGAAGTGATGGCTGATGACAATTTGCAGTTACATGTGTCCATAGCTAGAACTAGGAATGGTGGGGCTCATAGGAAGATAACACATTCCCCTTGATGAGGTGATTAAGAGAAAAAGAATGCATTTATTCTCCCCCATCAAAATGACAAACAATTTGTACTTTGCAATTTATTTAGCACATTTTCTTGACCCAATGGCAACCATTCATGAATTAGAAAAACTGTTTACTTTAACTTAATAGCTGCTGTCCATAATTTATGCACACTTTATATTCATTTGCACTACTGTTCTGTATAGTCTAATTTATATTGTACATATCCATCAGTAAATTTCTGTTTTTAGTAAATAGCCATCTGTATATAATGTTCATAGTACATTCCCACTTGTAAATTCTTCATAATTTTTGCTTTATCCTGTATTTATGCACAACTGTATATCCTGCACTTGCTTATTGCACTTCTGGTTAGACCTAAACTACATTTCGTTGCCTTGTACTTGTACATGTGTAATGACAATAAAGTTGAATCTAATCTAATCTAAAATAGGGCTAGGGATATACAGACTGCAGCAGGTCTCGCATGTTTGTGCGGACATTAAATGTAAAGATTTTGGTGTATTACAGGTCAAGTGGTGGAAAATTAGTGTTGTATAAGACCCATGATGAACCACATGACAATGCGGTGTTTCTATACCTGCATGATGGACATTTTCATTTGATAGAATCTTTGAATGTATTTGTTGGATCGCTGTATGTATGCCACTACTATTATAAGGGCTATACAAACAGACAGGCCCATGATTGTAAATTTGTTTGTTCTGTATGCAACGACAGCCAGTGCTACAAACAGGTTAAAAGGACGATACAGTGTCCAGACTGATTTTGAGGTCTGTTACTTTCAAGGACATAGTTCCTGTTACAGAGCTGACTACATAAATCCACAGTCCAAAATTCCTTTTGGAATCCACTCGAAAATGTTTAATGACAGGCTTGAAGTTTTGAGAAATGCCTACAATCTTGACGTTGAGGTTATGTGGGAGCGTCGCTGGCGTGAGCTTAAGACAGACAGACCCTGATGTAATTAACTTTATGTCCGCTTACTCAGCCCCTGAAAGATTGAAACCACATGATGCATTGTTTGGAGGCCGTACAAACGCTTACAAGTTGTACCACAAAGTTGCAGAGGGAGAGAAGATTAGGTATGTTGATTTCACCAGCCTGTATCCTTTTGTTCAGTCTCGAAGACCCTACCAATTGGTCATCCTGAAATAATCTTTAAAGATTTTCAGAATCTTACTAAGGAGTGCTAAACAAATATAACTTAAGTGAACGTGAAGCAATCGATGCTAAGCTTTTGTGGCCAAAATCTTGCGTCATCACTACATATAGTAAACTATAGAGGTCCTTGATTAAGATATTATTCTAAACGTTACATTTACATTCTATGATTATTAACTCCTTATTTCAGGAGCGAGGCAGCGTGAAGAGCAGCTGTATTGCACGTGGTGTGAGACAAACGTGAACTAAAAGGTGAAAACTGAAAACACCAACAAAATACATTGCACACTGCATTTTAACGTGAATTTGCTGTAGATTAAGACTTTTTACAAATGTATAATTGCAAATTGTGTCAGCATGAGAGCAATTCAATTGTAGGTTTTACTCAACATATGAAAGTACACAGTAATGTTCCAAACTGTTCCTTTACCTGTGGTATACCTGACTGTTCCCATGCATTTACAAAATTTTCAGCATTCAAGTCTCACCTATATAGAGACCACAGAGGGTATCAGAGGTTTCATAGAAGAATCCGATTTGACCAAACAGACACAACATTGATTTGCCAGCTTGAATATTGTCATTTTACATGTACAAGTCTGAAGGATTTAATTAGACAATTAAAGGACCATATAGATGATCGCAGGGAAATAAAATGCCCTTTTAGGAGTTGTGAGAGGACATTTAGTGTTAAATCTACTTTTGCATCTCACATCTCGAGAACTCACAAAAACAGTCAACCTGAACATCTTTACGAAGCGGTTTTAGCAAACCCCTCACATCCCGAGTGTGAGCCCTGTACATCTGTGTCATGATGCGCAAGGATTAGGACTCAGCCAGTGACGGGCTAACCAAGACTTGTATATATGTATGTATGTATGTATGTATATATATAAAAATATAAATAAAAAACCCACAATGGGAAAACCGAGCTAAAGCACAAAAACAAAAAAACACTTGACAAAACTGGGAAACCAAAACTTCCCACGAGGGGGCAACAAGAACTCAACAAGTAGGTAAAACGTAAAGCAAAACAGAAATAATAACTAGACTAGGGTACAGACTCTTAACGGCCTATGACACGACGAACTTCACAAACGGCACAAAACGAACAAGCACAAGACAATGAACACGAGGGCTTTAAATAAGGACACTAACAAGGGATAATGACACAGGGACAGGTGAAATGCATGAAACACAGAGCTGGAAGGATTACGGAGAAATGAGGGAGCGTGGGTAAGACGCGCGACACGGGAATAAACGGCAACGGCAAATGAGCTTGAGCCATGTGTCTCCACACAGACCATGAACACAAAGACAAGATACTGACACAATCCTGCCCACTAGATCATGAAAACAAGACATAAACAAGGAGCGCAGGACTGCGAAAGTATCCGGGGGGCCCAGGCCACGCGCTTCCACGAATAACATAAACACAGAGACATGGCCCCGCCCACAAAGCTCTCGGAATTTACAAGACAAGGGCAGAACCATGACACATCTGTAGATGACAGTGAGGGGCCTGAGCCAGGTGAGGTCTTTGTAGACCTAGAAAGTGTAGATGAAGATTTTTTCTGAAGAATTGAACAAGCAAAGCTGCTTTTACCTTCATCTGTGATTCAGACCATAATAGAGGAAGTCCAAGGAATTCATAATCAGACCCAGACATATGTCTTCTCAAATAGTGATGGCCGGTTCGCGAACGAATCGTTCTTTTGAGCCGGTTCTTTTCAGTGAACCGGTCGATCCGGTTCACCATATCGGACTGAATCGTTGTAAACGGTTCGCGTCTCCACTAAGCACTTAATCACAAATTACTTGAATTATTTACTTTCTGGCGTGCCTGACAGTCCCTCTGACTCGAAATAAACCATTTTATTATTCAGTTAGTCCAATAGTACTGAACTGAGAGAACTGATGAGCACAAGCAGCTGATACTGAGCGGTTCTCGTTCTCGACTCAAGTCAACCGAGAGAGCTGTTTCCTTCGGACACGTCCGATTGAGAACCGATGAGCCGATGATACTGCGCATGCGTGTAACTTTTAAAGCAGATATAAAGCTTGTAAGACAATATTTTTATTGAAAATCAGAACTGTGATTAATATAAAACACATTGGACATGTTTATGACTTAATTGCGCCTTATCACTGTATGTGTACACCGATCTGCGCGCTGTTTATGTGTTTATATATTTAAAGCGTTTTTCCCCATCCCAGCTGGCCGGGATGACAGACTTGACGCATTACGTCGTCGTGAATGACGTCATGATGTTAGGACGTAAAAGAACCGATGAATCTGTCTTTTGAACCGGTTCATTGAAACGCATTGTCCGATAGAACCGATTTGCGGAAAAGAACCGGACTTCCCATCACTATTCTCAAAACTCAAGGACAGATTGTCTGAACTTGGGGTGTCTAGTGACACAATAACAAATATAACTGAGGCACTCAAAAAGAACGATGTAGGCTACTTAAGGCAGGCAACTGTCGCAAGACAGTCTTTAAAAACACCTTTAATAACGTAGAACCAGTCTCTGGGTATTTAGGTACTAATGACTCAGGCAAAGAATGCTTTGCACAGTATGTGCCTGTAAAGGAAACTCTTAATGCCCTTTTTGAATCAGTGATGAGTCTTTTAAAAAGCAATATGAGCTTTTACACTCTCGGCTACCAACCAATGATGTGCTTGAAGACATTTGGGATGGACATAATGTTGCTAATAATGACTTATTCAAAACACACAAATAATCTGTAGCCTTGATTCTCTATCAAGATGCATTCAAGGTTGTAAATCCATTAGGATGAGCTAAAAAAAAAAAAAAAACATTTGGCAGTATATTTAACCCTTGGTGACATTTTGCCATACAACAGGTCCAATATTGACTATATGCAGCTTGTTCTGCTCTGCAGAGAGCAAGATTTTAGACATTTTGGACAGGAAATCGTTTTTAATAAATTAATTAAAGACCTTAAAGACCTAGAGGAGAGGGGCATTGCACTGACGAATGGTGAAGTTATTAAAGGGGCTCTGTGTGCGTCAGCAGGAGACAATCTTGGGTCACACGGTATCAGTGGCTTCCAGGAAAATTTCAGCAGGAGTAAATTTTTTTGTAGATTTTGTGACATAGACAGAGAAACATTTGAGTCTAGTCCAATGTCAGCTGGAGCAAAAAGAACAAAGCTGTCATATCAACAGCATTAACTTCTGGTCCAAAATCTTGTTCACTTATTTACTATTCAAAAGGGTGAACTTGCAAACAAAATGTACAACTGTTTAGATGTTTTATTGATGTTGTTGTTTTAGATGGAAAATTCAGATTTTAGAGGAAGATAAGCTGAAACATCATACTGTATGTATGACAATAACACAAAATATGTTATTTTTTACAAAAGATAGGTAAAGTGGGTTTTAACAAAACTCAAAATATCAAGGTACTTTGTTACTGATTTTACTGTTACTACAGTAGGATTTTCTAATAAGCTGTAAAACATGGAACGTTTTAAACATGTGAAGGTCTTGCAATGCTTTGCCTTTAGTTTTAATAAATATTCTTTTACAACAGCTTTGACTTGGGTTGCATTATCTTGTCAATTAATTTTTTCTATTTTTCTATATTTATATGAATATAGAGGTAAATAATAGATTACACTTTACTGTAAAAAGCTTAATTTACAGCATTTTTAATGTAAAACTGTTACAACATAATCCTGCCTTTTGGGGTATTTACAGGATTTTATTGGCAACTTTAGTTGCCAGCTAAATACTGTAATTTCTTGAAATTACAAAACAATACTGTAACCTGTATTACAGGTTTGATTTTTATATTACTGTAAAAAAAACAGTGTACTGTAATTCACAAACAACAATTAACTGTAAATTGCTTTACACTTCAATACTTTAAACATTTTTACAGCAATTAGCAACAATTTTACAAGATTTTATTGGCAACTTTTTTGCCAGCTAATTCCTGTAATTTCTACAGTAAACTTTTAACAGTGTACATACTATTATATTTTCTTGGTCTTAAACATGTACAGTACACAGTTGTAATATACAGTACTTACTAGTCACACTTGCACATAACTAAACTGCACCTTTGTATATTATTATATTTTTATCCATATTTATTTTAAATTCTTTTCTATTCCTTGTGTTATGTGTATACTGTGTGTTTAAGAGCTCCTGTAACCAGAACGAATTCCTTGTGTGTGCACACTTGGCGAATAAAGCTTATTCTGATTCTGATTCTGAAACAAAAACATCAAGTCATAGTGCATGTAATGCTCAGACTCTGGAATTGGCCAAGCATATTCACAGAGATTTTTCTTGTTGTTGCAACAGAAAATATAAACACAGTCATCTGGCAATTTTTTACTATGGTCCCCCAACACACGAAACCTTGTTTCAGGAATCACGCTATCCCACTCCGCGATATACAAAGGGTTGTCGCCACAGTCGTTCAAATCTCTCCAGACATAATTAAAAAATATAAACCAGTCTTTGGCAGGTGATGTGAAATCACCTCCAAGATCGATGACAGAGACCTCAATGGTGCGCGATGCCTTGTCAAACAGATAACTTCCCACAGGATTACCAGACATAGAGAAATCACGTCTCATAAAATCCACATCTTCATGGAGAAACTTTGTCAGGCTAACACTCTGTCTTTTCTTAGGAGCAAAAGACATTTTGACAGGTCCTCTTGTTGGCGAGATACACATCACTTTCGGATGGTTTTAGGAGTCTTTGGAAAAGTCATTGTATCACTAGACTTGCTTGTTTAAAATACTGTTTTCTAAAACATTGTTTAAATACCCATTTAGAATTGGGGGGCATGAAACAGTGAGGCCTGGATAAAATCATTGTATCAACAACGGGGTCAACATAAAAACACACACCAGATGGACGATCAAAGGGTATCATAAAATACACGTACAGGATGCACAATCAAAGGGGTCAAAAGTGGACACCTGGCAGGGGGCAATAAATTGGGGTAATAAATCACTTTTTGACATTCCGTGTATCATATTTACTACTACTGTGTGTAGAATGGTGAGAACTTTAATTCTTGTTATATGTACAGTGGATCCCATGTGAAAATGTGTGATTTGAATCCAGCGACACAATGTTGTCTTTGGTTCCATGGTGTAATGGTTAGCACTCTGGACTCTGAGTTCAAATCTCGGTGGAACCTGTTGTGCAGACAAATGTTGTCAAATAGTTGTTTTTCAGGCATTAGCAAAGGGTGGACGTCAGTGTTCTGAGGAAACCTATGGTAATAATGGTTAGTTCATTGAATCCAGTTATCTGTAGAGACTGTAGATATTATGTGAAAATGTATAGTTTGAATCCAGCAATATGTGGTTGTCTTTGGTTCCATGGTGTAATGGTTAGCACTCTGGTCTCTGAATCCAGTGATCCGAGTTCAAATCTCGGTGGAACCATTCTGTAGTCTAATGTTGTAAAAAAAATGTTTTAAATGCTATACCACTGAGCTATACCCCCACATCAGAGATTTTAAAACACCATAAGAAAAACTATTTTTTTTATTTCAACCCATAAATACACACAACCACCATAAAAAATGTCAGTGAAAACATTTTACAGACGTTGCCCGTTTGATATGACCGATAGTCTTAACCCTTTCACACATAAATTTAAAATTTTCAAAATGACCCCCCGGCCTGAGTTTATTTTCAAGGTGACTGTATCACGTATAGTGATGCGGGACTGCTTATCACGTGACACACCGCAGAGCCACAGCATCTATGACTGATGTATTTCTTTTACATAATTTTTCTTTTTTATTCAAAATATTCACAAACTTGTTAACTATGTCATGAAATATTTTATATTCTGATTGTCAAATATGTGTATATGAATGTGTTTTGTTGTTTAAACACTTTTTTAATGATCGCATTAGTTTAGCTAACAGTTATAATCGGGCGCCACCATGTTTGTTTGTGCGGCACCTGGATTTGAAACGGGGACCTCTTGATCTGCAGTCAAATGCTCTACCTCTGAGCTATGCCGTGCACGGGCATGCTGAAATGTAAAATTGCTCCAGATGAATTCTCCTTGGTGAGCACATATAGACATATTTTGTGCAATAACTGTCGGAGCTGTTGTGTTTTAAAGCGTTTAGTTATTTCTAAAATATTTCTAAATTGTGAAACGTGTATTTGTTGGCTGATTAGTTGGTAACATTTTACTCTCTTAAAATATAACCTCACACCTTGATAGTTCACTCATTTGCTCTGAAACGTTTTGGGATTATCCTTTCAATTATCCAGTTGGCTCCATGTCGTTAAATAATAGCAATTAAAAGCAAAATAATATATCGCTGTTATCTGCTGAAACTAAATCTCATTAAGCACATTAAAACTAATTTTGTAAGTGTAAAAATTGCCTTCATTTGTAAGTCTTTCACTCTGGTTTATTTTGAAACATTTGAAATGCAATTTAGCATTCTGTGTTGCTGTAACAATGGCGGGGACGAATTCAAGCCAAACGGATAGCCTGTATTTTTAAGGGACAGTGTTAGTTTAGCGTTCAGTTCAGTGTGAATCACACATGAATACGCATTAAAATGTACACTTGCAGCTTTTGCAGCTTAACAGTGCAAAGTCTGAGAGACTATGTTTTGTACAGCAGTCGTTTTCCAAATATGAAGCATTTAAGAGTCAATTTTATTGTTGCCACAACTCCTCTACCTGTACTGTGCCTGTACATGGAGTAACTGATACAGCCTTGACATGCGATATTGCACTTTGTGGTCATCAGTGTAGTGATGTGCCTGATCTTTTTGCTCATTTAAAGAACCATATAAAGGAAGGTTGTGCAGTTAACTGTCCAGTGAAAGGATGCAAAAGTGCTTTTCAAATCAAGTCTTCTTTTACCTCCCATATATCTAGGAAGCACAGGAACTGTTCATTTCACAGTATTGATCATTCACATCGACATTCTGCACCAGAGATTACATCTGTTTCAACTGAACAATGTCCTACAGTTTCTGACCTGGATGGACATACTGTACAGGTGAGTCAGAAGTTGAATTAGGCTCATGTCAAAATTTTGATGACTTGTTTTTAAGAAATGTTAGCTTATTTTATCTGAAATTACAAGAATAGTTTCTTCTTCCAGCTTCTACAATTCAGAATATTGTAGGTGAGATGCAAAATATTCACGTATTGGGACAAGCATATACTTAGTAAGCTTCATTCACTTTTGCAGGATGATTTGTCGTTGCCTGAGGAAACTATTTCTAAAATCTTTGCTACTGTGAAAGAATCAGACATGTTTTCTATGTGTCATAAGGGGCCTATGCGAACAGAGTACTCAAGCAGTCAGGCCTTTAAAAAAGTATTCAACTATGTTGAACCAAAAAGAATACTGTTAGGTATAGATGAGAATCGGAAAGAGCAATTTGCATACTATGTGCCTGTGAAAGAGACATTAAAGAGTTTGTTAAATTTAGATATTGGGAGAAAGTACATATCGATGCACCTGTCTGAAAAAAATTCCACTGGCATTCTTTGTGATTGCACAGATTGGCCAAATACTTAATTGCAGAGACCTCTTTCAAGGCAACCCAAGCCTTCAGCTACTACTCTATCAGGGTGCATTTTAGGTGGCCTTTAGGCTCTGCACCTAAGAAGCACAAAATTCTGGCTGTTTATTTCTCTCTTGTTAATTTACCAGCTCACCTTAGGTCAAACACAGAACATTTTTACCCACTGACATCCTACATGATGCAAGGATGTAGAGTAGTTCTGCATTATTGAACGCTTTAAGAGGGAGAAATATGGTTGTTTAAAATGTGTATTTAAAACATTTTGTTACTTAAATAAAATTGTAGCCTGTACAAGGTGACCTAATTGTTTGTTGTTATTCTGGGATGTAAGGTCTGGATCCAACTGCAGCTGGCAGTGTTTAACTGTAAATTTTAAATCATATTGTAAATCATATGTAAATCATATTTTTTTTTGCCACAGATGCCAGTTTTTACCGTAAATTTCACAGTCCACTTCTTCGTGAAGTGTATAACAAATACCTCTTGATCTGCAGTCAAATACTCTACCACTGAGATATACCTCCCTTACAAAACAGTGTTAAAACCTCCATAAAAAACTACTTGTTTATTTTCCATCAAAGAAATACACACAGCCATCATCGGTGAATCCATTTTAGAACCGTAGGTGCCCTTTTTTTCATGACAAAACAGTGTTAAAACCTCCATAAAAAAACCATTAAATAAATACACGCAGCCACCATAAGGAGCAAATATTGGTGAATGCATTTTGGAAACATAGGTGCCCTTTTGTCATGACTAATAGTCTTAACTGGCAACTTGAGAAATGGATACCTTAAAGGTTTACGTTGAAGGGGGCACTCGGATTTGAACCGGGGACCTCTTGATCTGCAGTCAAATGCTCTACCACCGAGCTATACCCCCACACCAACTAAGTTAAAACCACCATAAGAAAAACGATTATTTTTCATTTGAACCCATACATACACAAAACCACCACAAGGAGCAACTGCAAGTGAAAACATTTCAAAAACTTAGTTGTTGGTTTAATATGACTGGTAGCCTTAACTGGCAACTGGAGTAATGGCTAGACTAAAGGTTCACCCTGAAGGGGGCACCTGGATTTGAACCTGGGCCCTCTAATTCTGAAGTCAAATACCTCCGCAATGAAAAAACTTAAAAAACCATATAGAAAGTTATTTTTCTATATTTCAAAACCTAAATACACACATCCACCATTAGGAGCAACTGCCAGTGAAAACAATTTCCAAACATAGTTGGCCTTTTGTCATGAATGATAGTCTTAACTGGCAACTTGAGAAAAGGATACCTTAAAGGTTGACGTCGAAGGGGGCACTCGGATTTGAACCAGGGACCTCTTGATCTGCAGTCAAATGCTCTACCACTGAGCTATACCCCCTCACAAATCAGTGTTAAAACCTCCATAAAAAAACCTATATTTGTTTTTTCCATCAAATAAATACACACAGCAACCATGAGGAGCAAATGTCGGTGAATGCATTTTGGAAACGTAGGTGCCCTTTTGTCATGATTAACAGTCTTAACTTGCAACTGGTGATATGGATACCTTAAGTGCTTACGTTGAAGGGGGCACTCGAATTTGAACCGGGGACCTCTTGATCTGCAGTCAAATGCTCTACCACTGAGCTATAAGCCCACATCAACTAAGTTAAAACCACCATAAGAAAACTACACACAGCCATCATCGGTGAATCCATTTTAGAACTGTAGGTGCCCTTTTGTCATGACTGATAGGCTTAACTGGCAACTTGAGAAATGGATACCTTGAAGGTTTACGTTGAAGGGGGCACTCGGATTTGAACCGGGGACTTCTTGACCTGCAGTCAAATGCTCTACCACTGAGATATACCCCCTTTACAAAACAGTGTTAAAACCTCCATAAAAAACTACTTTTTTATTTTCCATCAAAGAAATACACAAAGCCATCATCGGTGAATCCATTTTAGAACCGTAGGTGCTCTTTTGTCATGACTGATAGTCTTAACTGGCAACTTGAGAAAAGGATACCTTAAAAGTTTACGTCGAAGGGGGCACTCGGATTTGAACCGGGCATTTCTTGATCTGCAGTCAAATGCTCTACCACTGAGATATACCTCCTTTACAAAACAGTGTTAAAACCTCCATGAAAAAAACTATATTTGTTTTTTCCATCAAATAAATACATGCAGCCACCATAAGGAGCAAATGTCGGTGAATGCATTTTGGAAACGTAGGTGCCCTTTTGTCATGACTAATAGTCTTAACTGGCAACTTGAGAAATGGATGCCTTAAAGGTTTACATCGAATGGGGCACTCGGATTTGAACCAGGGACCTCTTGATCTGCAGTCAAATGCTCTACCACTGAGCTATACCCCCTCACAAAACAGTGTTAAAACCTCCATAAAAAAAACTATATTTGTTTTTTCCATCAAATAAATACACACAGCCACCATGAGGAGCAAATGTCGGTGAATGCATTTTGGAAATGTAGGTGCCCTTTTGTCATGATTAATAGTCTTAACTGGTGATATGGATACCTTAAGTGCTTACGTTGAAGGGGGCACTCGAATTTGAACCGGGGACCTTTTGATCTGCAGTCAAATGCTCTACCACTGAGCTATACCCACTCACAAAACAGTGTTAAAACCTCCATAAAAAAACTACACACAGCCATCATCGGTGAATCAATTTTTGAACCGTAGGTGCCCTTTTGTCATGACTGATAGTCTTAACTGGCAACTTGAGAAATGGATACCTTAAAGGTTTACGTTGAAGGGGGCACTCGGATTTGAACCGAGCACTTCTTGATCTGCAGTCAAATGCTCTACCACTGAGATATACCTCCTTTACAAAACAGTGTTAAAACCTCCATGAAAAATCTATATTTGTTTTTTCCATCAAATAAATACATGCAGCCACCATAAGGAGCAAATGTCGGTGAATGCATTTTGGAAACATAGGTGCCTTTTTGTCATGACTAATAGTCTTAACTGGCAACTTGAGAAATGGATACCTGAAAGGTTTACATTGAAGGGGGCACTCGGATTTGAACCAGGGACCTCTTGATCTGCAGTCAAATGCTCTACCACTGAGCTATACCCCCACATCAACTAAGTTCAAACCACCATAAGACAAACGATTATTATTCATTTGAACCCATACACAAAACCACCACAAGGAGCAACTGCAAGTGAAAACATTTCAAAAACGTAGTTGTTGATTTATTATGACTGATAGCCTTAACTGGCAACTGGAGTAATGGCTACACTAAAGGTTCACCCTGAAGGGGGCACCTGGATTTGAACCTGGGCCCTCTAATTCTGAAGTCAAATACCCCCGCAATGAAAAAACTTAAAATAACCATATAAAAAGCTATTTCTCTTTATTTCAAAACCTAAATACACACATCCACCATGAGGAGCAACTGCCAGTGAAAACAATTTCCAAACATAGTTGCCCTTTTGTCATGACTGATAGTCTTAACTGGCAACTTGAGAAATGGATACCTTAAAGGTTTACGTCGAAGGGGGCACTCGGATTTGAACCGGGGACTTCTTGACCTGCAGTCAAATGCTCTACCACTGAGATATACCCCCTTCACAAAACAGTGTTAAAACCTCCATAAAAAAACTATATTTGTTTTTTCCATCACATAAATACATGCAGCCACCATAAGAAGCAAATGTCGGTGAATGCATTTTGGAAACGTAGGTGCCCTTTTGTCATGACTAATAGTCTTAACTGGCAACTGGTGAAATGGATACCTTAAAGGTTTACGTCAAGGGGGCACTCGGATTTGAACCGGGGACCTCTTGATCTGCAGTCAAATGCTCTACCACTGAGCTATACCCCCACATCAACTCAGTTAAAACCACCATAAGAAAAACGATTCTTTTTATTTTAACCCATACATACACAAAACCACCACAAGGAGCAACTGCAAGTGAAAACATTTCAAAAACGTAGTTGTTGGTTTAATATGACTGATAGCCTTAACTGGCAACTGGAGTAATGGCTACGCTAAAGGTTCACCCTGAAGGGGGCACCTGGATTTGAACCTGGCCCTCTAATTCTGAAGTCAAATACCCCCGCAATGAAAAACTTAAAATAACCATATAAAAAGCTATTTTTTTATTTCAAAACCTAAATACACACATCCACCATGAGGAGCAACTGCCAGTGAAAACAATTTCCAAACATAGTTGCCCTTTTGTCATGACTGATAGTCTTAACTGGCAACTTGAGAAATGGATACCTTAAAGGTTTACGTCGAAGGGGGCACTCGGATTTGAACCGGGGACTTCTTGATCTGCAGTCAAATGCTCTACCACTGAGATATACCCCCTTCACAAAACAGTGTTAAAACCTCCATAAAAAAACTACTTTTTTTTTCCATCAATAAATACATGCAGCCACCATAAGAAGCAAATGTCGGTGAATGCATTTTGGAAACGTAGGTGCCCTTTTGTCATGACTAATAATCTTAACTGGCAACTGGTGATATGGATACCTTAAAGTTTACGTTGAAGGGGGCACTCGGATTTGAACCAGGGACCTCTTGATCTGCAGTCAAATGCTCTACCACTGAGCTATACCCCACATCAACTCAGTTAAAACCACCATAAGAAAAACGATTCTTTTAATTTCCATAATACAAAAACACACCACAAGGAGCAACTGCAAGTGAAAACATTTCAAAAACGTAGTTGTTGGTTTAATATGACTGATAGCCTTAACTGGCAACTGGAGTAATGGCTACACTAAAGGTTCACCCTGAAGGGGGCACCTGGATTTGAACCTGAGCCCTCTATTCTGAAGTCAAATACCCCCGCAATGAACAAACTTAAAATAACCATATAAAAACTATTTTTTTATTTTCAAAACCTAAATACACACATCCACCATGAGGAGCAACTGCCAGTGAAAACATTTCCAAACATAGTTGCCCTTTTGTCATGACTGATAGTCTTAACTGGCAACTTGAGAAATGGATAACTTAAAGGTTTACGTCGAAAGGGGCACTCGGATTTGAACCGGGGACTTCTTGATCTGCAGTCAAATGCTCTACCGCTAAGAGATACCCCCTTTACAAAACAGTGTTAAAACCTCCATAAAATACTACTTTTTTATTTTCCATCAAAGAAATACACAAAGCCATCATCGGTGTATCCATTTTAGAACCGTAGGTGCCCTTTTGTCATGACTGATAGGCTCAACTGGCAACTTGAGAAATGGATACCTTAAAGGTTTACGTTGAAGGGGGCACTCGGATTTGAACCGGGGACTTCTTGACCTGCAGTCAAATGCTCTACCACTAAGATATACCATAAAAAAACTGCCAAAGCGTCTGCCAAATGAATAAAAAAATGTAAATATACCCCCTTTACAAAACAGTGTTAAAACCTCCATAAAAAACGACTTTTTTATTTTCCATTAAAGAAATACACACAGCCATCATCGGTGAATCCATTTTTGAACCGTAGGTGCCCTTTTGTCATGGCTGATAGTCTTAACTGGCAACTTGAGAAAAGGATACCTTAAAAGTTTACGTCGAAGGGGGCACTCGGATTTGAACCGGGCACTTCTTGATCTGCAGTCAAATGCTCTACCACTGAGATATAACTCCTTTACAAAACAGTGTTAAAACCTATATAAACCTATATAAAAACTATATTTGTTTTTTCCATCAAATAAATACATGCAGCCAACATAAGGAGCAAATGTCGGTGAATGCATTTAGGAAACGTAGGTGCCCTTTTGTCATGACTAATAGTCTTATATGGCAACTTGAGAAATGGATACCTTAAAGGTTTACGTCGAAGGGGGCACTCGGATTTGAACCGGGGACTTCTTGATCTGCAGTCAAATGCTCTACCACTGAGATATACCCCCTTTACAAAACAGTGTTAAAACCTCCATAAAAAACTACTTTTTATTTTCCATCAAAGAAATACACACAGCCATCATCGGTGAATCCATTTTAGAACCGTAGGTGCCCTTTTTTTCATGACTGATAGTCTTAACTGGCAACTTGAGAAATGGATACCTTAAAGGTTTACGTCGAAGGGGGCACTCGGATTTGAACCGGGCACTTCTTGACCTGCAGTCAAATGCTCTACCACTGAGATATACCTCCTTTACAAAACAGTGTTAAAACCTCCATAAAAAAACTATATTTGTTTTTTCCATCAAATAAATACATGCAGCCACCATAAGGAGCAAATGTCGGTGAATGCATTTTGAAAACGTAGGTGCCCTTTTGTCATGACTAATAGTCTTAACTGGCAACTTGAGAAATGGATACCTTAAAGGTTTACGTCGAAAGGGGGCACTCGGATTTGAACCGGGGACCTCTTGATCTGCAGTCAAATGCTCTACCACTGAGCTATACCCCCACATCAACTCAGTTAAAACCACCATAAGAAAAACGATTCTTTTTAATTTTAACCCATACATACACAAAACCACCACAAGGAGCAACTGCAAGTGAAAACATTTCAAAAACGTAGTTGTTGGTTTAATATGACTGATAGCCTTAACTGGCAACTGGAGTAATGGCTACGCTAAAGGTTCACCCTGAAGGGGGCACCTGGATTTGAACCTGGGCCCTCTAATTCTGAAGTCAAATACCCCCGCAATGAAAAAACTTAAAATAACCAAATAAAAAGCTATTTTTCTTTATTTCTAAACCTAAATACACACATCCACCATGAGGTGCAACTGCCAGTGAAAACAATTTCCAAACATAGTTGCCCTTTTGTCATGACTGATAGTCTTAACTGGCAACTTGAGAAATGGATACCTTAAAGGTTTACGTCGAAAGGGGACACTCGGATTTGAACCGGGGACCTCTTGATCTGCAGTCAAATGCTCTACCACTGAGCTATACCCCCACATCAACTCAGTTAAAACCACCATAAGAAAAACGATTCTTTTTATTTTAACCCATACATACACAAAACCACCACAAGGAGCAACTGCAAGTGAAAACATTTCAAAAACGTAGTTGTTGGTTTAATATGACTGATAGCCTTAACTGGCAACTGGAGTAATGGCTACGCTAAAGGTTCACCCTGAAGGGGGCACCTGGATTTGAACCTGGGCCCTCTAATTCTGAAGTCAAATACCCCCGCAATGAAAAAACTTAAAATAACCAAATAAAAAGCTATTTTTCTTTATTTCAAAACCTAAATACACACATCCACCATGAGGAGCAACTGCCAGTGAAAACAATTTCCAAACATAGTTGCCCTTTTGTCATGACTGATAGTCTTAACTGGCAACTTGAGAAATGGATACCTTAAAGGTTTACGTCGAAAGGGGCACTCGGATTTGAACCGGGGACTTCTTGATCTGCAGTCAAATGCTCTACCACTGAGCTATACCCCCTCACAAAACAGTGTTAAAACCTCCATAAAAAAACTATATTTGTTTTTTCCATCACATAAATACATGCAGCCACCATAAGAAGCAAATGTCGGTGAATGCATTTTGGAAACGTAGGTGCCCTTTTGTCATGACTAATAATCTTAACTGGCAACTGGTGATATGGTTATTTTAAATGTTTACATTGAAGGGGGCACTCGGATTTGAACCAGGGACCTCTTGATCTGCAGTCAAATGCTCTACCACTGAGCTATACCCCCACATCAACTCAGTTAAAACCACCATAAGAAAAACGATTCTTTTTAATTTTAACCCATACATACACAAAACCACCACAAGGAGCAACTGCAAGTGAAAACATTTCAAAAACGTAGTTGTTGGTTTAATATGACTGATAGCCTTAACTGGCAACTGGAGTAATGGCTACACTAAAGGTTCACCCTGAAGGGGCACCTGGATTTGAACCTGAGCCCTCTAATTCTGAAGTCAAATACCCCCGCAATGAACAAACTTAAAATAACCATATAAAAACTATTTTTTTTATATTTCAAAACCTAAATACACACATCCACCATGAGGAGCAACTGCCAGTGAAAACAATTTCCAAACATAGTTGCCCTTTTGTCATGACTGATAGTCTTAACTGGCAACTTGAGAAATGGATAACTTAAAGGTTTACGTCGAAAGGGGGCACTCGGATTTGAACCGGGGACTTCTTGATCTGCAGTCAAATGCTCTACCGCTAAGAGATACCCCCTTTACAAAACAGTGTTAAAACCTCCATAAAATACTACTTTTTTATTTTCCATCAAAGAAATACACAAGCCATCATCGGTGTATCCATTTTAGAACCGTAGGTGCCCTTTTGTCATGACTGATAGGCTCAACTGGCAACTTGAGAAATGGATACCTTAAAGGTTTACGTTGAAGGGGGCACTCGGATTTGAACCGGGGACTTCTTGACCTGCAGTCAAATGCTCTACCACTAAGATATACCATAAAAAAACTGCCAAAGCGTCTGCCAAATGAATAAAAAAATGTAAATATACCCCCTTTACAAAACAGTGTTAAAACCTCCATAAAAAACGACTTTTTATTTCCATTAAAGAAATACACACAGCCATCATCGGTGAATCCATTTTTGAACGTAGGTGCCCTTTTGTCATGGCTGATAGTCTTAACTGGCAACTTGAGAAAAGGATACCTTAAAAGTTTACGTCGAAGGGGGCACTCGGATTTGAACCGGGCACTTCTTGATCTGCAGTCAAATGCTCTACCACTGAGATATAACTCCTTTACAAAACAGTGTTAAAACCTATATAAACCTATATAAAAACTATATTTGTTTTTCCATCAAATAAATACATGCAGCCAACATAAGGAGCAAATGTCGGTGAATGCATTTAGGAAACGTAGGTGCCCTTTTGTCATGACTAATAGTCTTATATGGCAACTTGAGAAATGGATACCTTAAAGGTTTACGTCGAAGGGGGCACTCGGATTTGAACCGGGGACTTCTTGATCTGCAGTCAAATGCTCTACCACTGAGATATACCCCCTTTACAAAACAGTGTTAAAACCTCCATAAAAAACTACTTTTTTATTTTCCATCAAAGAAATACACACAGCCATCATCGGTGAATCCATTTTAGAACCGTAGGTGCCCTTTTTTCATGACTGATAGTCTTAACTGGCAACTTGAGAAATGGATACCTTAAAGGTTTACGTCGAAGGGGGCACTCGGATTTGAACCGGGCACTTCTTGACCTGCAGTCAAATGCTCTACCACTGAGATATACCTCCTTTACAAAACAGTGTTAAAACCTCCATAAAAAAACTATATTGTTTTTCCATCAAATAAATACATGCAGCCACCATAAGGAGCAAATGTCGGTGAATGCATTTTGAAAACGTAGGTGCCCTTTTGTCATGACTAATAGTCTTAACTGGCAACTTGAGAAATGGATACCTTAAAGGTTTACGTCGAAAGGGGGCACTCGGATTTGAACCGGGGACCTCTTGATCTGCAGTCAAATGCTCTACCACTGAGCTATACCCCCACATCAACTCAGTTAAAACCACCATAAGAAAAACGATTCTTTTTAATTTTAACCCATACATACACAAAACCACCACAAGGAGCAACTGCAAGTGAAAACATTTCAAAAACGTAGTTGTTGGTTTAATATGACTGATAGCCTTAACTGGCAACTGGAGTAATGGCTACGCTAAAGGTTCACCTGAAGGGGGCACCTGGATTTGAACCTGGGCCCTCTAATTCTGAAGTCAAATACCCCCGCAATGAAAAAACTTAAAATAACCAAATAAAAAGCTATTTTTCTTTATTTCTAAACCTAAATACACACATCCACCATGAGGTGCAACTGCCAGTGAAAACAATTTCCAAACATAGTTGCCCTTTTGTCATGACTGATAGTCTTAACTGGCAACTTGAGAAATGGATACCTTAAAGGTTTACGTCGAAAGGGGACACTCGGATTTGAACCGGGGACCTCTTGATCTGCAGTCAAATGCTCTACCACTGAGCTATACCCCCACATCAACTCAGTTAAAACCACCATAAGAAAAACGATTTTTTTTATTTTAACCCATACATACACAAAACCACCACAAGGAGCAACTGCAAGTGAAAACATTTCAAAAACGTAGTTGTTGGTTTAATATGACTGATAGCCTTAACTGGCAACTGGAGTAATGGCTACGCTAAAGGTTCACCCTGAAGGGGGCACCTGGATTTGAACCTGGGCCCTCTAATTCTGAAGTCAAATACCCCCGCAATGAAAAAACTTAAAATAACCAAATAAAAAGCTATTTTTCTTTATTTCAAAACCTAAATACACACATCCACCATGAGGAGCAACTGCCAGTGAAAACAATTTCCAAACATAGTTGGCCTTTTGTCATGAATGATAGTCTTAACTGGCAACTTGAGAAAAGGATACCTTAAAGGTTTACGTCGAAGGGGGCACTCGGATTTGAACCGGGGACCTCTTGATCTGCAGTCAAATGCTCTACCACTGAGCTATACCCCCTCACAAATCAGTGTTAAAACCTCCATAAAAAAACCTATATTTGTTTTTTCCATCAAATAAATACACACAGCAACCATGAGGAGCAAATGTCGGTGAATGCATTTTGGAAACGTAGGTGCCCTTTTGTCATGACTAATAGTCTTAACTGGCAACTGGTGATATGGATACCTTAAGTGCTTACGTTGAAGGGGGCACTCGAATTTGAACCGGGGACCTCTTGATCTGCAGTCAAATGCTCTACCACTGAGCTATACCCCCACATCAACTAAGTTAAAACCACCATAAGAAAACTACACACAGCCATCATCGGTGAATCCATTTTAGAACTGTAGGTGCCCTTTTGTCATGACTGATAGGCTTAACTGGCAACTGAGAAATGGATACCTTGAAGGTTTACGTTGAAGGGGGCACTCGGATTTGAACCGGGGACTTCTTGACCTGCAGTCAAATGCTCTACCACTGAGATATACCCCCTTTACAAAACAGTGTTAAAACCTCCATAAAAAACTACTTTTTTATTTTCCATCAAAGAAATACACAAAGCCATCATCGTGAATCCATTTTAGAACCGTAGGTGCCCTTTTGTCATGACTGATAGTCTTAACTGGCAACTTGAGAAAAGGATACCTTAAAAGTTTACGTCGAAGGGGGCACTCGGATTTGAACCGGGCATTCTTGATCTGCAGTCAAATGCTCTACCACTGAGATATACCTCCTTTACAAAACAGTGTTAAAACCTCCATGAAAAAAACTATATTTGTTTTTTCCATCAAATAAATACATGCAGCCACCATAAGGAGCAAATGTCGGTGAATGCATTTTGGAAACGTAGGTGCCCTTTTGTCATGACTAATAGTCTTAACTGGCAACTTGAGAAATGGATGCCTTAAAGGTTTACATCGAATGGGGCACTCGGATTTGAACCAGGGACCTCTTGATCTGCAGTCAAATGCTCTACCACTGAGCTATACCCCCTCACAAAACAGTGTTAAAACCTCCATAAAAAAACTATATTTGTTTTTTCCATCAAATAAATACACACAGCCACCACGAGGAGCAAATGTCGGTGAATGCATTTGGAAATGTAGGTGCCCTTTTGTCATGATTAATAGTCTTAACTGGTGATATGGATACCTTAAGTGCTTACGTTGAAGGGGGCACTCGAATTTGAACCGGGGACCTTTTGATCTGCAGTCAAATGCTCTACCACTGAGCTATACCCACTCACAAAACAGTGTTAAAACCTCCATAAAAAAACTACACACAGCCATCATCGGTGAATCAATTTTTGAACCGTAGGTGCCCTTTTGTCATGACTGATAGTCTTAACTGGCAACTTGAGAAATGGATACCTTAAAGGTTTACGTTGAAGGGGGCACTCGGATTTGAACCGAGCACTTCTTGATCTGCAGTCAAATGCTCTACCACTGAGATATACCTCCTTTACAAAACAGTGTTAAAACCTCCATGAAAAATCTATATTTGTTTTTTCCATCAAATAAATACATGCAGCCACCATAAGGAGCAAATGTCGGTGAATGCATTTTGGAAACGTAGGTGCCTTTTGTCATGACTAATAGTCTTAACTGGCAACTTGAGAAATGGATACCTGAAAGGTTTACGTTGAAGGGGGCACTCGGATTTGAACCGGGACCTCTTGATCTGCAGTCAAATGCTCTACCACTGAGCTATACCCCCACATCAACTAAGTTCAAACCACCATAAGAAAAACGATTATTATTCATTTGAACCCATACACAAAACCACCACAAGGAGCAACTGCAAGTGAAAACATTTCAAAAACGTAGTTGTTGATTTATTATGACTGATAGCCTTAACTGGCAACTGGAGTAATGGCTACACTAAAGGTTCACCCTGAAGGGGGCACCTGGATTTGAACCTGGGCCCTCTAATTCTGAAGTCAAATACCCCCGCAATGAAAAAACTTAAAATAACCATATAAAAAGCTATTTCTCTTTATTTCAAAACCTAAATACACACATCCACCATGAGGAGCAACTGCCAGTGAAAACAATTTCCAAACATAGTTGCACTTTTGTCATGACTGATAGTCTTAACTGGCAACTTGAGAAATGGATACCTTAAAGGTTTACGTCGAAGGGGGCACTCGGATTTGAACCGGGGACTTCTTGACCTGCAGTCAAATGCTCTACCACTGAGATATACCCCCTTCACAAAACAGTGTTAAAACCTCCATAAAAAAACTATATTTGTTTTTTCCATCACATAAATACATGCAGCCACCATAAGGAGCAAATGTCGGTGAATGCATTTTGGAATTGTAGGTGCCCTTTTGTCATGACTAATAGTCTTAACGGGCAACTTGAGAAATGGATACCTTAAAGGTTTACGTCAAAGGGGACACTCGGATTTGAACCGGGGACCTCTTGATCTGCAGTCAAATGCTCTACCACTGAGCTATACCCCCACATCAACTCAGTTAAAACCACCATAAGAAAAACGATTCTTTTTATTTTAACCCATACATACACAAAACCACCACAAGGAGCAACTGCAAGTGAAAACATTTCAAAAACGTAGTTGTTGGTTTAATATGACTGATAGCCTTAACTGGCAACTGGAGTAATGGCTACGCTAAAGGTTCACCCTGAAGGGGGCACCTGGATTTGAACCTGGGCCCTCTAATTCTGAAGTCAAATACCCCCGCAATGAAAAAACTTAAAATAACCAAATAAAAAGCTATTTTTCTTTATTTCAAAACCTAAATACACACATCCACCATGAGGAGCAACTGCCAGTGAAAACAATTTCCAAACATAGTTGCCCTTTTGTCATGACTGATAGTCTTAACTGGCAACTTGAGAAATGGATACCTTAAAGGTTTACGTCGAAGGGGGCACTCGGATTTGAACCGGGGACTTCTTGATCTGCAGTCAAATGCTCTACCACTGAGATATACCCCCTTCACAAAACAGTGTTAAAACCTCCATAAAAAAACTATATTTGTTTTTTCCATCACATAAATACATGCAGCCACCATAAGAAGCAAATGTCGGTGAATGCATTTTGGAAACGTAGGTGCCCTTTTGTCATGACTAATAATCTTAACTGGCAACTGGTGATATGGTTATTTTAAATGTTTACATTGAAGGGGGCACTCGGATTTGAACCAGGGACCTCTTGATCTGCAGTCAAATGCTCTACCACTGAGCTATACCCCCACATCAACTCAGTTAAAACCACCATAAGAAAAACGATTCTTTTTAATTTTAACCCATACATACACAAAACCACCACAAGGAGCAACTGCAAGTGAAAACATTTCAAAAACGTAGTTGTTGGTTTAATATGACTGATAGCCTTAACTGGCAACTGGAGTAATGGCTACACTAAAGGTTCACCCTGAAGGGGGCACCTGGATTTGAACCTGAGCCCTCTAATTCTGAAGTCAAATACCCCCGCAATGAACAAACTTAAAATAACCATATAAAAACTATTTTTTTATATTTCAAAACCTAAATACACACATCCACCATGAGGAGCAACTGCCAGTGAAAACAATTTCCAAACATAGTTGCCCTTTTGTCATGACTGATAGTCTTAACTGGCAACTTGAGAAATGGATAACTTAAAGGTTTACGTCGAAAGGGGCACTCGGATTTGAACCGGGGACTTCTTGATCTGCAGTCAAATGCTCTACCGCTAAGAGATACCCCCTTTACAAAACAGTGTTAAAACCTCCATAAAATACTACTTTTTTATTTTCCATCAAAGAAATACACAAAGCCATCATCGGTGTATCCATTTTAGAACCGTAGGTGCCCTTTTGTCATGACTGATAGGCTCAACTGGCAACTTGAGAAATGGATACCTTAAAGGTTTACGTTGAAGGGGGCACTCGGATTTGAACCGGGGACTTCTTGACCTGCAGTCAAATGCTCTACCACTAAGATATACCATAAAAAAACTGCCAAAGCGTCTGCCAAATGAATAAAAAAATGTAAATATACCCCCTTTACAAAACAGTGTTAAAACCTCCATAAAAAACGACTTTTTATTTTCCATTAAAGAAATACACACAGCCATCATCGGTGAATCCATTTTTGAACCGTAGGTGCCCTTTTGTCATGGCTGATAGTCTTAACTGGCAACTTGAGAAAAGGATACCTTAAAAGTTTACGTCGAAGGGGGCACTCGGATTTGAACCGGGCACTTCTTGATCTGCAGTCAAATGCTCTACCACTGAGATATAACTCCTTTACAAAACAGTGTTAAAACCTATATAAACCTATATAAAAACTATATTTGTTTTTTCCATCAAATAAATACATGCAGCCAACATAAGGAGCAAATGTCGGTGAATGCATTTAGGAAACGTAGGTGCCCTTTTGTCATGACTAATAGTCTTATATGGCAACTTGAGAAATGGATACCTTAAAGGTTTACGTCGAAGGGGGCACTCGGATTTGAACCGGGGACTTCTTGATCTGCAGTCAAATGCTCTACCACTGAGATATACCCCCTTTACAAAACAGTGTTAAAACCTCCATAAAAAACTACTTTTTTATTTTCCATCAAAGAAATACACACAGCCATCATCGGTGAATCCATTTTAGAACCGTAGGTGCCCTTTTTTTCATGACTGATAGTCTTAACTGGCAACTTGAGAAATGGATACCTTAAAGGTTTACGTCGAAGGGGGCACTCGGATTTGAACCGGGCACTTCTTGACCTGCAGTCAAATGCTCTACCACTGAGATATACCTCCTTTACAAAACAGTGTTAAAACCTCCATAAAAAAACTATATTTGTTTTTTCCATCAAATAAATACATGCAGCCACCATAAGGAGCAAATGTCGGTGAATGCATTTTGAAAACGTAGGTGCCCTTTTGTCATGACTAATAGTCTTAACTGGCAACTTGAGAAATGGATACCTTAAAGGTTTACGTCGAAAGGGGGCACTCGGATTTGAACCGGGGACCTCTTGATCTGCAGTCAAATGCTCTACCACTGAGCTATACCCCCACATCAACTCAGTTAAAACCACCATAAGAAAAACGATTCTTTTAATTTTAACCCATACATACACAAAACCACCACAAGGAGCAACTGCAAGTGAAAACATTTCAAAAACGTAGTTGTTGGTTTAATATGACTGATAGCCTTAACTGGCAACTGGAGTAATGGCTACGCTAAAGGTTCACCCTGAAGGGGGCACCTGGATTTGAACCTGGGCCCTCTAATTCTGAAGTCAAATACCCCCGCAATGAAAAAACTTAAAATAACCAAATAAAAAGCTATTTTTCTTTATTTCTAAACCTAAATACACACATCCACCATGAGGTGCAACTGCCAGTGAAAACAATTTCCAAACATAGTTGCCCTTTTGTCATGACTGATAGTCTTAACTGGCAACTTGAGAAATGGATACCTTAAAGGTTTACGTCGAAAGGGGACACTCGGATTTGAACCGGGGACCTCTTGATCTGCAGTCAAATGCTCTACCACTGAGCTATACCCCCACATCAACTCAGTTAAAACCACCATAAGAAAAACGATTCTTTTTTTTTTAACCCATACATACACAAAACCACCACAAGGAGCAACTGCAAGTGAAAACATTTCAAAAACGTAGTTGTTGGTTTAATATGACTGATAGCCTTAACTGGCAACTGGAGTAATGGCTACGCTAAAGGTTCACCCTGAAGGGGGCACCTGGATTTGAACCTGGGCCCTCTAATTCTGAAGTCAAATACCCCCGCAATGAAAAAACTTAAAATAACCAAATAAAAAGCTATTTTTCTTTATTTCAAAACCTAAATACACACATCCACCATGAGGAGCAACTGCCAGTGAAAACAATTTCCAAACATAGTTGCCCTTTTGTCATGACTGATAGTCTTAACTGGCAACTTGAGAAATGGATACCTTAAAGGTTTACGTCGAAAGGGGCACTCGGATTTGAACCGGGGACTTCTTGATCTGCAGTCAAATGCTCTACCACTGAGCTATACCCCCTCACAAAACAGTGTTAAAACCTCCATAAAAAAACTATATTTGTTTTTTCCATCACATAAATACATGCAGCCACCATAAGAAGCAAATGTCGGTGAATGCATTTTGGAAACGTAGGTGCCCTTTTGTCATGACTAATAATCTTAACTGGCAACTGGTGATATGGTTATTTTAAATGTTTACATTGAAGGGGGCACTCGGATTTGAACCAGGGACCTCTTGATCTGCAGTCAAATGCTCTACCACTGAGCTATACCCCCACATCAACTCAGTTAAAACCACCATAAGAAAAACGATTCTTTTTAATTTTAACCCATACATACACAAAACCACCACAAGGAGCAACTGCAAGTGAAAACATTTCAAAAACGTAGTTGTTGGTTAATATGACTGATAGCCTTAACTGGCAACTGGAGTAATGGCTACACTAAAGGTTCACCCTGAAGGGGCACCTGGATTTGAACCTGAGCCCTCTAATTCTGAAGTCAAATACCCCCGCAATGAAAAACTTAAAATAACCATATAAAAAACTATTTTTTATATTTCAAAACCTAAATACACACATCCACCATGAGGAGCAACTGCCAGTGAAAACAATTTCCAAACATAGTTGCCCTTTTGTCATGACTGATAGTCTTAACTGGCAACTTGAGAAATGGATAACTTAAAGGTTTACGTCGAAAGGGGCACTCGGATTTGAACCGGGGACTTCTTGATCTGCAGTCAAATGCTCTACCGCTAAGAGATACCCCCTTTACAAAACAGTGTTAAAACCTCCATAAAATACTACTTTTTATTTTCCATCAAAGAAATACACAAAGCCATCATCGGTGTATCCATTTTAGAACCGTAGGTGCCCTTTTGTCATGACTGATAGGCTCAACTGGCAACTTGAGAAATGGATACCTTAAAGGTTTACGTTGAAGGGGGCACTCGGATTTGAACCGGGGACTTCTTGACCTGCAGTCAAATGCTCTACCACTAAGATATACCATAAAAAAACTGCCAAAGCGTCTGCCAAATGAATAAAAAAATGTAAATATACCCCCTTTACAAAACAGTGTTAAAACCTCCATAAAAACGACTTTTTTATTTTCCATTAAAGAAATACACACAGCCATCATCGGTGAATCCATTTTGAACCGTAGGTGCCCTTTTGTCATGGCTGATAGTCTTAACTGGCAACTTGAGAAAAGGATACCTAAAAGTTTACGTCGAAGGGGGCACTCGGATTTGAACCGGGCACTTCTTGATCTGCAGTCAAATGCTCTACCACTGAGATATAACTCCTTTACAAAACAGTGTTAAAACCTATATAAACCTATATAAAAACTATATTTGTTTTTTCCATCAAATAAATACATGCAGCCAACATAAGGAGCAAATGTCGGTGAATGCATTTAGGAAACGTAGGTGCCCTTTTGTCATGACTAATAGTCTTATATGGCAACTTGAGAAATGGATACCTTAAAGGTTTACGTCGAAGGGGGCACTCGGATTTGAACCGGGGACTTCTTGATCTGCAGTCAAATGCTCTACCACTGAGATATACCCCTTTACAAAACAGTGTTAAAACCTCCATAAAAAACTACTTTTTATTTTCCATCAAAGAAATACACACAGCCATCATCGGTGAATCCATTTTAGAACCGTAGGTGCCCTTTTTTCATGACTGATAGTCTTAACTGGCAACTTGAGAAATGGATACCTTAAAGGTTACGTCGAAGGGGGCACTCGGATTTGAACCGGGCACTTCTTGACCTGCAGTCAAATGCTCTACCACTGAGATATACCTCCTTTACAAAACAGTGTTAAAACCTCCATAAAAAAACTATATTTGTTTTTTCCATCAAATAAATACATGCAGCCACCATAAGGAGCAAATGTCGGTGAATGCATTTTGAAAACGTAGGTGCCCTTTTGTCATGACTAATAGTCTTAACTGGCAACTTGAGAAATGGATACCTTAAAGGTTTACGTCGAAAGGGGGCACTCGGATTTGAACCGGGGACCTCTTGATCTGCAGTCAAATGCTCTACCACTGAGCTATACCCCCACATCAACTCAGTTAAAACCACCATAAGAAAAACGATTCTTTTTAATTTAACCCATACATACACAAAACCACCACAAGGAGCAACTGCAAGTGAAAACATTTCAAAAACGTAGTTGTTGGTTTAATATGACTGATAGCCTTAACTGGCAACTGGAGTAATGGCTACGCTAAAGGTTCACCCTGAAGGGGGCACCTGGATTTGAACCTGGGCCCTCTAATTCTGAAGTCAAATACCCCCGCAATGAAAAAACTTAAAATAACCAAATAAAAAGCTATTTTTCTTTATTTCTAAACCTAAATACACACATCCACCATGAGGTGCAACTGCCAGTGAAAACAATTTCCAAACATAGTTGCCCTTTTGTCATGACTGATAGTCTTAACTGGCAACTTGAGAAATGGATACCTTAAAGGTTTACGTCGAAAGGGGACACTCGGATTTGAACCGGGGACCTCTTGATCTGCAGTCAAATGCTCTACCACTGAGCTATACCCCCACATCAACTCAGTTAAAACCACCATAAGAAAAACGATTCTTTTTTATTTTAACCCATACATACACAAAACCACCACAAGGAGCAACTGCAAGTGAAAACATTTCAAAAACGTAGTTGTTGGTTTAATATGACTGATAGCCTTAACTGGCAACTGGAGTAATGGCTACGCTAAAGGTTCACCCTGAAGGGGGCACCTGGATTTGAACCTGGGCCCTCTAATTCTGAAGTCAAATACCCCCGCAATGAAAAAACTTAAAATAACCAAATAAAAAGCTATTTTTCTTTATTTCAAAACCTAAATACACACATCCACCATGAGGAGCAACTGCCAGTGAAAACAATTTCCAAACATAGTTGGCCTTTTGTCATGAATGATAGTCTTAACTGGCAACTTGAGAAAAGGATACCTTAAAGGTTGACGTCGAAGGGGGCACTCGGATTTGAACCGGGGACCTCTTGATCTGCAGTCAAATGCTCTACCACTGAGCTATACCCCCTCACAAATCAGTGTTAAAACCTCCATAAAAAAACTATATTTGTTTTTCCATCAAATAAATACACAGCAACCATGAGGAGCAAATGTCGGTGAATGCATTTTGGAAACGTAGGTGCCCTTTTGTCATGACTAATAGTCTTAACTTGCAACTGGTGATATGGATACCTTAAGGCTTACGTTGAAGGGGGCACTCGGATTTGAACCGGGGACCTCTTGATCTGCAGTCAAATGCTCTACCACTGAGCTATAAGCCCACATCAACTAAGTTAAAACCACCATAAGAAAACTACACACAGCCATCATCGGTGAATCCATTTTAGAACGTAGGTGCCCTTTTGTCATGACTGATAGGCTTAACTGGCAACTTGAGAAATGGATACCTTGAAGGTTTACGTGAAGGGGGCACTCGGATTTGAACCGGGACTTCTTGACCTGCAGTCAAATGCTCTACCACTGAGATATACCCCCTTTACAAAACAGTGTTAAAACCTCCATAAAAAACTACTTTTTATTTTCCATCAAAGAAATACACAAAGCCATCATCGGTGAATCCATTTAGAACCGTAGGTGCCCTTTTGTCATGACTGATAGTCTTAACTGGCAACTTGAGAAAAGGATACCTTAAAAGTTTACGTCGAAGGGGGCACTCGGATTTGAACCGGGCACTTCTTGATCTGCAGTCAAATGCTCTACCACTGAGATATACCCCTTTACAAAACAGTGTTAAAACCTCCATAAAAAAACTATATTTGTTTTTTCCATCAAATAAATACATGCAGCCACCATAAGGAGCAAATGTCGGTGAATGCATTTTGGAAACGTAGGTGCCCTTTTGTCATGACTAATAGTCTTAACTGGCAACTTGAGAAATGGATGCCTTAAAGGTTTACATCGAAGGGGCACTCGGATTTGAACCAGGGACCTCTTGATCTGCAGTCAAATGCTCTACCACTGAGCTATACCCCCTCACAAAACAGTGTTAAAACCTCCATAAAAAAAACTATTTTTTTTTTCCATCAAATAAATACACACAGCCACCATGAGGAGCAAATGTCGGTGAATGCATTTGGAAACGTAGGTGCCCTTTTGTCATGATTAATAGTCTTAACTGGTGATATGGATACCTTAAGTGCTTACGTTGAAGGGGGCACTGATTTGAACCGGGGACCTTTTGATCTGCAGTCAAATGCTCTACCACTGAGCTATACCCACTCACAAAACAGTGTTAAAACCTCCATAAAAAAACTACACACAGCCATCATCGGTGAATCAATTTTTGAAACGTAGGTGCCCTTTTGTCATGACTGATAGTCTTAACTGGCAACTTGAGAAATGGATACCTTAAAGGTTTACGTCGAAGGGGGCACTCGGATTTGAACCGGGGACTTCTTGATCTGCAGTCAAATGCTCTACCACTGAGATATACCCCTTTACAAAACAGTGTTAAAACCTCCATGAAAAATCTATATTTGTTTTTTCCATCAAATAAATACATGCAGCCACCATAAGGAGCAAATGTCGGTGAATGCATTTTGGAAACATAGGTGCCTTTTTGTCATGACTAATAGTCTTAACTGGCAACTTGAGAAATGGATACCTTAAAGGTTTACGTTGAAGGGGGCACTCGGATTTGAACCAGGGACCTCTTGATCTGCAGTCAAATGCTCTACCACTGAGCTATACCCCCACATCAACTAAGTTCAAAACCACCATAAGAAAAACGATTATTTTTCATTTGAACCCATACACAAAACCACCACAAGGAGCAACTGCAAGTGAAAACATTTCAAAAACGTAGTTGTTGATTTATATGACTGATAGCCTTAACTGGCAACTGGAGTAATGGCTACACTAAAGGTTCACCCTGAAGGGGGCACCTGGATTTGAACCTGGGCCCTCTAATTCTGAAGTCAAATACCCCCGCAATGAAAAAACTTAAAATAACCATATAAAAAGCTATTTCTTTATTTCAAAACCTAAATACACACATCCACCATGAGGAGCAACTGCCAGTGAAAACAATTTCCAAACATAGTTGCCCTTTTGTCATGACTGATAGTCTTAACTGGCAACTTGAGAAATGGATACCTTAAAGGTTTACGTCGAAGGGGGCACTCGGATTTGAACCGGGGACTTCTTGACCTGCAGTCAAATGCTCTACCACTGAGATATACCCCTTCACAAAACAGTGTTAAAACCTCCATAAAAAAACTATATTGTTTTTTCCATCACATAAATACATGCAGCCACCATAAGGAGCAAATGTCGGTGAATGCATTTTGGAAACGTAGGTGCCCTTTTGTCATGACTAATAGTCTTAACTGGCAACTTGAGAAATGGATACCTTAAAGGTTTACGTCAAGGGGACACTCGGATTTGAACCGGGGACCTCTTGATCTGCAGTCAAATGCTCTACCACTGAGCTATACCCCCACATCAACTCAGTTAAAACCACCATAAGAAAAACGATTCTTTTTTATTTTAACCCATACATACACAAAACCACCACAAGGAGCAACTGCAAGTGAAAACATTTCAAAAACGTAGTTGTTGGTTTAATATGACTGATAGCCTTAACTGGCAACTGGAGTAATGGCTACGCTAAAGGTTCACCCTGAAGGGGGCACCTGGATTTGAACCTGGGCCCTCTAATTCTGAAGTCAAATACCCCCGCAATGAAAAAACTTAAAATAACCAAATAAAAAGCTATTTTTCTTTATTTCAAAACCTAAATACACACATCCACCATGAGGAGCAACTGCCAGTGAAAACAATTTCCAAACATAGTTGCCCTTTTGTCATGACTGATAGTCTTAACTGGCAACTTGAGAAATGGATACCTTAAAGGTTTACGTCGAAGGGTGGCACTCGGATTTGAACCGGGGACTTCTTGACCTGCAGTCAAATGCTCTACCACTGAGATATACCCCCTTCACAAAACAGTGTTAAAACCTCCATAAAAAAACTATATTTGTTTTTTCCATCACATAAATACATGCAGCCACCATAAGAAGCAAATGTCGGTGAATGCATTTTGGAAACGTAGGTGCCCTTTTGTCATGACTAATAATCTTAACTGGCAACTGGTGATATGGTTATTTTAAATGTTTACATTGAAGGGGGCACTCGGATTTGAACCAGGGACCTCTTGATCTGCAGTCAAATGCTCTACCACTGAGCTATACCCCCACATCAACTCAGTTAAAACCACCATAAGAAAAACGATTCTTTTTAATTTTAACCCATACATACACAAAACCACCACAAGGAGCAACTGCAAGTGAAAACATTTCAAAAACGTAGTTGTTGGTTTAATATGACTGATAGCCTTAACTGGCAACTGGAGTAATGGCTACACTAAAGGTTCACCCTGAAGGGGGCACCTGGATTTGAACCTGAGCCCTCTAATTCTGAAGTCAAATACCCCCGCAATGAACAAACTTAAAATAACCATATAAAAACTATTTTTTTATTTCAAAACCTAAATACACACATCCACCATGAGGAGCAACTGCCAGTGAAAACAATTTCCAAACATAGTTGCCCTTTTGTCATGACTGATAGTCTTAACTGGCAACTTGAGAAATGGATAACTTAAAGGTTTACGTCGAAAGGGGCACTCGGATTTGAACCGGGGACTTCTTGATCTGCAGTCAAATGCTCTACCGCTAAGAGATACCCCCTTTACAAAACAGTGTTAAAACCTCCATAAAATACTACTTTTTTATTTTCCATCAAAGAAATACACAAAGCCATCATCGGTGTATCCATTTTAGAACCGTAGGTGCCCTTTTGTCATGACTGATAGGCTCAACTGGCAACTTGAGAAATGGATACCTTAAAGGTTTACGTTGAAGGGGGCACTCGGATTTGAACCGGGGACTTCTTGACCTGCAGTCAAATGCTCTACCACTAAGATATACCATAAAAAAACTGCCAAAGCGTCTGCCAAATGAATAAAAAAATGTAAATATACCCCCTTTACAAAACAGTGTTAAAACCTCCATAAAAAACGACTTTTTTATTTTCCATTAAAGAAATACACACAGCCATCATCGGTGAATCCATTTTTGAACCGTAGGTGCCCTTTTGTCATGGCTGATAGTCTTAACTGGCAACTTGAGAAAAGGATACCTTAAAAGTTTACGTCGAAGGGGGCACTCGGATTTGAACCGGGCACTTCTTGATCTGCAGTCAAATGCTCTACCACTGAGATATAACTCCTTTACAAAACAGTGTTAAAACCTATATAAACCTATATAAAACTATATTTGTTTTTTCCATCAAATAAATACATGCAGCCAACATAAGGAGCAAATGTCGGTGAATGCATTTAGGAAACGTAGGTGCCCTTTTGTCATGACTAATAGTCTTATATGGCAACTTGAGAAATGGATACCTTAAAGGTTTACGTCGAAGGGGGCACTCGGATTTGAACCGGGGACTTCTTGATCTGCAGTCAAATGCTCTACCACTGAGATATACCCCCTTTACAAAACAGTGTTAAAACCTCCATAAAAAACTACTTTTTTATTTTCCATCAAAGAAATACACACAGCCATCATCGGTGAATCCATTTTAGAACCGTAGGTGCCCTTTTTTCATGACTGATAGTCTTAACTGGCAACTTGAGAAATGGATACCTTAAAGGTTTACGTCGAAGGGGGCACTCGGATTTGAACCGGGCACTTCTTGACCTGCAGTCAAATGCTCTACCACTGAGATATACCTCCTTTACAAAACAGTGTTAAAACCTCCATAAAAAAACTATATTTGTTTTTCCATCAAATAAATACATGCAGCCACCATAAGGAGCAAATGTCGGTGAATGCATTTTGAAAACGTAGGTGCCCTTTTGTCATGACTAATAGTCTTAACTGGCAACTTGAGAAATGGATACCTTAAAGGTTTACGTCGAAAGGGGGCACTCGGATTTGAACCGGGGACCTCTTGATCTGCAGTCAAATGCTCTACCACTGAGCTATACCCCCACATCAACTCAGTTAAAACCACCATAAGAAAAACGATTCTTTTAATTTTAACCCATACATACACAAAACCACCACAAGGAGCAACTGCAAGTGAAAACATTTCAAAAACGTAGTTGTTGGTTTAATATGACTGATAGCCTTAACTGGCAACTGGAGTAATGGCTACGCTAAAGGTTCACCCTGAAGGGGGCACCTGGATTTGAACCTGGGCCCTCTAATTCTGAAGTCAAATACCCCCGCAATGAAAAAACTTAAAATAACCAAATAAAAAGCTATTTTTCTTTATTTCTAAACCTAAATACACACATCCACCATGAGGTGCAACTGCCAGTGAAAACAATTTCCAAACATAGTTGCCCTTTTGTCATGACTGATAGTCTTAACTGGCAACTTGAGAAATGGATACCTTAAAGGTTTACGTCGAAAGGGGACACTCGGATTTGAACCGGGGACCTCTTGATCTGCAGTCAAATGCTCTACCACTGAGCTATACCCCCACATCAACTCAGTTAAAACCACCATAAGAAAAACGATTCTTTTTTATTTTAACCCATACATACACAAAACCACCACAAGGAGCAACTGCAAGTGAAAACATTTCAAAAACGTAGTTGTTGGTTTAATATGACTGATAGCCTTAACTGGCAACTGGAGTAATGGCTACGCTAAAGGTTCACCCTGAAGGGGGCACCTGGATTTGAACCTGGGCCCTCTAATTCTGAAGTCAAATACCCCCGCAATGAAAAAACTTAAAATAACCAAATAAAAAGCTATTTTTCTTTATTTCAAAACCTAAATACACACATCCACCATGAGGAGCAACTGCCAGTGAAAACAATTTCCAAACATAGTTGCCCTTTTGTCATGACTGATAGTCTTAACTGGCAACTTGAGAAATGGATACCTTAAAGGTTTACGTCGAAAGGGGCACTCGGATTTGAACCGGGGACTTCTTGATCTGCAGTCAAATGCTCTACCACTGAGATATACCTCCTTTACAAAACAGTGTTAAAACCTCCATAAAAAAACTATATTTGTTTTTTCCATCAAATAAATACATGCAGCCACCATAAGGAGCAAATGTCGGTGAATGCATTTTGGAATTGTAGGTGCCCTTTTGTCATGACTAATAGTCTTAACGGGCAACTTGAGAAATGGATACCTTAAAGGTTTACGTCAAAGGGGACACTCGGATTTGAACCGGGGACCTCTTGATCTGCAGTCAAATGCTCTACCACTGAGCTATACCCCCACATCAACTCAGTTAAAACCACCATAAGAAAAACGATTCTTTTTTATTTTAACCCATACATACACAAAACCACCACAAGGAGCAACTGCAAGTGAAAACATTTCAAAAACGTAGTTGTTGGTTTAATATGACTGATAGCCTTAACTGGCAACAGGAGTAATGGCTACGCTAAAGGTTCACCCTGAAAGGGGCACCTGGATTTGAACCTGGGCCCTCTAATTCTGAAGTCAAATACCCCCGCAATGAAAAACTTAAAATAACCATATAAAAAGCTATTTTTCTTTATTTCAAAACCTAAATACACACATCCACCATGAGGAGCAACTGCCAGTGAAAACAATTTCCAAACATAGTTGCCCTTTTGTCATGACTGATAGTCTTAACTGGCAACTTGAGAAATGGATACCTTAAAGGTTTACGTCGAAGGGGGCACTCGGATTTGAACCGGGGACTTCTTGATCTGCAGTCAAATGCTCTACCACTGAGATATACCCCCTTTACAAAACAGTGTTAAAACCTCCATAAAAAACTACTTTTTTATTTTCCATCAAAGAAATACACACAGCCATCATCGGTGAATCCATTTTAGAACCGTAGGTGCCCTTTTTTCATGACTGATAGTCTTAACTGGCAACTTGAGAAATGATACCTTAAAGTTTACGTCGAAGGGGGCACTCGGATTTGAACCGGGGACCTCTTGATCTGCAGTCAAATGCTCTACCACTGAGCTATACCCCCACATCAACTCAGTTAAAACCACCATAAGAAAAACTATTCTTTTTTATTTTAACCCATACATACACAAAACCACCACAAGGAGCAACTGCAAGTGAAAACATTTCAAAAACGTAGTTGTTGGTTTAATATGACTGATAGCCTTAACTGGCAACAGGAGTAATGGCTACGCTAAAGGTTCACCCTGAAAGGGGCACCTGGATTTGAACCTGGGCCCTCTAATTCTGAAGTCAAATACCCCCGCAATGAAAAAACTTAAAATAACCATATAAAAAGCTATTTTTCTTTATTTCAAAACCTAAATACACACATCCACCATGAGGAGCAACTGCCAGTGAAAACAATTTCCAAACATAGTTGCCCTTTTGTCATGACTGATAGTCTTAACTGGCAACTTGAGAAATGGATACCTTAAAGGTTTACGTCGAAGGGGGCACTCGGATTTGAACCGGGCACTTCTTGATCTGCAGTCAAATGCTCTACCACTGAGATATACCCCCTTTACAAAACAGTGTTAAAACCTCCATAAATAAACTATATTTGTTTTTTCCATCAAATAAATACATGCAGCCACCATAAGGAGCAAATGTCGGTGAATGCATTTAGGAAACGTAGGTGCCCTTTTGTCATGACTAATAGTCTTATATGGCAACTTGAGAAATGGATACCTTAAAGGTTTACGTCGAAGGGGGCACTCGGATTTGAACCGGGGACCTCTTGATCTGCAGTCAAATGCTCTACCACTGAGCTATACCCCCACATCAACTCAGTTAAAACCACCATAAGAAAAACGATTCTTTTTTATTTTAACCCATACATACACAAAACCACCACAAGGAGCAACTGCAAGTGAAAACATTTCAAAAACGTAGTTGTTGGTTTAATATGACTGATAGCCTTAACTGGCAACAGGAGTAATGGCTACGCTAAAGGTTCACCCTGAAGGGGCACCTGGATTTGAACCTGGGCCCTCTAATTCTGAAGTCAAATACCCCCGCAATGAAAAAACTTAAAATAACCATATAAAAAGCTATTTTTCTTTATTTCAAAACCTAAATACACACATCCACCATGAGGAGCAACTGCCAGTGAAAACAATTTCCAAACATAGTTGCCCTTTTGTCATGACTGATAGTCTTAACTGGCAACTTGAGAAATGGATACCTTAAAGGTTTACGTCGAAGGGGGCACTCGGATTTGAACCGGGGACTTCTTGATCTGCAGTCAAATGCTCTACCACTGAGCTATACCCCCACATCAACTCAGTTAAAACCACCATAAGAAAAACGATTCTTTTTTATTTTAACCCATACATACACAAAACCACCACAAGGAGCAACTGCAAGTGAAAACATTTCAAAAACGTAGTTGTTGGTTTAATATGACTGATAGCCTTAACTGGCAACAGGAGTAATGGCTACGCTAAAGGTTCACCCTGAAAGGGGCACCTGGATTTGAACCTGGGCCCTCTAATTCTGAAGTCAAATACCCCCGCAATGAAAAAACTTAAAATAACCATATAAAAAGCTATTTTTCTTTATTTCAAAACCTAAATACACACATCCACCATGAGGAGCAACTGCCAGTGAAAACAATTTCCAAACATAGTTGCCCTTTTGTCATGACTGATAGTCTTAACTGGCAACTTGAGAAATGGATACCTTAAAGGTTTACGTCGAAGGGGGCACTCGGATTTGAACCGGGGACTCCTTGATCTGCAGTCAAATGCTCTACCACTGAGATATACCCCCTTCACAAAACAGTGTTAAAACCTCCATAAAAAACTACTTTTTTATTTTCCATCAAAGAAATACACACAGCCATCATCGTTGAATCCATTTTAGAACCGTAGGTGCCCTTTTTTTCATGACTGATAGTCTTAACTGGCAACTTGAGAAAATGATACCTTAATAGTTTACGTCGAAGGGGGCACTCGGATTTGAACCGGGCACTTCTTGACCTGCAGTCAAATGCTCTACCACTGAGATATACCTCCTTTACAAAACAGTGTTAAAACCTCCATAAAAAAACTATATTTGTTTTTTCCATCAAATAAATACATGCAGCCACCATAAGGAGCAAATGTCGGTGAATGCATTTTGAAAACGTAGGTGCCCTTTTGTCAAGACTAATAGTCTTAACTGGCAACTTGAGAAATGGATACCTTAAAGGTTTACGTCGAAGGGGGCACTCGGATTTGAACCGGGGACCTCTTGATCTGCAGTCAAACGCTCTACCACTGAGCTATACCCCCACATCAACTCAGTTAAAACCACCATAAGAAAAACGATTCTTTTTAATTTTAACCCATACATACACAAAACCACCACAAGGAGCAACTGCAAGTGAAAACATTTCAAAAACGTAGTTGTTGGTTTAATATGACTGATAGCCTTAACTGGCAACTGGAGTAATGGCTACGCTAAAGGTTCACCCTGAAGGGGGCACCTGGATTTGAACCTGGGCCCTCTAATTCTGAAGTCAAATACCCCCGCAATGAAAAAACTTAAAATAACCATATAAAAAGCTATTTCTCTTTATTTCAAAACCTAAATACACACATCCACCATGAGGAGCAACTGCCAGTGAAAACAATTTCCAAACATAGTTGCCCTTTTGTCATGACTGATAGTCTTAACTGGCAACTTGAGAAATGGATACCTTAAAGGTTTACGTCGAAGGGGGCACTCGGATTTGAACCGGGCACTTCTTGATCTGCAGTCAAATGCTCTACCACTGAGATATACCTCCTTTACAAAACAGTGTTAAAACCTCCATAAATAAACTATATTTGTTTTTTCCATCAAATAAATACATGCAGCCACCATAAGGAGCAAATGTCGGTGAATGCATTTAGGAAACGTAGGTGCCCTTTTGTCATGACTAATAGTCTTATATGGCAACTTGAGAAATGGATACCTTAAAGGTTTACGTCGAAGGGGGCACTCGGATTTGAACCGGGGACCTCTTGATCTGCAGTCAAATGCTCTACCACTGAGCTATACCCCCACATCAACTCAGTTAAAACCACCATAAGAAAAACGATTCTTTTTTATTTTAACCCATACATACACAAAACCACCACAAGGAGCAACTGCAAGTGAAAACATTTCAAAAACGTAGTTGTTGGTTTAATATGACTGATAGCCTTAACTGGCAACAGGAGTAATGGCTACGCTAAAGGTTCACCCTGAAAGGGGCACCTGGATTTGAACCTGGGCCCTCTAATTCTGAAGTCAAATACCCCCGCAATGAAAAAACTTAAAATAACCATATAAAAAGCTATTTTTCTTTATTTCAAAACCTAAATACACACATCCACCATGAGGAGCAACTGCCAGTGAAAACAATTTCCAAACATAGTTGCCCTTTTGTCATGACTGATAGTCTTAACTGGCAACTTGAGAAATGGATACCTTAAAGGTTTACGTCGAAGGGGGCACTCGGATTTGAACCGGGCACTTCTTGATCTGCAGTCAAATGCTCTACCACTGAGATATACCCCCTTTACAAAACAGTGTTAAAACCTCCATAAAAAAACTATATTTGTTTTTTCCATCAAATAAATACATGCAGCCACCATAAGGAGCAAATGTCGGTGAATGCATTTAGGAAACGTAGGTGCCCTTTTGTCATGACTAATAGTCTTATATGGCAACTTGAGAAATGGATACCTTAAAGGTTTACGTCGAAGGGGGCACTCGGATTTGAACCGGGGACCTCTTGATCTGCAGTCAAATGCTCTACCACTGAGCTATACCCCCACATCAACTCAGTTAAAACCACCATAAGAAAAACGATTCTTTTTTATTTTAACCCATACATACACAAAACCACCACAAGGAGCAACTGCAAGTGAAAACATTTCAAAAACGTAGTTGTTGGTTTAATATGACTGATAGCCTTAACTGGCAACAGGAGTAATGGCTACGCTAAAGGTTCACCCTGAAAGGGGCACCTGGATTTGAACCTGGGCCCTCTAATTCTGAAGTCAAATACCCCCGCAATGAAAAAACTTAAAATAACCATATAAAAAGCTATTTTTCTTTATTTCAAAACCTAAATACACACATCCACCATGAGGAGCAACTGCCAGTGAAAACAATTTCCAAACATAGTTGCCCTTTTGTCATGACTGATAGTCTTAACTGGCAACTTGAGAAATGGATACCTTAAAGGTTTACGTCGAAGGGGGCACTCGGATTTGAACCGGGGACTCCTTGATCTGCAGTCAAATGCTCTACCACTGAGATATACCCCCTTCACAAAACAGTGTTAAAACCTCCATAAAAACTACTTTTTTATTTTCCATCAAAGAAATACACACAGCCATCATCGTTGAATCCATTTTAGAACCGTAGGTGCCCTTTTTTCATGACTGATAGTCTTAACTGGCAACTTGAGAAATGATACCTTAATAGTTTACGTCGAAGGGGGCACTCGGATTTGAACCGGGCACTTCTTGACCTGCAGTCAAATGCTCTACCACTGAGATATACCTCCTTTACAAAACAGTGTTAAAACCTCCATAAAAAAACTATATTTGTTTTTTCCATCAAATAAATACATGCAGCCACCATAAGGAGCAAATGTCGGTGAATGCATTTTGAAAACGTAGGTGCCCTTTTGTCATGACTAATAGTCTTAACTGGCAACTTGAGAAATGGATACCTTAAAGGTTTACGTCGAAGGGGGCACTCGGATTTGAACCGGGGACCTCTTGATCTGCAGTCAAACGCTCTACCACTGAGCTATACCCCCACATCAACTCAGTTAAAACCACCATAAGAAAAACGATTCTTTTTAATTTTAACCCATACATACACAAAACCACCACAAGGAGCAACTGCAAGTGAAAACATTTCAAAAACGTAGTTGTTGGTTTAATATGACTGATAGCCTTAACTGGCAACTGGAGTAATGGCTACGCTAAAGGTTCACCCTGAAGGGGGCACCTGGATTTGAACCTGGGCCCTCTAATTCTGAAGTCAAATACCCCCGCAATGAAAAAACTTAAAATAACCATATAAAAAGCTATTTCTCTTTATTTCAAAACCTAAATACACACATCCACCATGAGGAGCAACTGCCAGTGAAAACAATTTCCAAACATAGTTGCCCTTTTGTCATGACTGATAGTCTTAACTGGCAACTTGAGAAATGGATACCTTAAAGGTTTACGTCGAAGGGGGCACTCGGATTTGAACCGGGCACTTCTTGATCTGCAGTCAAATGCTCTACCACTGAGATATACCTCCTTTACAAAACAGTGTTAAAACCTCCATAAATAAACTATATTTGTTTTTTCCATCAAATAAATACATGCAGCCACCATAAGGAGCAAATGTCGGTGAATGCATTTAGGAAACGTAGGTGCCCTTTTGTCATGACTAATAGTCTTATATGGCAACTTGAGAAATGGATACCTTAAAGGTTTACGTCGAAGGGGGCACTCGGATTTGAACCGGGGACCTCTTGATCTGCAGTCAAATGCTCTACCACTGAGCTATACCCCCACATCAACTCAGTTAAAACCACCATAAGAAAAACGATTCTTTTTTATTTTAACCCATACATACACAAAACCACCACAAGGAGCAACTGCAAGTGAAAACATTTCAAAAACGTAGTTGTTGGTTTAATATGACTGATAGCCTTAACTGGCAACAGGAGTAATGGCTACGCTAAAGGTTCACCCTGAAAGGGGCACCTGGATTTGAACCTGGGCCCTCTAATTCTGAAGTCAAATACCCCCGCAATGAAAAAACTTAAAATAACCATATAAAAAGCTATTTTTCTTTATTTCAAAACCTAAATACACACATCCACCATGAGGAGCAACTGCCAGTGAAAACAATTTCCAAACATAGTTGCCCTTTTGTCATGACTGATAGTCTTAACTGGCAACTTGAGAAATGGATACCTTAAAGGTTTACGTCGAAGGGGGCACTCGGATTTGAACCGGGCACTTCTTGATCTGCAGTCAAATGCTCTACCACTGAGATATACCCCCTTTACAAAACAGTGTTAAAACCTCCATAAATAAACTATATTTGTTTTTTCCATCAAATAAATACATGCAGCCACCATAAGGAGCAAATGTCGGTGAATGCATTTAGGAAACGTAGGTGCCCTTTTGTCATGACTAATAGTCTTATATGGCAACTTGAGAAATGGATACCTTAAAGGTTTACGTCGAAGGTGGCACTCGGATTTGAACCGGGGACCTCTTGATCTGCAGTCAAATGCTCTACCACTGAGCTATACCCCCACATCAACTCAGTTAAAACCACCATAAGAAAAACGATTCTTTTTTATTTTAACCCATACATACACAAAACCACCACAAGGAGCAACTGCAAGTGAAAACATTTCAAAAACGTAGTTGTTGGTTTAATATGACTGATAGCCTTAACTGGCAACAGGAGTAATGGCTACGCTAAAGGTTCACCCTGAAAGGGCACCTGGATTTGAACCTGGGCCCTCTAATTCTGAAGTCAAATACCCCCGCAATGAAAAAACTTAAAATAACCATATAAAAAGCTATTTTTCTTTATTTCAAAACCTAAATACACACATCCACCATGAGGAGCAACTGCCAGTGAAAACAATTTCCAAACATAGTTGCCCTTTTGTCATGACTGATAGTCTTAACTGGCAACTTGAGAAATGGATACCTTAAAGGTTTACGTCGAAGGGGGCACTCGGATTTGAACCGGGGACTCCTTGATCTGCAGTCAAATGCTCTACCACTGAGATATACCCCCTTCACAAAACAGTGTTAAAACCTATATAAACCTATATAAAAACTATATTTGTTTTTTCCATCAAATAAATACATGCAGCCAACATAAGGAGCAAATGTCGGTGAATGCATTTAGGAAACGTAGGTGCCCTTTTGTCATGACTAATAGTCTTATATGGCAACTTGAGAAATGGATACCTTAAAGGTTTACGTCGAAGGGGGCACTCGGATTTGAACCGGGGACCTCTTGATCTGCAGTCAAATGCTCTACCTTTGAGCTATACCCCCACATCAACTCAGTTAAAACCACCATAAGAAAAACGATTATTTTTTTATTTTAACCCATACATAAACAAAACCACCACAAGGAGCAACTGCAAGTGAAAACATTTCAAAAACGTAGTTGTTGGTTTAATATGACTGATAGCCTTAACTGGCAACAGGAGTAATGGCTACGCTAAAGGTTCACCCTGAAAGGGGCACCTGGATTTGAACCTGGGCCCTCTAATTCTGAAGTCAAATACCCCCGCAATGAAAAAACTTAAAATAACCATATAAAAAGCTATTTTTCTTTATTTCAAAACCTAAATACACACATCCACCATGAGGAGCAACTGCCAGTGAAAACAATTTCCAAACATAGTTGCCCTTTTGTCATGACTGATAGTCTTAACTGGCAACTTGAGAAATGGATACCTTAAAGGTTTACGTCGAAGGGGGCACTCGGATTTGAACCGGGGACTCCTTGATCTGCAGTCAAATGCTCTACCACTGAGATATACCCCCTTCACAAAACAGTGTTAAAACCTCCATAAAAAACTACTTTTTTATTTTCCATCAAAGAAATACACACAGCCATCATCGTTGAATCCATTTTAGAACCGTAGGTGGCCTTTTTTTCATGACTGATAGTCTTAACTGGCAACTTGAGAAAATGATACCTTAATAGTTTACGTCGAAGGGGGCACTCGGATTTGAACCGGGCACTTCTTGACCTGCAGTCAAATGCTCTACCACTGAGATATACCTCCTTTACAAAACAGTGTTAAAACCTCCATAAAAAAACTATATTTGTTTTTTCCATCAAATAAATACATGCAGCCACCATAAGGAGCAAATGTCGGTGAATGCATTTTGAAAACGTAGGTGCCCTTTTGTCAAGACTAATAGTCTTAACTGGCAACTTGAGAAATGGATACCTTAAAGGTTTACGTCGAAGGGGGCACTCGGATTTGAACCGGGGACCTCTTGATCTGCAGTCAAACGCTCTACCACTGAGCTATACCCCCACATCAACTCAGTTAAAACCACCATAAGAAAAACGATTCTTTTTAATTTTAACCCATACATACACAAACCACCACAAGGAGCAACTGCAAGTGAAAACATTTCAAAAACGTAGTTGTTGGTTTAATATGACTGATAGCCTTAACTGGCAACTGGAGTAATGGCTACGCTAAAGGTTCACCCTGAAGGGGGCACCTGGATTTGAACCTGGGCCCTCTAATTCTGAAGTCAAATACCCCCGCAATGAAAAAACTTAAAATAACCATATAAAAAGCTATTTCTCTTTATTTCAAAACCTAAATACACACATCCACCATGAGGAGCAACTGCCAGTGAAAACAATTTCCAAACATAGTTGCCCTTTTGTCATGACTGATAGTCTTAACTGGCAACTTGAGAAATGGATACCTTAAAGGTTTACGTCGAAGGGGGCACTCGGATTTGAACCGGGCACTTCTTGATCTGCAGTCAAATGCTCTACCACTGAGATATACCTCCTTTACAAAACAGTGTTAAAACCTCCATAAATAAACTATATTTGTTTTTTCCATCAAATAAATACATGCAGCCACCATAAGGAGCAAATGTCGGTGAATGCATTTAGGAAACGTAGGTGCCCTTTTGTCATGACTAATAGTCTTATATGGCAACTTGAGAAATGGATACCTTAAAGGTTTACGTCGAAGGGGGCACTCGGATTTGAACCGGGGACCTCTTGATCTGCAGTCAAATGCTCTACCACTGAGCTATACCCCCACATCAACTCAGTTAAAACCACCATAAGAAAAACGATTCTTTTTTATTTTAACCCATACATACACAAAACCACCACAAGGAGCAACTGCAAGTGAAAACATTTCAAAAACGTAGTTGTTGGTTTAATATGACTGATAGCCTTAACTGGCAACAGGAGTAATGGCTACGCTAAAGGTTCACCCTGAAAGGGGCACCTGGATTTGAACCTGGGCCCTCTAATTCTGAAGTCAAATACCCCCGCAATGAAAAAACTTAAAATAACCATATAAAAAGTTATTTTTCTTTATTTCAAAACCTAAATACACACATCCACCATGAGGAGCAACTGCCAGTGAAAACAATTTCCAAACATAGTTGCCCTTTTGTCATGACTGATAGTCTTAACTGGCAACTTGAGAAATGGATACCTTAAAGGTTTACGTCGAAGGGGGCACTCGGATTTGAACCGGGGACTTCTTGATCTGCAGTCAAATGCTCTACCACTGAGATATACCTCCTTTACAAAACAGTGTTAAAACCTCCATAAAAAACTACTTTTTTATTTTCCATCAAAGAAATACACACAGCCATCATCGGTGAATCCATTTTAGAACCGTAGGTGCCCTTTTTTTCATGACTGATAGTCTTAACTGGCAACTTGAGAAAATGATACCTTAATAGTTTACGTCGAAGGGGGCACTCGGATTTGAACCGGGCACTTCTTGACCTGCAGTCAAATGCTCTACCACTGAGATATACCTCCTTTACAAAACAGTGTTAAAACCTCCATAAAAAAAACTATATTTGTTTTTTCCATCAAATAAATACATGCAGCCACCATAAGGAGCAAATGTCGGTGAATGCATTTTGAAAACGTAGGTGCCCTTTTGTCATGACTAATAGTCTTAACTGGCAACTTGAGAAATGGATACCTTAAAGGTTTACGTCGAAGGGGGCACTCGGATTTGAACCGGGGACCTCTTGATCTGCAGTCAAATGCTCTACCACTGAGCTATACCCCCACATCAACTGAGTTAAAACCACCATAAGAAAAACGATTATTTTTCATTTGAACCCATACACAAAACAACCACAAGGAGCAACTGCAAGTGAAAACATTTCTAAAACGTAGTTGTTGGTTTAATATGACTAATAGGCTCAACTGGCAACTTGAGAAATGGATACCTTAAAGGTTTACGTTGAAGGGGGCACTCGGATTTGAAACGGGAACTTCTTGTCCTGCAGTCAAATGCTCTACCACTAAGATATACCCCCTTTACAAAACAGTGTTAAAACCTCCATAAAAAACGACTTTTTTATTTTCCATTAAAGAAATACACACAGCCATCATCGGTGAATCCATTTTTGAACCGTAGGTGCCCTTTTGTCATGACTGATAGTCTTAACTGGCAACTTGAGAAAAGGATACCTTAAAAGTTTACGTCGAAGGGGGCACTCGGATTTGAACCGGGCACTTCTTGATCTGCAGTCAAATGCTCTACCACTGAGATATAACTCCTTTACAAAACAGTGTTAAAACCTATATAAACCTATATAAAAACTATATTTGTTTTTTCCATCAAATAAATACATGCAGCCAACATAAGGAGCAAATGTCGGTGAATGCATTTAGGAAACGTAGGTGCCCTTTTGTCATGACTAATAGTCTTATATGGCAACTTGAGAAATGGATACCTTAAAGGTTTACGTCGAAGGGGGCACTCGGATTTGAACCGGGGACCTCTTGATCTGCAGTCAAATGCTCTACCACTGAGCTATACCCCCACATCAACTCAGTTAAAACCACCATAAGAAAAACTATTCTTTTTTATTTTAACCCATACATACACAAAACCACCACAAGGAGCAACTGCAAGTGAAAACATTTCAAAAACGTAGTTGTTGGTTTAATATGACTGATAGCCTTAACTGGCAACAGGAGTAATGGCTACGCTAAAGGTTCACCCTGAAGGGGCACCTGGATTTGAACCTGGGCCCTGTAATTCTGAAGTCAAATACCCCCGCAATGAAAAAACTTAAAATAACCATATAAAAAGCTATTTTTTTATATTTCAAAACGTAAATACACACATCCACCATGAGGAGCAACTGCCAGTGAAAACAATTTCCAAACATAGTTGCCCTTTTGTCATGACTGATAGTCTTAACTGGCAACTTGAGAAATGGATACCTTAAAGGTTTACGTCGAAGGGGGCACTCGGATTTGAACCGGGGACTTCTTGATCTGCAGTCAAATGCTCTACCACTGAGATATACCCCCTTTACAAAACAGTGTTAAAACCTCCATAAAAAACTCCTTTTTTATTTTCCATCAAAGAAATACACACAGCCATCATCGGTGAATCCATTTTAGAACCGTAGGTGCCCTTTTGTCATGACTGATAGTCTTAACTGGCAACTTGAGAAATGGATACCTTAAAGGTTTACGTCGAAGGGGGCACTCGGATTTGAACCGGGGACTTCTTGACCTGCAGTCAAATGCTCTACCACTAAGATATACCCCCTTTACAAAACAGTGTTAAAGCCTCCATAAAAAACTAATAAATAAATACACGCAGCCACCATAAGGAGCAAATGTCGGTGAATGCATTTTGGAAACGTAGGTGCCCTTTTGTCATGACTAATAGTCTTAACTGGCAACTTGAGAAATGGATACCTTAAAGGTTTACGTCGAAGGGGGCACTCGGATTTGAACCGGGGACCTCTTGATCTGCAGTCAAATGCTCTACCACTGAGCTATACCCCCACATCAACTGAGTTAAAACCACCATAAGAAAAACGATTACTGTTCATTTGAACCCATACACAAAACCACCACAAGGAGCAACTGCAAGTGAAAACATTTCAAAAACGTAGTTGTTGGTTTAATATGACTAATAGCCTTAACTGGCAACAGGAGTAATGGCTACACTAAAGGTTTACGTCGTAAGGGGCACTCGGATTTAAACCGGGGACTTCTTGACCTACAGTCAAATGCTCTACCGCTAAGAGATACCCCCTTTACAAAACAGTGTTAAAACCTCCATAAAATACTACTTTTTTATTTTCCATCAAAGAAATACACAAAGCCATCATCGGTGAATCCATTTTAGAACCGTAGGTGCCCTTTTGTCATGACTGATAGTCTTAACTGGCAACTTGAGAAAAGGATACCTTAAAAGTTTACGTCGAAGGGGGCACTCGGATTTGAACCGGGCACTTCTTGATCTGCAGTCAAATGCTCTACCACTGAGATATAACTCTTTTACAAAACAGTGTTAAAACCTATATAAACCTATATAAAAACTATATTTGCTTTTTCCATCAAATAAATACATGCAGCCACCATAAGGAGCAAATGTCGGTGAATGCATTTAGGAAACGTAGGTGCCCTTTTGTCATGACTAATAGTCTTAACTGGCAACTTGAGAAATGGATACCTTAAAGGTTTACGTCAAAGGGGGCACTCGGATTTGAACCGGGGACCTCTTGATCTGCAGTCAAATGCTCTACCACTTAGCTATACCCCCACATCGACTCAGTTAAAACCACCATAAGAAAAACGATTATTTTTTATTTTAACCCATACATACACAAAACCACCACAAGGAGCAACTGCAAGTGAAAACATTTCAAAAACGTAGATGTTGGTTTAATATGACTGATAGCCTTAACTGGCAACAGGAGTAATGGCTACGCTAAAGGTTCACCCTGAAAGGGGCACCTGGATTTGAACCTGGGCCCTCTAATTCTGAAGTCAAATACCCCCGCAATGAAAAAACTTAAAATAACCAAATAAAAAGCTATTTTTCTTTATTTCAAAACCTAAATACACACATCCACCATGAGGAGCAACTGCCAGTGAAAACATTTTCCAAACATAGTTGCCCATTTGTCATGACTAATAGTCTTAACTGGCAACTTGAGAAATGGATACCTTAAAAGTTTACGTCAAAGGGGGCACTCGGATTTGAACCGGGGACTCCTTGATCTGCAGTCAAATGCTCTACCACTGAGATATACCCCCTTCACAAAACAGTGTTAAAACCTCCATAAAAAACGACTTTTTTATTTTCCATTAAAGAAATACACACAGCCATCATCGGTGAATCCATTTTTGAACCGTAGGTGCCCTTTTGTCATGACTGATAGTCTTAACTGGCAACTTGAGAAAAGGATACCTTAAAAGTTTACGTCGAAGGGGGCACTCGGATTTGAACCGGGCACTTCTTGACCTGCAGTCAAATGCTCTACCACTGAGATATAACTCCTTTACAAAACAGTGTTAAAACCTATATAAACCTATATAAAAACTATATTTGTTTTTTCCATCAAATAAATACATGCAGCCAACATAAGGAGCAAATGTCGGTGAATGCATTTAGGAAACGTAGGTGCCCTTTTGTCATGACTAATAGTCTTATATGGCAACTTGAGAAATGGATACCTTAAAGGTTTACGTCGAAGGGGGCACTCGGATTTGAACCGGGGACCTCTTGATCTGTAGTCAAATGCTCTACCACTGAGCTATACCCCCACATCAACTCAGTTAAAACCACCATAAGAAAAACGATTCTTTTTTATTTTAACCCATACATACACAAAACCACCACAAGGAGCAACTGCAAGTGAAAACATTTCAAAAACGTAGTTGTTGGTTTAATATGACTGATAGCCTTAACTGGCAACAGGAGTAATGGCTACGCTAAAGGTTCACCCTGAAGGGGGCACCTGGATTTGAACCTGGGCCCTGTAATTCTGAAGTCAAATACCCCCGCAATGAACAAACTTAAAATAACCATATAAAAAACTATTTTTTTATATTTCAAAACGTAAATACACACATCCACCATGAGGAGCAACTGCCAGTGAAAACAATTTCCAAACATAGTTGCCCTTTTGTCATGACTGATAGTCTTAACTGGCAACTTGAGAAATGGATACCTTAAAGGTTTACGTCGAAGGGGGCACTCGGATTTGAACCGGGGACTTCTTGATCTGCAGTCAAATGCTCTACCACTGAGATATACCCCCTTTACAAAACAGTGTTAAAACCTCCATAAAAAACTCCTTTTTTATTTTCCATCAAAGAAATACACACAGCCATCATCGGTGAATCCATTTTAGAACCGTAGGTGCCCTTTTGTCATGACTGATAGTCTTAACTGGCAACTTGAGAAATGGATACCTTAAAGGTTTACGTCGAAGGGGGCACTCGGATTTGAACCGGGGACTTCTTGACCTGCAGTCAAATGCTCTACCACTAAGATATACCCCCTTTACAAAACAGTGTTAAAGCCTCCATAAAAAACTAATAAATAAATACACGCAGCCACCATAAGGAGCAAATGTCGGTGAATGCATTTTGGAAACGTAGGTGCCCTTTTGTCATGACTAATAGTCTTAACTGGCAACTTGAGAAATGGATACCTTAAAGGTTTACGTCGAAGGGAGCACTCGGATTTGAACCGGGGACCTCTTGATCTGCAGTCAAATGCTCTACCACTGAGCTATACCCCCACATCAACTGAGTTAAAACCACCATAAGAAAAACGATTATTTTTAATTTTAACCCATACATACACAAAACCACCACAAGGAGCAACTGCAAGTGAAAACATTTCAAAAACGTAGTTGTTGGTTTAATATGACTGATAGCTTTAACTGGCAACTGGAGTAATGGCTACACTAAAGGTTCACCCTGAAGGGGGCACCTGGATTTGAACCTGGGCCCTCTAATTCTGAAGTCAAATACCCCCGCAATGAACAAGCTTAAAATAACCATATAAAAAACTATTTTTTTATATTTCAAAACCTAATTACACACATCCACCATGAGGAGCAACTGCCAGTGAAAACAATTTCCAAACATAGTTGCCCTTTTGTCATGACTGGTAGTCTTAACTGGCAACTTGAGAAAAGGATACCTTAAAAGTTTATGTCGAAGGGGGCACTCGGATTTGAACCGGGCACTTCTTGATCTGCAGTCAAATGCTCTACCACTGAGATATACCTCCTTTACAAAACAGTGTTAAAACCTCCATAAAAAAACTATATTTGTTTTTTCCATCAAATAAATACATGCAGCCACCATAAGGAGCAAATGTCAGTGAATGCATTTTGGAAACGTAGGTGCCCTTTAGTCATGACTAATAGTCTTAACTGGCAACTTGAGAAATGGATAACTTAAAGGTTTACGTCGAAGGGGGCACTCGGATTTGAACCGGGGACGTCTTGATCTGCAGTCAAATGCTCTACCACTGAGCTATACCCCCTCATGAAACAGTGTTAAAACCTCCATAAAAAACTAATAAATAAATACACGCAGCCACCATAAGGAGCAAATGTCGGTGAATGCATTTTGGAAACTTAGGTGCCCTTTTGTCATGACTAATAGTTGTGAATAATAATTGTGGGCAGTTGTGGCCCAGTGGTAAGAGAGTTGGGCTGGCAGGTAACGGCTGAGGTGCCCTTGAGCAAGGCACCTAACCCCCACTTGCTTACTATACAAAATGTACAAATGTATAGTACAATACAATGTAAGTCGCTTTGGATAAAAGCGTCTGCCAAATGCATAAATGTAAATGTAAGTATCCACCCCTCATCAATCGTGTGAAGCCATCAGTGAGGACCATCAAAGTGTAGCCTGCGGGGCCAGACTCCACAAACTACACCTCCTCTGTACTGGATTACATCAACATCACCATAGACAGTGTTACAACCCAGAAGCAGATCACTACATACCCAAATCAGTAGCCATGGATGAACAAGGAAGTGCGCCTCCTGTTGAAGTCACGCAACACTGCCTTCAGCTCAGGTGATGCACAGGCCTACAGCACTTTCAGGGTAAATCTGAAGAGGGGCATCAAAAAGGCCAAGCACTGCTACAAACTAAAGCTAGAGAAGCACTTTTCCAACTCTGATCCTCGACGCATGTGGCAGGGCATCCAGGCCATCAGCGACTACCCAGCCCGTAGCCACAGATGCTGTCTTCCTGAACGAGCTTAATGACTTTTATGCTCGCTTCGAGAGAGACAATAAGGAAACTGCCACCAAGCTCACACCCTTAGATGTCCACCCGACCATCACACTCACCTCCTCAGTTGTCTACACAGCACTGAGCCGGATCAACGCACGAAAGGCTGCTGGACCAGACGGCATCCCCGGTCGTGTACTTAGGGCATGTGCAGAGCAACTCGCTGGGGTAATTACAGATATTTTCAACCTGTCCCTCGCCTAAGCAGTTGTGCCAGCATGCTTTAAATGCACCTCCATTGTGCCAGTGCCGAAACACTCTAGCGCAACGTGCCTGAATGACTACCGCCCTGTAGCACTCACACCTATTGTTATGAAGTGCTTTGAGCGGCTGGTCCTGGCTCACCTAAAGGACTCCCTTCCGTCCACACTGGACCCATACCAGTTTGCCTACCGGAGCAATAGGAGCATAGAGGATGCTGTCTCCATAGCACTGCACTCTGTACTCTCACACTTGGACAATAAAAACACTTATGCACGAATGCTGTTTGTTGACTTCAGCTCTGCATTCAATACTGTCATCCCTTCCAAGTTAATCACCAAACTTGGGAGCCTGGGCATTAACACCTCCATTTGCAACTGGATTATGGACTTTCTGACAAACAGACCTCAGCTTGTTAGGTCAGGCCACATCTGCTTCACCACCATCACAATTAACACTGGCGTACCACAGGGCTGTGTTGTGAGCCCCTTTCTCTACTCCCTCTTCACACTCGACTGCAGGCCTGTGAATGGATCTAATGCCATCAATAAGTTTGCAGACGATACTACAGGGATTGGTCTCATCAGCAACAACGATGAGACTGCCTACAGGGAGGAAGTCCAGCACCTGGCCACATGGTGCTCAGACGACAACCTACTCCTTAACACCTCCAAGACAAAGGAGCTCATCGTGGACTTCAGAAAGGAGAGAGGAGGCACACATGACCCCATCCACATTAACGGGATGGCTGTTGAGCATGTCTCCAGCTTTAAGTTCCTGGGGACCCATATTTCGGAGGACCTGTCCTGGACTACCAACACCTCAAACCTGGTCAAGAAGGCTCACCAGCGCCTCTTCTTCCTGAGGACCCTGAAGAAGAACAGTTATCTTCAGCTATCCTGGTGAACTTCTACCGCTGCTCATCTGCAGCACTGCAGCGGGTGGTGAAAACCGCCCAACGCATCACAGGGACTACACTTCCATCCATGGAGGACATCCAGAGGAAACGCTGTCTGCGTCAAGCTCGCAGCATTCTTAAGGACTCCTCTCACCCGGCCCACAGACTGTTTTCTCTCCTGCCTTCCGGCAGGCACCTCAGATGCCTCCGAACAAGGACTAGCAGACTGAAAAACAGCTTTTTTCCCAGAGCTGTTTGCCTATTGAACTCTACCCCCCACTGATTCCACAACCCCCTCATATACCTCTAACTTAATGCTGCTTTATTGTTTTGTTTATTGCACTACAGGCCTGTCAAGCACACGACTGGACTGTCTACACATGTACTACATGTTTACTTGCTCTACTGGACTATTACACATATAACGCATCATTTGCACTCCAGTACTATGTACTGAATACTGCAATAACTCATCTACTGCACTGTTTACTTTAACTTAATAGCTGCTGTCCATAATTTATGCACACTTTATATTAATTTGCACTACTGTCATGCATAGTCTAATTTATATTTTACATATCCATCAGTAAATTTCTGTTTTTAGTAAATAGCCATCTGTATATAATGTTCATAGTACATTCCCACTTGTAAATTCTTCATAATTTTTGCTTTATCCTGTATTTATGCACAATTGTATATCCTGCACTTGCTTATTGCACTTCTGGTTAGACCTAAACTGCATTTCGTTGCCTTGTACTTGTACATGTGTAATGACAATAAAGTTGAATCTAATCTAATCACTGTTGTTTATTTCATCTGCACTGTTGTGTATTTCATCTACACTGCTGTTTATTTAATTTACACTGTTCTGTATTTCATCTGCACTGTTGTGTATTTCATCTTCACTGTTGTGTATTTCATCTGCTCTGTTGTGTATTTCATCTGCACTGTTGTGTATTTCATCTGCACTGTTGTGTATTTCATCTGCTCTGTTGTTTATTTCGTCTGCACTGTTGTGTATTTCATCTGCACTGTTGTGTATTTCATCTGCTCTGTTGTTTATTTCATCTGCACTGTTGTGTATTTCATCTGCACTGTTGTGTATTTCATCTGCTCTGTTGTTTATTTCATCTGCACTGTTGTCTACTTCATCTTCACTGTTGATTATTTTTATCTGCACTGCTGCTTATTTCACTGGTTTGCACATTTATCTCGGTTACATATCCCTTGCTTGTAAGTTGTATTGTGTATATATAGATTTTGTATTTATCTGTAATTTGATATATTTTTTTGATACATGTTTATTCTATGTTATCTGTATGCGCACCTAGGGTCTGAGAGTAACGCAATTTCAATCCTCCATTTGTATGTACTGTACATGTGGTAGAATTGACAATAAAGCTGACTTTGACTTTGGACTACAGGAATCTCAGAGAGAGCCTCACTGCCAACGACTGCCTTATCCACATTGATTTCAGCGAGAACTATTCTTGTAAATACTCCAGTGAAATCCAGTCAGTGCACTTTGGTGGGTCTCATCAGCAGGTGACCCTCCACACTAGAGTTCTTTGTCTGGGAAACCAGGCCCCCATGCCATTCTGCACCATATCCCCCAGTAGAAGGCATTACCCTCTATCTATATGGGCTCAGTTGGATCCTATTCTTTATTTCTTGAAAAAGGACCACACTGATGTCCAAAACCTTCACTTTTTTAGTGATGGCCCTGCCACCCAATACAAAAATGACACAATCTTTTACATCATATCCACGGAGCCACACCAGAGGTGTTTATCAACTGTGACATGGAACTTCTTTGAGGCATCCCATGGAAAGGGTTCACCAGATGGAGTGGGGGCTGCACTGAAGAGAACAGCTGACACATTAGTTAATCAAGGGAAAGATATCCCTGATGCACAAAGTTTTTTCCAGCTGCTGAAGGACAGAAGCAAGGTGAAACTCTACTATGTGAGTGAGGAAGAAGTTGAGACGAAGGATGAAGGTTTAAGGCAAGTGCCCCTGTTCACCATTAAAGGCACCATGAAAATGCATGAGGTCCTCAGCGTTTCTCCCGGCATTCTCAAATACAGGAACATAAGCTGTTTCTACCACGCTGCAGAGGTGGTGTTTGCTTTTCCATGCCACAGCATAAAGGAGGTTGCTCTTGTAGCTATGGATGCAAACAATCAAAAAGATTTCAGACCCAATGTCATTGAGGAGCATTACAGAGGGAAGTGGTGTGTTGTGCAATATGATGATGATCCCTACCCTGGCATATTCTGCAGGTGAAGGAAAACAATGTGAAAGTCAAATGCATGCACTGCAACGGAGTGAATCAGTTTTTCTGGCCAAGCCCAAGAGATGATGTTAACTGGTACAGTGATGATCAGATCATATGCCTGATTCCAGAGCCCCTGGCACTGAATAAGCGCTCAGTTCAGATTGATCAACAGTTCTAGTAGTTCATTATGGAGCAGTTGGGCAAGTAAAATAAGGCACCATTAAAGGTAAAACAGTTTGACGTTTACCACTCTTAGCCATATGCTAGTATAATAGCATGACTTAAAATAGTAGCGGATAGTTGCAGTTTAGACAACGTACTTTATTATACATTTTAGTTGTTTTCAAATGTAGTTCAAATATGATCATCATTCATTGTTTACGACTTTTTAAAAATATTTTCATTATTATAACAAATACATTTTGTGCAAATTAACTAACATCAAACATAACATATTCAACAAACCTGATTAAAATAAATAAAACAGTCTCCTTATATCTTGCATTGTCATAATTGTACTGTAACTCTGACTAGATGTGTTGAAAAAATTGAGCAATAATATTTTATATTATTGCATATGCAGTTTTTAAATAAATGCACAAAAAAAAGAATTAAGCTGTCATTTATGTTTATTAATGGAGTCAAAGGGTAATCTAATAATGTGGTTTACATTTTTTTATGTAAATATCTTTTAAGACATCTAGCCATACCAAAAGTGGACATTTCTGAGGTATAAGTGGTCTGTTCAGACTTAACTGCATTTACAAGTTAATTGTAATGTTCTTGATCAGTCTTGCTTTATTGAAAAATAAACAGTTGAGAATGTCTGACAAGTGTTTAGTGACTTCTGTATCAGTTGTACTTAAAAAACATGTTCACTTTATACTTTAAACTTTGGAAACTGATTGCACATATTTTTTTAAATTGTCATAGCCTATACCTGTCTTGGACCGAAACGTTGTATTTAAAATTTTCAACAGGTGTGATTATTGAAAGTTGTTGTAGCTTAAAATGAAAGAGTAACCTTGTATCAAGAGTACTAGTACTAGTATGTTTGCAGTAATAAATATATCACTGTTAATTAACTTGAATTAAAGTAGTAGTCTTAGTATGATTTTTTTTAAGTAACATTAGTAACCTTAAAAGAGTATATTAACTTAAATTGAAAGATTAAACTCTCTTCATATTTATTAATTTACTTAGAAAAAGTTTATTTATAGCTGATTACTAACTTAACTTTATTCTTCCTTTCAAGTTTAACTTGAAAAAATAAGGGCAATCAGTAAACTGAACTAATTCGAATTTATATTACACTATGTTGCCAAAGGTATTGGGTCACCCTATCTAATAAACAGGCTTGATGACTTTAGTAATTTCCATGAGTATGTAACGGAGGCCAGCTAGTGAAGAGCTGCGCAGTGTGTAAACCTCACTCTCCGACCTCAAGAGGAGCTCTAGCGACAGACGCTAGAGACTGCGGTCTTTAGCCTCCTAGTTAGAGCGCCCGACTCAAGGACCGGTCACAAGTAGCCTACAAATCTTAATGTTGCAGCATATCATGATATTCTATGGAACTGTGAGCTTCTAATTTAATAGCAACAGTTTGGGAAGAGCCCTTTTTTATTTAATCATACACTGTAAAATTTCTGGAAGAAAACCCTGCTTTATTTTTCTTTTTAAAAAGAATTTTCTTTAAAACAAAAAGCACTGAAAACATTGAAAATGTATAATTTCTTTATTATAACCCCCCCCTAGAGTTTATTTATGCTTATGTTTTGATAATATTACTGTCAAATAAACAGAATATAGTGTCGCAACTCTTTTTTTTAACTGCTTCGAGTGCAACCCTAGCCTGTTCTCTATTGGCTACCAGATCGTGCACAACGCGCGTCCCAGCTGCTGAGTAACAAGATGGCGGCGGCCGCCGGATCAGGTAAACCCAAACAGCATTAGTGGTCATTTAATCATTGGTAATTTAATCTCTCCTCGCGTTCAAGCGTGGCGAATATATTCAAACTTATTTAAAGTTTGTCATCCTATCATTCTGGTGACATTCCCGTTGGTGTTTCGGTTCCTCGATAAGAGTGCCGGTGTGTTTGCACAGCATTAGCATGTGAAAGCCGTAAGTTATAGGTTTTGATTGCGTTTCCATTCTGTTAAAAAAACCTTACGCATCAAATATATATATCTATATAACCTAGAGAAAGTATCTATACTTACATGGACGGAAGAAGAAAACGTTTAAGTGAAATGTATTTACCCAGTTTGTTAGCCACGTAGCTTAATAAATGCAAAGTCACTATAGAGCAACAATAAATGGGCTGTTGTAGCTGAATGTAGCTGAAAGCTACTTTCTGAGGCAGCATGTTTGGGCATACAGGCGCGTTCCAGTAAATTGAATTTACTACAGACAGGGTGGCATGCACAAAAACTATGTATTATGCGTATTATGAGATTTAAAGCAGACATATTTAATGGTATTTTCGAGATCCTTATTGTGTTTTAGTGGTGCACTATAACAGGATTTCACTCTTAAGTTTTTGAAATTACACTTTTTTTATTTATTTTTTATACATATTTTATGTATTCTTAACTGCTGTCTCTCTTCTCACAAAACGATAGTTTTTTCGGTTTCTATTAGGGCTGGGACGATATCGCCATTCACACTAATTTATTTTACATATCTAGATCGATTCTGAATCGCAAAGGCTTCGATTCTGTGTTTGATGCACAGCTCTTCTAAGAACTACGGCTCTTTGATCAGTAGAAAGTACTGCTCAATATAACATCACCACAAGATTGAGTAATTTATAACGTGCATTTGAAAAAGCAACTCTCGTCAAACATAAACATTACAAATTTACTTTATTATGTTGAAAATATCTGAAAAGGTTTGAAGAACAGTGATAAAATATGCACACTGGCATTTCCTGAAACTACGTGTGTAAAACGTGTGTGACCCGTATTTAAAGCTTCTGTGCAAGAGCGCCCTCTTGCTTTCGGACATGGCGACATTTAACCGTAAATCATTGAGAAACTGAGCATAAGAATCTAAGACTACGTTTACACGCTATTTTCATAAACGGACATTTCAACCTCTCTGGTTTCAAAAATAACATTGTGCACACATGTCAGTTTTCAGAACAGTGTTAATTTACACGTACCGTGTATATATGCCGTCAAGAGCATGCCAAACCTGTAGGTGGCGGTGTAACTAGAAGCTCAAGCCCACGTAAGCCAATCAGAATCCCGAGCACTCATTCGTCTCTGCTCCTTGACATAATGGAGCAGCTGTATTTGCAAATGCAAACATACCAAAAGAGTTTGCACCAACATAAATGTGACTGCTACTCTGAATGCTTCCATGATCACATGTAAACATAGGTCGCACTTTTGACGTAGGTGCGAGCTCTGGCGCATACTGTGACGTTGGCTGCCTAAACACCCGTTTGTCTCAGTTTACATACAAACGTGCAAATGAAGATTTTCAAAATCTCCACTCTGGCCGGAGTTTTTAGAAAGAATTGGTTTAAGAGGCTAATTCTCAGTTTGCGTGTAAACGAAGGGAAATGTCTCAGTTTTTCAAAATAACCATGTACGTGTAAACGGGGCCTAATTAGTTTCTATAAAGTCCCTCCTTCCAATAATATGCACTGAATGGTCACCCACTTAGGCATGGACCAAGTTAAATGCAGAGTTCAATGGTCAATTGTGATGCATTTATAGGACTGTTTATTAACCAATAAAAAAAAATTAAGAAAAACACTTTTTAGGCAGGATTTTTCAATAAAGTTCTGCCATTTTGACTATTTATTCCTCATCAACAGCAGGTTTAAAATGAATCCCTAACTGAAATTTGAATCAGAATTTAAAGTTATGGTGCAACAAATGTAAAGTTCATCCAGGGCTTGATATTGTGAAATTGGAGCATTTGTGTGCGTGCCCATGTTGTTTGTTTTGCGACCTGTTTTCATAACTATACAGAGTGTTCACGTTACTTCACACAGTATGTGCGTGCTGCGTGCTAACGTGACCGATTTGGCCAATCACAGAGAACGTGGCTCTACTTTTCCACGCATCTAGTCAGTTCGCGCACTGTGAGCAAACCTCTTCAAATAGCGATCGTGTTTCCCTCACATATGTTCAATGTAGGGATGCACCGATACCACTTTTACCTTTGTCAACCCGATATCTGAATTATGAGTATTGGCCGATCCTGATCTGATACTAGGGATGAAACGAATACCGGTTTTACTATAAACCATGCTAAAATGTCCTTATGGTTAGTATTACCGTTTAAAACGTAATTATCATCAAACCCGGGTATGATTAGTGCAATATTGACAATTCGCAGTGAAAGCTGTGCAGCCAGCATCTGTCTGATTCAGGCACAGCATGCAACATTGTTTTTTTGCACGAGTAGACATGGGGAAAGGCTGTGACAGCGCACGGGAGTCCAACATTTTGGATTTTACAACTGATGGCAATTTGTAGATCTTGCAAAAAGAAAGTCGCAGCAAAAGGAAGAAACATGTCAAATCTGCCAAGTCATATTTGTGAACACCACCTGCTGGTTTATAGCAATGTAAGGCAAGTTAACTTTTACCTTTTACCTTAATACCAAAACTAACTTGGCCATGTAATTGGACAAAAATAGATTCCAAATGAAATACTTTTTTATCTCATTTGTAATTAACGCAAAGCTTTGTGAAGAAAAGTTTGCATCAAGTGGTATCCGCTCCTCCATGGTGATACATGAGTATGAATGTGCGCTGTGTTTTAATGCATTTGCATTGCTATTGACAACAGAATCAAGTATTCCTGTAGTTTACTCATCCTGATTCCTGACCCAACCAAATTATTTTGTTTATATAAAGTGTGTGGGTGTACTTGTGTGAGAAAGTGATTTACTATTATTGTTGTTTATAATAATAATATTCTGTCACACACACATGCATAAGTGAGTTAATCCTATTATTAATAATAATAGTAATACATTTACAGGGCTTTTTATTAATGTTTATTTTATGTTTATGCTTAAACTTGCATAATTTGTAATAACATAATAGCGTCTGTTACCAAGACAAATCCTTTAATCTAGGCAATAAATCTCTTTCTTTAAAAATTCTGCTAAAATTTTTTTGTTTGTTCGGTTTAGTACTATCAGTACTTTTTCTGAGTTTCATCTCATTTTAACAAAAAAAAGCAGAAGCTAACATGGCTAGAAAATGCACGGGTGTGACTGAAATTAGCATTCTATAAAGGGCTTTCCAGACTGAAGGCGATGCGATAATGTGACGCGAATCTCCGGCGATTCATGGTTTCACAGTAAGCCTTTTGCAACTTCTCGCTTGCCCGAAAGGTGGAGCTGACATCAGTGTATTTTGAGGCAGCTCACTAAGTTTTTCATTGCGTTTCAAAATCGCGTCGCTCTATCGCGTCCAGTGTGAAAAGCCCTTAAGAGTGTGAGTTCAGTGCAGCTAAAAGCATTGTTTCTTCCCACCGCAACCTTTTAAACAAGAGAAAGTAAACTATTGCTTTAAGTCAATGTCATTAATGCCCGCATGCGCATAGACATCCTTGCAAGGAAAAGTCCGAGCTGCGCACATTACAAAGTCTCTCATTTGCGGTAAACCTAAACCCTGCACATTATAAACTCTGGCGCGAGGAAAAGTCTGAGCTGCCCACATTACAAAGTCTCTCATGCGCGGAAAACTTAGAACCCTGCACATTATGAACGGATTTGAAATGATCCAGCGGTGTCTTAACAGATACGTTCCCTGAACTTTGTTTTAAACGTCTCAAATATCACATTGTTCTTCCACTGGCTTATTAAAACCCGTCACAGCAAAACAGCGCATATGGTAAAGTGTTCACGTTGTGTGTGTATAGGCTACTTGTCAATGACCAGCACTAAAATATGCGGAAGTTTTCTGGCGCTGAGCATGCGGGAAAAAGCCAGCTGCTGGTATAACCGGTCTTACTCGCACCGCTCGCTCCTGCTACCAGGGGACCTCTTGAGGTCAGGAAGTGAGGTTTACCCGCACCTCTCTCTCCTTTGGAAACACTTTAAAAACGAGTACATTTGGATGGTCGCAAGTGATGATCTTCACAAAAATATAATTCCCACAATAATATTTTTGGACCGTTTTAGTCGCAGTCTGGAGCCCTGGTAACGTAGCCCCAAATCACGCTGCAGTGTTTGTTAGAGTTGCCGCCTTCTCAACCCTACGCACAGAGTGAAATACGCCGACTCCGATACAGGAAAAGTAAAACAGAACTTATAATATTGGGGCTAATATGTTAGCAAGCAAGCTGCTGATAGTTTTCGACTACAGTCCTTAAAATTAACTGCAAGTAAGCAAACCTTCAACCAGCTGTAGAATTATGCCAGTTCCCGACGGTTCTATGCTATTTGTTTTTTCTTTCACTAAGTGAAGCAACACTTCATAGTTTACTATATATTTTAATATATAGTAAATATATGGCCATAGGGCTTTGAAATATCAGAATTTAAGCCTTATCTTTATATCCCAGGACTGTTGTTGAATGAATCTTTCAAAAGTTTGGGCTTGGGGTTAGAGGTCGACCGATATGGGTTTTTCTCTGGCCGATGCTGATTTTTAGAAATCAGGGCAGCCGATGGCCGATATATAATGCCGTTTTTTTGAACTGATATTATTTTCTTTTTTTACCCTTTATCTCATAAAATCTAACAGTTAAGTAATAAGAAGTGATACAGAAAATTGCTTAAATTAAACAACACAAGCCTCCAATCAGTGCACTTGTATAATTTAGATAAAAACAATGTATCTTAAATATTAAATACACAAAAACAGGTCATCAAAACATTTTGAAGAAAAAAAATAGTTTTAGTGCACAAAAACGTACATATAAAATAATATAATAAATAAAATAAACAAAAGAAGTGTTATACACAGTAGAAAATGTTTATTGCAGGGTACAAGCAATAAATAGTAATAGCAGTAGCCTAATTCCTAATAATACATTGCTCAAAACTACCTTCTCAAACTGAAGCATGCGTTTTGTGTATGTTTGTTGTTGACAGACATTGCTTTAAGTCAATTGGCCATAATCTAAGTAATAACAAGGATAAAAGAGTTCACTCGTATCACACATCCTGCTGCTCATTACCGGTTAAATGGCCGTTTAAACAGATTGCGTTTTTCCATTCCAATGTACATTGTTGTTTTTTTTCTAACACATGCTAGACGGTAATGTATGATCGTTGCGCTCGCGTCTTTTGCCGCGTCTCATGCATGACAAGCGTTCTAAGCGGCGCTCAAGTTAAAATCAGTTCAACACTCCCCGTGTCTCGTGTTTCTAACAGAAACATGTTCTGTGTGACTGTGAACGAGCCCAAGAGTGCAGTGGACACTAGAGATCGACCGATAGGTGTTTTTCAGGGCCGATGTCGATACCGATTATTACAGACCGAGTAGGCCGATAACCGATATTTTTAAACGATATATAAGTCTGGTGTAAAATTTAAAATTATGTCCTGTATTGTAGTTAAACAGCTTGCGAATGGTAAGTATCATTTCTATGTTAAGTATGTGTAATAACATCTTTCATAAAAAAAAAATCTAGATTAGCTGCAAAATTTCATTAAAACAATGTTCATTATATATCATATAATAACATATATAATGTTCAATAATCTTATGTATGTAATCATAATCTTGAACATCAATTGATTAACTAGCACAATAATTTAATTGCCTTCATAGCTTCATTGTGTATGTTGTTGAAAAGACTGCAAATGTTTTCATGAAACTATAACATTAATACCATATTATAGACACACTTTTAATAGTTCAGTAGCCTATTCCTTAAGTATATAGTCGCCAAGACAGGCATTTAAGCATATCTGTGTGTGTATCTGAACATTTATGTGTAATAAATAAGTTGCGAAAAATAACTCAATCTGTCACTTGTTGCGAGCATCTTGAGATGCGGCTGTGTGCGCGTGCACGAGAGCACTGACTGAAGACCGAAGTGTCTGAGTTCTTTATGCTTTAAAATGGCTCGTATTATTGAAATGGCTTGACAATGACATGCAAATGCCAGCTCGGTCAACTGCCCGAAACGCGTGCTAAACTCTTGTATTGCAGTGTCCAGCTCGCTTGCAGAGCGAAATTATTGCATAGCCCACTATGTGAATATAATCATAAATCCTGCGAAACCGGCAAGAAACCCGTAATCCTGCACGAAATTCAGGCCCTGATTATATTGAGGTGTTTTGCAACTTCAGTGTAGTGAATTGTGATTTATTGCAACGTCTTATGCTGCCTTACCTTTGAGAGGCATTAATCCGAACTTGCATCTCCAGTAAGCATGTGCTCTTGGTGTGAGTGCAAACTTCCAGTGTCTTCAGCCTCCCGCGTTGATTGGCCGGAGTCGTGACTCCCAACAAATCAGAGGGGCGGTGGGCGGGCATTGCTCTACTGACTAAAGTGCCCTGTTCCGTGTTCCGACCGCTCTCACTCCTTGGCTGCATCAGAGCCAAATAGCGCATTTTAAAATGAAATTACATTATCGGCAAATCGGCTTTTTAAACTGCCGATGTCGATAATCGGGAAAATGCGTAATATCGACGTCGATAATCGGCCAGGTCGATAATCGGTCGACCCCTAGTGGACACAAGTGATGATTTCGTCACATACACATTTAAGTTAGCTAGAAGTTTCGTCTGAATTACACGCGTTTCTACTTTCACATCCAAATGACTTGTTGCACTTATAGCCAGGTCTACATCAATTTTAGTTAAAATGTAATTTCGCGTTTGAAAGGGTCTATTTTTTCCCTGTCATTGTTAGCTGAAGCTTTGTGAATACGGAACGGCTGCAGAGTGAGCTGCTCGGTCTTGCATGCAGTCTCAGACGGAGAGAAATTCCCCGGTATAGAAACAGAATTGTTAACATCGGAGTTTATCTATATAACGCAGGCTACTATAATAATTTTGCTGCTTGGCTCGTTGCCAGGTTAGCATGCAGGCGATCATGCCGGTGGAATTGTGTATTTTTTTTATCATGCCGGTGGAATGGCAAGCTGCTTGCTGCAAGAGGCAGCGTCACATGTTTCACAGCAATGCTTAGCTGCTCGCAGATGCGCCTGAATTTAAATAACCCAGGTTATTTTGCGGGTTCTGCTGTGGATCTTTAACAGTTACATAAAATCAAAAGTGTCTATGACTAGGGATGCAGCGATTACCGAATTTCACTATTAACCGCGCTTAAAAACGTCACGGTTAATTAATCGTAAAGGCTCCGTTAAACCGTGTATTTCTGTTGCACAGAACGGAACTGTAACAACTAGCATAAAACGAAAAAAGTTACACCAGCAGTGCACCAGCTTAAAGGGAAGTTCTTATCAGAGACACGGAGGCTACTCCACACGTGTCTCCCAATCCGGGCGTCAAAGTTTTAACGCGCTTTTCTCCTCCGCTCGCCAAAAGTTTAACTTTGTTAAAACTATTAAAAGCTTTACAAAGCGATCTTACTCAAATACGCGAGAATGAGCTTTTTATATGCCCGCGCAGATCCCTGCACCCGGTGAGAGAGAAAGCGCCGCACTGGAGCGGATCACAAAACTACAATCTGAAAGAAGGCCATAAGAATCATGTTTGATTTGTTCATTTATTACGGGTGGATTAATTCACGTTTGTTCATAATAACGCCCAATTTGCAGAGTGCAGAGTTAACCACGGCTACTTATTTACATTCCACGGAATAGAACAATCTCTTACAGTTGATATTTTATTCCACGGTAATGGCATATTCCATTACCACTGCAGTGGTAGAAAATTGCCACCATCACAGCCCTAGATAGGAGTCTATGGAGACTTTTATGTTCATTGGTACATCCCAAAACCTCTAATGCCTCTTTGGCACAAACATCACAGATGCAATCATACAAACGCTACAGCGATAACACAGCAATGGCGAATCCTGTGATTCTAATTCTGGCATATAATCATATAATGAATATAATGACATCTGAAGGATTCATTGTAATATTTTACAATATTGTCATGTTTACGCTTTACGGCCCTCATAGAGCGTGTCACACGTGATTGGTAAATCACGTGCGCCATCATACGGTCTGGTTACTTAACGGCTGCACATCTATCACTGATAACGTTTGCTAACATATTTATTCAAAATCGAGATTTGTCAATTAAAAAAATAATACACTCGGAATAAGCACAAATTCGAATTAATCGAAAAAATCGCCCAGCCCTATGCGCGCCTGAAAGCAATCAGGACTAATGCGTTTTCGCTACCTCTGGAAGTTGTCAAAAGTGGACAAGTTTTAAATCAATGTTGTGTGTGCGGTGTGCCGTGGAACTCATTCTTAACACAGTAACGCATTTGACAAGAAAGACGAGAGCGACACTGTAGTGAAAGTGCTCATAGCCTTATAGCACCTGTTAGTATGATCTTTAGACATCAGTCTGTCAAGCTTTTTACTCTGACTGCATGTTTATGCATATAATTATACTTATTCTTTATACATGCTGTCTGTTTTTAAAATAATGTACATATAATTTACCCTAGAAGACTGTCTGTATGTGGAATATTCAGTGCATTTTCTGCCTATATTTAATACAACTATATGTTGAGCATTTAGTTGTAAAAGAGGTCAACGGTAAACACAAACATCTTTCTAGCAGTGTTAGTGTGCATGCTTATTTCACATTCACATTGTGTATGTTTTAAAATTATTTAATAAATGATTTGGTTTTTTAATTTATTATATTGTTCTTTAATATCATCTAATATCTTTTTTTAAAGTATCGATTTGCCACCGGTTTAGAAAACAAATGATACTGAACCCTAATATTTATTAATAATAATATTTATTTTCTTATTACATTTACATTTACGCATTTGGCAGACGCTTTTATCCAAAGCGACTTACATTACATTGTACTATACATTTGTACATTTTGTATAGTAAGCAAGTGGGGGTTAGGTGTCTTGCTCAAGGGCACCTCAGCCATTACCTGCCAGCCCTGAGAATCGAACCAGCAACCTTCTGATCATGAGTCCAACTCTCTAACCACTGGGCCACGACTGCCCTTATTATTTATTTGATTTAATTTATATATTTGCATTTTGAATGTAATGGCACTAAATGGGTTTAGTTTTCACAGATTAGTAGAAACTTAATAATATATTACCTTAACTAAATATATTATGCAATTCCAGCAATAAAAATTTGAATTTTTCTAAACAACCAAATTGGTTGTTCATTTTAAAATACCAGTCTTATTTTCTATGGAATATTTAGTATTGCTCTTTAATAAAGAGAAAGCTAGTTTTATCCGATTACTTGATTAATCGATAGAATAATTGGTAGAATACTAGATTACTAAAATAATTGATAGCTACAGCCCTAGACGAGTCTGACTTGCTGATAAGACCCATCCAATGGCATAGCATCTGGGCCGGGGGGATTAAAGGCCAACGTCCGATGGAGAGTAAGGCAGAGAACCTCTGTCCGTTTGCAAACAGACAGAAGGGAACCCAACCCGTGAAACTTAATCACAAATGGACAGAGGAGGGTTTGCTACACCACTAGATGTGCCTGACTTCTCTGCCCTGTTTGCGCTTTACAGAGCAGACCCGACTGTCTTTTGCATTCTTAACCACTCCTACCAGTCTGCTGATATTTTTTTATTCATTCCAACTGTGTGCAATTCAAACCAGTACACTGCCCAGCACTACTCAAAGATTGGCATTAAAACAAAAAGTTTTGATCATATTAATGCACTACCTGTATCACACTGTCAGTGCTCACAATAATGCTCATACTTGGTGTCAAGGTTGCCTGGCAACTTTTTCCCAAAAATAACTTAAATCCATTAAAGAAATACAGAATATAACACACTTAAAAAGGATGTGTAATTTAAACACTGTTAACATTTAACAGAGATTTATTCAGTTAAGGACAAAACATGAATATGAACACAATATGTTTTGTTTTTAACAACTAGAGTGTAGCAAATTTTATTGTGTTTTCCCAGGCGTGAAAGTCCCCCGTAACTTCAGGCTACTGGAAGAGCTTGAAGAAGGTCAAAAGGGTGTTGGTGATGGGACAGTGAGCTGGGGTCTGGAAGATGATGAGGACATGACACTGACACGCTGGAGAGGAATGATCATCGGACCACCAAGAGTCAGTAGAGCAATAAACCCATTGTTCATTTGAAAATGTATAAAAGGTTGTGTTGTAAGGGCTGTGATGGTGGCAGTATTTTACTACCAACTTTTGGTTAAATTGGCAGGTTGTTTGTCCTGAAGTCTTATTTAGATGAAGTAGGTGATCCAAATGCTACTTGATTTACATGGAACTAAGCCCGACCCAAACTACAAACTGCTTGAATTGTCTGAATTCAGGCAGTTCAATGAGTCCAAATGTTGTGCTGGGTTTTCACATTAAAACTGTGTCAACTTGTGCGCTGTAGACTACTCAAAAGTTGTTGTAATCAATGTGAGTAGGTTAGAAGCTGTATTAGGCATATGGTCATCCGTGTCTTACAAGAGATATGAACTATTTCTCAATAGATATGTTCCCCATGTCTATATACAGTCATGTGGAAAAGTAAGGACACCCTTTTGAATTTTATGATTTTCTGTATCAGTACATACTAATCATTTTGTCTATGGAAGGCCCTAAAATAATTTGTAATTTATGTTTTTATCTGAACTTATATTTGCCTAATTTTAAAGACTGCCATGGACCAGATGTTTTTTTAATTGTGTGTATAGATGATTATAATTATGACAGTTAAAGGTATAAGTAACATTTTTGCTGTAAAATATCCTAAAACCACTAGACCAGTGTTATATATTTTGTTCAGTTGATTACTTAATATATTGGGAGTATATATTCCAAATATTTCCATATTTCCAACTATAGGTAAATCATTAGAAAATGGCTATTTTAACCAAGGACACAGAGCGTCATATCCGCGTTATCCTCGGTTTCTACTTACCATGACAACACAGTCTAGGCCTGTCGCAATTGAACGATATGATCGATTGCGTCGATGCTGATAATTAGTCGACATCAATATTTTAAATCGAACGATAATTTTATATTACGTTACCATTTAAATTTTGTTTTCACGCTTTAACTAAATAACAACCGTTTCCTCCGCACCACTAGTATGAGCTAACCTTGACTTATCCCCACCAATCGGCTCACTAATGCTACAGGTTCCAAGGATGGCGGGTGAAGGGGCGTTAAATGCGATGTCAAACGAGTTTATTAGCAAAACCTTTCAAAGGCCAAACTGTTTTTGGCCATTAACTTAGCCTTTTTAGGCAGAACTTTTCAAATTCGCTGTCCTTTTTTAAGAGAAGTTGGGTTGCAAGGACTGGAATTGAGACATTTATAACACTATACTTTGTATTATATTACAAAAAAATAGTTAACACTAATGCAAGGGTGTTTTTTATACAGCGTCTATGAAAGTCACGGTAATTATTTGACATTGTTCTCTCTTTTGTCCGTTTTCAGTCTTTATCACTAGAGTCACTATCTATTTGAGCAAATGAGAATGGTCTTCTGGCATTTTAATATACTGTGCTGTAAATCTATCTGTGGAAGAAACGGTTAGAAATACAGATATTGAATGAAAGAAGCATAAAAAAACACGCAAAGAACTACGTACAGTAAGAATAATAACAAAATAAGTATAAATCATTCCCTTCTAACACTGTGGCCTGACCAGCTGTGACATTTCACCAAAAAAAAAAAACATATTGAAAATGTACCTTTTATAGTGTATTGAGAGGTCCCATCACAACTAGAGGTTGACCGATTGATCATGCTAACCTGGCAACAAGCCCCGTCTGTGGCTGCATGCGAGACCGAGCAGCTCACTCTGCAGCCGTTCCGTGTTCACAAAACTTCAGCTAACAATGACAGGGGAAAACAGACCATTTCGAATGTGAAATTACATTGTAACTAGGGGTGTAACGGTTCTCAGTAAAAAATTGAACCGCACGGTTCTCCTCCCACGGTTCGGCACGCACTTGGTCCGCGGTTCATCTTAAATATGAAGACGCATCTATAATATGGTCCGTTAAAAATAATAATGCGTAAAACAGACAGACAAAGATCTGCTAATGTATGTTTGTTGGTGGATACTCCCAAAACTACAACAAATCAAATAACGTAGACAACTTTCAGAAGGATTGCTATATATGTCATTTATGCCGTCATCACCTGGGTGTTGAGAGCGTGCGAGCGCAGGTGAGACCTGAGCAGCACATGTTGCTGTTGAAACTAAATTTACTGAAGCCTTGCCAATATGGGATAAATATTTAAGAGCATGATGCAAACAAATGCTTGCTCGCTCGCGCGTTGTGAGGAGACCGAACTATAATATCTATAGCGCGCACAATGAAAACTGAGTTTCAGACGGCGCAAATATTGAGTTCAAATTCATACAAAAAGTAGGTCAACATGCCCCTCTTTGCGAATATCTTCGCAAGCATAGTAGTTTGTCTTACGTGAACAGAAACAGACTGAAAACAACGCCTGTGTATAAGCTACTGTACTGTACTGTATCTGTTGCATTACTCTTAAAGCGACAGCAGCCTAATATTCCTGCTGTCTATGGGAAAATCACTCACTGCTCGTAACTCAATAGCTTCTGTAACTTCAATAATGATTCATCTTTATTTCATTTGCACATATGCAATGTTATTTTACATTTAATCCATTTCTATATAAAAGCAGTTTTATTTTCTGCTTTGCTCTGTTGTTTTATTGGTGTTACTTGTAGCTTGATTATTAGTAATTTCTCCCTGAACATTGCACAACCGAATCGAACCAAAACCATGACCCTACAACCGTGACACAAACCGAACCGTGAGTTATTTGATTTTAACTTGAGCGCCGCTTAGAACGCTTGTCATGCATTAGACACTGCAAAAGACGCAAGCGCAACAATAATACATTACCGTCTAGCGCGTGTTAGAATTGTTTTTAAATTTGAATGGAACAATGTACATTGGAATGGAAAAACGCATTCTGTTTAAACGGCCATTTAACCAGTAATGAGCAGCAGGATGTGTGATATGAGTGGTTTCTTTCATCCTTGTTATTACTTAGATTATGGCCATTTGACTTATAGCAATGTCTCTCAACAAACATAAGCAAAAAGCATGCTTCAGGGGCCAGTGGCACCAGCTTGACGTACACCCGGTCGTAAGAGTAGTCTGGAGGTAAAATGCACCTTAAGTCCTGCGTAGAATTTATATCTGTTGCACCACCAAGGCGTACATCTGAGACTAAATCTTACACCTAGTCAGAGGTGTTAGTGAAAATTGCTTTCAGTGGAAAAAAGTACAGTCAAAAAAAAGAGATTTAATGACGCATCTAATACAGCCTGCAGAGTGCGGAGTCTGCGTTATCTACAGAAAAATTGCATTTTGAAATGTATTTTAGTTCTCTTCATTGACAAGTGAACACACACCGATTTGTGAGCAGTAGTAGGATGCACTGTTTGCTATTGTGGAAGAAAGCACGAACTATCAGATATTTCAGATGTAGGCCTACTATCAGGAAACGTAATTTATCCGTCAATTACCTTAGACAGCACTGGATTATTTCAAATGACTTAACAAGAGCATTATAGCCTTCCATTTGTTGTTAAGTTTCTTTTTATTTTTTATTTAGGCCTACATAATATTACATTAACAGAAATAAATCTGCTGTCGTCATAACGCATTTTAAAATCTTAAGGGACATTATTTAGGGTAAAATATAATAGGAATGAAATAATGGAGAATAAAAATGTTTTTCCACTTGACAAGTTAAAACAGATGGGAATGGATCACTGCTTGCTATATTGACTTCTGACAGACAGTCTTTTTCCTTATTTCATTATTCCATTTGCGCACAGTTTTTTTTTTCTAGTTTTTCCTGTAATTTTCCGTTCTTTTATCTAATTATTGTACCTCTTTAACATTTTTATTCATTGGAGGCAGTAAGAATGTCACTCTCAATGCGGTAGAATGTGGTTGCGCGCGGACGTCTAAGCTGAGTGTAGCTGCGCCTGGTCGTAGTTTTAGATGGTGCAACAGGTGTAAATATTTATCACAAGGCTGAACATAGTTTTTACGTCCAGCTGGTGCAACCAGCCCCAGAACAGTTTGAGAGGGTGCTTAAACGTTTTGAGCAATGTATTAATATGAATTAGGCTACTGCTATTACTATTTATTGCTTGAACCCTGCAATAAACATTTGCTACTGTGTGTAACACTTTTTTTTGTTTATTATTTATTATATTATTTTATATGTACGTTTTTGTGCACTAAAACGTTATTTTTTCATCAAAAAGTTTTGATTACCTGTTTTTGTGTATTTAATATTTAAGATACATAGTTTTTATCTAAATTATACAAGTGCACTGATTTGATGCTTGTGTTGTTTAATTTAAGCAATTTTCTGTATCACTTCTTATTACTTAACTGTTAGATTTTATGAGATGAAGGGTAAAAAAAGATGATTTCTAAAACTCTGCATCGGCCAGAGAAAAACCCAAATCGGTCTACCTCTAGTCACAACGGGTTAGGACTTCGACTGTGTAATGGGCTATTTGATCAAGCAGTTTATTCCTGCTTGGAAAGGCGCATGTCAATCATTCTAAATCGGCAATAATTGCATCACGACTGCTGCGGCTGAAGCTCGGGCTCACACACATTTTGCATGCGTTGTCCAACTAACTTTTCTATTAAAGGAGTAGTTCACCCAAAAATGATCCCCATTGACTTTCCATTTTTATATTGATTAAAAATAAGACCAAAATGCATAATGATGCAGATTTATTTTCATATTTATTTAGGGTTTGAATAATTTTTGGCACAACTGTAACTCTGCTGTGCTCGCTTTGTTTTTCTTCATGCCTGCTCTATGTTTCGTGTTTGAGCCGCATGCACACGCATGACCTTGAACTCAAATATCAAGTTCCTTGGAATACATTATTATTGACAAAAAATTGATTGTCAATTAATCATTAACATCCTTAGTGAGTGTGTGCAGTTAATTATTCTTTTTTGACAAATGGTATCTTCTGGCTGGAAGTGACACAAAAAAACGTGACAAAAGAAAGTAAGACATTGGTGTTAGATGTTAACAAAGATTATGAACTTTTGGGGGGGGTTACATTAAGCTTTTCATGTTCACAATTATTCATACCCTTTCGCAATAATCATAGGCGAAGGCTTCATCACAGCTGTCAAATGGTTTTTATAATTGGTGACAAGATTTTTGCACATTTTCACTGTGATTTTAGACCACTTTTGCATAGATCTCCAGATCCTTGAGGTTGAAAGCTTTCTTGCCATAACTATGGTCTTCAGTTCTTTTCACAAATTCTCAATAGGATTCAGTTCTGCCCACTCCTAAACGTTCTTTGTTTTCTGCCAACCATTTCTTGACCACGTTTTCTGTGTGTTTTGGATCGTTATCTTGTTAAAATGTCCACTGCATTTTTGATGTTTTGCTCCAGAAACTTAATGTAGTCTTGTTTTTTCATGATGCCATTTACTTTTGCAAGGTTACCTGGCCCATTGGCTGAAGAACACCCCCAATTTACCAAATACAAATACACCTTAAAAAATTTGGTCGGGGATGAAATATGTTGGGCTTAAGTGTATGTGAATGGGCCATCTTTTTATTATATTTTTGTTTTATTTATACAGACAATCTATGAGAACAGGATGTACAGCCTTAGAGTGGAATGTGGACCAAGATACCCAGAAACGCCCCCTTTTGTTCGTTTTGTGACAAAGATCAACTTGAATGGAGTGCATAATTCAAACGGCGTGGTAAGGGTAGTGAAACAAGAGTAATGAATGTCTATGCATTTTTTCTCATTCTTAATTTCTTCTGCAAGCCTGTATGTTAAACATCTAATTGCAAAAATAGTGTGTTCTAGGGTTTATATTTTCATTTGTTTCTGCTTGGTACTTGCAAATTAGCAGAACTGCAATCTCAACAGCAATGTCCTAATAGACCAAAAAAATCTACTTGTAAAGTAAAGCTGATGTGATTTCAAGACTCATCAACAGGGTATGCTGGAACAGAATTTCAGGCTGTGCATCTCATACTCCTCCAGACCAGCAGGTGGTGCAGGACTTCACTGTTCACAGCAATAATAATAGTGTCAATGTCAATAGCAACAAGTCTGTACCCAGTAGCAGAGTCAGAGGGACTGTCCACTGGGCACTGGCCACGCTGAGTGCCAACCAACAATTTTATTTGCTACTGGCAGTTTGATGTTGATTGACATCTGTGGCCTGTTGCATGAAGTGAGATAAACAAACTCAGTTTGCAGAGTTAGTTTAGTTGACAAAACTAGATAAAGTCCATAACATAATCTGTGTTATAAATGAGACTGGTTACCAACTTTCTCTCTAACCTCAGGTTTAACCCTGAGCTAATGAATACACACGTGTATAATAAAGGGCAAGCTGTTGCAGAAAACAGCCAATAGTATAAAATGAGTAGTTTCAAAATGGAAAAATTGTTTCTCTGGTAAGAGAGAGAGAGACAAATTGACTTTAAACCCATTTTGACTGAAACATGCTAATTGCGGATTGTGATCCCTTAATTTTTACAGAGATGACTGAAAACTTATAACCCAACATATTAAACAATTTTGTTTAATATATTAGTTTAATATTTGTATTACTATTATAAAAACATGCTTGTAAATAAAAAATATTACATGAATAAGGACAAATATACTGAAGAGTCAAAGATAAAATTAAAATAAAAAGATACTTAGATACAAGACAAAATGACTCCAAAAGAACATCTGGCAGCAGATTTAAAAAAGTATATTGTCCTTGGATGCATATTATAATAGAGTATACGACTGTTTTTCCCAAACATTATTCCCCACCAAAGTGTCTTTACCAGTTAACATTTAAAGGATTAACTGTAACGTATCAGATTTATATCACTTTGCTTTCAGGTGATTGGTCCAATTTGGGTTTGTGGGTTTTAACCCAGAGTAAAACCATGGTGATAAAACCTGCTCAAAACCAACCCATTTTCTTAAGCCCCAAAATTTAGAGTTTGCTCAAACTAAATGTGAACCTACCTTGGTAAGTTACTTGCCTTACAACAGGCCATTGTTTCACCCCTCGCTGAAAGAAGCTTTTATTTGGATGTCCGGGGGCAGCGCAGTGCATTTTTGAAATTCAAATATGCTGATTTGGGGTTACACAAAGAGACCTTTGTTTTTGATGAGTTTCACCTTTAGCCTACTGTCAATGTTATGCTTAAAGTGAACACCGGGTATAGAGATGTATGGCTTGTATATAGTTGTAACGTTGTAATAGCCTTACACTACTAGCATTTGTCATTAGAAACGTCAAATATTTAATTTCTTTAAAAAAAACTAAATGTAATACCCATTTTTACCTAAGGAGGCCGCCATTTTCTTTTTCAATGATGTAAATGGTTGCATGCACAGGTAGCCAAACAGACACACTAATCAGTTCTTCTGTAGATATAAGGTGCTGTAAGATGATAAAATATATTTAAAATAATGCTTAATTAATAAATAAAGAAAATTAAGACTATTTGGTGTATTTTTATACATTTTAATACTGTTGGTCAGAAACAATACATATTAATACATACATACAAACATACATAATAATAACCAAAAATCATTGCAAATTTAATATATACAAGATATTTTTTTAGCCATTATAGAATGCATTTTTTCCAGATTTTGACTCTTTGATGTTGATCTTGTAAGCATCTTGTTAGTGTGTTTATCAGTATATTCTCATAATGTATAATGGATGATAATGTCTTAAAGAATGTAGTTTAAAGCTGTGATTTAGTGCATACGTTTACCTTGCTGAAATGCGTTCTTTTATGGCAGGCAGGATTTTTGGATTCATGAACATGTTTTTGGTTTTAAAATGTTAATTCAAACAAATTACATTTACACCTGCTCCCTACTACATGAAAATAATGAGTAAAGTATTTAAACGTTCAGTCTTTTTTGTTTTTTACTTTTGGTATAACAGAGAGCTTAGGGTGACACAAGCCTCTTCAGGTCCAAAACATTAAGGAAACCACTGCAGTTACCTACTGTATTAATATACTATATGTATATTGGCTAATGTGATATCTAAACTTTTTGGTTCAATCAGGTTGACATGAGAGCTGTGTCCTCACTGGCCAAATGGCAGAATTCGTACAGCATTCGTGTGGTCCTGCAGGAGCTGCGACGACTCATGATGTGCAAAGAAAACATGAAGCTACCACAGCCTCCTGAGGGACAAATCTACAGCAACTGAGCTCAGTGTCTGCTCTATCCTTCTCTATTCTCCCTTCATTCAAAACACATTTACACATACAAAGCTGAGCATTCCACCTCTTTTCTTGGACTCATACCAGTACTTTTTATGCCAGTACACCTCTCTGTTCCTGAACACTCCCCCTATGCTGCGGCAACCAATGAGCAGTCCCACCTTAGGAGCTCCCATTGGACAGAAACAATGGATCTAGTGGTGTGCATAGCAGAAAACTGTACATCTTACTAATCTTTTTTAAGTGTTTATTTGTTACACATGCAAATTGTAAAAATAACATAAATGATCTTATTGAGTGTACTTTGTGTGCCTTGTTTTTCAAAAGTAAAAGCAATCATCATTGAAGAGTAGATCTGCATGAAAATGTCTTTGTGCTATCATGTAAGATGCTGTGTGATGGGGAAAAGAGACTGTTTTGACAGATATTATTAAATATTAGAAAGAATAGAACGGTTTCAGTCTTAATAATTTAGGAATGACCATGAAAACTGATATCTCATATGTCAGTGTTTTGTCTAAGTTACTGGTACAGTCCTGCTCAACAGTTCGTTTATTGACAAAGTTGTGGCCTAATGGTTATAGAGTTGGACTTGTAACCCAAAGGTTGCAGGTTCGATCCTCAGCAGGGATTGTAGGTGGGGGAGTGAATGACCAGCACTCTCTTCCACCTTCAATACCATGACTGAGGTGAGACCCTTGAGCAAGGCACCACAGCAAAAATGGCTGCCCTCTGCTCTGCTCTGCTCTGCTCTGTTCACGTTGTGTGTTACTCACTGCTGTGTGCGCGCTTGGATGGGTTAAATGCAGTAAAGATGGCTGTCACACAAGGCCTGAAAATGTATCTGAGCTCATGCGCATAACCTGTAAAAAAATTATCAAGGCTAAAATGTCTGTTTATGTTATACATGGATAGACTTAAAAATAATAAAACTGAAACCTAATTGGTTTATACATTTTTTTCCAATGTCAACAGGTGGCCTGATTAATAAACAGGTAACACTTTACAATAAGTTTGTATTTGTTAAAACTAATGCATTAGTTAACATAAACTATCAACTTTTACATCATTAATAAACCTTCATTTATGTTCATTTCAGCATTTACCAATACATTTATTGAATCAAAAGTTGTTAACATTAATTAATGCACAACAAACTAACATTAACATCTGTATTGACAGCTATTTCTTAAAAACAAATACAAATACAACCATATACCAATAAATGTATGTAAATATATGTTGATATTACTATTCTCTCAAGTTAGACCATGTTTAACAAAGAGGATGTCTTTGTTTTTGAAGGAAAAGGAGGTATATAAATGGGGGATAAAAAAAGCACACCAGATGGACCAAATAGAACACATTGATGAAATTATTTTTGAAATACAACATCTACTGTTTTACGATTTACAGTAATGTGACGTATACAACTGTCAGTGTGGGTTCTAAGGTGTTAAACTAGCATAGTATATTTCCAAAAAATACCATTAGCTGTATCATGGCCGGGTCTAGGGGGAAACTGTCTTTACGGAGCTTGATATTAGTCACATTTGCATTAGCAAACAGTTTCTGGATGCATCATGTAGAGCCTGGCATAGCCAAAATTGTTGGATCTTGTGTCTGAATCATTAAAAAAGTTAAATGGGGGTTTATGGCCCCCACACCTGTTGTCCTGGTCTCTTGATGCCAACATCAGGAGCAAGGCCTGGCTCCAGTGGGCCTATAGGTTGGTTCTCCCTTGGCCCAGAGATAAAACCACACCAAAACTGCAACAGCTCAGCAAAGTAAACCGGGAATGCTATCTGTCATTAAACAGAGAATATAAACTGGCAGAATACCTCAAAACTGTATCAGACCCTAAACAAAGAAAAGTGTTGATCATGTACAGACTCAGTGATCACAAGCTCACTGTAGAGACGGGCAGACACAGACAGACATGGACACCAAGAGAAGAGCGACTGTGTCCACACTGCACACAGAATCAAGTGGAAACAGAGCTGCACTTTTTAACCTCATGTCCAAACTATACACACATCAGAGAAACATTCTTCCCCCAGTTTACAAACTTCCACAAAGACTTCAACCAGTTTCAACAAAAGGACAAGATTTCATACATACTGGGAGAAAACTCGATGCAAGACCTGGCTGAAAAGATATGTCAAGAGAACATATCCTGCCATGACAAAAGAACAACCAGCACAACAGAACAAAACACTTTACAACACACAAACTGACACTATATGACAGGATCCTGCCACTCTCACTGAGAACTTAGATCAATACTTTGCTCTTTTTCTATCAAATCACCTTTATTGTCACATCACCACGAGTGGTGAGTGAAAGTCTTGGGTGCTCAGTACAAAGCATAATGCAGTTGAACAGACAAACAACTGTATGACAAAACCTTGTAAAGTAAGTAGACAGTATGTAGTGCAGGCAAGCAGTGCAAATTATAACAGATGGGCTGTACAAAAAAGACAATATACATTTACACATATGCACATTATATACACAAGATATACACATTGGACGGTGCCTATAAACATTAAATATAAAAAAATATAACAGAATATACAGATATGCACACGGAGTGTATGTGTGATGGTTCAGCACATAGTGCAGATTGTTAATGGATGGTTATTACATTAGTCCATGATACTGTGGTGTATAGTATGGCGAAGAGTGAGTGTGTGGAGTGTGTCAGTTTAAGTTGAGTTTTAAGTGTTGAGCAGTCTAATAGTCTGATTTCTGTTTATATTGATACTTTTTTATCTTGCAGAATGTTTATATTTAATTTTCCTGTGCTTTGGCTTTGTAAAATGTATTTGATCATGCCAATAAAGCTTTGAATCTTGAATATTGTGAAGGAGTCAACGAGGGAGCGGTTTCAGACGCAGCAAGCGTCTTTGATTCGATTGAGCGACAGATGGCGGTAATGTACTAATAAACATCCGCGATCCGCCACCGATAAGCTGGAAGAAAGAGTTATCCCGGAAGTGCGGAGCGCATGTTAATGTCGGGCTGGCAACATGGCTGAGGCAGAAGTCCCACAAATACAGGTCCCGTCGTATTTAGACGAGGCACAGATGATTAAACAGGGCGCTGAAGCCCGCGTGTATCGTGCTAGATTTTTGGGCCGGTCTGTCATTATTAAAGAGAGATTCCCAAAGTTATATCGCCACCCTTCAGTCGACGAGAAACTGACGCGCCGTAGAACCGCGCAAGAGGTGCGATCGATACTACGATGCAGGAGGGCAGGTTAGTGTAAGACGACAAGTAGTTGTTATAAATACTCCGATCATGCTACACGACCAGTTTGTGTATATTATATTACAATATTTTCAACACAATGTAAAATCTGAATTTCATTTAGTTACCATATTTTTTGTATTTAAGTATACTTAGGGCTCCATTATTTAACCCTTGTGTTGTGTTCGGGTGATTTTGACCCGAAAATAATTTTCTTTTACCAAACAATACTAGTTCATGTTATGGTATTGGACTAAAATTTTGTGACTTTGTTCACAAAGACTATATCAACCTCTCACAAAACAACCTTTTTTTTTTTTTTTTACTTATTTCCGGTCAAAAGACCCGCTTACCGAAGATAGCTTATAAACAAAGATATTAATATAACAAGCATAGATATATATGCTTTTAGTTAAATATACACAGTACACCCTCTGCGCAGTGTTGTGGCATATATACCAGAGCCGCTCTGATATTTACCAAACAGTGAGTGACGTCAGCAGCATCTGACCTGCGGACCGTTCCAAGATGGCGACACGTTTACGTGCCTGCAGCGCTTGAAGGCGGTATCTAGTTATATATATATATATATTTTTTTTTTATTGAAGTCGAAGTTCTTTACAAATATACAGAAGACAAAACATATACAAATAAAATCAAAAATTCTCCAATCTTCAAGAGCATTATAATCATAAAAAGAAAAACTTAGAGGTTTATAAAACAATAGAGACAAAATATATATATATATATATATATATATATACATATATACACATACATACACAACACATATAACACAACAGAAAAAAAAAATGAAATGAAAAATGGGCATTAAATTACATGAATTTGAAAAACTTCAACACTTTTTTTGTGTTTTCAAGTTTTTTATTCTTTGTTTTTATATTTCAAATGGTTTTAAAGTAAATATCAAGATCTGTACGGTATCTAGTCATATATATCTATGATAACAAGATGCACCACTGCCGTTACAATAAAAGAAAAGGAATGCAACGGCCAAAATGGCCGCCCTAGCGAAGCTTTGCGCATGCGTAGTATCTAAATCTATATGAAAAATAATGTTTTTAAGCGCAATTCTATCATAGGAAACAAACATTATTGTATGGTTTACGTCATTTTTAATGTTGTTTTTAAATATGTCGTTTAATTGGGATTTTAGCCGGCGATTGTAGAAATATCCATATTCACTTGTTTGAATTACGTAGCAACTGCCCGGCGGAGCAGGAGCTCAGGCGGTGTGTTGCAAAGATGGCCGCCGAGTGGCAGGACTTTCCTAAACGGACTTTGTTATAAATCACTCGATATGCAATATTATCACCAAATGATTCGATCTTTTTGTTTTCTTTTATTTAAGACTGGTTTTGTGTTTCCTTTTCAAACCAATTAATCGTAGGCCTGGTTAATCTGAGTTTAGGCACCTCAGTCTTTGACTGAAAAAAACATTTTTTTGTGAATAATTTTGGCAAATTTAAATAAAATATGAGACAAATTTGCACTGTTGTTCACACTAGCCTACTTTAATCCAAACTAATTTGTTTTACCAGAAAGGTTGTTTCGAAATGCTTTGTGTAAAAATTGGCACAGATTCACATTTGTGGTGGTCCCGGGTCAAAATGACCCGCTTACCAAAGATAGCGTATACATCACTCGATATGCAATATTAACAGCAGATATTGGTGTAGTTCACTGTAGGGCTGGGCGATTTATCGAAAAGTAAACGAAACCTTTAACCTACGTAATTTTCCAATATCGTTTTTTTCCGATTACTTTCTTTTTAAAGAGTACATCACGAGATCATCAAAATTACATTTTATGCAGTGTGTAACGTTGCCGTGTTTAAAAGCAAACAGTCTGCCAAGTTGTAAATCCAAAGGTGAATGAATAACAAAGTTAATAATTTGTATTTATTTTCATTATTTTAAAATAGCATGAGATAAGAAATGATTCATTAGAAAAAATACCCCACCGTGTGCATATTTACAGTACAAACCTTGTCAGTGAAGTAAGGTAGGCTATAATTCATATCCAAGTGAAGTTGCTGCTTCAAAAGTCTAGTAGATAATAAATTAAAATGATAATTATCAGGGGTGCCCAAACTTTATTTTTGGTTTTGGATGTAGTAAAAAGCTCCGACCATAGGTTATACCTGCATAGATGCGGCAGCAATACTTCTTCAAAAGCTTAATCTTAAAATGTTTCGAAAATGTTTATGCCACAAGGCAGATTGCCAGTGTTACAGTCGTTTTAGGATTGTTGCAAGTTGGTTTTAGTGATTTAGGAGTTCATACGATCAGCTCCTACTTGTAAAATACTTCTTGACTTGAGCAAAAATTGAGCAGTCCTGACACTCTTATTTTTTTAATATTGTCCTCTAAATTGGCAAGTTAGGAACTATTCATAGCATTTTGTGAATACAGGCCCTGTATTGCAATTGCAACACAAAAATATGTTAATAATCCTGATACAGTCACTTAATAAAAGTAATTCAAATGACTCTAGTATGTTAATGTTTTTTGAATTGCAATGAAAGGAGTTTGAAAAAGAATTAAACCTATTTCTTCTGTCACAGGTATCAATGCGCCAGTTGTGTATTTTGTTGACTACACAACCCATTGCATTTTCCTGGAGGATATTGTTCACTCCGTTTCAATAAGAGATCACATTGTATCAGCTCAAGCATCAGTACCAGGCACAGAACATCTTCAAGTTCTAGCTGACAAGATTGGTGAAATCCTGGCTCAGATGCATGATGAAGACGTTATACATGGTGACCTCACAACTTCCAACATGCTTCTGCTTGCTGGAGCTGAGCACAAAAACATTGAACTGGTTTTGATTGACTTTGGATTGAGTTACATTTCTGCCTTGACAGAAGATAAAGCAGTTGACCTGTATGTGTTAGAGAAAGCTTTTCTTAGCACTCACCCCAACACAGAGGCTCTATTTGAGAGACTTTTAAAAAGTTATACTGCTTCTTATAAAAAGGCTCCTGCAGTCATCAAGAAACTGAATGAGGTCCGATTGAGAGGACGGAAAAGATCTATGGTTGGATAACAGTGCATCCAATGTTTTGCCAATAAATCTAAGTCAACTGGAACTTGATATCTAAAGTATATTTAAAATGCAGTTTGATGTTGAAAGAGCTGGACATCGTCATAGCACTTCATAAATGTGTACGTTTTGTTTAATGTAGGTGTGGTGTTCGTTTCAGAACATAATTATTTGTTTGCAGTCATATTCCTGTTTGGAATCTTGTTTTTCAGTGATATAATAGGAATAGGTGCATTTGACAAAATAATAAAATTGTGATTTAAAAGAAGTAAAACAACTGTTCTTTTGTTTGCAACAGACATCATCAAGACTCAATATAGTTAATAAAAAAGAAACGAATTAAATTCAAATTACAAGGTTTTGTGACACTATTTATTTGCAGCAAACAGTCGACTGCATTTATCGTGGAATAAAACAGAACTCCATACTTTTTGGCTCCATTTACATTACATTAAATAAACTGCAACCAAGCTACTGTAAACAAACCAGTAACAGAAACATTGGTGACTGTGCACATGAATGAATGAAGTCTTCTGTTCTCTGATTAAAACCTCGTATTCAGTAAATATTCATGTTTAATAATAAAAAAGCTATTATTTTGTGAAAGTAAATGGACAATGAACTGTATCTGACAACATTAAATCATGAGTTCCATTTTTTCCCGTTTTTAATTTGGTTGTGTGTACACAATTTGATTTCAGCCAACACCAAGATTTTTAATATACTGTACTGAAAGGTATTAATTCTGTAGAAAATTGACAACAGGTGCTCTACAAATAAAAGGTTTATTATTGTAACTATTCGAGCAATAACTGATATAAAGCCAATACCAGTTTTCAAAAAAACAGAATATTAAAATGTAACATACTAAGAATGTACAGACAAAGTAATACAATTACTACACAGGCAGTATAATTATACACAATCTTATATGTTTACTTTACGAAAAGACAAACAAAGTCCTGTGCAAGTATTGCTAATATTAGAGAATTTTAGATCTGTTTTAGAGATCTGTTTTTGAAGTTACAGATGATTACATAAAAAATTACATACAAAACATCTATAAGCAATCACAGACAATTTTTTGCCGTTAAAACATTCAGGGATAAACAAGTATTTACAAAGCAACAGAATGTAATAAATGCACAAGCTGAGGTTAATTTGCCATGTGGTTCCAAAATTGTTTCCACTAAGCTATATGTTCATCATTAGTTTGAGGATTAAGTAATTATACTGCAGACATGTAGGAAAACAACAACTAGGTAAAGTCTCTGTTGGTGAATATCATAGGAGCAACTAGAGACCAGGTGTATAATGTGAGACAGACCCAGCTGGATGAGATTTTTACCCAAACCACTGGCCACTTGGTTGTTATTGTAGTGTTGTCTGCGTCAGGGCTGGGTGAACAATAAAATACAGGGTTAATCAAAAGGCAGAAAAGCATATATACATAGTATATATATGCAGAATGTTACATTCTTATAAAAACATGTCTGATACAGGTAAAATAGATTTCTTGTACTTACAGAAAACCATCACACAAAATAATTTATTAACAATTACTGTATGTGTCTTAGATCGTGTAATTATTAAGCTCTGAGAAACATTCGGTTTAAAAGAGAAAAAAAATATGCTCAGAAGAAATCTGAAATTGGTTGAATTCAGGCTGATCACCATTAATTCACCCTACATACCCAGTTTAGTTTGCAAACAATCATGTAAATGTCATTTGCCTTGAATTTATTTATGCTCCAAGATAAACACTTGGGATTTAAATATGTAATTTCGCTATTGAAGTGACTGCAATGCCAAAGTGGCCTAAATATAAGTTGCACGGTAATAAGTGGGAGAATGACTCAAACGTGGATTACACATGTGGTGAGAGACGACTCGAAGATTCTGAATATGGGATTAAACTACTTCTGTCCAGCATCAGCACATCTTTAAAACTGTACAGACTGTATTCTGGCATGCTCGTTATTGACTTTAAACCGTTTAGCTGTGCTAAATTTTGCATGTTCTACAAACATACTTAACGAAAGACGTACTGTAGTTCTGTCAGAAGTTATGGCAACTTGTTGAGGTAAGCACATTTGTATTGCTGTTGTTCATTATCGTACAGTATGTATCAATGAAATGCATATTTTTGCTATCGTGGTGTGTGCATGAAGTTCATGAACGAGTGCAAAATAGCTGCTCATTGCGTTGCTTTCCGATAAATGAATTCTAGTGGGCACTTTTAGCACAAAGATTTGCTTATTTCTTGATTGCCGCTTTGAAGTGGTTTCTGGACATATCAGTCTTATTTTCTAACTGCATTTGCCTTGTGATCTATTTTCCTGTTTTTTATTATGTTTCGTCATCTTGTCATACTTTATTATAAGGAGATAGAAAATTATCCTTATCAACGTTGATTGACATTGCAATAATTTTGGGCTGTTGTTTGTTGGAGTGGGTGGGTTGAGTGAGCCTTTGGGCTGGAAATCAGCAAGATGTTTCAGTTTTGCAACGTAAAATGTAAGAGGCAAAACATTTAATATTTTAAAACGTATTTATGATAGAAATGATAATGCGACTAACAGTATTGTCCAATGAGGCAAACTACAAAACTCTGTGTTGAATGGAATAAAATATCATAAACGTGATTCATGTAATTTATACATCAGTGTGACTAGACAAGAAACAGTAACAGAGCCGTTTTTAGCGTTTTATTAAGGATAGGATCAGGAACAAATTATTTTAAGTAAATTTCCTAATTCATTTTCTTAGTTTTCCTCTTTTTGACAAGATATCCCAAGTATCTACAACCTTTGTATAATGATATGTCCATGTCTGATCTGTACCTAAAATTTAAATGGACAGTTCACCTAAAATTGAAAGCTGTGAAATTTTGTTATAAAATGTTTTGACAATCACAGTACAATCATTTCCTGGCTATATGCACCACAGATGTAGGCTAGTAGTCTATGAAGCTAATATTATGGTTGAGAACCTGAGACAGAGGGAGTTCTGTCACAATTATTCTTAATATGCTTGTTCTTTACGTTCTTATCTTACATCATAATTTTATTATAATTTTGAATTGTTTCCTAGGACAAGAGGTGGATCTTGGTCTAGGACAGGGGTAGGCAACGTCGGTCCTGGAGTGCCGCTGTCCTGTAGATTTTAGCTCCAACCTTAATCAAACACACCTGAACAAGCTCATCAGTGTATTCAGGATAACCAAAACTACAGACAGGGTAGTTTTTTTAAAAGTTGGAGCTCAAATCTGCAGGACAGCAACACTCCAGGACCGACGTTGCCTACCCCGGTCTAGGATGTGGCCTAGGTGATGGCAAATAATCTTTTTTCTGATGGTCTTTTTTCCATCAATCTACTTGTATGCTTGTGTTCTACATAATGGTAGTTCAGTTGTGAGGTCCAGTTACGAGTGTGACTCTAAAACAGGAAGTAGTATTGGCTACTTTTAACTTAAGTACGTTTTAGAGCCAATACTTCTTTTCATTTTTACTTGGGTAAACAAGTTTAGTCAGTACTTGTAAACATGAGTTTACTTCTACTTAAGTAAAGGATGTGTGTACTTTTGCCATCTCTGGTGGATATGGCTTTATCCCCTCTGAGAGCGAGCGGAATGCACATTCTGAATTATTTGCATGATTGGCTAGTTTTAGCCCACTCGTAAGAGGTGCTCGATGCCCATGCACATGAAAGCTTTGTGACTGTGTGAACAGGCAGAAGGGTGTGTTGCTCCCCAGCTGGTCGATAGCATATTTGTTAGCGTATTCATAATGCACGCTCACCTGTGCCCGGAGCGTGTGCAAAATATTATGTCGGCTCTAAACCTTTTAGCTTAGGTTGCCCTATCGAGCTAAATATATATCAGAGGCTTTTGGGGCTGATGCTTCGGCATTGTCAACCGCTTCGGTGAGCAGCGGGGGTGATATGGGGACTCCCATGGATGTAGCTCTGCGGACCATCCATGCAACGCTCACCTAACCCATCCCCAATGGGCGGCGCTGGACCGTCCAGGTTGCAGTGCACCTCCTCGCATTGCTTGCGGCTGGACTCATGGTTCCTGGGGTCGGAGCGCGATGTAAAGCAAGAGCTGCGCACTGCCACGGATCTCGCACTGCATGCGACAAAGGCCACGGCGCGGTCTCTGGGTCAAACGATGTCCACACTCGTGGTCCAAGAGAGGCACCTGCCAGTAAGCCTTCAAGTGGTGCCTTTTCTCATCCTGAAGGGAAGGGGTCGGTGCTGTCCTTCCACCAAGAGAGACTAGAGAGCAAGCTCTCCCCTTCTACCCTCAAAGTGTATGTAGCCGCTATTGCCGCACATCATCACCTTGTTGAGGAGCTCATTCCACTTCTTGTGGGCACTGCCTCAGGGCACCTTTCTTGCAGACATTTGCAGAGCTGCAGGTTGGGCTACACCATCTCAAGGTTCTACAACCTTCGCGTGGACCCAGTGTCGGTTGTTGTGTCTTACACGGTACCAACAGGTAAGACCAGCGGCATGTGTCTGTGTACAATATCTAAAAATGTATTTACCTACTAGATCAGATTCTAGTAACATTACTTCAGGGAATATTCTGTATCACACCAAAGCTGAGAAAAAGGCTGTCAAGCACCACATTTTTAAAAAGCGCATGGTTTTTCAGCCACATTTACACACTATATGAAGATTTATGAAGAAAAATATAAATACATTATCACCATGTTAAATGCTTCACTGAAATCTCCAGAACATTAGTAATTATTAGCAAATAAACTGTATATATTCAGCTCCACTGACCTGTACCAGTTTGTTAGAGTCATCATGATGTAGAGGGATGCCAGGAACAGCATAAAGTGAAAGAAGGCATAGCTGTATTGAACAATGTCCCTTTCATTGTCCTCCACATGTTTTTTTGTCATGACTACTGCCATTGCAGGACTTTGTGTGGAGCTTTCTTCTATGGTGATGGTGTCTTTAGCAGCTAGGGTCAGTTTATTAACTTGACTGGTGTTGGAGGAGCGTATACTGCCAAGACAAAAAACAAAGTTTAATGGTATATGTACAGTATGTAATAGGGAACATTAATGTCACACCTGAACGTTTTTGTTCTCTTGGACAAATCAACCATTACTAATTAATAAGAGCATTCTGTGTCTTTTACAGCCTAAGAATGCTTGGATGTTGTTGCGTTTTCTCTTGTTGTTGTGTTTCCCCAGTAACTCCACCAAGGCATTTTTCCCACACTCAGTGCCGGCGTTCGACCAGGAGCCCAGAGTTGAAAAATGCTCAACTTGGGGCAGAACGCTCAGCTCATATGAGCCTGCAAAGGGCGTTTTCAGGGGCGTAAAAAGCCCCTTACTAATTACAAACGACATTTTACTGACAAAATTTGTAATCAGTAAAATAATTTCTTAGATTACACATATTTTGGTACCGTATTAAATTTAGATTACTTTGGACTTAAATCTTATTTGATATCACATGTATTGAAGCAAGTAGGTCTGGACAATTAATCTAAAAGTAATCAAAACCGACATTCAGAACCACTAACTAATGTAATTTTCCCATGTCGGTTATTTTAATGACCTTCCCTTTTACATCCATGTCGACGGCTGCCACTACCTCACTTTTTTCTTTTCAATTCAATACAATTCAATTTTATTAATATATTGCTTTTCACAATTTCATTGTTGTTGTAATCAGAGCAAGAGAGTAAAAATTATTTATGAGTGTACACTTATATGTAAGACATTATTCGAAACTGTGGTCTACTTTTACATGTGTACACTCACAATAACAACAAAACGTGATTTTATAAAATAAAGAAAATAAACAGGGTGATTATCAGCTGACATATTTCTGAAATGTTAAGTTAAATCTAAAGTTGAATCTAATCTAATCTAAAAAACAATGCTTCACTTAACTGATCCAAAACTCTGCAAATACTTATCACACAAACATGAAACACTTGTCTAAAGAAAGAGTAAAATGTCTACTTTTCAATGATCCGAGTCAGATTGAAATCAAATATTCTGTGTTTATGTAATATGCATGAAAGACCGGTACAGTTGATATGAGACATACAGTATTCTTCCTCGACTGCTCCTCCAAAAATCTGCATATTGGGGGAAATATAGATAAACTAAACATGTACTTTGTTTAGACAGACTGATGAGTTTTAAGCTCTGTTCGACTATAAAAAGTTCAACTCCGTCTGTTTCTTTCATGCGACAGCTCTTATGACTGCAGGGTCCTAAAATATAGCCAATTTCTCACAACACATTCTGACTGAGGATTTGCTGATTTGTGTTGCGTTTGTTCTCTGTCGTCCATTTTTTGTACGATGGACCTGGCATTTGAGAGGAATACACTTGGGAGCGGTGGTTTGTGTGGTTGTTTCCTTAGCCTAACAATTAGGCCTGCCCGGCATCCCCGCTTCTGCTTCCTCTCTCTGCGCTGCTTGTCGGAGCCAATGACTATCCACGGAGACCCGAATGGTCTTGCAATATCCTTGGGAATGTTGTGAGCCCATTGAAAATCCTGAGTGACGGGCCCTTTGGCTTGTAATCCATAGTTTATTAGTTCATGTCAACTGTAAACATGCTGTGATTGGTAAAATTCAACTAACACAGTCGTGGCCCAGTGGTTAGAGAGTTGGACTCATGACCAGAAGGTTGCTGGTTTGATTCTCAGGGCTGGTGGGTAATGGTTGAGGTGCCCTTGAGCAAGGCACCTAACCCCCACTTGCTTACTGTACAAATGTATAGTACAATGTAATGTAAGTCGCTTTGGATAAAAGCATCTGCCAAATGCGTAAATGTAAATGTAACACAGACACGTAAACCAGAAAATAAACAAAAAACAACACCGTGTGAAAGAGCCCCAAGCCGCTGTGTCCATGAACGCCCCCATTTTGACCTCATCATCAGCAGTGATAGGAAAAGCTATGTTTCCGAATGACCGAACCTAGGGAGGTCATGTATATGGAAAAGAGAAGCGGTCCGGGCACTGAGCCATGCGGCTCCCCTGTATTGAGGTATTGGGACTCAGAGACCTCACCTCTCCAGGATACTCTGAATGACCTACCCGAGAGGTAAGACTTGAACCATTGCAGCACCATTCCAGAGACGCCCATAGCCCTGAGGGTGGAGAGGAGGATGTGGTGATTAACAGCGTTGAATGTGGCCACAGCGGATAGATCCAGTAAGATGAGTACAGATGATTGGATGTTGCCCTTGCCTGCCTCAGGGCTTCAATGACTGAGAGCAGTGCAGTCTCAGTGGAATGACCGCTCTTATAACCAGACTGGTTGCCATCCAGGAGGTTGTTTCATGTGAGATAGGAGGAGATCTGGTTGAATACAACCCGCTCAAGAGCTTTGGCAATGAAGGGAAGGAGGGAAACTAGTCTGTAGCTTTCTAACAGCGCAGGGTTAAGGGTGGGTTTCTTCAGTAGTGGTGTTATATAAGCCTCTTTGAAGACTGTGGGAAATCTCCCAGTGGTGAGAGACGAGTTGATGATGTGGGTCAGAGCAGAGACAAGCGATAGAGAGATGACCTGTAGGAGATGGGTTGAATAGGATCCAGCGGGCAGGTGGCAGGGTAGTTAGAAACAATAACCTTGGAAACATCCGCTTCAGATAGGAGAGAGAAAGAGGGGAGCGAACATGTGTCAGGGATTGGGCGTGTTCAAGAGGCAGTGGCGCAAAGAACTGACATTTACATTTATGACTGCTGATGGCAGTAGTTTTCTTTACGGAGAAAGAAGCAAAAGCATCAGCTGTTAAATCCTATGAAGGTGGGGGAGCAGGTGGACAAAGAAGAGCAGAAAATGTTTTGAAGAGAGTATGAGATTCTGGTGAGTTATTGATTTTAGAGTAGGAGAAGGAAGAGAGGAGAGACTGATAGAGACAGAGGTCAGAAGGATCTTTTGATTTGCGACACTTTCTCTCAGCTGACCGGAGCTAGCGCGATGCTCACAGAAAACATCCGACAACCAGGGGGCAGAAGGGGATGCACTGGCTGGTCTAGATGTAAGGGGGCATAAGCTGTCTAAGCAGGATGTTAGCGTGGAGCAGAGAGTATCGGTGGCGCTGTTGGTATTCAAAAGAGACAGCTGCTAAGATGGCAGCATGGAGGAGACGGCAGAGGATAAGCGGAAGGGAGAAAGCATACGTAGGTTGTGCCGGAAAGTAAAGCAAAAATGCCAATATGGATGCACTAAAACAACTGCCACTTCCAGCCGACTGCCCTCTGTGAGAGACAACATCTTATCTAAAGTTAAAACATTTGTGCTGGAGGACTAGTCATCTTCAGTTTAGGACTTGAAAATGAAATAAGAAAATAAAAACATGAGCAGTCTGTTCAGGATGGTTGAATTCTATGGGGATTAATAATGCTCGTCCATGGTGAACCTAAGTGTGGAAAGATCCCCATAGCCCATCCAGGGATCTCATGCATTAAAAGTTTGGACGCTACATATGGATCTTGAATTTTTTTCAGGAAAACCTCAAAAAACGGCACAAAAGTCACATTACATTTTTTGAGTGGACTGTGTTATGCAATGTTGAACTTAATGGGGGAGATGTTATAAGTTAATACTTACACTACAATACAACACACTACATTACAATACACTGCTTAAAAGTTATAAACAGCAGCTAAAATAATTTATCTGAACCTCCTGCCTCGGGATGCCCATACCAAGTTTACTAGAGAGACCATGCAATCTCCAGCTTCGTTGCCACATGTCAACCTCTTATAAAGACTGTTGAGAGATGATGCCAGTTGGGATACCCTGTCACAGACAGATCAAATTTGGTTATGCCTAAAGTACACCCCAGCGCCAGCAAACTGCCCATCATTCCCAACCAACAGCAAATATGGACTTCTTGATTTTCACCTTAATGCTATACAGTTTTTATACTATTTAATATCTATTCTCTATAACAGCAGTTTCATAGCTGCATTCGGTAACATTATGCCTTTATCGTCATCTCTGCTTTAAACAGCCCTTAGTTGCCTGATAAGTCACAGAATCAGAACCAAACATGCCGGTTTCTCTTTGCATATAAATTCTTACATAATTCTCTTGTAATGTCTGTCAGCTGCAGTGCCCTTGTGCTTCACTAGAGGGCACTAGCTACTTCACCCGGACTTCACACAGTGCACTACACTTCCCATAATCCATTGATGGACTCATTATTCATGATTGCTTTCACCTGTGTCTTGTTATCTGTTGCACCTCTGTCTATTTATACCCTGGTTTGCCATTCAGTCATTGCGAAGTCTTGTTTGTGTTACACTCGACTTCTGAGCAATTTACTTTGTTGGATGGTTTCTTGTTTGACCTGGATGGTTTCTTGTTTGACCTGGATGGTTTCTTGTTTGACCTGGATGGTTTCTTGTTTGACCTGGATGGTTTCTTGTTTGACCTGGATGGTTTCTTGTTTGACCTGGATGGTTTCTTGTTTGACCTGGATGGTTTCTTGTTTGACCTGGATGGTTTCTTGTTTTCTGTCTGTTTGCTACCTGCTCTGACCATTCCCTGTTTTGCCTGTTTGCTTCCTGCCCTGATCCTTGCCTGTACCATTATTCGTTTAATAAAGCTGCACTTAGATCCTCAACCTGCGTGCCTCGGAGCGGTTTGTGACATCTCTCTCCTGTTTAAGCGCCATTTCCATGTAAGTTGGAATGGCATGCCTGGTTTAATATACCTGCAATCTATCATATTCATAAAAGTCTGTGTAGTCACAGGAAAAGTTTTTTTTTGCAATAATACCATGTACTGTATTCTCTTCTGTATGTATTCTATACAATCATTTTCCTCTTCTTTTTTCCATGTAAAGCTGCTTCGAAACAATGCAACATTGTAAAAAAAAGCACTATATAAATAATCTTGAATTGAATTAATAGTTTGGCATCTTTATAGTATTTGCAGTTGGTGACTGACTGTCATACGGCAAATAACCGCTTTCCAGTGATATTCATATTAATAATATATATATCATTAGCTTATTAAGGTAATCTAGAATGTCAACTGTAGTCTTTAAGTGTATCATACCTGGAATACAAAATGCAGAGAATAAAAATGGCCAGTCCAACGACGCTTTGAGCATCCCACCACTGCAGGTATGGGGCTGACTGCACAGTTTCCTCCATGTCTACAATGATTAGAGCAGTCTGGTTTTCAATCTCTGCTGAAGTAACTGTGGTTGAGGTCATCTGTGCAAAGATGCTCAACAGGCTGGGGTTGCATGCGTGGTCTAGGAGATTATGAATAGGCAACAATCAAACTGACATGCAAGTTCATAGAGATTTGTTTTTTTATCACCACTGTGAAGGCACCAAACCAAAATTTCCCAAATCAATTCATGAGAGCTTTGAACATTCTTAACAACTTTACAATTTCATTTGTTTTCAGAGTGTGCTGCTTAGATCTCATTGGGATGCATTTCATGGCACATTTTTCTAATGTCTGGACTCTTATCAACGGGGTTTAGGAAAATATATTGTTTTAATATATGGTAATAAATAACTATCTGAGAATTTACAAGAATTTCAAGTTTTAACAGCAAATGTCACATCCATACCACTACAACTAGTTACTATTTGTCATACTTTACTGTAAATACTGACTGTATGATTGACTAAACTCATTGCACACTTTGAAAACTAGAACATGTAAATACCCATGATTTATATAGATCCAATATTACAGATACAGCAAACATGTTTTTTGCAGTGAGAAGATTTTTGGGATCTGAACATTTTTATAGTACAATTATACAGCAAAAGAAAAATAATGATTGCTTATATTATGACTCATTTGAACATGGTATTAATGTAATGTATCAAGTAAAAAAACAGTGAAGCTTCTTACCAGGCTCATTGGTCATGGCTGACCAGGTAAGGTACATGGTATATAAAGTCATGATGGATGATTGAAGAAGACCAGACCTAGGCTGGTGCTTCTACAAAATCAAACAAGAAAATGCATTTTACTGAATTGTCAAACACAAAAAGACATAGAATAGATGATAGACCAAATGCTGATTTCAGAAATTCCTGTTGATGTTATATATTTGATACATGAACTGTGATTTGAAATATTGAGGAAAAATGAATTACACAAATTGTAATACATAATCTAATACTGTTGATAAACAAAATAATCCACATTGTTTAGTATATTAAAAATGTAAAAACATGGCTGATTTACCTGGACAACAAAACCAGTTTTAAGGGTCAAAGATTTTTACATCATCTGAAATGTCTACTTTATATGTAAGTGCAAGCAGCTTGCCATCCCACAATTCAACTTTATTGTAAGGTCACAGCAGATTGCTCAACTGTAGTGTATGGTGTATTCATTATTTCGTGAATTGAAAGCATAATAGTGTATAATACATTATTTATTGCGAGATTTAATTGCATAATACTTGTAACTAGATTAGCCTATGTTTATATTATTGATGTTTTGATTGTGTAATTTATACATATATTAGTATAGTATATATATTAGTACTGTCAAACGATTAATTGCGATTAATCGCATCCAGAATAAAAGTTTGTGTTTACATAATATATGTCTGTGTACTGTGCATATTAATTTTGTATTTATAAAAACAAACCCTTACATGTATATATTTAAGAAAAATATCAAATATAAAAATTAATAAACATTTAAATATAATTTCAATTATTGGTGAATATAAATAAATACATCTAAATATTTCCTAAATATATATAGGCCTACATTTATGTATTTGTGTTCATAAATACAAAATGAATATTTATAATATTGTCTGCTTGTAAATTGTATTGTGTATATATAGCTGTATTATATAACTGTATTTATCTGTATTTTTTTGACATATTTCTATTCTGTGTTATCTGTATGCACCTAGAGTCTGAAAGTAACGCAGTTTCAATCCTTTTGGTCTATGTACATGTGGCAGAACTGACAATAAAGCTGACTATGACTGACTTTTTGAATATGCACAGTAAACAGACATCTATTATGTAAACACAAACTTTTATTCTGAATGTGATTAATCGCGATTAATCTTTTGAAAGCCCTAATATATATATATATATATACATATATATACATACTGAAAAAAGGATTTTTGCTAATTGTCCAATCTACTTAAATTAAACAAGTTAAATGAACACCATTCTTGGAAAACTTGGTCAAAACATGATTTTTTTTCATCTTTAGTTATGTAACTTAATCCATTCATGTTAGGACTACATGAATGATTTGTGTTGCGTTATCATACAATTTTACAACTAGGAAGAGGATTTGCTTTTCCCAGCATGCTTTGCATAACACTGTATTTTGAGAGGTATTTTCTTAATTAAGTGTTGTTTTATGTGTTTTTCAGTCACGATAAACATTTGTTAGTGTTTAATGTTCATTTATCTTTGAGATTTAGAGGAGTTTTATATATCTTTGAGTTTTGTGGTGACCATTGTTCAGAAAAGTGTTGCCTCTGGTTAAGTAGTGGGCAGTTACATTTAACATGGGTATTTTTGTTAAGATCTGTTAATGTATTATCTTTTTGTTAAAGGGAAATGAACATGATCTGAAATGAAAATATGAAACTTTAACATATAGAAATCATGTTTGTTTAAGAAACATAAATTGAGAAAACTGAACATAGATCAATTATGCAGAGTAAACATAACTTTGTTATGTGCAACCGATGTACATCATTTTTTAATGTTAATCCAACAGATTTTTTTTCAGTGTATATTCTACAAGAAGGTATATGTATAGAGAATGGTCCATAAAACAAATTCATAAGTGAATAGAAGTTTATTGACGCACATCCTAGTCAACGAGACTGAGGGACGTTTGCGAGGGAAGGGCATACAAATTTGGACTAGAATGCAGCCCTGGGTTCTAGACCCACCTCAGACACTTCATGTCATTCAGCCATAACAAAAAAGATCCTTATACAGGTGCTGGTCATATAATTAGAATATCATCAAAAAGTTGATTTATTTCACTAATTCCATTCAAAAAGTGAAACTTGTATATTATATTCATTCATTACACACAGACTGATATATTTCAAATGTTTATTTCTTTTAATTTTGATGATTATAACTGACCACTACTGAAAATCCCAAATTCAGTATCTCAAAAAATTTGAATATTGTAAACTGCAACTTTTTGATGACGTTCTAATTATATGACCAGCACCTGTAGAACATGATCTTTACTTAATAGCCTAATGATTTTTGGCATAAAAGAAAAATCATCAATTTTGACCCATACAATGTATTTTTGGCTATTATTAAAATGTTCCTGTGCTACTTAAGACTGGTTTTGTGGTCCAGGGTCACATATACACTATATTGCCAAAAGTATTGGGACACCCCCATCTAATGAACAGGTTTGACAACTTTAGTAATTTCCATAAGTACAAATCTTGATGCTGCAGCATATCATGATATTCTATGGAACTGTGTGCTTCTAATTTAATAGCAACAGTTTGGGAAGTTTCCATCATGACAATGTCCCTGTGTATGAGACAAGATTCAGAAAGAAATCATTGATTCAGTCAGTGTGGAAGAACTTGACTGGTCTGCATAAAACCAAGTCCTGAACCCAGCTGAACACATTTGGTGTGACTTTAAATGCAAACTTTGAGCCAAAAACTCCTCACTCCACATCAATGGCTTGTACACAGGATTACAACAAATTCGGAACAGAAAAAAGGTGTTTCCAAAACTGTTGCAACAGAGATTGAAACAAAATTCCTTACAATGGCATTTGTAGAAATGCAATTTAAAACTGTTTCAAAAGCCCCTTTTCCTGTCATAAAATGACGAATCCTGTGCACAAGTCTTTGGTGTTTGGTAAAGAGTTCTTTGCTCAAAGTTTGCATTTAAAATACCAAATATGATACCAAAATGTGTTCAGCTGGGTTCAGGACTTGGTTTTATGCAGACCAGTCAAGTTCTTCCACACTGACTGAATCAATGATTTCTTTCTGAATATTGTCTCATACACAGGGGCATTGTCATGATGGGATAGAAAAGGGTTCTTCCCAAACTGTTGCTATTAAATTAAAAGCACAGAGTTCCATAGAATATCATGATATGCTGCAGCATTAAGATTTATACTAAAGTCATCAAACCTGTTTATTAGATAGAGTGACCAAATACTTTTGGCAATATAATGTATGGTTATATCTATTAGACTGCAGTTATATGCGAAATACCTGCACTTTGGGTAGTACAGACAAAGCAGACGCCATGACACATAATAACATGTTGAAGGTAATGAAGAACTTGTTGAGAACACATCCTTCTGCCTGAGTGTAGATGCAATAGAAAAGAACTAGAGCCGTAAATGCCAGTGCATAGTTGAGGACCGTAACTGATAACAAGGCTAGAATAAAAAATGAATATAATAACATTAAATATAAGTACAAATTATATTTTTTGTTTTATTATAATTGTAGTAATTATAGTTTTACATACCCACCTATATACCAATACTTCGTATTTTCTTTCTCCATTTTATTAACCCAGGACTCATTCCATGAGTGGGCAAAGTCAATGAGAAGAACCAACTGGATAAGGATAAAGCAAAAAGCCCCGCAAGTTCCAACAATAAACCACACTTAGAAAAAAGACAGAAATATGTTACATTAAAAAATTTGAGTTAGAATTTATATTAGTGTTAAAACACATGGCCATAGCAAGGGTTTGAATTAGGTCTAGGGTGTGGGGTCTGCTATAATTTCACTAATAAATGCACTAAATTATCAAACTTAAATAGAATGAAAAACTTAATAACATTATACCTATTTATAAACTCATTCACTGCATATAGATACAGTGCATAGAATGTAAATAGGTAACTATGTACATAGTATTTGCTTCTGGGTGTGTCTTTCAGGAGGATTACATTGTTAAATTAGAAATTTTAGAAATTTAGAAGTGTGTCTGAATCCCGAACATGGCTGGGGAGGCTATTCCAGAGTAGCCTCCCCAGCCATGTTCAGGATTCAGACACACTCACTCAGTTTAAGACTAAAGACTCATCTCTTTAATATAAGCTTTCACCTAACTCACCAAAAACACCATAAACAGTCTATACCACAAAATAGTTAGCCTGTCGGAACCGAACTCACACACACCATTATCATACTTTGTAACTTTCTTACACTTTCTGTTAACGGCCTCTACACTAATATAAGTTTGTTTTGTTCTCCATGTCCTTTCCTCGGTTTTCAGAGGACACCATAGGTCGTCAATCCAAGCTCTAGTTTCTGGCGTGATGCTCTTCCCAGATCAGCTAGAAGCTCCAGAGTTCCAAGTTCCAGTTTCCATCCTGATGCTCTTCCCAGCTCAGTCAGATGCTTGTGACGATGGGCAACCCACCTAATGACGACTACTTCATCCTACCTAAATATCTCTCTTTTCTATCCCCACAAGTTTTTTTTATCTTTTCACTTATCTAGTGATTAATTATTTCTGTCCAATATTAAGGTTTACAGTAATCCTTCTCTCTGTAGTTGCAGCAGCGCTATTTTCATATGCCAGAGGAGAACTGGCTCTCCCGGTTGAGTCTGGTCTCTCCCAAGGTTCTCCACTCTCATACATATATATATACATCTATAGTGGAGTTTTGGTTCCCTGCCACCGTGCCGTTGGCTTACTCACTGGGAGACTGCTGCTTTTGTGTAAATATAAACGGTGTACGTTTAACAACTTACATGAGCTTTAACATGCATACTCTATCTGCACGTCTTGGTTTTATTGCAAACTGTTCTGGTCTATTGTAATTTTAGGTTTTCAACGATATTACAATAACATATACCCAAATTGAATAATATACTTCAAATTAATAAATGACAGTTTTTGACAATCTAACATAGTATTTATTTTAGTTTCATCAGTGTACAATACATAGAGAAAAGCTTGCAATAATACCGTATACTGTCCATATATTCTCTTTGCCATCTATTACTATTATTTTAATTTTTAACTATGATGCATGTAAAGCGCAAAATTTAATTGAAACATTTCTACAGGCGAGGGTGGAGATTTTTAATGCTGTTAAGTGCTCTAATGAATGTTTTCAGCAAAAAGGCTTCCTAAACTTTTGCCAGTGTATATTTCATTCTGTTATCTGTTCTGAAGATTTGGGTACAAGTATTACCCCCCATTCACACCGCCAGAGACTGGCATCGTCAGAGGGACATGATCTCATTCATTCCAGAGTTAGTTCTGCAACATCCTGCAACTCGAAATTGTTTAACTTTTTGCAAATGATAAGCGACTTTCGGCATCCACAACAAATTTCCATTGCTCACATCATTCGTCATCACATTGGTAAAGCTCATGTTATTCATTATAACATTAACATCTGTCTCCCGTCATGTACTGCAGTGTTTGTTTATAACAGTTACTAAGACAACCAAAGCTAGGAACGCTATCTAACGGCCGCATAGCAAGAGATGAGCAACACACAGTGAGAGAATTGCTGCCAGTAGACATTATGGTTCTATTTTTGAACGTTTTTTATGATAAGCACTGTGTTTGTCTTACTGGATCAGGTAACCCACCTACGCTTTCTGAATCTTTTGATTACTGTTTTGGTTTTGGTTTTCAAGTCATTAATTTACTTTAAAGAACATTTGAATATATATCATGACAATATCATTATTGTGAATTCGAATGTCTTTTGTAGTATTGTTGTTGCCCTCTGGTCAATAAAAGCATGTCAGTAATTTATGGCAGTAATGCCATATCGGCATCCCCCAGGTGGAGCTTGCGGTCGCGGTGCATGGCTGCCACTTGGCGGGGATGACCAAAGCTCCCCTCCAAGGTGTGTAAGGTCTCTTTGACACTCGTGTTGTCGAAGGCTTACTCTGCTGTGGGTCAAGCTGCCTCCGCCCTTCTACCTAATGCCTCTTGAAGAGACAGCTTTCTTTACGTCTTGACATATGCTATGATGATGCATATAATGTTCATAAATGCCCGTAAAAATCTATTTATGGAGGGAATATCACTTCTTAATAGAAAAGTTTGTTCCTGTTGCTGTCAACATTATTTTTTAGAAGTTTTATAAAAATTTCATTTAGCTCACAAAATCTGATTAAATGGGCATGATGGTTCTGTGCACGTATCTGCATGGCGTGAGATGCGTGTCACACTGTGTTTACATGAGCACCTTTTGTTTGATTTAATCCCGGATCCCTAAATCCAATTGATGATTTTTAATGATCAGTATCTAAGAGCAGCATCTATGAAATATGCATTATATGTTATGCTTTGCAAAATTAAGAAACACAAATGTAAACTGTATTTGCATCCGCGTTTCAAACGCATTGATCATAATGCTTGCGTAGACTTCAGTGAATTGCGCTGGTTTCTCTCGGCGTTCTGAGCTGGTGTGTGCAAGTCTCATCGACAATAAACTCAAGCTCTTATCAGCTCAATCCAGTGCATTTACATTAAATGTGATTAATAGTGGATCATTTTACGCTCTTCCATGTCCAAGTGTCTGCTAGCAGCAGGGACATGCACAGACAGTTTGAGGGGCAGGGGCTCAACTTCTCATATTTATTTACATTTTTTTTTAAACAAAATGTTAAATATATTAAAACAACTGACTTACCTATTTTTTATTCCCTCACACTCACACAATTGTTTTATGTTGTTTCATTTTTTAACAGATGTCTACAAAATAATCAGTTCACATAGAGAGACCATAGTCTTCTTTAGCATTCACTAATTTGATCACAAGAACAGGCAACAAAGGAAACTAAGCCACAATGTGCATGTTTTCTATGCTACAAGTATATATTTAGAATAAATGTAATAAAGGAAAGGGACATATTTTCACTAATAATTTGTCAATTTTGCACAAGACAAAAAATTGTATTAATTCTTTTGGTGTTATTGAAACACCAAGAAATACCATCACACTAAACTGAAACAGATTACAATATATAGCCAGGACATTTGTGAGAAATAACATTTGTGTTTATCTTTCACAAATTATTGTTTGATATTTTGTAATTATCCTTATATTATTAACATAATTTCCTAAAGAAATACCCTTAAAATATATGACGTCATTAATTCTGATTGTTAATGATTTGCCATTTTGATTGGTCATGTGTCTTTTAATTGAGTCTGTGTTTGATTGAGTTTATACACCCGACGAAGGTCTTGGACCGAAACGTTTTATCTAAATCAATTTTTATATTTTTGCAAGATCGATAGTGTGCGGGTTTGTTCTGTTGTTCCTGATTTTTCTCTTTTTTCCCCACGCACCTATTGTCAACAGGTGTGCGAGGGCGATTATTGATTGAGAAATAACATTAAAATGTATTATTAACCTACAATTTCAACTGCCAGAGACATTCTAAACGGACGAGTTTCAGTTGCACATTCAGCTATTCAACCGCTCTTTTTAAGCACAATATGGACGTCTATTCTTGCTTTGGATGCCCAAACTGCGATAAAGGTTTACGCATATCAGTAGCGTAGCCCTCATTTACATGTCCGGCCCCATCAGGTTTTTGATTGCTTAAATTAAAAAATAAGTAATTGTTACTTTGATCGATTGCACAGCAGATGCAACAGCCAACATATTGCCGAATTGTTTTTTTTTCCTCCAGGGCACATCAAAGTCATAATCCGTCCCTGAACTCAAGCCCCACAGTTTCATGAGTTTGCAAACAAATTCTGTCTTGTCTATTCATAGAGTTTATGTGTGATTTTTATAAATAGTTACAAAATGCTCAAGGTAATGGTATGCATGTGTATGGTGGCTGTTTCACAATATCTCTCATGTGATCAGTATTAATAGCAAAAACCTTTATATTTATAAAAATTCTTACTTCGGGTGAAAGGTTCCTCTGGAATATAGAAAGCACTAACAGTTACTGCAACCATGGCTCCAATTTTGAAACACCAGAAGCTGATAAAAATATAGAAATGAAAAGAGTTATTTCTGAAGGAAGAGACATTTCAATTCAAAATGAAGTAACTGGAAGTAATATAAACTCAGCTGACACTTCTTTAGGTACATTTGATCAATTGCTAGTATATTTAATTAGCCGAAAGCTGCATTTGGGCATGTAGACAAGGTTGAAAGGATGTGCTAAAGTTCAAACCATTAGAATGCTATTATGTTGATATGGACCAAAATCATTAACTAATGTTTCCAAGCATTGTTCAATCTAAACCACAAATAATTACGCAGTTTTGAAGACAAAGGGGGTTCACACTGATAATAACAATGTGAACCTAATAAAGTGGCCAGCGAGTCTTAAACTGGTATTAATGTTGATTTTTTTTTAAAGTTGTTTAGGAATAAAGAGATTCGAAAATAAATTGAGATCAAACCATGAAAAAGATTTGTATACACTGAAAATAAACAATTTAATCAGGGAACTAATTCACGTTTATAAAGAAATAAATCAGTGATTTATTATTTTTCTAACCCATTATGGATTGCAGCTCTGAAATCTTGACTGTTTTTCACGTTGATCATTAGCAGCGAGAAAGTGAAGAAGAACAAACTCATGCCACAACAAACCCGATACACAGCCTTATATCCAATGAAAATCTCACACTGGACAGTAACCTCCATTCCAGGAATAATGGACCCTGCTCCTCCATTACAAAAGCCAGGTATCTGAGAAGAAGACATTTTTAAAACATAAAACAGCACTTTTCCAATGTACAGTATTTCTTAATAATACAATTAACTTAAAACGAAGTCACTCTATACTTTTTTGTTTTGTTTTGAGAACTCCGACCTGCGAATTTGTATCAAGTGACAATGTGTCACCTTTTCAGTGGGCGAAAATGGTAATAATAATAATAATATTGCACACTTCAATTTGTACAATACAGCTCTGAAATAATGAAAACAACAATAACATTAATATGTCAAATATGTCAGAATCCACAATGTGTAATAAACATTTAAATAAACCATTTTTTTATTATGGTTGCTGCACTTATATGCAGAGCTCAGCTTTAGAAAACAGATTGCAAGTCTAGTGTGACAGCAACATTACATTGTTTAACCCCTTTATTATAAAAAACAAGACATCTCCCCTAATGTTAAAGGCGGGGTGACCGATATCTGAAAACTGAGTCGGGCCGAGTACTAAAGCAAACTCGTAGCCAATCAGCAGTGCTGAAAAATTTTTTTGTTCCTGTTGCATAGTAGTTTGTTTTGTTGTCGATTTCAAATAACAACAGCCGTTTTCATTAGAGGATAACCTTCCTCTGTGTTTGTGTGTGTGGTTTGGTTTTTATATGCCGGTGGGGACATAAACCTGAATACACACTGAATGCACACCCCACGGGCACAAAAGCTTATAAATCGTACATAAAGATAATTTATGAAAATCTAAAAATGTAAAATTTTGTATATGATCTTTAGGTTTAGGTGTAGGGTTAGGGAACAGAATATACAGTTTTTACGGTACAAAAGTCATTACGCCTATGGACTGTCCCCACGGAGATAATAAACCAGACGTGTGTGTGTGTGTGTGTGTGTGTGTGTGCGAGTAAGTGGGTGGGTGTTGGGAAGTCCTCTGGTGAATAACTTTTAAGATCCATTGATGTGGCCCAACATGTGGTTATGCTAAAGCTCTACACATATGTTCCAGTGACCAATGCCTAGTCTATAGGTATTTCTTATGTCTGTCATACAATCAATGTAAAAATTCCTTTTCCTCTTTTTGATACATTAATTGTACATTGTATGATGAAACTTACAATTGTGCTCATGAATTTAAATACCACTGGCAGATTTGACAAGATGTTAATAATTAAACACAAAACATTATATACACTTGATTCTTAATACTGTACATTGTTACTTGGCTGATCAACAACTTTTATGTTTTGTGATAGTTATTCATAAATCTTGTTTGTCCTGAGCCATAGTTCTTTCAAAATTTCCTCTAGGTTTTGCACAGTCTTTGCTTTTTTACGCAATTTCTGCATATTTGCTTCCTTTCAGGTCTAAAGTCAAGCACTGTCGAGCTTGTAGAGATGCTGCAGTTTTTGCCAGAGGGGATCTGGTGCTCCTGGCTGGGTCTGGGTTCTCCCGATGTTTTTGGTCTCCACTGGTGTTTTGGGTTCCTTGCCATTGTTTGCATATTGTTTTGCACTATTTGCCTGACTGGGGGGGTGCAGGGGCTGCGGGGGCTGCTGACATCAGCTCTAGAATTTAAAGTTTTTGTATTCGTTAATATCACTTTAAATGTAATCATTTTAATTTATTTAATTCATTTAATACTCCATATAGGAATATTGGTTAATATGTTACCTGTGTTTCTCCTTCCTATAGCTTCTATGTGTGCTTCTCTGTAATAACACTGTGTCTTTGTGTGTGGGGTTTGGTTTTTATATGCCTGTGGGGACATAAACCTGAATACACACCAACTCGTGGGGACTCGTGTCACCGTGGGGATCAAAATTAAAGTCCCCATGGGCACAAAAGCTTATAAATCGTACATAAAGATAATTTTTGAAAATCTAAAAATGCAAAATGTTTTCTATGATCTTTAGGTTTCGGTGTAGGGTTAGGGAATAGAATATACAGTTTGTACGGTTTAAAAGTCATTACGCCTATGGAATGGCCCCACGGAGATCGGAGATAATAAACCAGACATCTTTCTTTTGCGACAAATCTTTCCTTATTCGCAAAGTGGAGAAACGGACCGTCCAATAAGAATTGAGCATTATGTCAAGCGCCCAGTGCCACTGCTGTAACACAAAAGGGCAACGCGGTGGCGCTAAAAGCTCAGAAAGCTGTAGAGGCACGAGCATATACACCAAAGTAGAGGACGTTCAACATAGAGAGAATGGATGTCGAGTTGTTATTGTCATTGGTTTCAGAACAGAGAGAACTTTTTGACAAAAGTCACAGCAACAACAAAAACCAGGATAAAAAAGCAAAAAAAAATCGCAGATAAGAAGGACATTGATGGTAAACCACACATTAAGTGTTTCTTCTTCTCAGCAGCCAAAGAAGCCTGAATAGCGGTTGTAATGTTTAGGCGTGAAATGTATTCTCCATCAGCGCCATCTACCGTGCGGGTGTCAAATAGAAGAAAGTGAACATTTGTTTCGCACTTGATATGAAAGCTTGGTTCGTCGAGCATTCGTTTAGCTTTTTCGCATCGTCCGCAATGTGAATGGGCATTAAGTGTATGTGTTTGGTGAGTGTGTGTTGTGTGCCTGTGTTTTCTTACATGTAAGCACGTGTAAGCATGAGCGTATGTGGTTGCATGTGTTTGTGTCTGTGCCATATATTCTTTTTTGGGGGGCGGGGTGGTATGTGAAAATGGGGTGTATTTATTCAATTTGTTGTTTCTTACATCCAAAAAATGTATGTTTTGCTTATAGTCAGTTTGTTCCATGTACAGCTGCTTGGTAATAATAAAAATTGGAAAAAAAGCTATATAAATAAACTTGAGTTGAGTTGAGGACTACATGCAGAAAAAATATATAAAAATATAATCTCTCATATTGTTTTAATAAGTACAAATTTAGCAGAGTCTGCAAGGGGTATTGTAAACTTATGAGCAGAAGTGTAGATTATGATGCTAAGAATTTACTTTTTTAAGTTGCTGCTCAATCCCCGGTGACAACATAACACAGGCAATGATGGTGCCAAGAAGCAAGAGAAAGGCATATATAAATCGGCTTGCAATAGAGTTCTTGATCTGCGGGAAGCATCTGCACATAAGACATGCTGAGCTGCTGCAAAGGCCAGAAACCTTAAAAAAATCCATAAATAAAGACATGTCAGGCATGTTCAAAACTTAAGCAGTTTTAAAATGTTTCAGAATTAAAAAGCAGGCAATAAATATGATAAATGACCCTAAAGTTAATTCATGAAACTCTACATTATTTGTTTCAGCAGTAGCTTTAACAAGCACTATGTATACTAAACGTCTATTTACTTTAAGCTAAAAATCATGATGTGCATATTAACATTTGAGAGACATGTGGTTAAACTGCAGTGAATAGAAGATTGTAAACAAGTGTACAAATGAATATTATTTATAATTAAATATGTTATGTTATGATGTGATTTTGATGTTATTTGCACATACATTTTAATGCGACGTATTTAATATGACAATTCTCTTCTAAAAAACGATGTCCTGAGCCTTCTTTAGTGTGTTTACTGATATGGAGTGTGCAGTTCTTACATTGATTACATCACATTCTAAAAAGTGTTGGGTGGTTTTTTGACCCATGCTGGGTAAATACTGGACAAAACACACTGCTGGGTTATTTCAACCCAACTGCTGAGTTGTCTTTACCCAACCATAAGTGGTAACTGTAATGTATTGTGTAACTGTTATAAGAACCGTTATATATGTTCCTTTAAGGGGGTAAAAAATAGGTAGGAAGTGAAATATATGTTGACTCCCAATCGGGAAGTTAAATTGGGGTTCATGGAACCATGAAAAGAACATGTACTGTTGCTGCTGATGTTCAGTAAAAGTTCTTTAATGTCTCCTTCTATCATTGAAGTGTATCTCTGTGTAAGCTCTGTTAAATACTCGCCGTCTTCGTCAACAACAAAATGAATCACTAACTGCAGATGATGTTCATTATGCAGCTCACACATCAGTTAATAAGACGGCAGCACAAAATGAAAATCCAAAGTGTGACAAACCATGCTTTAGATGTGGTGGCCAGCATACTTCACCAGCCTGCAAATTCACCACTGCAGTATGCCATTATTGTAAAAAAAAAGGGGGCACATAGCTTGCGTGGGTTTAACAAGAATCATGCACAATACTGGACAAAGTACAGGAAATGCAAAGCGAGACAGAGTACAAACATCATAATACATAAGGAGCACAATGAATACTCTGTTAACAGCACAAATGAAACATCAAAAAAAGGAGGACAGAAGCCACTGTTATCCTAAATTATCAAGCACACACAATGGAAGTGGATTTAGGAGCAGCATGATCCGATTAGTAAGGACACTTATCACTCGTTGTGGCCTGTTCAGCCTCTGGAAATTCACCAAGACAAGAGAATATTCAAAAACAGTGGTCACAGGCAACTTTGGATGTGAAAGGGAAAATCTTTGTGGAAGTAAGATACAAAGGAACACAAAACACACTTCCTTTTTTTGTCATTCAGGGGCAGGGCATTAGCCTGCTGGGACGAGACTGGCTTGAGCCACTAGAAATATCAATGGAAGGAATACATGCCATACAATTTTGACTGAATATCACGTCACACCCAACTCGGCAACAGGTAACAGCCCTGCTGAGCTGCTCATGAATCGGCGGTTAACCACTGCTCTGGACAGACTGCACCCTGATTATGAAAGCGACATGCACAGCAGGCAGGAGTTAAATGCTGAAAATTCCCTGGCATTGTCAGGAAATTTAAACCGAATGACATGGTGTACATGAGGAGTTACACCAAGGACTCCAAATGGATACCTGGGATTATTGTGGACATCATCGGTCCTTTGTCGTACAAGGTCAGTGCCAATGATGGGAAGATACACAGAAGACATGTTGATCAGCTACAAGAAAGAGTGGCAACCATTGCCAACTCGTCAGAGCCTAATGACTGCACTGAGGTACAGAGCAACAGAGATGAAAACTAAATTCCTTACAATGCCATTTGTAGAAATGCAATTTAAAACGGTTTCAAAAGCCCCTTTTCCTGTCCCAAAATGGCGACCCCTGTGTACAAGTCATTGGTGTTTGGTGATGAGTTCTTTGCCCAAAGTCTGCATTTAAAATGACACCAAAAGGTGTTCAGCTGGGTTCAGAACTAGGCTTTATGCAGACCAGTCAAGTTTGTGCAGTTAGTTAAGTTTAAAATGAGATCTGCAGGCGCTTATTCCATGCTGCCTCATCGAGCATTGGTACACTGAGTGTGGACAAACGTAGAGGAGAGCGCTGGCACTGAGCGAAGCCCCTCCTTCTTCTGGCTTCGCTGCTGTTCAGACGCTTTTATTTGCGCTCCGTGCTTAGCGCTTCTGCTTTTATGCTTTATCTTATTTAAACACCAGCAGTTCAGCATAGTGCTCAGACTAAACAACTAGGCACTAAAAGAAAAGAATCTTGGATTTACTTCAAAACTTTTGGAATACTCAGGAACCAGTAACTTTTGGGATAGTCTATCAGCTTACTGCCGACAGTTGACATTCTTAAGGATAACACAGCCATCTTTTGGATCAACAGCCACCTGCTGCTCAAACTGCCACAAACTTCTACAAAAGATTGCAGTTCTCGAAACAAAGTTACTTGCGGTACTGCCACCCCTACCGGAACACACAGCTCGCCATGGACCCTCTCAGCGTAAAGCCGGTGAGTTCTGTGAATCTAATACTTCTCATCAGACTATAGTGAGCTCAGACAAACCTGCAGTACAGAGGAAAACAAATCAATGGCAAAAACAGGGCACAAGACGTAAAAGTGCTCGTAACATCAGACTGTCACGAGTCTCACAAATTGCTGCATTAGCTTCATCTACCCCAGATATGGCTATGACTCGATTAGCCAATGTTGGTATTCTACCACCCCCTGTGCATCTTGAAAATAGATTTGAGGCACTAATCAGTGTGGGTGAAGAATCCCCAAATGTGGTCAGGCAAAAACCACATCAATCAAGAGTGGACATTGCAGCTGGCAAACGCTTTGTGTCAAACAGGCAACGGCGCTCCGCTCAGAAAGCAGCCGAGCCAAATACTCTGATAGTGGGGGACTCTATTATCAGAAACCTTTGGAGCAGGGCTACACCTGTATACTGTTTTCCTCAAGCAATGATTGCTGATGTAAACAAGGAACTGTCCAACATCTTGACACAACATAAGTCTGTAAATCGGATTGTCATTCATGTGGGGAAAAATGAAATTCGAAAAGAGCAGTCCTTAAAATTGAATTTAGTGGACCTCTACCAGCTCGAGGAACAAACATGTTTTCTCGGCTACTCAGTCTGAATACATGGCTGCAAAAAACCTGCAACATGAGAGGACTGAATTTCATTGACAATTTCAATCTCTTCTAAAGTCAAAAACAACTTTTTACAACAGATGGCCTCCACCCAAACAAACTTTCTTCCTCCATCACCCATCAGCAGAGTTTGTCAGTCCACTGCTGAATGGCACACATACATCTGGCCTCAGTGAACACAGGATTTCACATCAGTCGGATGGACACTTGGATAACACCACTCAGCCACAACAACCACTGCTCACGGTGACCACTCAGGCTGTACCCTGCCCAGTGACATCACATCCGTTGAACTGTGATGAAGACTCAACACCCAAGGATGTTTCTGTGGATAACAATGGAAGAGGCAAGATAACATACTTCAGCCTCCAGGAACACCAGACTCTCCCTCTCTCCATCATCACCTCTTTTGAGCTTCTCAGAGAAAATGGAGGAACTAGTGTGTGCTGGAACAAAGCTCTCCCACTCTATTGTCGCGAGTCCACGAGTTACAACTAAAAAACGGTGGGCCCCACAACCACCAAAGCATCTGGGTCCAGCTCGCCCTCCATCTGAGAAAGCTCTCCGGGCTCTGCCCAATGCCAGAAATCACACCAACTCCAATCTGCTGGTGAACAACACAAGACTGCAAACAATACTGGTAACTGATATGAATTGGGTCCCCGCTATGATAGCAGCAACAATCTCAAATGTTTACAGAACAAGTGGGAACCCAATGTTCCTTTAGCTTTCCCTGTATCTGTCCTGATATGCAAGAGAAAAACAAAGGCCCCAGTCATATAGCAAACCTCTCTAATCTACTGCCTATTACACGTCATTCTGAGAGTGACAGGGGGCAAAATACAGTTAATGTTAAATTAGCACTCTTGAACATACGTTCACTAAAAAGTAAGTCCTTTTTGGTTAATGACCTCATCACCAGTAACAACCTGGACTTCATGTTTCTAAATGAAACTTGGTTAGATGACAGCTGTAGTGCTACAATCCTAAATGAATCTGCCCCCCAGACTTTACATTTATAAGTGTCTGTAGAGCTGTTAAGAGAGGTGGGGGAATAGCTGCTTTATTTAAAGATGTCTTTCAATGCAAGCAAGTGTTACTTGGTGATAACCCGTCCTTTGAATACTTAAGTATTGCTGTAAAAGGTGCACCACGCATTCTGTTTACAATTATTTACCGACCTCCCAAATACTCCCCAGTCTTTGTTGATAACTTCTCAGAACTGTTATCATCTATTTCTTCTGAATTTGACTGCTTTGTTATTAAAGCCCTGCATTTCAGCCCGAGCCCGACGGGCCCCAACTTATTTACGCCCCTAGGGCCGGGCTTCGGGCCAATTTTCACGTCATAGTTCACATGCGGGCCGGGCCTCGGGCCTTTTTTGGGTTATCCTTCTTTTTATATTTTTAGACATTAATAAAAAAAAAAAAAGAGAAGTTGACGTCGACAATAGAAAAACAAACATAGAAAGACATTTGATAACCTCATAACTTTCATAATCTGATAATTACACTGACATATGACTGACATGACAGTCTCACGCACGCACGCACACAAAACAAGACTGGCTCGCTCTGTTCAGTGACCCTGCCAGCAGCAGCAGCAGCGAACGGGTCTTCAGCGCAGCGGGAAGAGTGATAGAAGAGAGGAGGACTGGGTTAAAACCTTCCACTGTGGATGCTATTCTTTTTCTCCACAATGCTCTATAAGAGACTGTTCTAACTTTTCGTTTGATTGGACTTTGTTTTCGGTTAACTGTTGGAAACTACTGATGTTTTTAGTTTGATTGGACTTTATTGTTGGAAACTAATAGAAAAAAGAATGGCCATGTTCTGTGGTGCATTTTTGAGGTAAGATAACCTGCAAGTTTGTTTTTAATTTATTTAATTTAATTTGTTTAGATTGTAGGCTATTGCTCATTTCGTTTGCGAGCGCTGTTGTGAGCAGCCTGAGCCTGCCTCAGTATTTCAAAAAATGTTGTTTTACTCACTGTGGTTTAATAAATAAACATTTATTAAACTAACTGTCTGTGTGATATGCTTGAAGTGTTTTATATCTATGGATTTTATTGTAGCCAAGTAAAGTATTAGCGTCGATTTGAGAGGCTAAATTGATCAAACATGTTTACTCGCTGTCGGCACGGCTGCTTAATCGTCATTTAAAAAAAAAAAGGCTCCAAACATTTGTCTAAATTAACTTAATAAAGAAACGAAAAGAAACATAATTAACAAAACTGACCAATTTTAATGGCTGCAAATAGGGCAGGCTGCCACTGTGTAATGAAAAAAAAGAAAGAAAAAAAAAAAACGGGCTGGTGTCGGACTCGGGCTGATAATTCTGATGAGCTGTCAGACACGGGTCGGGCTAGGGCCTGAGCGTCTTGGGCCTAGATTTGAGGCCCGTGCAGGGCTCTATTTGTTATTGCTGGAGATTTCAATATTCATGTAGACAAGACAGAAAACATTTATTTTACATTTACGCATTTGGCAGACGCTTTTATCCAATGCGACTTACATTACATTGTACTATACATTTGTACATTTTGTATAGTAAGCAAGTGGGGGTTAGGTGCCTTGCTCAAAGGCACCTCAGCCGTTACCCGCCAGCTATGAGAATTGAACCAGCAACCTTCTGGTCATGAGTCCAACTCTCTAACCACTGGGCCACGACTGCCCTACACAAAACAACACTGCAAATGAACTCTTAACTGTTTTAAATACTTTTGATCTGACCCAGCATGTGCACGGCCCCACACACAATCGTGGACACACTCTGGATCTGCTTATTAGCCAAGGTCTAAACATTTCATCCACCTTTATTAGAGATGTGGCGTTGTCTGATCATATCTGTATTTTCTTTGATATATCGATCTGTCCTGCCACTGAAGATAGACCTGTCTCTGTAAAAAATAGGTTCATAAATGAGAACACCAGTGAGCTATTTATGAATGCTATGTCTTTGTCACCAACTATATCTGCAGACTCTGTTGATGTTCTCCTTGATAGCTTTAATGCAAAAGTAAAAAATGTTATTGAAGACATTGCTCCAGTAAAGGTCAAGATGATAACCGGTAGGCGTAAAGCACCCTGGAGGAACACAACAGCAGTAAAGAGCATGAAAAGAACAAGCCATTTTGCATTTCAGTCAACATTGTCATAAATGTAATGAACTGTATCAATATCAGACGACTCAGAATTTTAAAATGTTAAATTTTTACCGCATTTTGTAACTAAAAAAAACGTACACTGTCAAAACACAGTTCAGTTCTTCACTTAAATTAAAATGAATGTTAGTAAAAATAATAGTACGTGTTTATAAAAGTACTAATCTACAGTAAAGGCAGTTGTGGCCCAGTGGTTAGAGAGTTGGACTCATGACCAGAAGGTTGCTGGTTCGATTCTCAGGGCTGGCGGGTAACGGCTGAGGTGCCCTTGAGCAAGGCACCTAACCCCCACTTGCTTACTGTACAAATGTATAGTACAATGTAATGTAAGTCGCTTTAGATTAAAGCGTCTGCCAAATGTAAATTTTAAGCCTTTTCCACAGACTCTTTGGATGCAAGTGTGTTGGACTTATGCGTTGCTGCATCTGACTGATAGTAGCCTATAACAAAAGTACCGCAAGTGTAGAGTATACAGAGCAGTTGGTTCTCGCATTAATTTGATGATGTCATACACCGATCCGTCTGTGCAGCACCATATAAAATCCAACACAACTTATTATTGTGCTTCAAATGAAGCAGTCTTTCTGCGCGCACAACCGGTTATATGATAATGCCGTGCGCACCGCAATTGCTTACCACAGCTATGCAGATGACACTCAGATCTATTTAGCCCTCTCACCCAATGACTACAGGCCTATTGACTCCCTTTGCCAGTGCATTGATGAAATTAACAGCTGGATGTGCCAAAACTTCCTTTAGTTAAATAAAGACAAGACTGAAGTCATTGTATTTGGTTACAAAGATGAAACGAACAAGGTAAACACATACCTTGACTCAAGAGGTCTAAAGACTCCAAGTAAAGTTAAAAATCTAGGTGTCATTTTAGAGCCTGACCTTAGTTTCAGCCGACATGTCAAAGCAATAAGCAAATCAGCGTACTACCATCTCAGAAATATAGCCAGAATCAGATGTCTTGTCTCAAGCCAAGATTTAGAGAAACTTGTTCATGCTTTCATCACCAGTAGACAGAGATGTATAGTAACAAAGTAGAACTACTTCACTACTGCACTTAAGTACTAAAAGGTTGTATCTGTACTCTACTGGAGTATTCTTTTTTCTCCTACTTCCACTTTTACTTCAGTACATATTTTCGATGAGTTTAATACTTCTACTCCGATACATTTTTTATGTGCTGCATCGTTACTCATTACAATTATAAAAATCATGTTACGAATCATTCCAAACCCACATTATCACTGCCAGAGCGATAGGTGGCTCTGTCACCAGGTTTGATAAAGCTGGCTCATCATTGAGTGAATCAAGCAATCAAAAAGACCACGCATGCTCCCGTTCTGCCTTTGGCTATGCTGCCTGTCTGCATTTATTGACAACGCTTGAGCTTTGTTTGTTTCGAGATGAAAGAACCAGCAACCCCACCTTCAACTTCGAGTGATCGTGGCGGTGAGGGTGAGGAAGGAGACCACCCCTGGCCCTACTTAGAGTCCATGTTTTCATTTGTCGGAGTGAAAGACAATTCATATAAAATGAAGTGCTTACTCTGCCTCCCGAAAGACTGCGAAATAATGGCCTTCAAAAATTCACCGTCGAATTTAAAGAAAAATATCAAGGTAAGTTACAAATATAATACATAAATCACACCAGCTTAAGCTATCAGTAAGTGCTACCACACTAGCTAGTAACGTTAGCTAACTTACCCGCGGTTCATGACATGCTGTGGTGTTCACTTAACGTTAACTAGCTGGCTATCATAAAGGCTGTGTCACACTGAATGGTGTTTTTGACCCATCACTAATGTTCTCTTATTTATAGTGTAGTTTTAGGGTAATGGTATTGATTTGACACTGACATAACTAATGCTAGATGAATAAACTGATTGTTGCAAACTTGCTGAGGGTAAACGCAGGGCAGTAGGCCTATTAATGGAGGGTTTTTTTGTAATGTAATATCAAGTGAGTTATCCGTTCGTGCTAACGTTACCATCATGCCCCGACATGCCTTAGTGAACGTCAACCTTGAACCTTACAATCTGTTAATCCACTATAAATTGCTATTTGGCTACGTATGGCAGAGAGTACTAGAGCATCAGCAATGAAGGATCTTTGGTTATGGGGTTGCTTGGTTAAGTTTTTTGATATAGAATTATGGTGGATAACTGACTTTAATTTAATTAATTTTGCTTTTATCAATAGCGTCACAGCAGTTACTACACTCACCTATAATGTTGCTCATGGTATAATTCTGTAAAGGTAAAACTATATATTTTTTGTCTCTTTTCAGAGCAAGCATGACTGCCACTTGAGTAGATAAGAGGAACTCACATCTGCAAAGCGAAAGAAGAAGACTGCTATTACCTCCCCCTCCATCAAGCAGCCCACATTAATGAGTAGCTGGACCACAATGCCCCAGAGATCCATCAACAAGGCAATCATGAAGTATGTTGTCCGAGGACTTCAGCCTTTCAACATTGTAGAGCAAGAAGCTTTCCGCGACTTTGTGTTAGACCTGGTGCCAAATAGCAAAATAATGACAAGAATCACACTCATGTCTATGATTGATGATGCTGCCAAACAGATGAAGATCAAAGATTACTGAGGCCATGAAATCTGTTGACCACATAGCAACAACCACTGACTGCTGGTCAGCCAGGCGGCGTAGTTTCATTGGGGTCACGGCTCACTGGGTGGACCCCGAAAGTTTAAAAAGGTGCTCAGTAGCCCTGGCCTGTAAAAGATTAAGAGGCTCTAACACTTTCGACCTTCTGGCAAATGCACTTAATGATATCCATACCGAGTATGAAATTCAAGGGAAAATAGTCAGAACAACAACGGACAATGGCTCTTCAAGCCTTCAAAGTCTTTGGTGAAGATGGAAATAACAATGCTAGTGCTCTAGTTCAGGAGGAAGAGGAGGAGGAGGAAGAAGAAGCAGACAAAGATGAGGAGGAGGAGGTCGAGTTTGTCGATGTATCTTCACTTTTGGATGAGGATGATGGTTTTGAGTTTCAGCTCCCGAAGCACCAGCGTTGTGCATGCCACATTCTTAATCTAATAGCCACTGCCGATGCCAGCAAGGCAGTGTCCAATGATGCATACAAGAAATTATACTACTCAACATTTGGCAAGTGCAATGCACTTTGGAATAAGTGTTCAAAATCCTCAACAGCAGCTGAAACTGTGGAAGATGCTTGCTCCCTCCAGCTTGTGCGACCGAATGCAACAAGGTGGAACTCTGTGTTCATGGCTGTGGAGAGACTGCTCAGGATAGTGAAAGAAAAGTGAGAGGCAACAATGAGAGTTTTCTGAAGGTTCCAATGTAAGTTTAAAAATGTTTCATATGGTACTCTTTCTGTCAAACTTAATTCTGGTCCATATTGTCTACTTGTAAAACATTGAATAGAATGATTAACATTGAATGATGAACCAATCCATTGCATGATAATGATCCGATCATGTAGCAATGCTGTTTTTTGTCTCTTATTGTTTATATGTTCTTCTCTTTATCACATGTTTAATCCAGCTGAACTTTTTCAGAGTATGCTGCTGTCATGACTCCAGTCGCCCAAGCAACTAACATTTTGCAAGCTGAAACCAATGTCCAGATGGGGTGGCTGCTCCCAACCGTCAAGCTCTTGAAAATCAAACTGAACAGGATCAAGCTACCGCTGAAGTACTGCAAGCCGCTTGTGGATGCCTTGCAGGTGGGCATTGAGAATCGCTTTGGCCCTATGATTGAAGACCCAGAGCTGGTGGCCGCTGCTATTCTGCTTCCAGAATTCAAGACAAATTGGACACAGGAAGATGAGACAATCAAAACAGGTAAGAAATAATAGTGTATGGGTGCATTATGTGTGTATTTTACCGATTTGCAATCACGAGTCACACATACAGTAGCGCTCAAAAGTTTGGATTACTTTTTTTTTTTCAATGGAAACACATGAGCTTGTCATGCATAGAAAATATAGCAAACATACCTATAAACAGGGCAACAGGCAGAGTAAGAAATTATGATTTTAATAGAAATTATGTCTTTATATTTTAAATGCTGCTTTCATCAAAAAAGCCACCTTTTGCAGCATTTACAGCCTTTTAAGGTAATTAGTTTAAGTATAAAGTCATCATTTCCTCTAAAATCATTCTCTTACTGACAATGTCATCATGTCAAATCTGTGGTTACTGTCATGATGGGTTGAAACGATTATTATTGTTTATAACACACTCTTATATTTCAGGAATGGACTATATCAAACGACGCATTGAAGACCCCTTGTCTCAGTCCGGTGAGGTCAACAGGTCCAGCTCATCTGATGAAGATGACTTCTTTTCTGGCTTGCAGGGTTCGAAGGCACAAGACGGCACCAAACAGTTAGATGCGTACTTGTCCTGTTCAGCAGATAACATGGACTTGCTCAAATCTTTTCCAGCTGTGTGCAAGTTGTCTGTTAAGTTAAACACACCCCTTCCAGCATCAGCAGCCTGCAAGAGGCTTTTTAGTATCGCAGGATTAGTCTTTAGCCCTAGAAGAGCGAGACTGAATGCATTCAATTTTGAAAACCAACTACTTTTGAGGATAAACAATAGATTTCTTACTTTCTAACTGTATATTAATATTTAATTAATTTGGACAGTTCATTAATACCTATAGTATCCGACCTCATTGTCCACAGTTGTGTATTTGAAAAGTAAAATACATAATGTGTAAATGTGATTCGCTCATTTTCTGTTCACACAATTCTTGTGTAAACCGAAACAATAGAAAAATTTAATTTATGTTAATGATGCGATTCTTAAAACGTTCTACAGCTCAAGGACAGCAGGTGGTCTGTTATTGGATTAGTCACTAAGAACTAAAGCTGACGTGACATGTAAGGCAAATCTTCTTCTGTTGTAAACAAGTTAATGCTGTTGTCTAGTTATAAAGGCAAGCGCACAAACACGCACTATATGGGCAACATTAGGATCAACCTATACTTGATAATATTCTCCACAATACAAATATTCAGAATGCACTGTAAAAAAATTGTCGCTGCCTTAAAGAAATAGGTGTAATAAAACTATAGGACATTTAATCTTACTATTTTAAACTTGAACTAAGTATAAATTGCTGTAACTTGTAAAAAGTTTAAATTACTACAACGTTTTACTACACGTTTAAAAAAAGCATAGGCTACATACCGTTCGTAAATGTTGTGACGCGCGCGATCAGATCAGATGAAGGCGTCTGATAAAAACGCTTGACAAAGAAAATCAACACCAATTCTCCGTGATAAGAAAATAAATACAGACAAAACCTTTTCAAGATCCCTTGTACAAATAACAACTTGTTGTCGTGGTAAATTGTCATAAAAAAAAGAATAATATGCACAGGCGTAAACAACAAGTGATAATCCTGAACAATTTACACTTTTCGGTGACCATGTTTAAAATATATTGATCGCGAATTGCCTTGCTTTACCGTAACAGCTCACATCTGAAAAACCAAGGAGACTTACACTTACCCAACTAGTCAGCAGAGCTCCCATCTAACTGCAAGATACAGTTCCTCCAAAGCTGTATCTTTTTTGATCCCGTTTTAAACTCCTAATGTTTGTGTAAGGTCAAACTAATTCCCAATTCTTCATAACTAAATCTTCATAATACTTTTTAGTAATGAAAAAGTAGGCTTATCTATGTATGAACGCTTAGCCTATTCAGTCTCTTGGACTAGGTAACGCACACTATCACGTGATTCAACACCACATGCGCTTTACCTCTAAAATATTAGACTTGCAGGGTTTTTTTTTTTTACCAGAGCCATGTTTCTAAATGAACAATTAAAACACGCTACTATGGAGGTAAATGGCTTTTCAAAACGCGAATTCATTGTTAATTAGTGCATATGCCTTATAATTTTAGAAACAAACATGGAAATGGGTTGTAATGCCTGTGAATGATTGAATGTTTATGAAAATTTCTTTTAGGTTTCATAATAAAGGCATAGTTCACCAAACATTACAATTCCTTTTTTTATTGATGCTTGAACAAACATACAATACAAAAATTTTAAAACATAAAATAAACAAATAAAAAAGAACAGGGGGAAATTAAAAGAATTACATATTATTAAAAAAAGAAAACAATTGGAAGCAGATAATGCTTTGACAGCTTTTTTGTTCTCTGACAATTTGACTGAATTGATTTTTCAAATTCTTTAATGAAAACAAAGAAGAGAGGTTTAGGTTTTAAAAATATAGATTTTTTTAATGTGAAACTTAGCAAGTAACAAAACCAAGTTAATAATATAAAATTCATTTTTCTTTGATTGATCATAATCAACAAAATCAAGTACCACATACTTCCAACATAACACACAATCATTATATATCTCATTTCTAATAAATACTAAGACTGTCACAGGACGGGTTGAGGCAGGAGAGCACACCACAGGATTTCTTCTCAAAACACAGGGTTTATTCCACAGGCCCGTAATCCACATGTGTAACATTCCACAGGCCCGTAATCCACATGTGTAACATTCCACAGGCCCGTAATCCACATGTGTAACATAACACAGGCATTAAACAACAACACTGGACATCCAACAAAGCACAAGACTGAACTTAAATACAGAAACAAACACAGAACAGGTGTGAGTCCAATCAGGGTGAAACAAGGGACAGGCGCAGAAACACAAATGAACAACAGGTGCGGGCAAATCAACGATGGCAGACAGGGTGCAAGGGATTCTGGGGAGTGTAGTCCAGTGACAGGAATGGGTGACAGACAGGCATGTTACAAAGACAATCTTCCAAAACATTTTGGTAAAAGGACAATACCAAAAAAAAATGAACAACGGTTTCATCAGTATCTTCTTTACAGAATGAGCAACTAGAAGAAATACAGGTGGTAAAGTAACACTTTCCTGCTGGAATAGAGAGCGAATTAACCTGTATTTTAATAAGAACAAAAACACAATTTACCAACAGGAGTATTAACAAGACTCAAAGATACACGAGAAAGAGAATGAGCACCTCTCAGTAAAACATGAGCGCCTGAAGGAATTGAACCCATGACAATTGAAAATTCTTTGGGAGAATCAGGGAATTGAAAATGTTTCAATTGTATGAAAATAACAACCCTTGCGAATTAATTAATTGGCTTACCAACAAAATATTCCTATCAAACCAATATTTAAAAAATATAGACTTATTCTTGTACAAAATATTACAATTATTCCAAATGAAATACTCGTGAGGTCATTTTGCTTGAATATCAAAGTCCAAGCACTGTCTATAAAATGCTGATAATGTTGCTGGTCATTTTTCTATTTTGTAGTAACAAAAGAAAATTGAGAAAAAAACGTAATTAGGAATAAAGTTCCACAAAGACACTAAGTTCTTTATTAAATGTTTTAACCAATTGACTTAATTTAAGGGACTAAAATCTAAACCTTAAGACCCCTCTTCTCACTTACATTCATCACAACAGACTTCCTAATATTATTAATTGAATTTTTCCACAAAAATTTAAAAAGTCTCTGATCAATAATTTGACCCAACTTCGGCTCCAAATAAACATGTTGAGCAGCATAAATGAGCCTAGAAAGGCCTTCTGCCTTAGCAAGATACACCCTACCCCTCAAAGAAAGATCTCTTTGTAGCCACTGGTTAAGCTTATTTTTGGTCCTTCACTATATCAACTCCTAAATAACAAAGCTTTTCTCTCACAAGAATACCATGAATAAAGAGGTCACTGCAATTTTTAATGGCCAAAAGCTCACATTTACGAATATTTAAACACAGGCCCGAAGCTTTGGAAAAGGAATCAATGGTGTGTATTGCCAGAGGGATCTGCATAGCATGTCTAAGAAAGAGACTTATGAGCACCTCCACTCCAGCAATAACTATTCCTTTCAGATGACTGTTTTTAACATGGGGTACATAGCAGCTAAGCTGCAAGAAGAAAAATGTAAGGTGAAATGGGACAGCCCTGCCTGATTTCCCTAGACATTTCAAATCCATGAGTTGCGCCATATTTTAAACCAACAGAACTACTGCGGTCTGTATATAAGGTGTTAATATCATTGCAAAAAAAAACTCCAGAACCAAACTTTTCGAGACACTGAAATATAAATGTATGCAAATAAAAGTCCAAAAAAAGAAGAAAGCTATACTCAGAAATCAAACTAGAATAATCTAAAATATCTAAAACTAAACGTATATTATTTGAAATATGTCTGTCATTAATAAAACCAGATTGAGACTCATCTATTATAGAACTGAGCACCTTTTTAATTCTATTGGAAAGTATGTGAGCTATAACTTTTTCTTTCACAAAAAAAGCTTCCTCTCTCCCTGGGTTTTCTCTCTTGCAGCCCACACCAGCCTCCATTGGACGTTGTGTTGGCAGCAGTTCGACAGCGGCCTCGACTCGATGCCTTCGACACTCACTCCCCGACGGTGCGTCGCGCAGTGATGGAATTGTGCAGGTATGTCAACAGAGCCGTCTGCATCCCCGGGACTCCCCCCATGGGGACGCGACCGCTCTGCCAGCCACCGAACCTCCCCCCCGGGGACGGTAAACAATATCTACATTTACATTTACATTTATTCATTTGGCAGACGCTTTTATCCAAAGCGACTTACAATTGAGGAAAACAGCAAGCGATTCGTCTAAGTAAGCAATATTCACGAGAGGTGCTAGTAATACAAGGTTTCAAATACAACGTCAAGATAGTATAAGCAAGTATATAGAGAACATTAGAAAAGGAAAAATAGGGGTAAAATGAATTTTTTTTTTTTTTTTTTTTTTTATGAGACAGTTAAGTGCTCATGGAAGAGGTGGGTCTTTAGCTGTTTTTTGAATTGTGAAAATAATCCAGCAGTCCTGATGGAAACAGGAAGATCATTCCACCAGCCGGGAACGGAGAAAGAAAATGTCCTTGAGATGGATCTCATGCCTCTCTGTGAAGGAACAATGAGGCGCCGCTCGTTTTCAGACCGCAGACTTCTGGAGGGGATGTAGGTCTGTAAGAGAGAGTTGAGGTAGATGGGTGCTGTGTTAGTGGCTGTTCTGTAAGCAAGCACCAGTGCCTTGAACTTAATGCGTGCCGCTACTGGGAGCCAGTGTAGAGAGATGAGCAGAGGTGTGACATGTGCTCTCTTGGGCTCATTGAAGACCAGGCGTGCAGCAGCATTCTGGATCATTTGCAGAGGTTTGAAGGCACAGGCTGGGAGACCGGCCAGAAGAGCATTACAATAATCCAGTCTAGAAATGACAAGTGCCTGGACGAGAAGCTGTGTTGCATGTTCTGTTAAGAACGGTCTGATCTTTCTAATGTTGTACAATGCAAACCTGCATGACCGAGTTGTTTTAGTAACGTGATCCTTAAAAGTCAGCTGATCATCCATGATTACCCCAAGATTCCTGACTGAAGTCGATGGGGTTATCTTAGATGGACCAAGTTGGATGGTAAGCTGGGGCTGTTCTGACGGGGTGGCAGGAATGATGAGAAGCTCAGTCTTGGCCAGGTTGAGTTGCAGGTGATGATCTTTCATCCAAGAAGAGATGTCAGCCAGGCAGTCGGAGACTCGTGTGGCTAGCATGGAATCGTCTGGATGAAATGAGAGGTGAAGTTGAGTGTCATCAGCATAACAATGGTAGGAGAATCCATGTGCTTGTATGATGGAACCCAGTGATGTGGTGTATATGGAGAAGAGCAGAGGTCCAAGAACCGATCCTTGTGGGACCCCGGTGACTAGTTGGTGTGATTTGGACACTTCACCTCCCCAAGCTACCTTGAACGACCTATCTGCGAGGTAGGATTTAAACCAGGAGAGTGAAGTTCCAGTGATGCCCAGTGACGATAGGGTAGACAGAAGAATGTGATGGTTAATCGTGTCGAAGGCTGCAGAAAGGTCTAAGAGAATGAGAACAGATGATTTGGACTCAGCTCTTGCCCTCCTTAGGGCTTCTGTAACTGTTAGTAGGGCAGTTTCGGTTGAGTGACCGCTCTTAAAGCCTGACTGGTTGGTGTCCAGCCTGTTGTTTTGGGTGAGGAAGGTAGACACCTGATTGAAAACAACCCGTTCAAGTGCTTTAGCTATGAACGGAAGGAGAGAAATGGGTCTATAATTCTCCAGTAGGGAAGTGTCATGTGTGGGTTTCTTAAGCAGCGGGGTTACCCGGGCCTGCTTGAATGCAGTGGGGAAAATTCCTGTATTAAGAGATGTGTTAATGATATGAGTGAGTGATGGTAGGAGTGTGGGTGAGATGGCTTGTAGTAGATGTGAGGGGATGGGGTCTAACGGGCAGGTGGTTGGGTGAGTAGAGAGCAGAAGTTTAGAGACATCATCCTCTTTAAGAGGAGAGAAAGAGGAGAGAAGATGGTCTGCTGTGTGTATGTGCGATGTGAGATCATTGATGGGTGGAGCTGAAAATTGTCTGCTGATAGACCTAGTTTTGTCTGTGAAGTAGCTGGCAAAGTCATTAGCCGTTAGGGAGTTAGACGGAGGTGGTGGAGGGGGACAGAGGAGAGTTTTAAATGTTTTGAAAAGCTTGTGGGAGTCTGAGGCGCTGCTAATTTTTTCATGGAAGAATGCAGATTTAGCAGTGTGAATGTCTGCAGAGAAGATAGAGAGTGAAGCTTGATACTTACAGAGGTCAGCGATGTCTTTTGTTTTGCGCCATTTCCTTTCAGTCGCTCTGAGTTTAGCCCGGTGTTCCCGGAGGGTATCGGACAACCAGGGACTGGAAGGAGTAGCACGTGCTGGCCTGGAGGAAATAGGACAGATAGTGTCTAGACACGAGGTTAGTGTTGTGAGAAGTGTGTCTGTGGCAGAATTAACATCTAGTGATGCAAAGTGTGTGAAGGATGGAAGGGAGGTTTCTATGACAGATGAAAGATGGGCAGGAGAAAGGGAGCGCAGATTCCGCCTAAATGAGACTGGTAGAGGAGTTGGTGAGTTGAGGGAATGCAGTATTAAATTAAAAGTGATGAAAAAGTGATCAGAGACGTGCAGAGGTGTAATCAAGGTGTTCTCTGTATCACAGCTGCGTGTGTAGATAAGATCAAGTTGGTTACCTGACTTATGGGTACCTGTGGTGGGGACTAGTTGGAGATTGAAGGAGGTAAGCAGTGAGTGGAAGTCTGAGGCATAAGGCTTCTCTAGGTGGATGTTGAAATCCCCAAAGACAAGAAGCGGCGAGTCGTCCTCAGGGAAAGACGAGAGCAGCATGTCTAGTTCTTCTAGAAATTCGCCCAGTTGACCTGGAGGGCGATAAATAACTACAATGTGGAGTTTTAATGGAGAAGTAATAGTTACGGCATGGAATTCAAAAGAATTGGTGTTGACTACGGAGGGGTAGGTGGAGAACTTCCAGTCTTTGGAGATGAGAAGACCGGTGCCACCACCTCTCCCATGCTGGCGGGGAGTGTGAGAGAAAGAGAAATTACTAGAGAGAGCTGCAGGGGTTGCTGTGTTCTCAGAAGTAATCCAGGTTTCAGTTAATCCTACAATACTAAGAGCAGAGTGGGAAGCAAATGCAGGGATGAAGTCGGATTTATTAACAGCAGATTGACAATTCCAGAGACCAATGGAAAGAGAGAGTGGAAGAGTAGAAGAGGTACAGATAGTGCGAAGGTTGGCGGGATTGCTCCGCCTTCCTCTGGTGAGAGAGTGTCGTGGGCGAGAGACCACAGGAATGAATTGGAAACACATGCTGTGCGAGTGAGTATAGAAAAGGCGAAAAAGAAAGTGAGAGAAAACAGTAAAAAAGGATTTTTAGATAAGATACTACTGTGCGTTGTCGGTTTCGTTGCTCGGTTGAGTCGCGCAGGACGAGTCGAATGGTCTTTACCTCGTCGGTCTTGAGTCGCGCAGGACGAGTCGAATGGTCTTTACCTCGTCGGTCTTCACGCGAGGAGGGCTGAACGCTTCCGCTGACGCTTCCGCGCCAGCGCCTCTATCTGTATTAAATGGGTTGCTAATCACGTAGTGAGTGGGAACAGCTGCCCGTGCGTTTCAAATTAGCAAGACAAAGCCTAAATGAACACGCAATGGCTCAAGTCGAATCTAATGCTGGACTCTTCCGGACTTAAGTGCTAATTTATCCAAAGGTGAAAAGCTTTCCTGTAATCTAAAATCAACTAGCTGCAAACAACACTCCAAAGCACCATAGACTTATAAGGAAAATAGATCAGAGAACGAAATAATTCTCACTACTTAGCAAATATATCACCTAAGCGTCATACAACAGAAACATATAATATACACCGAACACTTACGCGTGCGCTCTTGCCGTGACTACAGACTACTCGCTTATCCTGGCAATGAGCTGTGAGCCCGCAGTTTAAATAGCTACTCCTACAGTCGCTGCCCGTGCGTTTCAAATTAGCAAGACAAAGCCTAAATGAACACGCAATGGCTCAAGTCGAATCTAATGCTGGACTCTTCCGGACTTAAGTGCTAATTTATCCAAAGGTGAAAAGCTTTCCTGTAATCTAAAATCAACTAGCTGCAAACAACACTCCAAAGCACCATAGACTTATAAGGAAAATAGATCAGAGAACGAAATAATTCTCACTACTTAGCAAATATATCACCTAAGCGTCATACAACAGAAACATATAATATACACCGAACACTTACGCGTGCGCTCTTGCCGTGACTACAGACTACTCGCTTATCCTGGTCTGTCCCCTAGTTCTCCTGTCATGGTCCCTGAAAGCTTGGCTAGAGCTATCCACACCATCGCCTTGGCTAGAGAGGATGATCCGTCTCGACTACGTGATCCAGTTTGCCAGACGCCCACCCAGGTTTCGGGGTATACTGTTCACCTCAGTTTGAAGAAAGAATGCTCCCGTGCTTCAGGCCGAGGTCGCCACTCTTCTGGCAAAACATGCGATCGAGCCCATCCCCCCAGCCGAGATGTCCTCTGGGTTTTACAGCCCGTACTTCATCTATTGTTTTAGATGTGAGGAAGATGGTGATCTTGCCCGTAGCTGTAGTAATGGTCCTGGTCCCATAAAGTTGCAGAAAAATAATGCAAGCTGAGAGAGAGACAAGCCCAGTTGGATTACCATCACGATCCATTTAAGCTTTTAAACAGAAATCGGTCTCTATAGAGGGGCATACAGAGAGAAAGAAGTGCTCTAAGAAACCTAAACATCATTCAACAAACCTGCCTGCAGCCATTTACCTCTGTGAAACTTACCTAGAGGACTAGTGGGAATAAAGTGTACTGCCCAAATCACTGTTGGTAAAGAAAACGTTTCCTGTCTTCTAGATACGGGATCCAAGTGACCACAATCCCCTGGTCATTTTATGAACAACACTTGTCAGACTGTCCCTTGAACCCATTGGATAACTTGCTGGAAGTGGAGGGTGCAAATGGACAGACTGGGCGTTACCTCGGTTATGTGGAACTGACCCTGAAATTCCCTGCGGAGTTCCTTGGATCAAAAGCTGAGGTGGCTACTCTAGCTCTTGTTGTTCCAGATTTTATGAACTTGCCTCAAATTCTGATTGGCACAAATGTCCTTTACTGTGATTATGTCCAGAAGCCTGCACTACTCAGTCCAGCTCCCAGGGCTACTGTGCAATGTTCTAGAAGCAAGACACAGACAGCCATGTGATGATACAGTAGACTGGGTGAAATATAAGGGAAATGTTCCAGAAGTGGTACCTGCTGGGAGTACAGTTTTGCTAGATGGACAAATTCTGGTAAACAGCCCTCGCAAAGAGAAGTTGGTAGCTTTAGAGTCATCAACCTCTGGCACCTTACCATGCTGTTTGCTGGTTTCCAACTGTTTGCATAATCTGCCTTTAAAGAGGTACCACCAGCTAACAGTTGTGCTAAGAAATGAAACCCAGACTGATATTACCATCCAGTCCAGAACTATAATAGCTGAGATGCATGCAGTCCAGAGTGTAATGAAAAGTGGACCAGCAAGTTCCAGTGCTGTAGATGGAAAGACCGCTGCTTGTTCCAATCTCAAATTTGACTTTGGGGATTCTCCCTTGACACCTGAATGGAAAAAAAAACGAATAACAGATCATTTGAGTTCCATGTCTGAAGTCTTTGCTTTGCATGACTTAGATTTTGGACACACTGATAAAGTTACCCACCGAATAAAGCTTAGTGATGAGACACCCTTCAAACATCGAGCTCGGCCTATTCACCCTCAGGACCTTGATGCAGTACGGAAGCATCTGCAGGAATTGTTAGCTGCTGGAGTCATACGAGAGTCAGAATCACCCTTTGCTTCCCCCATTGCAATTGTACGGAAGAAAGACAATTCTGTCCGTCTGTGTATTGATTTCAGGAAACTCAATTGACAAACTATTAAGGATGCTTATGCCTTGCCAAATCTACAAGAGGTATTGTCGGTTTTGACTGGGGTCAAAGTGGTTCTCTGTCCTTGACTTAAAATCAGGATATTATCAAGTAGAGATGGAGGAAGCTGAAAAATGTAAGACAGCCTTTGTCTTTGTAAGAAAGCCTTCAGCCTTTGAAGGTACTTGGAGCATTGGTGATCCCCTGGGCCTCCTATTGAACTCCCGGAACCCCAGGGGATCACCAATGCTCCAAGTACCTTCCACAGGCTGATGGAGAGATGCATGGGGAATCTAAACCCGAAGGAAGTATTAGTCTTCATTGACATTCACATGGAGCATCAATGCTTCTCTGCAGTACATTTTGTCACTTTAGAATGTTAAGTTCTACTTCTGTAGTTATTTTGGGGAAAGTAACTCAAAAGAATTACAGAAGTCATGTAACGTATTACAATTCTGAGACAGTAATATTATAAGGTAAGGGATTACTTTTGAATAACACTAATAAGTAATCTGAAATGTATTACAGTTTGGAAGTTACTTGCACAACACTGCTGTTGTTACTATGATGATCGCGTCAGAACCACGGTTCAGACATGCCCTCCGTAAAGCGTTGACGCTGACTCCATGTGAACCGGGCGTTAGTGATGGCGAAGTGAAGCTACATTACATGTATCAAGTTGTCAAGCATGTTTGACCCAATTCCGATTTTTTTCCTCCAATGTGGCACAGATCGGATATGACCCATGACCGTGTAAACAGGAAAAAAAAACACATGCATTCGGATATTTCGAGATCGTTTTCAGGCCTCATTCATATGTGGAAATAAATCAGATATAAATCAGATATGTGCCTGTCACGTAAACATCGCTGTCACAGCTAACAGCACGCCTGTGATGCTTGTACTTTTCTCTGTGAACTTGAAACGCAAACGGGATATGTTTGATGCTGCCTGGGGAGATTTTTAAACTCTGGTATAAGAGCTATAAGAGTATTTAACACACTCTAGATCGTTTCTACGTTGTGAATAAAGACTATTTTTGTAAAGAGGTGTTTATAATGTGGTTTTAGCGTTAGCCAAATGCTAATAGCTAACATGTATTTCTAATGAAAGGAGAAAAGCGCAGCATTTGTTTATACCTTCGAGCGTGTACACCTGGAAAATTCCGGTTTCTTCCGCTGTGCACGTAAATGATTTTCCTTGGTGAGTTTATATTGTTTTTATGTTATTATTATCAAATGGTTTAAAGTTATGTTAAAGGTGCTATATGCAAACATTGTGCTAAAATGTGTGTTAATGTGCATTTGTAATTTTAATTACAAGGGGATGCAGACAGAGACAATACAGAGTCACAGACAAATCTCACTAGCCAATGAGAGTAAAGTTCCCTTAAGTCCCGCCCTCACATGAGGGTTGAGCCAGAAAGGCGAACGTAAACTTGAGAAGCGAAAACGAAAACTTGGGAAGCGCAACTGAAAAATCTAGCAGCAAATTCATAAACCATTATTTGCAAAAGCGAAACTTAGAAAACTATTAAGAAAAAATGCAGTTAATTTGAAAACAATGTTACATCTTGCAATCAAGTTTATTGTTTTCATTATCAGAGTGTTTTTTTTCTTTCTCATTGTATATTTTTGTTTGTATTTTAAAAGTTTGCGTTCATTTTTATTGGCACAAATCTAATCCCATATTGTACTGAGATGCTTATTCGCGATGCACAGTCAGCAAAAAGGTCAGCTTCCTGTGCTTGTATTTTTACTCATACGTTCCAGTCACGCTGTTGCCTGATTAAGAGCAACACTTAACATAAAAATAGTACACATAAGATAAAGCCGGACTTGTTGACAGGAATAAAAGCTGGCAAACGAGACATAGTCAAATGTGCGCATGTCACAAAGTCATTCCGATTGAAAGCACCTGTGTTACACCGGCACATGTAAACAATAGATCAGATTAAAATAACATCTCATGTAAACAATCCACCAAATCTTTTGATCCGAATGATTTTAATCGGAATGACAAAAAAAGTGTACATGTAAACGTGCCTACTGATGTTCATCTGCTGAAGGTGATCTGTTCTGATCTGGATCTTGGATCTGTTCAATTCTCCATGTTTTGTGACTGTGGAGGTTAAACTGGCGAGCCACCCATAGAGGGAAACCCTTTGGACTTCCTGTGTAAAGAGACATTTGTTTACTATCGAAACGGTAGGATTGAAATCACTTAACATCACTTTCCTCATTCAGGAAAACCCTTAAAGACTGAATTTAAAGAATTTGTGGATTTCTGGAATAGACTTTATAAACTGATTGTTCCAAGGGAACATTTCCAATATAATATTTGGGGAAATTCATCAAAGTGATATCTGACTGTTGGTATACTTTGAGGTATTCAAAGCACTTTTATTAGTTGTTCATTTCTGTTTTGAGGGGGGGGGGGTATTTTTTGGGAAATTTGTTGAGGCATTAAGTAGAGGTCGACTGATCTTGGATTTTGCCGATAACGATAACTAAGGTGGGCACTGACTGCCGATAACAGATAAATTAACGGATAGTTTTGACAATTTACTGAATTCAAACACAACACTCATAACAACTGACAACTCATTCACTGAGCTCAAACATAACACAACATAAAGTTGTGTTGAACTTTATTATAAATTAAAACACACAATACAGAAATTACAAAATAATTTGTTATTTTAAATAAAAAGTAAATATCAATATATATTATTAACTATCAACAAACCTTAAAGTAAGCAAATGAAAATAATGCTAAACCAAAGTAACATAAAGAACAATCAAAACAGATTCTAAATATCTAAACCGTATAGCATGTATAGCATAAAACTGTGTAGAAATTTATCACAAATAAAGTAAATATAGTCTGAACTTTTAAATAAAAGATACATTTTTATATATTAAATATATTAATCAACCCTAAAATAAGCAACTGAGAACACTTCATCAAAGAAAATCAATCAAAATATGATACAAAATATCAACTTTATTGTTTTGGCATGTCCGTTTTAATACTCAAACTTCAGAAAATGTCAATTATAATGCAAAAAGCACAGTTCCTGAGCATGGTTTCCAGTCAGTCGACTTCTCCTGGAGTCATAAATTATGCCCACCTCACTAAACACTCTTTCACTTGGCACAGTGGATGGTGGGGGGCACAGGATTTTTTTGGTCTTAGATCACACTTCATTTTCTGCCACCACTGCAGAGGATTGTCACCACGTTCAATGACAGGCTCCAACAAATAGCATTCAAGCTCACTTTCAAAACTGTGCAGCCCCTTAGAAACGGCTGTGGCTCCAAGGACCTTGCATACAACGTGTCCACTAAGGTGGATTGATAAAGTTTCTGCTTCTTTGCCTCTGGATCTGATTCCGAACCCTCATCCTCTTCAGGTGTTTCTGCAGTAGAGCTTGGCTGTTCTTTGAGTGCACCATTATGCTCTTCAGCTTCCTGCTTTAGCCACAGTTTTGCATTTTGGAGTGTTTCTTCTGAGGCAAAGGCATGGCCCTTGTATCGGGGATCAAGGAGAGTTATAGGACCAAACTTTTCGTTTTCTCTCCCTTGAAAAATCGCTTTGTCAAGCTGTCTAGCATTGTCTTGCATAATGTTTTGATCCCTCCTGTGGATCATCAGCATCAGCTTCAAAACAGACACACTTGGGATAATGCATGCTGCTAATGATTCAAAATGGCTCATCTCCATTGTGATTTCTTCTATAGGAATCAGCGTGTCAATAAGGTTACAGACAATGTCCCACTGTGTGGCAGATAAACAGGAGATATGGCTGTGTTCACCAGCATAGACTTTCAGTGCCCGCCTCTGTTCATACATTCTCTGCAGCATGTAAAGTGTCGAGTTCCACCGAGTTTGAACTGCTTGGATTATGTTGTGCACTGGGAGGCCCAGCTTCTCCTGAATGGTCCATAGCCTCTGTTTGGCCAGTACAGAGTGCCCAAAGTGAGTTGCACAGTTTTTCAAAATACCAATAATGTCCAGGACCGCTCTCTGACTAGATAGGTCATCATTGATACCAAGCAGAAGGGTGTGAGCAGTGCAGCTTATATGAGATAGTTCAGCTAGAGTCATCCCTTTTACCATGTTTGCTCCTCCATCTCTTAGGACAAGAACTACACCCTGGTGCAATATCCCAATGCAATATCTTCTAACATTTTAACTGCCTGTGTGTGATCCAGTCATTGGCTTGACATTGAGCACCACTTGCAATCTGGACCAGTCCTTTAAAATGAAATGATCAGTTACAGTAGGTTCATCGGGGACTCAGTGGTACCAGACCAACAGTCAGTTGTAAAGACCATGAATGGGGCTTTGTCCTCTGTCACAAGACTTTTTACTTTTGTCAAAACGGTTCTGTAGAATTTTTCTTCTTTAATCCTGTATCTTGCTTCCATAAGGGCCACGAGCCTTTTAAATCCAAGGTCTGAAACCACTGAAAATAGTTGGTTGTCCACAGCAATCATTTCTATGACAGCTGCATCAATCCTGACAGACCTTGGATCTGTATTCTTCCATTCTGTTTTCTTTTCAAAAAGTTGTGATACTGAGGGTTAAGAAGGGTCTTTTGTGTCCTTCTTTTTAGCTTCTTCACTGCTTAAGATGACTCCAGGATGGTGGTATTTTTACCTGAAGATGTTGTTGACCCCATGCTGATTATTTTGTATTAGATATTACACTGTGCCTTCCTGGTGACACTTCAGTAAAATACTCCCACACCGGTACTTTCCTCAAAGCCTTTGTCATCTAAAAATATTAAAAATGGGAGTTAAAATATTACAGGTCAAATGTTAAAAATGTAAAAAAAAATTAAACCGTAATATTCTCAAATATAATATCAAATAACTATAAGTCTACCTTAAGAATAAGTTTATCATAAAAATACAGCATGCTATGTTTGTTTGACTATGCTGAGCTGCGTAGAACGATCATAAAACAGCATAAAACCTTGCACTGTACAGATCAGACTGGCCTGACTTTGTAACTACGCAGCTTTAAAGGTCCTGAGTGTAGTTTTTAGCGGCATCTAGCGATGAGGTTGTGAATTGCAACCAGCCGTTCACTCCACCCCTCCCCCAAGCACTACGGAGTCTGTGATTAAGATGTCGTCACGTTTTCGCTTCTTTCCCAAAAGAGTTAACGTATTTATTAAATGCGCTCTGTAGAGCAGTTTGTCCGTTTAGGGATACTATAGTCACAACATGGAGAATTCTATATAAGGTGAGCCCGCGGTGTATGTAGATAAAAATAGCTCATTCTAAGGTAATAAAAACATAACGCTTCATTGTGTAAGGTCTTTATACACAGCTAAACACATAGTTATGTATATTATATTGCATTTCTGTTAATAGAGCCTCCAAAAACTAACACACAGCACCTTTAAGATAATCTAATAAAAATAACACATGAAAAAATGAGCTGAAATCAGACCTTAACTTTTCGTACTTTTCTCTTGGCTGCATGAATGCTAAATGACATTCTCTAATTGGTCGCTTTAAATATTGAACTTATATGTTATGAAATGGACAAACGTGATTGCTATAAACTAAGGCAAAACACAGTAACAATCAAGACATGTAAACATTGTTTCGTATTTGGGTTTTAATGTTTTTCCTACGCTTAATGTTAGCATTCTCTGAGCCTTGTTGGCAAACATACTACTTAATCTGTTCTCCGCTAATGCAACATCTAGTCAACCTGGGGTGGCCAACTAGATTCCAGTGGGGGCCGGTGCCACCCCTGGCCACCATGTAGACACGCCCCTGCTGCCTTTGTCACATTACGGCACACCACACACTATAGGATCAAAGAGGTTAAATCTATAATTTTACATTTTATAATAATAATCATCAGTATTCTATACCAGACATTATTTTGGACATATTGTATATTTAATAGTGCAGAATAGAATGGAAAATAGAACTCACTTGTTGACACTAAATGGGGGGTCAGTTTAGTGTGAGTGCATGCACGCTCATGTCAGAAACACCCTCTTACGCTGCAGCTGAAGAGTGTGCACATACAGAGATGCGTATTCTCATGACTTCAGTGTTAGTGATGCTTAGAATTGACAGTGGAATGCTTATATGAAATAAACTCTCAGATCAGCTCTGGAGATGGATTTCATGTGTTCATGTCCTCATACAGTGAGACGCAGACAAATGCACGTGCAGCTCATTTACATTCACACAAAACAAGCTGATGACATATTTCAAGACAAGAGCCGGTGTAATGAAACCGGATCGCGCCTCCGCAATTCCTTCCGTTTCCACATCGCGGAAAGCACAGGGCTCTAAATATGGACTCAGTGCAGCAGGAAAACAATTTGTAAGTGCAAAACAAGTAAAATAGCGGTGCACCATTAATTTATATCACACACAAACAAGCACCGCAACAAACACACCTCACACAAAACAAGCGGTTCTGTCTAAATCACATGCACCCGTGCTACACAGGTAAATGTATTCTTCCACTCTCATCATAACTCACATATTTTACCATGCAGAGCAACCCTCTCTGAATTATATTTACTACAAGTCATTATAACATTTTCTATAACATTGCATACTTCACACGCATCTGTCATTCATTTTCCAATTAAATGTCAAGTGGATTTAAGCCTAGTGTGCCCGAGCCTTAGTCTTGACAAAATGATTTCTTCTTTCTGGAATTTTCCTTTAAATGGTTTGTAGTAATGTCTCCCTTTCCTATCTGTATCCCACTTCTTCTGCCAGGTCTTCCTCACTGCCATTCTTATTAGTGATTTGGCCTCCCCTTTTCCAAAGGGAACTTTGCAATCTTATCTGCTTTCTCATAACCCTTAACACCGACATGAGCAGGAACCCAGCAGAACTAAATATGTACTCCAGCTCTTTGAGTTCTCAACATTAACATAAATATTTCCAACATTAGGTCGTCTCTTCTTGTCTCATTCGAATTCAGGCTGCTTAGAGCTGCAAAGGAGTCAGAGCAGATGACCACATTTTCAGGTTTTATTTCTTCTACCCATTGTAATGCCAAAATAATTGCTATTGTTTCTGCTGTAAATACTCAGTGTGTATTATTTATATACTCCTGCTCCAACATCCATCCGTGTATATTGAAATATAACTATAATATTCTCTCTTAATATACTCCTGTACTAATGAACCATTGTTTCCGGCACCTCTTTCTTCCCATTCTCTCTTCTGCTCAAAAGGTTTTAAGTTTACATTGGGTACCGGCAAGATCCATGGTGGGACATTTCCCCACAAAATGTTTTCCGTTTAGTCAATTTTTTTCTGTTACAGGCTTAATAGTCCATTCAAATCCTTTTCCTTTCCTTTGATGTGTATACTCCCAGGAATCATCTAATACCTTCATTGTGGGTAATTCCTCTCCAGATTCTTTTAACTTAACCCAATAGGCGAGTGACGAGTTTTTGCGTCTTAAATATAATGGCATTTCTTCTGCCTCAATCACCAAGGCATTAGTTGGAGTTGTTTTTACAGCACCAACACTAATTCTCAGTGCCCTGTACTGTATTCTATCTATTTTTTTTAAATGACTCTCAGCTGCTGATCCATAAATCATACATCCATAGTCTAAATATGACTGGATTAAAGCCCTATATATGTCTAGCAATGATTGTTTGTCTGCTCCCCATTCTTAACCTGAAACTGATCTCATGAGATTGAGAACTTTTCTGCATTTAGTTTCAATATATTTAACATGAGTCTTCCATATACATTTCTCATCAAACCAAATTCCTAAATACTTAAACTCCTTAACAGTTTTTTCCCCCTTGTGTTTGATTGACATATGACTTTGCCAATTTAATTCCAGAGTGTTATCTTTCCTTCTCTTTTTGGAGAACATCATGTAGCATGTCTTTTCAACTGACATCTTAAATCCGCAGTTGGATGACCATCTCTCAACCTTCTTAATGGCTCTTTGAATATTATTAATCACATATTTAATATTCTTTCCTTTTTTCCATATAGCCCCATCGTCCCCATAAAGAGACAACCCTATACCTGCACCCAGCTCCACAAAGATGTCATTTATCATCATTATATTGAACAAGACTGGACTAATAACACTACCCTGAGGTACACCATCTACAATATCAATCTCATCTGATACAGCATCTTCAACCTTTACACAAAAAGTCAAATTAGATAAAAAGTCACTGATCCAATTAATCATCCTTCCACTTATACCCATATTATATAACTTAATTAGCAGCCCCTCTCTCCACATGGAATCATATGCGTTCTCAATATCGAAATAACCAATTGCCATAACTTCTTGCATCTTTCTGAAACCCGCTTTGACATGTACTAAACAATCCTCTTTGTTCTATTTAACATGATGTCAATGAACAATAGCCTTTTCCATCCACTTACTCAAATGCCATGTTAAAGCCATGGGTCTATAGTTTCCAGCATTATCTTGATTTTCCCTGGTTTACTAAAAAGTTACATGAGAGCCCTTTTCCAGTTATTAGGTCAAATACCTTCTCTCCATATCTTATTAAATGGATTTAAAATAACTTCCATGGCTTCATCTGGTCGTGGTCTAAACATAGCATAGCACATAAGGTCTTGTCCTGTGGCTGAGTTACTTTTCTTCAATGCCAATTTTATCTTGTGTGTAAAATCCATGTCATGAGATTAACCATTATTATCATTTTTCTCCAGTACCTTAGAGTGTGTCCTTATCATATGCTCTTTCTGTTGATTTTGTTTTTCATCTAAATGACTTCCACTATGTATACTTGCAGATTTCTTACCCAAAAGATCTGCTTTCTTTTTATTTGTAACTGCCAGATATTCACCCTCCGGAATTCTAGTTGAGTACAAAATTATTCGATCAATTTGTCCACATTTTTCATGCTCATGCTCCCCTTCACATATCGCACATCTTTGTTTCCCTTTACATTGTCCTGCTGTATGCCCTATTCTCTGGCATTTAAAACACTGTATTGGAGCTGGGATAAATTCCTTAACATCATAGCTCAGATAACATATTCTTACTTTCCTAGGCATGATGTCTTCAAATTCAAGTAGGACTGCTAGACTATCCATTTTTCTCCAATTTCTATGCTTTTCAAGTCTCATAGCTTTCATCACCTTTCCTCCTTTTGGAAACACAACATTTTGCGCTGCCAACACAGTGCTCTACCACTGAGCCACAGGAACAAAAAGATCAAATATTAGATCAAGCTGTATTTGTTCAAATAAAGCAATGTTTCCAGCCCAGATTTGACAAATCAATGACTGTTTTGATCATCTTAAATGTGTCATAACAGGTTGGGGAGCATTGTTTGAATTGCATTACATTGTAGACAAGATTGGAAATAATAATTAACATTATGGGTAACACTTTATTTTGACAGTCCCTTTTGAACATTCTGTTGACAATAATTGTTTTGCTTAATTAACTCAATTAACTCTCATTACAGTATTAAAAGACTGTCTGGTTAATATCTTCTAACTCATTTTTTTTTGATGGTCTTATTACAAATCAATAGTACAGCAAACAAAATGTTCAAAGAGATCATCAAAATAATGTGAAACTATTACATTAAAAATTAATTAGTAAAAACAATAATATTAAAAATATAATGAAAAAAGTGTATGAATTAGAGTGTTCCAGCTGTGCACAGACACACCAATGCTGACAAACACCTTGCTTATACAATGTTGCACTTTAAAATGGAAAATTAAAAACACATTGTACGGTATAGTGTAAGGCTAAATGGTTAGAGAGTCGGACTTGTAATACAAAGGTTGCAGGTTTGAGTCTCAGTACCAGCAGGGATGGGGGGGAATGACCGGCGCTCTCTTCCACATTCAATACTACGACCACAAGGTACCTTAGACCCTTGAGAAAAGGCACTGAACCCCAACTTCTCTCCTCCGGGCGCTGCAGCAAAATATGGCTGTCCACTGCTCCGAGTGTGTGTTCACGGTGTGTGTGTGTGTGTGTGTGTTCGCTAATCACTACTGTGTGTGCACTTGGATGGGTGAAATGCAGAGCACAAATTCCAAGTACACCATCCTATGCCACACATCACATCAATCCAGGTGGAAACTAGTTCAACTAGTCTAGTTGACCTCAAAGAATAAACATGGCATATGAAAGCTGTGGTCAGCTATGATAATTGTGATAATTGTACAAAATATCAACGTTGTATGGACATTCTTATTATGACGTTAAGATGATGTTGGATTTTTGTCATCATACCGACTAACCAAATGCAACTAAATGTTGTCTGGAGCATAAAAACTTGAAAGACATTGGGAAAGCACTTTTTATTTAACTAATGATTAACACATTATAAGTATACCAAAATGTGATATACTTATATTAATTTTCACCAAGGTATTTGTGTGTATATATCATCGCCTTGGAATTATAAGGTTCTATCTGCGTTATGAGCAGTTTTGAGATTTTGCATTTCAAATAACAAAAATGATATAAAGAACAAATTTCTCTTTCATACTTGAAAAAGACAGAGACCCTAAATGTATTATAAATGTGATACAATATTAACATTTTCTGAAAATTGTAAATGGGGAATTTTGGATCAGGTCATATAGAACCTTCTAATTCTGAAAAATCATTTTCGGCTCGAATTATAAGATTCTTATTTTTATGACACTTAGTTCATATTTCAGGACACTTTTCTTTCTTGTTAAAGTTAAGCAGAACAAGATTAGCTAATTGTTGTATCTAAATAGACCCTTATAATTCTAAGATGACGATAAGTACAGTGTGTTAAGTTTAAAGGCTTTGTGTGTAGACGTATAGTGTGTAGAGTTTAAAGGCCGTGTTTGTATATAGTTGAAAGGTTAGTGTAGTGTATAAAGTTGAAAGGTAAACATGTGTACAGAGTTGACAGTAGGCATGTATAGTCTTTACAGAAACAAATCACACTCAACAAAACTTCACAAAATTACTAAAATTGTTTTAATTTAATGTAGATACAGGCCTGTATACAACCTTTATCATAAACTTGCAGCTTGCAATAGCCTATAACATATTGGCAATTTCATGATTAAAAAATAAATTATTTTAATTCAGAGGTTTCTGTTCTGGGAGACTGGAAAACAAACTGATCTATGCCTCAGAATTGTTTATAAACATTTGTAACAAGGATTGTAAATGATCTATAATTTTTATGACTGTGTAGTGTTTAATGGGTTTCAGCTCTCTCAGTCTTTAATAGAGTCCAGATACAGATTAAAGGGTAAGTTCACCCAAAAGTAAATCAGACAGACAGATTTTTTGGGTGAACAATTCTTTTAACGTGAGATGTCCAGTGCTGTTCCACAATTTATCTCAGGCACTGGTACAAGAGATGGTGCCATCTTCTTTTTTACGAGATGACGTTTTTGCTCCCTTCTTGTCAACACACCAGCAGTGGCCTCTTTGCATTCCCCGTGATGAACGACACTGTTTAAAGAGTCAAAGAAAGCACATTTTAAATGGTAACTGTTAAACGTGTATATTGAACTAATATACATCACAAATGAAGCTGTAGCTTATTGATCTGCTTTAATGAACCTGATATATGTAGCTGTTTGGTTGTCTTTTTTAAATCCTTGAACAGTATCATAACTCAGATATACACCTGTTTTCTCTGGAAGAACCCGTGTCTATCACAGTTAGGAATGTAGATATGCTGGATTGAATGAATAACTGTCAGCTCAATACCTTGGAGCACTGTATTTAGCAATTTACGACAAGGACCCTGCAAAAGTAAACAATGTATGATCATGAGAAATGCCATTGGGATTGCACATGTTTTTTTATTTATGTACACTGTAAAACAATGTGTAATGTGATTAATAAGTTTTTTTTTTTAAATAACAGCAACTTATCAGTCAAGATTTGAAATAGTTGGTTGAAATGACTTGACAGTCAAATAGATTAAACTTAAAAAATTAAGACAGCAACAAATGATTGACATTGTATGTATGTATGTATGTATGTATGTTTGTATGTTAACAAGAAATAGAAATGACCTTTTCATTGTTCTCAGCAGTCGATGGTCTGTAGTCTAAAAAATAATTAAATATTCATAATTTGTAATGTTATTGATTTATAGCTGATAAGCAATAAACACGTGTACCCTTCTACTCAAAACCAAACATTTAAATAATTTTAGTCTTTTAATAGATATCACTAACACCAGCAATCTTACCTGTAGGTGAAGGTATGTCAGTAATGGTCCTTTTGATGTTCTTGCAAAGCCCTCGTCCCAGAAGCAGTGCCTGAAGAGGGCCTTGCTCTCCAAGAGGAGGAATACAGCGAAGACCCTGAGCACATGGCAGAGTGTAAACCCCACAGGGTTCATCTAATGTGAGAAAGGATGTACTGTCCGGCCCTGGTAAATGTTCAGCTACATGAATCTTAAAGCTGTCTGAGAACCCATCACAGGATTCCTTGCACCCATTCCTTAAGACCAATGCCAAGGAGTTGGAGCTAAATAAGCAAAGCTGAACTGGAACCAAAAGGATTAGTAAATCATGCAAAAAAAACATCTTTGTCCACTGAATCTCAGCAGGTTCTTTTAATTTTAGTTTGTGGTCTTCTTTATTTTGATGCTCCCTTCTAATACTGAGGATAAGGATAGTAATTACAAATGGCCTGAAAATGCAACATGGGCTGCTTTTAAAGAGTTGAGGTGGGTGGCTGAGAGCAATAGATGCTGGGAGTTAGAAAAGAGGTGGAGTTACACAACATTTGGCTCTGCATTATTATCCTTCCTATTTCTTCCACACCTAGTGATGTTAAAATGTAGCTGTAGCCTTGCACTCATAAGCTGTGTTGATGTTCATTAAGTTTCAATTAATAATAATAATAATAATAATAATAATAGCTGTGTTTTTTAAAGCTTTGGCATTACCCTGCTACCATAGAATAAGTACACCATGCAACCCTATACTTTGCTGCGTATTATTGTATCAATATTAACCAATATTAATTGATTTGACAGCAAGAGAGGATGTCACACCCACATGTTGCAAGACCCACAAGACTTACTATACCAGAGACAAATAGCTTCATTGCAGAGTATCCCATCTTTTCCAATCGTGTCAGTGTTTTTTCCTCTCACAAATGCACACAATCCTTTTTCATGAGATCATGGCTGATGGCTTAATGACTTTCAAAAACTTCTCCCTTGATCTGTCATTGCACTGATTTCCCCTTCACATTGATGTCATATTAAATCAGTTTAAGAAGGAAAAATGAACGCTAAATCACAGGTGTTTCTGTGTGAGCTCAGGAAAAATGAACAAGATCTTTCCCCTTCACTCAAAACATTGCTAAAGGTTTAACTAACATCCAAGGGAACATGCTGTGTTTGCGCTTGTCAGGCAATATCCAAACACCATGGAAGGCATGCATGTTGTTGGCAACCAGCTTCATGCCTGTGGCTTTAACTGCACATAGGGGAGTGACCTAACATCTGTCAATCCCTATCTACTGACTTTGAAAAATTACTCTTTTTCCACATTATAGCACATTAATAATAAGTATTATTGTCTCATGAGTGTTAAATGCATGATCATGTAATACATTATTTAGTCTATTCAAATTATTATCAGTGTAAGGGATTGTCAGAAAGTATAAAACTACGGTAACGCTTTAGATTACGGCCCGCAATGTTCTGCATAATTAAACAGAATTTACAGCGTAACTAATTGTAACAATAATGTACCTCTACAGTACATATCTGTAAGTAAAGGGGAACAATATGCAAAGTTTGGGGAATAAAGGGTAAAAATTCAATAAAAATATTTAGACTGTAAGTATTTTAAAATTAAATATTATTACTGCACGTGGTGCATGACCTGCAGTAGCCTATGCTATGAACACATACTACATTTTGTAATCACAATGTTATACATATTTTAATTAATTACTACGGGGTTCTTATTGTATTATTATAGCAAACATGAAATATTGGGGAAATTATGTGTTAAGTTTTTGCGCAAGCAGAACAGCCCAAATGAAGTGTTCCATATCTTGTCTGGGAAGTGCTGTCTGTCAACTACAAATGTGACAAAGTTTTGACTAGGATTATTTTTAGTTGATTGATTTTAGGATTGTTGGTCTCAAATATTTTTTGTTAACTATGTGTTATTCCTGTTATTATGAGTTATTTTGTATGTTTAAAATCAATGATGATCTTTGACACTATTATCAAGTATTTCAAGGGAGGTTGGATTTTTATATGTTTTTATATGACATGCAGTTGCCTCATAGAAAGTTATAAAACATGGGAACGAATGTGCGTTTTCCTTTAAATTCTATTAAAAAAGCTAGTGGGTCTTGATATAATTAAAGTGAAAAAGTTTGAGAACCCTTGCTGTTGTCACACTTTCAGGGACACACCACAGGATATGCAAAAACAAAGGCAGGTAATCCACAAAAACACTAGTAAATAGCTGAAAACAGGCAGGTAAGTAATCCACAAAAACACGGGTAAGTATAAAACAGGCAGGTAAACAAACCAGGAGAAATAGGTGCATGGGTGCAGTCGAGGAAGACTCCCCTGACGCTGGGAGAGTACCGTACCCACTCCGGAGGAGGATGCCCCTCACCTCTATGATGAACAGTAGATCAGGGTCCGGTAGACAGAGTGTGGGTGCGGTACAAAAGGCTTCATTAAGCCACTAGAAAGCTCAAAGGGCTTCGGGGCTCCAAGACAGGGACTTGGACCGTTTGCCAGTCATGGCGGTGAGAGGAGAGGCAATGGAGCTGAATCTTGCAATGAAGCGCCGATAGAAGTTGGCGAACCCGAGGAAGCGCTGCATCTCTCTTACGGTGTTGGGTTGTGGCCAATTTTGGTCCATTGTGACTGAGTTATGGGTTTTATTATATATCCAAGGAACGTCTCGGTTATGACTGTAACCTCTGTTCCCTGATAGAGGGAACGAGACGTGTCGGCAGATAGGGTTGAACTTGAGAACTTATCTCTTCCGAGAGGAATATCAAAAGGCCAATGCAGCCGCATGCCAGTCCCCGCCCCGGACTCCGGAGGATGGCGTGCGCATTCATTTATCTTTGTGCTGAGAAACACAATGTCGAGTGACCAACAGAAAGGGAATTGTATGGTTGACTGGTGAAATTGACATTTTTTAGTTTGAGGTACAGATGGTGTTTGCGGAGTCTTTCTAGGATACGGGTGACGTGATGGACGTGATCTGCTGGGGTGTGAGAGTAGATGAGGATGTCGTCTAGGTAGATTATGGTGAATTTACCCAGTAGGTTGTGGAAGATCTCGTTAATGAAGTTCTGGAAAATCGCCAGGGCATTTACCAACACGAAAGGCATCACCCGGTATTCGTAATGTCCTGTAGGCGTAATGAAGGCAGTCTTCCATTCATCTCCAGGTCGGATACGAACCAAGTTGTAAGCACTACGGAGATCGAGCTTGGTGAAAATGGTGGCGTGGCAGAGTTGCTCTAGGGCTGCTGGGACCAGAGGAAGGGGATACGAGAAGTGTTTGGTATGGAGGTTCAAGGTCCGATAGTCTATACACGGTCTCAGGCCCCTGTCTTTCTTGCCCACAATGAAGAAACTGGATGCGGCAGGGGAGGTTGATGGACTGATGAACTGCTGTCTCAGGTATTTCTAATGTATTTTTATTTATTTCCGTATATCGCAGAAGCTATTTTTTATCAACTCTTCAACATAAAACACCTCAGAAGAAAAGAACAACAAAAGGAAGAAGCCAAGTTATTTAAAATTATAAAATGTTTAGTTCCAGTCCTTGATTAATGATTAAACACAGCTATGACTACTGCACCCAGCAATCATAGTCGGCCAGTGAAGGGCAGGCCTTGTAATTTTACTTCATGAAAGTTCAATTGATTAATAAACTTGTCTTTATTGTGTCTAACAGTGCCCTTCTGCCAAGACTTATTCACAATACAGCACAGCCTCTTGTACATTCTTGCTTACTTGCACTACTGAACATTAAATTTAACCGTTTGGTGCGTACGATCACACCGGTGTGATTAGAACATTCTGCGCTTTGGCTGGCACTGAGCCAGAGACAAATGTACTCTAACCTGTCACATATTACAACTATGCAGTGCTTTTAATCACATAATGTTTATTTTAGGCTTTATACATTTAAATACATGTGTGTGCAAGCAAAAAATATATTTAGAGTTTGTAAAATACACTATGTCTATGGAAACGGCAATAACAATCCATTTAATTTGACGAATCTGTTTTAGTTACATCAGCTACACAGCAGTGTAAGCGAGTGTAAAGCTCTCAATATTCTTTTCCCAGCTCACCAGCCACTTACATTTGTGTATTTTGGGAGAAGTGGATGAAATCACGTGCTGTAACTACAACAGATCCTATTCTCTGAACCGCGGCACAAATAAACATGGCGCCGCCCTCTTATAACTGTTAGCACAAATAACGCGATCATTATAAAAGTGTTTAAACAACAAAACACACTCATATACACATATTTGACAATCGGAAAATATCAGATATTTCCTGACATAGTTAACAAGTTTGTGAATATGCTATGGAAGTAAAATAATGACAAATGTATTTGAAGCAAAAACAGGTGCTAAATAGAAGAAACTGAAAAAAATGCATCATATTAACAGTGCTTGCATTCCAAGGTTCTGCAATTCAACATGGTTGCATAATTAAACTGTGAATTTTTCAAGTGGAAACACAAAATTGCATTTTTTATTTCAATATGAAATATTCAGAATATTTTAAAATACAACTTTCTTAATTTCATTGTTCAAAATTTCAATACTAAAAATTCATTTTTTTAAATACAAATTTTAATAATTGGCAGGACATTTTGGTGCGTATTATTTTGCTTCCACAAATTCAGTGATTCAAATTCGCCCAGAAATTCAATGTTGCACATCCGGGTATGGCAGGAAGAGCAATCTGACAATAAATCTGTAAATTGTTCATTCGAATAATTATGAAAAAAAGATAACCACCTTTCAGAGGTGTAAAGAGTACATGAAAACCGTACTTGAGTAAAAGTACAGTTACATTACTGTGAAAATTACTTCATTACAAGTTACAAGTTGAACTTGCTACAAGTCGATTCCAAAACAACTTGAGTAAAAGTCTTAGAGTATTTGATTTTAACAGTATACTTGAGTAATTTACTCATACTGAATAGGCTCATAGAGACATTTGATTTTTTTATGAGAGCAATTTCATTTATTTTCTGAAATCATAAAAAAACCTGAACACCTCAAAATTGCAACAAAGAATGTAGTGGAGTACAAATGTAGTAAAATGATACAAAAAACCTGGCAACCCTGCTGTAGGGTGATCACACTGAAAGGGTTTATTTTGTGATAACAACAGGCTGAGTGTCCACACAGAAAAAAATGGTTCTTCAGCAGTTCTTCGGGATGATTGAGCTGCAATATAGCACTGTTACAGTAGTAGCTCTGGAAAAAGGTTTCAAATATGATATTTATAATTTATATTAATAATTGGCTTTCATATTGCTAAGTTAAATATGCTTGATTGCAAAATAATGTCTGTAATCAGTATACTGCATTATTATTACTTTTTTATTCTTATTATAATGCCAATAAATGATTTAATATATAACAAACATAAGGGCACATTTCAATACAATTTTAGCTGAAAGGCATAAACAAGTGGAATACTTGGAATACTTATTTGACCTTGTTTGCATCATAAGCAGTCTGAAAAAATAATTCTTTCCTGCTGAAAAAAATACATGCCATCTGGAAAAATTGTGATTTGTATTTATACATTCAATTGTCTCGTGGGTTTCAACTGGTCGCTTGCCAGAGATGGCAAAACTACACACATTCTTTACTCAAGTAGAAGTCCAGATACTCATGTTTAAAAGTACTCTAGTAAAACATTTTACATCGAAAGTTCGTAAATATTTCAGCAAATTTCGACGTAGACGAAGATTTGAATTATTTCACTCAGCCTTACTTATTCGAGCAAGAATATATGGAAAATGAACTAAGACTGTTGGAAGAGGCTGCAACACAATCACACCCTGTATAACCGAGGATCCTGGCTTTCCACCTCTGCTAAGCCCCAGTGTTTTTCAAGTATTTTTTCAATTGCCAAAAGTAATTGGAAGCGATGTCCGAGGCCAGACAGATATGGAGGAACACTGCATGTAGAGTAAGTTTTAAAATGTAATGGGTTAATAATACACGTGAAACATAATTTGTTAATCTGCATCTGTTTTCCATTTACAGCCAATATAGACTTGTGGCATACTGGGTTGTACTCAAGTTGATACTCAAAGGTGAAAAACTGGGAAGATAAAACAGGAAAGCTTTGCCGTAATGTGTTGTACGAGCAATACGTGAAAGATACCTATCGTCAACAGGAACATATGTAGGTTTCAAAGAAGCAGAAGAAGTTTTTGGAGTAATTTAAAGAAATGTACAGTAAAAAAATACAATGTGTATTTAATATCTTTTTTTATATTTGTAGTGTATATATTTGCAACAAACATGTTGTGTGTGTATTTGTTTTATTAAAACTGTTCATATAAAACAAATACACACAGACCGCCGGCGTTTGGATGCCGAATGTGTGTGTGCCACAATGGGGGCCACAGTGACATTGTCGCAGTTTTACAGGATGTAAGGGTCTTTAAACTAATTGGAAAATGGAGTCCTCGAAAGGTGTTCCAACGCTCAACACACACTATTTGTACAATAGCAAATTATTTGAATGGGTTTTGTACACGAACCCACTAACTTCCCTAACCCGCCACAGTACCTGTGCACTGAGGCTCACTGGGGGGAAGGCGTACTTCCGCTTGTCCCAAGGCCAGCTGTACGCCAGGGTATCTGTGCCAAGGGGACCCTTGGACAGGGAGTACCAAAGTGGGCAATAGGTGGTGTCCGGGGAGGCAAACAGGTCCACCTGTGCCTGGCCAAACTGCTCCCAAATGAGCTGGACAACCTCAGGGTGGAGTCGCTTGCGGACCTGCTTCTGACTCCAGAGGAGGAGGAGGCGGCTGGCTGGTTGCAACATCTGCCGTCAGCGAATGCCACCCTGATGGTTGATTTACACCACGGCAGAAGTGCTGTATGAGCTGATCAGCACATTCTTGTTTTGACGTAGGCAACCGTCGTCACGGCGGTCCACCTCGAAACCTGCCCGAGCAGGACCCCGGCTCGGAGGAAGGTCAGGTCTGACCAAGGGGCGGGCGACACGTAATAGTAAAAGGCGTGATAGTAATTTGCCTGGTGCTGGTGTACCACGCACTCCAAGGGATTCGACTCTGTAGCCAGTGCTGAAGCGGTCTCATGTTCATCAAGACAACTTGGATAAGAGATGCTCCTTGCACGAGTGTTGAAGAGAACTTACATGCCTTGGAGGGGAGCCTAGGTCGACCCCGCCAAGTGGCAGCGGTCTGCGGGCAGAGATGCACCGTGACCGCACGCTCCACCTGGGGGATGTCGACATAGCCCCTAGCTGCCCCACCGTTGAGGGAAGTTGACATATCCCCTAGCTGCCCCACCGTTGAGGGAAGAAACAACTACAGAGCCCGTCGGATGGACACGCACCGAGAAAAGGGCATGTCAGGTCTTCCTGAGCTCATGCACTTCCGGGAAGAATGGAACCGGGGCTTTGCAATCCGCGGCTGCCCCGGGCAAGCATGGCTGACATCTCTGTGCCGACTTCCTCCAGTGCTCGACCACCCGAGAGCGGGAGCTCTGAAGAGTCCTCCACATCCAATGCCAGAAGGTAGCTGTCCGATGCTGTGACAGAAGCTCATCTTCATCTTTCTAAGTCTGACCGCTGGGCCCAGGGGTGCCCACCGGGGACGGTGTAGTCGCGAGTGTGGCGGGGCACAGATGTTTGACCTGTTTTTTCAGTGCTGCCACTTCAGGGTTTGAACTACTATTTAAATTTGTAGTTTGCATGACAGTGCATGCAGATACTTCATCCCTCCCAAGGGGGCGAATTAGTTCCTTCAACTCAGCTTTTAGTGTCTGGATTTCCGTCTGATTACTACTCATATCAGAACCGTTTTCACAGTAGACATTAACTTTGCTCTAGAAGCCTCATATTCTTCTTCCAAGCGAATCTCATTCAGCAGTTCTAAAAAGAGATTGAGGATTTGCTTTCCTTTCTCTCAATTTGAGATTAACTAGCATAATGTCAGAGGCCACGGCTCTTCTGAGCACTTGTTCCACTCTGGCCCTATTTGCAGAGTCAGCAGACAGACCACCTTGCTGGATAACTTAAGTTAACGCTTGCTCCAACCGCTTAAGGAAATCAGACAGTTTCTCCTTGGGTTGTTGTTGCATCAGCCTAAATACAATATACAATTATTCCCCGGATTCTGCGGAACCAAAAGCACTTTCAATGGCATCCAAACACTGTAAAGGTTTGATATCAGCATTGGTGGCACGGACATCTTTTATTATAGTCAACGCTGGACCTGTAACGGGTGTGTGTACGTTGCTGGAGCAGACACGACAACGAGAGTTTCCAAGAACAGGGATATTTAATTAAACACTAGAGCAACACAGGAGAACAACCATACACACAAGGAATTACATTTAAGACTAGACAAGGCAACAAAGGAAACACAAGAGTATATATAGAGTCCAGGTGAGGAGACTGATGACGGGCAGTTGAGGATAACGAGGAGATGAGGAACAGGTGCGGGAGCGTGGAGGATCCTGGGAAGTGAAGTCCATGGGGAAACTCGGGTGAAACAGGCAAGGGAACACACAGGAGGCAGACAGGGTTAAACAGGACCTTGACAGGACCTCGTAAACTCTCCATAATTCTGCGTCTCTTTGGCAGAGCAATTGCTTTCTTCTACCATCAGACAAGCTTGTTTGAGCCAATGTTCTAGGGGCTCCTCTCCGGTGGAAGTTGGTACATTCCCAGAGAAAACTTTTGAGACATCGATAACTACGGTCACCCACTGGTTTTACTTTTTTAGACAGCAAATCCTCGACTGCCCAAATAATGGACTCTGCAGAACCATCTTTTGCACCCAACACTGTCTAAGCACTTTCACTTCCAGTAGTAGGCTTGGCACTAGAGTTAGAACTGGGTGCTGCTGGACTTTGTGGCATCATGACTATCATCCAGGCTACCATCTCACCTGTAGGAGGTATTTCAGGAGAAACTTTTGCAGGAGCTACTACTTCTTTAGTCTCACATAAAACAGTCAAACTATCCAGTTTGGTATTGTATTTTAGTCCTCTTACACGCACTCATCCCAGACTTTTAACAGCTTGGAGATTATCTTTGATCTGAGATATTTACACATCTTCTGGAACAATTATCATTAATGCATGTTGTTCTTCGAGCATTTCTCCTCGACACCATCCTCTAAGTTCCTCCACCAGCTCAGGATATGGCAAACAAGCAGTCATTGTCTCACTGTATTACTGCATAAACACTGCAACATTTTTTTTCTTTTACAGACACACTGTGTCGGGACACCTAAGGATCCCAGCGGTGCCTCCAATTTATGTAGCGCTTTCAAACCTTTACTTTACAAGCATATAGAGAACGTGGTAATAAAAGTAGTTGATATTATTATTGGCAACCTTTGTGTATATGCCAATATATAACTAATACTTTTCCTTGGACTCCGTTATCTTATACTATTGTTAACACTGGATGTACTTTTAACAATCAGAACTGTCAGCACATAAATGAAATATTATACAGATCACATGAAAGTAAAAAGGATCAACAATATACTGATAATAGAGTATGCAAAATCAAGATTCAGTTATAATTGGAATAAAGTCACACAGTTCAAATAAAAAAAATATACAACAAGGTGTATTCAATGATAACTCAACAGTTAACTAATAAGCACATACAGACTGATTTTTTACTGATTTGGAGTAATCACTTTTTCTTTCAATATGGATCCCAGGCACTTATTCACAAATCACAGTTAATACTCCATACTAGACAACAATATGAGCTCAAATGTACACTCAGTCTCCATATAAACGTTGCAGGCCTGATCGCAGCAGGAGTGCATTGCAACGAACAAAAATAGAAACGTCTTCCGCAGTGGCATAATAACGCAACAAAAATACCTTAAAGAATACATAGCTTGTGCTTTTTAAGGGCCGAATTTGGTTTATGGAGTGTCCGACAACAGGTTTATGTACATACATGGTGTAAAAACACTATTATTTCGTAATAATAAGCAGTTATTCTTATCTTACTTCTTGACTGACTCTGTTTTTTACTTTATTTTAATGTATTTGGGATTATTAACTCTGATCAGCCCTAGGGGCCCCCTGCCTGCCTTGCCTGCCTTATTGCTACGCCTGACGCGATCATCATAGTGACAAAATCCAATTAAATTGAACTTAAACTTTTTATCCTTTGAATTATTCCTATTTTTATAATGTACTTAAAATTGTATTTTAAGCTTTTGTGGCACATTTGAGCGGCATTAAATCGTCTTTGTAATAAGCCATCACAGATACAACCTCTGCAGTTAAAAATGGCTTTTGTAAAAGTTGGTTCAAAATAAAGATGACATTTTGAAAAATAGCTTAGATGTGGTAAGCTACATTTGCCATGTTGCTGTAGTTTAGTTTGGGTGATAGCTTCAGTGTAATGAAGCTTAATTTAATCTAGAGGAACTGTTCGCTGTGTCCCAATTCAAATGCCACAACCTTATAAGGTTCTGCTGTGCCAACTCAGTGCTCAACCAGTTGAGCTAAAGGACCTTGTTAACCTATAGACTCATAATGGCTGTTAAGGTTGAGACTTTCCAATTTATAGAATCTGGTGAAGTAATCAATTACAATCAAGTTGTTATCACTATGTTATGCATATTTATGGCATTTAAGGGTGGTGGAACACTTTTTCATGATTTTATTTAGCTTATTTACTCCAGAAAAAGATATATCTGGTCATTTGCTTGTTCTTGACAGTTCTCCACATACAGGCATTGATGTAGGCTATATGGAACATCAGTTTGCTTCAGTTCTAGTAATCAGTGAGAATAGAGCATATTTTTCCCTAATGTAATGGCTGGCCATCTGGAAAGAGTCATGAAATCCAGAAAATTGTGGGTCCGTTTTTCTTTCACACATACAATAATATAGAATAGAAATTTAAATTTTATAATAGTATAAACATCTATATAATATGTATTATATTACATATTAATTTAAACACGTATTCTGGGATTATGGCTTTTTCTCCAGCTTTAGATATGTTTTCTAAGTATTGCAAACAATTAAACACTTTCTCTCACATAGTATGAAACGTATCCTAGCTAATGTTTTTTCCATAAACTATTAATTTGTCACAGAACCATAACAAAATAAAACACATTCTTGCCATTTCCACATTTACCTGCTACTCATTTATATGGTAGTCTGTAAACAGACACTTTTTTTATTTTCTCAACTCAATTTTAGTTATATATCGCTTTTTTTTTATACAAATTTCATTGTTACAAAGCAGCTGTACAGGAAACATGATAACTATGAGCAATACATTAAAATTATAAAAAAATGAAAGAAATGAGACACATGCACGAGACACAGAAACAAACACATACGCACACAACACAGACTCACAGAACACACCATCACACAGAAACTTCCGCACAGAACACAAAACACAAATACACCGAATACACATACACATGCTAACTCATACACACAAGAGACACATGCCGCAGTATACTGCAGTATCACAAATAAGCACAAACGTAATAAACTCACACACACACACACACACACACACACACACACACACACACACACACACACACACACACACACACACACACACACACACACACACACACACACACACACACACACACACACACACACACACACACACACACACACACACACACACACACACACACACACACACACACACACACACACACACACACACACACACACACACACACACACACACACACACACACACACACACACACACACACACACACACACACACACACACACACACACACACACACACACACACACACACACACACACACACACACACACACACACACACACACACACACACACACACACACACACACACACACACACACACACACACACAGGGATAAAAAAGAGAAACAGGTCAAATATAATGCACATTAAATTCGTAAATATACATATATATAAATATATATATATAGAGAGAGAGAGAGAGAGAGAGAGAGAGAGAGAGAGAGAGAGAGAGAGAGAGAGAGAGAGAGAGAGAAAAATTTATAGTTTATGTATTTGTAATACTTTAAATATAACATTTTTAAAACTACATTTTAAAGCAGATGTCAGCAGCCCCCAGGTGAGCAACCAACTCGGAATCAAAACTCGGGAAAACCCAGACCCAACCAGGGGCACCAGTTCTCCTCTGGCAATACTGCTGCATATCTACAAGCTTGGCAGTGCTTGCACAATTAGTTAGCTAAAACTAAATAAACAACAAATGGGAAACTTGATAGATGATAATTTTAAGAGTATCATAATATTCTAATAGCTAATTGCAGTTTTGTAGTGAGGACTTGTCAGATCGCCACCTCCTACTTTCAGCTCCACCATCTGGTCTGGGTACGGACTGCATCCCGCTCACTATGGTAACCTTTGAACATTGAGAATAGACAAACTGAGAGCAGAATACCATTAGATGCAACAAGTACATTCCTGGTTCCGGTTGATCTAATTAATGCAGCCTAACAATCCCTTAGAGGATTTGTAGTAATAGAACTGTTGGACTAAGTGTATGCTAGGTTAAAGAGATGCGTTTCTCGTAATCTAGATTTAAAACATATAACTTATGCAACCACTGTATATCCTGCACTTGCTGCTATTGCACTTCTGGTTAGACCTAAACTGCATTTCGTTGCCTTGTACTTGTACATGTGTAATGACAATAAAGTTGAATCTAATCTAATCTAATCTAAATTGACAGAGTGTATATGCCTCCCGTACAGCACTCGGAAGACTATTCCAGAGTTTTGGTGCTAGATATGAAAAGGATCTACCACCAGCACTTGATTCTAGGTATTATCAACTGGCCAGTTTATTGAGAGCATAGTGAATGTGAAAGACTGTAATGGAACAGAAGCTCACTCAGGTACTGAGGAGAGATAAACCATGTAGTACTTGTACATGTGTAATGACAATAAAGTTGAATCTAAGCAGTAAGGTAAGCAGTAAGATTTTAAAGTTAATACATTGTTTAATGGTAACCGAGCTAATATGCTCATACTTTCTTGTTTGTGTAAGAACTCTAGCAGCTGCATTTTGGACAAGCTGGAGCTTTTTTAATAGGCCTAAAGGGCAACCACCTAATAATGCATTACAATAATCTAATCTTGAAGTCACGAATGCATGAATTTACTTTTTTGCATCTGATAGTGACAGCATATGATGTAATTGAGATATTCTTGAGATGGTAGAACAAAGTTTTACAGATGTTGGCAACATGGCCTTCAAATGACAGATTACTATCGAATAAAACGCCCAGATTTCTAGCTGATGACGAAGGCTTTATGGAACAATAGTTAAGCGATATTCTTGATTCATCAGCATAACAGTGAAACTAACTCCATGTCTCTTAATTATAGCTCCTAGGGGTAACGTATATAGTGCGAAGAGCAGAGGCCCAAGAACTGAGCCCTGTGGCACTCTGTACTGGACTTGTGATTTGCGTGACACCTCGTTGTTTATTGATTCAAATTGAAAATGGTTAAGTATGATTTAAACCATTTCAATGCTATTCCACTAATGCCGACATCATTTTCAAGTCTATGTAAAAGTATGCAATGGTCAATGGTGTTGAATGCAGCACTAAAATCTAATAGCACAAGGAACGAGATGCAGCCACAGTTCGACGCCAAAAGCAAGTCGTTTGTAATTCTGATCAGAGCAGTCTCTGTACTGTGATGTGCCCTAAATCCTGACTGGAATTGTTCATAGATGTCGTTCCTTTGGAGGAAGGAGCATAGCTGTGATGAGACTACTTTTTCAAGTACTTTAGAAATGAAAGGTAGATGCAAAATGATCTATAATTAACTAATTCCCTAGGATCAAGTTGAGTTTTTTAATAAGGGGCTTAATAAAAACCACCTTATACGCTTTAAGGACATGCCCTAATGACAGAGATGAATAATACTAAGCAAAGGATCTAGAATTTCAGGAAGCATCTCTTTCAGTAAACTAAATGGTATAGGATCTAGCATGCATGTTGTTGATTTAGATCTAATAACTTTAGACAATTCATCCTTACCTATAATAGAAAATAATTGCATGTGTTCCTTAGGGGAGCTGTAATTAGTTGTTTGATCTGCTTGTGTAGCCTCCTGATATTATACATTTTATTTGTGAAAAAATTCATAAAGTCATCACTGCTATGTTGATGTCCAATATCTGAAGATGTTGATGATTTTTTTGTTTGTTAAATTAGCCACTTTGTTAAATAAAAACCTACGGTTGTGCTGGTTATGTTTTATTAGTGATAAAAAGTAGGCAGATCTAGAAGCTTTTAAGGCTTTCCTGTATGTTAAAACACTATCCTTCCAAGCTAAGCGAAATACCTCTAATTTTGTTTTCGTAAAGCTGCGCTTCATTTTCCAGGGAGCTCTCTTTAGAGCGTGTGTGTGCTCATTATACCATTCACGTGGTTTTAGCCACGTTTCTGTCAGACAGAGCACATTTTAATCTATTTTATGATCTATGATCATGTCATTAACAAAAGGTGCTTTATTGAGAGATCTAATATTTAGAAAAACCGAGTCGTATCAATTTTTTATCTAGATTGTGTTTGTGTTTTATTTGTTTAACATGTATTAAATTACTCTTGAAATATTAACTAAAAAGTAAACAAAGTCTTTTGTTTGACCTTTTTCTCAATATTATTACAACTCCCAACAAATTAAATCTTAACAACAGAAAACAATTTTTTTTTTAAAAAAACAATAGTAAAAGTCTTTCAATTTGGTTTAGCTCTTGGAATTGGAGCAGAAAGATACTGTTGGTATCTCTTTTTTTTTTTTTTTTTTTTTTTTTTACCTCTAAGTCATCCAATTCAAAAACATTTCTATTACATATGATCAGTAGAAAATCTAATGTTTGCACAATTATATTTTGTCTACAAAACTCATTTCAAAACTTATTCCATTTTTAGGAATAAATTATCAGTTATATGGTAATTATTAAGATCAATGATAAATATTGTCAAACTAATGCCACTTCCTCCTCCTCATCATCGTCATAGTAACGATTCCTCTTGATCATTTCCTCCACGGTCAAAGCCTCCTCAGCCTCCTCATCAGCACAGAAGTCCACATCCTGGGATGTCCTAAAGGCTTTATCTTCCACATGTGGGGGAGACAGTTTGTCCTGGTTGTTAAAGCAACTGACGGTTTTATCCTCATCTTTCATGTGATCTTCCAGAATCCACTTTTTTACTTGTTGTGGCTCAGACACCTTTTTTGTTTGTAGCTCCGCGTCTTTCATTGTTTGTTGTGGGTCCTCGTCTTTATTTATTTTTTGTTGCCCAATCTCCTTTTCTAATTGTAGCTGAGCCCCATCTTTGTTTTGTGGTTCATCCTCTTTTTTGGTTTGTTGCAGCTTAGCCTCTTTTTTCATTCGTTGTGGCTTCTTAAGAATAGGAGGCGGCATTTGTTCCTTCCCAGACTCAGCATAAATCTCTTTGAAGGTGCTATTTTTATCATTTATCTTTTTATCTGTGAATTTTGCCTCAGTTTGCACTTTGGTTTCCTCTGTTTTTGCCTCTGACAGTGAGCGAAGCTCCTCCAGCGATCCTCGTCTTGCCAGGGCAGACTTTCCAGAGGATATTAACTCATGTTGTGAATTTTTGGAGATTGTCACGCAAGGTGCAACAGAAAAGGGACGGCTTCGCTCTTTGAGCGAGGAACTACGTCGCAGACTTTTCAGTTCTGTTCTTCCAGGGCTCTGTTGAGTTAGTGGAGCTTCTTCCCCTGGTGGCCACTTTGGTCTAAAAAGCTTGAATGGACCCTTTGCACCTTGAGTGGCTGGGCTGGAAACTCTAGAGATTCCTTCATTGTCGGCAGGTGGTGGCCAGGCCACCCTAGCTCTTCTTGTTTCTACGACAGTGGTTTGTGTTTTTTTTATGGAGCTGGTAGCTTGACTTGATTCCAGAATTGTGATTTGGTCATTAAATGTTGACAGTGGCAACTGATTCTCTTTGGGGCTCAGCTGTTCTGGAGGCTTCAGCGATACAGGATCTGCCACAGGACGCTTTGACTTTTCACTCTTCTCTGACTCCTCTTCAAATTTTTGTGGTGTCCACAATTCCTTATGGGGTCGATGACCAAAGCCCTCGTCATAATTGCCCTTAGACTTGAAAAGTTGGCTGAAGTGAGGTTTACAATAGATGTTGCCATGTAAGGAAGCATAGGTCCCCAAACTGACCAGATGGAATACAAAAGAAAAAAGACAAAGCTGATTTTCATTTCATAAACTGAAATCACACATTCTGTCAGTTTCTATATATTGAAATTACCTGAGTTTGGTACTGCAGAAGGCACAACAGAAGCAACTATTATGATAAATTTGTTGATCTGCAATTATTTTCTCCAGCGGGTAAACCGTCTTTTGGCACGATACACAGCTCTCCTTGACAGGCACATAAAACTTCTGTCCAAACAAACAATGTAAATATGAAAATTCTCTCATGACTTCTTTTTTAGCTTAGGGGTTTTCAACAATAACATTTAATTATGCAATCTAATATACAAATGATTGACATTAACACAACAAAATGCTGGTTCCATACTCGTTCCATAACTCTACATTCCAGTATAAGTCCGAAAATTTGAAAGTAAATTTGAAATAAATGAAGCTTTTAAACACTTTTATTAATATCATATTTATGACTTTAATATTCTAATTAAGGGATAATCCACAGCTAGCTATGCATTAAAGAATTTTAATGCATGACGTGGATGCGGAGTGCATCAAAATAATTTAATGCACAGCTAGCTGTGGATTATCCCGCTTATATCATGGTCGTGGTTAAAAGCAAATTAAAGCTGTTATGAATGTTTGGCGTGACATTTTTAATCAGACTATGAATATGACACATATCTTCGTCAGTTATGGCTCGTTAGATCTAGCACTTTGTCTGCCTGCTTTAAATTTTAAATCCAACACAGAGATAAAGTACAGTGATAGGATTGCATTTATTTAAATGCATTATCGCAATCCTGAAAATGGCACTTGCCAGACTACAGAAAGTCATGCATTAAAAATGTACAAAAAATGCTTTAAAACTTTAAGAGAGACTTGAGACATTTAAACCACCAAATATTGACATCTGTGCTATCAGTATAGTAAAACCTTTGTGCTTAATAGCCTACCATTGCTTAACGAAGCTGCAAGATTTCAAATAGTCAAAAACAGCGATGTTACCCCCTCGTTGACAAGGAACATTCTGATTCTTTATTCTAAAGTTATTTTTGGGGAAAAAAATCTGTGCTGTTTCTGTGAGCAGTGGCAGTGCAATCTCGGATCTGTGCATTAAATGGTTTTAATGCACACCTTCAAGCCAATCAGAATCAAGTATTCAGACAGACCATGGTTTAAGTTATGTTAATCGCTACAATCAGTATTGTTCCTGTATGTAGAGTTAAACCAATGCCCAATCAATATTTGTAATGTTGTAAATTAACATGTTATGTTACAGTTGTACTCTTAGTTTTTTTTTCAGGCTACTAACCTTTGTCACTTTGGGTAGATCTTTTTTTTCTGATACTGTAGCTGCTGTGCTGGGACTCGTTGCGTGAACATGCATTCCTAAACAACATACCAATACATGACAGGTCACAAATTAATTACACTACTATATACTTTTACTACCATTGGTACACCAATTGGACATTACCATTTTTCAAATTTCCAAAGACAAATAATTCATAAACCCATTTGTATGTTACTTACTGTACTGAATTAATAAAATGTATGCAAGAAAAGTTTAAAAGTATTGACATTTTTATTCAGAATAAAGGTAAAACAAAGGACTCACTATTGGCCTTTGGACAGTCTGACTCTGGAAGGGTGTTCTGTTTAAAAATCATAGAAAAATTATGAGATGGTGAAAAGAAGAATGTAGGCCTATAGCAAACAATAAAACAGAAAATGGATAAACCAAACAGAAACTTATAGAGTTGTTGAGGCAGAGTTGGATTCAAACACTTCCTAACAGTTCCTAAATACTGAGCACTGCACACTGGGAACATCCACAAGAGCTGCAGTTCTGAAGATGCTCTAACCCAGTCGTCTAGTCATCACAATTTGGCCCTTGTCAAACTCGCTCTAATCCTTACGCTTACCAATGTTTCATGCTTCTAACACATCAACTTTCAGGACAAAATGTTCACTTCCTGCCTAATATATCCCCCCCACTAATAGATGCCGTAATGAAGAGATAATCAGTGTTATTCACTTCACCTGTCAGTGGTCATAATGTTATGCCTGATCGGTGTACAGTCATTTACATTACATTTGGCAGACGCTTTGCAACTTACATTGCATTATATTTTACATTTGTTTCTGAGTATTTGCAATCCCCTGGGATCAAACCCATGACCTTGGCAGCGCTGCTCTAACTACTGAGCTAGGAAAGCTGTAAATATATAAGTCATCTACTTTCTTTATCCCCTTAAAACCTGCATCACATCTTCCTGGTTTAAAATTAGAATTACCCCAAATTGGGGGTGTGATAAGACAATGAGTTTGGATTTTTTTTATATCGTTTTACATCAAACCATATTTTGTTAAAAACAATGGGGTTAAAGGGATAGTTCACCCAAAAATGAAAATTCTCTCTCAATTCACTCTCTAGTTGTACCAAATCTGTATACATTTCTTTGTTTGGTTGAACACAGAGAAAGATATTTGAACGAATGCTTGTAACCAAACAGATCTTGGACCCCGTTGACTACCATAGTAGGAAACATAACAATGATAGTCAAAAGTGCCCCAGAACCTTTTGCTTTCCTAGATTCTAAAAAAATTCAACAGAACAAAAAAAATGTAAAAGTAATTTTTCCTACTATGGTAGTCAATGGGGTCCAAGAACTGTTTGGTTATAAGCATTCGTCCAAATATCTTTCTCTGTGTTCATCAGAACAAAGAAATTTATATGGGTTTGGAACAACTAGAGGGTGATTAAATGATGACAGAATTTTCATTTTTGGGTGAACTATCCCTTTAACAGTAGACTTTCAGAGAGCTTTAATTTCTGATAAGTAAAGATACAAGTTTAGGAATAGACCAGATTTGACAGACACAGATTCTATTCATCCAATTTGGCAAGTTAAAAAATTAAAACACACTGTATTTGTTCTGAGTTGAGCAGCCTAAATGTATATTAGGGCATTGTAGTCTTTCCCTATCATATAGAAAGGTACAACAGTAAGAGCTGGAGTCTTGGGCATTGTTTTTTTTTAAAGATACATTTAGTAAATAATTGTATCTCTTTAAAAGGTTTGTAGGGGAAAATACATTTATCATTTATTTTGCCTATTAGGGATATGGGTAAGTACGACCATTTTTCTAGCAGTTGGTTTATACAATCATTAAGAATTCACTTGGGCAATTTCTTCAATCTTTGGTATAATTTTAATTCCCAAATATATCATTCATGCCGTACCTGACAAATGCAATAAGTGTGTTCGTATTCATGCGGCTGCAAGAACTGACCAGTGGAATGCATCAAAGAACTGCAAGAGTGATTCAAAAGCAAATTTCTTCATATGATTTACAAATCGCTCTCGCAGTACGATGATATCATCCACCTGTCGGTTCTTGCGGCACCGCATAAAGTCAAACAAGCCAAATGACAGAGATGGGCACAAATACATCAAAATGTATTTAGTTACAAATTTCAAATACTTACTTATCAAATGTATTTAAATAAAATATAAAATACTGCTGTAAATGTAATTTTTTTTATTAAAACACAAGCAACTCGTATTTTGAAAATACTAACAAAATTACAAGCAATTAATTGAAGTGCAAGAGTAATAAACAGAGGCGGTGCCAGGACTTTTTTCTTGGGGGTGCTAAGGGGGAACTTAACAGTTTAGAGAGTGGGCTAATAAAATTAAAATTAACATTAACAACATGCAATTTGCTGTTTAAATACAGAACAGCTTCTTAAAAATATTGTTTTAGCGCATTAGCCTATACTTCTCCCATGGATGCACTTAACGTTAGTTATAGTTGTTAATTAAGAGTTTGTGACCATTTTAGTATAAGCTTACATTATATCCTGTGCTTTATTGTTATAAACATTATGCAATGTGTAAAGTAGCATACGAAACAAACATATTTATGAACTAATGAAGCGGAATACAGCAATGAACACACAGAACAGTTACTGTAGTGTATGTTTTTGTATTTCTTCACAATTAAGTTTCTGTTAAGAAAAAATAGCACAAGCACAAGGTTCGAGCCCTTTCACGAAGGGTCCTTCACTAGCCTAGTTATTTCTTCTATAACCAAAAGCAAACTAATCAATGCTTCTGTTCTTTGTATTAAAATAGAATTTGCATTAAAACATGTTGTAGTTGTAGTAAATTGTAAGTTCAGATAGCACCCGCGCTCCACGTACAAAAACACAACATCTGATTTGCCACGGCGGGCAGAACAATCCGCTTTGCGCTACCTGCTCTTGAGCTGCTCTCTGCTGTAAGATGAAGAGCTTCTCTTCCAGGTTCCACCACTGGTAACAAAGGAGTTAGATACTCATAGAAGAAAAAGAGAAAACTAAACAGCAGTCCATAAACTGCTCAGATTTGGTAGTCCTATGAAGCCTGGTGATAGTGCCCCGGCACTTTACGCGATAGGTGTTCAACTTTATGCGGCGCTACAAACTGCATAGTATGTTTATAGACAAATGCCAGTTGTATATCTACATCTTCTCTCAGACAAAAGATGATTAAACTGATTTTCCTGGAACCAGTCAGGTGTGCAAGTAGAATCAGCTCCAGCTAGTCAAAAATGCAGCTGCTCGAGTTCTTACATGAACAAGAAAGTATGAGCATATTAGCCCGGTTCTGTCAAAACTGCACTGGTTACCCATTAAGCATTGTATTAACTTTAAAATCTTACTGCTTACCTATAAAGCCTTACATGGTTTAGCTCCTCAGTACCTGAGTGAGCTTCTATTTCATTACAGCCCTTCTGGTTCACTACACTCTCAAGATTTCAAGAAGGGTCTGGCTGCAGAATTGCACTTGCACTCTCAGACTTGCACTCCCAGACACCTTCGCTTCCTCTGCAAGTGACGTCAACACCTGCACTCTTCGCGCTGCTTGCGACGTCATTTTCAATAGACACGTACAAGTAGGCCTATGTGTCGGATTGAGAACATTTCGCGGTCATTGCCGTAAGTTTAATAAAAATGTTTTGTCCATGTAAGATAGTATATTATATAAAATTTTTCCAGTATAAAAAATTATGTTGTTCTATGTATGTTTGTTTATACAAAGAGTTTGTGTAGCGGAATTAGCCAACCATAATATCACTGTCCGTCACTTGTACATAAACATACATAAACTATACTAGCTTATGTGGCATACGTTGAAACCACAGGATGGTTTATCGTCGTGTGAGTGCTTGATGGTTTTGATTTGATAATTAAACTTATAAGTTTAAGGTCATGTTCGTTAGTTACATTACTTCTACAGCATTTCTTTATCTTTAATTTTGTAATTTACTAAAACATTAATAAATTCAAAGGTTGTAGCATATTTGTTTAGTTAATATGGACAATAAACAGCTATGTTCTTCACTAAAGTCAAATATATGCGTGTATTCCTTGATAATATTGTACTGATGTCTGAACTCTATCATCAGGGGTTTAGTAAAGCAGAACATATTGGTAATATACATAATCATATAATATATACATTCTCTGAGAATTTACATTTTAAAATTTTGACTTTAAATGTCACATCTATAACGCTGGAATTGCCCACCTGATAATAGCCATGACAATTTACTTTGCCGTTATAAATATAAGTCATGCTTTATTTTAAAGCAAAATCAAATAATACAAAGATATAATCCTTGTTATAGATCTAGAGAGATAAAACGTCTTGTCACCTGGCAACGGCAGCAGATGTTTGGAAACACATTTCCGGTTTATTTGTGTCGACTGCAAGTGACGTCACCTGCAGAGGAAGCGAAGGTGTCTGAGAGTGCAAGTGCAGTTCTGCAGCCAGATGCTCTTGAGAATTTCAAGGTGCTGGTGGTAGATCCTTTTCATATCTAGTACCAAAACTCTGGAATAGTGCCGTACGGGAGGCAGACACACTGTCAATTTAAATCTACATTAAAAACGCATCTCTTTAACCTAGCATACACTTAGTCCAACAGTTCTATTACTACAAATCCTCTAAGGGATTGTTAGGCTGCATTAATTAGATCAACCGGAACCAGGAATGTACTTGTTGCATCTAATGGTATTCTGCTCTCAGTTTGTCTATTCTCAATGTTCAGAGGTTACCATAGTGAGCGGGATGCAGTCCGTACCCAGACCAGATGGGGAGCTAAAAGTAGGAGGTGGCGATCTGACAAGTCCTCACTACAAAACTGCAATTAGCTATTAGAATATTATGATACTCTTAAAATTATCATCTATCAAGTTTCCCATTTGTTGTTTATTTTGTTTGTTAACTAGTTGTTGCAGCACTGCCAAGCTTGAGATGCTGCAGTTTTTGCCAGACTGGTGCCCCTGGTTGGGTCTGGGTTCTCCCAAGGTTTTTTGCTGACATCAGCTTTAAAATTTAGTTTTGTTTTTAAAAAGTTTTGTTTTGTTGTTTCATAAAAAATGTTAAAGCATTACTAATACATAAACTATTTCTCTCTCTCTCTCTCTCTCTCTCTCTATGAATTTATAGTCTGCTTTATATTTTACTTTTCAAATTTCAGTGTTATAGTTTCAACAACAAGTTTAATAACTTTTCATATATTAACCAATAATAAGAAATAAATGGAAAGTACAGCTTATTGATAATTTGTCAGGTGTTTAATTAAATATGATAAAACATCTTTTAAAAAACACAACGCCCTTAGCTGTTATAAAATGCACTGTAACCCACTGCTTCTTGGGGTTTATTGCTTTATTAATCCATAATAGATTTTGGTAAGTGAACACATATGTTGAGCTAAAGATGCCCACTTTACTTGCTGTACAATAGTGTATTCAACATACATAGTCAAATACATATGTAACATAATAGGCCTATTCATGGCTTGATATTTAAATGGTCATTGATATTAAAACATCACTTCATTATAAATAATTACCTGTCAGTGTCAGTGCAACAATAGTGCTAATTCATGTTTTTTTCCGGATAGCAAATAGCTTAATAGACATTAAGATCAGCAGTCTGTGGCAAGATGCGACTGTGTTGCGTTCCATCTTCAACTAGAGATCAAAATAATTGTTCTGCCACATTGCCAATATTAACTACATAACTTACTATTAGCGGATTACTGTACTTTAATTGTTAAATTACGAGATGTAAACTTTAGCGTAGCTAGCGGACTAAGCTAACTTGACTCTTCAACTGTCAGGAATGCAATTTATCCGTCTCAGCTCGTAGACATACAGAACAGTGCCAGTGCAGAGAGTAATAAAAGGCATGGAAATTATTTAAATGCAAAACCGATTCACATACGCATATTGAACTATGGAGGTCGTATCGAAAACTGCACGCAAAAGATACTCACAGGGTGTAGTGAAGTAAAAGAGGGCTCTCTGGTGACTGCGGCCTGATACTTTGCCAGTCTGTCTCTTATAGAGGCACTGCGTTTCAGACTGGGTGTGCCCATGCCAGGATGCTCAGTTTCTGAAGCAAAAAGCATGCAAGTATAACATACATTATATACATACTATTATATGATATTGTAACGATCACCAGCTGGAGTGCCCGCTTGCTCCACTAGAGTGCACTCTCATCTACACCTGGACCTTTCACGTTGCACTACACTTCCCATAATCCATTGGACTCGTTATCCATCATTGCATTCACCTGTGTCTTGTTATCTTTTGCACTTCTGTCTATTTATACCCGGTTCTCTGAGCGGTTTTCCTGTTGTTTATTTGTGTTTTGACCTTTGCTTGTTTCTTGTTTTTCTGCCTGTTTGCTGCCTGCCTCGACCATTGCCTGTTTCACCGTTTTGCCTGTTTGCTGCCTGCCCTGATTCTTTACCTTTAATATTTTAATAAAGCTGCAGTTAGATCCTCTACCTTGGTGTCTCAGATATAGTGATATTATCAGTCAATTCATTACCAACAAGAGTTATTTTTAAATTGGGAAAACGTTTGCAGTACATAACTGTACATTTAGTAAATTAAAACTATGAGACCTAATCTTTTTTATTAAATATTTTTTTTAATTAGTTTTTTGTTGTTATGTTGATATACATATACTGCTACTGATTCATTAACATTTTTACTCAAAAGTTACAACACAATGAAGCCCAATATGTGTTATACAGTTACATTGATTCTTCAGCAGGTTCTCTGTGGAGTTTGGCTTTCTTAATTTTAAGAATTTTTCTCAAAAGGTTTTTTTAGTGACAGACGAAATGTAATGTTTATTATTTTATGTACAGAAAGATCAATTAAAACTTAAATATTGTTATTGAAAATGGTTACTGTTTTGGAAATAAATCTGTTATTTGCATTTGAGGTTTTTTTTAATCAAAATTTTGTATTGAATTGTAAGCTGATTTCATCTTTACGCCCCTAAAAAACACAACAAACTGTAACAGCTTTTGTTGCTTGTGTGTTTGTCTCTCAGTTACCTTTGTTTCTAGTGTGTGTGTCCATGTCCTCTGTGCTGCCGCTTGCTTCTGTCTGTACCTGAAAAGTAAAATAATAATGAAAAATAATAATAACCCTGATATAACACTTTAACATCAGAAAAATGCAGTTTACATCCAGCAGCGCAAAGCCAAGGAAACAGACAAGCAGGGTAACATTAAATATATGACCTGATCCTGTCAGATTTATGGATGTCTTAAAGAAATTGTAAATAATGTGCAGAAAACTATAAGAACAGGATAGTACTTTTTTATTCTCACCAGGTTTCCCCCTGTATAATTCAACAAGTGAAATCTAGGAAACCGGTACTTCATTATAAACATTTCTTTTTCATACTAATCCCTTCATTACATACTTTACCTTTTTACCTGAATTGTGATGTTGAGTAAGTTATGAACATTTCTTTGTTATGAATCAGTCTGCATAACTAGTGCAGGAATTGGCCGATATTCAGCTGGGGACATACACTATATTGTTAAAAGTATTGGGTCACTCTATCTAATAAACAGGTTTGATGACTTTAGTATAAATCTTAATGCTGCAGCATATCATGATATTCTATGGAACTGTGTGCTTGTAATTTAATAGCAACAGTTTGTGAAGAACCCTTTTCTATCCCATCATGACAATGTCTCTGTGTATGAGACAAGATTCAAAAAGAAATCATTGATTCAGTCAGTGTAGAAGAACTTGACTGGTCTGCATAAAACCAAGTCCTGAACCCAACTGAACACATTTAGTGTGACTTTAAATGCAAAACTTTGAGCCAAAAACTCATGAATCCACATCAATGACTTTGTTCAAGCAGATGTTATCCTAACTGGTTTCAGGTCTTCACCACATCATCGTCCATCAACTCTAATTCAGTTTTTATTTTTTTTATCCTTTTATAATCTGAACGGCATTCCTGGGGGAGCGGTAGGTCTGAGACATTTTCTTTACACATTATACTGTTTTCTCCCAAAGAACTCTGAATTTTCTTCAATTGTAGACTCTTTATTTCTTTTGGGTCGAAGTTGTATTGAGTTGGTTATCAACTTGCACAATTTTGTCAAGTGCCTAAAAAATATTGTGTAGACCCAACAAAAAAATTTACACAACAGTTTGCATCAATATTTTTAGAGTTGTGACAACTTCTAACAAAATTAAGTTTGTCCAACAAACTATACTGAGTTAGACAGAAGACCCTTTTCTCTTAATTTTAAGTAACACCAACTTAATAAAAAGTGTTTAATTATTGAAATTATTAAGTAGTTTCAACTACTACTTTTATTTCCTTTTTTTTTACTGATTTAGTCATAGACACTGGTTGAACAAAACCAAAATCATTCCAATTTTTAACACAATTCTCAATGCAAATAAAAAGCAAGATGATCTTGACTCTAGCATCTCCAATGAAATGCCTTTTAAGTAAAACCACATTTATGCTGATTCTATTTGAGCCTAACCTAAGCTAATGCTTTATCCTTTAGGACAATGGTAACCTCTTAAAACCACTAACATAACCAAAACCTCTTTAAATGGCAAGAGAACAGAATATTAAACATTAAGTCGCATGCTGTTCTTATGTTGATGCAAATCCATAAAATAACACTTTCTTTTTACATTTACTCTCATCATCTACTTTCATGCAAAGCATGATGGGAACTGGGGAACCTCAACAATGCTACTTTAATACAACATCATTCATGTAACTTCAACATTAATAGATCACGTTAGATTATTGAACATGTTGAACAAATTTATTTTCAGCTTTTTAAACATCTGACACAGTTTAAACTTGTTAAAGGATTGGGAGAAGTTTTGAAATCCTGAACTCAATTGGTGTGGAAAAATAAGTTATCTAGCCAAATGCTTTGAGTTACTGCAACTTAAATAATGTTGTAAACAAATAACCACAGATGTTTAAGTTAGGATTACACACAATATTAAGTTAAAGTAATTATCAACATCATTAGGTCAGCACAACTCATCAAAATAGAGTTTTAATTAAACCAAAACATTTACATTTTTGACTTGCACCAATGCATCAAATTAAGTTGTGCCAACAGATGCCATGAATTCTTTTTTAGAGTGAGGAAGAAAAATATCCAAATTAATTTGCTTCGCAATACATTTCCCTGGTTAGCATAAACGTTTGTGTGTTTATTCACAGTTTTTGTGCTATATAAATAAATGAAATGAAATAAACAAAGGATGCATGTTTGCCTAAACATTCAGAAAACAAGCGTGTGCTGCAAAAACAAGCCATTGTATAAGATAACATTTCAGCACCTGACAAACGGATAGCGACTCGTAAGTAGCACCTAAAGCGCAACTGCGTGCAATCGTATTCACGTGCATGTTTCACCTTATAACATATTTATGGTTTATTACATGCTATTTTAAAAGATTATTTCAATTGCGGTATCAGTATAATATATACCTGTTTAATTATGCTATTATAGAAAATGGACTGCAATACTTTCATACTGTATTACTCTTACAGCAATGATAAATTGGGAAAAATAAGTCCCCAGTGAAAAAATATGGTGTGAAAAAAATGACTAAATATGTTAAGCAGTGCAGACAAGAAATTATGAAATAGAGCATAGAAAGATTGTCTGAGTATCTCACCTTGCTTTTGTCCTTTTCAAACATCACTTTGAGACTGATGAGAGGCATAGTTGGTTTTTCCACAGGGGAAGATAGAGAAAGTGGATCTTCTGCCTCCTGTTTCACGCCCCTCTCCCGTTTGGTCTCCATCTCTGCCTTTATTTTTGCAGGTATCTCACTGGACATTGGCTGCCGGCTCAAGCTGGCCTGTTGCACGAGTTTGCCCGGTTCTGGCAGGCCACTGGGTTTGGAGGGAGTAGAATGGGTAACTTTGATCCCAGGTGCCACACTCAGCTGAGGAGCAGATTTGTCCTGATGTTCCCAGCGTTTCTTTAGCACGCTTAGGTTTCCAGATCGCAATAATGGAGGCAAACTATCACCAGACTGGGCAGAAGGAATCAGATTTGTTATGTAAAGGTTAATTACAGACATGGAAAGAAAAAATACATACATTCACCACAACTGATTTGAATAAACTGTCTGCAAAAATGCACTACTGATTAAAATCGCGTCAGTCTTTTACATTTTCTAAAGAAATTTGAAGAGAAAGAAAGATTTGGCTTTGTAAAATAGCTGCAGCACTTGTTACACTTAAAACATCAGATCACTATAGCAATAGTAACAGCACCTTAGCAAACACCTCTACACATTATATTTATTTTATAAATAATGCAGTTTGAATTCATATTGCTTGAATTCATAGCATTTATTCTTTATTATTGCTATCAAAGACTTTAAAGGGAGTAACACCACGAACACGGACACTGCATGCATAGGCAAATTCCGTCATGTGACACCACATTTATTTATGTTAAAGCCCCTTTTTATTGACATTTGAAGTATCGATATAGATTTGATGCGCTAAAAAACCCTAAAAAGATTGTGTCGACAATTGAGAAATTTTATCGACAAATGGAAATTCCATCAGATATATCGCTAAACATTTTGAAGCGCTAAACCTTCTTTTGCAAAAAAAAAAACTATGGATTGAAACAGGCAAGGTCAAACCTGACAAATATGTCCTTGATACATATACTGTTATACTTGATTGGCGCTATAGCAACGGTTACCTTTATAAGGTGTATTAACAGAACTTACCGATTTTTTTTTGTCTGCACTAATATCCTCAGCAGCTTTCTGATATCTTAAAGGCAAAAAAAAAGAAAACAGATAAATATTACAAATTACTTTCAATATAAACAAAGCAATGTGGTGTGAGCAAATGAAAATTGATAAAAACAGTTGATTTACATTTACATTTATTCATTTGGCAGACGCTTTTATCCAATGCAACTTACAACTGAGTATAACAGCAAGCGAAGTAAAGCAATATTCACGATCAATAACATTTGTCTGGAAGATTATAATAACATACATTTTAGTATAAAATTGTACATTTATAAAACATCCTCATATTGGATGTTTAGATCCTTTAAGAATCCTTTAAGATTCCAGCAGAAAAAGAAATCGGCACCCTTGTTGGATATGATTGCGTTATGTAAAGAAAACAACTCTCTCTTTATGCCTTTTTGAACCTGGTTAGAAATTTCGGAGAACTTCCTTAGAAAAGGAAGTGTTAAAAAATGACACTTTTTAGAAGTATGTTTTGTCTTCGCTCTCACTCTTTACTGCTTATTATATGGCTGTAGTGTTTTTATGGAATAGGATGGAATAGGACGTGCAAAGATGGGTGGTATTCGTGATCGTACTGTATGTGGGCCGGTCTGGGCCAAAATGCCAAAGTGGATTTTTTGTCCCAGACCAGCCCTGATTATTTTTCAACCCAGCATTGGTTCAAAGGGTAATTTAATTAATCTCAAGACAGGGTTTAAAAAAAACAGAAGGCGCTTGTAGCTATTTTGGGCCCCCATGACAAATATGAAAGGGTCCGTTCTCTGCACCAAAGACAGATTTTTTTCTGGCTGGTTGTGTGTTTTCTGTCCTGTGCCAAATCGTCTTGTTCTTTTATGTATACGCGTTTAGCTTCCTGATCCAGGCTAGTTTGCACTTGTTTGTTTCAGTCAAGTGTTAACCTTTGACTTTTGCCTAGTCAATTTGTTTCTGTTTGTTTTTTTCCTAGCTACTAGCTTTTTATCTCTCAAGTGGATTATTTTCTTGGATTTTTTTTGGGCCCTTGCCATCTATGTAGCCTTTTCTACACTTTTGTTTTTGCTCACCAGATTCTCCTCTCCCCAGCCTCTGGTCTTCCTTGTGAACCTCCCAGTGCTGCCTCCATGTTTTTTTTTTTTGCTATTCGGTTCCTCCTTTCCAGAGCTCCTCACCATTTGCCAGCTACTCTCCTGTCTGTGGCTCTACCGCCCAGGTCCGCCCCCCTGTGATGCTCCAGCTCATTCCCCACCTACCTGTTCTTCACCATCACTGACAAGACCTTCACTCTCCCTGGCTTCCTGGCTGTGGAGGCTCACTTTCTGACTCCTGTCTGCTTACCTGTTCCCTTGTTTCCAGTTTGTGGTGGCATAATCATTGTCCCTGATTCTTACCCTGTGGCTTTGTTCAATAAACTGAGTTTTCCTGCATATTGAGTCCTCCCCTTCTGGAAACCTTGACACCCCCGTATGATTTATCACTAAATTGCATGGTAAATACATTTTCATTTAAATTAAGTTCACATAATCATCCTCTTAAAAAATCAAGTGAACTTCACTTACTTTGAAAAGCGTTCAGCGATGGCATTACCCTTACCACGGCTCCCAACTAATGAGATCTCTTTGGCTGTTATCCTTAAAGACTGTGATGCCCACTGTCTCCTGCTAAATGACCCAGTGTCCATCTCTGCCTGTTCAAAATAAAAAAAGTGTCAGTAAATGTAGATTTTTTAGATTCGTTGACATCTCATGATTTCAGGACACATGAGTTTTTAAGCATGATGAATGATGGGATACACTTGAATATCCACTAACCTCCTGTCGTATGCAACATGCTTTCAAGTGATGAAGTGTGGGCATTTTAGAGAAGCCAGTAGCACTTTATTTTAGAGTATGTGTATTTTCCTGGTACATATATGGTAGCTATGTTGTACTTACAGACTTATGTGCAGTAACACAAGGTACTTACTTTGAAGCACATACATGGTAATTAAAAGTAACCATTTTAGTATTTACAAATTCAAGATTAAAGATTTGTATTTGTCACATACACAGCTATATAGAGGATATAAAACCAGTAGTGAAGTGTAAGTCAGATCAGCTTCAAAGATTATATAGAATACTAAACAATTTAAACACAATATAAATAATCTAGGGATAAGGATAATATAGATAATATATAGTCTATGATAAAAACTAAACTGTGAATATTTACATGAACAGGGATGTGCAAACAAGTAGTAACACAAGGTAGTTACTTAGCAGCAATGCAAACATGCAAAAAGTAGCAGCATTACAAAAAAGCAGTCAGTGCAGTGTGTAGGTAGTAATGTCAGTAATGACAAGGAGTGCGGTATGATGTTAAGAGTTTAGAAGCCTGATGGCCTAGGGGGAAAAGCTCCTTCTGAGTCTCTCTGTTCATGGTACAAATGGTACATACATGGTAACTAGCTCTTACCTAAAGAAAATTGTGAAGTAATAACAGGCACTTTATTAGCCTATAGTGTATGTATATGGTAACTGATAAAAAACATTACTTTAATAACAGGCACTTATAGTGTATATACATGGTAACTAGTAACAAACATTACTGTTCTTACAAATGTTATATAAACACTATTGAATGGCCTTTCTCAATATAATAATTTGTAATTAGTCTTTCAAGATAGACCTTTTACACCTCATCTAAAATTTGGAAAGCCATGGCCTTTTAGTGAACAAGAACAAGATTATTTAAAAAGGGATATATTACATATTGGATATGAAACTGGGACTAACTTCATTCTTGACCTCATTTTTGTTACAGCAGACGTTCATCCTCTAATGCAAATGAAATAAATGCATTCCTCAAAACTATGACAGCTGTAGCAGTTTTAAAGAGTCTCCATTATTGTCTCGGCTCCTGTGCAGAGCCCCACCACTCCCCCTGCATCAGATGCCCTCTCCACGTACCCAGTCATTCCATGAACTACATTACCCATCACTCCTTGCACCTGTCCACCATGGTTGATTACACCAGCACCTTTTCCACATTACACAAACCCTACTTATATTCTCCTCATGTCTTTGTTCTTTGTCAGGTCTAGTTGTTATTTTCCTTTGTCATGCTGGCTTTGACCTCTGTTAGTTTGTTTACTGTATATCTGTGGATTACTTACCTGTTGATTGTGTGCCTGTAGATTACTTACCTGTTTACCATTTGCCAGTGGATTACTTACTAGTTCCCCCTGCACTTGCAATAAACTGTTTGTGTGAGCACTTACCCATTGTCTTCCGTGGTCATTGTGTAACTGTAACGAGGATGCTGAGGCTGAGTTAAAATACATGTGCAATAGTTTGTTGAGGGAAGTAACAACAAACAAATCCGCAAAGGCAGGCAAAGGGTCAAAACCAAGGTAGCAGTCCGATCTGTCAACATACAAAGGGTTAATCCAAAAGGCAATGGTGAGTAAGCAGGAAATGGGTCTAAACCAAACACATAAGTCCAATCATGCAAGAGGGTCTGGGACTTAGCTCACGTCCATCTCCAGAGGGACATAAGAGCCAGGCTGACGCACACCGATCTTCAACTTATCAGTTTCATCCTGGGCAAAAAGGTCTGGCTCTCAACCCAGGACATCCGTCTGCAGCAGCCATGTAGGAAGTTGAGTTCCAAGGTCATCGGATAATTCCCCATCCTCCACCAGATCAACCCCTTCACATATTGTCTCCAGTTGTCACCCCACTACCGTATCTTCCACTCTTTCCATGTCTCCTTACTCAAACCCTACACTGACCCTCTTCCACGTTCCCTCCACAGCTGCTGATGCAGATGTGGCACTCCCTCCTCCTCCCATCGATGGAACCTAGCACGAGTGGAAAGTATCCTGAATATTTGGTAGACTGGGAGGGGTACAGACCAGTTGTGGCCTAATGGTTAGAGAGTCGGACTCTTAACCAGGTTCGATTCGACCGGCAGGAAACAACTGACGTGCCCTTGAGCAAGGCACCTTACCCCCATTTGCTCCCCGGGTGCTGCAGTGATAGCTGCCCACTGCTCTCGGTGTATGTGTGTTCATGACTTGAAGTGTGTGTGTTCACTATTACTTACCTGTTCCCCCTGCTCTTGCAATAAACTGTTTGTGTGAGCACTTACTCCTCATCTGTTGTAAAGTAAACTGATACAATGCAGATAAAGATAGATTTTTTTCAAAAAGAAGTTCAGTACAGTCTACACAATTAGCAATGTGATCAAATACCTATGAGTTTTCATTTTGTATTCACACATTTGGCAGACGCTTTTATGCATTATACTATACATTTGTTTCGGAGTATGTGCAATCTCTGGGATTGAGCTACAGGAAATCTTGAAGAGATAATCTGCAAAAACTCAGTTTTTATAAATTTTCAGAAGTCATGTTTTTATTGTATTATCAAGTTTTTATTGTGTTGTATTCTGTTAGTTAGCAGTATTTTCAATTTTGAGTAATTATTACATAATCAAAGCATCTCAACTGCAGTTTGATTCATATTACTTGGAATGCACAATAAAAAAAGATTTCTGATTTTGATATAATACACTGGTAGAAAAGCATACACATGATAAAATAACATTAACAAATCTACACTGTATGTAACAAAGATAGCCATCATGAGTATACATTTGAGATATTTTAGTATAAAACAGTACATATTTTTATATTTAAAATATATTTAATATATTGTGTGTATAGTTTCATAAACTTATATGGTATTATTGGTTTTAAACTCTTCAACTCTTTTATAGAAACTTCTACAGTTGTCATAATGTAAAAAAACTGGCATTGCATTAGAGGATGAAGGTCTGCTGTGACAGAGTTTGAGAATTAATAAAGGTAGGCCCTCAGTTACATGTCCAATATTTTATGTAATATATACCTTTTCAATTAATTAATTAAAATATATAGGTTTTCTTTATTTGGTTTGATAAAGAAAGGCCATAGCTTTCAAATTGTTAGGCAAATCTTGGAAGACTGATAACAAATTGTAATTTGGGCTGCAGAGGAGGCTGAGGGTGATAAAGACATTTTTAAGAAATACAGATAGTATGAAAACATGTACAAATCTAAGTCTTCTGGCTCTCTAACCATTAGGCCGCGACCTTTATTTTTAAGAGTGTAGGGCCTTTTTCTGTTAGTGAACATTGTGAGATGTTCATATACACTGTGACATGTTTTTTGTAGGCAAAGTGTCATGGTTCTGCCCTTCATGTCTAGTAAATTCCTGGAGCCTTGTGGGCAGGGCCATGACAGTGCCATGTCTCTGTGTTTATTACTCGTGGAAGCGCGTGGCCTGGGCGTGGTGCGCCCGTGTCACGCGCTCTCCGGTCTTGCGTCATGACCACGCCCCCCGGATACTTCCGCGATCCTGCCCTCCTTGTTTATGTCTAGTTTTCATGATCTAGTGGGCAGGATTGCGTCAGTATCTTGTCTTTGTGTTTACGTTCTGTGGGGAGACACGCGGCTCGGGCGCTTCCGCCTTTTGCCGCGTGTTTTCATGTCGCGCGTCTTAGCCCCGCCCCCTTGTTCTCCGGTAATTTTCCCTGTTCATGTTTCTGATGATTCACACCTGCACCCTGTGTCATTATCCCTTGTTTGTTCCCCTATTTAAAGCCCTCGTGTTCATTGTCCTGTGCTCGTGCGTTTGTTAAAATTTGTTACTATGTCGTGTCTTGCCATGTCGTGTCAGTTACCGTGTTCAGTTCTTGTCCTGCATATTATTTAGTAGGTTTTTTTGTCTTGTCACCCTGGTGTTTGTACTTTACCCTGTTTAGTCTTTTGAGTTCAGTTTTCCCCATTGTGGGTTTTTTTGTTTGCCTAGTGCCTGTGAGTTTTGTTATAGTTTTGTTTTTGCCCCCTCGTGGGTCTTTGATTTAATAAAGTCTGTTCTGCTGCCACCTGCTGCCTGCGCCTGGGTTCTGTCCCTGATCACCCATGACAGAACGCACGAGCCCTAGAAGAACCCAGCGGGCAGCGCACTTCTCCGAGGCTGAGCAGCGGAGTCGAGAGGCGTATGTGCTTTTCGGGATGCAACAGAGGGGCGCCGACCTGTTCGACTTTGCCGAGGAGCTCGCAGCAGTCGCTGACACCACCGAATTCTCGGAGGCGGAGCTCAAGGTGGTATTTAACACATGTGTGGATGAGCCCCTTGACCCCTCCGAGATGCGGCTGCTGCGTTCCCGGAGCTTTGCCGAGCAGGTCCGGTTCGCCTACTTCCGGGGCGACCCCGAGGCACCAGCCTGGCCCTTGGCTCCACCCCCTCTTCCTACCATCCCGGAGAACTGCGTCGTGGCTGTGGCAGCCATGGGAGATTCTGCCACCCCCACCTCTGCTCCCGGTACCCAGCCAGGATCTGCCTCCTTGCGGGGGAAGCATGGGAGGCGCCCTTCGTGGGACTCCCCGTCCGACTCCTCCGCCACCGAGGCACACACGGCAATCCCCGGACCATCCCTGCAAGGTCTCCGCGCCAACCAGGTCTCCGCGCCGGCCTCCCAGCCGGCCAACCAGGTCTCCGCGCCGGCCTCCCAGCCGGCCAACCAGGTCTCCGCGCCGGCCTCCCAGCCGGCCAACCAGGTCTCCGCGCCGGCCTCCCAGCCGGCCAACCAGGTCTCCGCGCCGGCCTCCCAGCCGGCCAACCAGGTCTCCGCGCCGGCCTCCCAGCCGGCCAACCAGGTCTCCGCGCCGGCCTCCCAGCCGGCCAACCAGGTCTCCGCGCCGGCCTCCCAGCCGGCCAACCAGGTCTCCGCGCCGGCCTCCCAGCCGGCCAACCAGGTCTCCGCGCCGGCCTCCCAGCCGGGCCCCCAAGTCCTCGCTCCGGCCTCCCAGCCGGGCTCCCAAGTCTTCGCGCCGGCTTTTCGGCTGGCATCCCCTGGAAGGGGAGGCCAACCTGCCAAACCCCCTCAGACTCCCCGGACACGGGTCTCGAGAGCCCCTAAGACTCTCCACCCCAAGACTGTCCCTCATGTGTCTCCCTTGTCGTGTCCCCCGGTACCTGGACCTTTTGTGCCTCCTCCTCCTCTGCACTTAATGTTATTTTTGTTAGGTCACCCCAACCCTGTCATTGTTTTTCATGTTTTGCCTGTCATTTGTTCTGTTTTATGTATTTGGTGTCTGTCTCTGTGTCGGTCGATGTTCCCCCAGTCGTGTCCCCCTTGAGGCCGCCAGGTGGCGTCCCTTAAGGGGGGGGTACTGTCATGGTTCTGCCCTTCATGTCTAGTAAATTCCTGGAGCCTTGTGGGCAGGGCCATGACAGTGCCATGTCTCTGTGTTTATTACTCGTGGAAGCGCGTGGCCTGGGCGTGGTGCGCCCGTGTCACGCGCTCTCCGGTCTTGCGTCATGACCACGCCCCCCGGATACTTCCGCGATCCTGCCCTCCTTGTTTATGTCTAGTTTTCATGATCTAGTGGGCAGGATTGCGTCAGTATCTTGTCTTTGTGTTTACGTTCTGTGGGGAGACACGCGGCTCGGGCGCTTCCGCCTTTTGCCGCGTGTTTTCATGTCGCGCGTCTAAGCCCCGCCCCCTTGTTCTCCGGTAATTTTCCCTGTTCATGTTTCTGATGATTCACACCTGCACCCTGTGTCATTATCCCTTGTTTGTTCCCCTATTTAAAGCCCTCGTGTTCATTGTCCTGTGCTCGTGCGTTTGTTAAAATTTGTTACTATGTCGTGTCTTGCCATGTCGTGTCAGTTACCGTGTTCAGTTCTTGTCCTGCATATTATTTAGTAGGTTTTTTTGTCTTGTCACCCTGGTGTTTGTGCTTTACCCTGTTTAGTCTTTTGAGTTCAGTTTTCCCCATTGTGGGTTTTTTTGTTTGCCTAGTGCCTGTGAGTTTTGTTATAGTTTTGTTTTTGCCCCCTCGTGGGTCTTTGATTTAATAAAGTCTGTTCTGCTGCCACCTGCTGCCTGCGCCTGGGTTCTGTCCCTGATCACCCATGACACAAAGCATACACTCTTTAAAATAAATGTTCTTCACGATTACATAGAAGTACCTTTTTTCTAAATGGTTTCATAAAGAACCTTTAACATCTGAAGAACCAAATGTTTGTTTCAACCTTTTTGTGGCAAATAAAGGTTCTTCAGATTGTAAAAGGTAAAACAGAGATGGTTCTTTAAAGAACCTTTGACTGAATGGTTCTTTGTGGAACCAAAAAAATATTCTTTTATGGCATCGCTGTGAAGAACCTTTTAAAACATAAGCGTGTAAGTGAAGGCAGAAAGATTCCACTGACTGCTTAAAAATAACTTGTTCCCCAGTTTCTAATTAGGTGAGAATTTTTTGGACACACCCAAACCATAATCCATACTAACAGAAGACAATAGTCTTCTTATTTAACCTCAAGTGATATAAAGTGTGCGCTGCAAACTTGAACATTTTTGATGATTGTTTTCTACAGTCTGCTTGTTTTATTATGTTTATCTACAGCTGGCATCATCAGCTTTTTGTCTGGCAATGGCAGCAGGTATTTGTACAAATTTAAGATTAGAGCCTGTACTCAATCAATTCTGGCACTCAACAACACAAGAAGATGATTTTTAAACTAATGTATAGCGACTCTGTCCTGGTTGATATTGGCTGCCACCAGTTTGCTTTTGTTTTGCTTCCAGCTAATGCTGTGACGTAATCGGGATGTCTACACTACAAGGGTCTGTAATCTTGGCATAGTAATGTAGTAAACAGATCTGGTCTGCTGTCCTCTATTAAAGGGCTTTAACATGGTATTCTAATTATGATCCTATGTGATCTATCAGCTATTTTGTTTTATCCTTAACAGTCATTTCAAACTTTTGTTAAAACATTTTTTGTTAAAACTGCAATGCTTTTAGGAATATAATCAGATTTATGATATACACACCAATGCTACCCATCCAGCTATTTTCAAATGTAACTGTGGATTATTTACCTTTATAAAAATCATAAAAAACAAACATTTAGTTGAGTATCAGATGTCATGGTTCATTTAGAGGAACAAATAAAGGCCTTTGATTGCACACTTTGATAAATGCCCTCAGTAATGATTGATAAACTGTAACCAAAGCAAAAAAGCTAAACACTGAGTCATCAAGAATACACACTATAATGTCTCGGTTACGACTGTAACCTCTGTTCCCTGATGGAGACGTTGTGTCGACAGATGGGGTTTGAACTTGAGAACCACCAATGAACATGGCGAATGGCAACCGCATGCCACACTGAAAAAAGGTTTGTTGGAATTACTTCATTTATTCATGTACATCGGTTCCACATGATTTAATTACGTTTTTAAACATTACTTTTCTTGCAAATTAAGAATTTTTTTTAAATGTTATGTTAAAAAAATCAATCGTGTGGAACCGATGTACATGAGTAATTCCAAAGGAACCTTATCTTCAGTGCAGTCTCCACCCCGAACTTCCCCGGGTGTTGAAGTGACCGACAGAAAGGGAACCCATATTACATACACATACATGGAATGTAAACCAAAATCAAGCTCCTACTTTTGTAACCGGCTAGAATAAATAATTGTCATCAGGTTTAAAATGATAACACTCAATGTAAAGATACAGACTACATTACACTGCTTTGAAAAATAAATTGAAGTTTCATTGAAATGAGCTTACTTTGCATACAAGCCAGAGTTTACAGTTAGCCAAATACCAATAACCAGTTAACCAATAGGTTGCAGTTTTCCAAACAAAAGTAAACAAATGTTTGGTAAAAGCTGATTTGAATCAGTTTTTTTTTGGTACTCAGAATTCACTGTTCAAGTGTATACATGTTTGTGTTTTCCGTTTTGCGACACTAGGCTACTGTTGTGTCACTCTGGCGGAACACAAAGCTTCCTTCTTCCTCAGGAGGGTTAGTTGTCAAACTGGATTTTCACCTGACGTGGAATACCGGCTGCTAGAAAAAAACTATAAAAACCATAGCTTAACTGTCTCATCTGTTTACAGCTGACTAATACTGTGCTTAAACCAAGAGTAGAATGTAATCTTTTAGCTAAAAATTACAGAAACTTTGGACAGTCACCAGCATTCGTCATTTTTTCATCACCCTTCTCAGCTCAATGTACAGAGACCCACCTCTATAATTCAACTGCAGTCTCTCCTGTCTTCAAAGGTTTTGACGTTCAGTGTCTTGTATTTTCTTACTGAAGTTTCTGCTACAGTTAATTACACCTGTGTTTTGATGAGTCACCCAATTTCCTTGAGAAGGTTCTATAGTTGACTGATATCTGACTCTGCTTGTACTTGTGGACGTGAGTTTGTCCCGTGTGACTTTACAAAGGGTGGAGTCAGGAGAAAGGTCCACCAGGAGTGGCTGAACTCTCGTCATGTGACAGCACACACCAGTGGACCCAGGCATTGTGTGTCACCTGACAGGTGTGCTTTGAACTGGGGTGTGTGTTCCTGTGTGTAACTATCTATTCTAATGGTTTAACTGAACAAGGGATGACTGACTATTATGTACAGTAAGGCACAAAGATTGACAATACATTTTACTGCTTTGAAAATAATGCTTTTAGCTTTACCTGCTATATTTGTGGGGGACCGATAGAGAGATTTGAATGTGTATTGGAAATTGCAAATAGGAAAGAAAAAACGAGACTAAAAAGAGAACATGTTGAACACACACAGAATAAGATATAACCATAAAATGAGTCAAAAGAGAGTTTGTGGTAACACTTTACCTTAAGATTCCCTTTGTAATGTATTTATAAAGGTGTTTATTAATGAGTAATAATTTATTTAAAAAATACATAAATCATTAATAAGTCATTTTAAATGGATGAATGAAAAGGGTGACTAATGAAATACCTGCCAAGTAGTGAGCCATTTTAACTCATATGTTATAAATGCTTATTTAATGTTTATATTCATATTTATTTGACTTAAAGCCAGATTTATGAAGATATTTATTTTTAAAATCTGTTTAAGATAGAGTAAATAGTTCTTTGTTTGTTTTTTCAACCACAATGCCTGCAGGTGCTACTCTGTATGTCTGATGGTTGTCTGTAAAACAGCCTTCAGGTCATGATGCTATATTCATCACAGCAATTCAGCAAATAACTGATTTCTTTAGTTTATCCATAATCAAATTTCTCTATAACACTAAAGACATGGCGACAAATGTTGCAACAAACTATTTATCTATGCTATGTTATTAAAGAATCAATTACTTTTGCATTGAAATAATGTTCACTTAACATTAAGGTGCATTTTCATAGGTTACTAATGTTTATAACTCATGAATAAATGGTTTAAAGTTGTTCACTTTACAATAATACAGAACATATCATATGTGAAATGTTTTTTAACATCGATCAATGTCTTATTGTCAAACAATCACTGTATTGGAGGCTGTGTGGAGAAATCTCTCTTCCTATCCCTCTCAGAATCCCGATTTTTATTCTGGGTGAATCATAATCACAGTGAATCACATTTTATAATCCAACTTACATTACAAATGCAAACAAGTTTATTGTATCATAAAAAGAACCAGGAGGATATCCTTTTTACATATATAAGTATCAGAGTTAAAGAGGTTTTATATTGTAATATAGACCACTTCGAAAGATAAACACTGGGCCAGAAGCACTTCCAGTTTAGTTACTTTTTACATCTAACATATAGCATATAACAACATATAACAACAGTATATAGTTAAAAATGTGTTTAACATTTTCTTCTGGACCAGCAATTTCTTGTTAAATGCATCATTAATGTATTAGCAACAATCTGTACACACAACAAAAACTGAAAACTAAAATTAAAAATAATGATGCAACACTTACTATGTAGCCCATACTTTCCACCAAATTCTGCAAATGAAAAACAAACACTATTAACATTGTAATGAAGGCGCAGACACGCAAGTGTGAGGATCCATGTGCAGCTTTAATAGTAAAACGTGATTGTCATGTTAGGTGTTGGAGACAGAACCCAAGCGCAGAGAGGGTGGTGAACACAATAAACTTTAATACAATACAAGGACCTACGAGGGGGCAAAATAATGATAGCAGGGGAGATGACAGCAATTGACTTGACTAATATAAATACTCGACATACACTAGAACGACTTGAGATATAACTCGACTTTCACTCACGGAGCATAGACAGGACGTACTGGCATTCATACGGCCAGACAATAAGGTAAGGTAACAAAACGAACAGCAAAGGACAGAAAACACAAGGGCATTTAAAATGGAACCAAATCAGAAGGGAACAGGTGCTAGGAATAAAATCATTACAGAATTAATAACGAGGAAACGAGGGGGGCTTGGGCAAAGACGAGACTGGAGAGAGCGCGTGGCGCGCCAAAACAAACAGAGCCACACCTCTCTCCACACTAAACACAATGATCCCGCCCAAGACTGAGAGAAATATGAAATAGAAAATGCATGCTTTATTGCTTTTGTGTTGTGTAATAACCACTGAAGGGTGAAGAACGAAATACATATAGAATTTATATCGTAATATTTTATTGAATTAGAGTAGAAAGGAGACAATATGTATTAGCAAGAGTCATATATATTACCTGTGAGAGAAGAATTGCAGTCCCATTAGATAAGGGATAATCTGTAGCAGGCGGGACGAAGGAAGAGTAGTCGAGCACAGAGTGCTGGTGTACACACAAGCATACTCTAAGGCCCCAGTAACATCTTATGCTTTGACAAAATGACATAAGAGTCTGACCACATGAAATTATAATATAGTATATTTTACTATTACTATAGTAAACTGCAGGATGATTTAACACTATATTTTTATCCCATGTTCATTAAAGCTATGACATAAAACACTAGTGCAGGGGTCTCCAACCTATTTGTAAGCGAGGGCTACCTGAAGAGATAAAATCATCTAGAGGGCTACTTGTTGAAAAAATACTTATAAACTTTAAACATGTAATGCATTATTTTTTTGCTCAGAGGACCAAATTATGTTTTCTTTCACATATTTTTGCACTTTATTAAAGCTTAAAACAAGTGCTAATAATAACATTTCATAATGATGTAGCACTTGGCTGATCGATATAGTCACAGATTATATCAAACATTATTGTTGAGCCCTGTGTTTGGCGGGCACCTTACAGAGTTCATGCGGGCTACGTTGGAGACCACTGCACTAGTGTGTCTTAACATGTTAAATGAATACATTATTTTACACAGTTTTGACTGTAGCACACGAATTTCCCCCATATGCATTATAAACAGCCTAAACGTGGCTTATTATGATGATTGATATCAGTGGGAAATATGTATATAATTCGGTTATACATGCCGTTGTTTCTGTACATTAAGCCACAAAGCTGTTTATAATTGACGTCTATGGGGAGGACATGTATGGGTTATTTGTTCATTATTACATTTTGCATAAGGTGCCTTGATCAAGGGCACGTCAGTTGTTACCTGCCGGTACTGAGAATCGAACCGGCAACCTTCTGGTCACGAGTCCAACTCTCTAACCACTGGGCCATGACTGCCCCATATATAATGGTATAATTGCATTTTCTTCATCCCCTCAACACCCCCGTTATGCAACTTTGAACTACCTTTAGTCATATATCTTTAAGTTTATATATTGCAGGTATACATCTTTTATTCTATTATATTTCTTTAGTACAATAAACATTTCCCCATTGTCAGTTAAAACATTGGTTTGGAAAACATTCATGTAGTTTTTCACCCAGCGTCGTTTGCTTTTTGACTTCTTAATATTGCTTTCAACAATTTTCCCACTTATAATCTGGCCTGATGGCCATACTCTCGTGTTCTGCTTTAAGATACCCCCCAAACATAGAATTCATGGCAACATGCTCCTACCAGTTTCCCCCTGGGATCCTCAATCCTTGCATATATCTCCCATTTCCAGTCCAACTCGTTGGAAGAAAATCATTTGAAGACAGCTCATACACTCGTCTGGTAGGATTGATACCCAGTAACTCTGATGACGTGATAGCAGTAGACCCCCTGCTGTTCGTCTAAGATCCTACGAAATTATATATATATATATTTTTGCTTTTTGTTAATTCATTATATAATCTTATTGTAATACTTTATTTTACTTTATTCTGTTTCTTTTATTTAAAAATGTTAAGCTTAATGCTTCATTATTGAAAAAACATAAGCTTTACCATCATATTGACTGTTCCAATAGCTTCATTCAAATCCCTGTTGTTTTCTGCTGTTGCCATTCTGTCTCGATGTTACACCACTCAGATATCTTCTCTTCTGAATCATATGTATGTAACTGTATAAGGCTTTACTCTTGCCACCTTTTTCTTTAAGTGTTCTTGATTGTTATCAGATGACTGTTCTACTCCCTTACACCTATTTATCACCCTCAATGAGCAGGTGGCCACAAAGATTATTTGCAGCATCCAACCCAGACCACTAAGTTTCAAAATAATTAGAGCAAAGATTATTGTGCTCACAATTATTATCATACGAAAATTCTTTATTATCCATTTTAAACTTTTATATGTTCCCATCCCCATTCCTCCAATTTGCAGAATATTTTTTCCTATACCTTCTTTCACTGAAGATGAAAACTTCTTAATTTTCTGTCCTATGTTTTTTGCAACAACCACTTGTTCATATTTCTGCTCAATATTATTTTCAATATTCAATTTCTTTATTTCCTCTTGTTATTATTATATATGCCAAATGAGCTTGATCATCAGCTAGGGTTTTTAATCCATCAGTATAAACTCTTGTACCCTTGAACATGTCTATTTTTCTTTTTTGACATTTCTTACATTCTTTATTTACTATTTTTAGATTAGGGTAAAACAGTATATTTTCCCATTGCACCTTAGCATCCTTAACCTTGTTTTTGGTAAGATGTCCCATTACACCTTCACTTGAATTATTATTATTTTCTGACCTCGAGCAATGCTCTTTAGTTCGGCTAAATATCGTTTAGTTATATCATTTAGTGATTGCAGCAAGCCTTTTCTCTGGATTCTCCCAGCTCCCGGACATAATGCGAATAGGTATTTCTCGTGTAATTTTCGATTGTATTCATATCCTTCTTGAAACAGTATTTGTTTCCAGATTTCGACCATCCTTTCATTTAGGCTATTCTTGCAGCGGGAGGTGATCTGCTAGCTGTTCTCATTTATCTATAGGTTAGATTTTGTGCCGGAATTACTTTCTCATTCTATATTCTTTCTAATCTCCTACCTTGTCCTTCTGTAGTTGGATTTTTATATTTTGTTCCCTTTATCTCTAATGCCAGCCAATCATTCTGCATTTGATTACTCACTCTTTGTAACAATATTATTCCTTCTTTTTTGTGTTTTAATATTGTTTCTCTTTTTACGCTTGTTTCTGTTTCACTCTCTTCTCTCTCTGAGGTTAAGGATGAGTATGATGAACTCATCAGTTCCTCCTCCAAGGAAAACCATGTCCTGAACTTAGCTAAACACATTTGGTGTGACTTTAAATGCAGTCTTTGAGCCCAAAACTCATCACTCCACATCAATGGCTTGAACACAGGGGTACAGCCAATTTTCACAGGGGTACAGCCAACCGAAAAAAGGTGTTTCCAAAACTGTTTCAAGAGAGATGGAAACAAAATTCCTTACAATGCCATTTGTAGCAATTAAATTTACAACTGTTTTAAAAGCCCCTTTTCCTGTCCCAAAATGACAAATCCTGAGCACAAGTTATTGGTGTTTCATGATGAGTTCTTTGCTCAAAGTTCTGCATTTAAAATGACACCAAAATGTGTTCAGCTGGGTTCAGGACTTGGTTTTATGTAGACCAGTCAAGTTCTTCCACACTGACTGAATCAATGATTTCTTTCTGAATCTTGTCTCATACACAGGGACATTGTCATGATGGGATAGAAAAGGGCTCTTTCCCAACTGTTGCTATTAAATTAGAAGCACACAGTTCCATAGAATATCATGATATGCTGCAGCATTAAGATTTATACTCATGGAAATTACTAAAGTCATCAAACCTGTTTATTAGATAGCGTGACCAAATAATTTTGGCAATATAGTGTGTGTGTGTGTGTATATATATATATGAATTTATAGTATGCATTATTTTTGACCAGTATCAGTATTGGGCCCGATAAGCTCATGTACTCATAAAAGTATACCAATACCAAAGACCGATACCTCATGTGACATAACTGACTGAAATTTGTGCTTTGAAAGTTTGTGACAAGCACATGAAATTATTTCTTTTTTCATAATGTGTTTGTTGTAATTATGAAGTTGTTCTATTTTTATTAATCTCACTGTGTTGGGAAAATTGCCACCTCACCAAAAAATAAATAAAAAATACAGATAAAGGATTTGGTATCGGTATCGACAAGTACCAGAAAAAAAATATTGGTATTGGTCTTTAAAAAATGATATTGGTGCATCCCTAATTGTTTTTGTTCATATTGGATCCTAGGCACATCATCACAGGTTCAAATCAAACCATATTAAAGGCACAGCATGTCATTTTTAGAGGTCACAAAGCAATCACAAAGGTGTCTTCATGACACTGTGAAGAAGAATGGATTGACAGAGTTGTAGTCTACCCCTCCGACTCCAATGTAAATCATTCCAAAGATTAAAAAGTAAAAAAGCAGAAAAAGTGATCAACATATAACACTGTGCTAGTGGGTTTTTGGATATTTTAATGCAAAATCATACATATTGTGTTTTTAAGACAATGTGTTAAATTGTTAATAAAATAATAAAATGTTTATTTAAAAGTATAGTTCCATGATTAGATGACACACCGTACAAGTTTAAACATCCATTTAATACAAATGAACAGTTTCTTTGGTCACAGTTTCCAAGTTTCAATATTTTACATTACATGTATACATCTGGCAGAGACTTTTATCCAAAGCAACTTAAAGGGAATTTAGGATATACTATTTTATAAGTATGTGTGTATGTTTGCGCTGCTAACATTTACATTTCCGCATTTGGCAGACGCTTTTATCCAAAGTGACTTACATTGCATTATACATTATACATTAGTTTCTGAGTATTTGCAATCCCTGGGATCTAACCCATGACCTTGGCGTTGCTAGCGCCACGCTTTAACCACTGAGCTACAGGAAAGCTAAAGCAATACTCCATCAATTGAGCTATACTGTAAGAAGTTTCCTGTAGAGTTTACAGTAAGTTACTGGCAGCAGTTTGCCAGTAACTTACTGTAAACTGTACTCACAGTAAAAATACTGTATCAATATGTACAGTATTATTTAGCTTGCTGTAAATGTATTTACAGTACTGTTTTACTGTTTTACTGTGAATGTAACAATAAATTTACAATAACTTTTCTCCAGTAATATTTATATAAAAATAACTTTAAAAATGTCCTTTAAATTATTGTAAATTTGGTTTCTTTTTACTGTAAAACTGTACAACATGTTATAAAAAAAATGAATAATGACATAAAAGTAACTTTTTTAAACTTTATTTTTAACTTCAATTGCAATACTTGAAATTTCAGTTCTCTTCACAAACTTGTTTTCTCAAACTTGCAGAAACAAGGAGTATTTTAAATCAATTCATGAACAACTACTGTCATTTGAACATCTTCAAAATGTACAAAACTCTCCTGAGTAGAAATGTATTTGCTTAAAGTATAGTTTTGTTCAAACCTGCAGTCACATTGATACACAACAGTGTCATTAGAGTATTTAAAATCAATTAATTAACAAATACAGTTGTAAAACAATCTTCAACACTTACAAATTCAAAAAACAGTTTTTCGCGACAGATGTAGAGGCTGCGGTCTCTGACTCCCTTGCCGGTTTGAGGCCTGCTCAGGCGGGCACGAGTAAGACCAGATACATTAACATTAATGTAACCGGTCCTACTCAAACCAGGTTGGTCCGGCATGGGAGTCGGAGATCGCAGCCTCTAGCGTCTGTCGCTAGAGCATCTCATGAGGTCGGGAAGTGACGTTTACATACTGCACAACTCTTTACTAGCTGGCCTCCATTACATTAACCTCCCTAGACCTCACTCCCATCTGGGTAACGGCACCAATGTAACCGGTCCTACCCGTGCCCACTCTGAGTGGGCTTCGAACTGGGTTGATCTGGCATGGAAGTTGGGCACTCTAACGAGGAGGCTAAAGACCACAGCCTCTAGCGTCTGTCGCTAGAGCACCTCTTGAGGTTGGGGAGTTAAGTTTACACACTGCACAGCTCTTTGCTAGCTGACCACCATTACAGTTACATATTAGAGAATTTTATCAATTAATTAACAAATTCAGTCATAAGAACAATCTTCAAAACTTACAAATTCAAAAAAACTTTCCTGAGTAGAATGTATTTGCTTAAAGTGGCAACTGTTTTTCTCAAACCTGCAGTCACATTTTTACACAATAGTGTCATATTACAGTATTATTAATAAATTCATGAACAAATTGAGAACAATTTTTCAACACTCCCAAAATCAAAAGACTCCTAGGTAGAGTGTATTTGCTCTTAGTAGCTTAATAGTTTTGCCAACTGTAATCCAGAAACTCTTTTATGAAGGAGGATACATGAGGGTTCAGGCCAGTGTTCTTCCTTTGCACCATCTTCCCACTTCTTTTGCTGACTTGGAACTTAGAGGAGCACTTGCTGTTGTCAGGGTTGATCCTCACAATGAACCTTTACATAAAACACAGAATTCTTTAGATCTTTTAACATGTAAAAGTGTTTTAAACATTAGTTAAGACAAAATTTTTATTTTGTCATTACAAGACTGGTTCATTTTCAAAACATATATTAATATATTAATAAATACATTTATATTCTCTCTTCATTTTTTCTATCCAAGCAACCAAAGTATTTTAGCTTTGCATAAAGATGCAAAGAAGATATTTTAAAAGTAATCCATATGATTTGAGAAGTTTAAAAACCTAACTGGTTCTCAAGCACATCTGAGATTCTGTTTACTAAATTTGATGTGCTATGTTATTGCTTTATTGCTTCCTAATCTAAGGTTAGCGAGTTTAGTCCACACAAATGTACAGCCTTCTACACTGCATCTAGAATTTAAATCATGTTGTTCAGATCTGTTCGCTATTTTTGCGGGCTTTCTATGTTTGCGGTACATGTGCGACTGCAGAGGCGCTTTGAAACGTGCACGGGCATTCAGAAACTGCACACGAAAACCTGAAGTTCGCCATGTTTTTGTGCCCGTTCAAGTGATTAATAAAGGCGTATAAATGTCTCAACAGAGACGCCACAGTGTTTACACACGAACATTGCGGGGTTTAGGCTAGCAATAAATGCAACCCAGCCAACACACCCATGTGGGACCCAAAAGGGTTACACTCGGGCTGATATCTGGTGCCCACGTGGGCTACCCAACTGGGACCCAGTTAATTTTGTCCTCAGTTTCCATGGTGGCCCCACATGGGTTAGCCCACATGGGCTCATGATGGGCCCTGGATGGGTTCTATGTAGGGCCCATGTGGGTTTACCATGTAGCTCCCATTTTGGGTCTACGGGGGTTTGCCTACATGGGTTAGTCATGGGACCCAGCAAGATCTTATGCAGGTCTCTTATGGGCCACCATGGGCAAACATATGGGCTAATATATTTGTCTGTTTGGGTTACCTTATTTTACAGTAAACCCCTGAATACAAACATCACATTTAATCCACTAAAATGCTAAAGGTATTCAATGAACAGGAACCATTACTTCATGCTTTAGGCAGTTTATTTAGAATAATGTCAGCATATAATTTGTACATTTACAACTTGTAAAAAACAGATAAGAACAGTGCAAAAATTAAAGAACAGTGCAGCTCCTGACTCCTGACTCGTTTTTCCTCACTCTTCCATGGCCCTTTGAATAGACAACAATAAATCAACCAATGCACTCTAAATAAACTTTTTGACTTTGCATCTTGTCTATTTAAAGATTGCGTTTCCATTTAAAAACACAATATATTAAGACTTTTACCCATTTTGCTGTCTACTACGTGCCCTCGCAGAACGGTTTCCTCCCCTGTCCCTCGCACCAATTAGCCACTTCGACACTGCCTTTTCTGCCTCTTTTCTTGTAATCTGGTTAGTAAGTACATTTTTCTTTAAGCTTCCTGTAAGATACATAAGCATACAACCAAACTGATTTGATTCCACTGATTTATGAAGCACAAACTCAACTCAACCATATAACCTCTTTTTGCACATCAATGTTACAAATAATCCAACAGCAGGTAAACATACCATATACAACCTCAAACAGTTTGAGCCCACGAAACTCTAGCTTTCCATGCCGGCCAACAAAATTGTACTCTCTTGATAAGGGGTGGTCCAAAAGGAAGGCCATCATTCTTCTTGTGGCTTCATCCACAGTCCTGCCTCCAATTTCTGCCACCACAGCAACCTAACGAAAACAAGATTATCATTATTGGGGAGACAACACAAAAAATTTACCTGAATAATATCAATTACATTTCTTTCAAACCGTGTAGCCTTAGGTTAACTGATGGTGCACTGCAATTTTACATTGAAAGTTATAATTTACTGTGTGCAGGGCAGGGCCGTTTCAAGATATTTGGGGGCCCTAGGCAAAAGACTGAAGTGATGTCCCAAGTCCTCCCTCAGGAATTTTTTTTTAATTCAGATGGGATTTCTTGTATTCTGGTGCATTTTAAGAGTCATGAATTACTCTGTAGTATGCTACACAAAGTGGCCACTATTTTTGGAAAATCCTGAAGTGTATGAGCGCTTCATGATGAAATTTTTAAATTTAAATGCCCGCGTAACGCTGAGTGTGGGAACGACAGTTTCTCTTCCACTGACAGCTAGTGGGGGACCTGATGTGGGGTGCGCGACGGTGGATGTCACTTCAACATTACAGTGATTAGGGCACTCATCTATATAACAACAGGACCATATCGTTCATTCATTGCTTAATGAACATGGCAGATGCAGGTGTTTTGCAGTCAAGACAAAGAAGCAAAATGCCATATAATACAGCAAATCAAACATCTCAAATCAATACAACCATGTAGCGGACACGGGTGTGTCGTTGAATTTAACATAACCTTTACATAAAAGGCATATGATTGCAGCCTCTTTTTACAGCAAATTTTGTAAAATTTTGTTTGTTTTATTTAAAATGTAAAATAAATTGATCCTGATTGATTAAGGTATGCGACTGTTCTGTTTCAATATACCCAAAATTAAAGTTTAATTCACAGGTTTGTGGCTCTTCTTTTCATTTTTTAAATTTACCATTGTAATCTGATGTTTACTGATCTTTTTTAGAAATATCTGTAGAATCTGTATTAAATCTATAATCGCTGACTTGAATCAATAATCAAATCGAATCGAGAGCTTGTGAATCGGAATCGGAACATCAGAATCGATACCCAGCCCTAGATATAGTACTGTAAACTTTTCTTAAGCCACCATTTCATTTGTGGACTTCTGCACAGTACTATACATGTACAAATATTAACATTCAGTCCTGTGAACCTGCTAAATAATCATGTTAAAACATACCACTTGTTTCTGGAAAGTGGGGTCCGCCAATTTCTGCTCCATTGCATCAACATCTGAAACTGTTTTCAGAGGGAAAACGATATCCTCTGGAAGTGCTGCAACAGTGGTTGCATCACGTTGTGTGAGGATTGATTGTAACATCCTCCCATGAACCCTCTGCGTCTCCTTGATTTCCTCCAGAAGGGTTAGAAGACGTGCAAACATGCCATCTCTAAATGCTGAGCTGTCACCTTGCAGAAGTCTCCTTGGCTGGTCTGGTGTAACGGCCCTTAAAGGCATTGAGGGTGGAGGGGGCTGAATAAGCGGACGGGTCTTAAGTGAGTGGGGAGCCTGCGGTTGTAGGTTCTCTGGCACTGGGGGAGGTAAATGCAGATCTGTAAATGCAGAACTGGCATCTTGAAGAAGTCTACTGGGGTGGTCTGGTGTAACGGCCGTTAAAGGCATTGAAGGTGGTGGGGGCTGAATAAACGGATGAATCTTAAATGAGTGGGGAGCCTGCGGTTGTAGGTTCTCTGGAACTGATGGAGGTATAGGCACACTAGATGGATGATCATGGCCAGCACCATCGAATTCCTCATCTGAACTTGACACACACGCTGGCCTTAAAATGAACAAAATGTAGAGCACATTTCATTATTACAATTTTTACCGATAAGTTGTTGCAGCCCTAATTTTGATTGCCGCATGAATAGATTAGCCTATTCAATCAATCCTTATTAAGTAATAATCATTTTTAAACAGGGCACAATGATGAAATTTGGCTGACAATTGATTGTCTATTAAATCATTGTAATTATGGTGATTAATTTTTCTGTTTTAAGGCTATGACAATTAAACTATTAATTACAATTAATTTATTCAACGAAGAAAATACATCCTGTAAAATGAAAATTCTGTAAATACCTAAGAACATTCACTGTGTGACCGGCATAACAGAAAAGACTGCCTTGAGCATTCAAACTAAAACCTATGAAGATATGAAGATGTTGTTGTCTAGCTGTCTATATGCAGCAAGTTTGGAACTCATCAACACAAAAAATAGATCTAGTAATTTGAATGTAACAGTGAGTGCAGATTATGGATGGTGCATGTATAATGCTGCAGATCACCCTTGTTTTGTAAGAATTCAACATCTTTGCTGTTATCTAAAATAATATCAAATAATAAAGTTTATTTAATCATTGTTACAGCCCTGTTTTCAAATGCTTTTAAATTCGATGTATCCATAAAAATACCATGTATCCATAAAAATTCTTACCTTTTTTTGCGCTTCCCTTTTCCCATTCTTCCAGAATCTGACTCTGTCTGCAAGTCAGAGGTCACTTCCGATTTTAAAAGCTTTGCTGTGCTTGGGCATAGTTTCCTGTAGGTGATAAGACATTTACCAATAAAACTATTTCAAAAGCATGCCTTAATTGTGTGTTATTTAATGTATAAATATAATTATCATTAGTCACCAACTACCTGCTTTTCCCAAGACGCGCACTTTAAACTGCAGCCAGTCAGGGTTTGGAACAAGCTGATCCTTCACCGCTTTGTTGATGTTGACTCTTTCTGGGGGCCAGTAACAAGCATCTTCCTCGGGTCCGGTAAACCACTTGTAGGGTACAATAGCAACACCTCCACCATCCACAAAATCCACAACCGCAAATGGTAGCATGCTGGAAAAGTCCAAACAAGCAGGCTAGTGCAGCTGTGGCAATGCCACATATCCATATTTAAACGGCAAGAGCACTATTTTTCTTTTTAACTCCTCAACCGATACCACATGCAAGTCTTTAGATAAGTTAGAAACAAAGTGGATTCCAAGGCACGCAGAGTCAATTGGGTCGCTGAAAAAAGATTCATAGTTTTCAAAAAAGTGACAGATTCCACAAGAAGAAAGCAAAATATTTATCACAATGAGAATTCTTCCCCCTAAGGAAAAACAGTTATCGCCTTTACGGCAAGAAATTAATGTCTGTCCATCTTTGTATTGCCTGTACTGCTGACATGTTCGAAGTTCATCTGTCACTGGTCCAGAGAGATGGAGCTGTTTGAGAGGAGAGGAAATTGATATTTTCTTTGGTTTTGCCACTCTCTGCTTCTCGTGGATGCGCTTGACAATTTGCTGCACAGGATTTTGGGGCCTCCGTACAATCTTTTTAAGTTTACCCAAATACGTTTCGAAAGGAAAGCAGGAAACGCTATCCAAAGGACCAAAGTTCCTTGCATCTTGGGCAATGTGTATCAATGAATGTATGTTGTATCCAACAAATTCAATGCCATAAATCAAGCCAAAATCTTGGACAAACACTTTCAAAATATCTTCAGCAAAGTCACAGTTTTCAGTACACAAATCAGGGCTAAGAAGAATTCGTATAGCTACAGATAAAAGTATAAAGTTTCTATACATTATATTTGATATGTTTTTAAGCAGGACCACAGGACCGGTGTAAAGCAAAAATTGCCTCAATTCAGTTGCTTTCCACATACTAATTTCTAAGAGAGACCTTGGTTTCCTAGCAAAATTCCTTGGTAAATACTGCCTGACAGAAGCCATAAATGCTGAAATTGTAGTGAGATTTGAAACAGATTGTCGGCATTTCAGAGGCCCTTTTAACCAAAGATATATCAGCTGGCGCATCGCTCCCAAACACACAAGGTGCATGTAGTCGAGTACAAAACTTGAGGCTAAACCTACACCCAACTCACACAGGGGTGAAGCTCCTCCTTGGTGCTCTTCGTAGCCCATTTCCCTAAATGTCTGATCAGTCCTCAGCTCTGAAGACAACTCAGGAAAACACATTCTCCTATTTACATAAAGTCCTTTTTGATTGCAGCGCTCACATGCGTAATACCCAGTGTGACCCTTCACACATTTTAGGAATGCACGTGCTGGAGCATCACATATGAAAGCATCCGGAGCAGCAACTGTGAAATGCACATCATTAAACTGAATACCCTCTTGTACAATTACTTTAACATCTTGAATAAATTCATTTAAATACTCTTGTACATTTGATGGTTTTGTCACACCTGAGTATAAGCCAATTATAAAAACATCTGAATTTGGGATCTCCTTAATCCTACCCAAAATAGGCCACAAGCTAACATTGTTGCTGCGGAATAAAGGTAGTCCATCAATATTAACTCTAAGCGTGAGAGTGTCTGTCAGATCTCTCAGATCAAAATCTAAAGATTCCAATTCTGCTAGAACTGAGTTCTTAATTCCAAAATGATAGTACGACCCACCTGCTATATTTTTTACATCACACTTGCGGTCTGTGGATTCTAGCATCCAATGGTACATTAAGGCCTTTGTGCCTAAGAATTTTCAGAAGAGCAGTCAATGCATTTTGAGAGATATTGTACTCTGCAGCCCACTCTGCAAGACCATTTGTGTCATCTAGTGTGTCTGAAGCTGCATCTTCAGAATCAGAACTCTGATCAGAGTCCAGGTCAAAGTCATCGGTATTGTCAGCCATCCCACAGCCATCAACATCATCATAAAATATGTCATTGTCCAAAGTATCATAAAAAATGTCTGTGGGATATTCATTCACTACACTCTCTGTTACATGCTCAACACAGTCATGATAGACAGAGTCCTCCAATGGTTCATTGTAGACAGATTCCAAATTTAAATCCACTGGTTGTTCAAATTCATTCTGCTGTGAAACAATATGGAAATGTTCAGCAACTTTGGCAGCTATTTACCTTCTCTTTGTTCTCTGAGAATGCTCCATTACTCTCTGTAAGAAAAAAGTCTTATTACTTAAAAAAAAAAAAAAAATTTAGGCAAAATCTATATACATTTATAAATTTATAGTCGTAACTGTTTGTATGATTTGTAATAACACCTGAGTGCAATCTGATGCAGATTTATATAAGGCAGAAATTCATGATAAATTGCATGATAAATATTAAATATTGTAACTTGTAATGTTATTTATTTTATGTATTGTTAAAAGTACATCAGCTTTCTGTTTACTCTTAAAATCAATATCTGTCCCAAGCTATAGATAAGCTTACACTAGCATATCTGCTATATAAACCATTTTATACCATTGATGTCAAAGAGGGGTTGAGTAGCCAAAACTTTTACTCAATCCAAAAACAAGTACAGTAATAATTAAAGTAATAACTGAGTAAATAATTACTCAAGTAGAAGTAAAAGTCATAAAATAAAAAATGACTTAAGTTGAAGTAAAAAAGTATGCAATTAGACTATTTAAGTAGCCAGCTACTAGTTACTTTGTATGACAAAGTAACTAGTACTACATACTAGTAGATACCTACTACATACTACTACATAATAAGTAACTACATACTTTATAATATTAATATTTATTATTATTTATAGTGTTAATATTATAATTTATCGAATTATTATTACAGAATTATCGTAATGAGCTCCATATGCAACATACACAGAGACCTAAAGAGTAAACAAACAGAAGAGAGAGTAATTTCTGTGAATTTATTCCAATCCCAACTCTAACATCAATCTATACAGTTTAGAATATGAACCAATATAAAAATATGCTTGCAATCGCAACCTCAAGAGAATGCAACCTTCCGTTTGAGATACGGCCGTAGTTCACTCGGGTTTCGGACACCACTAACTTTTAACTTTTACAGGTTACGCGCAGCGCGCGCTCAAAGCAACAAAAAGGCAGCGCTGAGCGCGCATGTGAACGAGGGCCGCTTTCAAATAAGACGGTTCAGTTCATACAGCGATTCAGCCAACTGAAATCATTCAAACTGAATCTCGAATAAATTCAGACGAGTTTGCCTCGTCTATTGTTAAATCAATGATTTGATGACAATCGACTCAAAATAAGCATTCATTCACACACATCCCGGTGAAACATTTAGCAGTTTAAATACTTTTTTAGTGTCTTGAACTATTAGAGGACGTGATAGCAAGGCATACAGCATTGTCGTTTTGGCATTGGCTCCAAAAATAAGAAACAAATATATGCAATCTAAACTAACGGAAGGCCCCGTTTAACTTGCACTGTAGGTCTTGATGCCTTCTGATTTGTCTATATCCGATTTTTGACCGTCAATTTACACGTTCTTTCAATTAAGTATAGCCTATTCTGAGTAACCATATGTTTCGGTTAACATTTTTGTTTAAAACAATGCATTTAAAAGCTCTACATTTTCAGTTTTAAAATAATAAATGTTGAAAAGGTCATTCTTACCTTGGATACACTGACTGCAAAAGTCTTGACGGCAAAAGTCTCTGACGGTTAGTGAATGGCGCTGGCGCGATTCAGGGCGTGGGGGATGGGATCTGCTCAATCTCGAATGGGATGGGATCTCGCGAGAAAGTTGTCAGCTCAATTAAAGTTGTCAGCACAACTGCAGGAGTGTTGACGTTTTTAGATTTTTATTAAAACATGTATTCCAAGTGTCAAAACAACAACAAAAATATATGTGCACTATTTATTCATGTAATCACCCTATAGGCGTATGGGATTGTGTTGCCACATGTATATTTGATTTTTTAAAAACCGAGTCCCTTAGCCCATTTTAAGCCCATGCACAAATTTCCCATTAATGACCCAACTAGGAACCACATGGGGAGCCCACCTAAATTTACATATGGTGGTCCTAGCTGGGTCACCCAAATGGGCCCCAGATAAGATGCCCATTTTGAACCCAGGCCCACTCCGTACCCCTGTAGCCCATGTGTAACCCATGTGGGCCCCACATAACTGTGTTTGCTGGGAAGCTACATGAGGTAATAATTTAACAGCACGCGATTATATAACTTAAGCGAATAACAACTTTTAAACTCCCTGATTTTGCAGACTGCCACAACAACAAGTATGAAAACAGAAATGATGCCAACTGATGCACCACACCTAAAGATATGTTTAAATATTTATAAATAAAATACTTACAATGAGTTCAGTTTTAACAAGTTTTACAAAGCATATGAAAATAAAGTTTAAATAAACTTACAAGAGCAACAGGGGAACATTCCAAATATCAAAATCAGAAACAGTATAGTCTAAAAAAAAATTATATCACATGACGTAAACACTCAAGTTGGCCCCCGCACAGCACAAAACCTCTGAAAAATAGGCTCAATAATTTCTGCTACGTTTGTGCTGGTTTGTGCTGTAAAAAGTTTCGTTTGTGCTGCTTCAGTTTTTTAAATATTAAGCGACGAGTTGGCAATATATTTTGGTGCTGGTGACGTCATTGCCTATAAATCAATTTCAAACACTGAAGCAGCACAAATAAACTTTTTTCAGCACAAACCAGCACAAACGAAGCACAAACAAACAATACTATTTTATGGTGAATTTGGACCATGTGGGGTATGTGTGTAGCCTATTCAGAATGACTGGTATACTCGTCACTTAATATTTAAAAAACTGAAGAAGCACAAACGAAACTTTTTACAGCACAAACGTAGCAGAAATTATTGAGCCTATTTTTCAGAGGTTTTGTGCTGGTGGGGGGGCCAACTTCACGCAGGTGCAGCGCAAGAGTTTTTGCTAGAGTTTCAGCCCAACGCAGTTCTCATTTTCGCCACGTTGTTTAAATAGCAAATGCATTTACGCCCATTTGTGCGCCCATGGGCGTGCTGGTCTCAAAAAGAGGTTTTTTCAGGCGCATTGCTGTTTTGAGGAACTGACAATATACTGCGCCATTGACCAACTTAAAACTGGTCTAAAGTCTAAAGTCATTGGCGAAATATTATTATTTTTTGTTATTTAATGAGCACGTTAGTAGAAAATGAGCCTCTATGCGGGTCCACAACGCGCTTTCACTTTGCTTATTACACAGCGGGAAGCGCAGAAGACATAGCTAGCTACGAGACATACACTACAATTCGACCACTGATTATAATATAATCATGTGCTGAACCTATGAACCATTCTTATTTTACTTTTTTACGATGGACAGTACACGGACAGTTCTCTCAGACACTTAGAGAAACTAAAGGGCATGAATCATTTTTATTAATCATTCTAGATTAAAAAATACCATCTTTTTTGATCGAATGATTAAATAATCGAAAAATGTGATCCTTTCAAACTTGCTGGCATATTGAAACATTTTTGCTGTAAAAATAACTTTCTAATATAGCTTGAATATAACTTTACAGCATTGCTTTCTTTAATAGGCATATAAGTGTATGTTGAAGATACACTCATAAATATAACATACATTAATACACTGAAGAACTGTACTTAATTGCACACTGTGTGTCTGAAAATGCTGTACAAACTGAAACGGTCTTTTGACCATTTTCTAGAGGTGGAGAAACAGAAATATATTCAGAGAACAAGCAATTAATGTAAAAGCTTTTTCTGCTCTATAAGAAAACATATTATATGGAAACACTTACATTTACATTGTTGTGGAGAAAAAAATGTTAATGCTACTTTGTAACACACTGGCTTTGCATTTGGTTTTCAAACTCACTTAGAATTATGATTAATTTTTATATAAGTATGTTGGCTAACAAATGAACATCATTAAACCATACTAACACCCAGGCTGTGCTAAAATATTACACAAGAATAATTTATTAAAATGATGGCTTGTTATATTTTTCTTTACTTTTTAGAAAATATGGTATTGTTGTTGTTTTTTAATAGTGCATAATAGTTTTTATGAAGCCAAGATTAAAATATGTGCCCACACAAAAAAGTACTTTCCAAAAAAATGTTTATAAAAAAGGGGTATACATTGTAACAACTAGCCAAGGTCTTTAAAGAGAAAAATATAGATATATAAAACATACTTAAACAGCTGCCACATGGTGAACAAACAACACCAATGTATCTTTTGGGGTCAGGTCTTGAGCAATTCTTGCTTACATACATTCCTGTAAATGTAAAATGTACGATTAGTCAGAACTCATGTGTATTCACAGTTTTTTTAGATTTACAAACTGAAGATATACAGTACCAGACAAAAGTTTGTGGCTAACTTTTTTACATTTGTATGTTTTTTTGTTACTGGGATATCCACAGATAAAAGAAATAAATTATAAATCAGTCTTATTTGATGATTGAAATCAAACAATCTTAACATGTCAGTGTGTTTTCTTTCACTTCAGTTTCGATGTATCTCTTGCATAGGCTTTTTTATGTATAACAGATGCTTAATGGGATCATTGACTCTTAATAGGCTTTATCCTCATTATTCAGTCAGTCTTCCATTAAAAAAAATGTAAAAACATTTTCAATACTAAATAACAAATATTGTTTAATATTTAAAATTGTTTATTTTTTCTGACTACAAAACTTCAAACATTTAGGCATTCAAGCATACACCTTATCAAAAGGTCAGGAGAAACCATTTAATCAAGTGACCCTAAAATTGACTGCTTGTGTAGATTTTGTATTTAGTATTTATTTAAATGTGCTTACCTTCTGGACAGTATGTGCAGCACAGCGATTCTTCCAGTTGAAATTCCATCTCTATGCAAGTCTCTGCATGTACGATTAATGCCCCCACTAATATTGACTGGAGTTGAAATAAAACACCAGAACATTCTTACATATATTATGTACTGAATGCTTTAAATGTAAAAATGTTTATTTTGAATGACAAAAAAATGAAAAGAAAAAGCAAAAACTAGACTATAACCTGTAATAGTATTTAGTTCAAGTATTAAAAATAAACAATTTGTCTGCTAAAACATACCAAAAAACATTGCCCACTGTTTGTTTGATTCATTGTAAGTTGTAGACTGCAAGCTTAATAGCATCGTGCTGGTATCCTCTAAGAACAACTTGACTCGATGCTTTTATTAACAAGAAAATGATTCACATTTAGGGTGTGGCCTTAAGAAGTTCCTGAAACCTTTTTTTATCTGTCTTTTATGTGCTGGTGGTCAGGTTGCATAGTGCTTTCACAATGTGCACTATAGCAAAGCAACTTCATAGAAAAGTATTTAACAACATTTAAAATGTCATGAAATTGAGACAAACACACACACAAAACATGAGAAAATATAAAAAAATATCCTTACTAACTGAGCAATAAAGGTAACTGTCAATATGTAAAAGTGTGTGTATTTATTTACATTTACATTAAATGAGAATGTGTCTTGATCTCTTTTGGTTTGCAGAGCTGAGTTTATTAGAGGACAGGCTTTGCCTTTCAACATAATTCTTGTTCAACGCGTTTTGCTTGGTTTCGATGACAGTTGCATAGCAACTAAACAACACTAAACAGTGGTTATATGCGCTTTATCTGGGGCTATAAGAATGATTATGACTAAAATTATTTATGAAAAGTACATGTGATTTAAATGTATAAAACTGTTTGCTTTATGTGGGAATTAATTTAAAATGTAAAAGTTTACATTAAAGTTTCTTAAAGAATTTATAAATGCATTTATTAAGGATTATTAACCCTCCTTTTATCTTCTGGGTCAAATTGAAAGCAACTTTGAGATCTCAGAAAACATTCTGATTATATTATTAAACATTGATTTTTTTCTGACTTTTGCTTAAGGTTATTAGAAGAATTCATAAACATGCACATCTTGTGCATTTAGAGTTTTCATAATGCCTCTACACATTTTAAATTGGTGATGTCTGGAGTAAAAATGTAAAATATTGTTTTGACTAGTAAAACAGGAATCAAATGTAATCAATGTTATTGTTTTCTAAAATATCCAGTAAACTTTAATGCTACAAAAATTAAAGATAGGCTAAAACATAGGCTATAGAAATTATGTTTTGTCCTTTTAATTAAAATTTTAGGATAGGTAAAGTGTAAAAACAATGAACATTTTACATTTTAGTAATGTATAGATTAACATTTTGGGGATCTATACGACCCCACTTCAATGGGGTCCACCTACTGTTTGGTCACAAGCATTCTTTCAAATATCTCTGTGTTTATCAGAACAAAGAAATGTAAACAGATCTGGAGCAACTCAAAGGTGACTAAATGATGACAGAATTTTAATTTTTGAGTGAACTATCCCTTTAATTTAATGTGTTACTTAAGGTTCCTTTGTAAATACTTGTGCTCTAATAGTATTAGACTAATACATAAGTCAATTTAAATGAAAATGCCAAGTAATATTTACTTTGCTTTTGTCATTAAATTAACCCATGTATAAAACTGACGAACGCAAGTAAAATATACTCCACACAGATATAATAGCTGCGCATGCGCACTTCGGACATTATTATAACGCGCGCAGAGCCTGAGGAAAGCTTGCTCAAGGAATATTTTTTCAGCACCTGGTGGAATTAAGCTATGGTAAGTCATTAAATATTTTCTTATTAATTAATTTAGTTACGTTTTGCAACATAGTGCAGCGTTAATAAACTTTATTTTCGCTAATTTGTTCGAGATCTTGTTATTGAGTGCCGTCTCGGGATTCAAATTTCTAACGTTTCTGGACAACATTTGCAAAACGCGGTTCTTTTTTTATTATGCACATGGATAACAGAATTAACGTGGTACTAGGTTAAGCTATTACTATGTTGAGAGCGTAAAGTTTGCTAACCATAGTGAATATAAAGTCTTAAAGGAACAATACTTGATTTTTTGTATGATTTATTGAAAGTAATGCAATATAACATACAACTGTTTCTTCAGAGGTGTATAAAGACCGTACGTAATGAACAGTTATGTTTTTATTACCTTAGAATAACCCCGTTTTATCTACATATAGCGCGGGCCTGTGGAGTTTTCCATGTTGCGCGGCCATGTTTGGTTACAGCAGCACTAAACGGACAAACAGCTCACAGAGCGCATTTAGTAATTCGTAGAGGCAGCTTGCGTCATCACTGAGTTAAAGACGCACGAAGAAGTTAGTCAGTCGTAGTACGAAGAGAAGGAGGAGTAGGCTAGTCGTCTTCATCTAGCTGAAGCATAGATCGTTCTGTTTTTAGAAGTTTTGATACAATGGAAGAACATACGTATTGTGCACAAGAGCAGACAGAGCGCGAATCTCCGTCCAGGATAAAAATCCAGGATAAACATCAGTGTCGCTATTACCAGATGAAGGAAAAATGTTTTCAACGCGATGTCGAAGTTGCCTGTTTTCTGCTGGGCTTGTAAGATAATTTAACTTTTGTGAAAGTGAAACCAGTTTTTTTGGTAACGTTAGCATTTGATACAAATAGGCATATAACCTACGAGAGACGAAAGTTTTTCCTTATAAGTGTAGAAATAATGTAACTGCATTGTAATTTCACGTGAAGTAACATGACAGTGTGGCTAGAATCACAGCCGCTGTCTCAGTCAGCGACATGTTTTTTTAAATGTTGCGGCCACCGTCGTACTTCGAAAGGGAGGGATGAGCAAATGATTGAAAGATTTATTGCAAATCTATACTGAAACGCTAGTGGCCGCTAAAAATCCCAAACTGTGCCTGTAATGTTACATGTCTAACATTACATATGACAAAAACCTGAACCATGTAACGTTAACGTATGCATATTTCTCAACACAAACCAAGTTTAAGCTTTGTATATAACTTAACCAATACAATATCAATGAACTTTGCAGTACTGTATATGAGTGTTACCCAGCTAACTCTGTGCGGAACTAGCATTCGTTATTGTTAAATGCATTAAGGTCAATAAGTTTATTTAAATGAATGACAAATAATCTAACTGTAAATCTATGACATCTGTTCCACAGGTATTGGACTCAGCATTTTAACTGATGCCAGAGGAAACGTTTAGATGGTTTAATGGGTCTGAATTGTTTTATTTGTCTACATTTGTCTCAACGTTTTTTTTTATAAATTGTTCCCTTATTTGAATTCAACTTTTTGAATTACATTTTACTTAACACATCAGTATTAATACCTCATATATAATTTTAAGTAAGTAATATACAAAAACACAAGTAAAGATTACTGAGGAAAAGATAACTAGGATTCTTTTAAAGAAATCAGTAGCGTAACAAGCCAACACCGGGCCCCTAAGCAGGATTATCAAGGCGGGCCCTCTACTACAGCACGTGATGACGCAATGTCCACAAGCAGGCTACAATGAATAGGACAGGATAGGATCATAGAGACACCGCATTTAAGAGATGAGATGACTGACAAAATCAGAAATAGCCTACGCGCACCACAACAAAAACAAAACACTGGTGACGGCGCACCATAACATATAAAAAACACTGCTGGTGACGGCGCACCATAACATATGGAAAAACACTGTTGGTGACAGCACACTATAACACATTGTTACTCACTGCTATGACTACACACATATAGCCCTATGTCTAAATACATAAAAAAGATGCTCACTTACATTATAGGCTATAGCGTTGCATTATAATTTATAGCGGCATTTTCCGAACTTTCCTCTGTGCAAAGTTGTGGATTAAATCCTCAAGATCCAGATGGCGTGCACGGGCACTCTCAATTGACAGTATGGCAAGTCCAGAGAGACGAGTCTGTCCCATTGAGCTCCTGAGATAGCTTTTTATCAGTTTCAGTTTTGAAAAAGAACGCTCTGCAGATGCCACTGTCACTGGGATGGTTAGAAAAAGCATGAAAACAGTGCAAACCTCACCGAAACTCGCAGTGATGCAGCTGTTCTCGACAATTAGCATCTTCATCAGCTGTTGCACTGTTTTTATTTGTGAGATGCGGTCTTTCAAGCATGCACGGAATGATAACAATTGCATTGGGAAATCAGTGGTAATGTCATCACTATAAATCTCCAGCAGCCTGTTTGCTTGCAAAAACAGTTCATCATCTGTTGCAGTGCAAAGGGTCTCAGCCAGTAGAACTTTAAAATTGTCAACTGTTGATCGTAAACCGGTGAATCTTTGTGACACACCATTGAACAGGAACCTAGCTGTTACAGTCAAAGTGAAAGACCCGGTCGCGAGAAATGAATATGCGATAGGGAATGTAATGTTATATGAATGTAAATGTAAATGTACATGTAGGGGCCCCCGGCTGTCAATCAATGTCTTCCAGTTGGGCGGGCCCCTGATTGGTCCGGGCCCGTAAGCACCGCTTACCCTGCTTACCAATAGTTACGGCCGTGAAAGAAATATTAAGTATATTTATAAGCATTACTTAAAGGCGCAGTTTTGGATTTTTAGCGGCCACTAGCGTTTCAGTATAGATTTGCAATGAATCTCTCAGTCATTTGCTCATCCCTCCCTTTCGAAGTACGACGGTGGCCGCAACAGTAAAAAAAGATGTCGCCGACTGACAGCCACTGTAATTCTAGCCACACGTTACTTCACGTGAAATGACAATGCAGTTACATTATTTCTACACTTATAAGGAAAAACGTTTGTCTCTTGTAGGTTATATGCCTATTTGTATCAAATGGTAAAGTTACCAAACAACTGGTTTCACTTTCACAAAAGTTAAATTATCTTACCAGCCCAGCAGAAAACAGGCAACTTCGGCGTCGCGTTGAAAACATTTGTCCTTCATCTGGTAATAGCTACATCGATGTTTATCCTGGATTTCTAATATGTCAGGCAGCTTTGCTGACGGAGATTCGCGCTCTGTCGGCTCTTGTGCACAATACGTATGGTCTTCCATTGTATCAAAACTTCTAAAAACAGAACGATCTATGCTTCAGCTAGATGACGACCATGACAATGAAGACTACTCTTCGTTCGCACTACGACTAACTTACTTCTTCATGCGTCTTCAACTCAGTGATGACGCAAGCTGCCTCTACGAAATGAGCTCTGTGAGCTGTTTGTCCGTTTAGGGTTGCTGTAACCAAACTTGGCCACGCAACATGGAAAACTCCACATATATAGGCCCGCGCTGTACTGCGCATTTTTCAGTCGTGGCCCAGTGGTTGGGACTGGACTCATGACCAGAAGGTTGCTGGTTTGATTCTCAGGGCTGGTGGGTAACGGCTGAGGTGCCCTTGAGCAAGACACCTAACCCCCACTTGCTTACTATACAAAAATGTACAAATGTATAGTACAATGCAATGTACACATCTCTATAATGCGTCTTTTAAGTTTCAATGTCAATTGTGTCCTGTATTTTACCATAAAAACATGTAAGTTAATGGCGGAGCTGCGGTTTTCTGGATAAAAACACAATAACATTTTCATTTCTCAACTATTTCCAATACTTTATTATTTATGTGAAGTAAAGAAATGTTTTGTCTCCAGTTATCAATGGTTAGACTTTAAATTATTTATTGTCATACAGTACTGTTAAAACCCAAGCTTGTCAAGCAATCATTTAGCCTTAATAATTTGCTTTATAATTGTGTACACTTCACTAATGTGATTTAATTTAAGGTAGATGAAATGCACATGATCAAAACAGAGTTTGTTCACTTTTAAATACTGGGAAAGACCAAAAATTACTATTTACTGCATTTCATACTATTTATAATGCAGGGCAGGGTTATTTGTTTACCACATACATGTTTTATTACTGTTACTGTTTTACCGGATTTATAAGACAACTGTAACAAACGGGGCTGGTTTTGGGCAGAAGAGCACACCACAGGGTAGAGTATGATGATGGTTATTTGATAGCAGGGGAAAAACAGGTGAATAACTCCAAAAACTGGCTTTTCAGGTAAGTAAATCCAACACAGGTTTTCGGGTAAGTAAATCCAACACAGGTTTTCGGGTAAGTAAATCCAACACAGGTTTTCGGGTAAGTAAATCCAACACAGGTTTTCGGGTAAGTAAATCCAACACAGGTTTTCAGGTAAGTAAATCCAACACAGGTTTTCAGGTAAGTAAATCCAACACAGGTTTTCAGGTAAGTAAATCCAACACAGGTTTTCAGGTAAGTAAATCCAACACAGGTTTTCAGCTAAGTAAATCCAACACAGGTTTTCAGCTAAGTAAATCCAACACAGGTTTTCAGCTAAGTAAATCCAATACATTTACATTTACATTTATTCATTTGGCAGACGCTTTTATCCAAAGAGACTTACAATTGAGGAAAACAGCAAGCGATTCGTCTAAGCAAGCAATATTCACGAGAAGAGCTAGTAATACAAAGTTTCAAATACAACGTCAAGATAGTATAAGCAAGTATATAGAGAACATTAGGAAAGGAAAAATAGAGGTAGTATTTTTTTATATTTTTTTATATTATGAGACAGTTAAGTGCTCATGGAAGAGGTGGGTTTTCAGCTGTTTTTTGAATTGTGAAATTGATCCAGCCGGGCGATAAATAACTACAATGTGGAGTTTTAATGGAGAAGTAATAGTTACGGCATGGAATTCAAAAGAGTTGGTGTTGACTACGGAGGGGTAGGTGGAGAACTTCCAGTCTTTGGAGATGAGAAGACCGGTGCCACCACCTCTCCCATGCTGGCGGGGGGTGTGAGAGAAAGAGAAGTTACTAGAGAGAGCAGCAGGGGTTGCTGTGTTCTCAGAAGTAATCCAGGTTTCAGTTAATCCTACAATACTAAGAGCAGAGTGGGATGCAAATGCAGGGATGAAGTCAGATTTATTAACAGCAGATTGACAATTCCAGAGACCAATGGAAAGAGAGAGTGGAAGAGTAGAAGAGGTACAGATAGTGCGAAGGTTGGCAGGATTGCTCCGCCTTCCTCTCGTGAGAGAGTGTCGTGGGCGAGAGACCACAGGAATGAATTGGAAACACATGCTGTGCGATTAAGGATAAAAAAGGCAAAAAGATTGGAGAGAAAAATAGTAAAGTAAGGATTTTTATATAAGATACTACTGTGCGTTGTCGGTTTCGTTGCTCGGTTGAGTCGCGCAGGACGAGTCGAATGGTCTTTACCTCGTCGGTCTTTACGCGGACTCTTCCAGACTTAAGTGCTAATTTATCCAAAGGTGAAAAGCTTTCCTGTAATCTAAAATCAACTAGCTGCAAACAACACTCCAAAGCACCATAGACTTTTAAGGAAAATAAATCAGAGAACGAAATAATTCTCACTACTTAGCAAATATATCACCTAAGTGTCATACAACAGAAACATATAATATACACCGAACACTTACGCGTGCGCTCTTGCCGTGACTACAGACTACTCGCTTATCCAATACAGGTTTTCAGGTAAGTAAATCCAATACAGGTAATCAGGTAAATGTGAACTTACAACAAGACCGGACAAAAAGCAGGGCAAGCAACTGAACTTAAATAACACACAGCAAACACAAAACAGGTGCACACACAAATCAAAACCAGGTGCAGAGTCCAATCAAAGATGGTGGCGGTGCGGTGCAGGGGATTCTGGGAAATTGAGCTTTCTAAAGTGAAAGGTCCAGGAACACAAAAACCAAACAGGGATAGAACGGGAGTGTTACAGTACGCCCCTGGGGCTCGGGAGCGGGCTCAAGGGGACACGGGCTCGGGCTTTACGGACACGGGCTCGGTAGCAGGCTCAGGGGACACGGGCTCGGTAGCAGGCTCAGGGGACACGGGCTCGGGAGCGGGCTCAGGGGACACAGGCTCGGTAGCAGGCAAAGGGGAAACTGACTTGGTAGCGGGCTCAGGGGAAAATTACTTGGTAGCGGGCTCAGGGAAAACTGACTCGGTAGCTGGCTCTGAAGGCTTGGTAGCGGGCTCTGAAGACTTGGTATCGGGCTCTGAAGACTTGGGTGTTACAACAACATCTTTTGCGTTTTAAAATGTCTAAAATGGTGACAAAATACAGTTTCCCCAGTGAAAACTTTTTTTTTTTTTTAGATATTATGTTAATTAAATTATATTACCTTGTGTGTTTTGTTCGATTAATCAAATAAAACTCAATCTCAAAATTCGACTGATACTTCAACATGTGGTTGTTTTGTTCTTTTGTTTGTCTTGTAAAGGCTATCCATATCTTTCACCATCTAGTGGATTCTCCTGAATAACAGGCACAATGAATGGATATTCAAAATCAGAATCAGAACGAGCTTTATTGTCAGGTGTGTCTATCCATACAAGGAATTTGTTTTGGTGAAGGAAGCATCCAGTGCACAGAGACCATAATACAGGGGAAGGCAACGTAGGTCCTGGAGTACCGCTGCCCTGCAGGTTTTAGCTCCAACCTTAATCAAACACACCTGAACAAGCTCATCAGTGTATTCAGGATTACCAAAGCTACAGACAGAGTTTTCTCCAAAGTTGGAGCTAAAATCTGCAGGACAGCGGCACTCCAGGACCGATGTTGCCTACCCTGCCATAATATAATACAAAAACCAATATAAATATAGCTGCAAGCAGCCATACGAGGCCAAGCCCTCAAAGGCACCGCAAGCGCAACACAGAGCCGCACCGGTGCAGAGCAATGAGAGCAAAAAAAGGCAGAGACAGACTGTACATGAAAAAGGGACAGGTCGTGAAGAATAGCGAGAACAAACTTAAAGGGCACAATTTATGCACAAGTACAAAATACACCCGTGACTGAATTCAAACCGCCGACCCCAATGACACCACACTTGTGACTTATCGAGTCTCGCCACTGATCCAACATCCCACAAACAGGCTGCTGAGCAAAGGTGGAAGTAGCGAAACAGGCTGCTGAGCAAAGGTGGAAGTAGCGATATGTAACAATAACCAATATTCCAGCTATGACAGCGCACAGCCACAAGAACAATATGTATGTTTAAAGAACAGCCAATATATATATACCAACAAAACATGTGCCTCTAAGGATTCTAACCCGCAACCTTGCGGTCTCAAGGCATATGCTTTATTTGATGAGCTACTCAGTTGTTGTAGTGCATGCTGTCTGCCATCCCTAAATAGGCTGAAATGAGACAGTAGCGCAAAAGTCACAGAAATACAGTGTACAGAAGGAACAGATGTCAAAAGTGACAATGAAAGAAAGAATGTCATTTTGTACATACCTTATTTCTCTTTTATATATTTACATATATTATAAACTACTTTAAGTTGCACCACATACATCACACTTTATTTTAATTTATTTTATTACTATAATTATCTTTCTTTCATTTGTTTACTTGCACTATTTGTACGCAGCCCAGCTGCAAATACTTAGGCAATACGAATGTACATTTTGTCATGCCAATAAAGCACACTTAAATTGAATTGCACATAAATACACAACACTGGAATCAACAAGATTTGAACCAACATCTAGCCAGAGCAGCACAGAGCAACAAGAGCAAAAACTGGCAGATATCAAACTTACATGAGAAGCAAATAGGATACAAAGAGTAGATGAGAATGAAATCAAACTGTAGACAAATCAAAGAGAATTAAATGCAATTTTAGGTTTAAACACAACACTCAGGCTTCAAACCCACGACTTCTTGTACCAGAGGCTTGCAGTTTATCAGTTGATGTGCTAGACACGGTATCCCGAGGAGAGCTTTCAGAGCTTCAAACATTGACATGGACCAATCCCCAAAATGGCTGAAACGAGAGTCTAGAGCAGAAAAAACAAAAATACAATGTATTTGACAAACAAATAGCATAAGTGGGAATGAACTCAAGAAGATAAAATTGCATAGTAATGCACAAAACGTTACATCCAGTCAGAATAGTTTAATATGAGAAAGTGACAATGTCACAGGCACGGTAAACTTTGAAGTTGAGGTATTTCTCAAAATATTGCACCAGAAAAAAAATCAGATTGGCCATTTCTGTGTGGCTCAGTCCAAAGATTATACGAGCAGAGCTTGGAACAAATGAGCAGCGGAAAAAGCGTTTTTCATATAGTTTACGATCAGTAAGGAACCGAATGTTAGAAAATGACAAATGAGGCATCAATGGAATCAGCATGAACCAGGAGAAATAATGACAGAAAATGTATTTTAGACTAAGCATTCAAGAGTACTAAGCAAATTTATCAAACGCAGTATATCTTATGAACGCTAGGTGGCGCTGTCTTGGAACTGCACGTATGACACGTATCAAATTTGGTGCTGATATGTCAATTTAAAATGATATGTACAATTTAAAAGATATTACAATTTATGACAAATTTTAAAATGGCGGACAGGCTGATCATCCAATCATGACAGAATCATATGATCCGGCATGACCCAGGGAATCCGTAGACACCGAGATCTTGATTATCCGACCAACATTTTAAATGTTACAAGCAAAAATAGCAATTTTTCAAATCTCGCGACCCATAGGTGGCCCTGTTCCCAATTTTGGCACGGACCCCCAGTCGGAGGTACAAAGTTTTGTACCGATAGATTGAAGAATGGCAGAATTACGGCCTCAAATCCATTTTTGGGTCAACTTTGAAAAGTTTGCGACATAACTTTTGAACAACTGCGAACAACTTTCTGTCAGGTCATGTCTTTGCGGCTCAGTCCAAGGATCTAAACCCTATTTCATAAGAATTGATCATAATTTCTAGGACTAGTAGCGAAAAACGCAATACTGTACATTTCAAGATGGCCGCTACTGTCATTGGTGGAATCTTAATGTAAGGCATGGAATGCGATGAGCATGAGCATAAAGAGTGTTTTTGTCAGTGTTTTCACCCTCATTAATTTCGCGCTCTGGCTCAAATTGAAAAGGCTGAACAGATGACATTTTTGTAATACAGCCGTACTATAATAACAAAGCAGCAATACATGCAACCATTTGACGTCACTTCCCAGAATGCATTACGATATCAACAACAATGGCGGCTTACTAGCGCCGATCTTTTTTTTACAAATTTTATAACGACTAAGCCATATTTTGTGAATTGTATATGGTATTAGTATGCTTTGGGGCAACGGTAATCTAATAACAAGTCTCAATACCCAGAGATCTACGGGGCAGTTGTGGCCCAGTGGTTAGAGAGTTGGACTCATGACCAGAAGGTTGCTGGTTCGAATCTCAGGGCTGGCGGGTAACGGCTGAGGTGCCCTTGAGCAAGGCACCTAACTTGCTTACACAGTAAGTTTTGCAGTGTTAAATAAACTCTATAAGAGTTACATTTAACACTAGGCCCGAGTGTATTTGGTCCCACTCAGAAATGGTGATAAACTGACTCTCATCATGGTGTTCCATTTTCAGAGTAAAATTAACTCTATTTTGAGTAAGAAAATTAACACTGTGCAACACTAAATAGTGTTTCTACAGTTTAACACTTAGGGGAAAATGACTCTGTTTGGTGTTACCACAGTTTAACACTACTGCAAAATTAACTCTCATTAGTGTTAATATTTCATAAATGTAGAGTTTATTAAAATTTTTTATAGTGTAAAAAGATCTCAATTAGAGTAAAATTCACCACTCATTTTGTGTTGTAACAGGTTAGTAAGTGTCTGTTTCACTCTGTGGTGTAAATACTTTTCTCAGCTACAGTGTAAAGTCAACTCTTACAGAGAAATTTTTATTGTGAATAATATTCACAATGATTATTACTTTTCCAACAAATCTAAGGAAAGTTAATTTTTCATCTAAAAACTAAACAATAACTGTTCTACCACGTGAAATGAACATGTTTTTAAAACAAATAATACAGAACAACTTTTTCACATTTAAAACATTTATTAAATGTCAGGCTCAGGATACAAGCACAAAAGTCACATCTGCATGAAATGGCAATACGGCACTGTATGCAATGCAGAATCTGTTGTAGCATATTTTAGCTGAAGATCAAATGGCTTAAAGTAACAGCTCATTAACATTCACAACTTTTAAAACTCTGTCTGGATGCAGTCTGACTATCGTCTGACTATCGTTTCAAAACTCTGATCACTTTGCTAAGCGTGTTTTACATGCAGATGTTTCCTAAAGCCTGAAAACGTCCCAAACACAGAACCACAACCTGCCTCTACACACTTTAGGTGAAGAGTCTTTCCTGGAACAAAACCATAAACTAATCTGAAGTGCCTAAGAAGTGTTTTTGAACCATTTAACTCAGCCTCACAAACAAAACACTTCATCTTGGCAGAAAAAAACTTAAGACATCTAACTAAGCAGCCTTGCTCTCATCTCAGCCACACGAGGACTCTCTTTCACTTTGCGAACATCTATGTTGTACACAGTGGTCTGGATAAAAGTGTACATGTTGTGTAGTAAAGTGTTGTAAGAGGTGCCAAAAACATAGTGTGCCTTAAAGAGTTCGTCAAAGGCACCAAGAGAAGAGGTTGACTTGCATGGAATGGGATGCTGATCAAGAATGATGAAGTACTGGTGAACTGAATTCTTCTGAGGTCCGACAGCCAGGAGATAGGGCTGAGCACTAGCAGTGATGACTCGAAGATGCTCCTCAATGTTTGTTCCACTCTGAGAAGACCAAGCCAATTATAGAGAATCACTGATAAGTTAAATATGAAAAAGATAACAACAACAAAACTAACCTTCTTGAAGACAACAAGATGTCTCTCAGCTTGAGAGGCAGAGACCTTTCCTGGTCTCTTTCGGCCTTGAGCAGACGGAGGGATCAGATGCAGTAGTAGCAGTATAGAAGCGAGATCACTGTCCCAAACTGTTCAGACACATGACATAGCAATGTTAGCAAACCTTGATCAATAATGAAAACTGAAACTAAACATATACACACACACACACAAACAAACATATACTGTATGCACACTGTTTTTCATAGAATTCATACTGAAAATATTTATGTATTAAATTAATCTGAAAGGTTTTACCAAAATTAACTCTCTCATCCGAGTCATCTGTGGGAGTTTCAGCTGCTAGCAGGAGTTCTTCTACATCACTGGTAGTTGGAAGCTTTTTGCACTGCTGAATGACTTTTTTCTTAAAGGCAGTCGTCCACTTCTCCAGTAGCTTGCCTGATACTCCTTCTCCAAACATCAGAACAAAGTCTTGCTCAATCTAAGACAGGGCAGAAAAAAAGAAAACCAGACAATTCACTTTTAGATATAACCCCATGAAATCATTAATCTAGGCATTTTAGACAACATGACATCAAATTTAAAACTAATTAAAATTACTTTTATAGATACTTTACCAAGCCCTTGATGTCTCTGAAACGTGAAAACACTGTCAGTATATCGCTTGACTGCACAGGGTCAAGAACCATCTTGCGGCGATAGTCAAATGTCAATTTCATTTTCTTTTTGACTGCTTCCTCATCAGCTGAATGGCTCATGAATGCAATAGCTTCTTTGCATTCCTCTTCACTCAAGACAATCTCCGGGGAAAACTCTGACTCTCGTCTTACAGTTGGTCCACCACCAGACATGCCCTCAGCAGACAATCCTTGTTCTGATGAATAACAAAGCATTTAGGAGCTTCAACATTGCCTAAAAATGCTATATGAAATAAAACCCTATTTATTTAAAACAGAACAAATAAAGAGTTACGATGTAAAAAATAAGCCATCAGGATATTTCTCAATTTCATTCCGAACCTCCAAATGATGCTTGTCGTTCCTTTGCCACGCCTCTCTGTATTGTTTTTATTCTCCATGCCAAATACCCAGTGCCGCTCTCACCATCGTAGTAATGCTCCTTAGAAAGATAAAATACAGAAAAAAGTCTTAAAATTCATAAGCCAGTAACAACTCAAGAAAAAAGTACCCCACCTGTACTATGGCTGTGTAATCAGCAGTATTAAAGACGTGTTAATAAAAATATATATATATATATAAAAGAGATCATTTTTTAACTATGATACTTATGTAGCCATTTTGGGCGTAAGGGTCTCTAAGGTATGGGGAAAAAGCCACAATTCCTCTTGCATAGTTTTCTTTTACCTGCCTTGGTGGTGATGTACTGCATAATAATAAAATAATCAATTGAAAAGATCCAAGATGGCGGCGCGATCACATCGCGAGGCTCAGGCTCTCTCCAGATTCTGCAATTTTGTGGTATTTGTCTTGCTCATCTCGGGTCTGTTCGTGCAGAACAGCTGTGCCTTTACATCGTACACCCGACATGAGCTTTTGGATATTGGTTTGCGACTTCCTGACAGTTTTATCGACAACCTTCAACTCCTTCCTGAGATCGCCAGAACAACCGAGGCCGCTCACTCTACCCGGCCGGGCGGAAGTGCTCGCAGGCGGCGTCGAGATCGTAAACAAAGGCGGGGGAAGCGCGGAGGACTAAGAGCTAAGCTAAAGCTAACACCACACCGGCTCTCTTTACCCAGCATTTTCCTCGCCAATGTTCGGTCACTGGTGAACAAAATGGAGGAGATTCGACTCAGCATCACTTACAGCAAGAGACTTTTTAACTGTAATGTTATGATTTTCACGGAAACATGGCTACACAGCGGCATACCGGACAATGCTATTGATTTAGCAGGACGCCACACACTCCGGGCGGATAGAACGTTAGATGGCTCCGGTAAGACCAGAGGTGGTGGATTGTGCATTTACATTAACAAAGCTTGGTGCACGAACTCTGTTATTGTCGGAAAACATTGTTCAGCTAACCTTGAGTTTCTCATGGTTAAATGTAGACCGTTTATCTGCCACGGGAGTTCACCATACAGCCTACCATGCTGATGCCAGCTTGCTATGACTGCAGCCTATCATTCACTGCAGAGCTGATGCCAAGCTTGCTATGAAAGAACTTCATGCGCCATCAGTAAACAACAGACTGCTCACCCGGAAGCTGCGTTTATTGTTGCGGGAGATTTTAATCATTCAAACTTAAAGTCAGTTCTCCCCAAATTTCACCAGCATGTTTCCTGTCACACCAGAGGAAACAAAACCTTAGACCATGTTTACACAAACATGGCTGAAGCTTACGTTGCGACCCCCCTCCCCCACCTGGGACAGTCAGATCACCTTTCTTTGTTCCTCACCCCCAAGTATTCACCCCTCATCAATCGTGTGAAGCCATCAGTGAAGACCATCAAAGTGTGGCCTGTGGGGGCAGATTTCACACTCCAGGAAAGGTTTCTACACACAGACTGGAGTACATTTGCTTCTCAGGCCACCAGTGGCTCTCACACGGACATTGACTGCTACACCTCTTCTGTACTTGATTACATCAACACCACCATAGACAATGTTACCACTCAGAAACAGATCATCACGTACCCAAATCAGAAGCCATGGATGAACAAGGAGGTGCGCCTCCTGTTGAAGGCACGCAATACTGCCTTCAGATCAGGTGATGCACAAGCCTACAGCACATCCAGAGCTAACCTGAAGAGGGGCATCAAAGAGGCCAAGCACTGCTACAAGCTAAAGGTAGAGGAGCACTTTTCCAACTCCGACCCTCGACGCATGTGGCAAGGCATCCAGGCCATCAGTGATTACAAACCCACCCACTCCACCCCCGCAGCCACTGATGTCCTCTTCCTGAACGAGCTTAATGACTTTTATGCTCGCTTTGAGAGGGACAATAGAGAAACTGCCACCAAGCTCAAACCCTCAGTTGATCACCCCCCAATCACACTCTCCTCCATAGACGTCTGCAATGCACTGAGCCGGATCAGTGCGCACAAAGCCGCTGGACCAGACAACATCCCTGGACGCGTACTCAGGGCATGTGCTGAGCAGCTTGCTGGGGTTTTCACTGACATCTTCAACCTGTCTCTTGCCCAAGCAGCTGTGCCAACATGCTTTAAATGCACCTCCATTGTGCCAGTGCCAAAACACTCCAGCCCAAAGTGCCTCAACGACTACCGCCCTGTAGCACTGACACCCATTGTCATGAAGTGCTTTGAGCGGCTGGTCCTGGCACACCTGAAGGACTTTCTACCATCCACATTGGACCCACACCAGTTTGCTTACCGCAGCAATAGGAGCACAGAAGATGCAGTTTCCATGGCACTGCACTCTGTGCTCACACATCTGGACAATAAGAACACCTATGCACGTATGTTGTTTGTTGACTTCAGCTCAGCATTCAACACTATCATCCCATCCAAGTTAATATCCAAACTTGAAGACCTGGGCATTAACACCTCCCTATGCAATTGGATTATGGACTTTCTGACCAACAGACCACAGCAGGTGAGATCAGGCTCCATCTGCTCCACCACTATCACACTCAACACTGGTGTACCACAGGGCTGTGTGCTAAGCCCCTTCCTCTACTCCCTCTTCACCTCCGACTGCAAGCCTGTGAACGGATCTAACTCCATCATCAAGTTTGCGGACGACACTACGGTGATTGGTCTCATCAGCAACAACGATGAGACGGCCTACAGGGAGGAGATCCAGCACCTAGCCTCATGGTGCAACAGCAATAACCTGCTCCTTAACACCTCCAAGACAAAGGAGCTCATTGTGGACTTCAGGAAAGAGTCAAGAGGCACACATGACACCATCCACATCAATGGGATGGCTGTTGAACGTGTCTCCAGTTTCAAGTTCCTGGGGATCCACATCTCGGAAGACATGTCCTGGACTACCAACACCTCCAGCCTGGTCAAGAAGGCTCACCAGCGCCTCTTCTTCCTGAGGACACTAAAGAAGAATCGGCTGTCCTCGGCTATCCTGGTGAACTTCTATCGCTGTGCAATAGAAAGCATCCTGACCAACTGTGTCACAGTCTGGCATGGGAGCTGCTCTGTTGCAGAGCGCAAGGCACTGCAGCGGGTGGTGAAAACCGCCCAGCGCATCACAGGGACTCCACTTCCATCCATGGAGGACATCCAGAGGAAACGCTGTCTGCGTCGAGCTCGCAGCATTCTTAAGGACTCCTCTCATCCCGCTCACAGACTGTTTTCTCTCCTGCCCTCCGGCAGGCATTTCAGGTGCCTCCGGACCAGGACTAGCAGATTAAAGAACAGCTTTTTTCCCAGAGCTGTCTCTTTATTGAACTCTGCCCCTCACTGATCCCACTGCCCCTCATATACTACTACACTCTTCTCCCCCCCCCCCCTTGCACACCTGACTTCACTTGTTATTTGCACTAATGGACTCTCTATACATAACATTTATGTTCATTTGCACTACCAGACTGCTCATTTGCACTGCCAACTGTTCATTTACAGTACCGACTGTTTACTATGCATCTTGCACTCCTACACTTTAACTGAAATATGCAATAACTTCTTCCACTGCACTGTTACTTAGATAGCTTCTGTCCATAATTTATTTGCACTACTCTATATTCATCGCACTGCTGCTCACCATAGCCTAACTTATTGTATACATCCACCTGTAAATTTCTGTTTATAGTAATAGCCATCTGTACATTATGTTCATAATACATATCCATCTGTAAATCTCTGTTTATAGTAATAGCCATCTGTATATTATGTTCATAGTATATATCCATCTGTAAATCTCTGTCTATACCTAAACTGCATTTCGTTGCCTTGTACTTGTACATGTGTAATGACAATAAAGTTGAATCTAATCTAATCTAATCTAAATTGTCTTTATTCTAGGTTTACAAATCCAATTAATAGAAATATGTAAAATATAATGACAGATCACATTTACTCTAGTAAATTACATATATAAATATATACTGTATATATATGCTACCCATTCTTTTCTGTCATGTCAGCTGCTAGAATGTTGACCATTTTCCTTCTTGTGTCATCCCCCAAAGACTTGGTTCGGTTGTATTCATTTATTATTCGGTCACCACCAGGTTTCTGGACAAGAATGGATTCCACCAGCTGTTCCGTTAGCAAAAATGTTACTTCAAACAATTTTTCAAAATAATTTCACACATTGATTTAAACTTCAATAATAGAAATATAAAATAGATTTCCAATTATTGTATATAGATTGATCAGTCTTAACTTTCTTTTGCCCACCTTTTTAGCTTCTTCATCTAGCCTCATTCGTTTACTGGATGAGCTTTCTTCAATAATGAGTGTATCCTGTGAGTCAGTAGAGTTGAAGGATGAAGACAGAGACCGATCTGACTGCACAGGAGAGGCTTGAGAGGCAGATTCCAAGTCTGGTTGGATATGGGGGGAGGAATCTTCATGATACTAATAAATAAGCATTGGGGAATTGTCTATTAAGTAACGTAATAAATAGATACCTGCACCATGTGTTATGGTAAGAACTCCAACTGAGGGATCTTTAACTACATCCTCAAAAACATCTTCATCCACCTCAGTCCCTGATTCATCAAGAACCTTCACATTCTCCAGTACCCTTGGGACTCCAAACTTTAAAAAGGCTGAAAGAATATATGCAAATTAGTGAGAAAGATAATGGTCAGTTACTTACTGATAACTTTGAACATCATCAGGGCACATGCAACATTACTTACCAGCAGACAAAAATGCCTCCAGGCTCAGCTTAGTTATTTTAACAAATTTTTGGGTCTCCCCTAGTTTCACCTTGATCAGCATTCTCTACACAGATGACAGGAAAAAGGTTTAATGCCCAACATATACTTACATGCTGCTGCAACAACTCACATCATAGTATTTGTGATTAGAACTAATAAAATGTAGCAAAGAAATTACAAATATTAGTGTATTAATACTAGTGTTTTACTTAGTGTATAACATCTGTATTGAAATTAAAAGATAAACTCAAAATACTAACGTTGCCTCACTTATCCAGTTAAATCCAATAAATTACTGCAATAGACAATTCTAAAAAGGACAATAACAAAATGTTAATTCTGCAATAATATGGATTACAATGACAAATATAGTTATGCAATTGTTTTCACGTTCAAGACGCTTGACGCTTCAAAGCGCTTATCAAAAACACTGATGTTCAAATTACGTTAACGTTACTTACACTAGAACAGACATGTTCCGACCCGATCATGTAAACTAATGGTGTATGTCAGCAATAACATTAAATAGTCATTATTGATAACACGAAATAAGAACGCTAAAATTATGAAAGTGCAGCGGGCATTTGAAACAAGCTTTTCCGCCTTAACACAGCGCCTTTCTTCTGTTTTACTGGCGGTACAGCGCCTTTGTTTCGCGCCCTTAAACTTAAGTTAACACATTTCATAGCGCCATCTATATGTAGCTTCAGTGACGTTTAACACACGTCTGTATATTTTGTAATTATTGGTGACGTTAAACAGATTGAATCTTTAGTGATATAAACAGTCGCAGATATTAGTTGACGTACTGTTTAAATAAAATTGCAACATTTATTATAACCATATTATCCTGACTTAGGTTCTGTATCTAACGTCATAAAACATGCTGAGAATCAACAAAACAATCAAATCCAGAACATCATTAAGCGAACTAACTTACATGAAAGCGACATTAGCCTCGGCTAACTGTTAGACACAAAACATAGCAATTTCGACCTTCCAAATAGACACGTTATATGACGTTAGGTAATTAAATGATTAAAAATCACTAACGTAAACAGCACACAACAAGCGAAGGCAACAGATAAAGTAACTAACCAACTAAGACTATTGACATAATTTAAGCGTTATCATGTAATGCTGACAAAAAATATTTCTCCAACGTATGCACATGCCTCGAGGTTGGTTAAGCAAATGTCATAAATGTCATCAAACTACTTTCTGTGCAGTAATATTAGCACATATTCACATAAACATTAAAAATGAACACAAAAGAGAACAGTAAAAGTACGTACCTTTCAATCCGAGGAAAGAGAAAATGGCGACGACAAAACTTCTGTAACTGATCTTTTCGAAGGTTGCTTAAGGGGCGGGGCTAAACTGAGTAAAGTTAACGTCTCAGAATTTTACACTGATAATTTTCACCAACACCAGAGGGCATCTTTCACCATTTGTTGTTAAATTGACTCCTTAAGTGTAAATATAGAGTAACACAGCTTGATTAACACTGCCGATTTTACTGTGTACTATACAAAAATGTACAAATGTATAGTACAATGTAATGTGAGTCGCTTTGGATAAAAGCGTCTGCCAAATGCGTAAATGTAAATGTAAATGTAGATCTCTTTAAGGCTACGACGAATGGATCCTTAACAGCCTTGGATATTCCAAGATTTGATGCGCGCCTGTAACTGCTGGAAATGTTTTAATAATAATTTGAAACTTTAGTTAAATAAAAGTACGTAATTTGCAGAAATGGTCCCTATCAGTGTTTTTTTTTATTATGTATGATGTTGTTCATTAACATTATTGGTGCATTATTGTTTTTTTACATTTCTAAAGTTGGTTAATTTAATATACTGCTGGACTGTTTTAATCTACATTAATGCGCCATATTCTCAAAAATAAAGCAAGAATTTTCTGGCTCCGTATTTGTTGTGTCCCGCTGTTGTCACCAGGCAACACAGTGCTCCTGCTCCAGGTGACGCAATTAGGAAATCCCCGCAAGGCAAGACCGTCTCATTTCAGTTCACTTCACATACTTTTGAGGCTGCGTGCTTTAAAGACCAAGACCTCGTTTTTAAGTACGCGACCTTATAAGGTTGCAGCCCCCGAATTGGGACACAGCCCTAGTGACGTTGCAACCAGTGTGCGCGTTCTCGCGGAGCTGTTCCGGTGGCTTTTCCTGTGTTTGTAAACTGAGCTGAGAAGGATAAAAGCAAAATTGTGCACTGCTAAGGTAAGATATATGAGCGATACACGTATCGCTTTAGTCGAAATCTCCCCTTGTGTCTTTTACTCCCTTGACTACTGCGATTCGAGGCTCCTTTTAGAGGCCTATGATTGAGATTTGATCAAAGGAAAGCGTATGTGCACGACTCTATTACACATGAACGCGCGTACAGTCATAAGCGTTCAAAAAAACCGTGACTGCTTCACCACCGATCGTGTGTTTTAAAGCAATGTCAATAATCAAAGCCTGCGTTAACGTGTGGATTATTTGTGGTATGAACAGCAGCGCGTAGTGAGAAGATTATTACACCTTGGTTATTCTTTTATGTGTGCATTACTTTAATCTGTTGCATGGACATAAATGAATGCATGTCCTGTGGGTATTCTTCCATGAAAGTGGAAGTCATGCTTGACCAGAATTGGTGGTGTCACATCTGTAAATACTGTGCAGAAAATGACCCAAAGTCTCTGATTTACATATGCATCCTTGTTTGAGGGGGTTGATGCTGTTCATCTGGCCCACAGACTATAGACATTAACCATTTTCAGATGCACATAAATACTTAAACAATCAATTGTGCCCCATGTGTGGCCAAGTCATATTTATTATTTTATAAACAAGATAAAAGGCAATTATGGATATTTTTTAAAGCACACACAAAGTATGTACTATATAGAAAATACAGAAAAACATTTGATATGTGTTAGGTGGGTGAACACTAATAATTTTCCAATGAATTAACAAAAAGTAGCACTAATGTGGTCTAAAATAGATACGAATTGCTTATAAATACGTGTTTTGACAACGCGAACTAAACTTTTTTAAGATTGTTTTTACGTTGTTTGTCACCCTGGGATGTTTTAATAATGTTATTTTCACATCGTATGTGGTGCTTTTTGGCACGTTTTTCTCAACACGTTTACCATCCAAAATGTGGAAATAACTAATCGAACGCGTGCTGATCAAACCAAACCTTGGGGTCTCTATCCTTTTGGTTGTGCGTTAAATGTATCCCACCCTGCAACGTTCATCTTTCATGATTTCCATTTAAAATGTAATAAATATATAACGTATATTTCATACAATTCTTTCTTTGAAACGATAATAACATTAAAACATCACTGAACAAGAAACAAAGGTAAGAACATTCTTACGAATTTTTGTCAACAGTTCATGTATTTACTATTGCAAGGCAATATGAAAGTAATCTCTGTAATATATTTATATTTAAATTATACAATAAGGTAAATATGAACAAACAATAAAACAATCATATTAAAGGAGTAATCTTTCGCAATTTTAAGTTTTCCTGTATCTTTGATCTGTTAAGAGTTGTTCCTGCATATATTAGACACGTAAAATGGCAAAAATTAAAGTCTATGACCAAAAGAGATGTTTTATTTTAAAGCAGCTAGGGGCTCCTCCAGACTTCCCTAAAACGCCTCGTTAAACACGCCTTCGCTTTTCAACGTCACTTTGTTAGAAGCGTTGAAGTCTAAGTGAACAAATTGTATGATAAAATTATTTTTGTTGAGCATGCACTTTTCATCAGTGCATCTTAGATTTTCTATTCTCCTGGGTGCACAAAATGCAGATAATATGAAAATTATATTAAAAAAATATGACCTTATTGGTTATCTGTATCGGAATCCGCCATTAGAAGGACTTAATTATCTGTTAGCGTAAGTTATCGTTAAAAGTTCGTATTGTGTCTCCCTAAAGTAAACCCTTTCATGTCCTCCCATTTATTTTACCCCAGTAAAGTTATGAAAGAATTAAATGGTTAATAAGAACAGGGATGTTTATTTTAATGTAACATTTAACTTAACATGCTACAACATACATAATTCAGCCGCCAACAGAATTTGAAACTTACTGCTTGAACTTGTTTAAATAAATCCGGATGTTTCCTCCTTTCACTATAAAACTCTGTTCGTTTTTTTATTTCTGTGTGCAGCTATGCGCAGCACTTGTGGATCAAAGCTGTGCCTCTCCGCTCATCACATCTTATTGCGTCTATGAAAAGTTTATGACACGTTGGTGGTACCAACTTTTAGATTTTTAGGTAACGACTTCGACCCGAAGTACCGGGACTTTTGACAACACTAATATGAATTTTGTTTTACCCAAATTAGTTTCGGTGTTCTGTGTTTTCCATTTTTACCATACAATAGTCATATATTTGGCTTATACGTAAAAATACTGTAGTATTTTACATGAAGTAGAGTATTGGTGCAGTACTATCGATTGTGTGGTCACAGGGGTACAGGTCTCATGAAAATTTTGAATCAGACCTGTCTTGTATTTGTCTTTTAGAACAACACTCTCTGTATTTGCTTTGTAAATGTCCCATGATTGTAGTCATTTTCTAATTCATTTTCTCTCCATCACCTTAAAGGGAAAAAACATCAGTTCCAGATGATAAAGGCCGAAAAGACATAGTGTGTGATACCTGGTCTGGACTGACGTCTCAACTACACACCTCACCTGTCTCCCACTTTCTGTCCACAGCCATGTCACACATACCGGGCAGCTCTGTCCGTGACCATATGAAATGGGTTGGTGTTTATACTACATGTATCAGTTTCACATACTGATAGCTGTAATTGAATCCCTTGATTTGATAACTATATCAAAAACACTCTTTCGGTAAGAATAATTTTTTTGTCTTTATTCTGTCTTGTATTTTAAGGCAGGGCTGTTAGGATGTGAAGCAGTCTTGTCCAGCATGGCTTTGATGCAGGCCAGCTCCATCACTGCTCCTAAGAAAATGATGTCACCGTTGGGTCCAGCCTCAGGCCATTGCTCTGCTCAGCGGGATGCACAGGACCGCGTGACACAAGGACACATGGTCTTGCCAGCGGGCATGTCCTGTTCCCCTCTGGTTAGGAGTAAACTTGAACATTTTTTCAAGTGTTTCCGCTAGGATTTTGTGGAACTGGTGCAAGATGACGTCACATGTTAATTAACATATCTGTGATAATTTTTCTGATTTATAACCGCGTAATTGTCTGACATGCGCTTATTAACAGGCGAACTGTGTTCAGGTTAATATATCCAAACAGTCGGTAACAGTGGCAGGTTTTGGAAATGTTTTGTACTCTTTCATTCATGATTCGTCCGCCGTACAGAGAACTAGGGCTGCACGATTCTTGCTCAAATGTGAATCACGATTTTTCTCTATGGGAATTGAGATTGCTATTCTCTCACACAATTCTCATTTTTCTTTTAACTGAAACATTTATTGCACTCATGTAAAAAAGCACAGGGCATTCCGTTAAAACAAGGTGCTGAAATTTGTTCATGCAGAATAAACTTGTTAGTGTAATTAGTGTAAAAGTAATTATTTACAAACACACAGATTCAAATCTAGAAACATACAATACAATCCTCACTGTTCATTTAAGCATCAGAGTGTTAAAATGGGTCTTATGACTGTTTGTATTTCAATGGTGGTTTCAGTCTTGATCAAACTCGTTTTACCTGCATTTGGCACCACCTGTTGTTGCAGCTATATTATTGATACATAAAAGCCTTAAATGAAGGAGAATTGATTGAGATTTATGACTGAATCATTCACTATCTCTAGCATGATTGGTGAATTAACAGTGTTTTGTTTTACATTGTGTGAGTGTGACCAGTAATGCCAGACTGAAAGCAGGGAAATACACAGAAGTGAATTGCCATAGTTTAGAACTTAGATTGCATTTATGTACGAGATCAGGATTTTTTTTCGATTAATCGTGCAGCCCTACAGTGAACTAAATGTGCTTCTTCTTACGACTTACTGCACAGAGTAGACACAGAGAGGCGATCCCTGCACCGGCAAAGACCTCACGTTCGCGGGGTAGTACTGCTGACATTTTCCCATTGAATGGAAGCTAAGGTTTATCTAAAAAAAGCTTTTTTAAAAAACTACAGGTTTGTCGTTATGCGCTTCTGAACAAAAGTTGCTAAAGGGGTTGAGAAAGAAATCTAATAAATCTAATAAAAGATTTGCTAACTTAGCAACACTGGTCGGACTAGTGTGGGACACTGCGTTACCGAGAAGCTTATTTTATTTGATCGGCACACAACGGCAATATGAATATAGCTGAAACACTTATTTTATTTGATCTAGTTTATAGTCATATTTAGTTTGTTGTGCTATTTACTATTTTAATAAATGCGTGACCAGATATTAGCTACCAGACATCTTGACATCTTGCAGTGTGACATTAGGCTTCATCAGTTTTGAACATTCATTTTAATCAGAAATTTCATCGCCTTGGAATTATAAGTTTTTTCTGTATTCTGAGCAGTTTTGAGATAACAAGCTTTAACGTTTTTGCATTACATTTGTGGATAAAACCTTTTTTTCCTAAAAAAAGTTCCAAAATCACAACCTCACATCATGAAGAAAAATCATTGCATAATGTAAATACTGTAAGTTGTGAGCGAATAAGAATGTGTAAATAATTCATTGAGGACAAAAATTTGATATAGAACCTTTTACAGTTATTTCGCATCTTTAATAACCTATATTTCTTTGTGGTTCAGTGCAGCATTATTCACAATTAAATAGAGAAGGTGAAAGTGTTACAAAAAATTATAAAATGTGTTTACAGTAACAAAAATGCACACTCTCTTTTATATATTGATTCTTTTTACTCTAACATTTATGCTGAAAGAACAACTTATGGACACATTATGCATCAATGTGTTTATTCAGCACAGTATGGTCTCACTTTACTATCATTAAAGGAAATATTTTTAATTCATAATTTACTTACCCTCATGCCATCCTAGGTGTATTTGACTTTATAATTTTAAAAGATGTCCTGGTACTTCCCGGCTTGGTGATGGCATTAAATATTGTCTCACTTTTTGAGGCTCCAAAAACGGCATCAATCAGCCATAATGTAATCCGTACAACTAGGGGGTTAATACATGTCTTCTGAAGCAAATTAATACATTTGTTTGCAAAAATGTATAGATGAGTATGCGCAAAATAGTGGCACACTGGCCGACATATCTCAAGAACGATATAGTATTTGGTTCTGAGACATGCAAGAACCAATGAGGTCCCTTAAGTGGCTTAACAAAAGACTTTACAAACAACATATTAAAGTTCTAAAAATTTGATGAAAATGACAATTATACAGTTATGTAAAACATTACATTTATTCAATCAAACAGAAAAGTTTTATCCTTTTCAACAAATTTTTCAGCCCATGGTAGCAAGTAGTAGCTCATTCACATCTTGCATTCTTTCACTGATCTCTTATATTCGGTTTAAACAAATTGATTCAAAAGAGTCATTCGTCAGTGAGTCGTTTTTACCACAGTGTGAGTTCATACTGGCAAACTTGTTGTTTATAGTATAACGCTAATTCAACGAGCCAACTGCACAGCTTAAAACACAATGATGTATGCCATGTTAATTTAAGGAAACTTCAAGAAATGTAACATACTTGAATGCAAAAGAAACCATATTCTCATGTACAGTCATGAAACAGCCTCACTGTGCTGATAATGAAACAGCGCCTCCATTGTGGCGTAATACTGCAACTGCAGTTACAAATGACTGTTGAATGCATGCAGTTTTTTTCCGAAGGTGGACAATTTTGGGTAGAGTCAGAGCAGGGTAGTTAGAGATGGCCGTCTCAGTAAAATTCCTTGCTGCCTCCGACTCTCTAAAAAAGCCAACATGATCAGCTTGGCAAAGCATTTCACCGACAGACATCCCGACCCATTAAAAGAACTTTAAAAGCGACAGATAGCGAATGTGAATGATAACAATAGCTCGGATTATGCTTATTTTTGATTTGTTTTGTGACAGGCAAACATGCAGCTTACCAGCTTTGATAACGCTTTACAACACTAGGTAACAATAAAAAATAGTAATAAATGCTGTAAAAAGAGATGTATTGTTAGAATGCATTATGTAATGTTTTTAAGAATTGTAATGTATTGAAATTAATACATTTAACCATGTTTTAAGGTCTAAAGCTAGTACTTATGTAGATTATTTTAAGTTTAAACAGTTTACTTTCTGCAGACAGCGAACACTGAGACATGTAAACCTGTAAATCTAGATTTCACCATAGGTATGCACAAGACCTAAATAGGTTGAACACTGTTTGATTTGATCTCATTTACTCAGTCTGGGATGCCTTCTAAAGCTTTTATTTCATTGTGTGTTTTTCTCATAGCTGCTTCGTAAGGAGGGTGATTTTACTGCTCCTCGACTGTTGGATGAGAAGGAAATGCGACCCAGTGAGGACATGCAGCTGAAGAAAAAGAACAGGAAGTCAGGAACACCCTGCAAAATGAGAGAGCAGGATGGGCGAGGAGGAAAGGTCAGTGTTTGGGAGAAACGGGGGGCATATAGGAGTGTATAATCTACAGCACAATAACTCTTATTGTGATTTTCAGTATCTACTGTGGTTTGTAATGGGCTGCCGTTATATTATTATATCGATTTTCTATATATCTGTAAAATCCCTAACAATGTTTTTGTTGGAAATGAAACGGTTACAATTATATTTTGTTTTTGTTAGTGTTCACTGCCACATGACAGCATTTGTCTTTTATTTATGCAAGTCACATGTGAGTAAACTGTCCACTAATTGGTAAAAGTGTAACCCAGTGTTAATTTCGGTGATGAAAATTATTCATCAACCACATGGTTTCACTGATGAATGCAAGACGATTAAAAAACTGTAATCTTTTAAATAACGAAACTGACATATCTGACACAAATATTTCTAATAAACTAATAAATATAAAAACTTTTTTGCCCCACCCGGTCAATATCATTCTGCATTTTATTTTTTCACCATGCGGTTTACAAAGCATCTTATGATTTTTCACAATCACAGGTAAAACAGCAAACTGGAAGTTTATGTAATAAGTCTTTTTGAAATATATTTCTTAAAAAAATATAAACAGTTTAACGGAGGCCAGTGAGATAGAGAGAGACGCTGCAACCAAAGCGGCAAAAAACACACAGTTCAGTGTTCGGGTCGGTACACACAGCTCCGCCCATCCCCTGCCTGCGGAAGAGTGCAATATGGTTTCCAAACAACGTTTCTGCATTCGCTGGTTCCATCAGCTTAGAAAACAAATTCATGTGTATTGCGCTCTCCAGATTACACTATTTTTTTGTCTGTTGCGTTATTCTCTGTGTCAGATTGTACAGTTTTGACTTTGAAGTTCATGTTGTGTTGTGGGCAAGAAACAACGCCAGACTATACAGCTCCGTTGAATAATTTACGATGTGCGTAATGTCATTGAGAAAGGCAGACCTAAAGAGTGACTTCCACAAACAGGAGTGTAAACCAACAGTGGCTACTGATGCAGTGTTTTTTGTACTGGCTGTTGCAATGTCATAATAAATGATTTATTAATTTAGTGCTCCAAATACTCACCGGGCTGCAAAGCGCATCGACTATCATTTACCAGCATTTTTTTTTTATCACTTTGTCATGGTTTTCGCTTGGGAAACCCCATAAATGGCCCAGCATACTAAATTCGAAACGACCGTCTGAGACACGATTGCGAACTAAATCTGGTCCAAACAACAATTTGTTTCACCAGTTTGGCGCTGCAAACCAAACAGAATTATCTGGGCACAATTGCGTTGACCGAGTTTCATTCCGGGGAAGGTCAGGAACGGAACAGATAAGAGCAACAGCAAAACTGTTTACTCTTTTATGAACGCAATGTTGATTTTATTTACTCTATTTGTATTTGCTTTTTCTTCTATGAAATGTAGGTGCAAAACTATACTCCAAAATAAATAGTTGATGTATCATCTTCAAAAACGTCTGTAAGCCAGATGTTTAATTTTGAATTGCAAGTATTGAGATGCATTCTATTCTATTATTAAAAAACAAACTCTTAAAAAGAAAATCTTTACTGTGATGTCTGATTTTTTTATGTGCTAAGTAGTGTTAATTTTAAGTAGTGCTAATTCTTAGTCTTTATCTTGAGATGAAAACACTTAATCATTTTTCATCAGTTTTAGTCAAACTGCAGTTACCAACATTCATTTTGGTAGTCATTTTATGTGTAGACTTTAGACAAAAATAGTTATAATTCTCTCCTAAATCAGTGAAGCTTGTGAGAAATTTGAATCAAGGTAGTAGGTTGTATTGACATTGCTCTTTGCAGGATTTGCAACAACATGAATAAATGATGACGATTTTTATGTTTGGATAAACTAAGCCTTTACAGTAGTGAAAAAATTGGCAACTTATAAAACAAATATAATAGAGATTATTATTTGTTGTTTAACAGCAGTGACAGAGACAGGTATTTAATCAGGCTGCTGCCCCTTTAAGACCGAAGACATGCATGCATGTAATATACTGACACATATCCAGTTTTCACACACCTGTTTACATTATTTAAGCCATTATACGACTGTATTTATGTGAGATACTCCACAAAAAGCACAATTTGACATCTCTGTGTGTATTTGACCACTGACAACTGTCTTTGAACTCGAGCGCGTCAGAGAGCGTCTGCTGTGCATCACTCAGCACGATTCCGGCTGTTCTGCCTTCATTAACTTTAAGTTAATCAACAACGAAATGTAACTCCCGGGAAAACGGGACGTCTTATAACGCTATATTTAAAACTTCAGGTGCTGAGGCCATTGTTGTAGCTGCTAGTTCACGTTTTGGCAGCCTAACGTTACCCGTCCACTGCAGCTGCCCTGCTGAGACTAGATATGCAAACGCATAGTTTTTTTAAAATGTAAAATGTACGTTAAATGAAAAGTAATTGCTCCACACAATGCTTTCCTTGTCCATAAAACCACACAATTTTCACATGACTTGTCACATCCCTGTTAATCCATGTGCAGTATATGGAGTAAATGTTTACTTGCAACTTAAAGCCTCTTGTAAAGGTAGTCAAACAGGGAAAACAGAAAAGCGTTCACCCTTGTTTACATCAGCCATGCTCATTGCGGAGAAAGTTGGGGTGTTTTCGTCAGTTCCGTTTTTTTTCTCATGTGCTCATTGGCTAAACTAACCAGCCAATTGGAGTTCTCTTTCTCCGAAACGTCCCGCAGAAAACAAAAAACAGCTGACGCTGTCTGACTGAAAGATACACACCAACAAAACTACAGCTTACCGACGCTTAAAAACCACCCGTATATATATATAAAACCTGGATTTATTTGACTTTGAACCACATAACATCACACAAAATTTCTTACAGTTTGGTATAAAAAATAAACCTTCTTTGTTATGGAATCAAATATTTTGATATGCGTGCTTCATGGTTGTCTGTGCCAGGGGCGGCACCATACTCCAAAGATTGTGGGGCAAATTCTGATACTTAAAAATGTAATAAAATTTAAACTATTAATAAAAATGTAAACTAAATAGCATGAACACAAATCAAGTTAATTTTATTAAAGAATCCTCAAGATTTTAGTGCTTGCTTTGTAGACTATGGTGAACTCACATTACACTTACTAATTAATACAAATTAAGGTGCTAAAAATATTTAGGCAAACACATTTTTAAGTGCATCAAATATATATTCCTCCCTAAAAAACACATAAGAAGACGCATCTAATAACAGCAAAATATAATAAACAATATCAGACAGTAATTGGAATACGTTTTAAAAATCACATGTTGACATTTTACTGTGTCACTTTACTCTACTGCAGCCTAAACTTCTCTCCAGCACTACTTACTTTATTTGAAGGACTCCACATAAAGAATGTTGTAAAAATGTTAGCAATATGTAATGAACAGATGACTGCGCCTCTGGCTGAGCATCAAAGCGCTGGTAACCCACCCCCTAGCTTAATTTAGAAGTTTTGATTGGTTTATAAACCGAGTCAGACCTGTCTGTTATTAGGTGCGTTTGACTAATTCCGGTGCAGCGCACGCAGGTCGCTCAGTGTCAAAAAGAATCCTCAAATGATTTAACCACTTGTGGCCACCAGGGGGCCCCCAAGCTTGCGGGGCCCTATGCAATTGCGTGGTTTGCGTTATGGTTAACACTGCTACTGCTAGCAGCTGCATTTTTCACCTGCTGTAGTTTGTTTAATGATGATGCAGGACAACCACTGAGTAGAGCATTACAATAATCAAGTCTTGAAGTCATAAATGTGTCAGAAATTCATAGAAATTCTGCAGTTTGGTGATGTTTCTAAGATGGAAGAAGGCTGTTTTTGTGGCGTTAGAGATGTGGTTTTCGAATGACAAATTGCTGTCCAGTATAATGCCAAGCTCTTTAACTATATTTGCTGAGATAACAGTGCAGCCTTCTATTTGTAAGTTGTAATCTGTAATATTCTGCTTACAGGTCTTAAGTCTGATGAGTAATATCTCTGTTTTATCCGAATTTAGCAGAAGAAAATTATTAGTCATCCAATGTTTATGTTTGGAACGCACTCTGCTAGTTTTGTTAATTTTGAGGTTTTGTAAAAAAAAATGTATGTATCTTTTATTAGAGCAATTAAAATGTGGTGTTTTAAGTACAATTCTCTCAATCTGACCACTAGATGTTCAACATGGCACCTCATGGCAAAGAACTCAAAGGATGGCAAAGGATTTGAGAATTAGAGTTGTTGCTCTTCACAAAGATGGCCTAGGCTATAAGAAGATTGACAACACCCTGAAACTGAGTTACAGTACAGTGGCTATAGGGTCATACAGAGGGTTTCCAGAACAGGTCTTGCAAGGGTCGATCAAAGAGGTTTAATCCTTGTGCTGTGCTTAAAAAACAGATGTATTAGTGCTGCCAGCATTGCTTAAGACCAGGGTTCCTCAAATCTTACCCTGGAGAACTGCAGAGTTTAGCTCCAACCCCATTAAACTTGCCTAAATGTGATTTTCTTGTGATCCTGAAGACCTTGATTAGCTTGCTCAGGTGTGTTTGATTGGGGTTGGAGCTAAACGCTCTAAAAAAAAGTGCTCCAGACCTCCAGGGTAAGATTTGAATTTGACTGCTTTAGAAGTTGCAGAAGCCGAATTTCAAAATAAAACAGATTTCACAGTGCCCTGTAGTTTGAACTGGCTTATTTTTGTAAATTCAGTTATTCTATTTAATGGACTTTATGTAACCTTCTGTTATGTGACAACTTGTACTACAGGGCAGTAGTAAATTGAGAACAAACCTTAATTTTCAAACTTCCTCTGATGTTTCAAAAATGTTCAACATTTTTATGTTTTGCAAGGTGTATGTACACATTTCAGACCACGAATACGGCAAAGAAACAAGTTTATATTTACTTTTAAGCAATACAACAGTAGTATTTGTACATGTATTTAGGAAAAGTTAAAAAAATATTGTTTATGTGATAACCTCGTGATTTTTATTACAACTTTCAAGTGTCTTGTCATGCCGTCAGTCTTTTACATTGCTGTTGGATGACTTTATGTATTACTCCTGAGGTTTGATTTTTTTTTTAAATTCAACAGACACTGGACTGGCATGGCCACAATATAATGTTAAATAAGAATTTGTAATGGTCTCTTAATTTCTGCGGCTGTATATATATTTTGTGTATGAAAAGTTTGTATTGCTGTATAATACTATATTATTAGTATGTGTGATATACAGTGTCATCCACTAATATTGGCACCCTTGGTAAATATGAGCAAAGAAGGATGTAAAAATAAATCTGCATTGTTTCTACAAAATTCCAACATTTCATTCAAGTAAAACAATTTACAAACAGATTAAAAAATCAAAACCTGACTTGCTCTGCTAGAAATCATATAATGACTTGTGGTTACATCTTCCATCAGGACACTGGATCAAAACAAATATCAAAATCAACAAAAAATGGGTCACATCCTGCCATAGTCATCCCAGTTCCCTGATCACTGAACACTATAGACAATGAGTGGGATGAACTGAAGAAGAGGGAGCACCAGTATTTGAAGGATCTGGAGAAATATTTTATGGAGGAATAGACTTAGATGACTCTCAATGTATTCTCAAACCTCATCAGACTTTAAAGACTCAGAGCTGTTTTTCTTACAAAACTGATGTTGCAGAATGTAATAAATACAAGGGTTCCAATAATTATGGCCAACATGTATGGGAGAATTCTTTTTTTACAATGTGATATTCCCACTACTTCAAATTGTTTTCCTTTCATGAAATGTTACGGATAAAACGAGAAACAATGCAGATTTATTTTTACATCCTTCTTTGCTCATATTTACCAAGTGTGCCAAAATTAGTGGAGGGCACTTTATCTAAACAACATTTGTGTGTAATGAAAGATTATGATTATTTTTTATCTTTTAGGGAGTTGTAGATGAAAATGGAAATTGTCCACTTTCCAAGGTGCAGAAAAACTTTATCTGTGATCACTGTTATGGAGCTTTCAGGAGTGGATATCACCTGAAGAGACACATTCTCATTCATACTGGTATGAATATCAAGTTTCGATAGGCTGTTGACACAGTAAACTATTAACAAATATGTTATTCAGTATACAGATTAACACATATACGTTTACATACCTCTGTTTTCAAGTTTATAAATTCTTTGCAGAAATTGCTATTTAGTTTCAGACATTACAAGAGGTATTTGCATATGTCTAACAAAAATCATTTTGAAATATTTTTTTGTCCGAAGGTTTGCATCTCAATGGATGTAAATATGTTGTTACCCGTTGTAAAAGCTTGTCTGCACTTGCATTCAACTTTGTCTGAAATGCATAAAAAGGCACAGATTTACGGCAAATTTTTATTGTCTTGATGCTATATTTCATACACCACTCTACCAGAGCTTTTCAACAAGCTTCATGACTCCGATATCATTAATAATAAGTGGAAGCGACTGTGCACTAACAAAACAGAGATGCTGATTTTTCTTCATTTCAAAATGAAAGTTGAAGTATGGATAACTAAATGGTGCACCATCATTGTAGCAATGATGAACTACGGATATATTTTCTATTTATTGGAATAGCAGCATTACTAGTGTTATGTGCCTGCTCAAATTTGAAGCACAATTGCTGTGTAAAAGCATTTTCATCCTGTGAGTTGCATTAAACACCCAGTGTAAATGCCCTCTTGACATTCATGAGATTGAGTATTGTGAATAATACTGCAGAAAAAGTGACTAAAATATTAGTCATACAAATATTGTTATCAAGGGACAGTGTAAGATAACGATACAATACGTTCTTAGGAAAGTTATAAGCTCAAAACAATTACGTTTATCAACCTAAAAGTTTTAAGTAATAAACACTAAATAAATAAGATCAATAATAAGAACTTAACTGAACCGAATAACTTAATTGAATAAACATATTTTCGCTTAAGCTTCTCATCTGCATAATAATATCTATTAAAACCACCAAAATTTTTAAATACGAACGGATCAGAATACTATATATATATATATATATATATATTATAATAAGTCTTCTGCTTAAAATGCAGAAAATTACACTTTTTTTACATTTACTCTTATTGTCCAGTCATGCAAAGCATGCTGGGAACTGGAAATCCTCTACACTAGCATCATTTGGAAGATAAAATTTAAAGGTTTGAGTTAAGAAACTTAGATTTGTTTTATTGTAATAGCTCCTAAAACTCAAAATATTCAAACGTTGAAAACAAATTTACAAAGTAAATATAAAAATCTTAAGTAAATAGTGTTTCACAGTTTTGAGTAGAGTTCATTAATTTTTAATGAGATCCTCTTGGAGGTATCGTGCAGTACTATATAATAATAAGTTTAAGACTGTTTGTAGTCCTTTTTAAATAATAAACATTTTGCAGATTCGGTGTGCAGACATATGCACTCTACTGTATGTAATGATATGATAATAATTAGTCAAATTTAACTTCAAACTTTTTGATGTTTGTCTGTTTCATGGCAAAACACTTTTCTTTCTCACAGGGGAAAAGCCGTTTGCATGTGCCGTATGTGACATGAGATTTATTCAGCGTTACCACTTGGAGCGGCACAGCCTTACTCACACAGGTACGTCTCACATCTGGCTGACATCAAAACAAAAACAAAAATCTTACTGTTACATGCCGATTTGACAATTAGAAAAGATGTAGTCTTATATGATTTATAATGAATATGTCTATGGTAAATTTATGAAAAAATCTATTTAAAAATGTATGAAAAAAGTCAAGTGGTGTAAGGAAAGAAAAAAACCAAACAAATCTGAAAACGCGATATAAAATCTTAAATAAATAAATAAATAAAAAAACAATTCCAAAAACAAAATGACAAGAAACCACATTTACAAGTCAGAAAACAAAATCGCAAGTCAGAAAACACAACGACAAATCAGTCAAACTGTAAAAGTTAGGTATTTTGTTGAAATGGAATGTTGATTGAACGAAACTCCTCAACCAAGACACTGCAATTCATTAATTTTCATTGAAGGACCACATGTTGTTTCATAAATATAAAATTGATCCATCTTGCAGTAGGAGTAGAAACTTTAAACTTTACAATTTAGCTCCTGCATCCTACACACAAGGCCACGCGGCCCAGTGTGCAACCGCTTTTTATTAATTATATTTATTGCTATTGTACAAACAAAAACAAGTTATCGCTTTCCTTGTATCTTTTCATTACTACATTAAAACATCATTTAGTCATCATCAGTTACATGCTTGTATTGTATATATGTTAGGGGAAAAGATCACTGGTTGTACACAGGCAGCCACATTTTAGCTGCACGATACACAAGGCTCTGCTCATGCATCCAGTGTGAAACAGTAGCGCACCAGACACAAATCTATTCCTAGTAGTTTTAATTTTATTAACAAAATGTTGCCTTTGAACATGAATATGCTCCATATCGCAAATGTAGTTGTAAAGTTGAATGTACTTCCTAGATACCTTTATTGTCAGGAGCTTTGTCCAATATGCAGAAATGATCCCATTCCATTAAAATACCTTTTCCGCAGAGCCATTGAGAGAGAGTCGCAACAATGGAATTGTTCAAGTATGTAAATTGTTCATACATTTTCAAGTATGACACGTGATTTATTTACATTTACATTTATTCATTTGGTAGACGCTTTTATCCAAAGCGACTTACAAGTAGGAGAGCATAAACATTTTGTCAACATGCTAAACAGTACCGATAGTTTACAAGGCTATGTAACTAGAAGGTCTTAAGCTGGAGTAAGCAAGGGAGAAAATGAACAACTTGAAAGACTTTTTTTATTCGATAAAACACAGACAGTTATTGGTTAGTCAGATAAATGACGATTAAAGTCGCCTAGCATTACCAGTGGAGTGCCGTCTTCAGAGATGGCAGACAGCAGCATGTCAAGCTCTTCTAAGAAGTTTCCCTGTTGATCTGGGGGGACGATAGATGACAACACAATGCATTTTTGATGGATAAGTGATGGTAATTGCATGGTGTTCAAATGAGGAGTTACTGCAAGGAAGAGACAGAGGGGTGATTTTCCAGATGTTGTAAACAAGCAAACCTGTTCCACCTCTTTGCCCAGAAGGACGAGGAGTGTGGGTGAAGTTGAAGTTGGTTGAGATGGCCGATGGAGTGTAAGTGTTGTCTTTACAGATCCATGTTTCAGTCAGTGCCAGAACATTAAGGTTAGACTGACAGGCGAAGGCTGGAATGAAGTTTGACTTATTGACAGATGACTGGCAGTTCCAGAGCCCTACAGCCAGACAAGCTGACTGTGAAGGGCCAGTGCAGAGGGAGCGAAGATCGTGACGAGGTCTCAAAATACAGTCAAAAATACAGTCTGGATGTACTGAAAACACATGTTAGCAGGCAAGGGGAAAAAAATAAAAACAACAAGACAGTAGGAAACAGGGGAAGAAAGAATAGCTGTGCAAAACTTAGCATGGTGTGCCGGTGGAGTGGCGCATGCAGGTAGAGTCGCAGATCTTTACCTCATCAGTTCATTAATCCTTACTAACAAACAGCTACAAGTCCAGTTCAAGCAAACACAGAAAGCTCACTACAGCTACAGCTAGCTAGGCAGACAAAATGCTTCTCCACTGGTTACAGGGATGAGGCAGCTTTTAAGTATCTCAACAAGTGCTGAGCCCACCTACTTGATTAACAGATCTAGGCTTTAAAGGGACTAAAAGTGCTATGGAGTGCTATTTATGGAGCCTCAGATTCATTAAACAACTTACGTCTTTAATTGTGTTAAAAGTTCATCTCAGTTGGTCTGTTTTGCCGCAGCTCCATGCATTGCTAGTAACTTCCAGGAACTATCAAGAGGCTCCATGAACCGCCATTGCTGTGAAAAAAAACTCTTTCATTGAAGTTATTAGAGCTGACGTGACAATCTCTCAGTGGCTCTGCTTTTCTGGTTGACTGATTTGATAGTGTCTGACTTATTTTGTTTCCTGAATTGCTGTTGTGTTTAATGGTTTGTTTATTTATTTTTAGATTTGATATCGCATTTTCAGATTTATAATTTGTTATTCATTTTGCAATTTGTTTGTTTGTTTTTATTTCACCTTACAGCCACTTTATCAAATAATTTCTTTCCTTAAAGACATATTTCAGAGGCAAACTAAAATAACACCATGTTTTACATCCTAGGTGCATATGACTTTTTTCTTTCAAACGAATACAGTCAGAGTTATAATACCATTTATCCTTTTTCTTCCAAGAGGTAGAATGGTAGTAAATGGTAACAGTTTTTTTGAAGCTCCAAAAAGTGCATTTATCGATCAAAGAACTGCTCAACATGGCTCTGTGGCTTTAACAAAGGTTTTCTGAAGCAAATTGATGTGTTTGTTTTAAAGTTATTAACGGTAATGTCGGCTCGGTGGTTAGCACTGCTGCCTCACAGCAAGAAGGTCCCCGGTTCGAGCCCCGGCTGGTACAGGAGGCCTTTTTGTGTGGAGTTTGCATGTTCTCCCTGTGTCAGCATGGGTTTACTCCGGGTACTCCGGTTTCCTCCCACGGCCCAAAGACATGCAGGATAGGTTAATTGAGGAATCCAAATTGTCCCCCCCGACTCATGTGTAGAAAAGACTTGTGTATAGTACCGACTTGTGTGTATAGAGTGACTAGTTCTTGCCATGAATATAGCCTTAGATGCTGGAATGGCGTTAAGAATGCAATAAATGAATAAATAAATTAACGGTAATGTCTAACTTCCTTTATCCCTTGGCTGCGCGTTGTGACGTAGTGATTTAAATTATGCCTGGTGAATCAATCATTAGTCACAGAACAGTACAGATAAATAAAGGCCACAGTATTCCAGTAACGTAAATGTCTCTTTTGTGTTTTAATTTAAATCAATTTGGGACTTGACTTGGTTCCCATGTACCCTGGTTTCCTTACTTATGGAAAGCATAACAGAGGAAAAACACAAAAATGAAACAACAACAACAAAAACATGTCAGGGGTTAACTGCACATACAAAACGTCATTAATAGAGCATTTTCATGAGTCATCAAGCATTAGTAAATAGCAAAAAGTAGTGTTCACCACAATAAGTTTACGACACAAGACTCCTGAAACGTCCCGTCTCAATCAATTCGTACTCCATAATTAAATCAAACATCCATAATATATCAATCAATAAGAAATGTTGAAAATGTTGGGGTTCTTAAATGATAGGTTCAACAGTGTTGCATTCGATGGGTGTGTGTGTGTGCTTACAAATGAATGAGAGTCATTCGTCATGAGGGCTTCGGTGAGGAGAAATAACTGTTCAAATGTTCATTCCTGGAATCCAACGCACAGTCAGTGAAATTGCGATCATGCAACAAAACGTAACTCAAATTCAGCGTTCAAATCCCGCGTGGTTCAAACACATCAGATTAACGAATGGTGTAGTAGTAATGTTGAATGTACTTCCTAGAACTTCCTGACTGGCAGTTCCAGAGCACAAGCTGACTGTAAATAGCCAGTACAGAGGGAAATATTTCGCGCAAAATTTTGGAAAGCACCACCACAAAATCAGTCATTTTGTTCGCAAAAATCACAAAAAACAATCGTGAAATCTTGGAGGGACTGCCTTATACATGCCCAAAGGTTATATAACACACTAAATCGATAGAAAAATGTCTCCTTTAATTTGTCCTGATATATTTCTCTGTGTTCAACCAAACAAACAAATGTATACAGTTTTGAATCAACTAAAGAGTAAGTAATTCATGACAGAATTTTCATTTTTGGGTTAACTATCCCTTTAAGACCTCGGAGCCGTGTCAAGCAGTTCTTTGATCGATGGATGCACATTTTGGAGCATCAAAAAAATATTTACCTTTCACTCCCATTCTACCGCTTGGAAGAAAAAGAATAAATAGTATTACAACTCTGACTGTATTCATTTGAAAGGATTCATTTGAGGGTGAGTAAAACATGGTGTCATTTTAGTTTGCCTCTGAAATATCTCTTTAAATACACAAATAATAGGAATTAACAGTTTTCTGTTGGACTTGAGCAAAACAAAATCGGTTACAGAAATGGCCTTAACATGAATCTATATCAACTAAAAAAAACGATAGATGTCAATTTTGCCAAGTAGAAAGTCATTATATACACTGTGTTGGACCAGCTGACACATAATCCGGTGTTTTAAGCATGATGTATTATGTGTGCAATTTGAGGAGGGTTTTGACTCTGTGTAGAGCAGGGGTGGGCAAACTTTTTGACTCAAGGGCCACATCAAGTTTTTAAATTCAAGTGAAGATCTTAATAAAAGGAGTTTGGAACAACCAGATCTCTTACTTACCTAACTGAACAATCGATGGAGAAGAGCCTTGCTTAGAGTTAGTGGTGCAACGGATCATAAAACTTACAGTTCCTATCATATTGCGGATTTTGGTTCGCGGGTCGGATCATTTTCCAGATTAGCTACTGTAAATGTTTGTCAGTTTTATTATAATATATGTTTAGAGAATTTTATAAAAATGAAGTTGTGAAAATTCCCTGAATATAACAGAAAGATTAATTTAACCTCTGAAATTGACAACTGGTGTAAATTGTTATTGTTTTGTTTATACATTTTATTAATTTAGTAATGTCCTTCAGAAGCTAAAAAGTACATATATGTTTCTCAGGGATTGAAATAGAAAAAATTTACACCAGTTGTCATTTTCAGAGGTTTACACCCACCTGACTTTAAATGAATCATGTTGCCTTCATGGGCATCACTGAATGTTTTTCTCTATTGTAATAGTTGTGTATGAGTCTCTTGATTGTCCTCAATGTAAAACAATTATCAACATCCTACCGTTACTGCTGGACATGAGTCAAATATCCAGAAATGCTGAAAAAGCAAAGATTCTGGAGGACCAGGATGATTTTTCTGAAGATCAGTGAACAGTTTAATGATTCAGGACAAACAAGAAACCCTTAAACAACTGCGACAAAACATAACAACAACAAAACAACATTGTTCAGGTAACATCATACAGTATTAAGAATCAGGGGGGTGTAAACTATCGCACTGGGCTATTTTAAGAAATTATTTTATTCCTTTTTTTTGTGTGAGCTTTGTTAACATTTCTTTCATAAAATAACTTGCTCAGGGCAGGACTAAATAAAAATAAACCTTTATTTTCTAAATTCCTCTTTTTCCCAAATGTTCATCTTTTTCCAGATTCTGCAAGAGGTTCACAAACTTTCAAGCAGCACTGTATGTATACACTATATTGCCAAAAGTATTGGGTCACTCTATCTAATAAACAGGTTTGATGACTTTAGTATAAATCTTAATGCTGCAGCATATCATGATATTCTATGGAACTGTGTGCTTCTAATTTAATAGCAACAGTTTGAGAATAAGAGCCCTTTTCTATCCCATCATGACAATGTCCCTGTGTATGAGACAAGATTCAGAAAGAAATCATTGATTCAGTCAGTGTGGAAGAACTTGACTGGTCTGCATAAAACCAAGTCCTGAACCCAACTGAACACATTTTGGTGTGACTTCAACAGAAATGGAAACAATTTCTTACAATGCCATTTGTAGAAATGCAATTTAAACTGTTTCAAAAGCCCCTTTTCCTGTCTTAAAATGGACGACTCTTGTGTACAAGCCATTGATGTGGATTCATGAGTTTTTAGCTCAAAGTCTGCATTTAAAGTCGCACCAAATGTTCAGCTAGGTTCAGGACTTGGTTTTATGTAGACCAGTCAAGTTCTTCCACACTGACTGAATCAATGATTTCTTTCTGAATCTTGTCTCATACACAGGGACATTGTCATGATGGGATAGAAAAGGGTTCTTCCCAAACTGTTGCTATTAAATTAGAAGCACACAGTTCCATAGAATATCATGATATGCTGCAGCATTAAGATTTATACTAAAGTCATCAAACCTGTTTATTAGATAGAGTGACCCAATACTTTTGTCAGTATATATATATATGGTGTATGAAATGTAGAATGATAAAAGTAACTAAGTAGTTTTACGTAAGGCAGCAACATAACAAAATGTGGAAAACAATAAAGGGGGTTGAATGCTTTTTATAAGCACTGTATATAAATATATAAAAAAATATACAAGGGGTTCCCAAACTTTCGCATAACACTGTATAAATATAAACAACCACCACTAATACACTTCTGTAACAATTTGTAATACTGTTTCTTAAATAATAGGTAGTTATGCAGAAACGAATGCAGAACTAATGGTTAGTGCTGCATTAACACTGTAGTCACTACTAATAACTCATAATGAAGAAAGATTAACTAATTAATCAGTAGGTAACAGCATCCTGATGTTTAAGGTAAGTAACAATTAGTTACTTATTACTTATTTAATAGTCATTAATAAATACTAAATGCTGTATGTGTCCTGCAGAACTATACAATAACTAAGACTCATTTAAAGGGGTGTGATTGTACGTGGTTTCATGGTTTTTCTATTGATTTAGTTATTGAACTGTTTGTGCATGTTTAAGACGTCCAAAGTCCAAAAACAAAATGATTTACTTTAACTGAAAGAATCTTATCCAGAGCTGCCTAAAACGCCTCGATCAGTCATGCCCCCACATAGCTACGTCAGTTCGTGATAATGTTTGCATGACGCCGCCCAAATGTACACGTAAAGAAGGCAGCGTATATTCAGTTATCACTGCCGTGGTGCTGCAGCCGCCATGTCACAGTGCGAATGCAAAAGACAGAATAAAACCATACCTCTGTAAAGCATCCTTCTGGTCGATCTGTTGGTTTTATTCTCCTAACTAGGTTTGAAGGCAAAACCGATGCTGGTTTTACTCTTTATCCACTTATGTACTTGTATTTATTGTAACTGGTCCGACACGAATCCACTCCGTGTGGGTGGCGAGGCGAACTGACGATCATTTCGGCATGAGAGTTGCGCGCTCCGGGCTTTCACACACTGTCTGGCCTCATATGCGTGTTTTATTCGCTTATTTCATTATTTAATCTGACACTGCAGTTATTAGCGTACTGTGTTTGCAACTGTTATGACACGAAACATCTCCGAGTAAGAGGAGAGATAAACTGGCCTCGTCCTGGTTAGGGGCATAACATTTCTGTCTCACGCTGGAGGTATTCAGCCAATCACAATGCACAGCTCAACTGGCCAATCAGAGCACACTGTGCTTTAAAGAGCGATGAGCTCCATGACACATCGACTCGTTTTAGAAGGCGGGGCATAGAGAAGATATAAAAATGTACAGTATGTGGAAAAGAATGTGTTTTTTCCTCCTTAAAATGTATAAACACATTGCATTACATCAAATACAAACAATAATATTGGTTTTAGCTTGGCAATTTGACTCTTTTAAAATAACTTTCCAATATCTACTTGTTAACAGTTGCTAAAAATAATTATGCCAATTAACTGGTTATATATGATCTTGATTACTGTTAATAATACAATTTTAACACATTTTGCTTACAATTAGTAAACGTAATTATTTTTATTTCACCAAACTGACGACTAAGTACTACATTTGCATTTACATTTATTTACATTTATACATTTATTTACATACATATACATATTATATTATATATACATATACATACATATACATTTATTTACATTTACATACATTTACAAGTACTGTGCTCATTAAGATTTTTTTATACTATCATATCAATAAAAAAATCTTTTGTACCTGTTTTCTATTTTATTTATTTGAAAGGAAAGAAATACACCTAATCACTGCATCACTTACCTCCCAAACATATTTGAACTATCGCTCCTTGTTGCTTATTATGAGTCTGGTGGACAACGGCTGAAGAGCTGAGTTTTCATTATTAACTCTTTAGGAATTCCTGGTAACCCGTTAGAAATGATTCGTGTTATCACACTGTTCTTACTGAATTACTTGTAATCTGGAACAGTATTATAAAGTAAAAACCATGGTAACTTCTTAGTAATTACTCAGGTCTTACCATAGAAGTATTAAGAAATAACTTATAATCTGGAACAATATTATAAAGTGAAAACCATGATAACCTATTACTTAGGTCTTAGTACATACAGTAGTGAAAATTGTGGTAACCCATTAATAACAAAGTAATTCTGTAGATAAGTAAATACAAAATGATCCAAAGTGCTATGACTACCAATAATGAAACCATACTTTTAAAAAGGCTTATAGTTATATAAGCTAATTATATATTACACAATAGATATATTTTAATAAATACTAACAAAACTTTACAGTTAAAAAATAGTCACAATAGACGATGTAATATATGAAATTGGTTTTATCATATAACTTAACATATCTGACACAAAATGTTAACTGTAACGATTGGTTTATTTTTTACTATTTTTGTTTGCAAAGCGATAGATGGATTTGTTTTGATCAATATGAATAAATATTACAGTATGGATAATCCTAGTTCTTTAGTGTGGTCATAGGTAACAAAATATTTAAAATATTTAAGATGGCCAAAGTCAAGTCAAACAAATGTTTAGTCAAAGACAGACTAAACATTATTTTTAATAGGCTGTTTATTGGCATACGTTTTTCAGCAACTGTTAATGAGTAGTTAACGGATAGTTATTTTATAAATAATAATTAGTTATTGTATGGTTCAGAATTTAGTATTTATTAATGACTATTAAATAAGTAATTGTTATTTACCTTAAACATCAGGATGCTGTAACCTACTGATTAGTTCATCTTTTTTCCTTACTAGTTACCAGTAGTGACTACAGTGTTTATGCAGCACTAACCATTAGTTCCTGCATAACTACATATTAAGTAAGAAACAGTATTAAAAAACAAATACACTTAATATTACAGTGGAAATTATTATAAAACAATGAAAATTTGGCATTGAAAACAGAGGAATAATCAGGTTAGTGGTGTTTGAAAACATCAATATTTCTGGGCAAATCACGCATAGCACCTTGAGTCAGATACTGATGAAGCCATCGGTTGGATATTGGTTGTATTGCATCAATTTAGTCATTTGACAGAAATCCTAATTAAAATCACAATGATATTAAATACATTTAAAAGCTGCCTCGCAGGCAGGATGAAATTGCTCGGCGGGCCGGATGTGCCCGCGGGACATAGTTTGCCCATCCCTGGTGTAGACATTCATTGAATTTGCTACTCTGTACATTTAGGGGTGAAGCCATATGCTTGTTCCATGTGTGACATGCGGTTTTTCCAACGTTACCACTTGGAGAGGCACAACCTCACTCATACGGGTATGTGTCATTACATTAGACATTGCAAAAACAAACTTTTTACATGAAACATTGTTTATATTAGTCATCATAAAAACTAAGTCTTGCTTGCAAAACCTTCCTAGGGTTTACTCCTGTATTGCGAAACCTAAACATTAAACAGTAAGAAAAGCGCACTCTCTTTCAACACAACAGAGTAATGTTAAGTTTGTGATTTTATTATGTGTTTAACCCATCTGCTTATGATATCAAAGTAACACGAGAGCATTTAAAGAGGGATGCTTACTTCTGCGGTACATCATAAGCAGATCGGTCTGTACAGCGCTGCATGATGTCCAACAAACATCTGAAGCAGTTTGGGATGCAGTAAGGACACAGAGCGGCATGTAATGTAATTGTGTCGCGCGTATCCACATTTTTTTCTTGCGGTGACATTGCGATGAATTTAAACAGACTTATGCCCGTCATGCATTCAAATACTCACTCTGGCGTGGTTTGCAATCAAACTGCGTTCTGTGCCTGAACAGCCAGCAAAATATATTTAAAACATTTTAAAATTATTATTATTATTATTATTACAAGCTAACTTAATAAAGAAACAGAACAAAATATATCTAATTCACCATTAAAACAAAACAAAACTTTTATGTTTGCAACAGATTAAACAGCCTCATTTACATCATGCATTTAAATCTGTGCTCCAGCACAGTTGGCAATCAAACTATGCGTTCAGCACCTGAGCCACAAACAGTAAACAGGGTGTACAAAGCTGCTAAATTTAGGGCTGAAAGGTGGGTTTAGTATTTTTTCAAAAACTAATGTTATGATGTAAGGGTTTTTTTGTTGTTGAAAAAAGTGTACTTTAGTCTGAAAAGGCTTAAAAACTGATTTAATCTCTGCATTTAGGGGTCAAACCTTACTCTTGCTCCATGTGCGACATGCGATTTTTCCAAAGATACCATCTTCAGCGACACAGCCTCATTCATACGGGTATGAGTCTTTTCTTACCCATTGCAACTGTCTGCATTGCTTTCATTTGGTTGTTTGATGTTTTGAAATCTTGCTCTTGCGCTCACTCATCAATCAGGCAACTTTCTGCCTTTGCTGATCAAATATTGGGCTTGTGACTTTTTTGCAGCATACATGTGCTTTATTTCTCCTGCTTTGTTAGCATGCTAATTCAGGGCTGCCAACTTTTGAGTTCAGCTTGGAGTGAGATTTTTTTCGGCCAGGGGGGTTTATGTTGTGGAGGAAGAGGGTATGGGATGGTGGAAAGTTGTAAAAAAAACACAAAAACCTTGCATTAGAAGTATTGGGATTGATTTCATAACTTTTATTAATTTTAGGTGAACTGTGCCTTTAAATTTTGACCACGAAGGCTGCGTCCTCGGAGGTCACATTTGTCTGCCACATACGTCATCAAGGTTATTACACACCACAGAAAAAATGGCGGGTGTGCCCCTGCCGGAGAACATGGATGTGTGGCGTGAGAGCATGAGTCTCACAGCGAATGTGTGAGAGTTGGCAACCCTGTGCTAATTGTCCAAAACATGCCTTCTGCTTTTTCTGTAAAGCAATCATGTTTCATAATTCAGCTACGATAACAATTGCATGTCAACAGCAAAATACAGCTAATGCAGTGCCGCTGTCTTGAACAGTATAAAAATGACATTTATCTTTTCTTCTAACTCTGTAGGTTTTCAAGATACATGTTTATGCATTACCACTGTCATCAGCCCTGACCATGCTTTGCACTTTTTTCTTTTTGCTTGTTACATGCACATTTCTCTAAGGCTACGTACACACTGTCAAATTTTAGGATTGCCAACCATATTTACTTACAGGTATGAGTCTTGAAATTGTTCACACAGCAGTTTACAGTTGCAGCTTGAATACTGTCTGTATGAACCAGCAACCAAACTCGATATTCTACCTCATATTCCGTCTCCACGCGACATCTGTAACTATAGTGACGGATACAAATGTCATAGATTGTTCCTTCCAAAAGACTGCAACAGACTTCCAGTGTACAAAAATAGTAGGTGCTTGTGACACTTCCCAGCATGCAGAGAAGACTTTACAAGATCTTTTCATATTTAAAGTTGATTTTAATCTGTAAATGAATAAATATAACAACAGTGACAGCAATTACACGTTTTAGCAAGCCAGCCACTTACAGGAACTAAGACTCATTACTTTTTTGTGAGATCCTGCAAGAGTATGGTTTCATGACCGGCATGGTGCTACTGCCAGTGAATAATTCAAATGAAACAACTGCAGCAACTCCCTTTCTAAACACATTTATCATATAAGGCATTTACACTTAACACTCTATTAAAGGCAGGGTAACCCTGCGGCTGTTGTTGCGGCTTTGAAACGTTTTAAAAACTTTTATTTAACAGTAACACGTCCCTGCCTGCTCTGCCCTTAAACATGCGTTTTCATAGATTGGTTACACCGCCTTTAAGTGTTCAATATCACTTTTAAGGTTTTGTATTTGCAGTTTAGTACTCTCTTATTTGGCTACACGCAATTCTGTCCATAATATAGATACCAAACGCAATTCTCTTATTGTTGCAGTACGATTACATAATGACGGTTGCCGTTACACATTGGCATCTATGAACGCTTATATAATAGTGAAAATTTACCGTGTTTAACATTCTGTTCATTTCAGCAATTCTGCAGCGCGGTTTGCGGACATCTCTGTGCACTGTACATTGACACAGTTACAGAGAATGACTGGTGACGTAACAGACAACTAGTTGTCCAGTATGATTCCGTTCACACAGCAGGGCTTCTCAATAAATGTGGTTGGGAGTCCTGAAAATGTACAGGTTTTAGAAGACGGTACCCGTAAATAACCGAACATATTAAGGACTCAAAACAGGGCTGACAACTGTATTCTGGTGCTGTATGAACATGGCCTTACTGAGGTCATTGTTTGTAAGCGCAAACAAATCCCACGTGAAAGTATTTTTCATCATCTGTTGTGCTCTTCTGATCACCACACAACCCTTTATACTGTCAAAAATGTGTTGCATATATGTGTTTAAATCTCTCATATATTTTGCTCTGGTCATTTAGGGGTGAAGCCGTATGCTTGCTCCATGTGTGACAGGCGTTTTTTCCAACGTTATCATCTGCAAAGACACAGCCTCATTCATACGGGTATGAGCCATCTCTTCTTACCCTCTGGCACTGATGCAAATGACTACACAGATGCACAGCTGAGCACTGTTGCCAACTAGTCAAGAGTCCTTTTTTTGGTGACAATAACCCCTGTTTATTAAACTCAATACCTATGCTAGCTAAGCTTGCTGCTGCGTTATATTTTGTAAAACCTCTTTGTTTTCTTTGGAAGTTTTCCTCTAATTCCAAAACGCCCATGCAGTGAAAACAAATTTTTTTTCACTGTGTAAAAGTTTATAACAATTCCACACAGTTCCCTTGGAATTTTTTTAAAAATGTTGCTTTGTCTTTTTTTTTTTAAGTTGGCAACAATGCTTAATTTCCATGCTTTCATGCAAACAATTGTCAAACGTGGGTCTGGCTGCAACAAACTCGAGTTTGGTCATACTTAAAAAAATGCATTGGGGTGTTGGACATATTGAACTAAAAGTATCGTTGAAGCTTAACATACATGTACTGTTTTTTAGAGGTGAAGCAGCATGTTTGTTTCATGTGTGACATGAGAATTTTTTGCATTACCATCTGCAGACACACAGCCTCACACCGTGTCTACACCGGATGCGGCGCGATGCGACAAAAGACAATAGAACGCATTAGAACCCACAATAATTTTACATTTTGTCACGACAATCCCAATAATACAAGCCATGTTGCGCCATGCTGCACCATGCTGCTCGCGTCCGGTGTAGACGGTGTCACTCATACGGATATAAGTCAACGAGAATATGAAAATTTTAAGAAACACCAAGAACTGTGTGGATTAATTTACATTTAGCAGACACTTTTATCCAAAGCGACTTACAAATGAGGTAAACAATGGAAGCAATTGGAACAACATAAGATAACAAAAATGCATAAGTGCAGTAAACACTGGTCTGATAAAGCCTAGCACAGTATACAAAGCTAAGGAATATATATATATATATATTTATTTTGAGAAAGAGTAAAAAAAAAAAGACTACTCTTAGAATAGAAGTAGAAGTCAGTGTTGAAGGAAGAGATGTGTTTTCAGGCTATTTTTAAAGATGGCTACATAATCTTCTGATCTTGTAGCAGCAGGCAGATCATATTCACCAACATAAACAAAGCGCTTTGGATTTGTCTAACTTCAAATATAAAAAGTATTAAGTATAAGAGTTATATGACTTTTGCATATTATATTATATTGCAGCTGTCGGATGGAGGCCTCCAATCTTCAAAACCGCTACTTGTTAGTAAATGAAAAAAACACTATTGCTTGTCAAAGTGGATTGAGACTTTATATACGGTCATCCCATCTGTTTAGATTGCTATACGAATGCTATTAATCAGACTTTTCACAGCTGAAAATATTTAGGAGTTAAATAAGATACAACAAATTGTGTTTCTATTATTTATATATATATATATATATATATATATATATATATATATATATATATATACGTGTGTGTGTTCTTTCTTTACTTACACCTTACAGATGTGAGATCAAAACATAAACATATTTTAGTAATTTCCAATTGATTTGAAATATCTGGACCCTGATGTTTGTGAGTTGTGAGTGATTGTTGACTGTTAGCTGGGATTTTACTAAAATCAAGCTCAAATGGAGTTTTTATAGTTTTCAATCAGTGCATGAGGGACGCGTGTTGTTTCTAGGGATGTTAATGGTAAATCATGAATGAATAACTATTCGTATCAAAAGAAAATTTTGTTTTTCATTTGGATATCATCTGCCTTTTTTAGTAAAAGTTTAACATACGGGAGTTTGTAACGATGGGCTATTTTATGATTGTTGAGTTTTTCGTTAAGAATAATAATGAACAAACATTTTAAACATTTGTTTTATTCAAAGAAAAACACTGCAGATCAAAATACATGCAAAACGTCATTGGCAAATATATTTTCTTTTATAATGTGTGGTGTTATTGACAAAGTTTATTAGTTGGCTCATTAAATCCTCCCCGTCATCCCTATAGTGTACAGTAGCCTACCATCAAGGTTTTAAGGTTTGCATCGCATGTGGACAGCTTACTCGGTTATTTTATTCAAAATGGTTCAGCAACACAACTGTTCATTTAGCTTCTGCTCATGTATTACAAATTATGATGTTATTCATACTCCACTTCAGGCCCGCTAAAGGTTGTAACATGTTATAGACATTAGTGAGTAAAAACACGCTTTTTTGAATTCTATAGATTCTCTACATTTACATTTATTCATTTGGCAGACGCTTTTATCCAAAGCGACTTACAATTAACTTACAACTTACAATACTCTCTGTAATAGTGTCCACTGCACATTTAAAAGTAAAATAACACGCTAATAATAACAAATCAAACTATTTTCTCAAGCAGATGCACGCAATGATATGAATTTGCTCATCTGCAATTGCCAGAGTGCGCATCTGAGGCGGCAACACGTTGTATATTGGTCCATATGTTAATTATTAAATAGTTTTTATACAAAAAATTTTTTTTATTTCATACAATCACACTGATTCATTTTAACAATGCTACAAGAAGCATAGGACCTACTGCAGTATTAATGTTAACGAGTTATTGAATAATTGATTGTTAATTTAAATGAAGATCGATTATGGGAATTTGTCTTAATTGAAATCCCTAGTTGTTTCTATCATTTTTAAATAACGTGCATCAAGACATAAAATGAGTGAAAAAAGCATAAAGTTGACAGTCATATTGAAAGATGTACAGGCAGGCATGAACCCAGAATATTAACATCATTTTCACTGTAAACCATTATTAAGAAAGCATGTTACATAGCATAGGCATAATTCATTCATTAAAAGACAAAATTCAGTACATACCTTACAAAAACGTTGTCTTCTACAACTATCACAAAACATAAAACAGTATTAAGAATTAAATCTGAGACAAATCTGTGCCCATTAACAATCAGACAGTGTGTATATAGACCACAATATCAGCAGCACACTGCAAAATTATTTAGCAATGTGTAAAAATCTTTAATAAACAATAGTCTGTCATGTTCTCTCTTTGCAGTGTAATATTTGTTAACACTTTAAAATAAGGTTCTACATATAAACAGTGACTTAATTTAAGTGAAGTCACAATAACGTTTGCTAAAATATGAATGTGTGACGCTGAAATGTATATATTTTCAGTCTCTATTGTCATCTTTGTTTGAAGCATTAAAGTTACTGTGAAGTTATTGTCTTTACCAGGTACATAATTGTTAGGTTGTATCAAAGGATAGATGCACATGCTTAATAATTTGCTCTGTGCGTTTAGGGGTGAAGCCGTTTGCTTGCTCCATGTGTGACATGCGTTTTTTCCACCGTTATCATCTGCAGAGACACAGCCTCACTCATACGGGTATGTGTCTTTTTGACTTAATCTTTAGGTGGTCACGCTGAGATTTGCTGTGCACTTTTGCCATTAAGTAACAGGAAATGGGACGATTTAGGCAGCGTGTACACCGAAGCACTTTTATGTAGATTGAAAACACCAGCTTTGAGTGCTTGGAGAGCACTTTTGAAGGCAAAGCTATGATGCATTGAGTGAACATGGAATTTACACTCCATAGCCACGTGAACATAGGCACACAAATAAATATAATAAAGCAACTATCAACTTAACTTAATTTTATTTATATAGCGCAATTTTCGTTGTTACAAAGCAGATGTACATGAAACATGATAACTATAAGCAATAAGGAGCTTCAGAGATGACGCGTTTTTTAAGCTAACCCGGAAGTTAGCGGCGCACGGGTTCCTTCGACCGAAAGCCTATGCATTTTTCCCATAGACATTTGGAAAATCGCAAAAAATAAGATCTGTGATAAACAAATGTTCTTGATGTTTACACGTTTTGTCTATCAAGATAATCTTTACAGTTTAACACAATATTTGCTCTTTTTAAAGCCTAAATACAAGAGGCAGAAGTAAGAAGCTAACAAGATGCTATAAACAGACTACACTATGGTCGCTCGATATCAACGTCACCACCACCAAGCCTTCGTCAACTTTCTCAAACTTTATTTTTTTTTGTTATTTTTCCGTGAATTAATTCCCAACAATTATTTAAGCGATTTGTGCCCATGTTGCATTATTTGTGAGATTTATATACGCGATGACGTCTAACGTCCCCGCCAAAGGAAGTAGTCACTTTTAGCAACTTGTTAGCAACCGCCGTTTTAAAGACACAATAAAGGTTTAAAAAAAATCCCAAGCGAGTTATAGTTGGTGTGTTTTATGTCATAGATTAAAACGTGAAAATATTTAGAGGTTTTGTTAGCCACAGACCTTACTTCAGGCGATTTACTAAAAACCCATTCAAAAAACCCATAGACTTTGAGGCGATAGAACCGGAAGTCTTAAAATGCTAACTCGCTTCTGGGTTTTGCCTACAAAAACGCATCATCTCTGAGGCTCCCTATACATTCAAATGATAAAAAACAATGAAAGAAATGAGACATGCACGAGACACAGAAACAAACACATACGCACAGAACACAAAACACACATACACATGCTAACTCATGCACACATTGGACACATACTGCAGTGTATCACAAACAAGCACAGATGTAATAAACAGACACACACACAGAAGATAAAAGGCGAGAAACAGATTAAATATAGTGCAGACTATAAATTCATATTTATAGAGAGAGAGAGAGAGAGAGAGAGAGAGAAATTAATAGTGTGTGTATTAGTAATGCTTTAAATATAACATTTTAAAAACAAAACTAAATTTTAAAGCTGATGTCAGCAGCCCCCTGGTGAGCAAAAAGAGTACAAACAGTGGCGAGCAACCAAAACTCCAATTAAATCAGTCAGGAGCAGTGAGTGTTTTTTTGTCTTCGTCCTTACATTAAAAACAGATGTGTTTATTATGCCGCTGCCCCTTTAAGAGATGCACGTAACACATGAGTTTGTTTCCAAACATCATTTAAGACATAATGGATTACTTTTACAAGGATACAGCTACTATGAGCATTATGGCATAATTTTGTGTGGATATGCCTCTTTAAGAGTAAGAAGACGTGAAAGAGAACTAAGTTCAGTATTTTGCGCGTTGTCTGAGATGCTGCTTTCCGGCTTGCACACATCTTAAACAGCCCGTGAGAACAGAGTCAAGTTCTCTTTTGCGTCTTCTTGAGAATATTTCAATAGATGAGGCTTAGTAACAAGCAAATGATCATTTTTCGTGACGATACAGCACTGGTGACGGGTCTCCCATGCTGACCATGGGCCATCGGACAGTCCTTATTGTTGAGCCCTGCACTGCATAAATGTGACTTTAAATGAAGTATAGATTAATCCTTATGTCACATAAAAAGCTAATTGACTTTTCTTTTATGTATTTTTGGCCTTAATTATTTAAACTGTAAATGATAAACTTTCATGACAATGCAGCACTGGCTCGATCGGTATAGTCCCAGATGTCAACATTGGAGACCACTGTTCTAGAACCGACTGTTTTACAGAATGCTGTTTCTAATTAGACTTGTTCATGGACAGCATCAGAGGCATGCCATTGATTTTATTTGGCAGAAAAACATCCCGTCAGCCCGTAGGTTGCACTTTAATCCAAAATCTGTCATTTAGTTACTGTTGTTGTTCACCAATTGAAATTTTTATTTTTGTGAAAACAATCAAATTTTGTGTACTTGGTTAGGCAGCAGTTATAGCGTTTTTGTTTCACATTGTCAGTTCAACAGCTCTCATAAATATTTGCTTTAAGTTGGTAGGTGATGGTCAACATAATGCACTGTTACTTTCTACATTTAGGGGTGAAGCCGTATGCTTGCACCATTTGTGACATGCGTTTTTGTCAACGCTACCATCTCCAGAGACACAGCCTTACCCATACGGGTAGGTGAAATCTCTGTGTACCCCTCTTTCATAAGGCATACAGTATTGTGAATGGCCTCCTACAATTCTGAGTATGTTAAACTACAACAAACTCGAGTTTGTATGTTTCCTAGAACTTGAAATATATATATTCAGCAAACAAAAGTCCACTGTGGTGATGTAACCTCCTTTGTGATGACTGAAGAGAGAAACAATATTTCATAATCAGTAGTGATTGTTTCACAGAGGAGGGGGTTCGGCACAACCTAATGCTGCACACATGTATAGAAAATAATACAAAATTAATGCACTAAAACAACTAATATATAAGATTTGATTCTTTATCATTTGGGTAGTGCAGATGTAACCACAGCGAACATTTTTAGGATTCTTTCTCAAAAATGATTTGTAGATATATGTATATACATATTATACCTAAACTGTTGGTGCTCTGTGCATTTAGGGGTGAAGCCGTACGCTTGTTCCATGTGTGACATGCGTTTTTTTCAGCGTTACCATCTGCAGAGACATAGCCTCACTCATACGGGTATGTGTCATCTCAAACTTCCACGTTTAAGTAGTTAATGTTAATATAAAGTTCTGTGCATGCTAAATGACTGTCTGACTGTAATGAATGATTCAATATTTTGACACATTTCGGATTTCTATAAACTCTTTAAAATGAGTAAAAAACGTACCATTTACCAGACAACCAATTGTTGGTGATTATGAAATGTTCCACTTTTCCACTGTCGGGCCAACGATTTTAGGAATGGTAAGGAGCGGTTACTGTTATATTTTCAGTTGAGGCTGTTTGGTCTGTTGATGAAACACTTGCACTCAATGGCCACGTACACACTGCGACTAAATTTGCTTGTCACTTCACCTTTTAGTGTACACCAGTGGTTCTCAAACTGGGGGATTCAAGATGGTAAAAGTTTTTGTGGACCACCAACCAAGTTAATTACATTTTTAATTGTAAGTTCATAAGTAGGGCTGGGCGATATGGCAAAACAGGGCAGCACTGGTTCGTTTCATATGCACCAGCTCACGTTAGCGGATATGTTAACGTTGCATATAAAATCTTTGTTGTTGCCTTTGCAATGAGTTTCGGGCTAACTCGCTTGAAGTCGCACCTCAAGTTTGTTGTTTTACCAGCGATTGCAAAAGGAAAATAAGATGCTCTTTAAACACCTCAAGGTTAGTTTCACTTTCATTGCCGCTTCCACTCATGTTTCCCTCCGTGTGTCGAGTTTTCCTTGTCAAGTGCAGTGTGATGAAATGGACATTGTACTTTGACGCTCATGCTAAAAGCTGCACGCTTGCCTGGCTGTTGTCACGTTTATTTCTGCTGTCTGATTGGCTGTAAAAATGTATCCATATCGAGGTAAAATGATTCGATATGATATCTTTTATCGGCCCAGCCCTAATCAGAAGTCTTTATTTGGGGGGGGCGGGCGGGCGATGCACCCTACAGAAAAAACGTTACAGAACCAATTGATATTAAACAGGTTATATTCTTATTTACAGCAGCAAGAAGTCAGAACGTTGCTATGGTTACCGGTGTCAATCATCACAAATGCAGGAGTCACTTATACACATAAAAAAAATCATTTGGGGGATTCGCTTAAATGCGGTTGTCACTCCCGAAACTTTGCAGTGTGTACATGGCCAATGATATTTGGTACCTTTTGTTTTGTCATGTGTTGTTGTCCTTCATAACGCGGTCACGGTTTACATGCTACTTTCTGTAAACTCTTGCATTAACAAGGCAACAACTGTTTTTGAAATATATTCCAAAGAGCTCAGTTATCAGCCCCACAGTGGACAAATGAAGCCACATCCATACCGGCTGGGCCCAGAATACAACAGTTACGCAACAAGAGCGGTTTGACCCAACAGTGGAAAAGCAGCCAGACTTGTTTCTTAAAGCTCGACTTAGTGACAGTGAAATTGTTCGGAGTAAACAAATGATGTTAAACAATAGAAAAATAAATTGCATTATTCTAGAATAATTTTTTGTTAGCATGTTTTTTATTCTAAACTGCATTAAAATGTGTTCTGGTTTCATTGCTTTAATATTCACACAAAAATGTACACTCTGCACTTAGGGGTGAAGCCATATGCTTGTTCGATGTGCGACATGAGGTTTTTCCAACGTTACCATTTGGAAAGACACAGTCTGACTCATACTGGTATGTTTTCTTAACTCCGACTTCTTAAGGAAACCTGGATTGGGACAGCAATCAGTTATTGAAAATATTGCTCAAATCCTTTTGAAGGTTTAATATTCAGTATTTGCACCAAAGGCATTTGTGTTGTGTTTTTGCATGTTTATTTACTGTGAACGTTTTATTGTGACTTTTTTGTGCATTGCGTATTTAACACCTGCTTACCAGGATTTATCAAAGTATTTTATTAATATCTGTGTAGGTGCGCGTCTCTCATGTTTCTCTGTGGGTGTTTGTGTGTAATACGTGTATATTCATTTTGATGCTTTACTAAGGGGAAAAGTTGTTGAACGTATGTGCTAAACCATTAGTCGAATTGTTTCTGTGCTAAATGCAGAATAAATCCTGATGTCCCAAACCAGGTCTCTAATATTTCAAACCAAAACCCCAGTGTGACAGGTTTTAACTCCCTTCATTTGATATCTTCTACAAACTCGAGTTTGCATGAAGTCACTTTATTTCTACTACTTTTTAACTTGTATTTCAATTATGAAATAACTGCGGTCTTGATCCATGGCTTTGTGAAGTATTTTAGTAAACTGTTGCTTTTTCTCTGGTAGGAGAGAAGCCGTTTGCATGTGACATGTGTGACATGCGGTTTATTCAGAGGTATCATCTTGAGAGACACAAACGTGTTCACAGTGGAGAAAAACCTTATCAGTGTGAACGCTGTCAACAGGTAAGAACTTGTTTCTTAACAAATGGGATGTTACATTTTGCAAATGCGCTTCCCATCATCATGATTATCACAGCATGAAGTTTGTTAAAGATTTGGATCAAACATTACTAGTCAAACTGATAATACAGTATGATACAGTATGATACAGTATGCCAAAGAAGATGACATGATTAGATAATGCGCTCTCTGTAGAGCAGTTTGTCCGTTTAGGGATACTGTTGAAACAACGGTGTATATAGATAGAAATGGCTCATTCTAAGGTAATAAAAACATAACGGTTGATTATGTAAGGTCTTTATACACCTCTGAAGACAGTTATGTATAGTATATTGCATTTCTGTCAACAGATCTTCCTAAATATTACACACAGCTCCTTTAATGAATGTGTTTAATTAGTTTCAGGTTGGTAATAACCTGATCTCACTGGAATTCATAACTACTAATAACGTTATTTATAAAAAGCAATAATAAAGGCCCACCCCTAAATCAAACCATCAATCGCACAAAGTCAGATTGAACCGTAACGTATGAGAGTGCACATTTAGATGAATTAGCCACCTAGTAAAATTGTCACGATTATATGTTGATATATCTGTATATTTCGTAGTTACTTTTGAGGTGATTTGATTTTTGTTGTTTGGAAGGAAGTTGAAGTAAAGTGACACAAAATATTATAGGAAATGTGTAACGCTTTAAACAATTTTTACCCAAACCAAAACAAGGAACTATTGGTCCGTACTAAAAAATGCCTACCCCTGGCACCTTTTGGGTTTGTAGTTCTGTACAAATTGACATTGATCTCTGTTTTCCACTCCAAGAACTTCTCACGGACAGACAGGCTGCTAAGGCACCGGCGCTTGTGTCAGGGTCGTGGTGTGGCTAAAGTCGAGGCTCAGCCGTGCTCTTTTCCCCAGGAGCCTCCCCAGGCCCCTCCGACCACCTGGAGTCCCCTTCACCCTTCCACGGGTCGTCTCGCTGTCTGATATCATGCATCCGGATGACAACAGCACATCCAGACCTCTCTCAGCATTACCGGCACAGTGGTGCCTTCTGAGGAAAAGATGTGCTATATAGAGAAACCAAGAAAGAAATCTTATCTTCTGATTCTTTATTTGAAAAAAGTGGAGATTTCTCTTTGATCATTAAGGGTTATCTTATACTTTTTGGTAATGTTATATTGGGGTTAGAGGGGGAAATTTCGTGTCACCATCCACGTAACCAAAAAAGGTAATATATTTTGTTATGATACAGCCCAGCTTTTATTCAGACATCTGTTCCTACAGTTGTGCTCAAAATGTTCATAACCTATGAAGGCTGTGAAAATACATTTTCCTGTTGGAAGATCCAAAGAAGATTCATCTGACTAAAACATTAGCTTTATAGCAGCAAACACTCAAGATGGGTTTTGTGCAGACAGGGATAGAAAAGTGTTTAAAATGATATACACTGCTGTAGATTTACTTATTCTCTACTGGAGATCCTTGATATCATGAATTCTAGCAAAAATCAACAGATAAAACATCTAAACCTGTCTGTGCCTGCTAGAAGTCACATAATGGGCCAAGTGTTTGGATCTTCCAACAGGACAGTGACACACAAGACCAAGCTTCGGCCATGGTCATCCCGGTTCCCTGACCTGAACCCTATAGAAAATAAGTGGGGAGAACTGAAGAGGAGAAGCACCAACATGGATCTGGAAATCTGAAGGGTCTGGAGTGATTCTGTATAAAGGAATTGTCATTGATCTTTTGTCAAACTCATTAGGCATTATAGGTGAAGACTATTGAATAAAAGAGCAAAAAAATCATAATGCAATTTAAAATTCTTATTTTCTAATGAAAGGTTAGATTTTGTATTATTTTTAAATAGAAGATCAAAGGGCTTAATGATGCAGATTGATTTTCGCAGCCTTCTTTGGTCATATTTTCTTAGGATATGAATCATTTCGAGTGCAACTGTACATACTTTATATAAGTTAAACATGAGTACGTGGATAAAACAGCATCATATATAATGTGTATCTAGGCCTGCTGTAAAGTGCTACGGTTTTGTACTCTACTGTCCTGAGGACTCAGGTAATACTGTATCTGACTGCAATCATGAATACTCTTCATGTCCATGTGGAAATGCACATTGTATATACATATATTCATGTAAACATTCACAAGCTTTTTCTCAATTACAAGTTTTTGATCTGATATCGTAACAATGTATGATGTGTATATAACTGTTGTTTAGCAATGACGTAAGAGACGGATGCATTTCTTGTACCAGCTCATGGCAGTGACCAAGAACAAACAGCTGGTTTGTTCTCTATCATCGCCATGAGCTGGTACAAGAAATTCATCTGTCAAGAGTCACTGCGCAGTAAATGCTGTCAATAATATGTGTAGGTCATATGTCACCCCAAATAAAAAGACAAATAAGAGTTTGCATAAAGACATTCTTCTAGGGCCAAGTTTTTTTTATAACATTTCTTCTGAAGTCAAAAAATCTTTTCTCATTTATGTAATGCAATAATTCTCATACATTCAAGAAAGAAATCTCTTTAATGTAGTTTTTATGACACGGATGTAATACAGGAAAAATTACGGTATTGCAGTCATAAGAATGCAATTAATCAATAATGAGAATTATTAAATGCTTTACGCTTATGAGAAACCGAGATACGAATTTGCTTTATTGTCCTTATGCACATTTTTATTTATGCAACATGTTGTCTTTTAATTCTGTGGTAAAATATGACTTAGAACATGTTTTGAAAGATACTGTCTGTTAATGTATCTATATGGTAAATGACGTGATAAACGTCCAGAAGATCCACACTTTTATGTACAGGTTTATATGCTCAACATATAACAATTTTGTGGCCTTAGAATGTGTTCACGTGTTTGTTTTGTACTTTTTTTATTTGTACCTTGGTAATAAAATAATATGCATATTGTTTTATCAAAATACTCACAGAGGATAGACCGACTGCCTTTTTGGTTTTTTATGGTTTAACTTGATTTTGAATCATATACAAGCACAGCTCTACTGAACATTTTCTGTGATTAGCATTTTTTCTAAAAAAGAAAAAAAGAATCCTTCTTGTTAACGCTTGTCTGCTGTCAGTGGATGGGGCCACTGGCAATGAAATGCCAGAAACTGATGCTGAACTGATTTTATTGGATCTGCTTGTAAATAACTCTGTATTCTTTTGTTTGACTTCATTTATGCTGTTCATTGAGGGTCTCTTGTGTACATTTTGATATAGTCGACTAATGGACATGCTGTTTGAAATGGGCATTTAACATCAGATCATGTTGTGGTGTCTGTAAGCAACTTCCCGAATATAATTTTCTGTCTGCTGTTAATATTTAAGAGATTGCTGTATTTTTATGACATACTGTTTTATTTTAATTTCAGTTTTAAAATGTATAACTCTACAATTTACTTTATAGCCCATTTAGTTCTGTAACAACATGCTATATGAATTGTTTGGAGCTGTTTCATTTACCTTAAGCAACTGTAGAGATAAGTGTAACACACACACACACGCACGCACTGCTCAAACAAATTAAGGGAATACTTAAATCAGACTGTATTAGATCTCTATTCTGCTTTGCATCATTTAATGGTCAAGAAAAGCCAAAATCCATCAACATTTAGGGCAGGAATCACAGTAAAAAATGGAAATACAGGGTGATTCAACTTGTTTGAATTTCATTCAAACGTTAGTCCCCCATGCCTGTACGCACTCCTTACAATGTCTGGGCATACTCCTGATGAGATGGCATATAGTGTCCTGGGGAAGTCCTACTTCATCGCACGTGGAGGTCTGTGTGACCCTCTAAAGATCCTAAGATCCTCTAAAGTCCTCCCCAGACTACCCTTGCCGTTTGCACTTATTTGCACCAAAACAAGTCAAAATTATTCACAATCACTTATGCTTCCTTACCGGGTTTATTGATATTCTTGACGTTTAACTGACTGGCTGTTATGCTGTGATGATTAAGTGTTCCCCTCTTTTTTTTAAGCAGTGTGTATGCACGTGTGTGTATATGTAGACACATATATGTGCGTGCATATATACATTATACACACACACACACACACACAAAATATTATTTTGAGCGATTTGATTCATATTTTGCATTTTAATTAAACAAAACAGAAGCCTCACTCTATTGTAAGATGTTTTGGGGACAGCCATCAGTTGCAGATGTTTTGTTTATTTTGTATTGCTTTAAATTGCAGACATTGCTGTAAAAACATTAAGTTGATATTATTTTCTTTAGCTGAAAAGGTTTTCTGAAAACTCTTGAATGCAAAAAAAGATGCTAATTGATGTAAAAATGAGCTTAACTGTTTATTAAACTGACTTACTTAGGACACCCTTGTAATAAAATTAATTTTCATTGTGTGGAGATAAGGGTCTTGTGCATAAATAAAATATTAAAGTATTTGTTTTCTATGGCAGCCCATAGAACCGTACATGAACTAATTAGCAGGACATTCTCTTGTTATCATGTTTGAAGTTTCTTACTCGAACCGTTTAGCACCACCAACAGTCTAAAATGTTTTGCTCATACTGAACGTCCTAGAAACAACATTCCATCCCGTAGATTGTTTGTCCAATTTGCATGAAATTGCTATGTCAAAAGGTTATCAAAAGATTTTTGACTGGCCAATCTGTACGCTGAACGATATCTAGATTTCCCATGTCGGCCATTTTGGGCGTTACTCATATTGAATAAAATAGTAAAATGTTGAATTTTATGAATGCATTAGCGTATCATTATGAAACTCAGGGTGGGTTCTAGAACTGTGCCCTGGCAGAGCCTGTAAATTTTCAGGCCACCACCACCTAGTGGTCAAAGAACTTACTAGACTTTGAACTGGGCAAAGAACTTATTGCTAAAGGGTGGCCTTTTCAATTACTTACCCTAACCCAAAAAGCTGGGAAGTGCAGATGCGTATATCCCCTGCTGGAGAGGGAATGCGTAGATGCAAGCAGGGGCGGACTTACCATTAGGCAAAGGTAGGCAATCGCCTTGGGCCCCGAGCTTCCAGGGCTCCTAAAAGGCAGGCCATGTCCAATAAGCCATGTCAGCAGCCACTTCGAGCTCCAAACAATCATCAAAATGGTCGGGATATTCTGTCAACGTTTTAACTTTATTAGGCCTACATCTGTTTGAATGCGTCCCCCTTTATATTAAAGTGGACCTTTCAATTAGCATCACATTTGCGCGAGGCGAGTTCACTAGCTAAAGTTAACGCAGAGTTTGTGGTACCTTAGCAGCAGAACAAAGTTAAAGTTGCAAGGAAATAAAATAATGAATCACAGCTACACCAGCAGAGAAGAAAAAAGATGATTCCACAAAAAAATGTTTTTACTCTTTCCCCACACAAAATCCACCGCTGTCTGTCAGCGCTGCTACCACAGAGGCAGCGCATCTCTCTCCCACCAGACACAGCCTTCTCTCAGCCATGGCAATGAAAATGTGGCGGTGAGTATGCTCAACGAACACAGACAACATAATGACTGACGACTAAAACATGTCCAACAAAGAGCGCTGTGTGATGGTAAGAGAGGGTCTGTTCAAAGGTTAAAAGGTTGTTTGACTTTTCTCTGCTGTGCAGACAGATCGGCACATAACCACATTAATACCTCAAAGTACAGTGCAAACCATTCGTTATCAGTTTAAATGAAATGTCGTAAACCACAAAAACAAAAAGTGAGCTGGCACAGTTTGTATAATAATCCCAGATGTAAATTTGCTTGTGAATGTTTTTCATTTTGGGAATTCATGATTTCATTTTTGCTTAGAGGAGGGAAAAATAAGGGTTGTTAAAGTCCCATAGATGGATTTGCCTTGGGCCCACAAATCACTAAATCTGCCCATGGATGCAAGCCTACACCCTGCTGGTCATTTACCATGGCTATCACTCATTTGAGAGCACATTGGCCGACACACAGAGATTGTAAAACCATGCAAAGGTGTTGGGTGTAGCCCAACCCGCAGCTCTACATATGTCCCAGGAGGAAGCGACACCTTTACTGGAGTGCCCCCATAAAGAGTACGACGTGGCGGGTCCTGCACCTGATATGCCAAAATCCAATGTAAGAGCCTCTGTTTGGAGACAGTCGCTGCCCTTCGAAGTAGACAAAGAGCTGTTTTGAGTGTCTAAAACTCTCAGTGAAACGAGTGCTGGAAACTTTGGGCACGTAGCCATGGCATGGTCTCAGCACTAGATGCGAGAACTCAACAAGGAGCATCTGCAGGTCCCCAACTCTCTTCAGGGAGCTGAGAGCCACTGAGCTGTCTTCTGAGCAAGAACGACTTCATCCTGAAGCACAGACATGCCACTGCTACTCATCGCCAAAAATAGGACGCCTCTGAACTTGGCCGGGTGCCAGGGAAACTGGACCGCATAGAACTACAAAACTGCAATTAGCTATTAGAATATTATGATCTTTATCATCATTTAGAAATTATTATCTACCAAATTTCCCATTTGTTGTTTATTTTGTTTTAATCTAGTTGTGCAAGCACTGCCAAGCTTGTAGAGATGCAGCAGTATTGCCAGAGAAGAACTGGTGGCCCTGGTCCCAAGGGGAGAACCCAAACTCCACTGGTTATTCGTCTGGTTATTACATCTGTGCCTCTTTGTGATACACTGCGGTATGTGTCTAATGTGTGCAATAATTCTATTGCATTACAGTCCTCCTCATTCACTATGCTCCAAGGGCTCCGGTCAGTTGGTAATACCTACAATTTTGAAATAAAAAACTCTTGTCAGTTTAAATCTAGATTAAAGCCGCATCTCTTCAACCGTACATACACATCACTTCTATAATACAAATCCTCTAAGGGATTATTAGGCTGCATTAGTTAGATCAACCAGAACCAAGAACACTTCCTATAACAGCTGATGCACTTAAGAGTGTTGAAGAGTGTTGAACAGTATTTTGCTCTCAGTTGTCTTTTCTCAATGTTCCGAGGTTACGACAGCGAGCAGGATGCAGTGTGTACTCAGACCAGATGGTACAGCTGAAAGAGGGAAGCGGCGACCCTAAAAGTCCTCACTACAAAACTGCAACTACAACTAGCTACAGGAATAATAATGATAATCTATATCTACCATTTTATTTTATTCTAGTTGTAAATCTCTGTCTACAGTAATAGACGTCTGTATATTATGTTCATAGTACACATCCATCTGTAAATCTCTGTCTACAGTAATAGACGTCTGTATATTATGTTCATAGTACACATCCATCTGTAAATCTCTGTTTATAGTAATAGACGTCTGTATATTATGATCATAGTACATATCCATCTGTAAATCTCTGTTTATAGTAATAGCCGTCTGTATATTATGTTAATAGTACACATCCATCTGTAAATCTCTGTCTACAGTAATAGACGTCTGTATATTATGTTCATAGTACACATCCATCTGTAAATCTCTGTTTATAGTAATAGACGTCTGTATATTATGTTCATAGTACACATCCATCTGTAAATCTCTGTTTATAGTAATAGACGTCTGTATATTATGATCATAGTACACATCCATCTGTAAATCTCTGTTTATAGTAATAGCCGTCTGTATATTATGGTCATAGTATATATCCATCTGTAAATCTCTGTTTATAGTAATAGCCGTCTGTATATTATGATCATAGTATATATCCATCTGTAAATCTCTGTTTATAGTAATAGACGTCTGTATATTATGGTCATAGTACACATCCATCTGTAAATCTCTGTTTATAGTAATAGACGTCTGTATATTATGGTCATAGTATATATCCATCTGTAAATCTCTGTTTATAGTAATAGCCGTCTGTATATTATGATCATAGTATATATCCATCTGTAAATCTCTGTTTATAGTAATAGACGTCTGTATATTATGGTCATAGTACACATCCATCTGTAAATCTCTGTTTATAGTAATAGACGTCTGTATATTATGTTCATAGTACACATCCATCTGTAAATCTCTGTTTATAGTAATAGCCGTCTGTATATTATGTTCATAGTACACATCCATCTGTAAATCTCTGTTTATAGTAATAGACGTCTGTATATTATGGTCATAGTACACATCCATCTGTAAATCTCTGTTTATAGTAATAGACGTCTGTATATTATGATCATAGTACATATCCATCTGTAAATCTCTGTTTATAGTAATAGACGTCTGTATATTATGTTCATAGTACACATCCATCTGTAAATCTCTGTTTATAGTAATAGACGTCTGTATATTATGATCATAGTACACATCCATCTGTAAATCTCTGTTTATAGTAATAGACGTCTGTATATTATGATCATAGTACACATCCATCTGTAAATCTCTGTTTATAGTAATAGACGTCTGACTTTTAAGGATCACGTTACTAAAACAACTCGGTCATGCAGGTTTGCATTGTACAACATTAGAAAGATCAGACCGTTCTTAACAGAACATGCAACACAGCTTCTCGTCCAGGCACTTGTCATTTCTAGACTGGATTATTGTAATGCTCTTCTGGCCGGTCTCCCAGCCTGTGCCTTCAAACCTCTGCAAATGATCCAGAATGCTGCTGCACGCCTGGTCTTCAATGAGCCCAAGAGAGCTCATGTCACACCTCTGCTCATCTCTCTACACTGGCTCCCAGTAGCAGCACGCATTAAGTTCAAGGCACTGGTGCTTGCTTACAGAACAGCCACTAACACAGCACCCATCTACCTCAACTCTCTCTTACAGACCTACATCCCCTCCAGAAGTCTGCGGTCTGAAAACGAGCGGCGCCTCATTGTTCCTTCACAGAGAGGCATGAGATCCATCTCAAGGACATTTTCTTTCTCCGTTCCCGGCTGGTGGAATGATCTTCCTGTTTCCATCAGGACTGCTGGATCAATTTCACAATTCAAAAAACAGCTGAAGACCCACCTCTTCCATGAGCACTTAACTGTCTCATAAAAAATAAAAAAAACTGTATATTATGTTCATAGTACACATCCATCTGTAAATCTCTGTTTACAGTAATAGACGTCTGTATATTATGGTCATAGTACACATCCATCTGTAAATCTCTGTTTATAGTAATAGACATCTTTATATTATGTTCATAGTACATATCTATCTGTAAATTACTTCTATAATATTGATTTATTTATGTAACTTATGCAACCGCTGTATATCCTGCACTTGCTGCTATTGCACTTCTGGTTAGACCTTAAACTACATTTCGTTGCCTTGTACTTGTACATGTGTAATGACAATAAAGTTGAATCTAATCTAATCTAATTTGCCCGACCAGGGAGGCTGCTGACATCAGCTCTAGTATTTCAAGTTTTTGTTTATCTAATATCACTTTAAATGTTATCATTCTGCATCATTTATTTAATTAATTTAATACTCCATATAGGAATTTATAGTTCATAAAATATGTTACCTGTGTTTTTCTTTCCTATATCTTCTATGTGTGCTTCTCTGTAATAGCCCTGCGTGTGCGTGCATGTGTGCACATGTTTTTTGTGTATGTATGTGGGTGTGTATGTACTTGTGCATATGTGGTTGCATGTGTTTTTGTGTGTGTGTGCCATATATTCATTTATTTGTTTGCATGGTATGTGAAATTGGGGTGTATTTATTCATTTTGTTGTTCTTACTTTTCTTTATAAATTTATGTTTTGCTTTTAGTCATTTTGTCTCATGTATATGGAGTCAAAGTAGGGCCACATATATTTGCAAAACAAAATTTTTGCAACAAAAAATAAGTTTTGCAAATAAAAATAGTATTGAGCAAAAATTGCTGTTTTGCGAGTAAAAATAAAGAATGGCAAAAGAAACGCAAAGCACTGAGAGAAAAATAAAGTTTAGCAAAGTAAAACTTCAGCCGCAATAATTTTGCAACACACAGTTTCTTTTGCGCCGCTCCTTTAAATTCGCGTTTCAGTCAACCGTGCCCTTGTGGCACTGTTTTACCTTTGTGCTTCACTTTTCTATGCGCCTCGCTTTGTGTCACTGATTTGACATGGGGGTCAAGAGATTGGGGCGTGTACAAGGGACAAATGTATTTTATTACGTTTTTGATAAAACATTTTTTTACACGGTTTAATATTTTCTTTTTCTCGACGCAAGGCGGTGCTGTAGCTCCCCAGTACCCCTACTTCCCTCTAGACTGTAGTATTTTTTTTTACGATTTGTGCTATTACTATTACTAGTATGTTTGTGCATGTTTTTGCCTTTCTCTAATCGCAGCTTCCTATGCAATCTGAGCATGTGATTGATTTGGTTGTGCAGAACCTAACACTGATATATATTTTCATTTAGTGCCTGTTTTGTTGTTGTAAACTACTAAAATTTGTTTTGGTTCTTTGCTCGTCTCTCTCTATTGGGTCTTTCCCTTAATGGAATCTGATACATAAAGCTAATTTCAGCACATTAAAATATAGCATACCAGCATTCAAAAAGTCCTAATTCATGAAGGGAATAAAATTATTTAAACCAATTTACAGTTCAACAAAGGCTTTCTTCAATTTTTTTAATTTCTCTACTGTATGTGCCCAATTGTGTCCTGATGGAAATTATATAAAATAATTATAATAAGAGATGCTATATTTTATATCTTTTCTGAATATCAAAATGTATTAAAAACTTATCATAATGTTATAAAGCAACGTGGTAAAATAAAGAACAAATCCTTAATATAAATAATCATGAAGCGTAAACAAGGAAAGCTTTGCTTAAATAAAAAATGGTAAGGGCTACATTGCTTGATGTGACTTTTATCTTTTTAGTTATATTCTACACGCCGCCCATGTGTCAAATGTCTGTACACAAAATTACGTCTTTAAAGCGGATTTTTACTTCTGCGTAGAACCTCCGCCGTAGTAGCTTCTACACCAGGGGTGTCCAACCCTGCTCCTGGAGAGCTACGGTCCTGCTTCAGCTCCAACCCCACTTCAGCACACATGTCTGTAATTATCAAGCAACCCTGAACACCTTGATTAGGTTCAGGTGTGTTTGATTGGGGTTGGAGCTTGAATCTTCAGGAGCTCTCCAGCAGCAGGGTTGAACACTGTATGTCTGTATTGTGCTGTATGCCGTAGGCTAGGGGTAGGCAACGTCGGTCCTGGAGTGCCGCAGCCCTGCAGCTTTTAGCTCCAACCTTAATCAAACACACCTGAACAAGCTCATCAGTGTCTTCAGGATTACCAAAGCTACAGACAGGTGAGTTTTTCCAAAGTTGGAGCTAAAATCTGCAGGACAGTGGCACTCCAGGACCGACGTTTCCTACCCTTGCGTAGGCAGCGTATTAGTTTTTGTTTATGCTTCTGCGTTGTTGTCTGCATCAACAGGCAATGACCACTAGTCGTCAGTATCCACAGGCATGTTGCTTGCATAACCAAGACAAGAGCCGAAGAAGAAGAAGCTTGTTTTATACGTTGACGGAAAAGCATTATCAGTGAGAGCGGCAAGTAAACAGTCACTTTTGTTACAGAAGAACAAATCACTTAGATTATTCATTCGGAAATACGTTTGAGTAAACGCAATGTGATCACAGTTTTTGGACGTGAGGGAGTGTTTCAAGCAGACCAATCACAGCGCTTGCGGTCCGTGTCAATTGATGCGTTATTAAAATTTTGGAGAGGTGCACGTCAGGCTACGGCGTAGGTCTTGACGCACAAGTAAAAATTGGCCTTTAGGCGCAATAACGCGTAGGCCTATATGTGTTATATCTACTGCACTGTTTACTTAAACTTAATAACTGCTGTCCATCATTTATGCACATTTTACTCATTTGCACTACTGTTCTGTATAGTCTAATTTATATTGTACATATCCATCAGTAAATTTCTGTTTTTAGTAAATAACCATCTGTATATAATGTTCATAGTACATTCCCACTTGTAAATTCTTCATAATTTTTGCTTTATTCTGTATTTATGCACAACTGTATATCCTCCACTTGCTTATTGCACTTCTGGTCCTTGTACTTGTACATGTGTAATGACAATAAAGTTGAATATAAAAACATTTGCCCAAACGGCCTTCCATACCTTTTGGCCTTCCGTAGAAGTCGAACAAGTCAGAAGCAGAGCCATTGAGAGAGTTGCGCCAACGGAAAATCAAAATTTTTGCGTGTCACGTGATTCATGGAGCCTTCAAATAGTTCTCGGAAGCTATGTTTTCTCTTTAAATGCTTTATTTCTTTCATTTATTTATTTATTTATTGATAAATAATCATTTATTGATTAAAAGTTCGTCACAATCGGTCTGCTTTGCTGCAGCTCCATGCGTTACTAGTTACTTTCGGGAACTATTGAGAGGCTCTATGAACCGCCATTGCTGTGATAAAACTGTTCCATTGGAGTCAACGGAGTTGACGCAACTCTCTCTCTCTCAATGGCTCTGGTCAGACGGAACGTGGCCCCGCCCATGGCCCCGCCCCTGTTTATGGCGTCACGACACTGTCCTTACGTCTTACAGCGCGCCTGCGTACTTTGACACGGGTTTGCGCTGCTCTGCTACCGCTGCTAAGGGATCGCCATGTCTAAAGAGGTAAAATATACAATTTTATGCGTTGTTATTTAGATTTGATCAATTGTGGAATGTTGTCTACATTACATTAATTATGTTTAACACCAAAAACAGCGGATTCGGTTATCAGAGAACATCCTTTTTAATATAAGACGCATGTATTTCCAGCTTCATTGCGTCTCTTTGTTTGCTGCCGCTGTTCGTAACGTTGCGTGAGCTGAAAGGCGTTGCTTTTTTGCTCTAAAGCGTCTTTTTTTCAATCAGTTTTGTTTTTCTGTTACTTTGTAAAACAGGCAATGTATATTTATACATGTATGTATATATGTAGGCGTCTACTTCGTTCAAGTGTTGTAGGCCTCGCGATTGCTGCGCCTCTGCATTTCTCATTCATTACTTCAAAATAAATTAACCGTTAGTGTAGGAAACATGGTTGAGCTATGGTCTTTGTAGTTAAAAAGCATATTTATTATGGTCTTGCTACAGTGTTATACAGTTATACATTTTATCCTTAATATTATCAGTAAAACTATGATGGTAATACTAATTTAACAATTCCTCCAAAAATGCATTTTTTGGTTCATCCAAAAGCTATACCTTTTATTCGTGAAGTATGTTTGATCATTTCTGTTTAGTATGTAGTCGCTGTATAATGACATTATGCATAGAGTCCTAAATATCTGATCTAACAGTGATATTAAATTGAAATGATAATTTTTTAACAAATATTTTTGACTCTCCAGCAACAGACCCCCCGTGAGCCTGAGCAGCTCCGCAAGCTGTTTATTGGGGGTCTAAGTTTTGAGACGACAGATGAGAGCCTTCGGGCCCATTTCGAGCAATGGGGAACTCTCACAGACTGTGTGGTAAGTACATTTGCGTGCATAGACTGCGTGCTAAAACATACAAGCAGAAATCAATGTAATAATCTTTTCAAAGGTGATGAGGGATCCAAACACCAAAAGGTCGAGGGGTTTCGGGTTTGTAACCTACAGTTCAGTGGGTGAGGTGGACGCAGCGATGGATGCTCGCCCGCACAAAGTGGATGGGAGAGCAGTTGAACCCAAGAGGGCTGTATCTAGAGAAGTAGGTTGTTTTTGTGTAACTTTGTGAAGCTGAAATAATTGCAGCAAACATTTTAATACATGTCAATAATATATCACCTGTTACATTATTTAAATCAATAAAATTCAGTGACTGGGACACTTGACATTTGATCAACCTAAATTCCCCATTTATAGTTATTATTCATATTATTCAACAATGTTTTATGTAGTTATTTTGTATTTCACATCCCTGATTTTGGCATGTTGACGTCTTGTTTGAGTTTAATTAATGTTTTGCCTTGTTACCCATTAAATCTTTTCAGGACTCATCCAGACCAGGCGCTCACTCCACTGTTAAAAAGATTTTTGTTGGTGGAATCAAAGAAGACACGGATGAGGAACATTTGCGCGAGTACTTTAGTCAGTTTGGTAAAATCGAGGAGGTGAACATCATGACTGAGAAAAACAGTGATAAGAGGAGAGGCTTTGCCTTCATTACGTTTGATGACCATGACGCTGTTGATCGGATTGTCAGTAAGTGATCTTCTGCAGTACCCTTTTGTATTTATACGTAAGAAACAAATTCTTATCTCTAACCCACAGTTCAGAAGTACCACACAGTGAATGGACACAACTGTGAAGTCAGGAAAGCTCTCTCCAGGGAAGAAATGAACAGGGTTTCAATGAATCCACGAGGTGTGGCTCCCAAATTAGCAGTTATATTCTTGATATATGCTATAAATGTACCACAATTATAATAACAATGGCAGCATCATTCAATATCTCTTTGCTGTGTAGCAGTATCTTCAGTTGTGATAACTGTAAAAATGTTACCTTAGGTGGCCGAGGAGGAGGAGGAGGAGGAGGAGGAGGAGGAGGCGGCGGCGGCAGCAGTGGTGGTGGAAACTTTGGTGGGAGAGGAGGTGGATATGGAGGTACAGTTTTCTTTATTGCTATGTAAGATCATTAAGGGTCAAGGGTCATCTCTATTGTATACATTTGTTTTCTTATTATTATGGGTCAATCCCACTATTTTCCTTTTTTTTTATTTTTTATAAATACGTACTTTTTGAACTCCTGCAGCGTTTGCACAAATTGCGCAAAATGTAGTTGGGTGATTCTCACAAAACAGCTGAAACATCATGGCAATATAGATTTGAAATATAAAACTACAGTTTGATAACACAAAAAATGATCATAATAAAGATAATTGTGTTCTCTACCTTGGACAAATAATTTTGACCAAAAAATTAATTGTTTTTTTTATTTATTTTTCTGCTGAAATTCTCATAACCGTAACGTGTCCTGATTTGTCTAAGTGCATTATATGTTGTAATTGAAACAGAGTAAAATTAAAATATTCTGAGAAAACAATTGGATGTTCTACTAGATGTTCTCAAATTACAAAAAATGACCAATAAAATCAATCATGTATAATAAGAATGAAGAAATCGTGAAGGAAAGAAGTGTCAATGACTGATATTCTCATCCTCTGTAACGTTTTTTTAAAGACTGTTTAAACACACAAATATATTTACATCAAGTTTGATTTTATGTAAAGAAACACAACTACTAGTACGTTTTAAATGGCTAACAAGTTAACAAATTACTTCCAGTTAAAAATGTAATAATCTCTTGTCACGCCGCGTACACAACTTTTTCCCTCATTACCGATACAGGTTGTTTTCCACATTTAAAGAAATTCAACATGTATAATAATCTATTCAAATATAATTAATTCATGTCATATTATCTATGATTAATAAAAACTTGCTTAGGCATCATGGCTTCACTTGTTTTTAGAAAAACATGGTATGAGATCGACAGTTTTAAATGGGTACGGTAATATATTTTTATAAATTGTGTTAAACTGTCAGTAAAAGTTGATAAATTAATGCCTTTAAACATATCATACCTTGTTTTAAATGAATATAAAGGAAATTTGTTAATACAAGTGTTTTTTAAGAAAATCAAATTGGACATCTTGAAAGCAAGATTTCATGAGAGATTTTTCACCCAGTTTGTAGCATGATGTAGCATTAAACTCCTGACAAGGAGTTGTTGAAGGTTTTTGCCTGGCCAATCTGTTCTTGTATATGTACAACAAATTTGACAGCGAGCATGCCAAAATGCAGTTTCAGGACAGCGCCAACTACTGGTCTAGAGATCTGAAAATTGGTTATTTTTCTTACAACTATTGGAAGCTTTGGTCTTGTTTGGTTCCTTGATTGATTCATGCACATGGAGTCAAACGATATTCAATATTCCACAGTTGCCCATATTGTCGTAAAATGCAGTATTTTACAAATGCAATGGTGTATCGCAATGAAACTTGATATGGTTCATTAAGGATCTGTTAAGTTTTATGCCAGTAAGTTTTATGCTTATAACACATAATGAGTTGGACATATTGTCATGTGATTTACATTACTAGATTTTTTTTGGCTCAAGCTAAGAACTTTAATAGCAAATTTGTCTTATTCCATCATACTTTGTTGTTCGCCATATTGAGTTTTATTCAAAGTGTACTTTTTCAAACTGCTACAAAGTTTGTCTGATTTGCACAAAATTTAATATACAGCGAAGTTTTTAAAAGCTTTTTGATTGATCAGGCCGTTCTTTTATGCTACGTCAGTAAATTCTAAGGCATATTTTATTGCAAAACTTTTGTTTAGTGACATCACTGGCACATATTGTTCTTCTCATAGAAACTTCTTCAGAAACTCTTCATCAGAGATGTCCACAGATATTTCGTGGCCTTGGAATTATACGTTTCTAACTGCATTTAGTTTTGAAATATTGAGCTTCAGAGTTTTTGGATTTCATATAGAATAAAAGTTGACAAACATGACATAATGTAAATAAGTTACAGGATAACTCCATTTTGACCAGCATTTCAGATAATAATTCTTATAATTCTAAGGTGACGATTTTCCTTATAACTTTTCTTGGGCTTGACCCTGTAATTGCTGCTTGCAGCTATATTTTTTATTTATTGTTTTAATGGTCCACGATGTATTACATGTATTTAATCAAAATGTTTTTCCCATCAAGGTGGATATGGTGGAGGAAGAGGAGGTTACGGTGGAGGTGATGGATATAATGGCTATGGAGGAAATGGTATGTATGGTTGAATAAGAATAGGCAGTTCATTGTATTAAAAATCAAACCGTATGCCCTTTAAAATGTTTTACTTTCCCAGGTGGCTTTGGCGGAGGCGGCCCAGGTTACGGAGGTAACCGTGGTTATGGAGGTGGCGGCGGCGGTGGTGGTTATGGCAACCAGGGAGGTGGATATGGTGGTGGTGGCGGCGGCTATGACAACTACAACAATGGTGGTGGAGGTAACTTTGGAGGTCAGTCTTGTCAATCTTGCAGGGCAATTCATCATATGTAAAGTTGTCTAGTTTGCGGCAGTTTTAACGGCCCACTGGCTTTTTTCAGGCAACTTTGGAGGGGGTGGAGACTACAGCGACTTTGGCAACTACAACAACCAATCTTCATCTAATTATGGCCCGATGAAGGGAGGAAACTACGGTGGAGGGGGTGGAAGAAGCGGTGGTGGCCCGTATGGTGGTTAGTTGATTTTACATGTTACAGTGCATGTTATTGTTTGACTTAAATTGTTATAGAAATTTCAACAAGATTATTTACATTTATGCATTTGGCATTATTTGAAGTGTTATTAAAACCATCAACAGATAAGGACTCACTGTCTGATGTTCATGTAAAACTTGACTTCTTTTTCTAGGTGGTTATGGAGGAGGCTCCGGTGGGAGTTATGGAGGAGGCTCCGGTGGTCGGAGATTTTAGACTTTAGGGTAAGAATTGCGCAACTTGCGTAAACGGGTTCTGAACGCAGACCATTTACTCCTCCATACACATAATATGCCGAACCCATGCTAATGTTAGTCCATGATCACTCATGATTAGACTGTAAATTAGTAGAACCATTGAATTTTCAGTGCAGGGAATCCAGCAGCAAACCTTCATACTTTTTTAGCTAAGTTCCAGTATCAAGACGAATGTTGGTTGAGTTGCGTCCCTAAACGTCTGTCTGGCTGCCTTCACACGCAGACTCATCCTCATTTTCCTAACCATACGGTCTTAGCTGGCCTGAAGGTTTGCTTCTGTGCTTCTACTAATTCCCCTCCAGATGAGCTCTTGATGAAGACAAGCAAGGTTGCAAAGTGTAACTGAATTTATGTTCCATATTGTCCAACAGGCCACAGTACTTAGAGAAGAGCCAGAGAGACATGACAGGGAAAGGAGAGAAGCAAGCAGGTTTACACCTAGATCGGCCCAGCCAAGCAGCGTGGTGGCAGTTTTAACGTCTGCCACGCGAAGAGAACATGTTCAGTTCGGGGGAAATCATGTGAGAGGGGGGTGGTGGGGGGGATGCTTTAAAGAAAAAAATAACGTGTCAAAAGTACTATGTCCTGAAGGACATTTTGTAGTTTGTAGTTTTCCCTTTTTGTCTGTGAAGTGCAAAGCATTCCAGTGAGGTTTTATGCAGGGTTTAATTTTTGTGTTGGCTTTTTACTTCAACCAGTAGGTTGTCTGTCTTCTGCTTTTTTTTTTATGTAAACAGTCACCAATCAAGATTAAATAAACCGCTCCAGTCTTTTTTATTTAATTGCATTCGTCAGTGTTTTGATTTGGTAAATCGGCCTTTGTCGACTAGTCACACAAATAATTGCGTTTTCACGACCGTCCCATGCTATTTGAATTCTTAATATTAAAATCTCTTATCTGAGATTTGTTTGTCAAAAAAAAATTCCCTTAAGTCAATTAGTTGATAAAGATCAATTGTTACGTTTCAGAAATGAATACAACATTTAGTTTCTAATAAATTCATTTAGTTAAATTACACAGTAATAATTTAATGGTTGGTCTAAGCAGTTCTTGCCCATGTCTAGTATTTTTGCATTTTGCAACTGCTGGGTAGCATGTTGTTTATCTTTTAGACTAATTTAATGTCCTTATGTTTTTATGAATGGAATCTATAAGAGGAGTTTTAGCAACTCACAAAAGCCAACCAAAGGCAGTCTCTTGCGTAAATGGTCAGATTATCCGATGAGGTACCAGAAGAAATTGTGGACATTGGGAGGAGCCAGCTTACAGGCTAGCCAAAGAGAAGAGACTGTTGAGAAGCAATCCGTCGAAGAAAGGCTAGCCGTTGGGATGAGCCAGCTGAGAGGCTAGCTTATTGGAAACACCAGCTAAGGGAAAGTAGCAAGATCTTCGCTTGGAGCCAGAGCAGCAGGGGACAGCAGTCTTATTGAGAACAGATGATTGCTCTTGTAAGACTAGCGAGAGACAGCTACCAAAGTAAGGTATTTAACGTACCAGACTGGTAGGTAAGAGGTGAATTTGAGTCTTTTATTTCATGTGAATATTTTGTACTCATCAAAACTAGGTAACCGTTATAAAGATTTTGTTTCTTGGTTGTTTCCGTGGTTGTGGTGAAAACATGACTTCTGAACTTGTCTGAGTGACGAATCTGATATCTTTAAACTACGATGCACATCTAATTTTACATGATAAAATATGCCACAATGTCCTTGTGTGAGTGGTGCATGAGACACTTGTGACTTCAGACATGCTGTTCTTGGCTGCATGTTTGTGACACCTTTCAAAATGTGCTTTTAAGTCTTTTTTTGTTTGTTTTTTTGCAGGTATATGTATTTATTTCTGTGAGCTGTTAAGTTCAAATACAGCAGGTTGATGTCCTTGAAAGTAAGTACATTTACATTTGATTTAAGCATTTTACATATATTTTTCTTAATAGTTTTCTATTTTCCCCAGGGTGTCTAAAGCAAGCAGCTACTCAAACCGTCGCAGCGTGAAAAGTAAACATTTCAATAATTCCTGTCTTTGATTTGTATCTACCATGTTTTGCATCCTTTTTTTGTTTTTAATGTCAGACATATTGAATTCAAGCATAAGTTTGTTGGAATATTTTCAGTTAATTTAGTTGAATTACCGACAGCAGCTCTTTCTGTTTTGCAGGTTTGCATAGAGCTGAACAATAGCTGCTGGGCAGCATTTTAAACAATTTTCTATTTTAATGTTTTAACCTTTGACTGTTTTATACATTATAAACATTATTAGCATTTTAATAAAATTTTGAAAAACAAGATTGAAATGTTTTATTTGGACTCATTGTAATAAGTAATTATGAATAAGTGTAATAACACTTCATAATGCTTTTCCTGAAACAATCACAGACATTGTGTAGTATTTTAATTTAAAATGCAACAATACCACACTTGCAAGGTTAATAAAAGCTTAGAAAGAAAACTAAATGCTAGAAGTTATACCTGCAGTAACATTAAATAGGTTTACACTACGTATCAACTTTCTTGAACCCCTTTACACTTCCTGAAGAAACTCGAGATTTTCTATCTGCAGAGTCCACTGAACTGGGATACATATCTGATTAATCTGCTGTGTTTTTACTGACCTTGCAATAAAGCTTTCCATTTGTGACCCTGGATCACAAAACAAGTCTTAAAGAGCCCCTTTTTTTTTACCTTTGTAATTCTATTATTTGAGTCTCCAACTATACATAACTGTGTATCAAATAATGCATTATTTGTCATCTTACCTTATTGCTCTTTTACCCTGTCTGTGAAACACTGGGTTTTAGCTCCTGTCTCTTTAACGCCCGCCTCATTATAAGCCCAGTGTCCTCTGATTGGTCAGCTGGCCTAATCTACTGTTATTGGTCAACTGTGTTCAGCGCGTGTCGTACATGTTATGAAACCTAAGAAACATTCCAGTAAAAGAGACGTAGTGCATACAGATTAATCATATTTTGCTTTAATTAATGATACTGAACTTTAATCATGAGATTGTTAAACATTACCGGTGATGATATAGTTAATGATCGAGTTAGCTCGTAGTAACGTTATAGTTTGTCAATATATCCAAATCCACACTGAAAGACGTTCTTATGATGATTTTATTGTGTTTTAAAGACACTTTTCCTCATGTTCACAAGTTAAAGTAAATATAATGTCAAATATAACTTAACAAGAGCATTCGCCTGTCGTTGCTGTGAATGTGTTTGAAAAGTTTCAGCGCTGTCTTTAATAATCAACAAATAAATGACGTTTCCTGAACTCCTCCGCGGTTAGTTTCGTTTTTAAAGGCGCAGTTTTGGATTTTTAGCGGCCACTAGCGTTTCAGTATAGATTTGTAATAAATCTTTCAGTCATTTGCTCATCCCTCCCTTTCGAAGTACGACGGTGACCGCAACAGTAAAAAAACATGTCGCTGACTGAGACAGCGGCTGTGATTCTAGCCACACTGTCATGTTACTTCACGTGAAATTACAATGCAGTTACATTATTTCTACACTTATAAGGAAAAACGTTAGTCTCTCGTAGGTTATATGCCCATTTGTATCAAATGCTAACGTTACCAAAAAACTGGTTTCACTTTCACAAAAGTTAAATTATCTTACAAGCCCAGCAGAAAACATGCAACTTCGGCGTCACGTTGAAAACATTTGTCCTTCATCTGGTAATAGCGACACCGATGTTTATCCTGGATTTCTGCCGTCGTTTGTCTCTAATTTGTCACATTTGCGCTTCACCGACGGAGATTCGCGCTCTGTCGGCTCTTGTGCACAATACGTATGTTCTTCCATTGTATCAAAACTTCTAAAAACAGAACGATCTATGCTTCAGCTAGATAACGATGACGACGACTCCTCCTCCTTCTCTTCGTACAACGACTGACTAACTTCTTCGTGCGTCTTTAACTCAGTGATGACGCAAGCTGCCTCTATGAATTACTAAATGCGCTCTGTGAGCTGTTTGTCCGTTTAGTGCTGCTGTAACCAAACATGGCCGCGCAACATGGAAAACTCCACATATATAGGCCCGCGCTGTATGTAGATAAAACTGGGTTATTCTAAGGTAATAAAAACATAACTGTTCATTACGTACAGTCTTTATACACCTCTGAAGAAACAGTTTTGTATGTTATAGTGCATTTCTTTCAATAAATCATACAAAAAATCAAGTATTGTTCCTTTAACCTTTCAAATATCAAATAATTCGTTAAACAACAAATCCCAGTAATGCGCTCACATTGTGTGTGTAAATGTGTCAATGATGACCTGGGGGGTATTCCAGAAAGCTGGTTATGTGACATACCTGGGATAAGCGGTGCGGATAACCTCAGTTTTTGGTTCCAAAATCGAAGGTAACTTTCAGGGTATGTAAGTAACCATAGCAACTCACTCTCTGAAGATAACCTGCTCCAGAGCAGCTCATGTTCCAGGGTTAGTTCATTTTAAGGAAACGTTACTAAGCTTCAGAGTGGGCGTGGAAGCACAGATTACGTATAATATTATAATTTTACAGTATTACCATGATTACGTTTCCAGTCACATCCATTGTGACAACAATATATTTTATGCTTATTTTATGATTTGTAACCTTTTAAAATAAAATAATCTTTAATTAAATAATGTGAGCTGTTCCTAATAAATTTAAGGCTTTATGTGCTTACACAGAATTACTTTTAATTAGGTTTATTATTAAATCACTAAATATAATTGATTTAAGATTTCAAGATTTTTATTCGTCACATACACAGCTAGATAGAGAATATACAACCAGTAGTAAAATGTAAGTTGGATCAGCTCCAAAGAGTATTATAAAATACAAAACAAAAAGAAAATATAAAGATAAAGGTAAAATATAGTCTATGCATGAATAGTATGCACACCTTACAATTCTTATAACTTCAGAACAATTTAAGCGTCTGCTTTCCCACTAATATTTGCTTCATTTTAGGGCAGTTGTGTAATGGTTAAAGAGCTTATATACTTATAACCCAAAGGTTGCAGGTTTAATTCCAAGTCTGACAAGCCTGATTCCCAGGATACGTTTTATAGGTTCTCACCCATGGCATAGTGTTCACTGATTCAATTTTCCTTTATCACTTTTAATTCAGGTTCATAATAAATTACATCAAAAGACTTCATGCTATTTCTAAATAATGTTTTTCGGATCCTCAGCCTTCTCTACAGTATTGAAAGGCCTATCTCCTAATTACAATTTGTCATCATTTAACATTTGGAAAGCCATGGCCTTTTAGCAAACAACGTCAAAAAAGAAAAAAAAAGAAACTGCATGTGTATTTGAAAGGGATATACTGTATATTACATGACATATTAGACATGTGACCATGGGCCTAACATTTTAAATCTCAGCAGACCTTCATGCTTTAGGTATGGTAATTCATTTGCATTAGTGTAGTGTAGTCTACTGAAAAGCATTACACAAGTTTTTTCCAAAATTATGACAACTGTTGCAGTTTCTAAAATTAAAAGAGTCTATATTAATTTAACTACATCAGCAACTGTTGAAAATAAAGCTGATACAATACAAGTCGGTTTTCAGAAAATCAAATAAAGGTAGAAGAAGGAACAAAAAAGGGATTTAATATATCTTACACAATTAGCAATGTAATCAAATACATATAGGCTACACAACACAATGTTGGTAAAATTCACTGGTAGACACGTTAAGCAGCTCAACAAATCTAGACTTTATATCACAAAAATAGCCATGATGAGTATATATTTAAATATTTCAGTATAAAAATAGGCTACTACATATATTTTAACTATTTTATATTTAATTAAATAATTAATTTATAGCGTTAATATCGTTTTATAAACATATACATTAAATAATATGGATTTTTTAAAATCCTGCACTTTATACACCGATGCAGATTTAAGTCTTCTGTGAAAAAAAATCTGATTTATAGCGTTGTTTTACGGTCAAAAGCTTTAAGCTTCCTGCCCATTTCCATGGTGACTCGTGAAATCTGCGATCCATTGACAATGTCTTCATGTTGTTCCTGTGAGCGCGCGTTAACTCTGGGTAACTTTCGGAAGGTTGATTAAACTTATTCTTCAAACGCATTCTGGAACCAACATACTCCGTGTAAGCAAGGTTTTGGTTAACCAACCCAGGGTTCGGGGTTAAGCTGATGGTAAGTTAACCCTGTTTTCTGGAATACACCCCTGAACTGTGCACGGCTGCAGCGGGAAACATCAGTGACGCGTGACCTGCACAGTTGACTAAACACACACACACACACACACACACACACACACACACACACACACACACACACACACACACACACACACACACACACACACACACACACACACACACACAGTAATCGTCTTTCCACATGAAATAACAACTAGAAGAAATACAGGTACGTGCACATGCGCAAGTAGGCCTACCTGTAAAAACAGAATGCTTGGGCAGTCTCGAAAACTGTCTCCCAACTTATTTATACATAAATACAACTATACTACAATAAACACTTCACATCAATAAAAAACTCTAATCATATTATTGATGCTGCTATCTATAAAAAATCCCAATGGGGAAATACATTACTGCAATTCCACTGTGCTAGGCCTACTTGATATTTTCTCAATTTACAGTAAAACTATGTTAGACAAAATTGATTTGTGAATGGAAATATCTAATTTACTTCCCAAAGATCCTGCAAAAAAATCCCCCTTGAGAAAAGGTGCTCAGAAATTGGGTTAATAGAGCAATTTCTGGAGCACTTTTGGAGGTGTCCTCCATGTGAGGCTGAGAGTGGGAAAAGGGGTTTTAGGGGGACATTCAGTTAAAAACATCATTGGCTACCTTAAGGCCTACCCATTTAATTCCCATAATGCAATATTTTGTATTTTTTTCAGAATAACAAGGAAATGAGTATAAATTAATTGTTGCCATATGGCAATGCTGTACCATAGAGGTTTTTTTAATGGAAATAAATGATGCAAGTCCACTTTGACGCTCATCAAACAAAGGCATCTAAATTAAACGACACATTTTCAGCCCACCCGTGTGTACATTTTATGAAGATGTATACTCAAGTACATTGTATTAAGTGAAAATTCTTCTATACTGATATACTGTTTTACATAATGTATACACAATTATATCTGTTTTCGGTATTTGAAAAAGTTTAGGAACATTAATATAGAATTAAAAACTAGCAATCACAATACGTGATTTAACATTAATTTGGTTTCTCACCATGACAGAAAGCAGTGTGATTTATTTTATTATATACTTTATGAACAATGTATATTGTTTTGTCTTTTTTCAATATATGACATAGTCTACTTTCCTTTACTTTTTCAATCATTTCAATTTACTCTGGCATATTTTTTATTAATTTTATTATTAAAAATAATTTCACAAGCTGCATCCAGCCTAAGGTTAATGCTTGTAGAAATTGCTCATGACATTTCTCGGAAGAGTACCACTGTCCTCAAAGATTTTGTAACTGGTAAAAGCTGATTGTATTTGAAGAATGGACTCTATCAGTTCTTTAGATATAATTAGCAAACTACATTTTAATTGAAGATGGAACAAAATGTTTGCGGTGTTACAATTAGTTTTGTTAACAAATAACAGTAAGTGAATATTAACTCATGAACAAAATATAGTATGACTGTGTGGTTTATACAGATTATCATGCATTTCTAAACTAATTTGCAGCATTATATCAAATTATATATTATATTATATCAAAGTTTAAGGCACATATTGGAGTGAATTGAGATCATTTGGGTCAACTTTATGAATTAACAAATATAAAATAATAACTTTCCAAAGCTTGATCTTAGCACATGTATTATATGCTAAACAGACCGACTGCTTCATGTCAATTTTTTAATGTTACTGTAATCCTTTTAGGACCTTTGATGCTTTTCTTGTAATGATATTAAATGGGACATTTTAAAACACAATGAGAACAAGTGCTTCATCATTACAAATGTTAAATATAACATGAATTGCAGTATACATTTTTTCATATCTATCCAATTGGCTTTATGGCAATGTAATGAAATTAAATTTAATATAACTTAGATTTATAAATGAAATGACTGGCCTTGTTCCATTCCTTGTTCATTATGAACCACAAGGTGACGCTATTAAGCAATTTGACGTCTTTGAGGTTTTTTCTTTGAGTGACATTATGGTAGTATATAGCCTATAACATTTTGTCTATTCGTATTGCACCTGTATTTTAACAAACCTCCAAAGCCTTCATAATCAACCTGAATTAGTTATTAATACAGTATTATCAGTTATTGTAGATTATTACTACTAACTTCTAAATAAACTAATTAATAAATTTAAAAGGAAATTGTACAACATTTTGTCTGCAGAAATGTAAATACTTTAAATGTTAATACTGCTTGACCAGATAACATATCAATTTCTGAAATGCTCTTTTTAACACAACAAATTACAAGTATTTTTGCAATTTCATTGTAATTATAAAATAATATAAGGCTACTATAAAAGCAATACAATTGTAAACAAGGACACTTGTGAAATGTTTACAAATGCATTGTGTTTAAGTGTTTTCACATGAAAAACAACAACAGCCATTAGGCTAATGTAATATCTAGAGCAATGACTTTTGACTTGTTTTTGTCTTTATTATCTCTCAGTTTGACATGGATTGCAGCTGTTGTTTCTTGTAAACTAATATTTGGCCATATATTAATTGTTTATTGTTGGCTGTGTTTTTGTTATGTAAGTGTAAGATTTCTTCAAAGAAATAATGAAAATAATAAAATTCTGTGTGAGAAAACAAGCAATGCTTTATGCAATACAAAAAGGAGAATCTCTATTAGATCTGGGATTAGTTAAGCAACACACTATTGATTCATGACAATTTCCTTTGAATCTATTGTAACACAGCATAATAATAAGAATTTATGTGTGTGCTTGTTTGCATTGAAAATGTGACACTTACAGTCATTAAGCAAGTTTATTGTTGCCAAATTAGATTGAGAAGCTATCCAGCTCAAGAACGGACCCTTTTAATGGTAATGTGTCAAGAAGTGGCAACATGGGACTTAAGAGTGTGTCATACTAATTTTAAAACGGTGCATAAATGCATTTAAACAGCAACATGTAGGCTATAAACGTAAGTATTACACACTCAAGACAAGCCATGCAGGCTAGTGTTATGAAACATGAGTTTCAGGCTTTTATGATCGTTTATTTAGACTGATTGTTTTTTGCAATAAATGTTACAGAACAACAGTTCAAAAACTATGGCTATAGAAAAAGGTCTAGATTTTCATACATGTAATTGTGCCCAAAGTGTCAAGAATGTATCTTATTCAGAAAGGCACGGATAATGGCTCCAAACGAAATAACAGAAAAAATATTCGGCAGGCTATTGTATTTTTTATATGTCAATAAAGAAACATTTGACTTCATTCTCATTGTGCATGTCAGCATGCTCCCTTTACGTGCATCGACAGGTTTTCTTAAAGGGCCGGTGCAATAAACAGAACATAACAATTCCCCCCTTTTAAAACTATGTTCTTAGAACACTGTAGGATTAACATGTACTTCACTAAACCACATTTAAAAACAAATGGTTAACATATTTAACAATAACTCTTTTCTCTTTGGGCTTATCAAATCAACTTTAAGTGACAAAGTCTTCCATTCATTAGGGAGGATTTATTTGTCTGGAGGTTCTTGTAACTGTGTTATCAGAAATCATATGCTCAGAGTATGGCGGAGAGCAGGCGCGGGCTGGCCATCGGAAGAACTGGACGATTCCCGGTGGCTGTCAGTCAGACTTGCCTTTATGTACTGAAGCGATAACATGTAAATGTGCCTGTATTTGGGTGCTTTAGTTGCAAAAAGAAACGTGTCAGATCATGATGAAGATGTTTTAACTGACAGAAGTTATGATTACTGATATATATATTTAAAAGTGTTGACTGTATTTTTAGCCCAGCCGGCCGGGATGATAGACGCATTATGTCATCCCGCATGACATCATTATGTTAGGATGTAACGATTTTTTGAACCGGTTCATTGAAACGAACTGTCCGAAAGAACCAGTTCGCAAAACAGAACCGGACTTCCCATCACTAATTCATTGCTGCGTCCCAAGTCGCCTACTTATACTATGCACTAATATATGTAGCCTACTGTTTTTGTTATGGTAAAGTATATACATTTTAGTGTGTAGCAAAACAATACACACGCACTGGGACATACTAACAGTAAATGTAAGTGGCCGTTGTTGCCTACACTCTTAAAAATAAAGGTGCTTAAAATGTTCTTCACAGCGATGCCATAGAATAACCTTTTTTGGTTCAAAAGAACCATTCAGCCTAAGGTTCTTTAAAGAACCATCTCTTTCTTACTTTTTTATAATCTGAAGAACCTTTTTTCATCACAAAGAACCTTTTGTGAAACGCAAAGATTCTTCAGATGTTAAAGGTTCTTTATAGAACCAAAAGGTTCTTCTATGGCATCAAAGAACCTTTTGAAGCACCTTTATTTTTAAGAGTTTAGACAACATTGTGGCCAATAACTGTCACACACATCAAAATATGTTTCTTCTTTCCATTTAAGTATTTATTCATTTATTGTTTCATACGTAATGTTAACTCTATAGTTATACTTAGGCTATTAATTTAGTGACGCATCAGTTATTTAATTTTATTAATGCAGTGGAGCGTCACTAAACTCCGTCTACTCGTGGTGAGTTGTGGGTAATATCAGTCGTTCTGCGCTTCAAATTTCTACTGGATGTAGTATATCATCCGGGAATCTTTGGAATACTATTTTCAACATACTATGATTTGGGACATACTAATTTTATTTTTGAGTACTATTTAGGACGTATACCTATGCGAATTGGGATGCAGCATCAGATTCTACCGAACCTGGTGTGTTTGCATTCATCTCACGTCATCACAAACGTTCATGGCCCATAAACAGAACACTGGTCAATATATTGTGTTTTTATTCACTTGCAGAGTAATATCATGAAACAGCTATTTCCATTAATTTGCCGCTCTGATTCCATTTGCAAAGCTCGAATACAATGCAGGCTCACTTTTGCTCAAATCCAAGGTAAATTGCCAATGCTATCATATCTTACATGTGTCTTATTGAAGTAAATACATTGTAATCGGCTAAAACGCATGCGCAGGGTTCGATACCCTGGTGCGCACCTGAGTTTGCATGACAGCGTTCACATTAGTGATTTTTCATGTAAACCGTGCCCCGTTCTGCAAGCGTGAAAGGCACCTGATAAGCTAAGGGGAGGCCTCAAACAAAGAGCTGCCTAGGGGCCCCTGACCACCTTAATCTGCCCCTGCCCATGATGCCACAGAGCTGAGCAATGGTCAAATTTCAAAAGTGAATCAAATAAAAATAGCGGAAAACCTTAAGGTGGATGTATCCATTTTTAAATGCAAGTACAGGTTAATGAATTTCTCGCGAATAAATTATGTTTGTACCGACGCTAACGTATAGGTTGTTGTCTATACGTCAAAGGTCAAAGACAAAGAGCATACGAGTCACATGACAATAAAACATGGCGAATGCAGTAGGCTACGTAATTCTATTCAGACTACACCCACTCATACTATATAGAACGTACTGTTTTAAGTTATACCTACTAATGTTGCTCTGTCACTGCCAGTTGCTGGTGGTGTGAACGAGGCATTAGACCTGAGAGAATAAAACACAGCAGCAAATCTTTCATTCATGGTGGCAAATTAAGTACAAACCTGCTGGGTAGGTAGCATGTGTTTTTACTTAACAACTTTTTAGCATATTAGAACATGATTCCATACACAAATATTTAAGATAAATAAATAATGTTTTAAAATAAATCATTGTTTGTGCAATGATCTACCCAAACTTTGATTTGTGGTAGGCTACTATGTATTTTTGTCCCGATAAACTTTACAGTTATAAATTACAGTTTGAATTTCTCTATTTGACTTACACTGATAAGGAGGTTTAAGAAAAAATGTAGTAATATATTGCGTCACACACCACCTCAGAATTTGCGTTTTAAAGCATCATTAAATATGGTATGAAGCAAACAATAGGAACGCAGGTTATCACAAGGAACTACAGATCCCAGAATGCCACACGGTGTGTTCATTCTTTTGTTGCCGGAAAACAAATCTCCAAGAATGGAAGCAAGTCCTGATCGTCAGAGGTAAAAGACAAATGCTTTAATATGTACAAGAATACGTGTGTTTATTAGACTTTCCACCAATGCACTGTTATTTGCATTGATTGAACCGTTTTTATTTACATTTACATTTTACATTTATTCATTTGGCAGACGCTTTTATCCAAAGCGACTTACAATTGAGGAAAACAGCAAGCGATTCGAAGTAAAGCAATATTCACGAGAAGTGCTAGTAATACAAGGTTTCAAATACAACGTCAAGATAGTATAAGCAAGTATATAGAGAACATTAGAAAAGGAAAAATAGAGGTAGAATTTTTTTTTTATATATATATTATGAGACAGTTAAGTGCTCATGGAAGAGGTGGGTCTTCAGCTGTTTTTTGAATTGTGAAATTGATCCAGCAGTCCTGATGGAAACAGGAAGATCATTCCACCAGCCGGGAACGGAGAAAGAAAATGTCCTTGAGATGGATCTCATGCCTCTCTGTGAAGGAAATGAAGCTCAACCGTCGCATAGGTCTTCTGCCACATCTATTTAGCCAGCATCTGAATGAGCTAGTCAGCTAGATCCATGTCGAATATTGAGCATTTCATATCGTGACTTGCAGTTTGCATGCTTATTAATTCATAGCAGAAGACCTATGCGACGGTTGCGCTTCATTTAATAGCACACTTACATACATAGTTAGGCCTGATACTCAGTCATTACGCAGTTTTGTAAAATAAAATACCTTCTGTCTTCACAGCCTTTGACTGTTGCAGTGGGGGTGACTTTTTTTACCCCGGGTATGCTGAGTAGGCTATAGGAAATGTGAAATAAGCTGCGTGAAAGAATCCTGCTTAACTCGCTCCAATGAAAACACGTGCATTTATGTGTCAATTAAAGCATGCATCGACAAACAAAAACACGCTCGAATAACTACATCCGCCCACATCTATTTTATTTATCATTGATGAAAACATCCAATGTACATAGCATAGCATAGGCCAATACAGTAAAATATTACATTAACTGAAGTCAGGAGACTCAAAGATATTATTATAATATTTCAAACATGTCAATGCGTTTTTGTTTTTTAACAATTTTAAAGAAGAAGATATGAAATAATCAAACTCTGTTACAAACATCATAAAAGCAGGAGAAGAATTGAAACATTTTTGTATATCAAATTAATTTTGTTATGAGTAAAAACAAATTAACAATGTATTCCAAACATGTGAAATCAATGTTTCATAACATATAAAGACATCTTTTAATGTAAATATGTATTTAATTTTAACCACATAAAAATGTTGTATTCTCTAAAATGCACTGGAAAGTTATGAATTATCATAAGATAATAACTGCTCATAAGATAATTTATTCCATATATATCGAACATATTCAGAAGATAATTAATATCTCTGCTAAACCAATTTAAAAAAAAGATTTATTGTTAACCATTATGTTGGTATTATACCAAATGAGAGATGTGTGAGGAGAGAAATGATGTGAAAAACAAATTCTTCAAGCTAATAGAGTTTGCTGGTGAAATTTTGATAATTTAAAAGGGAGTTTAGAAATATTAAAATCACAAGTTAACAAAAATTCTAAGCCCCCATTTGAATAAAGAGAGTTACTACTTTTAATAAGCATCTTTTAAGCCAATTGATTTCAAAAGTTCTATTAACACCTTAAAAATAAAGTACCTCAAGACCTCCTTCGGCTTTCTTATTGGTAATAACCCTTTTTCTTAAGTCTTTGGGATATGTTTTTCCAAATAAAAGAATAAAACAGATTATTAATATCTTTACAGTAAGAACATTTAACATACAAGGATAAAAAGGATAGACAAATCGAGATAAACCTTCAACTTTAGATAATTGCACACGACTGTAAACTTTGAAGCCAACAATTTAATAAAGCTTTCATTTTTTTTTTTTTTTTTACAGTTTTCTTGAAACACATTTCTTTTCTGAACCCACACTTAATCCTGCAATGCTAGAAAACTACAGGTATCTCTCCTGCCCTTCATTGCCAAGACTCTTGAGCATGTTGTTGGACTGGACACCAACCAGTCTGGCTTCAAGAGTGGTCACTCCACAGAGACTGCACTGCTCTCAGTTATTGAAGCTTGAAGGCAGTAAAGGGCAGCCTCCAAATCATCTGTACTGATCCTACTGGATCTATCTGCTGCTTTTGACAATGTTAATCATCACATCCTCCTGTCGACCCTCAAAGCTATGGGTGTCTCTGAAACGGCGCTACTGTGGTTCAAGTCTTAACTCTCAGGTAGATCATTTTGAGTATCCTGGAGAGGTGATGTCTCTTGAGTCCCAACTTCTCAACAATGGGGTACCTCAGGGCTCTGTGCTTGCCCCACTGCTCTTTTCCATATACATGCCATCTCTAGGTTCTGTCATTCGGAAACATGGCTTTTCCTACCACTGCTATGTGGATGACATGCAACTCCACTTGTCATTTCAGCCTGACGATCCAACGGTTTCTGCGAACATCCTTATGTTGTGTACATTTTGGGAGTTTTTTTTTTTAAGAAAAAAAGGTTTTATCTACAAAGTCAAATGGAATGAAAAAAACTTTGAAGCTCGTTATCTCAAAACTGCTTAGAATGCAGATAGAACCTTATAATTCCAAGGTAACGATCTTTCTATTTTCTGACTGTTGTCCCAATTGCAATAAAGTTTTTAACCTTTATAGACACTTATGACAAAACGTTTGTAGCAAACCCATTTTTTGTTTTGTGCTTGCTGTTTCTCATTTTGTACACCAGAGGGCAGTTAGCATTGTTTGCAAAAACAAATATCTGCTTTAGATGCATTTGTTGTTCTTTTCGATTTAACTTCTCTACATATAAATTTAATAATTTGACGTTGGTGCCAAGAAAATGTATATATATATATATATATTCTTGCATGTTAGGCCCGTTTTGAAGCTAATGGTTCCGTTTTAAAATTAGTGACTTTTATTTTGAAAACCACTTCCTACTATTTTCTGTGTAGTATTGCCGAAAAGAGAAGCCACTTGACTACGGAATGAATGCGCTAACAGTATACAGTAAAAGTTTATAGTAAGTTAAGGAAATAAGGCAACAAAGCAGAAATGGCACCTTAACGATATAAGCGTCTAAGGCTTAGTGTATGTTGGCAAATCCCAGAAGAGGCACAAGGTTGGTGTTTGTTGCATTTATGGTGATTATTTGATGATTTGTGTTGGAAAATATGCTAACTCTTTTAACCTCGTGCTTAGTGAATTAGCGGTATAATGTTGATTTATCTGAAAACAGTATAGTTATCATTTACCATTCATTATGGACAAAAGGGGGACACAAATGTGATTGCTTTGTTTTCTTTTGTTTTGTCAGTTCTCACGTTGGTTAATGGAGCTGATTTTCTGAAACAGCAATAAATAATAAACCATCAGTCGAGTCTCTTACCATCTTTCGGCGGGTATGTCACAACGTTACTAACAGTTTGAGTACTCGGGGGTACTCCTTTTTCCTCCTACAGCCCAAAGACAAAGCGATTTCAATGCTAGTCTAGCAACATCCGGCGACACAAGCAACAGTGACCGTTGGAAGTGGGCGTGTCTAGTGACACGACAAGGTTGAGAATTGCTCAACTTTATGCAAATTACGAGCGACTTTCGTGAGTGACCACCAATAGAAGTAAAGCAACGGAGCTCACATTAACCATCTCTCGTCAACTACTGCAGGGTTTGTTTATAACTGTTACTAGAGCAACCAAATCTAAGAACGCCTTCTAACAACCTCATAGCAAGAGACTAGCTACACCCAGCTACAGAGTCGCTGACAGTGTGTACGCCTAAGGTTAATTGAATAATCTAACTGTCCCTCCCTCAATTTTCTTTTTTTTTATGTACATCATAGATCAATGAACATATGAGTAACATAACAATGCAAACATGGCGGAAGTAGTAGTAGTACTATTACACCCACACGTACTAAACATACATGCTGCATCGGCAAATTAGGTACTTAATATAATTCAAAAGATAAAAGTACAAAGAGTACAAAGAGAGCAAGCACACCATAGTTGATGACTACTTACTCATGCAATGTCCAGCCAAAAATATGTGTGAATGAGTCAATTATGAAATCTCTCCATTTCTAGGTTGGAACAGGGAGATATACTTCAGAGAGAGGAGTCACCAGGAAAAGATCCCACAGGTCTGCCTGAACCGGGTACTGACAGCTGTATTAGTAGCTCTACAATGGCTTCAAGGTTCCTGCAGGTTGAACTGGAATTGAACGCAAGGTTACGGACGATGTCCTTTGGAAAACCAGTGCGGTACACATACAACCCAATTGAGTATGCCTGGGACACACATCGATGTTATGTGGAGACATACTGTCAAGAAGGGCAGAGTATTCTCTTTTTGGGCATGAACCCAGGGCCTTTTGGCATGGCACAAACAGGGGTCAGAAAATTTTCATGTTTCATTCTAAATATCTAAAGAAAACATTTGTTGTAAATTGCAGATAATACTCGATGCCGAGTTCAGTAAAGGAATGTAAATTTTGGCAGCAGGCAAGTTTTGTGATTTATAGATGAAAATATTTGTTTATATATGTACAAGTTTAGATAAACTATAGGCTATTCACTTACATTGGTTAAAATTGATGTGAAAAGCATTCTGTGAAAATGTGTGTAATAAGGCTCATAAAGTTGTAAATTTTGATAGAAATTGGTATTAATGTAAAATGGTGGAGCCTGCAAGTCTATAAGGTACGAAACAAAACCCTTATACAACCAATACATATATAATTAATCCATGACTTCCTATTTTTTGTTGAGGATGTTTTAAATATGCTGGTTAAGACAATTATAAAATCCAATAAATCTCTTTATTTACCAGGTTCCATTTGGTGAGGTAAAAGCAGTTCGTAATTGGTTAAAGATCACTGGAAAGGTTGGATGTCCAGCTGATGAGCATCCCAAGCGACGAATCACAGGCCTTGACTGTACTCAGAGTGAAGTGAGTGGAGCCCGTTTCTGGGGCTTTTTCCAAGAGCTATGCGGTGAGCCACACAACTTTTTCCGCCACTGTTTTGTGCACAACTTGTGCCCTCTTATCTTCATGAATGATTCTGGCAAGAACCTAACACCACCCGAACTGCCAGCTGTGGAACGCAACACGCTTTTATCCTGTTGTGATGATGCTCTTTGTCAGGTTGTCACTGCATTGGGTGTGTCCTTGGTTATTGGAGTGGGAAAAGTTTCTGAGCAGCGCGCTCGGCGGGCTCTGGCTGAAGCTGGTATCAAGGTAAAAGTGGAGGGAGTTATGCATCCATCCCCAAGAAATCCATTGGCAAATAAAGGTTGGGCGAACATAGTCAGGGCCAAACTGGAGGCACTGGGACTTTTGAGTTTGCTCACCAGATGACAATTCTTACATTATAGACATTTGCAAAATCACCCAGCATTACTTTTGAGCTCTACAATATGCATTGTTATAACTTTATGTTCTGCCGGAAAGACTCAGGAGGCAAGATGACATTACAATGATATTTATGTAACAACTGATCAGCAAATTAGAAGCAAATGATTATATGATAAAGTTCTTTTGTGTAGGCTATGTCCATAGCTTGAATCCGGGGGTGTGTAGATTCTTGCATTTCCTGCCTGGAGATGAAGGCAGGGGCGGAGCCTACCCCCCCGTAATGTATGGACAGGGACCAACTTGGTGGTGGTGGGAAGGATGGGGGTAGATGTTGAGTCAGTGTCTACGAACGAAAACATTGAGTGAATACAGATCTTATACAGTCGTGGTCAAAAGTATTGGCACCCTTGGTAAATATGAGCAAAGAAGGCTGTAAAAATAAATCTGCATTGTTTCTTATTTTGATCTTTTATTAAAAAAATCTACAAAATTCCATCATTTTATTAAAGTAAAACTATTTGAAGTAGAGGGTGCCAATGCTTTTGACCACGACTGTAACAAGTGTTGATTGACTAGATCTATAGGTAATGAGTGACGTGACATTTAGTCTTCCCAGCAGAACTTACATTTCTCTCTTCGTTTGTTTTTTGTGTATTTTATATTTTTACACGTGTCTTTATAGTTGACCATTTTGATATATCCTATGAATGTGCATATTATGTCATGCCTTTGTTGATGCTTTTTCTTTTTTGTCACTATTAAAATATTTGTGTTCCTGAAGCATTGCGTTAGCATCGCAAAGATCCTGGGTTTGATCCCAGGATCACACATACAGAAACAAAATGAAATTTTAATTGAAAACACTGTATTGCTTGAATTCACTGTAATTTGCTGGCAAACACATTAACATAAATCTAGTACAAATACTTTTATTGTCATATAGACTCATGAACATGACAAAAAGTTGACATGTGTCTGTCGATCTTTGTTTACTTTTTTTGATCTTTGTTGGAAACCCAAATGTTGAATCGAATAATGGCAATAAATTCTACCTCTTGTATGGTACTATGAATTCTACAATATATTTTGTCAACACAAATTATTTCAAACATTACATAAAACAAACATACCATCAAAGATTTTTAATATAATAGGAAACACCAGTGCAGCAAAAACCATTAGTCTAGTTGCTTAGAAGAGTAGCACACCTATTCTATACTGTGTAACTATGATTTTAATAATAATTTGTGCCTATGCAGTGCAGGATCTTAAAAGACATCCACAACATTAGGTGATTTCCTTACCAAACGGCACTAATAATACTGTTAAATGCTATACTGTTGTGTAGTAAACACTTCTACCACACAGCTATGATATCCTTCTGTGGTCTTGATGTGGTGAACTCCCAATGACCCCATAGCTGGATGTACGAGCACATGCATTAGCTCCTATTGGATAGCTGATGCTTGTCAGAGTCATCAATACAATGACAAATGAGAGCTTTGGGTTATTAAAGGAGAATTAGAGTGCAGAGAGGGGGAACCGTAGTGACAAATGAAGAGGTGTCAACGAGAGAGACATAAAGGAAGAGATGCAAAAAACTGGATGGTAGAACAGAAGTATCATTCTTTGTTATTCTCAATGCAGAGCAATAACATGGCACATATAAATAACAGAAGATGTTACATTTACAGCTCTGTTTTATCCCTTGTTGGGTTATAACTAGTCTCGCGTAGCCAGACCTTCAGACGGATGGCTGAAGGTCTGGAATTCATGGCAGGTCAAGGCCCGTCCAAAAGGCCATATGACTGACAGGTAAAGCAACCAATCACGTTTTGTCTCCATAGTCACAGACCGGTGTACATTCACTAACGTGTCAAAAGTTAACACCAACAATAATGTTTAGGAGTTTATGCCGTGAACCTCCTATTCCTTTAAGAATTCAGCGTACGTCTTGAACGTTCAGACGGCTTTGTGTTATTTCCAGACGGACCGCTAAAGAACGCGACACGCACATATCGCGGAAATCCTGTGGAATTCAACCAATCAGATGATGACTTCGAACATGCTGAAGTGTTTCCAGAAAAGTGTGCCTTATGCATTAGACGTTTAGCCAACGTTCCGTGGGTTTTAACAAACCCCCATCCCTAAGTATTTACCTTAAGCACAAATTGTGTTCGGCTATGGTACATGCTGGAGACCAGGGGTGAAATGAGAATTGTTTCAACCCATTCCAAGGGATTCCAGCGTTATAGAGACTTGGGAGTGACCTATATAAGCAACCACACACCAACATCTAAGAACACCTTACAAACAGTGTAGCATCACCCTTGGAACCACCTGAAAGCTTTGTGGAAACTAGTTTTTGGACAAGCACTAAAAGTATATTTTTACAGAATGTAATAATCTAAGGTACACTAAAGTAGAGGAACAGTTGATGTGGAGAAGGACCGGAATGCCTGAAGAAATTTCTCTGTTATAATTGGGACAAAATGATTAAGCTCCTCCTCACCAGTCTTTAAGAACTTCATTAATGTCCGATACAATTTTTAAAACCTTTGTTACCAATAAAAATGCATAACCAGCAAGTGTGTAAATATTTTCATTTATGCTTCAGTCTTGTTTTCAATATATGCTCCTTAAGAATTGACTCAGTGTGCAGGACAGCATGACACGTCTTTTTTCAAGTTTGTTTCTCTGCTTTTTTTGGTGCTTCTGTTACGTCGGTAGGCAGGAAGACAGGAAGCGGATCCAAGTGCAGTTTTAAACATTTAATATAATACACAGAATGAACCAAAAACCTACAAAAACAAGACAGAGGAACGGAGTAACACTAATAACGATCGACAAAAGACAACTGAAACACAAGGGCTATATATACACAGATGAAGGGACAAACAGGAAATGAGGCACAGCTGAAACAGGTTGACAATGACGAGACACAAGGCATGATGGGATATGAAGTCCATGACAAAAACAAGGCAGAAACACTAAACAACGAGGCGCCCTCAGATGGCGACCCGAGGCGCTGGCCCTAGGGCGTTACACTTTATTGATGTTTAAGTGAATGTCTCTTTAAGTTCTAGATTGCCTTTGTTTTAATTACACCCCATAGAGTCATTAGCAGAACTAAGTGGTGTCCAGCAATGCCATGCTGCTAATTACTTACTGCTGTAACATGATTTCAAGACAAAGGCTTATGAACTGACCAGACATAACACATTTAGATAATCTTTTCGTTTGAAATAATTTCCTCTAATTTGGTCAATTTCCATGAAGGTGAAGTAGTGTGTCTGTTTTTATATATTGTATATATAACCCCCCCAATTATCCAGAAAAGAAAACTGTAAAACATGTTCAACATATATTATAAACTGCTAAATCATTTTTCAATAAAACATTTAATCACACCATTTGCCTGGTAGTGTTAGCAGTCATTAAAAATATTAATTGCATGCATTTCTTATAAATCATTACTACTGTCACCCTTACATCTGTCTGGGTTCTGTGAATGTTTAACCAATCAAAATTATTATATTGTGACTAAACCCTAAAACTGAATTGGTTCCTCAAACTGTCAAACATAAATCCCCCCAACATCAGTTTTAACAAAGTAGGCTACTGCAAACCTTTTGGGGCATCTCTCTGCTGTAAACGTGATTTCTGCTTGTTTGTAATGCAAGGGTAAATAAAGAGCTATTTCTTTGAAAATTTACAGCGTTTTCTTTATTCAAGAAACATATTAAGACTAATATTTTAATGTTTTATATGATGTTTTAAGTTGTATTTAAAGAGTGGAGTCTATAGCATTTGTCGTTTGTAGTCATAGCCATTATACTGTCATAAATAGCCACTGCATAGCACTTTATCTTTTAAAACATATTTTGGGCAAAACACAGAATAATCCTGAGCCACACATTACTACAATAAACATAAGCTGTAAGTTAATGCGTTTTTTGCATTCTGGGAACTACTAACAATATTTCTCAAATTTCAAATAAAAATATTGTTTCTACACTCAAAAAAATGTCTCTTTGGTTTAACATGATTCAATCATGGACAGTGGTTCCACATGTTTGAGTCATGTTTCCTTAACATGAAATGAACATGTAGCAAGAACATCAGTGAATAAAGTAAACTTAACATGAAATGAACATGTAGCAAAAACAAATCACCATTATTGTGCTCAGTGTTTGCTTTAGTTGGGCTCTTGAGTTATCTTTTAATGTAAGATTACTTTTGCCTATTAAAAATGTGTTGCTGTACATTTGTTGTGGCAAAGAAAACAAGGGTCCAGCAAGATCCAGTGTAATCGTTGTGAAGTTACTAGGGTTGATGTGTTGTTATTTTGCTAACATTATGTGATGCTATAGAGTAAAATTATGGTTTTACATTTTCTTAGGAATAAATGAAACATGCCAAAAAGTTATAATTGCAGAATTACACATAAAGAATCAGTATATGAAACTCAACAATGGTGACAATAAACAAAAGAAAGCTTAACGCTGCAATGCATGCTGGGTAACATTATAGTACAAAACTCATTCATGACTCCCAGCATGCATTGCAGTTGATCTGTTTATCTGAATTAGTTTGATGATTGTCACCATTGTTGAGGTTTGTATGACGAGTGTTAATGTCTAAATGTGTCTAATGTCTCAGAAATGTTGCATTTGTGACCATGACTTATCAAATACTAACATACTAATTTTACTAACATATTAAAACATACCAGAAAAAGGAAACATCTCTAAGTGTTCTCTTATGGAACAGCACTTTCTTGATGCTTTACATGTGCTTTCATTAAACACATTTGCAAACATAGGGACAGAAGAGAGAAATTGACTTAACAAATGTTAAGAATCAAGGTCCCAACTAAAGCGAACACTGATCACAATAATGGTTTGATGAAATTGGAAAAGAAATTCTACAATAATTGTAAGTGCAAACGTTATTTTGCTTCAATGCCATTATCATTACCAAAATAAATAATTGTTAAAATTGATTCAATGTTGCTATCAGGATATTAGAGTTTAGTATTCTGTTGTTTTAGGACTTGTGTAGAATAGTATCTTGTTGGGTTTACTTGATTCACTCTTCTTCATTTAACATGTTAATTTCATATTGAGTTTACTTGATTCAGTCATGTTCTTTTTACGTTAATCTCGTGTTAAGAAAACATGATTCAAACATGTGGAACCACTGTCCATGATTGAATCATGTTCAACCAAAGAGCTTCTTTTTTTAAGTGCAAGTTTGAGCTAGAAACCTATACAATTGTGTTAAATTAAAGTGACTTGTTCATGTAAAGTGAACAGCTTCAAAAATTCCTTTTTTTGAGTGTACTTGCATTTATTTGCAGAAAACGAAAAGATGTTTTGTACTGACATCTTTTTTCTTGCTGATCAATTTCCAGTTTTTTTATTTAGAGCCTTCTTTATTTGTGTATTTATTTATTTATTTATTGCATTCTTAACGCCATTCCAGCATCTAAGGCTATATTCATGGCAAGAACTAGTCACTCTATACACACAAGTCGATACTATACACAAGTCTTTTCTACACATGAGTCTGGGGGACAATTTGGATTCCTCAATTAACCTATCCTGCATGTCTTTGGGCCGTGGGAGGAAACCGGAGTACCCGGAGTAAACCCATGCTGACACAGGGAGAACATGCAAACTCCACACAGAAAGGCTTTATTTGTGTTTAAACCATTACAAAATTCCTTGTAATTCCATTGTCTCAACTCTCAATGCAATACACATCACACGTTAAACAACCAAATAGGCTATGTATAGCCTATAAAACTTCTTACCTTTTGACATTTCAGACAACTCAGAAATCCTAACTTCACTATGATCTGTTTCGGGAATATGAATTATTTTCCTAAGAAAAATAATTTCTTAATTTCCTTATTTTCCCCCGTTTAAGAAAACTTAAAACGTGTTTTAAGAAGTTTCTTCGGTAATACAAAACTGTTTTACTAAATTCGTTTTAAGGAGGTTTTGTGAATCCGGCCCCAGAGATGCGCAAAAAAAAACAAAAACCATTAAAACCAAAAAAAGGAAAAATATAAAGATAATATATTGCAAGTACATTATCCATGAGAAATGCGTATATACAGTAGGCTATAAATAAATAAAAAAATCGTTGGCTACCCTAACTTATGGTAGATTTAAAAGAAAATCAGATTTTCACATTAAAGCAATTATCGAAAATTTAAGACATTAGCCTAAATCTATAAAGAGAGTTTGATACAGACACAACCCGTTTTACAGACACATTATTAATCTAACAATGCATATATAACTTACAAAATATATTTAAAACCTATTTTATTTATACGTCATAGTTTTAGTAGCCGAGCTATTTGTCCGCTAAAAAACTAAATACAGTTTTACAAGCAACTGATTGCGACTGCCAATTTCAATATTTATGAATAAAATTTAAGAATAAACAATGAAGTCGACAAGATGGAAAGAACAACAGAATGAATGTGAAGTGGAGTCATCCATTAGGCCTATATGCGCTTTTTCCTCGTTTGGCTCTGTCCCACTGGAAGCGTATCTTCTTCTCCACGGCGTTTTTGGGTGTCATCTGTGATAAATAGTGCTATCATTCGCGATTCGTGAACTTCTGCTTTTATACAATGAACTTCTGTAAAAATTAATTAAATTGACTTGGCCGTTTAAGGTAGAGTTTTCACACTTGCTGCAAGACCATCAGGGTCGTCAACCTGACCTGAACTCATTTTTGCACATTTTTTTGCACAAGGTTCACAGAAGAACCGCGCTGATGATCAAGCACATACTGTTAGAAAAAAACGCTTACAATTGTACATTTTCTGTTGCTGGGGTGGTACCCTTTTTGTAGCTTACTTACAGAAATACAGAACATAATATAATGTTGTACTTTTTGGGGTATTATTGTTAGTTATTGTTAATATACAACATACATTTACATGTTTTCTACCCTTAATATTTAACTGGTAGGCCTACACAAAAAGGTATATACCATTGATTGTGTGGTATACCCGTAAAGGTACAAAAAGGAACCTTGAAGGGTACCACCCCAGTGACAGAAAAGAAAATTAAACATTTAATAAACCTTTTTAAAACTTTTTTGTATGATGAAAAGAACATCGATGAGGGACTCCATATTTCCATATCTATTTTTATTGCACTATGCTGTTGTCTGCATTAAATTGTTTCGTAATTCCTTTAGGTTGTAAACAAAAATAATTAAACAATGTTACGTAGCTAATAACCCATTGCTATTTTAATGAGGTATATCTTACATCATTTTTATTATTTCACAACGAATACTTTAGTTTAAGTTAGTATTATTAAGATAAGTGCCGAGTAATATTGGTTATCAACATGTACTAATGTTTATTGTATAGGTTTGTTACTAATTATGCTAAACCTATTGTTAATACTAGGCTATTATAAGAACATGCAACATGTATATTTATGACACTTCAAAATAAAGCGTTACCAAATAATTTTTCTTATCTGTTTTGTTCAGGTTTCAAAGCTTTTACAAAACGTTTTTGGTTGAACGGATTAAAAATTCTTAGCCCTTATAATGTGTAATGCTTCAGCCTGTCTGCACCAAGGCATTTATTTAACATTATTCTGCATCTTATGCATATGTTTCTCTATCGTCTGTCTGTGCACGTGCAACATACAAAACAACTAGAAATGCCGTAATAATTTTCAGGAAAGCAGTATTGGCTGTTTTATCTTTATTAAATGTTCTTATGTGATTTGTATTTTATTATTGCAACATTTTATCCATATCACTTTAACACTCACAATATAAATAAAATATGGTTTTGGAGTATTGGTTTTAAAGCATAACCAACAATATTAATGTATTTACAAAACATTTGCAATGTATATTACAGGTAATTATAATAATTCCTACAAATATACGACAATGAAAAATATCAATACACATAACAATAGGCTAAATCAGATGTGGTCTAATATTTGGAATTTCTGTAACATATTGGAATCACAAAGAATGAATGTCCATATTCACAGTAACGTAAATGCAGTTTTAATCTTCCAATATATCGCTAGAATAAGACAATATATAACTCCGATGAATGTTTTTTTTTCTTCGATATGTGTAATTTTGGGAATGACAGTTCAACATTTTTAGAGGGGTTTAGCTCTCAACGCTATTCGGCAGTTAACAATTTAGCTGTTTATGAATTGTGTAAAACAATTAAAGTATAGGTAGGCCTACTACAATGTAGCCTATAGTAAAATGTGGATTCATTTTTGATGCTCCAATCCCTTTATATGGTGCTAATCCCCAATTTTACTCATTTTCTTCGGTGTCTCCCTCTGCTTCTATTTTGTCCATTTCCTGCCCAGCGCCTACTGGACCATATTCATCAAGGGTGGATGTTAAATTGCTCTCCTTCTTCCACTTCATTCGTCGGTTCTGAAACCAAATTTTGATCTGGCGTTCTGTGAGACAAAGCGCATTAGAAATTTCGATTCGTCTGCGCCTTGTTAAATAACGATTATAATGAAACTCCTTTTCGAGTTCAAGAGTTTGGTATCTCGAATAGATTTGGCGACCTCGCCGTCTGTCAGACCCATAGCCAACTCCTGTTAAAAAAAATTAAGGTTACATTAGTAGAAAAAGCTCCATAAACTCTTGGGCAAACCCATTAAAACTTCATGTTAAAATGAAATTGACTAATACAGTTAAATCGTTTTACTGACATATTTCTATTATTTTGTAAAACTGAACAAATAGCTACATTTCCCCTTTCACGGCAGGTGTTATATTTTCCCCTGACATTTCAGTTTTTTTTTCCTGTGCTGAATATATTTGGTTGATGATAAGCAGCATAATTATATCCAAAAGAGTTGCCTTCAAATATAAAGAGCTTTTATTGATGGGCAACAGGGAACTTAACTTTCTGGATTGAGTTCTGGAGTGATAAAACAATGGGTTTCCTGGTCGTTAAAATCAGATCCCACTTTCGTTTGTCTTTATACTCACCACTATGCGAATTCATTCGCTGCATCCACGGATATATTTGAATGGCTCCTTTTGTTTCTGGCGACGCAGTCTTGCATTGGTCTGAAACGTAATCCTGTGTTTGTCCAACGTTTTGCCTGCAACTTGATAGCACATCCTTGTCCTGGTAGAACACATTTGATCCGTACTCATACGGTCCTCGTCCAGACCCGAACATAATGTTTTCTTGAGTTGAGAAGAACGGATTGGAGTATATGCGGTTCTGGGCCATTGCTGCGCCATAGGACGAAAAATGTCGCACCGGGTCATAATTTGTCGAGCTAAGGGCAACGTTGGCAATAACTTCCTGACCACTGCTTAAATGGCATGAGTGCGACGGGTTCGTAAAGTAGGAATTCATACCTTCTGACTTCCAAAACCGTGGTCCAGTATACTTTCACTCTCTCCCTTACTCCGTGAAGGCTATCGTTTTCCTATTAGAACTTTTCCCCTGTCAGCCTTGCTTTAATTACAGGTGTTGTATGAATAACGTTAAGACTTTTCTCAGCCTTGCATAACAGCAGCCTCTGAAACTTAAACACATGCACACCCCTTTTATTTAGATATTTGATTATTGATCTCTCTCTCTCTCTCTCTCTCTCTCTCTCTCTCTCTCTCTCACACACACACACACACACACACACACACACACACACACACACACGCAAGCACGCACGCACAGGATCTTAAAGTTCTTATCCAGTTGCAATTATATAAATATATAATTAACCTTTTTTTATAATTAACCTTTTTATTATGTTGCCATGAGGTTAAGAGGGGACATTTTATAACACAGATTACGTCCACAGCCCTCAGCTACAAAGGTTAAATGAGCTAAAAATACATTGTAGGCCCTGCGTCAAAATTTGCCATTTTTCTTTTATGCCAAAAATCATAAGATCATAGGATATAGACATCCTATATTTGGCATCTCTTTGTCATTTTTGTCACAGCCATGACGCATATGTTTCCCTCATTTTAAATAGAAAAGTGTATACACTAATATTTTTCTGGGGGGACACAAAACAAAACGTGATTGGTTGCTTTACCTGTCAGTCATATGGCATCTTGGATGGGCCTTTGCCAATGAAGGCGACCATAGTTACCAGACCTTTAGTATGGAGGTCTGGCTACATGAGACTAGGATTCTACCAACAGAGGTTTGAGAAAATAAAGTTCAATTTATTAGTATGAATACATTTTCTAAGAGCTTACATTCCAAGTTTTTACTGCAAATGTCACACCCAGAGCTGAAATTGTCCTAAAAGTAAAATTGTCAGAAATATTAGTGCATGCTAAAAAGTCTGAAATATTAGTGTGTACTTTGTTTATTTAATGGTTTGTTTTTATAACGGTGTAAAGCAGGGGTCTTCAATGCTTTTCAGGGCAAGGACCCCTTAGATGAGAGATGCATGGAGCAGGGACCCCTTCATACTACATTTTGTGGCATTATGAGTCTGTTATGGTCACTTGTTATAAAATTCATATAAGAAAAATTTGAAGAAGTCACATGCAGGTGAATAAATTATGGAAGATTTTTTATATCTGGGTGAACTATTTCTTGTTGGATGTATGGATTTCCCAAAGACATGCTAGATGATAGATTTAAAGATTTTTGTATTAACAGATTTAAAAAACAATGATAACATGACTCTGTGCTTTAGTAACGTGGGCAAATGTATCTTAAATCTGAATTAAAGTATGACAATACGAGTGTGATGAGCAATTTCTTTATAAAATGAAAACAAACAAAAACACAAGAAAGCATCAACAAATAAGGTTGCTATATGGACACGCTATAATACCACTGGTATCTTAATAGTTTTAATCTGGACATGTCAAATGCTTGTAACAATTTCCATGAGAATTGTGCAAAGCGATCTACCAAAGGCACATAGCTGAAAGAAAGGCTATAGCTCAGAAGGAAAAATGAGACAAGAGTTAAAACTGTGTCAAAGATATTCAAATACAAGGAATCCCCCCTCCCCACAACATATTTTAAAAAAGAAAAATAAACATTAAACAATTATAAAACAAATGTTTTGTCCTTAACAATAAAGAAAATGAAAATGTTTGCTATGCTTAAATTCCAAAACAACTCCCAGCTGGTTGAGTACACATATTCTCAGCCACCATAATAGCTTTCTTCATCAACAAATAAAAAAATGTCTATAATAAATGATGAAATGCATGCACAAATGTGCTATAAAAATGAATAGTTTTCATATTAATATAACCATATCTAAAGTTTAATTTACAAAGTATGGAAAACAATTACACTTTGCCATGGATTGCTACATCTATAGGTTTTAACTGACATTAAAGGGGTAATGTAATTCTAGAGAGGATTTTATATATACATTCCAGCAATATGTGTTCCTTTGGCAAAGTAAATGCTTTCGGAACATACACACATTATATTTGTGGTCACATGAACTGCACAAATTGCTTTGGTGTTGCCAAAATTGCTTTGGACTTACAGAGTGAACGTAGGCTATATGTTCTGTCCATTGATTCTGTAAATATAATCAAGCTTTGGACATGAAGTATAGATTCTAGAAAAGTTCAGAATAATTACTGAACTCCATGGCACTTGAATTATAACCACATTGTACCAAGTACCATAATTACGGCGCTCCCGAAAATCATGTTTACCCTGTCACATATCAGTGCAGACACATGCTTTATAATAACTACAGAACTATGCTGCACACAACCACTGTTAAACTCAAAACGTATGTTTGTCAAAAGTTGCATACTAATTAATATTGGTTACTATTGTAAGTCTGCAAACTATAAACCAATAATGCATAGGCTACTATTTTTTTGTGCAAACTATAAACCAATAAAATATCTTTTGTTTTGTCATTGACCACATCTAGATATTGGCAGAGTAATGTATTTTTGGATGTATTTTCTATTCTTCTTTTATAAATATGTCATAAATAGAAGAGCATTCTACTTTCACTTTGACATGAATGTTTGTATTTTCAGATGTACAGCATTGTAAAAAATAACTGAGGCATACTGTATTGCTGAAAATAGGTTGTAGTGACACAAACAAATAAAAAATAACTACTACAGTTTTGGGGAAATCAATTGAAAAGTGTACTAGTACGCATACACAGTATGGCTTAATCCTACGAATCATCTTGTGCTGCAAATTTGAATATTCGTGGAGCAAACATGAGCTTATAATGAATTTGTTTGTTTTGGTAACACTATGTCACACAAAGAGGTACTGTACGTAAACGCTTTCATGTCTGCTGAGATGCTCGACTCATATACAGTATCTCACAAAAGTGAGTACACCCCTCACATTTCAGCAACAATTTTATAATATCTTCTCAAGGGACAATCCTATAGAAATGAAAACTGTATATATTTTAGAGAAGGCAATGTGCTGCTTGTATAGCAGTATTTACTGTCCTCTGAAAATAACTTCACATACAGCTATTATTGTCAAAATAACTGGCAACAAAAGTGAGTGCACCCCATGTCAAAAAAATGTGTCAATATTTTGTATGAGCACCATTTTTATCCAGCACTGCTTTAATCCTCCTGCATGGGCATGAGATTCACCGGAGCTGTTCAGGTTGTTGCTGGGATCTTCTTCCACTCCATAATGACATCACAGAGCTACTGGATGTTAGACACGTGGTGTTTCTCCACCTTCCGCTTGAGGATGCCCCACAGGTGCTCAATAGGGTTCAGGTCTGGAGACACACTTGATCACTCCGTCACCTTCAGCTTCCTCAGCAAGGCAGATGTCATGTTGGCGGTGTTTGGGGTTGTTATCATGTTAACATGAAGGGAGGCATTATGCTGTGCTTCAGAATGTCACAGAACATGTTGGAATCCATGTTTCCCTCAATGAAGCGCAGCTCCCCAGTACCAGCAGCACTCATTCAGCCCCAGACCATGATGCTACCACCACCATGCTTGACTGAAGGCAACAGGTACTCTTCACCAGGGCATCGCCACACGTGCTGGACACCATCTGAGCCGAACAAGTTTATCTATGGTTTCAATAATCCGTGCTCTTGGTTGTATTCAGCAAACTGTTTGCAGGCTTTTTTGTGAGCTAGCTTCAGAAAAGGCTTCCTTCTGGGACGACGACCATGCAAACCGACTTGTTGCAGTGTGCTGCGTATGGTCTTAACACTGACAGGCTGACCTTCCGCTTCTGCAACCTCTAAAGTAATGCTGGCAGCACTAGTACATGTGTTGTTTTTTAAAGCCAGCCTCTGCACCTGACGCTCTTTGATCGACCCTTGCAAGACCTGTCCTGGAAAACCTCTGTATGACCATATAGCCACTGTACTGTAACTCAGTTTCAAGGTGTTGTCAATCTTCTTATAGCCTAGGCCATCTTTGTGAAGAGCAACAACTATAATTCTCAAATCCTCAGAGTTCTTTGCCACGAGGTGCCATGTTGAACATCTAGTGGTCAGTATGAGAGAATTGTACTTAAAGCACCACATTTTAACTGCTCTAATACAAGACACACAAATGTGTATGATCCTGTGAAACAGTCAAAAACATGAGTATGATGAATAGGACATGTGGCTTTGCATGGTTAAACAATTTAAAGCTCTTATCACTTAGGGTGCACTCACTTTTGTTGCCAGTTATTTTGACCATAATAGCTGTATGTTAAGTTATTTTCAGAGGACAGTAAATACTGCTATACAAGCAGCACATTGCCTTCTCTAAAATATATCCAAGTTGCATTTCTATAGTATTGTCCCTTGAGAAAATATTATAAAATTGTTGCTGAAATGTGAGGGGTGTACTCACTTTTGCGAGATACTGTATCTGTGACTCTAGAGTGCTTATAAAACATATTATTACTTTAAGTACCTAATCATGTCTTTCAGATCACAGAGCAAAATTCAATTTCAGCATTTCATCTTGTTTATTTTGTTTATGATTCTATAACAATCTATGAATAGTGTACAGTATATGTAAAAAAGTGTATGCTGAGATTTTTTTGGTCCTTAATCTGCCCTGAGATATTTAACCTGTTATTGTTTAAAGTATGGACTACATACCTCTACATACCTCTGATGAGCTTTACATTATTAGTTACATTAAACATTGAATTTTAAAATCTTCGAATGCTCTAACGCAGTGGTTCTCACTTGTTCCTGGGGACCCACAGCTCTGCACATTTTGCATGTTTCTCTTATCTAACACACCTGATTCAAATGATCCGCTCATTAAGGTAGAAATCCATGAACTGAAGCAAACGTGCCAGTTAAGGAGACATACAAAATGTGCAGAGCAGTGGGTCCCCAAGAACAGGTTTGAGAACCACTGCTCTAACGTACCATACATTTGATAAAAGCCGTACATCTGAATGGACAGACAAGTTGCGGACAGAGCATTCATTTAGGCAAACATTTAGGAACTTCTGGTAATAAAGACACATCATATAGTAGAACAATATGCAAAAACATTCTCATTTCCAAATGTGTATTTATAATCCATACTGTCATAAAATGTTTCCCTTTGAGGCATTGAGGATGCATTTTCAAGTACTTGACATCTCCAGACATGAAGGTCAAACAAAGGCATATAAAAAGAGATTCCATGGTCTCAATATGGCACAATGGCTTAATATCTTTTTTATCGTGCATTCCTTTCCATCTTTTCTTTCATTCTCCAACCTCCATCTCCATTACAAGGTCAGAGAATTAGTGCATCAGGAAGCATTGTTTGAAATAACAATGTTAGTATGTTCTCATGTTTTGGCCCTTTTAGGTCATTTTTATTGCTTTTTATAAAAGGACAATATGTGCAAAATGTTAAGTCATTATGGTATCAATTAATATGTTGTGTATTTGATTGAACAATAAAAACCAGTTTGTATTAGCTGATCAGAAGTTTGACAGCAAATACAATCCGGTGTCTGACCTACATACGCTATCCACCCATCTTGAGTTACTGAGCTCTTCCTGTCAAACTCTTTCTGGGTCCACCCGTGTCTACCTGCAGCAGACCCCATTCCTCATCCTCACTGTCTCCTGCTCTGTCCTGGCCTTCCTCCACACACTCATCCTTCTCATCTTCTTCATCCTCCAGAACGGAATCCTCATCCCTCTCCCGTTTGATAGCTTGAATAGCAGGGGTTGGCAGGGGGGCGGCAGCGGCGTTGTCTCCAGAAGCGAGGCTCTCCTCAAAGACCTCTGGGTTCTCCAACATCTCTCTTATTAGAGGAGGCATAGGCCCTGGGATCTCCATCTTCAGTGTGATGGCTCGCTCGGCCCCTTAAAAATACACCAAAAATGGGTACGTTTGGAATGGCAAACTACAGCACTTATTATTTAAAAACCAATAAAAGTTTGCATTATGTACCCTGTGCATCACCTGTATGTCATGTTTTAATACATCCATGTTTAGAAAGTGTGTGTTTGTGCTCCTCATACCTTTAGTGCTGATACCGCGTAGGTCAGTGACCTTCATCAGCATCCGTGGGAACATGTGAGGTTTGTTGGGCCGTCGGCGGCGAGCGTAGATCTTCAGTGCCTCTAGCAGAGGCTCCTGCAGCTGGTCAACTCTATGAGGTTCCTCTAGATCCATGCGGTCTACTCATCCAACCAGACACACGGTACACATCAGAGAAGTTGAAATGAAATGAAATGAAATTAACCAACCAACCGTACCAACCGTACCAAGTCAAAATGTTAGAGAAGCAACCCAGCTAACAGAGAACATTCTGAGAACTTTGGCTAAAGTTATCTAAAAACACTTTTGCAATAACTTTCAAAGAGCGTTTAATCAACATTCTACCTCATTGCTAAGCGTAAAATGAAAACTGTTATTCGTATATTGATAGTGAAACATTTAAAACATTGAAAAATAATGTTTTATTACTTAATGGAAATGTTGACGACATCTCAATGTTGAGATAAAACCATTACTTTAACCATTACTGCACTGTTTACTTTAACTTAATAGCTGCTGTCCATCATTTATGCACACTTTATATTCATTTGCACTACTGTTCTGCATAGTCTAAATTATATTGTACATATCCATCAGTAAATTTCTGTTTTTAGTAAATAACCATCTGTATATAATGTTCATAGTACATTCCCACTTGTAAATTCTTCATAATTTTTGCTTTATTCTGTATTTATGCACAACTGTATATCCTGCACTTGCTTATTGCACTTCTGGTTAGACCTAAACTACATTTCATTGCCTTGTACTTGTACATGTGTAATGACAATAAAGTTAAATCTAATCTAATCTAATCTAATTATAAAACCTATTATGGCTTGTCAGACAGCAATACCTCCACAGATAAGGCAGATGGCGCTAAGGAGTCCAGTCTCTGTATCGTCCATCTCCAGAGGCAGAAGCTGACCAGCGAAAGCAAACACCAAGTCGGTGAGCGGGCCAAAACCAGCATTGTGCATCTGTGTCCTGTTGAGGGTCAGGCCATCCGAGAAGGTCATTGTGTCCTGCTCGGGAGTGTAGCGGGTGCAAATCCGCAGCATCTGCAATGATGGTAAAGGTAACATAGATTTCTGATATGATTTTTAATGAAACATCTGAACTAGCTTAGTTTAGAGATTTAAAAGCATGCATTTACCAGTATATCAAGGCAGGCAGACTTCAGCAACGTAATTTGGTCGGCAATGGTAAGGGAGGTGAAACCAGGCACACGCTTTGCAAACTCCACAATCTTTATAATGCACTTGGTGGAGAGTTCACTAAACTTGTCCCATAGGCCAAGGTCTAGCTGAACTCTATGATCCGCACTGGAGTTCTGGTACAACGAAATGTCAATAATGTCTTCAAAGGTTATAATAAAATTATAATAATAACATTGGTTGAATTGTTAAATGAAGATTGTGGGGGGGTTTAACGCAAATGAGAGTGTGTGTGGATGTCCAATAGCTGGTTTATCGTGGTTTATTTAGCTGACACAGATACAGAAAGAGGTGTGTGTGCGTGCGTGCGTGCGAATATGAATGTTTGAGCACTTGGGACTCACAGTTGTGTATTTTCCGAGTTGACAGAGCGAGGGGAAAGTTTCCCGGTGTGCTTTGCTGACTTTATTGACCAGCTCCTCAAGTTCTCCGCTTAGCTCGTAGCTCTCTGGTAGAAGCACCTCCTCTTTTATGACGGTCTTTTTCTTATTTCTGTCATTCCGCACCGCTGTATAAACATAATACAGCGTGAGCCTATTGATAAGTTTAGACACAAATTCTTATTGTTCCAAAATGATGTGTAATGATAGTCATTTTGAAATAATTTAAAGCTATAACAGTATTTTTTGCAAGAACACAAAAACACTGTGGGTATGATATTAATGAATATAATTTTTATGTACAATAATGTGCAATGTTTCTTACAGAAATGGCAACATGGAGGCACACTTTATGAATTGCAGCTTTAATTGATGCATTACATTTTAATGTTTTTAATTTGAATAAATCGCTTAAAATGTCACATTTTAAGGTATCTTCAAACTCCTATTCTAAACGTATGTAGTAGGCAGATAGTTAGAATGTCTGTAGGGTTGTCACACAAAAAAAAGAAATTGGTTATCTAAATTGAAAGTTTAAGTTAGTGCCTCACCTTCTTTAGACATGCCAACCTCAAAGCACTTTTGCAGTCGGCAGTACTGGCAGCGGTTTCGAGTCACCTTGTTAATCTGGCAGTTTTTGTCTCTGTGGCACGTATACACCATGTTTTTCTGGATACTGCGACGGAAGAATCCCTGATGAAGAACAGTTAATCGCATTAAATCAAAATAATATTTTGATTCACATTCAAAATTAATCACATAGAAAAAAATTATGAAATCATGATGTAATTACTATTATTGAAAATGCTCCATTATAACTATGTAATTACTAGGTACTAAACCGAAAGTATATGTAGTTAGCAGTATTTAACTGGGGAAGTACAGTGTTTAAGTCCATGCATCAGTAGAGGGCACTATTTGGTATGTGAAAACTTGGAGACTGACACAAACACTGCATAGAAGCACTCAATAATAATCAAAGTGCCACTAACACTGTGTTGTAAACGGTAATGTTATTACAATGTAACTACTGTAATTATAAAGTAATTTGGGGTTTCTTTCTGCTGTGGGATTAAAACATAGTTAACATCACAAGACATGCCTTAAGTTTTTGTTTCTGTATGTGTTTGTATACCTTGCAGCCCTCACAGGAGCTAACCCCATAATGATACCCAGAAGATTTATCCTGACACACAAAGCAAGGTTTATAGACACGAGGAGGTGGTGGTGGAGAGGGGGAGCTGGGCACCATCTCCTCTGAGCTTGTGCTCTGGGTCTCCACCGCTGCAGAAACAAAGGTAAGAAAAGAGGCAAACAGAGAGAGAGAAAATTTCATTTGAATGATTTTAAACATTTCCATCCCTAGCAACATCCTAGCAACTACTGCGAATGCATTAGCAAAACATTCATGCGTAAACAAATCTTGTGTTGTAGTGTCAAAAAACTACACTACAACCCACAAGCAACTTTGAGTTCTGAATTATATTTTCTAACTTGTGGGCAAATTTCTTAAAGAAGTCACAGGCCAGATGGACGGATTGATAACATTCAGTACTCAGCGTGTGCGCACATTTGTGTGTCCTAGTTCGAGTTGTCAAGCAACCAAATGGTAATGCAGTTACTCATAAACATCCTGGACACCTGCCATACAGACATATAACATAACACTGCTTGACCAAATGAAACACCACTGTGTGAACCCCCCCGTCCCCGTCCCCCCCGTCACTTGCTTCAACTTTAACCTCCAGACACCCTCTCAGCCCTCACGCTCTTGTTTCCTGGACCCTAAATTCCTCAGGCCTGGATGACGGGCTTTTTACTGGAGGTCTAGGCTCATAAGATTGCCTATAAAGCCTGATGTCCGCCTGGGCAGCACTTTATAGACACCAAGTTACCTTGGGCAGCCATTCACACCAGAATCAGCTGTCGCCTCACTTTGGACTTGTGAGCGAAAAAAGCTAAAACAGGGTCTTCAGAAGTCCAGGTTTTATAGAGGTCTTCACCCCTCCTACTGAATACTGCAAATAACTCAAATGTAAACTCCTATTCTCTCTTTCTTCTCCTCTGTGCTCTCACCATATGGGCAGCGTTTAACAATTGGGAAATGACATTAATAAATAGGAGAAGCTATAGAGGGAAAATCTCATAAAAAACTGAGGAAGGATGACGATGAATTTCACTTTGACCTTGGCTTTGACAGTGGCTTCCTAAGAGATTAAGCGGCAGTCTTATTAACACTTAGTTTTATTTGATCTAGGTAACATATCTCAATTGTTGACCTAAATTAAGTTCTTATCGACATTAAAACAAAGGCCATCTTCAGATACTTTGTACTTAAAAAGTTATTTTAAAAAGGCCAAAGAAGCAATGTGTTGTTGTTTTTTTGGAATATGGTAGCACTTTCTATTAGTCAACATGTTCTATTTGTTAAAATTTGTTCTATTTGTAAAAACTCACTGAATATATGTCTAAATTTATATGATTATATTATTTTAAATTCATTTATGTTATTTGATTATTTAAATCGTTAAATTATATTATTATTATTTATATTGGTACACTATTAATATTATTAATCTTTGTTCATGTTAGATATGACCAATGCAGTTGTTCTTTGTTTGTCGATGTTAGATCATTGTGTTAACAGAAACAACTTCTGGTTAAAATATAACTTAGATGGATAAATGATGTAAACATATTGTCCATTGTTAACAAATTTTAACAAATACAGTACAACCTTATTGTAATGTAAAACTTTAAACTTTATTAATTTAATTTAAAACCTTATTTATTTAAAACAGAAAACGTTATTTTCGTTATTGTTTACAATGTTGAAAAGCCACAACCCTTCATTTTGTCAACAATCTTCAGACTATAGTCGGGATACCATATTTAATTTGGCCGAAGTACAATTAACCGTAAAAAAAAAACACTTTCAGTGGACAGTAAAATGACACTGATCATCTCGGATATCAAATGCTATCATTTATATGATAATACAAATACTTACATTTTATTTCTGCTGCTATTGGCTGCAACTACACCTATACATGGAGTGCAGGGAACTGGAAACCAACACGCTCGCATCCAAAGGTATGCATGGCCACATCATTTTGCACTGTAATAATGCACTGTAGGTATCTTTGGATTAATGCAACTGTACATGTAAAATGTCGTCTTGAATGCCTACTAAAACCTCCGGAACTCTGAAATGCCGGTAAACTCTACACACAATCTTCTTTGAAACACAGTATTAAGGGTGGGTGTCTGTCCCGGCATGCAGGGCTTTCCTAATAGAGCACGCAACCTGATCACTGTGTTTATGTAGTAACCCTATTCTGAACTGGCTTTGTGTGTTTATAATGCAGCATTGCTTGAGTGACACGGAGGTGCTGAAACATCAGCTCCTTTTGTGCTTCGGGAGTGCAAAACTGGCGCCAACAAAGAGATAAGTGACAGGCGTAAAGAGGGAGATAGACAGACAGCTATTTCCTTCTCTTTTCTTTTTCTCGCATTGTTTTAACACTTACTCCTGAAGAATACCTGAAGCATTTAATGGTGGTTTTTGAAGAAATGCTGGTGAACAATCCAGAAAAAGCAAATAAGTGCTTATAAATAAATACAGAAACTCATTTCAGCATAGATAAAATGTTTTATAACAAAACAATTTAATGGGTATTTTAATTTAAGGTTAACGGTCTCTTTAAATTTGGACAGTTTACGATAATTTAGTGACTTATCCGGCAAGTTTACATGGGAGATCTGCAGTTTAATTGACGGATATCACAGCGTCTTGATGACTGAATTCACTGATGTCTTCTCATCCATTGGATAAAAAATTAGTTGGGTTTGTATGAGTTCATTGGACACTGTCTTGTGTGCACTGGGTTGCTGTTTTTGGCACAGCGCTGTTCAATAGTTAAATAAACAGTGGTGCAAACAAGCATCCAATGTGCGTTTCGGTTAAAAGAACGCATTTTCTTAATGTGACGAATAAAAACCAACACACTGCTGAAGATGCGGGACATTTTCTCAATATGCCACGTGTGGGACAAGGGGGGAAATACTGTGCGGTAAAACGGGTGGTCACCCTAGGTGCAAAGGATTGTGGGAGATGTAGTCCGGTGGTGAGTGAGGGCAGACGGGACCGTGACAATGACAAGTTCGGAGAATTCAAACCATTTTTGTAGATTATTTTTAAAATCAATGAGTATCAAGCGCTCATCCCTTGTAAAAGCAGTAACCAATCCAGCTGCATTGTTTATCCTGCAATGCATGCTGGGTACAGCATAAAAATCTCATCCCACCCCATAGTTTTTTTTAAATGTGACCATTGTTGAGTTTTATACGCTGATTGTTGATGTCTGCGTGAGAAGTGTATTAGTGAGATAACATAGAATCAGTGAATTCGGTTCATATTTGTTTCCTTTGCCAAAATAACACATTTACCAACACACTGTTATAATGGCCAGAGAAAACGTTCATTATAGTTCAAGTGTAAATGGCCATATATATCGAAACATGTGTATCTAGAGTTATACACACACGCACGCACGCACGCACGCACGCACGCACGCACGCACGCACGCACACACACACACACACACACACTACATGTAATGGTTTGCTGACGGAGAGCACAGATGAATTGCCTCTTTCATTTCCTGTGTGTGGTCGTATGTGTGGATGGATTGAACTGCATGACTGAGTCACAGCTCAGAAGATACAAAGTAAGTTTTAATTCCAACAAAAAGTTCTTAATATTCAGAATAATTTGTAGCGAAGACATTCAGAACAACTAAACAGACAGACTTAAATAAACATAAAACTGAAAATATCTGGTAAATCTGAATTAGCATGCATGAAAACTTTAATTATTCATTTATGTATTATTCATGAATTAAAGTTTCTTATTTTTCTCCAAATGAGAAATAATACGATTTTAAACATTCATCCTGTGTTATTGATGTTGAACATTTAAAAATACAGACCGTTTTCTATTGGAGGCAGGATTTAGGTTAAGGTTAGTAGTTATTATGGTATGATTCAGTAAACCTGTGTGATATTAGGCTCGTTGGTATAAATATAATTAACAATACTGTTAGAATACTGTTACTGTCAGACAGCGTAATAGACTTTAAATGAGTGACATGCCTACACACACAAACGTACATTTATACAAACTCATCAAATGCTCCACATTGCATACACATAAATGCTTGTTGAGTCAATTGTTGTTTGAGGTAAAAGTAACACAAAATGTGTTGTCCCTAACTAGACAGAGAGATGTGTTCGGTTAAGAACAGATTGTGTTGTTTTTTTAACACAACAGTTGTAACCGAGGTCTTTAGCTAGACTAAAAGCCTTTATAACCTTCTAACAAGCTGTGCTCCATTCAAAACAGCAACCTGTATTAAACTATATACAAAAAAAATCTCAAATGCATATTACCACCTGCTTTGGTAACATGGTTTGCCCTCAGGACGTGAACATGCATGTAGCTTGACTTTAACACTATAGAGAGGAAAACAGGAAAAGGGGACACAGTTATCCAGCTGGCCAATTCATATAGCATTAGTTCCTCTGTGACAGCATGACATTCCACTGATAGCATTGTCAATTTATAAGATTGAATAAGGAAAAACAATAAGATTTTTTCTTTTAACAATATAGAAAAGAAATGTAAAATGAATGTGTGAAAAAGTAAAATAATACAATTACAGTATTTTGTGGACTTCCTATTTGTATTAAATTCAGCTAAATTATACTACCATTTCAAAGACACCCCAACACCTCAAGGGGACAGATTGCAAGTTATAAAGTAATCAGTGTGCAGGTGATGAGCCAATAAAACACATTTGAACAATAAAATCCCAACATACAATCACTTATCCACTGACAAATTACAAACAGAAAGCACACAACCCTGCATGGGTATGGCTTTACATTTGCCTAGGAAAACAATATGCAACTCTGTCTGTTTAACAAATGTACAGAAAAAGGCACACACATGCACGTAAATAAAACAAACCCACTGACGCACGGAACAGCGACTGAATTAATGAATAACAATGTTATAAATATCCATTTACAACACAATAACTAAATATAAACTTAAACTAGTATCTCTACCCAACCCACTGCACACATGGAGCAACACGTCCCGCTTGGCTGAAGGTAAACTGGAAAAACAGGAGCTGGCGTTCTTAGACGCAGGTTGTTAAACTTGGATTGGTCCTTTCATTCAATGGTATGCATACAAAGCTTACTTTCTTCTTTATAGCGCCTCATAAACGGACCCTTTTTATTTGGTCTTTTCAGGATGAAGCCGAGTCAACATTTGGTCACCCCCAAGCCTCCTTGAACCTCAGTGTCCCTCACCCAACCAACGGAGCAAAAAACGCACACAAAGGATCAGATGCTTGTGAAGTCCTCTCATACCCAACCAAAGAACCCATCTGAACTGAACTTGGCTATCCTAACAAAATGTATGAAAAGGCTACATACACACATGAAGTAATACGTGTTGAGTCATTTGTTAAAGTGTAAATCATTTTGTGTTTGGAAACATCTTGAACTTGGAGGGTCAACCAATAATGTTACAACGCACACAAGATACCAGAACTAACCAACGTAATGCTGAGGATGCCTTTTTTTTGCAACAGCAGATGCTGACAGTAATGAACTAGCTGACAAGTTCAAGTTTAGATGGTGATGTTTGACTCTGGGTCTTCAGCTGTTGCCTCTGTGGCTGCTTTAGAGGAGAGAACAGACCGTCGTAAATGGATGCATTGTGGGCTAGGCCAATGTTATTTACAATGTTCTTTCATGCAGCCCAGACGAGCTATAAAATGCTATTACAGCGCCGGGGCAAATTCCAGCAGGGGCATGTGAAATCTACTCACAGACACATTTGGATGGGCTTTCTCCTGTCATTCATGTTTCTAAATTCAGCTCTTGTATCCTCCCACATTATGAATACTCCATTGGGCTTTCACTGTCCAAGTTATCTTTCTGTCCTCTCCTGGCCTTTCTCTCTTTGTTGGAACTGTTGTTGAGTGCTTGAATGCCTCCTCTAGCTCACAAAATGCATTAAAAGTCCAGCATTTCAGTAGCACATGAATGGTATGGAATCAATTAATATGGCATAAACGTGGTTAAAAAGACCTCCGGGTTAAAGTTCACAATGAAGGGGCATTGACATTTTGACATCTAATTCAAATCTGTGCCACATGGTTAGACAAAGAACAACTGATGCTATAAGGAGGGTATCGTTTATTTTGCATGTACCAGGTGTGCTATAGTCCTACAATATCCTACACATATCTTAGGTTGATAAAAATTCATCAGCCATCAGTTGGAGGTCATTTATGGAAAACTATTGAGATGTGGCAAACGGTGATTAATAAATATCATAATAAATATGTTATTGCCTAATCCTAATGCGCTGTGTAAGAGAGCAAACTACTACTGACTCAGGCAGACAATATTTCATGATGCTTACAATGTAATCAGACCGATGGTTATGGATGCAGGTGTGGTCCAGCCCTGCTAAATTTTGATGAATTTTATGACAACAACATTATTATTATCTATCACAAGTTCAGTAATTCAGAAATATGACATTTGACAAAAACTGATCTAATTCAGATGTAATGAATGATATAGTAGGTGAAGAGATATTCATACACAGCAGACTTACACTTCAGGCTAGCGCTGTTGCTCCACAAGAAGCCAGGAAAGAAAGAGCTTGCTTTTCTAAGCATACAGGAACTCTGAGCCGACACGTCAAACAGGGTTCTAGCCCCGACACCGAGAGCCTCCACACAATCAAACATGATGTCCAGATTCACCAAGACCAGCAAAGTTCTTCCCAGATGTTCTGCGCTGTGTCTTCAGCTGTCTGTCCAGCCCACATACAGTACAAGAGACCAGCGACAACAGTTTTCCAGTCAGTCTTTCACTCTTGCCAAAGCACTTAGTTACAGGAGGTCTCGGAGAGGGATTCAACGCTTTTGCTTCAGGTGTAGCTGTCACTGTAGCCAATTTCTTTCTCTTGGTGACTTTTCTGTAGCTTGTCTTCTCTCTGTAAAATGGTCACCATCCAGCTCTATGATGGCCACCACCAGACTCTCTACTGGTAGAATTTCTTGAGTATGTCGACTTTTTAAAATCTAACCAGATTGTCAAATCTATTGGTGTCAGTTAACACACTGTGGCTTAACAATCTGCGTTGGATTCTCTCCCATGGAGTTTCCACATCTAGTTCAGCCCACAGCTGAAGTAGAGGGGAAGAATTACAGGGTGAGGGAAGGGCAGGAGAGAGAGGCAGTGGGCGGTCGCTTGTGTGATTGGCTGAAAGACAAAAACTTTCTCTTGATTCCATTTTCTTCAGGACAAATCTGTCAGTTTGCATTCTATTTTATATAGAAATCACATGGCTTCTTTTCAATTCTCTCATCTTGCTTTGGATGCATTATAAATCTGTAGTATAATTAAGAATCATGTTAAAAAGGTTGTTTTATAACATTACTATTATAGTATTATCGGCAATGTCACCAACGGTTTCAAAGTGTTATACTGTTATATTTATATAGTGTTATACAAGTGTTATATTTAACTATAACCAAATAGCTTTTTCCTTAAGTGTTGCATTTTTAAAATGATGTTGCCTGAACCTGTGCCTGATCTTTATTATTACATATATTTTACCACAGGTATTATCCAAATATGACCAATTTAGGGTTAATTTAGTTCATTTAGGTTGCGTTTGGTTCTTTACCAACTAAAACGAAATCATTAGTCCTGTTTGGCTTAGTGCGCACACTGACATTTTTAACATTTGGGTTGAGCGCGTTCATTGCATGCATATACATTTGGTGGTCCGCTTACCAGCCGAGGACTCGTGGCAAAGGTGTCATTGTGTTTTTGAAATGTTTCCATATTATAATATTTTCCTTTTAGTGCTGTATCAGCGAAGAATGGTTAAATGATACAGACTACAGGACACACCTCTAGTTTTTCCAGCGATCACATCCTTTCCTGATATATAATTTTTCTCTTGTCTTTGTCAGTTTCCATTAAAAACCATTAACTTTTTCCATTAAAACCACTACAAAATTCCAATACAAACATCCCACCAATACAATCCATCACGTACCAATAGACATCATAATAGTTTTCATTAAAGCCAATACAATTTCCATTATAACCAGTAAATGTGCTAAAATGTCTATTGCGTTCTGGGCAGGGTTCTGTTGTTTTTTCAGAAGGGGTGGTATCATGCACTAAAAAAATATTGCTTTAAAAATATAAAAAGATACCTCACATGGATATTTGAACCATGAAATGTTGACATCTGCGCTATTAGTAAAGTAAAAAACCTTTGGTAATGGTAAAATTGAGATTTTTGCGTGGAATGCAATGCATTTTTTAATTGCCAACTTAGCCTTTCACTTTTCTTTTTAAACAGTTTACTGTTCTGTTCATTTTTTCTCTACGTTTGTCCAAATCTGAAGAAGTCGTCCCTGTAAACTTTTTATAAAAACAATTTCTTTGCAGTGTCTTCCAAATATGAAGTCTTGAATCAGCCAAAGTCTGATTTCAATGTTTCTTTGGCATGTTTTTGATGTCGATCTACATTATTTACAAGGTGTCCCTCAGGACACATTGTCTCTGCATATTTATTTGGAGGTTTGAAAACTTTTATTTCAGTTGGAATTAATGATGTCAGAAATTTGTTCTTGGCATACAAGCTGAAGGTTGTCAAATGACATGAAACATGACTCTACATCATTGACTCATAAGTCCTGCTATAATTACATTTCCGAAAGAGGGCAAGAGAAACCGTGTGGAATTGAATGTACTCAAACCCACAGTCTATATGATCCACCATCTCTCCGTCTCTGCCTTTCACATTTCCTGCCCTCATTTAAAAGGAATGAACTCTATAAGCCACCCCCAGTGGGGCGCTAACTTCCCCCCAAAACCTCTCCTTCCCCATCTCTCGCTCCCTCTTTCTCTCTCTCCCCCTCTTTGTCTTTCATTGGTGTTTCATTCTACTGGCTCACTGTGCTTTGTATGATTTTGCATCTTGTATTGTTGTCTAGTTTGCATATTTTTATTTGTTTTACCTGTCATTTTGTACAGAAAAAAATGAAATAAATTGATGACACAACCTGTTGAGCTACAGGAACAACCTAGCTTTTCCACATTTCTCCTGTATAGAAATCTGAGTTGGGAATAGTTTTACTGTTTTGTGTGTAAACCAAGTTTAAATGAAACTTTCGGGTTTTTTGTAACACCACGTTAATGCAGATGAAAAGCTGTTTTAGAAATGCAGCTTTGTAAAACATTCATCCTTTTCTTTCGCTATCTCGTTTCGTCGCCATCTGTTAATCCGCACATACGTTACCCCCTGTTTCACCCCATACCTTCAGTTCTCTCCGTCTCAACATTTTCACCTGTCTTTCAACACACAACCACCCACATCCCCCCAACCCCCCCCCCTTCGCTTTCTCTGTCTCACACACACAGTGACACACAGCGGGGAGGCGTGCTGCACAATCTCAGCCAGTTTTATTCTCTCCACACCTTGAGGCAATTATTGGCCCTCCACACACACTCGCAGCCCAAGGGCCAAGAAGGCAGAAACAAGGGGGGATGCACACAGGATAAGGTCCCCCTTTCTTACTATATAAGAGGGTCTTTCTCTTTTAAAAGCCAGGCTGCTTTTCATCTATCTGTCAATCATTCATGTCTATCAGTGCCTCTTCTTTTGTATCTCTGCCCATCTTTGCGTCTCTCTTTTCCTTTGCTGGTGTCAGTGGCTCGTCTGCAGGCTTCACACAGGTTTTTTATCAGCCATGCAGCGCTGGCGTCATGAGCTGCCCAGACAGACTGAACAAAACTCACTCTGTTCAACTCCTCTTCCAGCAAGGATCTCTCATATTTTTGTGGTTGGATTTCTGACTGCGTGTGTGCTGGATTTGCTTGTTTTGGAATGTGCGGTTCTGTGGTGTATGTGTGCGTATGTGTTATGTGCTGGTCATGAATTGTAATCTGAGCCTCAAGGGGGAGAACAGGCTTTCCTTCATTAAAGGGAAGCACTAATATCTACATACATATACATACAAATGCTAAAAAAGGTAATTCAATTTATTTAAATCTCCAATGGTTTTCACAGTATTTTACACAGTCTGTCGTAGACCGATACAGTATTCCTGTAGTAGTTTTCAATCAGCAATTCGTGTTACTGAATAAACAGAAACATTTCAAGTGCAGAAAAATGCCACTTGTGTAAAATCACCTGACTGGCTCCTGTTTTATTTGTGTATTTTCACTTGCCAGCAGCTATTTACATGTAAAAATAAAAATAAATTATTTGCATTCTTTCTTAATCAATTAGCTTTCTTGCATCCTCTCTCGTAAAAAGATAACTATGTGGGGATATTTGGTCCACATATTTTGAAGGGTTTTACCAGGACGCGCACGCGCACACACACGCACGCACGCACGCACGCACACACACACGCACACACGCACACCAGTGGTTTATAGAGCTCAGCCAAACCCCTGAAATTCCACTCCAATATCATATACATAAAGCGGCACAATGTGGAGTTCATACACTGTTAACAAATTCTGTAGACATTTTTTGCATGAGGCTGTTATTTTATAGTTTTTTTCTGTGAAGATAAAGACTTATTAACATTTATTGTTCATTTATCTTTGAACAAACTGTTGCCAATAAATTAGATAAATATAAATGTTTTCTGTTACCTCTGTTTTAATGACCAAAATGTATACGGTTTTTACCTAATTTACACACTAGTACTAGTAGCCTTTGAAATATATACAACAGTGGAGTTTTGGGTCGTCTTTGACCTCGCATGGAGACTGTTGACATTGGGCTAAGGTTTTAAACTTTATGATATACATTTCACATTTAACTTTATTTATATATTTGACTTTATTTAACATATGAGAAGCTCAGATGCAAATGACTCCACACGCCACAATGCTCCCGACATGTATTATATGTGTTTATCAAATGCAGGTCACATTTGTCAAATACCAATGAAGTGACATTTGTGATAATAAGACGTTTTAAGTTCTGACTAATAACTTTTTCATTGCCATTAAAGTGAAATTACTGAATCTAAACATAAGAGCCATATAAAAAAATGCTCATTTTACAAGAAAACATGTCAGACGCACTTAGAGGGTTTTGCATTGGAACATTTAGTATACATTTCAAGTTTATTTTTAGTTTTCTGTACTGACAATAAGTGTAAATCAGTTGTAATGTGATGCTAAAGAATATGATTACTGATATCATGTTAATACTGCTGATATTATAATATTGTAAATAAACCAGCCACAGTATCTGATTTACATTTCGACATAGTACTGCAGGTGGAGGTAAAGCACCTATTTAACAACACTGCAGTGTTTCCACAGGACACAACTCTCCTTTTACATTAACTATTTTTGTCTCTTGTGAAAACAAAACATTTTTTTGATTTAAGAGCCACAAAGGTTCCAGTCGCTCTCCCTGCTTCCCCATAACTGCACTTTGAATGCAAAGACCAAAAATGTAATTAACTTTATAATCCTAATTGTCCAAATGTTTCTATGTACCGTTTTAATTGACCACTTTAGTTCAGGTTTTAGATGAAATGACAGGTACTTTTGATTCAGGTATAAATACAGTATGATAGCCTATATATTTGTCATCAACTTTGAAATGTGTCTATGTGGACATATCGTTGTCTTATAGACAAAAGTACACATTTCTATTTGCATATAAAGTTACTTCGCATCAATAAAAAGGGATTTAGAAAGAAACCTGAATTGAGTATTTTCAGACTATACTTTTATGTCTGTAGTATACTTATTTTCTGTATGCATGGCATACCCAGGTAACCTACTACAGTACCTTCTCCAAAACACGCAAGAACACATGAGATTCAAAAGCTGTCAACGCCGCCATATTCTGGGATTAAATTTTTATTCCAACACATCTTTGTTATTTTCTTGTTATATCACAAATGCATTTCCACTGTAGAGCCTAGCAAAAAAATCATGTAAGGCCTATGGCATTACAGTGATTGCATCACATTTGTTCATATAAAGCACTGCAAAGACTTGAAGAGAAGATGAAGAGTGTCACACCATTTATCCGCCACGGAAGAAGGTTTTGTCTGATGTTGAGGGCAGTTGAAGATGAAGGACATTGAATGAAGTACTGCTTATATAATCTAGAACAACCGAAGAAACCGCCCTGTCTGTATTTCTCTTTTGCTCCCTGCACTCTCTCTGAAGGGTAGATGTTATCTCTTATTATATGGTGCTAATGGACTGCCTGTGTACAAACTTAAGGCACAGCATAATAAAACATATGTAAGATAACCACACACACATACACACAAGCTTGCGTTCCAGTACCGCAGTGTTGCCACAGGACACAACTGTCCTTTTACATTTTACATTACCTTTTACATTGTCTCTTGTAAAAACAAAATACCAAGCAGTATCCCAGGTATGACAAGTTGAACATTTCATGTCCGTTTTGTGACTTAATAGCAGATTCTTTCTATTGAAATGCTCTTGCTGGAGCTCTATTTATGTCTTTCAACACTTCTTAGCTGTATATGGACATTTGTCTTTGTATGCAAGATGGTTTGTTATGTGCCTGTGTGTGTCAACAGAATTACTTCAGAAGGTGGTGACTGACATGGGGTCTGTTTCATACGCCGCATGTGCATGTCTGAACAAAGCCAACCACATAAAGAACAAACCTTGAATCACATCAGCACACAGAAATGCACAAACCCAAATCACAGTTTTCAGCTGTTATTAATACCACTGAACTGAGTTAATATTGTCTTTCGCATACAATGACAGGAACGTGGGGTTTTATTATTCCAAGCATCTTGGATCATTTTCTTATTCATTGATTTTGCACTATACTTAGAAAGCCAAATTGTACTGACAAGCATGAGTATTATGGCTTGTGTAATACTCTCCTTAACCAATATAAAAATATTAAAGCTTGAACAAAGGTTTAAAATAGTAAGGAAATAAATGAGTGGATACTACAGACAAAACCCATGAGTCCCATGTCTTATATTTTGAATGTTTTATATATTAGTGCAAAAACTTTGTTGCTTGCGTATGTTGTTAATATACTGTATGATGTTACAGGAACAATATGAGGCTTATATGAAATTGTAAGGTACTTACAAAGTGCTGCCATCTCTTTGGGTAGGTCTGCCCCAAATCGTCCAAATAGACCGCCATTCGCCAGAAGATCGAAGGGGGAGTTGTTTCTCATTGAATTAAAGGCAAAGGGGTAAAACCCTGTCATGTGACTTCTAGGCCTCTCCCTGTTGGTTGCCATTTTGACAGCGACGTTCTCCCAGTGTGGATTAAAGGTCCTGTTGCGAGGTGAATAATCCGTGTCTCTAAATGTATGCGTCTCTCTTGAATGCTTTGAAAAGAAGCTACGTGCGACAATCATACATCCGTCTGAAACATTTGTTGCGCTTGCCACTGCATTGATGTAAAGGTAAGTTGAACCTGGCAATCATCCCAAACAAGTGCCTGCAAAAGAAAACACAAGAGAAAGATAAAAAACAATAAATAGTACCGTAGCTTGCATTAGCAATAAATATGAAGTTATAATAAATTAAAACCAGCTTGAAATGCCTTTCCAAAAGGTCATCATTTCTATTGGATTGTAAACCACATATTCTATGAATGGGATTTGGTGTGCAAGGGAATAAAATCTATTTTTGGTCATTTAAATGAAAGAAAAAGAGACTACAAACCCAAGCTTGACTTAAAAACACCATGGCTCAAACTAAACCGGTAATTACTTTAACCGATCCATTTTCACCAATTGACAATCAACCCATGAGATGCAGGACTGATGTTTGGATTTGGATTATTTTGAATGACTGAATTCAAGTAAGACATTATATCTGAAGAAATATAAAGGCCAAACATAATAATAACCAAACAGACATGAAGTCATTTGGATTAGACAGAACTGTTGTGAATGAAAATGAGAGCCAGCAAACAGATGAAATGAGGGAGAGAAATAGAGCCTCTTGTTTGGGCATTCATTTGAACGGCCTCCAAGCCATGAAGTGATTCCAGGCGATGCCATATGATTTAAATCAGAGACGCTACTCAATAAAGCTGTCTCTGTTCTACAGCCACATGCCCAGGGTGGAGGGCATTCAACAAACCTCCTCCTTCTTCCTCCATCAGGACTTGATGGAAAGTTCCAGAACACAAATCCATAAACGGAGAAGCTGGCTTTCCACATTTGAATGAATTTTGTTTCTTAACTGATGTACACGACTGTAATACATTATATTTAAAAAGCGCAATGTTGACATTTAAACTTCTTGATGTGTTCTGCATACAATCGTTTTAGAGTGTCACATAATTAATGTTAAACATTTTACATTCTAAGGTACTTCAAACATTTTATCAAGGACACCTGTGACACAAAGTGAGAAGCACAAAGTGTACCGTTCTTACAAACTACAAACACACAAAGCTTTTCTTCTAAAAACACATTCTGTCTCTCTCTCTTTTAATTGCAGTGTGTCGCTGCGTTCACTTGGAACAGGACTGCAGTAAACTCTTCCACATGTGGGGCCTTAACAAAACAGCCAGGTTTCAGAAACCACCATCAGCCAATCCAGCTCTGATCATACGCACACAAACACAGAGATATTAACAAAACTACACAACACAACACCTTCTCATTTACTCTTGTGGCTGAGATATATGACCCATTTGAATTAGCCAAATCTCAATTACTGACATCATTTTCATCCATCCCTCTTTAACTCGCATGGTTTCATTGTCAGTAGTGTATTCGTCTCATTCAGGAGGACAGTTTCATGATATTTTCAACAGCGTGATGAGACGAACAATGAAAGGGAAAAGACGAACATAAAATACAACAATGAGGATGTGATTTCAGAAAGAGAGAATATATGCATAAGATATGCACGACTGAAAGGAAGCATGAACAATTGAACAAAATCATACTCGAACAGTCAAAAGAGAAAAAGTCATTTGAAATTAAATGAATTAAAGAGGGAAAAGTAAAACCAGGACTGAAACATTCATTAATTAGATACACATTGGGCATAAGAGGAGAGGACAGAAGTCTACTGTGAATGTGTGTGTTGGGGTGCTAAGAGTAAATGAGGTCCTGCAGCATATAAAATCCAAGAGTTTTATTTTCACCAGTTAAATGGCAAAATAATGGGTTTCCATGTTTTACCGTACAACCTTTATAATCTATACACATTCACGTGCATTTAAACCCCCTCAGAGGGGTCTGCACGCTCTCCAGTGGCCCACCGTCGGGTGTACACAAAAGTGCCTGTGTGCACTGTGCCTGAATGCTTCCTTTATTGGTCCTGGCAGGGAACGCTCAGTTTAGGTCTGTGCTCATTTGCAAGGGTGAATGGAGAAAGGTGCTTCTGCATCACTACCTTTTTACTCTGATGACTATGATGGCATTGAGAAATATCTACCTTATATGAGCTAAAGAGAATAGAATAGAATAGAATAAAGATAAAGAAAATAGAATATAGAAAATAATAGAACAGATTCTTTCTAGATGATCAAATGATTCTTTATGCTTCGTAAGACCGAGCAAATAAGGGTTTAGAAAACCTGTTCCCCCTTATTTTCCTTCTTCAGGTGAGTGCATTAGTTTCTATAAGGCATTCATACTAGAGAACTGAGAATATAAAAAGCTTTATAAATTGTTAGACTTTAAATGCCCTTCCACTTCTAGGTTATCATGGGGCTTACTATAGCTACTAAAACCAAACATATGATTTACAAACCCTTGAGCATGTCAACTTTACATTTATTTATGCTTTTATTCAAAGCGACTTACAAATGACTATGACTTCAATGCCTGGACAAATTCATGCCACTGGCAGCTTGGCAATGATCAACCAAACAAACAAACACTTGTTTCCCACTTTCTCATACAGCTTAAGGGTTTGGCATTACAGACAACAGCTATATATATATATTGAAAAGGTCATTGGAAATCATTCATCTTCAATGCCAGATTTGAGGTAACATGAATATCAGCTACCAGCGGCAGAATTGAACTGATATTGACTTCATGCCGTAGTGAGATGTACTAAAGGGTTTAACAGTCATAAAGTGCCCGAATGACAGGTGGAGTAGACAGATATTCTTGTCGTAGTGGGAAACAGATGACTTTGGTTTGCGTTGAAGTCCAGTAACCCAACTTTGCTAACATTTGATCTAAAAGTGCAGTAAATTATCAATACATTTCCTTTGATCAAGTGCCCAATGAGAAACAAATACATTTTTGTCATGGTAATGCAAAACGTGGACACACTATATATACAAAAACATTTCATATAATGTAACCTACCTATTGTGGACATAAAATATTGTGTTGTTAAATTGGATTTATGTTTAGACACTAGCTGGGACATAAAAGTGGGATCACAGTCCTCTGGTCTCTGGCTAAAAGAAACATGCAACGCTTAGCTATTCTTGTAGATGTTCTACTGTTTTTATGCTTTTGTTTATCCGTTCTTTTCATTACCACATCTAAAATTAAGCAGTTTTACAGTGAAAAGATGTAATTATTTGTGAAGTAAACACATAGTTTCACATAAGCCACATACATTTTGAATACAAGCCAGAGACCATAGAAAGAAATAAAGTGTCTTTTCACTGAAATCCTTATAAAACACCCAAATTTAGTAGGAACATTTCATTAGCTATAAAATGGCACTTTGGACCTAAACAGACACACCTACTGTATAATAAACGTATGGAGAAATAATGAGATAAACTTTTGGCTAACACAGCAGACACAAACTTCAACTTCAGTGTTAAATGTCTGTGGAATATTCGTCAATGTAAGACAATATTACACCATTATACCACACAGTATGTCATAACCTGGCACAGAATGCCATGAAATCATCAAAAAACATTTCTCTATAAATGAACATGTGGAAATGTTCAGCAGTCATAAAGCGCTTTCTGCGGATTTTAGCGCCGTTGCTCGGGCACTACACCTCAACAGTAAGCATTTGTTCATTTGAAGCAACTTGTTTGTGTCAATTGGAAAGGGGACCTTCATAAAAGTCTACCTCAGTACCTGATCGTGGCCATGTATGACGCACATGCTCGCATTGCTCCAGGTTCGAGACAGCTCGTCTTTGATGTGTGTTAATGAATGTGTGTTTGGCACCTCCATCAAGAGCCCTGCAGTCTCCCATGAGAAACTGTGAACAGCCACAAAGGCGAAACATGTCTGGAAAAACATGAACTCTGAGTGAAAATAATTGCGTCGCTGAAATATAAGCTATAAATCAAGGTGCCTTTAGGGAGGTTGTGAACTTCAAACTAAAAGATGTGGTGCCTTAAAACACTGACATATTAACACATATGCAAGGCAGGCGCGCACACACACACACACACACACACATTTACAGACTCACCACATACAGATGGCCGTTATTGTATACAAGCGAGCACGTGTCACATATTTCACAACCAGATTGTTTAAATGGCAATGCAGGTGTGCGACAACACGTGCGCGCATAATAAACAAAATTATTTCTACTGGTCATCTGTGAGGATTATAGATAAAGATGTTTAGCTGAAATCATTCATATTTGACTAGTTTTACAGTTTCACAGTTAAAGACTTTTTCTAAAGATATATTTTCTAAAGCCCAAAAAATAATCTGTACTGGAATGCAAATTGTTCCAGCTATGAAATCTCAATTTCACTACTTTCTCTGATTAATAAATGAATCCACAGCCGATTCTTTACATCATCATTTTGCGTTTTCAAAAAGAGCGTAATGTTTTTGTAATAAAATGAATACTGAATCCAGCCTGAATATGAAACAATGGTGCCGTTATATTGAACAGACCCTGCAGATTGACCCCAGGAGTTGAAAGGTTGTGGCTGAGGTCACTTCTTAGCGCCTAAAGCAACGAGTACGGGTCAGAGGTCAACTCCTAATTGAGACTGTGCCCAGGTACTGGCACACACTCTGCACATAGTGAGTTAAATGACATGTGTGAATTATATATGCATATGTGCAATACTATGCATTCTGTGAGAGAACTGCTTTTAAACAATCGTCAACTTCTGCCTGACAATCTCATACAGTATTTTAAGTTTCATCAATGTACATAGTAAAAATAACATTGCAATATTACAGTCTATTTTAATACCATATGTACAGTAACCACTGCCTAACTGTATGTATATAAAAAAAATGATTGTGGCTGTGTGTCTATGTACTACGCTAGCATTCAATCCTGTCAACATAGACAATTTTTATATCTTTACATTTGTTGATCTGTATGTGTGTGAGAATGACAGGGCAGTGTGTGTTCTGTTCTTATTGTATAAGCCTGACATCTGTTTAGATTTAACTTGGCAGATTTCTCTAATAAGCTACATGTAAACTGTTTTTAAAATTCCAAATGGTTCAAGTCACTTGCTTTGTTCTTCTCAGCACCTCGGCCAACTAGAGATTTTCTCTTTTTTCACTTTTCTCAATATCCTTTTTACAAACTGACATTTGAAATCCACTGTGGACGCTGTAGCAGTATAACAGTGACATAGTGGCAAACAATACGGCCAACATTCCAGCAAAACTTCTGCATGGATTCTACCTGTCCAGATTCCAGGTGGTACAGGACGGTTTGTGTGTGCAGAATAAAAGAGAAAGGTGGCCGTTTTGAACAGCCTAGTGTTGACAGACAATCGGAGACGGTGAGCAGCAGACAGACAGATGGCATTTTTTGCCCAAAGGAACTGTCATTCACAAATATCAAAGAACAATAGATAAAAGAGGGAGGTGCACGTAAAGTATTTTGACACAGAATTCTCTCTCTCTCTCTCTCTCTCTCTCTCTCTCTCTCACACAAACATGTGCAGCTAGACTAGACGAACAACATCATTCGTCAGGTGAGACGCCACTGACCTTGAACCATTGAGCTGACAGATTGACAGATGAGCTAAACGCACACGCAAACATGCCCGAATTATTGTCCTCATGTACGCGGAAAGAAAAAAACATTCTGTTTATAAACTATTTCAAGGTGTGTTTTAACCATCCAGTGTTTATTTATGAACATTAGCAGATTAACCGAAATGATAGTGATTGTGGTTTTAGGGCATGGCTTTTAACGTAAATGAAGATGCTATAAAATAATGTATTGTAAGTACAATTAAATTAAGTACATTCAAGCCCAGCATGGATGTAACCAGTAGTAAAAAACACGTCTGTAGATACATACAAATACACAAGCAAAGTTAAGAAAAGTTTTAAAAAATATCTTAAAATTCACCACAGTAAGTATACTTCAATTTTGCTACTTATATTATACATTAATATGACATTAACATCTATGTGCATTTCTCTCTCCCTCCCTTTGGAGACATGTTTGCATTATAGATTGCAAACCAGCTCAAACTTTTTCACTACAAATGTTACAAAATATTACAAAAGAGTACAGTAGCACAATAAACATGCACCTTCTTAATACATAATTTACTTTTTTCGCGTGTACGTTTTTGTATCAAATTTGTAAATATGCTTTGCTTTCCATGCTTCATATCCTATGAGGTAATAATAATCATTTTTAATAATGTAAAAAGAAATAAAAGACTTTTTTCCTTAGTAGTAAGTATTTTGACAAACCTGTGATTTTGAGTGGAATATTTATCAATCAATCATACATGCTATATATGAATAGAGCTAATTCCATATGTACATAAAACCACAGGTTTGTAGTTTGTATAGTAAAAGGTTTTGTTGAATAGTTTTTTCCAGAACTAAATAAGCACATATCTGGAGAGTCAAAGAGTTTGTGTTAGCCAAAGTCTTAAAATACCATTTGTAAAGACTAAAATGATCACAGGGTTGTACTACGTGTTCTTTTATGAATTTCTAGAAATGCTGAATGGCGGTAAGACTGCGTTTAAGTTGACCATATGGTTCTTTTAAGTATAAAAAACTAAATTCTGGGTTCTTAAAATGCCAGGTTCCAGTACCTTGTATATTTTGAAGAGGGGATCTGAATAACAGGTATAGTAGAGTCATTCTTTGTTGACCTCGCTCCGTGTACAAACACACTCCATGTTTCCTGTAAGGAAGCATCAGTGATCCTCATGCAAGCGGAACGTCATTCACAACATTCAAATCAGCTTGTTTAAATGTTGCCATTGAATTTGGATAATTGCCCTGCTGTTTAAGGTGTTAACCTGGCCTTTATAGAGGAGCAAAGACAAGGTCTGATCAGTCAAATTTGTGTGATTAACAAATGTTTTCATCCAATATGAGAAGCAATCTCCAACATGACTGCTACCGACACATTTGCTTGCGTTTTGATTAGAAGATGGTCTAGGAATCTGATTTTGCATATGAGAGTGATGTATGTATGTCTGTTTATGTAGATGTAAAGGTCATGAGAGAAATTAGAATATCATTACAGCAGTCATTGAATTGTTTTTGTCATCGGAACGACTGCATATGCGTGACAGGTACATGTATGTATCTAAGAAAGCAGAGAAAAAGACTTTGCTGACACCTGACATTACTATTTAACACGCAATACATCTTTTAGTTTAATGTTGCTATGTTGCACAAACCTCAGAATTCATGTAAACAAAGGTTTGCGTATCAGTGAAGTTCTGAGAACTTCAAGTGGTTTATCAGTTCTGAGCATCTGGCTGAACTTGTTGATATCATCAATGTCTCAGTAAGAACCTGATGATCTTGATAAGAACTTTTCTGTTGACGGCCACCAGTTCACCTCTTTGAGGTGCTTCTTTCAGTTTAGTGATATTTAGCAGCTAATACTGTACTGTTTTTAAGCAGGAGGATTAACAAAACTGAGCCAAAACAGTGAGTTTTGCTTTCACTTTAATGTCACGGATAGAGTTTTTTACTTTGCAAACGCAGCAGTGAACAGTATGTACCGGAATTACCTGTACAAACAACAATCTATTCGATGCGCTTCCACACACATTTATTCTTTCTCCGACATGTCTCTCTCATTCCTATGAGAACGGCTCTACATTAGGAAAAAAGCTGTAAAAAGTCCTCTCAGTATTTCAACGTCATCCGTATAAAATGGCAACGATTAAACATACCTGATGTGATGATCCTGGCGGACAGATGGAGAGACAGAGTTGAACCAAACAGACGAGTGAAGCTCAGTTGACTCTCTCTGAATAAAGAAGCCTGTTGCATTCTGCCTTCTCTTTCCTTCACCCCCACACTCCCTCTACCTCCTCATTCGCTCTGCGGCTCTGCCGTTTCTGCCCTCCCTTTTTCAATCAGACATTCTCTGCCATGCAGTGAAAACTCTTGTTCTCCTAAATACAGTAACGTTCTGTCTTATTTTACTAGTTTTCAATCTTCACTCCCTCTGTTTTCCTCTCAGAAATCGTTACACTCTTTAATTCAAAAATACAGCTCCGGTCATGCGATACATCAAATATACAGGGCTTTTTTTAGAAGCCGCAGAATGCCTGTAGGGATGGAAAATCAAGGCCAGAAAGCTTAAATTTCCCTCTTTCTGCCCCCGCCGCTGCCATCTGCCTCTATACTTCTGCTCCTATAGCATCTCTCCAGCCCCCCTTCATAACCTCCCACCTTCTTTAAGGTATCAATTTCTACATCCTATTATCCTTCTCTTTCTCTCCTCACATTTGCTTTTTAAACAGCTTTCTCTGCTTTTCTCTTCTATGTGATTATTTTCATACCATCCTACTTGTCTCCCCTTTTTTCCAAAACAAAATATTTAATGTGCACTTCCTGTGTCTCAGACAAGCAATGAATGGTATTACGCACATGCGCAAACACACACACACACACACACACACACACACACACACAAAACAAATATCATCACTCATCAGACATGCAACATACGCACCCTTGCATAGTGCTCTATGGGAATATCATGATCAATGTGGTTTTAAGCTGTTTCTGGATGATGAACTCTGTGGACACTGCAGTCCAAAAGTTGACTGTTCTGAGATTCTTTCTGTTGCCATGTTTTCTTTCCAGACACTGAACCTCTGTAGATACATGTCGATACATGACTATAATGTAACAACCTATATGACATATACGTTTCAAACCCCAGTTGGGCACAGAATGCTTTTCTTTTTTCTGCAGAACACAAAAGATGATATTTTAAAGAATGTTGGTACATGAACATGAACAACGGTGGTACCCATTGACTCGCATTGGTTTTGTGTCCATGCAGTAGAATTGAATGGGTGCTGCCATTGTTTGGTTACCAACATTCTTCAAAAAGTCAAACAGGTTTGAAATGACAAAATCTAGGTGACATTTCATTAGATCAATAAAGAAGATTTTTAGCAGAAAGCACAGTCCTGTGGGATTTCTAAAGTGCAGGTTCTGAGATTTCAAAAAGCATATACAGTATATTTAACAAAAAAGTAAATCCATGCGACTCCTGGTAACATATCGATGTCTTGTAAAGAGAATCGATCAGCCTTTGTTAAAAACTGAACGCTATTAGATGTACTCCATAGCCTCTGCCAAAAGTGAAATCTTCTTGTGGTGTTTGGTGGCAGTTGGTCATGCACAGTCTCACAGGTGAATGGACGTTTGGCTTGTTGACAGTGGAGAGGAGGACACTTGAATTGTTCATAAAAAGGGTGCAAAGATAATAATGCTTGGGGTTATAAAATGTAATATTGTACATTTCTGATAATTTTGCGGATCCGTGTGAACGGGGACCGGTTTGGTTGTTGTCTATAGAAACTTTACATGGGCTATATAAAATCATTATCGACATGGAGCAAGCATAAAATATGTAGCGAGATAAAGAGAGAAAAAGCCCTTCAGCAGGCTATAAGCAATGTTGAGGAAACTCTCCAAACCTGTGTGTTTGAACCTTTGTTCTGTTTTGACCCACAGATTTACATATTCTGTCAGTCTATTACATCTGAAAAGAGTGCCTCACATTTGCGTGTCCAAATCATTTATATGGCTGATTAGAGCCAAACAAAAGGAAGAGATCAAAGACATGAGTGACCAATAAAAATCTATCAGAAATGCAAAGAGATCATTCACACATAAAAAAAGAAAAGAAAGGCTATAGAAGACAATTATGTCATATTGAATCACGTTCATATTCTTTCTAAGCTGCCTAAAGAAATTCTTTATTCATTAACTAAAAGTCCAAAAGAAAAACTTTGATTTAAATATGTAGACATATTTTTGTCAGGTATTTTCTTCAATAATGATATAATGGCGCTGCTTTCAATGAGATCTTTGGTTATATGGCACACGCCTGAAGTTTGACAGACATATATGATTAAGTTCAGTTTGTTTAGGCATATAAGAATGTGGCATGCTTGAATCCGCACAAAATTATGCCCTGAATGAGGTGGTCTCAACCAACTTAAAAAAAACAAACTCTGGAGCGATTCACTTGTGACCTGAAAGCAATCCGACCCAATGGACCAAAGCACAAGTTTGTTTATAATGGGTATGTACATTGATTGAAAAGCAGAAGTGTGTGTTTTGCAAATGTGACCCTGGATCACAAAACCAGTCTTATGTGTCAATTTTTTGAAATTGAGATTTTTACATCATCTAAAAGCTGAGTAAATAAGCCTTTTATTGATGTATGGTTTGTTGGCATAGGACAAGATGTTTAGAGTTTAAACCCCCAGTCTCCAGTAAGACAATGGCAAGAAACCAAAACTCCACTATAAGTGTACATGTAAGTGTGTATAAGTGTAAAATAAGTATTGAACAAGTCAACATTTTTCTCAGTACATATACTAAAGATGCTTTGTGTAATAAAATAGAAAGACACAGTTTGTACAAAAGCCTTTGTTGGTAAGGACAGCTCTTATATTTAGAAACTATAGTCTCATGCATTGCTCAGGTGTGATTTTGGCCCATTCTTCTACATAATTGACTTCAAATCTTAAAGGTCTTCTATGATCTTTAATTATTTACATAGATTTTCTATGGTCTCTATTAAGGCATCCAAAGAGTTACATTTTGGTCTCATCTGACTAGACTATATTCTTTTTCTTTCTCTTTGCCCATTCCATTTTATTACACACAACTTCCTTGTTTTGTTTTACTTAGGTTATTACCGACATCTGGTGAAAATTTTATGTCAACAGCACCTTTAGAAATATCTTTACTGAGAAAAAAATATTTATAATAAATATACGTGTTCAATACTGATTTACCCGCTGTATGCGTAAGTGTGAAAAAAACCTTGGGAGAGGCCAGATTAAACCGGGAGGACCAGTTCTCCACTGGCATATTAAAGCAGCTCTATGTAGTTTTTTGACATTAAAATAATGTCTCTAAAATGATTTGAGTGGTAGAAGAACACTTAACAGGAAGAATTTTACTTGCGTTGCTACCAGAGCAGGCTCCTAGCGGCCAAAACCAGACCTTGTAACTTTGGTGTCTGGGTAGCCCCGCAAGTCTCCAAACCAATGCAATGGCAGAGCCAGCAAAGAAACTAAAGAGGGTTTCGTCTGAGGAAGCGAAGAAAAGAAAAAGAAAAAGAGTGATCGGACATGAGCCCGATCACGAATTAATATTGGACGGGCTTACACTCGGTGGCACAAACTAAAAGAAGCAAAGGGTTGCAAAACGAACAGGGATCTAGCCTTCCTAATGCTGGATTTGTAAGTGATATATTTACATTTTATTTACTTTCCTGCACCTTTGAGTTTATTTGTTATTAGGCAGTTTTCAGGTTGTTCATAGGCGCACTACTAGTTCACAATTTATAACCGCAAGGTAGGCAATAGATAGATAGGTCTCGATAGGTTTCTATGTTTACTTCCTTTGTTTATCTTATGTTTCCCTTTTTCCTATATATATATATATATATACATTTTATATAAAGTTTCCATATTGTATGTCTCACAATCTCTCTCAAAAAAGTCAAAGTTGATATGAAACGGAAGTTGCAATAGTGTGTTCCAAATTGTGATGTTTATCTGATTGTAACGTTTTCTTAAATGAGTAAAATGTAGGGTGGGCTTAATTTCGACCTTTGGAAATTGATTGGATTGTATGAAGCTGAAAGCCTGGCCAATGGACAGTCAGTATAGAGCAGTCAAATTCAAATCTTACCCTGGAGGTCCGGAGCACTGCAGAGTTTAGCTCCAACCCTAATCAAACACACCTGAGCAAGCTAATCAAGATCTTCAGCATCCCTAGAAAATCACATAGAGGCAAGTTTAATGGGGTTGGAGCTAAACTGTGCAGTGCTCCGGACCTCAGGACAAGACATATGTCATGGAGAGTCTGGAGGGGGAAAGGAAATTTCAGCTTTTGATAACCACACAAATAAATGACTTGTAATAAACACTGCAATATTACATAAAAAATAAGAATTGTCCATTTAAATTTCATGGTGACTTTATATTGATCTTAGACCTTTGGACCCACATGTTAATTTGCAGAGTATATTACTGTAATAAACGTTCTTACAGACTTTATTGTAGGTATCAAGTGATATTATTATATAGTGGTGTAATTTAGGGATATAAGCATATATCTTAAATATATAAATATGAAAGAATGAAAGAAAGAAAGCAAGGGAAGCAAAGGGAAAAAAGAGTACGGTTGAGTGAGTTTGTAGAGAGTTTGGAAGTGAGTGCAGAAGAAACCGCAGAAGAATGGATTGAGCTTGAGGCTGTGTGTGTGTGTGTGTGTGTGTGTGTGTGTGTGTGTGTGTGTGTGTGTGTGTGTGTGTGTGTGTGTGTGTGTGTGTGTGTGTGTGTGTGTGTGTGTGTGTGTGTGCGTGTGAGAGAGATAGAGAGAAACATACGGAGCAGGCTTTAATCAACAGCAAATTGTCTTTAATGACCTCACTACACAATCCACACAGATTGATGTCTTGTGATGTTGTGTGTCAGCATGTCTGCATGTGTTTTAGCATATGTATCAACATAATTTTATGCATGCACACAAATAACAACACAAAAGAGGACGTACGCACAGATGTACAGCAGAACATAAACACAGATTAAACTCAAGTCTGAAGCATATGCGCACTCAGGGGCAAGCGCACAAAGAACACACTGTGCTGCTTTTAAAGAGACCTGGCAAGAACAAGAGGAGAAAATGACATAGAAAGAGAGAGAGAGTTTGCAGAGTTTTCGTTTTGGGTTATAAAGTAAAGCACACATACTAAGTAATGAAAGAGCTCATTCATTGTGCAGATACCCAAATGTGCAGTAACGTCTGCATTTCAACTGCTCTTAAAACACACGCGTGCACGCACAAATTCATTCATGCATGTTGACACAAGGCCATCATATACAAACATAAGCATACATGAAGGTCAAGCATCATGTAGATACAAATGTGTGCATATCATGTTAAGATGCACAGACCCCTCGCCAATAGTGTTTAGAACACAGTGACTACTTTGATTAGTGCTGTTTGCCCATACAACTGACACTTGCCCACCTGCAAACATGCACCGCTGCAACTAGTTTAAGTGCGTGTTGTTTCAACTGAAGCACACATATTTGGTTAATTGTCATGTGTTTTATACGTTGGTAGTATAACAGAGCATTTGAATTTTTTTTAAATTGCTTAAACACAATTTTTGAAACTATGACTCTACACACAAACTGCAAAACATCACACACACTTTGTTGAAAACTATTTTTGCAAAGTAACTCTACACACAAAGAGGGTTTTTTTTCTGCTTAGACACTAAAAGTGATACTTGAGGCTCACTCAGTGAAACCATTCACCCATTTACCTAATCTTTAGATCAAGTGTGCTAAACTGAAAACACATTACATGCTTTAAACTCAATTTGCTATTGTAAAACAATCTTTTTGCAAAATTCTGAACACAGTGCTTTAAATTAGACATAACATTTAAAATCAACAGCGCTTGTGTTTCATTGGGAAAATACTGACATGAAGAATTCTACACTCATTTACAGACACTAACTTATTTGTTTACTTATATGTAGAACGAAGGACAACGGTGATGAAGGGAGGATAGAGACAGAATGCACAATATTTTTTTATTACAGTAACAAGCATATTTTTCATTTTTGTTTACAGTACTGTATCTTCAGATGTATTTGTTTTGTTTGTTACTGTTGATCACTTAGTCAAACACAATGAAAATACAATGTTTTCAGAATGAAATATTCCCCCCGCATTTCTTTTTATAGTGAACATCTGTACTGAATACACATACATAGTGTAGGCTAAATATATTGTACTTGTACTGTAAATGTACGTGTGTGTGTGTTATGGCAAACTCCTGTGCACACTGAACAAGAAAAAGACAGAAGAGACTAATGTTTTTAATTTTTCACATCTGTGTGTAGTTTGCTGTGTATGTGTAGAATTATTTTATGTTTGTGTGTAGAGTTCAAATAGTTTGGAACAAGATGTGTGTGTGTGTGTGTGTGTGTGTGTGTGTGTGTGTGTGCGTGCGTGCGTGCGTGCGTGCGTGCGTGCTATTGGTGGTGGTATATGGTCATAGTTTCAAAAATTGTGTGTAAGCAATTATTGTAAGCAAAATTACAATAAACATCATACTCAATGCTTTTACACTCTGTGTTACATTAACATTGTGCATATTCCCGCTAATATGAGAAAAGTGAGGGATTTTCAAATATTTGCCAGAAAGCAACACGTCCAGTATAAAGCATCTTTGACATAAAGACAGCAGCTCTTTTTAACACTTCAAAATATGAATCTGTAATGGAATTTGTAATGAATAAATGTTCGTGTGAATTTGTAGGTTGTGAATTGTATAAAAACAAATGATTCTTAATAGAAAACGATATCGTCGCCCTAACCCCGTCTCTTTACCATCACTGACAAGCGGATTATATTAAATCACAAATGAGATCATACAAATTCATTGGAATTAGTCACCTCATACAAATTGCTATTAGATTGTGATGGCCTAGCAAATGCCCAAAACACTTTTTTCATCAGAAAATGTACAAATCTCATTTCAGTTTATAATGCACGTATGGGTGTGTGTAGCCGTGTGTGTTACACAATTACGTGTATTTAGTTGGACATAAATGTTTCTTAAATCAGCCAATGATGTCATCATGAACCTGCCATGAACTCCCGTCTGTCAACTGCTATTACTGTCTCACTGCTGTCTGCTTTGCAGTAGTTTTCTGGCTTTTTCTTCTCTCCCCATTTTCCCTCATTTAAGCCTCCACTAGTTTCCATTCCTCTGTAATGGAACAGCTATTTTCGCTCGAGTCGCCTCACAGTCGAGAGAAAGCTGCTCACCACAGTCTCTCTCTCTGTTTTTACTCTGCTTTTTTCTTGCGTTTCTTCTTTCATTTTCTTCTTCTTTCATTTTTCTCTCAGTTATTCCCACAATGATTGCATTCCCATAAGTTTGTAGCTATGCCAAAATGTGCCAGGTTGTTCTGATTAAGACAGACTTCATAAAAGTGTTTCAAAAATCAACATTTAATGGTGCTGGTGTGCTTAGGGTTAAGGAAAGGAGGAGTGGAAAAGCAGTTTGGTGCACATATGGAAACAATTGTAACGTTTCCACCAGGAGCACTGCTTTAAAATCACAGCTAGAGAGACGCTGTCCTTTAATCCATTACTTCATTAAACAATGTCTCATGCTTTAATGTTAAGAATCGGACTACTGAATTGACTTTAAGGTGATGTGTGTCATTTTCGGGTGTTAAAAAATCTCATATCCCAGATTAATGTGCAGAGTAAATTGTAAATGAACCATTCATTGGCTTAAAAAAACACTTTGGTTCTAAAACGTAGGCTTGTGTTTCAGGACGGGCAAACAAATCCAAATTCAAAGAACATGAGCATCCAAAACCAGACACAGGCAGCATCTGGAGTTAAGAATGAAGTCCGACACATCTAGTCAGGCGATAGAGACCTCTAGTGGTAAGATGAAGATAGTACAGAAAATATATACCAGAAAATAGCGTAAAATGCAATGTGTATCCACACTGTAAAAATGTTTTGGGGATTGTAGTCAGCTGAACTTAATTTAGTACATTAATCCAATGGTTTTGTCCAATCTTGTTGAGTTGACTCAATTATGTAAGTTAAATTGTGCATGTTAAATGTTAAATTGGTGAACATTAGGGATGTCGAGTGAATAATCGCGATGTATTCAGTAACATATACATACATGCATATATTTAAGAAAAATATAAAATATTAAAATGAATAAACATTTTAATATATTTTCAATTACTGGTAAATATAAATAAATAAGCTACATCTAAATAATTTCTGAAATTAATATATATAGGCCTACATGTATGTGTATGTTTTTATGAACACAAAATTAATATGCACATTACACAGACATATATTATGTAAACAAACCTTTATTCTGAATGTGATTCATCGTTTGACAGCCCTAGTGAAAATAAAGAAAACTCCTTAATGACCTGTGTAAGGCAGATTTGTGGGCACCCATAGGAAATGAATGGGAAATTATTATAATTCAGAGCATTCTTTTATTTGTTCAATAACCATTAATAAAACCAACACAATGCAGAACATACATACACAAAGATGAAGGGGTGAGCCTACACAACATTCTCAATGTGACTCACACACATGCACACACACATCCATAAGCAAAGAACTAAATGGGCCTATAACAGAGCATTTTTTTATTTGATCACATATAAACAGTCACTCACACATACACAAACAAAAACTTGAATGAGCCAATAAATGAGCAATTTATTTTCCAATTTTGCCAGTCTGCCACTCTGCAGAGCCCAAACATACAACAAAGTCCCACAGCAAGATATGTTTCTGTTTCCAGACCAAACATGGCTACTGCTATCTTTGTGCCAGTTAAGTTTTCACTTCATATTGTAGCATCACAATGACGAAGAGGTTTAGTGTAGCAGAGGCCCTGGATTACTTTACTGAATTATTGTTCGGTGGATTGTACATTGTTTATTTGTTAGTTATTGAATTGTGATGTTTATTGTCAGAAATAAATGATTACTCTGTCCCCTTAGGATGTTAAGTTTGCTACAACATTAGTTTATAGATTTCAGCCTATGCAAGCAGTAAGTAGTACAGCCATTGAAATTAAATGTATAGGCTAACTGCTGTTTTGATTAGATCAGGTCACTAAAAACAAAAGTTGGACTTATTTTGAGGGTTTTCATGATTTTAATTAGAAGAATGAAGTTTTCTTATGAAAGTCATGTTTTTATGAAGAAAAAAAAACATAAAAATGTTTTCTTTTATATTCAAATGAATTGAGTAAATGGAGTAAATAAGGTTAAAAAAATCACAAAATAAATGCATATCTTGAAAGTTTTAACATTAAAAAAAGATAGTGTTATGACATTTATGTAAAATAGAAAAGGAATCACAAGTGTCAAAATTTGTCCACTAACAGCAGATTAGTACAGTTGGAATTAAAGGTAAAAAGTTGCATTGTTGCATTGGTGTGTTTGGAGTATGAACTAAGATCAGCTTTGAGAAGAACTTAAAGGTCCAGTGTGTAGTTTTTTTGGAGGCTCTGTTGACAGAAATGCAATATAATATCCATAACTATATGTTCGGAGGTGTATAAAGACCTTACCTAATGAAGAGTTATGTTTTCTTACCTAAGAACGAGCAGCTTTTATCTACATACACCGCGGGTCACATTACATAAAATTCGCCAAAATTCGCCACAAACTGCTCTACAGAGCGCGTTTCGTAAATATGTTATCTCTTTTGGAAAAGAAGCGAAAACGTGATGACATCTAAATCCTCTCACGGCCTCCGTAGTGCTTCAAATGGGAGGGAAAGGGGTGGAGTGAGCGGTTGGTTGCAATTTACAACTTCATCGCTAAATGCCGCTAAAATATTCCACACAGTACCTTTAAAGGTTCACCCAAAAATGAATATTCTGTCTTCAACTTAAATAAATGTCTTTGTTCTGTTGAAATGAGAAATATAAACAGAAAATAAAAATGGGTAACACCATCAAACTAGACAAAAACAGTAGCACAACCCACAGTTGGCCACCCGTAAACTAAGAACCACAAAGATCTGTCATGTTGCTTTTATTCATAAAGCGCTTCATGACAAACACCTTTCTTACCTGCTGGTGTGCATTGGCTCATCTCATCAGGGCTGTATTTATGGCATATTCTTTATGTATATGCTCTAAAACTTGCATGTGCACATTTCTAGTGTTCATTCTAAGTATAACAATTTATTTCTCACCAAAGGGGTCCAGCTTTCCTGTAGCTCAGTGGTTAGATCATGGTGCTATATAGCAACTCCAAGCTCATGGATTTGATCCCAGGGATTGCACATATTCAGAGACAAATGTTTAGTATAATGCAATGTAAATTGCTTTGGATTAAAGTGTCTGTCAAATGCATAAATGTAAATTGGCTAAGATATAACTATTTAAAATCTGAGGGTCCAAAAAACTGTTTCTTGAAGTGCCTTTCTGCATCATCATCCCATGCCCATGAGGAGGCGCTGTCACCCCACAGTTGGACTCCATCAGTTGTACCCTTTGAAATCGTTTATTCCGAAGGGCCTTTTGAAGTGGCCAGTTACTGTATGAGCACTTCCCTTCAATATGGCGGCCATGATTGTTTTCACTTTGACTTATGGAAGGCGATATATCCCAGGAGTCGACATTTTGGGACAGGAAAAGGGAATTTTGAAACAGTTTTGAAATTGCATTTCTACAAATAGCATTGTAAGGAATTTTGTTTCCATCTCTGTTGCAACAGTTTTGGAAACACATTTTTACTGTTCCCCTGTGTACAAGCCATTGGTGTTTGGTGATGAGTTTTTGGCTCAAAGTTTGCATTTAAAGTCACACCAAAAGTGTTCAGCTGGGTTCAGGACTTGGTTTTACACAGACCAGTCAAGTTCTTCCACACTGACTGAATCAATGATTTCTTTCTGAATCTTGTCTCATACACAGGGACATTGTCATGATGGGATAGAAAAGGGCTCTTCCCAAACTGTTGCTATTAAATTAGAAGCACACAGTTCCATAGAATATCATGATATGCTGCAGCATTAAGATTTTTACTCATGGAAATTACTAAAGTCATCAAACCTGTTTATTAGATAGGGTGACCCAATACTTTTGGCAGTGTAGTGTAGTGTAGTGTAGATCTTTGCTTAATATTCTAATGATTTTTGGCACAAAAGAAAAATCGATCATTTTGACCCGTACTTGTTCGGCTATTACTAAAAATGTTCCTGTCATACTGAAGAGAGGTTTAATGATCCAGGGTCACATTCGATTTTTTTGTCAAAACCCCGTCTAGAGTGGAAATGCTAAGGGAATATTTGTGACGTTATTGTTGTCATTTATAATTGCACTTTTGATCTCACCTATCCTGGGCAGCCAAAAGCATTTATTAGATCCATTAGATTGTGTTGTCTTATATCTACGTAATAAATACATCATGTTACAGATGGTATTCAAATAGTATTACTGTATGTCCCTCATACATACAGTACATTATGACTTTCAGACATGCATTTACCTTTACAATATTTGCTAGTGTTGTAAACGAATTGCTGTAACAAAAGTAAAGAACGAGTACATTTAACCCCCACACAATGTGATTATTTTTCATATTATGGCTAATATATTTTGGAGTATGACAACTTCACTGAATAATACAAGAATAAAAAAGGTATTAAACAGGAGTTAAGATCATTTCTGATTTAAGTATTTCAATTCATTTGACTTTAAAAAATAATTCATTTATTATCATACCTTCAGAGATTTACCTGAATATTTACTAGTGAGAATTAATGTTTTTAAACTTTTTACATTTAGCTACACTTTTTACACCACATCAGAAAAGAGAAAAGGTTAGAAACTGCTTCACTTTGGTCCACAGCTCATCCACAGAGTTATCTATGATTCTGTCTTATCTATTGAGTTCAACGCCTGCAATGTGAATGAATACACTGGCTGATTCCAACCATAATAATAAACATTTTTTTAAATCTATCTCTGTAATTCAAAGAATTTAAAAACTGCCCATCAATAGACTCTTGTGTTTTGTTTTGTTTTGTTTTGTTGTGTTATTGCTGTGTATAATGAGAATACAGCATACAGGATAATATAACATAATTATACAGCATAGGCTATATAAGAGCAGTTTTCATTTCAATCATGATAGCTCTTCTCTATGCTCTCTGTTCACAATGTATTCATGTTGGACGATGACACATTTCATACACAATACATTACAATAACAAAAAACGATGTAGGTTTCCCATATGTGTAAATGACGAATAAGGAAATAAACAGCAGTCACGGTGCGCTCCTCCTCCACACCATGTGCTTTCCTCTGAGCGGAGGAACATAACAAATGTGTGTCAGTAGGGCAGAGCTCACATGCAGCTCGCGCATGCAGCCGCCATTCCAATGTCAGATGAGTCCATGAGAGAGAGAGAGAGAGAGAGAGAGAGGAGGTACAGCAAGCAGCATTACTACAGGAGCGTGAGAGGGCGTGGAACACGGAATCATAGAGTCCTTGACAATATCAAAACACGTTAAAGGACACCGAAAGGAGGGGAAAATATAGCAGTCACATTTCTGCGACACCTGAAAACGTGTTTAGTGTGTGTGATGCTTGTGCATGTATCAAACTAGCTGAACAGTTCTGTCCTGGCTGGGGAATGACACCAGTACATCGGCATTGCTTGTGTTGAAGGAAAGTCTTACTGCTATGTACACGATGCAGCCTTTAAGGACTTCTCTCAAAGAGTGAGGATAGCGCATTGCCCGGCTACCAGAGGACTTGCTTTGGAAATCTTGGTGCGTTATTGTGCAGAGCACATTTTAAGCTCCCCGGTATTGACGGAATTTAAAACACCCCAGGGACAGAAACCATGGACAGCAGTCCAGGTGAGTTAAGAAAAATAGGCTATCAGTCGACAAAAATGAGCTAACACAACTAACTTTAAATATGACATTTTTAGTTGTTTGGCATTTTTATCTTTGCCAACTTAGCAATTTTGTAATATATTCATCAATCGCATACTGTCTATTTTAGATAATGCTCGTAGTTTTGACTGCATTCTCGCATATCCTGCCATTCACGTTCTAAAAGCTTAAAGATGTTTTTTAACCGTATCGCGCAGATTTGGCATAGATCGGAAGTACACGTAAACAAACTCACGTGCAGCCGTCACACGCTGCGCAATGTCTGTTCGTCATAGCGCTTGTTTTTCCACAAACTAGTCACTCGTTTTTAGTCAACTCGACATGCTGTTTCTAAACAAAGTTTCACTGGTAAAAATAAGAGATGCCTAGAGTCTTGCTATGTTATGTTAATGTTCGGGGCAAGATTAGTGGTGCTTTCATACTCCGATAGATGAGTAACGTAACGCTTATGCGCCGGTGACTGATGGTTGTCAATTTTGAGCATTTATTCCGACACGTGCTCGATCGTGCATGTCAATGACTTATTAACACGAAGATCACTATTTATCGTGACCCTGATTAATATACGAATATTATTTACATCATCTTTAAAAGTATGTTGTTCAATATTATACAAGCCCATTGCACTATTCTGTTATTACAAATAAAATAAATCATTTAGTCTAGTGTACTTAACCATTTTCTTTTCTCTTAAAACAGTGAAGACAAGCCACATTATGTCCATAATGTTTTTGTGATTATGGTGCCAGTGATTTCCTAGAAAGCACTTACAGCCCCGCAGCACATTCTGCATGCCATTGGGCATGAGACATACTTCATAAACAGTGGCAAGAAAAACCATTGTCATTTTCCTGTTTTTTTGCTTGAATTGGTCATGAAAGGTAAAAACATAACTAGTCCTGATCTTTCTTGTCTTTATTGAACACACTCTTTAAACATACAAAGTGATGGTGGAAAAAGTAAGCGAATCAACCTTTAGTCACTGGTTGAAGCACCTTTGGCAGCAATAACCCAAAGCAAGCACTTCATGTAGACCTGCAGAAAGGACCAGGAGTCATTTTGGAGCATTCATCTTTACAGAACTGCTTCAGCTCATCCATATTCTTAGGACGTCTGGTATAAATGGCTTTCTTGAGGTTATTCCACAGCATCTTTTCTTCAAAAAGTACATTTTATGACTCTGAAACCATTCTGTAGTAGATTTTGCTTCATTATCCTGCTGCATCACCCATCTTCGTCTGAGCTTCAGCCACTTTAAGGTTATCCTGAAGAATGTTCTTATAAACATGGAAATTACTTTTCTTCTCTACAATGGCAAGTGGTCCAGAGGCAGTAAAGCAGCCCCAAATCATGATGCTCCCTACACCATACTTTACTGTTGGGATTATGTTTTCAAGTTGGTACGCTGTATTCTTTTAACACCATACATAGCGCTGCTGGTATTCTATTTTTGTTTCATCTGCCCACAAGACATTTTCCCAGTAGTGTTGTGGAGTGTCAAGGTGGTCTTTGGCAAATTTAAGGCATGGATTTAAGGTTTGGAGAGCAATGACTTCCTTCATGGTGCCCTTCCATGGATACCATGCCTGTTCAATATTTGACATATGGTTAACTCATGAACAGAGATGAAAACCTGCCTTAATGAATCTTATAAGTCTTTAGCTGTTACTCTAGGGTTCTTTATCACCTCATTGGTCATTCTGCCCTGTGCTTTTGGAGCCATCTTGACTAGTTGCCCACTTCTATGGAGAGTAGCCACAGTACCATATTGTCTCCATTTTGTCTAACTGTGGACTGATGAATATCTAAAGTCTTCTGCAAATTTTTGTTTTGCCAGGCATGGCTCACATTAACTAATGCTGCTTGTGAATAGCACACTGACACTGTTTAGATGCTTATATGTGTCAATTTAGCTCTAAACCCGCACCTTTATTATCCTTTCATTTGCTAACACCTGACTCTTAACTGGCATTTAGTGACACCAGAAGCCTAGTGGTTCACTAGATCATGACTGTTTGTGTTTATCAGCTTAGAAGTATTGTGTTTGTTGATTTTTGTGACTTTGGTGAAGATCACATCACCTTTCATGACCAATTCAAGCAGAAAACCAGGAATTTAACAAAGGTTCACTTGCTTTTTCTTGCCACTGTAGTGGTATTACAGACAGACTTTCACTGTCACTGTCACGGGGATCAACTTCAAACTCCGTGTTTTATGCAGCCACTGAGAGAGAGAGAGAGAGAGAGAGAGAGAGAGAGAGAGAGAGAGATTGGTCACTGGGTCAAAGAGGCAGCTAAGTTTTCTCTTTCCTAGCCATTACTATTAAGCAACTACATTGAATTACAAGTGTGCATTGTAGATGGTGTAAAAATACACATGCACATCTCTAATATATCTGTATCTAACCTAATTATTCAATTACAGTAGAAAAAAAATAACGAAACAAAGGTTCATGCGTATCATGAAGTCTTGAAACGCACAGGTTGTGCTGAATGTGATCAAGTTTCTTCATGGAGATAGTATCACTGACCTACTTATCACCAGCAGCACCTCTCTGAGGGCAACCAGCTTCTGCACAAACCTTACAACAAGGGTACAGAAATAAACGTTTCTCATCTTTTTGCTCCAAATACAGTAGAAATCATACCTGCTCAAAAACTAGTGGGCTAAATGTAAGCAATACACATAAATGGCAAGTGTAAATGTGCACAAATAGTAGGTGTATAAATCACCGGTTGTAGTACACCAATAGTCTTACGACTCATGCTTTCACAATAAAAAAAAATAAAAGATGAATTTACAAGTTTATGTCAAGCAAACGTGATCGCGCACGTTCATGCATGTACGCCAGTTTCTGGTGACTCAAAAAACACACTAGCCTAAATATATCCTCGGTTTCTGTTTTTAAGCCCACTTTAAACGTGAGCAGCGTATGACTGCGGTTGTTTTCGACACGGGACTGCGGAAGGAGGCTCGTGCTTTCACTCTGTCTGGAGCGCAGCGCATGTGAGCCGGCGGTCAGGTGGCTGGCAGCCCTAGCGCGTTCCCTGGCGCACATCCAGGGAGCGCGCATTGACTGAGCTTGGCTTTGTTTTGTCCGTTTTGAGAGCGAATCGTTCTTTTAAATAATTCTGTTGAGCCGTTCAGACAGACATAAACAACTTTCTGACACTCGAGGGGGCATGACAAACTAAATTACAGATTTCAAATAGCGATCATTTTAAATGGTGAAATGTCCAATTAATACGACAGTTAAAGCAAAAAATAAATCTATCCTGTTCAAAAAGTTTACATATTTATTTGACTTGAAAACTTGTAAAATGAACATTTGACTGTGATTCAAACAAGTCGACTCATGATTCTTTCTAGCTTTAGTGAACTGGATTCCCCAACGTTACAGTTACACATGAGTTAGTTTTGCTCATTTGTCACATGTTTAAGTCTTTGCCTAGCTGAGGATTACACATGCCAGTTATGAATGATGAACCACAGGCTGAGAGTAGACCATGGCTCAAACATGTGAGTAATGAGACACTTCTTAGTTTACACTAAAATCAGAGGGCAGGCAATGTTTTCGTTTTTCTAGATCACATCCACACCCAGTTTAAAGCCTCCTGTTATTCTATTGTAGACATGTTTGAACTCTTTTAAGAGAACCTTTTTGGGAAGAATAATTCATGCGGGTGTTTATTAATAGTTTTGTGCTTAAATGTTCACACAGGTGAAGGAGTAATCCTCTATTCAGCATCAACAGGAAGCCTCAGTCCAGGAAGCCCCTCCAGTGGGTACCAGACCCAGTCTCCATCCTCTCAGCCCTCATCCCCAGAGGAGGTCTCTTTTACTGAGCTTGATGCCCTTAAGAGAAGTCCAACAAGAGTCATTGGCAATTCAGCCAGGGGCAATAAACTGGTATTTCAGTTTCCAGAAGTGAGTAGCGGTGCTGCTGTCAGCCCTGTTACGCCAACCATAACATCATCAGGGCAAAATACATACTCCCACCCCCTTGTCGGCAGGAGACCCAGTGGGTTCACGGGTACCTTTAGCAGTGAGTCCTATTTTAATCCTTTTTCTTGAAATTCTAAAAATGATCTTTCACTCTCATTGCTTACTGCTGCCAATTTATGTTTCCAGAAACAGGCGGCATGGTGTTGCTTTGCAAAGTATGTGGGGATGTTGCATCAGGATTTCACTATGGTGTTCACGCATGTGAGGGCTGCAAGGTAAGAGCACTTTACACTTTATAAACCGAGTTTAATGTCTGAGACTGCAGTAGCTATTTACATGTGCCTGATTTGAACACACATGCTCTGATCGCATCCTTAGGGTTTCTTCCGCCGCAGTATCCAGCAGAACATCCAATACAAGATGTGTGTAAAGAACGAGAACTGTTTGATCATGAGGATGAACCGTAATCGCTGTCAGCACTGTCGCTTTAAGAAGTGTCTCTCAGTTGGCATGTCCAGAGATGGTATGTTCTTGAATCAAACTATTATGAAATATGAAACAACATTATTATTCTGGTATGATGCTAAGGCAAGCATCATTTTATTATTATTATTATTATTTTATTTTTGCTCATATTGGGGTTAGGTATTTGAACAACCTCTTAATTATGAATTTTGATATTATTTGATTGCTCAAATTGTTTCTCTAGACCATAGGCATGTGGACCAGAAAAACTTAAAATTGGGTATAGGCTCTGGATTTAAGCCAATAAGAAACCACCTTAAGCAAATATAACAAAATGTAATATAAGACTGATAGCTCCATGCACTCTAAAAATGCTGTCTTCTTTGCCAACATCTTTACAATTTCCTTTATATTTGATCTATTGCACACTTTTTATCTCTTGAGAGGAAGAAAAATCGGATGATATCCTCTAGCACGCAGGACAGCGTTGTCTCTAAGGAGTTTTGAAAACTGGAATGATAATAAATCATTTTTTCTGGGGCTAGTGTACATATTTAGGTGACCTATAAAATGATACGCACCATCAGTTTTACAGCATCACACGATGTACACTACAGTATACCATGCTTCTCTCCATTTTTGCTTCTTATTGTAATTGTAATTTATTTGAACATTGTCGCCATCCTTGACACAGCTCAAATTTCTCTTGCTTAGAATTCTTAGTGTCTAACCTTGTGTCTTTATGACTGAAGGTATAATGTTTTCCACTCATCACCTGACTTGACATGTTAGTTGGTGCTATATTATACTAGAAGTATAATACTTATTATACCAGAAATATGTACTTTAATTTTATTTTTAGTGATATTTCCAAAGATTTGCCTTTGTGTTAGTGGTCATGTTTGTGTTTGTGTTAGCAGTTTCATGTCAGTGAAGGCACTCTAGCATATCCAGTTTATCATCATATCATGTTTTCTTTCGCCTATTACATTACAGTTGAACTATTCTAACAGCTTCCCCACTCTTTCCTTTCACATATAACCTCTTAATATTTTACCTTGTGACAAGATCTGTTTCACCTTCTGTCCATTACTTCATCATTCATCGACAATGACGTCACCTTTGCTCTGACTGACCCACTGACCCACTTCCCAGCAGGATAAAGAGAGAGAAAATGAAAAGGCAGGGGGGATGGGGAGGTAACAGGATCTATAAATAACTCTTCGAGGTACCGTGGGGGAGGTCTGAAGATAGAGATGTTGAACAGAGAGAAGCTCGCCGTACAATAAGCTCGACGTTATCCTGTTGAAAGAAATTCAACCAAATTTGCTTATCTCACAGAAACTTGTAACTGTTTGACTTCATACGCCTCACGAAATAGTTACGAATTGCTGCGAGATTGTGTTAAAAAATACACAATACAGTAACAAATTAAAATCACCTTCCTTCTGGTCTCCCAGGGAATAAACCCACCTTGACATTGACATTATCATCTACTGGGAGGATCGTTCTTCATTTTTTAGTAACCGTTTAATAAGCATGTAGACATATGAGGTTCGTGATATGTCGTGATTATAGCCACATTGCTGCATGTTATCTGGAGAAAATAGCCCCAAGGTAAACAAATAAAGAGTATTTATGTGTCATACACATGTGATTCAGTAGTTTCTCTTCTTTCTCTCTATTCTAGCGGTGCGCTTCGGACGCATTCCAAAACGCGAGAAACAACGTCTGCTGGACGAAATGCAAAGTTACATGAACAGCCTTAATGAATCCGCATCCATGGACTGTAGCACACCAACAGGCATCCCTACCAGCCCGAGAGACGGCCAATCAGAAGAGGCCATCGGCGCCATCTCACAAGCGCATCGCAACATCTTGGTGAACGAGGAGAAGTTGGTGAAGATTAGCGATGACAACATCAATAATAACAATCCTTCTTCATTTCATCAAAATCCGATGCAGCTACAGTCCGACTACACTGAGTCTCACACTCGGCCCAGTATCTCACCTCAAGAACATCTCTTTCATTCCACAAGCCAATCCAGATGCCCCATTGGCAACCATGACATCAAACCAGCCGCCCACGTTATTGACAACAGTCAGTATAATTTCCCACAATCCTCCAGTCCAAACCAAGGAAGCGCCCCACCTCAGAGCTGTCCGTTCAATCACAATGAGTATTCCACTCAGACGTCTTGTCCGTGGAGATTGAGTCGTGGGGCTAAAGTTTTGGTACGTGCTATGAAAGTGTGTGATTTGTTATAGGATGCATGTCACAGCACTACTCTTGTTAAAAAATGTAATGTTGTCTTTGGGTCTCTCTGTAGGCCTGTCCTCTCAATGCTTGCCCGGTTTCCTCAGCCAGTCGCTCCAGTCAGCAGGTATGGGAGGCTTTCTCTCAGTGCTTCACTCCAGCTGTTAAAGAAGTGGTTGAATTTGCCAAGAGCATCCCGGGGTTTCAGGCCCTGAGCAGACATGATCAGGTCATGTTGCTGAAGGCAGGAACTTTTCAGGTGAGAAACCTTAAACTTCAAAAGCTAGTAGAGCATTATACATACATGCAACATTTGAATGTGTGTCACTTCAGATAAAGGTTAATGCAACCTGCATCGGTAATCATCCATAAAATAGAAACTAGTTCATGCACGGCCAGTCGGCCAGTATTTACAGACTATGCAAGGTTCTAAAAAATACCTTATCAACACTATATCAGTACTAACGTAATGTTTTTTTTATATCTTTTGGTGTATTGCAGGTTTTGATGGTGAGGTTCTGTTCACTGTTTGATGCCAAGGAACATACCGTAACATTCCTAAATGGTCAGACGTACCCACTGGCGTCGCTGCGAGCCCTCGGCATGGGAGGTCTATTGGATTCTATGTTTGAATTCAGTGAGAAGCTGGGGAACATGAATTTGGAGGCCGATGAGATGGCGCTCTTCATGGCTGTGGTGCTGGTTTCTGCAGGTATCTTACATGAAATAAATATGTGTTTCATGGCCACGGTTTCATTTTATTGATGAAATACTGTAGGCAGCTTTCCAATCGCTTGTAAGCTGCCTTTCTATCGTATGAATTTAGATGTAAAGACTATTCCAATGTTGGCTGCAATGTTTTGTCATTTTTGGACAAAATGAAAAAGATAATTGCATGTATATTATTTCAATGTATTGTGTCAAGTTACCTAAAACATTCTTAAAACAAGGCATATATCTCTAAGAAGCAAAATGTGAAATTTAAAATGAGATTTTGTCTTGCTTTATTTCTAGATCGATCAATGTATGTATACAGTTGACACAAAGGGGTTTTTAATAGAGCTATAGTGTTAACAGGGTACATGTAAAGACCTCATTCCTCTGTTGTGTTTTTGTCAGATCGTTCAGGAATATCAGACGTGGGGGCTGTGGATCAGCTTCAGGAGAATTTGATAGGTGCTCTTCGCTCTATTATCACACACAAAAGACCAGACGACAGCTCGCTATTCGCCAAACTCCTGTTGCGTCTACCTGACCTCCGTACTCTCAACAACCATCATTCAGAAAAACTGCTCGCCTTTCATATTGACCCCTGATCAGAGACACTTGTCAAAGCTGAAAAATATACTCTTAATTCAAAGGGGTCATTATGTGTTCAGGGCGCTTTACATACAAATAAGCCATGTGTTATTTTACATAAACATCTGAGCAGCTTTAAACCAGCTCACACCTGCTCCGTCACAGGATGAAACCAAACAATCTTGTAAAAGAAGAAGAACAGAAATCTTATCAAGAGTGGGGCATTTGTTAGATATTGTATGTTCAGTATATACATTAGGAAACTTGAAAACAGAAGTTTATATAAATGTTTACTATCTATCTATATATATATATATATATATATAAATGGAATGGATCTTTCAGAAAGTGTGATAATATGTGGTGATGGCTGTTTAAATAACCCGTCAGTATAACGTTTGGACTTTTAACATTATGAAGACATTACTCACTCCAGATGCTATGCATTTATCTTCATATTTTCAACACATTATAGAGCCTTTCAGATAAAGTTCTATTCAGCTAACTATCTTTCAATGCAATAATTTTATTTAGTACATTCCTACATCAATTTACGGACCTTTATAAATATTGTTTTTGTTGATGTCATAACAGACGTGGTACATGTATTATTGGAACATCCAAAACTCTCTTATAATTGTATTATTCTTATCAGTCAATGACATTGACATGACAATTGTATAATCTGTTTTTCTTGCATTTAAAGTGTTAAACCAATGTAATTCACTTTAGCTGTGCATGGATATGGTATTAACAAAAAGAATGTCTTTTGTATCAGAGAGAAATTATTGGCCATTTCTACACAAGCTTTATAGTAGTTTTAATGTTTCACTTTCATTTAAATGTATATTTAGAACTGGGTTATGTTTACCCTTATCGATAGAGATGACAAATTATGATATTAAAAGATTACCCTATAACTTTTGACATCTGCTGAAAACTGATCTTTTTGCCAATTACAGTATGTTGTAGTTTTGCCCCAGATATCACTTCAGAACAACTAAACTCTGCAAAGTTCATGCATATGTGTGAGTGATGCCATATGTGAAATAATGATGTTGTAGAACATAAATGTTCTGAGGCAATTACTTTCCTTTAAAGTGGCAATCCGTAAGTTTTTTGGATTAAAAATTAACTAAAACCAATTATTGAGCAAGTACATGAAAGAACGGTGTTTAAAACTATGTCATTACCCTTGCTGGAGAGAAATTAAATTGAAGGTTACGTCAGCAGGGGGAAATTGTTAAAGGGCATTATTTGTTAAACATCTCTGGTGGAAAAATCTATCCATTCTCTAGACTCCATACTAGCTATGTACAAACGTAAGTTTACTTCTTAGATGAAAACATTAAAGTCATAATTTGTATTTGTTAGGCCTATACTTTTATTAATTATTCCCTCTTATGCTATATATTTAGCATTTGCAATAACCAAAATACATCAGTTTAAGTGTTCTTATAAGTTTTCTTCTCCAAAAATTGCAGGGGGATGTTATGCTTTTGTGCAGCTTCATCCACACGTGTACACAAGGTATAGGTTTTTGTGTTGCCATGCAGTCTGTAGTTGGCCAAGCCCAAACACATGAATTATTATGAAATCCATAAAATGCTTTATTTTGACATTTGTCATGACTGTATTGCAAAAAACTGCATAAAGTGCAGCCATGAGAATTAGACAATCACTGATGTTGGAAGGCAGACAGAAGAGGGGAAGGACTCCCTCTCCTGGCAAAACATCAGCAATCTGAAGGGCATGTAGGCTTATTTAAAAGACAAATAACAAAGAAAACATATGAAGAGTTTGGTTTTTCAAAACTCATGTTTTTTATTATTTTAGCTGTATTTTGTTTTAGTTATTATGGCTTAAATCAAAACTAACCAACTGCAGTTGGATTGATATTAATTGGAATGCACAGTCAAAAAACATGGTTTTTGAACATTTTTAAAAATGGATTTATAGCATTTTGGAACCAAACTCTTCATATATCAACATAAACCCTACAGCCTTTAATACATATCTACCATAGCACAGTTTTGACCACTGACAGGAACAAAGCAGGGAAACTTCCAGACACTTTTGAAATAGACCCTTAAACCTGGTTAACAGTCTTAACACACATGTCATCGGCATTATAAAATGGTCTAACAAAAGCAATGAAGTCACTGTTTCACAAACAGAACACCAAATCCTTGTCACATGACACATTATATTATATTTTTTACATTTTAATATACTACAATATACACTGCCTTGCCATTAACTAAACCACGTCCCAACTTTTATTTCTATCCACAGTTGAATTCTTTTTTGGGTGAGATGTATTGATGATGTGAGACACAAACCATGTCCACCAAGCACATTCTCTAGTAAAGCCGCATACTTACCAAGATCATGATGTGTGTTCATAATTTACATGACATATTTCGAGTTTTGTGAATTAAAACACACACACACACACACGCACGCACGCACACGATCCTTGTTCCATAACAAAGCTACAGAATAACCCATGTGTGTTGGAGATGGTACGGTCCACTCACTCTTGTTGTGTCATCTGGGACATATGGACATTGCTAGAATGAACGGTGTGGGGGGGGGGAGTGATGTCTGAGAAGGATTAACCTGAATGGATACTGTAAAGAAGGCACACACCATCAGGTTTCAGGAGTGAATACCAAGCTTCAGGTGGACAAATTGCTTTGGTTTTTTCCTTTGGTATTTGGTGAAGCAACAGAACACTTGTAAAACTACAGCAGAGATGACACAGAAGAAGGTAAGAATATTTGTATTAATCACTGAGAAGAGAATACATGCAGCACCCAATAAGCACAGTTATAGAAAAATGATATAAAATATTGAATATTGCGATTTAATTGACAAATGGCACTAAAAAGAGCACAAATGCTTTTCTATATCATGCCATTTTAAACCCCATAACCTGGAAAGACAGTGGCATATTTCTATAAGAAGATTATTCTGGCTATTTATAGATCCTGACTCTCTCTTGTTTAACAAATATCAACGGCTAAGCTAAGACAGTACAGAACCTGAATATACAGGTTAAATTAACTTGATTTAATTTAATAAAAAATATCTTCTTAAAGGGATAGTGATTGAAAACCCTCAGATTGTTCCAAACCTGTATAGATTTCTTTGTTCTGCAAAACACAATTTTTAGATTAGATTAGATTCAACTTTATTGTCATTACACATGTACAAGTACAAGGCAACGAAATGTAGTTTAGGTCTAACCAGAAGTGCAATAAGCAAGTGCAGGATATACAGTTGTGCATAAATACAGAATAAAGCAATGGAAGATATTTGGAAGAATGTAAGCAACCAAACACATCTCATCCCCCATTGACTCCCATATAGTTATTTTCCCTACTATGGCAGTAAATGGGGGATGAGATCTGTTTGGTTACTCTGACATTCTTCCAAATATCTTTGAACATGATTGGATGTGTTTTAACTAATCCTTAAAGGGGAGATTTGTTTTCTACTTTTACACGAGTGTAATATATCTTAGGGGTCCACAGAATTTGTCTGTGGAGTTTTAGCTTAAAATACACCACAGATCTTTCGTTATACCATGCCCTAAATGCCCAGTTTGTGAGGAGAAACACGCTGTTTGTCTCCTTAAGTGCAAATGAGCTGCGAGTCTCCTCCCCCTTTCCGGTTTTGTCATCCTGTGCTTCCAGCGACAAAACAAGAAAGAAGGGTCACAAAAAGCGCTTAAGAAACACTGTGCGTCGTCTTTAAACAGCAAAAACACAGTTTTCTATAAGCGAACAAACTCCTGACAAACGCGTCACGTTTATATGCTAAAGTACACTTGACAGGCTCATTTTCTCACAGGCTTACCAAAAGAAAAATCATTTTTCACGCTTTCTTAGTTAGTAGATGCACCAGAGACCCGATTATAGCACTTAAACACAGAAAAATTTCTTATTTTCATGAAAGGACCCCTTTAAATATAATATACGACAAAATACAGTAAATGCTAATTACAGTATTTCCCCCAAATTTTAGAAATGAACCAAACATTACTAGATAGACAGAAAACTGTCTGGTCATGTTTTTACCACAGACTGGTATAAATAAGAGATTACTGTACTTTCTCAGAATGAGTTATTAGATGTCATTGTATGAAAAAAGGTTTTTACACTATAATATGTCCTAAATATTTGTTTTTATTCAGGTCACCCCAGTTCAAACTGTTGAAGGAAACATGCCTCCAAGTTATGAAGAGGCAAATGCAGGTCTATTTTTATTTGCTTTCTGTAATAATACTTTTGTTTTCTTGTCTCATCCTTGTTCTTTTTTTGCAGGATGCCCTGGTTACTATGGTGGTAGAACATTTACATGGGATGACATGTATATTAGACAAATCTTTATACGAAAGGTAGCCATTCTGAACTGATCTAAACACATAGGCATATAGAAACTAGAAATATATATAAGCGATATTACTCTTTCTTACTCTTGCAGGTTTATTCAATTCTGATGTTACAGCTCTGTGCAACATTGGCAGTTATTGCTCTCTTCACATTCTAGTAACTCAATCACTTTAAATCTTACGTTTATACTATGCATGCATGTTAATGGAATAATGGAAAATCAGTCAGCATAAATCCGTAATGAATATTTTATTTTTGTAATTGCACTGTAATTGATTTCCCATTGTTCCAACAATCTTTTTCATCTGCCTTTATTTAGTACTCCAGTGAGGATGTATATTCAGACACATCCTGTTTTATACTCCATGTCCAAGTATGTTATTTTATTATTAATTTAAATAAATAAATGTATTGTACTTAAAAGGATAGTTTACCCAAAATAACAATTCTGTTATTATAATGCTGAATATATTATTCACTCTAATGTCAATCAAAACTGAAAACTCATTCTGTAAGATATGTGTCAGTTGTCTTGTGTCTATACAACAAAATGAGGGTGATTCAATAATTATTTTGGGTGAACTATCCCTCTGTTGACATTATTTAAACCAATGTAAAACCCTATAGTTTATTTAAAGAAAAACCAATGTCACACAAATGTTCTTTTTGTGTGATAGTGGCCGATCTCTTACTATAGGTTTATTTTCATTTTGCAGTCTTCTGTTTCTTGTCACATATATCTCATTGGCATGCTGTGGTGATTTAAGGTCAGTTGTTGTTATACTGATTAAACATTCTTATTATATATATATAATGCAAAAACCAATAGTATCTGTTTTTCTGCAATACAGGAGGCAATTTCCATGGAATCTCATTCTACTTACTATTTTTGTGAGTATCTGTAAAAATTATACATTCAAAATGTAATCCATGATGATTTGCATACATGCTCGCAATGATAAGAGTCCCATTACATCTGCTTTCTTTGATTTCTTTTCTGTTATTTATTTTGCATGTTCACATACACATTGTGGCTTGCAGACATTAAGCATGGCTTGCATGTTGGGCTTTATATCCAGGTAATGACACATATATTGTGTTGGCATGCTTTTTCCTATAATCATTTTCTGTATGTGCTAACATGTATCCTTAAAAATGACTCTTTTAAAACATTAATGTACTAATATTGTCTTCTGTTATTTCCAACAGTTTCTACAACACAAAGTCTGTAGTGCTGTGCATTGGTGTCACTGCTCTAGTGTGTTTGTGTGTCACCATCTTTAGTTTTCAGAGCAAGGTGAGACAATAGTGTCATGAGAACGCACGCACACACACACACATTCCGTTTCCATTTCAAACAGCTGTAACTAGAATCTATAGCTTTTTTTTTTTTTCAAAATATGGTTAAATGGGTAAAACACACACTTTCAAATATTTGTGTTTTCATAGATTGACATCACATCTTTCCAAGGTCTTCTCTTTATTCTATGCATGGTGATGTTTTTCTGTGCTCTTGTAATGGGATTGGTGGTTCCCTTTGGCTATGTAAGTATGTAATAATAGACATAAAGACTACAGCACTTTTGGCCTACAGTTTAACAAACAAGATATTGGCTGGCTGTAGGATTGTGTTTTTAGTCAGTAGCTGATCTGTTCACTTCCTTACTGATTTCTCTTGTAAAAAAAGGTTCCTTGGTTACATGCTGTGTATGCCAGCATAGGAGCTGTTGTCTTCACCATGGTAAGAAGCACATATTAGCTTTAACAGGATTATAATTTGAAAATGTGATTATGGTTATATAACACAGAATAATCTGTTTTACGTCTCATTGTGTTTTCGTATTTCATTGTTCTAGTTCTTGGCCTTTGATACACAGCTATTGATGGGAAACAAGCAATACACCATAAGCCCAGAGGAATATATCTTTGCCACTCTCAGTCTTTACCTGGACATTATATACTTGTTTACATTCCTGCTGGAAATGTTTGGTTATGCAAGAGAATAAACCACTGGTGTATATTTTCTATTAAGATCTTATGCTCTAAACTGCAACATTTTTATTAGAATAACATGTGGCCCTTTTATACTATTAGGGTGAAAAAGTCATGTGGCACATAATATGGTAATATATATTTTCAATAAATATAGTGTTACAACCAAAAGAACTAAATATTAAAAACAAATTAATCAAAAAAATGAATAATTCAAAAACATATTGGGCTTGTTTGTGAAAAGTAGTTTTTATATTGCCTTTGATACATTATTGATGGTTGGAGCAGGAAGTACATTGTACCAGACTTTATTTTCATACCAATAATCAGTTAATGCACTTTTTGTAGAATTATCATATTTAATATGAATGTTATTTAAATTAACTGAATTAATTGCTCTGCGATTAAAACAATCTTGAATTGACAGTGGCGCAAAATCTTACCAATTTACTGTGTGAAAGTCTTTCTAGTTTTCGAATTACGTTCCTGAACAACATCAAATAAAAACTCGTCTCACATCAAAACCCCTGATGCACAGAGAGACACAGGTTGAGAATCCAAACGCAGCTTTATTAAATGTAATCCAGGTCATAATCCACAAACAGGCACACAGGTCCAAACACGAAAGATCCAAGGGGCAAAGGCAAACAAAATCTATAGAGGCAAAATCTATAGAAACCAAACGCAATGATCAATAAATTGTGAGAATGCTGAGAATTGCAGAAAAGTAATATAATATGACATACTGTAATATGACATTTACTTTATAGAATCCAAAAGTTGTGTTAAAATTCTGTGCATTTCCATTCATACTTAATTCAAACAGTAAAAATACATTTTAATAAAATAGCATTCTGCTTAATCATGAATACCATCATTTTTCTCTTTATATTTTTCTATATAAATGAAATGAAATGTTTTTTTAATGAATAAGGATTAATAATTACATACTGATATGAACACTTAAATAAGAATCAGAAGGAGCTTTATTACCATGTTTAAACACATATAGAATATGACTTGGCGACAGGAGCTTCCAGTGCAAAAGAAAGTGCACACATACATTATAGTGCAGCATATAGAATTACATTTTGAAGATTAAATGAAATACTAAGATAAGAAAAACTGAAAATGAAATAATAATATTAATAATGTACTATTTATACAGAAGTTAAAATATAGACAGACAAACATATAATTGTTTAAATGAATGTACTTACAGGTTTATCGTGTAGCGTGTCCATATGATATGTGTGATCCGTCCTATTCGAATGCTCCGAGCGGGCCTCGAACCGGTTCTGTCATGAGCATGAGAGTTGGGTGCTCTAACGAGGAGGCTGTAAGACCGTCAGTCGCTTAAGTAACTTTTGAGGTCGGGGAGTGAGGTTTACAAAGTGATTTTCTTAGCCCTTTTTTTTCACTCAGGAGGTGATTATATCTAGAAGGTCGGGCAGGGGGGCACCAATAATCCTCTCACCAGTCGTGAGCTCGTGACTGTCCGTTGTAACTTAGTCTCTTAACACTGGGGTCGACGCTTCCGCGGGCGGAATCACTCGCATTTTTTACTGATAGCAGTAAAAAGATCTTAGAATACTTTGATTGTACATATAAGAGTAATATATCATTTGAATCTGTAAAGGGTCTACTTTTATTTGTGCGCACTCACAATAACCACAAAATGTTGTGCTTCACGGTGCGCTTTCAGGTGACTCTGTCTCCGCAAACTTCTTTCTGAAACGCGTCACTAAAATGATCTGAACCTCTGCGAATACTTGACACACAGACATGAGAAATATATCTATATAAAGCTTAAAGTCTCTTTTAAAGGAAGCAAGTCAAAGTGAACATAGTCTCGGTTTATGTAATCCACGTGAACACCCACAATGCCATACAAACCATCAGATTTTCAAATTAGATTCATTTCATTCACTTTACTACGCAGATGAATTCAATTCAATTTTATTTATATAGCGCTTTTCACAATGAGTATTGTTGCAAAGCAGCTTTACAGGAGAAAGCAACAGAAAAAACATAAGAAAGGTAAAAATTACCAAACCTTTAAGTTAATTTAATAAAATAAAATAACTATAAAAGCAACTGACCTGACCTTTTCCTCAGAAGAATTCTTGCGACTCTTGATGACGAACAGCTGCATGTTGTGGAGCGAATTGATCCTGAACAGGATATTCCAGCAACGAGTCAGTTCTTAAGTCTTATATTCTTCTTAAGTAGTGTTAAGTAATATTATTATGTGAAACATTGACAATTGACCGCAAATATCTGTGTAACGTTAACGTTAGCTCAAGTGTAGGCTTACGTTAAATGTTTGTAATGTGGTACATTCTAAACATTGTTATTTCTTATGTTTTCGGTTTTAGTAGCCTAGTGATATTCGTGACTAACTGATGGGATGTAAATGTATGTAGGTCCTATTTCGGATAGCTAAGTATTTGGCTTAGCTTTATCTTACAGCGGCTAATCTATATTTTGCTCAGTTTTAGAAAGCTTTAAGCTTATGACACTGCTTATCCATAATGTGCGCAAACATTTTGGCTTACGATAAAATAATGTTCTCCTGAAGTCCACTGTCATCTCCACTGAGTCGCCTCCATTGTGGATTGATTAGGCCGATGATGGTAGTTTCATCTGCAAATTTAAAGAGCTCAACAGAGGGCACTTTTGCAGTGCATTTGTTTGTATACAGGGAGAAGAGCAGTGGGGAGAGCACACACCCCTGAGGGGCACCAGTGCTGATGTAAGAGTACTGGATTTGAGTTTATCCAGCCTCACTAGCTGCTGCCTGTCTGTCAGGAAGTTGGTGATCCATTGAGATTGGGGTGGATACGGAGAGATGGGTCAGTTTGTCTGAGAGAATGTCCGCCAGTTGTTGATTCTCCACAGACTGTGGAGACAATACAATAACACACAATAAAATCATAAGGGAGGTGCACTGTTTAGCATGTGTTTGTGTTGAAGAGCTGCTAATAAAATAATTTAATGACACAATGTTCTTTCTTTATGAAAGTGTAAATAAATGTCAATATATCATGTACTCAGAATTGAAGGATTGAGTTAAAAAATAATTGTAACTTAGTGCCCCTTTACGTCAAAACTAAGTTTTAATTTATAGACAGCTGGTGCAGCCAGCCCCAGGAATTTAAATGACTGGAAGCAGTTAATGTAATGTTGCTGCTCAACTAATAAGACTGTCGCACTTTAAGTACCTGAGGGGAAGATGCAGAGATGTGCGATCGGGACAGTGCTGTTCTTTTCTCCAGGAGAGACTTGGCTCCAGGAGTAACCCTTTACCCGCAAAGTCAGTGTAGCCGCTAATAAGGGGGGTCGCTTTCTCATGCACTGCAAAAAATGGCTTTCTTACTTAGTATTTTTGTCTTGTTTTTCAGTATAAATGTCAAAAAATTCTTGAATCAAGATGCATTTTCTTCATAAGCAAAATGAGTCTTGAAAATAAGTCTTGTTTTTAGGCCAAAAATATGAAATGTAAGTAAATTTGTGCTTAAAACAAGCAAAAAAAATCTGCCAGTGGGGTAAGAAAAAAACCCTTGAATTAAGTTGAACCTTTTTCTTAGACATTAAATTCAAGATTATTTTTCTTACCTTTCATATTTTTGGCCTAAAAACAAGACTTATTTTCTTAGGTCATTTTGCTCATCAAGAAAATGCATCTGGATTCAAGAATGAGACATTTGTACTGAAAAACAAGAAAAAAATACTAAGTAAGAAAGCCATTTTTTGCAGTGTGGGCACTGACATTACCTTTCTGTAGAGATGTAGAAAGACCTTTACAAGGTTTTACAACCTTCTTGTGAAGCCGGTGTTGCCTTGTGTCTTACTCAGTACCAATAGGTAAGATGGGGGGCCTTCTCAGGTGAACCCCTATAAATGAGCTAGTGCCACATTTTGTGACATGATGGTCCTGAATGATATATTTTTCACTCTACATTTTCCCCATTGGCTAACCTGTGTCTTCCCCTTGATGGGTCAGTATTGTGCACTCACTTGGGAGTACATGTACACACACCCTCGGTCAAAGTATGGACACAGTTGACTTTTTAAAATCTTTTTTAATCTGCAATCTTACACTTGGATGCTTCAAATACGCACAGTTTATGGGACACACATGGATGGACCGAAGTTAACTTCCGGTCAGTGTTTGTTTATCAGGCTGGCTAGTGGCTAGTATATAACAATCTACATTAATATTCATTTATATTAATATTTCATTGTATATTAATTTGATTGAATTGAATGGGTCATGTAACTTTAGTTTAGCCAAGTAACAGGGAGACTGGGACTTTTTTGACAAGAGCAGCCCACCACATGCCCCTCCGTTCGCAATTGTGCCCACATAAGCAGTGTCCCACCAGGAAAACACCTGGTTTTTCAGACGGCCAGTCCGCCCCTGGTTCTTCATGGTAACCAAAAAAATACTCTATTCTTTGCGGATGTGCTTTCTTTGCCAAAAAAGCACACATGCTGCACAGTATCGTTTTGTTTATGCTGTTGCGGGTGAAACTGTCAATAGAGATAATTTGCTCTTGTGAAAGAACTTCTGTATCTATTTATTTATTTATGCATTTAAGTAGATAAGTTCGAGTGCACTGGATAGTGAGACAAGTGTCCAGAATACATGAGTGTCTTTTAAAAGAAACACAGGGTGCATCATGACAAGTTGTTTAAGGTTTCAAAGGACACTCCTTATAGGTGAATATTAAAAACAATCTACAAACAACTACAAACAAGATGTTTTTATTATTAAAAAAGAGAATTCAACAGAACAATATGGTTCATTTTTCCATCAAATGAAAAACAGTAATAGAAACTGTGGCACAGGAAGACACAACACCGGCTAGCAATTCTGATGAACACAAACAAACCAACTTGTACAAAATGTGTTTTGTATAAATAAGAAATATGTTTTTTAAGAGCTGTTCAGAAGAATAAGCTCAATTTTAACATCACACACCTAGCGATCTATGAGCGGCAACCAATTTCTATACTATATCTATCAAACCAACTTTTATTCTTTGAGGCACATTGTACAAACTCTCAACTCAGTACGTTTAAAACTTTTGCTACAATAACTTACAATTCGATGTTTATGGCTTTATCTGATAAACAGCTTAGACACCTCATGATATAGCAGCAATTCCTTGTTGAGACTATTTACCAAGTTTGATAAAAATAAAACAAAAATCCTTCATGAGGTGAACTGGTGTATTCATTAACAATAAAATCACATTGACAAAGTCGTCAAAGCATAGGAAATTGTAAAAAAAAAAAAGGTTATTTGAATGGCTAAAAGCTTTTATTTAATTTATTCTGCATCCCAAAAACGTTTGCTTTTAGAACTTTTATTTCAGACCTCATCACTTTACATGTAAGCATGTTGCTTCATTGGACGGTGTTGCAATTTTTGGTAGCAGGAATGAAAAAAAATCTTTGGAATAGGAATGTGACATAAATGATTGAATCTAGAAAATGCCTGAATTTCAGCCTGAGTCACAGTGATGAGGTATGCATCAAATTGAACTACTTTAAGTGTCATTTGAATGTATCCTTACCTTTAAAAGTATTCTTACCTCAAATTATTGCCAAAAAATATAAAAAGTCCAAGACCATGGCTTTACATTCATACAATGTAAACTGCACTAATGTCTAACCCTTAATAAAAGTAACAATGGCATGGCTTTGTATTTATATAAGACCACTTCCAAATTCCCATATTAACATGCCACAGTCTACGCCCAAACAGAACGAAAACAACTGAATGTTCTTTTTAGGTTAACAATGATGTTACTCAGTTTCATTTCTCATGTAAAATTCTCTTGGAAGTACACAAGTATCATGAATGGCCAGCAAAGAAAATGTCAAGTAAAAACACAGAGAGAAATACCAAAGTGTTTCTGAGTTGATGGAATTTACAAACACAATGCAATACACACAGACAGTTCCTTCCCTATAGCCAGAGGATCTCTGCAGAAATATAAAGCTTTGCCAAAAACACTACAGCTAATCCACTTTTAATAAGAAAATAAAAGCACATGTACGTGAAAACAAAACAGCAGCATGAGATAAAAAGTGACAATATACTGTGAAGAACCGCTTCGGTCCTTTATGATCTTGATTAATGTTTTATGTCATTTGTTTTTCCTCCAAACATTTTATGTATTACATCAGCACCAGCAACAATACCTGTACTGTACACAACTAAAGTCCTGACAACACATAACACAACCTGATGAGGCTACTCCACTGTATACACTACTGCCATAACACAAAAAACTCTTGTTTTTTAGAAACATATCTAAATGTCCATTTGATACCTAAAAACCCATATTTTTTTGGTTGCAGTTGTGTATGAGTCTCTTGACTCATGTGAAAAGATGATTCTCAACATCATACAGTCATCCCTGACAGCTGTAAAATATGCAGAAGATGCTGAATCTAAAAGGATTTTCGAAAGACCAGTGGACAATTTAATGGCTCAGGACAAACAAGGACAAACTTTCATGAAACTGTCACTAATTGTCCAGGTAACATCATACAGTATCAAGAATCAGATGTATGTAAACTTCTGACCTGGGTTATTGTTATAAATTCTGTTATTATTCTGTGTTGTTTCCTATGAATTATATTTAAAGCAAATCTTATTTTTACATTGTTCATATTTTTTTCAGATTCTGCAAGGTGACAAAGAAACAGGAGCTGGAATTTTTATCTAAAGGTCAGTGGACAGTATAATTGTTGAGACCGTTTTTATCAATATAAACGTTGCCGTAGATTTTTGTGTACGCACAAGCTACGACCTAATCCGTGCGTACGCATGCTTTACAAATAAGGCCCCAGGTCTCGTAGGAAATACTTTTCTCTGTACACTTTTTGCAGCACCACAAACTACATACCATCAGGTACATATTGCAACCTGTCATCACAATTTCCAACAAAATGTAATGTTAACAACACCATATTCTATTCTATTGTGGTGTAATGATTTTGAATTTAAGACGTCGTATTTTGTGCACCTTTATTATTTTGTACGCACAATTTAGACGTATTTGAGCACGTAACCCGACCCCACACTTAAACCTAACAGTTTGTATATTATACAATATAAAACACAACATGTAACAGAAAGATACGGCTAAACAGAATTCAAAAATTGCCTCCGGTGTGTGAACCGTCACATCAGCGTCGACAGTGAAATGGCATTGGCTCTTGTGTATCTTGTGATTGGTTGCGTCTCTACACTAGCTTAAGGATTGAAATGCCATCAGCTGTCCCGGATGCATCACGCGTTAACCTTGACCGAACACTTTAATAAAACACGGCAGGGTGCATTCGTGGAGCGCGATCATCAACGATTAAAACCTGCTGTGCTCACACAATATAGCACTCGCAACGCGACCCGTTTGTAATGCTTTTCTAATGTTTTTAGCAATAAATACCTGTCTGACTTCTATTTCCTTGTTGCATGTTTATGTGGTTGAGAAGTGGGTAGTTTTAGGGTAGAAGTGGGCTTAGGTGATCTAAAATATCTATTATAAAAAGTATTTCTCTAGCGGACCAATACAGGTCTTCACTTTAGCGCCCCTAGTGGACTTGTGTCTCAAAACTAGTAATATGTACTTGATGGAACTGCAAAAAGTGTACAGAGGTGCGTATATATTGTGTGGCTGTTTTAACTTGTTTCCTTTATCTGCTTATAATTTCTTATCATTGTGGTCCACTTCATCTTCATGGCTGGGTATTTTAAAACTACTTGCATACAGTATATATGAAACTGCTATATGTGTAAAAATGACAAAAAAAAGTGCTGAAACTATTAAACGTTTAGAAAACTTTGCTGGTGGGAGTCTTAACAATCTTCCTAGTTTTTCTCAAACTGAAATTAAACATAAATCTCACAGAGGGCGATTGTTTCTTATAACCAAACTCATACCCAAACAAAATGTTGAAAAACTGCAGATTCATGACAGTGCTACAGATAGAAGAGGCCTCATCAGGTCAATATCTTATCTTATCAGATCAGATCTGGTGGGATATTTGGGATACTAACAAAACGTAACACCACTTAAAGTCAATTCCTCTAGACCATTATTCTGTAAGACAAAGAAATGTGATTTATGTCACAAATGTGCATTTAAATGCAAAATCAGAAATTAGATTTTTTTGGTGACATTATATGTTACACCAAAAGAAAAACAAAAAGATTAGCTGAAATACAACACTACAAAATTATAACATATTTGTGATATCAAGGGAAGATATCAAAAATAAAAGACTTTCAAACTGTCAATTATATTTTGTCTCCATAATTATAACCTCATTCTCTTAGACATTGTTTTAATGATAACTGTTAGGGCAGAGTAGGGGAAACACCTCAGTCATCATGATACGGAAGTTACAATCATATTCTTTTCCGTATCGTGACGTATATCTGAACGGCTTCTGACATTAGAGAAAACGTAGGGCGGGACTTGATTTCGTCCATTGAAAACTGATTGGATCGTTGGAAAATGGGCGTTGCCAACAAAATAGAGGCAGATTTGAATGCCAGTTTGCCATTCATGGTGACCAGAAGTGAAGAGAGGTCGTTTCCAGAAGGGGTGGAGGTTAACACTTTTGATTAAAGATTACAAGTGTAAATGAATAACAAAAATGAAATAATTATGTGCACGTATAAATCATTTATAATAAATACCGCAACACTGTGTAAAACAATTAGAACGGTCATCTTTAATTTCATGCCAACTTTAAGCACTTTTGTAATTTCTAGTTTTCAGTAACAATACAAGTATGAAAACTGTCCAAAGTTTTCATGTTATTATTTTTAACCAAAAGATTTTATCAAATATTTGTACGAGGGGTGCATTTTGCCCCACAGATGGGGTAAATACTCCCAAATGCCTATTTGAAAAATGTGGTTATAAGCAGATGCTAACTGGCTAACTAGCTAATGATGCTATCTAGAGTCCAAATAAGTTTATTCAAATGGCTAGTTACAGTAAATTACATTTGATGTGATGATCAGAAATGTCCCCTGGGACATTTTACCACAGAAAATTGTCATTCTGATAATATAATTTTATTTTCCCTAAATAACATGAATAACTCCCTAACTACAGGCCTCGTGTCAACTGTGATGTTCTGCAAAACAAGCTTTGAAACACTTTTTTGGTACTGCTGAAAATGAGATCACTTATCATGTAATTGATTTCCTTTCAGGTACCGTACATCGCCAGTGTAACCTTCACAGTGAACAGTTTTACATCGATCCTGTCAATGTAACAACAAAAATCTCGACTTCATGTAATGTAACGGTTCCCCCACTCTACCCTAAATTTGAATTTATTCTTTATAAGAGATTACAAAATAATAATACTTAAAGAGTTATTAATATGGTTTACAGATGACCAATTTGTTAAATATAACTTAAATATCCTGAACCTGAAAATATATTTTGCTTAAGACAAAACTACTGATAAAACTTGGCAATATTAAGTTAATGATTGTATGTTTCTTTAGGAGGCACTGCGATTGACTTGATTTCTTCACTATTTCTATGCAGATATTCACAAAAAAAGAAGTGGCTTTAAATGGTTGCTTCTACTAACAGCAAAATATCAAAGAACAGATAAACAAAATAAATTGATCGCATCTCAACCCGTACAAAAATTTCTCATTGCTGCAAGACAAAAAAGATGAACATTTTTTACAAAAAATAAAAGAGACACTGTGAATTTGATTTTGTTTTCTTAAAAAATAAGAATTTGCCATATTGTGCAAAAAAGAACACATTGTGTTTTCCTTACCTCATCTGTTTTTAAGTTTTTTTTTGTTTTTGTTATCAAAATAAATCAAAGATAGGTAGCCCTTTCATGCAGTCTCCCACCTTTGGTTGAATGACTCCTGAAGAGAGAGGAGTTAAACTGTGATGTCTTTTTTATTACTGTTTTTAAAAAAAACAAAACCGCTCCTTTCGTGACCAGTGCCCTCTCTGGTACTCTTTGTCTGTGGTCATTTGTGGATCTCTTTGAGATTTACATTGTCCACAGCACTCGGTGGCACTCCCAGAGGACCTACAGTGGGTAGAGAACAGACAGAGCTGAACATTGAACTAATGCCCATCATATATAAATTAACATAAATACACAATTACTTTTAATTTATTGGTACACAAATGACTGTAAAAAAGACTCCCAATAAAAGTACACTCATATATTTCATTCATTCCTGCAAGTAACTCGGTCCTGTGATAAAACACAGAGATTATTACCATAGCTTCATTTGCTGTGTTGATAGGAGTAATTTGTGTGTTCTGTAGACGTCTCCAGGGACTGCTGTTGTCCACTGGTTTCCTGAAGGACAAGAAATGAAAGTTAACAATCGAAAACAACGTCAAAAATGACGTGTGATGGGAACAAACGGGCTCTGCTGTTGTCATACCTCTACTGTAACGCTAGAGGGAGGCACAGGGTTGTACTGTGGGATGTACGTCCCTTGCATAGCTGTGTTAGTCATATACTGTCGCCAAAAAAAAGAAAAGAAATAATAATAGTTAAACAATTGTTTATTTGCATTTGTTGCCATGTTTACATTGAGAGGGCAGCCCACCGTGCCAGCACTGCCAAGTGACAGATGACTGATCTGCTGGGCCAGGGGTCCCATCATAGATGTGGGCTGAATGGACATGTGGTGATCCATTGCTGGTGTCAGAACTGTCCCCTTAAGAGACAAAAAGACATTATAAGCCCATTATCTGAACCACGTGTATAATAAAACTTAAATCAATAAAGCACCGCTTTTGTTATTAAAAGGATGATGCAGAATCTTGAAAATAACAGGGCTGAAAACATATGTTATCACTCACAGTGGGTTGCATGAGGTATGACTGATGGTGCATCCAGGAGGGGCTGTGCACCTGAATACAAAAAGCCATAGACAGACAAATAATTATACATACTATAGAATAAGAGGGCCAGACTACAATAAACTCTTAATTCCCATTTACACCAAGGACAATAAAAATAACAAAAAAATAAAAATCGTTCTTAATTTAAGATGACAACAGATGACATGACACCAAAAATTCGTTCAAATTTAAAAGGGCTAACTTATTTAAAATTCAATCGAGTTAGGTAAAGTAAGTAATTTAGCTAGCAAACATGTCCCCGAAATATACAGAAGCAAACCTACATACACAACAGAAAATGAACCACTATACAACATAAATGATAATGAAAGGCACTACATTTCCATCACTGTTTTGAATCGTATATGTTATGTTAATGACATGTATAATCATATATGATATGTGTATTAACAACTTAAATCTGTGTAAAACTGAAGTTGTATTTCTAAGTGAATTTCTGGAATATCAAATAAGAAAAAATTGGTGGGGAGTTTAAATGTAGGCATTTCATTCACAAATCGAACTAGCAGCTGACTGACAGAAGATCTGTCCAAACTGTCTAAAAAGTCCAATATCAGATGTTGATTAAAGACTACGAAAAAACAAAGTATGCATTGATACAAAACCTGTAATGTTATGTGTGCTAACAAAGGAAATAGGGTCAATATCAGGTAAATAATTATAATATTAAGTGAACGTAAGCCTGATATTAAGATTGTTAAGGTCGAAAATATAAATAAATTGGAATTGTTTATTTGAAGTACAGTGGAGAGCAGACAGGAAAGATTTGGAAATAGAGACGGGGAGAGGGACCGGGAATGAAACTCGGGTCGGGGCACTAACCACAGGGCTATCAACGCCGACTTGAATTGAATTTTGACTTTAATAGCAATGGTTATGTTGAAATTAACTGGTTGGCTTCATATTTGTTTGCATAAGTGTATTATTGCATATAAGATCTATGAACTAAGCACACATGTACTCAAAATCAATACTAGGTTTTGTGTTAATGTTTTTATTGCTGATTTGGAGTGCGTGAATTGTATTTAAGTGTACAGCCTAGCGATCACTACAACCAACATTTTATTTTTGGCCTATAAATGTTTGCAGTTAGCATAGAATGTATGTAAACTCCTTCTAGCAAACATGCTGATTATTTGGAAATTGGATATTGTATACACACAACACTGCCATATTCTCTTCCAGTATATAATATTATGAATATTATTTGACTTCAGATGAATTAGAATATAGAGCAGCATTTATACTTATATGCTATTTATTTTTGCCTGTTTATCCATCGGCTCTCAATGAGGTGTCACAGTTCCCACAGTTCAGCTGAGTCATTGCAGTCTAATATGAATCACTGAACACATGTTGCGAGTCAGTCTGCTTTCATCTGACTGCTGTTAGCTTTGGCAAACATTCAACTTAAGTGTAATATATTAACAAAAAAGAAAAAAGGCAGATCACGACTGGCCTAAGGTTTATAAGGTGCTCTTTATAAACTTTTACATGAATCTACTGATATGGCCAAATAAATATAGTTAAGAATATTTTGTAAAGAATACTGACCTGATAGGACGGGACTTGTGAGGACATGTATGGAGACAGAGAGGTCTGGGCGATCATTCTGTTTGGGGCAATGCTGTACGGCGGAGAAAAAAACCTAAAAAATAATAAACATCAGCAAATTGTGTGTAGTTACATGTTCACTGTGAAATGCAGTCGGCAGAGTCGCTGTTTGTGATAATCGGTTCAGGTCTTTATATATATATATATATATATATATTTATGATGACAGCAGATCTCAAAGCACATTTCTTAACAATCATCTCAGAACACGGATGTAACTGTATTACAAAATGCACTGTCTGTGACAATGGCTCTGTACTCACCCATTTTGTAGTGCTGTCGGGTCGTATGTAAGTGTCAATCCTCCCTGAGACAGGTCAAATGTAAGGTAAAACATATGGGTATACACAAATATAAAGAAGAGCTCCTCGAGAGAGTCTTGTTTTCGTACCGTATCACTTTCTCTGGGCCAGTGACGACCGTTCTGTAGGTATTTTGCTTGACTCTGGCGTTTTTTCTGCCCTCCGTCGGCAAACTTACATAGCAGAGGCTCTGTGGGAACTGAGAAGATCAGAAAACAATATTACATTCATGTAATTATTTGACATTATCTAAATTATTGAATAATGATTGCAAACCTGGCACTCCTGGTGGGGTTTTGATATATTTGCCATTAAAATGCTGAATGATGGCTTCACATTTCTCTGTAGATTCCATCCTGTAATACAAACACATGAATAAAATATGAGTTTAATTTTTCGCACAGATCACAGCTAACATAGTGTGTGAACAAAAATGTGGGGCGGAGCTTGATTTCGTCCGCTGGGAATTGATGGGATTGTTGGAATTTGGAAGGCCACTGAACTGTCAATATAGTCTTGTCCTCAGGCGAGATATACGTCATGCAAATAAGATAAATATACATAAAAATAACTAACATGCATCTCAGTTTTGCATAACAAGGCTATTATTCCACAAATATGAATAATAATCACTATCCACTAATCCACAGATGATAAATCTATCCAAATTAGCCACCGTGAACTGCTACATATAAGAAAACTGTAAATGCTTCCCCATGTGAGACAGAAGTTTAATAAAGTACCTGGCAAAACCCACGCCTCGACTGGTGCCATTAGCATCCCGTAAGATGCGTGTGGATATAACCTGACCAAAGGATTTGAGCATGGCCTCCAGCTCCTCTTCATCCATGGACACTGGCAGGTTGGAGATGTACAGGTTTGTTGGGTCCTGTTCCTGTTGCTAGAAAGAAATACATGAATTACATCTCACTCAAACGTGTGTACATATTCTACATAAAGCCAGTCGCTTCAGATTGTACATGAGGAGCAGAGGTTTGATCGCTGGTTCATAAGGTATTTCTATGATCATCTACCTTAGCCATTTGAGCTTGGACTCCACTGGCTTTAAGTGCCGTCACAGCCTTCTGTGCCGCTGTAGGACTGTCGAAATCCACAAAGCCGTAACCTACACTCGCACACAAACGAAAAAATTTGAAAAAAGTGTGGGGGTTTTTTGTGTTTTTTTAAGAACATCAGGTTGATCTTTTTCACTCACCTTTGCATTTGTTGGTTGTTTTGTCTAAAATTGCCTTTGTTGACACAATCTTCCCATACCTTAAAAAGACAAAAAGCATGTTAAAATTGGTCCAACCAAAAATTGTATAGAAATTCCAAAAAGATACACACTAAATCAAAATAGAGCAATGATAATTCCGACCTGCGCATACAACTGTACACAGTTATATGTGCATGCCACAGTTGGTTACTAGTCACAGTTGGAGATTGACCAGCGCAAGACACAAGGTATAATATCCAACAATCCAGGTACAGTATGTGATAGCACAGGTAAGTAGCACAGACGAGTCGAGAACAATATACAATCACTAACCTAAACAATCAGGTTTTACAGTCCTTTGAGATGACGCAACCAGAACAATACGCAGAGACGAGACGTGTTTCAGAAAACATCTCGGTTTACATTACACGATCATGTAACATGACCTTTAAGGCACGCTGGACATGTGCACACAAATGTAAACAGTTGCATGTTGTTGATGACAGTTGGTTATAATGAAAATGATAGCAAGGAAAAGCACAGATGTCTTGCGTGGATAGATGAGGTGTTGTCTGTGTTATTAGGCTCTGCTGCCTTCAGGTAGCGTAGGGGCTCATATGACAAGGGCTTGACGAATCAGAGAAGCAAACGCAATGATACAGAAAGCCCAGTCAGTGAGCGACTGTGGGCAACAACGCCTTCGTTTCTAAATGTCTCAGTTTTCGTCCGTTTATACAGAAACGCAACCCCAGAGTCTTTAACTAAAACGGGGTCTGCAGCGTTTTCAAGAGCCTGCGTTTTCGGGGGTCAACACAGATGGAGTAACATACACGTGGTGCAGTAATACTTAAGTAATGCAGTTAGGTGTTATATTTTTTGTGATATTTACAACAGCGTCGAACGAGGTTCAACCAATCAGAATCAAGGAACATAACTAACCATTTTAACAGTTGGTTAGTCTCAGTCCCAGGTGGTATTTCAGAATTCTGTTTGATGAATATCACTAATAAATACTTGTTCTTTTTTTAAATAGTGTAGTGGTATTAGGCTCATTCTGCTATTGAGATCATAAAGGAATCTTCACTGCCTCTGGCAACACACACACACACAGACATTCCTGTCTGTCTCTGACTTGTTTTCCACCACGCTGACATGTGAGCAGTCTGTCATTTGGTCTCAGTTAAGTGCTTTGGCAAAGCTCCTTACAAGTGACTAAATGAAGCATACCTTTCTACATCAAATACAACTCCTGGAACTCTACACTTGTGTTACACTTTGTTTCTCTTACAACAATGACCTTGAATGAATGAATGAATGAAGGCATTTATATAGCACTTTTATTGTGTATTGCTGTACACCCAAAATGCTTTTACAACTGTATAAGGGGGGTCTCTCCTAAAAATCCACCTGGATGATGCGACGGCAGCCACAGTACAACGGTGCCATTTAAATGGAAATAATTACACCTATAATGTGAATCTTTAAGATTTTGTTTACCTAAACCTATTGTTCACATGCTCCATGATTTGGATTTTCAGTAGAACCTACACGTTTAGAAAGTTTAGAAATACTGAGGTCCAAAAACAATGATATGCTTTATAAGGTGTTTGGAGTACAAGTTATAACAACAGCCAAAACCATGTCTGTCTTTTCATGTGTGTAAGTAAACCAAATGCTGGTGGTCATATTTTTAACAAATATTTTGGCTTGGAATGACATAAATGAGTGACATTGATTTTCATTTTGAGTGAACTATTTGTTCAGTTGAACAAAAACATTGAAAAAGTCACAAATGAATAATTTACCTACTTACATCACTCTTTCACAACTCAATTGAGCTTGGGCATCTTGTTAATATCTATGATCCTTGCTTAACCATGGTAAGAACATGGGACAAATGACTTCATAACTGGCTCATGATCAAGATTTATTGTTTGCCCTCTGACTACTATTGCATTAATACTGGGGGGGGAACTAAACTGACCACTGTGTTATTTCCATAGTGGTATTCTAAAACAACCTGAATTACTATAATGACTACAAAGATGAATTAATGTGCAAAGTGACATAAATGCACATTAAAAAATCTGGGTAAAACTGACATTCTGATAACTGGTCCCCCATCTCTAATAAAAAACAATTCTGTGGATTTTAGCCTTGATCTCAATGCTACTGCTATTTTCCCTTCGGCTACTGTTAGAAATGTAGGTATCATACTCGACCCCTCACTATCCTTTGATGACTATATTCGCAGCCTCTCCAAAACGAGATGCACAGTGACGTGTCAGTCACTGAAACAAACAAATGTTTTGAAAACACCACAGAACAACAGTGTTTAACACTTTAGAAAGTCTTTACACATCAAAACAGTGAAACAAGAGTGTACTGTACAAGTACTGTATTTGAAGTCAAACAGGAAACCAACCTGGTCCCATTGGAAATACCTACCTCTGTACACTTTTTGCAGAGCCACAACATACGCATCATTGCATATTGCAACCTGGTATAACAATTTCCAACAACAGTAACGTTAACAACATCATATTATATTATATAAGGGTGTAATTAGGGCTGTCACAATTATGAAATTTGGCTGATGAATCGATTAATTGTCTATTAAATATTTGCAATTGTGGCCTGTTATAAGGCTTTGACAAAATAACTATTAATGACAATGAATTTATTCAATGAAGAATATCAAACATATAAAAACATATAGACCTTTCTGCAGCCTTCGACACGGTTAACCATCACATTCTTCTGTCTACCCTATCGTCACTGGGCATCACTGGAACTTCACTCTCCTGGTTTAAATCCTACCTCGCAGATAGGTCCTTCAAGGTAGCTTGGGGAGGTGAAGTGTCCAAATCACACCAACTAGTCACCGGGGTCCCACAAGGATCGGTTCTTGGACCTCTGCTCTTCTCCATATACACCACATCACTGGGTTCCATCATACAAGCACATGGATTCTCCTACCATTGTTATGCTGATGACACTCAACTTCACCTCTCATTTCATCCAGACGATTCCACGCTAGCCACACGAGTCTCCGACTGCCTGGCTGACATCTCTTCTTGGATGAAAGATCATCACCTGCAACTCAACCTGGCCAAGACTGAGCTTCTCGTCATTCCTGCCACCCCGTCAGAACAGCCCCAGCTTACCATCCAACTTGGTCCATCTAAGATAACCCCATCGACTTCAGTCAGGAATCTTGGGGTAATCATGGATGATCAGCTGACTTTTAAGGATCACGTTACTAAAACAACTCGGTCATGCAGGTTTGCATTGTACAACATTAGAAAGATCAGACCGTTCTTAACAGAACATGCAACACAGCTTCTCGTCCAGGCACTTGTCATTTCTAGACTGGATTATTGTAATGCTCTTCTGGCCGGTCTCCCAGCCTGTGCCTTCAAACCTCTGCAAATGATCCAGAATGCTGCTGCACGCCTGGTCTTCAATGAGCCCAAGAGAGCACATGTCACACCTCTGCTCATCTCTCTACACTGGCTCCCAGTAGCGGCACGCATTAAGTTCAAGGCACTGGTGCTTGCTTACAGAACAGCCACTAACACAGCACCCATCTACCTCAACTCTCTCTTACAGACCTACATCCCCTCCAGAAGTCTGCGGTCTGAAAACGAGCGGCGCCTCATTGTTCCTTCACAGAGAGGCATGAGATCCATCTCAAGGACATTTTCTTTCTCCGTTCCCGGCTGGTGGAATGATCTTCCTGTTTCCATCAGGACTGCTGGATCAATTTCACAATTCAAAAAACAGCTGAAGACCCACCTCTTCCATGAGCACTTAACTGTCTCATAAAAAAAAAATATATATAAAAAAATAAATAAAAAAAAAACATTTTTCATTTTACCCCTATTTTTCCTTTTCTAATGTTCTCTATATACTTGCTTATACTATCTTGACGTTGTATTTGAAACCTTGTATTACTAGCACCTCTCGTGAATATTGCTTACTTAGACGAATCGCTTGCTGTTTTCCTCAATTGTAAGTCGCTTTGGATAAAAGCGTCTGCCAAATGAATAAATGTAAATGTAAATGTAAAAACAAATATTATGTACTGTAGAGTGCAGATGCAGCAAGTCTAGAAATCCAAAAATACAAAGCTAATACAACTCAAATGATGGAGAAATATCATTTCATATTATATCAAAGGACAGTGGATGTAAAATGCAGTAGATCCTGCAGATCACCCTTATTGTCTAAGGATTCACAATAATTGCAGTTATCTGAAATAATTGCGATGAGACAATTTATTTAATAATTGTGACAGCCCTAGGTGTAAAGTTTTTTTATTTGATCGGACATTGTATTTTATTTTTCGTATATTTTTACAATATAAAAACCACAAAACGTAACAAGAAGATATGGCTACATATGCTGTTTATTAAAAAAGTGCAACTATTCCATGCTTTCCGAGGCCAAAGAACAGACCGATTTTGTGTCTCAAAATTTTAGCAATGTGGTACGTATTTTGTGGCGCTGCAAAAGGTGTACAGAGGAACATTTTTTATATGAGACCAGGTTGCATGAAACACACATTTCTTCATATTGAGGAGAAAAAAGACCACTCTTGTTACTGTTGGCGAGACAGCATGTGAGGCCATAAACAAGGAGATTTTACACAGATTACATCATCATGAAATTACCGTAAACTCTCTTTTTACCCAAAAACCTGCCAGAGAGGGAAAACCTGTGTGAATCGGGAACAGGGAAAAGCCTTACTGAAGCTGCAGGGCAGATGAGAGTTAGGCAAGTAAAATATAACGCAAAACTAACTGATATGCTTTATTAACTTAGTTTACATTACTATTAACATTAGTTTAACTTTGCCTTGGTTTTGTTGGCACCAGTGGACTGTCCACTGACATGTTGTGCAACTCTAGTTCAAGCCCCGACTCATAGTCCTATTCCCCTCTCTCTGATCTCATAACTTCCCGTCTCTCTCTACACTATCCTATAAAAAGGAAAAGCTATAAATGCCAAAACTTTGTCTTGGTATTAAATATTACCCATTACCTTCCTTAATCTTATCTACACTGCCAGTCATATATTTGGACATACTAGGTCTGTTCCAAAACCTGTTAAGATATTTATATATATAAGATATCTGTATATCGAGTGGGGGTGGGAATTGCTTGGTACCTCATTATTGATCTGTATCTGTTGTCAGACATTAAAACAAGTATAACACAGTGATTCAACATTATACATTATTATACAACAGTTCTTTCTGGTTCATGAATCTGATTGGTTGAGAGATGTGCAATATTCCACCGTATCTTTACGGGAACCGCTTTACTCCTGTTTGTATCACTCCGCCACTATTAGTCAGACACACCGGGGGCAGTTGTGGCCTAATGGTTAGAGAGTCAGACTCGTAACCAGAAGGTTGCCGGTTCGATTCTCAGTACCGGCAGGTAACAACTGATGTGCCATTGAGCAAGACACCTTACCCCCGTTACCTTACCTCTCAAAGTTGCCCACTGCTCCCGGTGTATGTGTGTTCATGACTTGAAGTGTGTGTGTTCACTATTCACTGGTTGGGTTAAATGCAGAGGTCACATTTCGGGTATGGGTCACCATATCTGACAAATAGGTCACTTTCATTCACACTAGCTGACCTCCATTACACGTTTACAATAAAAAGCAATGGAAAAGTACCAGTAGTGGAATGGGATTAACGCATCCTCAGTGAGTTTCCTTTTACATTCTCTGTCTTTCATTCACATGTATGCTCAGTGATAACTTTACTGAAGCAGCAGAGCGCAAATTTAAAAGACGTGACAGTTAGATTTACTGCGCTGGTCTGGATTTCATGGCGGAAGAAAGTAGTTCCCCATTTCCTTTAAAACCAGAGGGTGTTAAAGACACTCCGATGTTGTTTCTGATTTATCTACACACTTGTGCCGTCGAACTGTTGTATAAATGCAATATCGCACTCGTAGTCGTCTGACTTCTACTCTAAGCGATATTGCATTAATACAACATGCTAACCAGCAAAGTCACTTACAGTAATTGCAAAAAACTGTCTGTTATATATATACATTGTCTGAGAAAATCCCTACCTATGTTAAAGAGCTGTGATTTTGCCAATATTACTTCATTTGCCTCATGCAGAGCACAGCCTCCGTCTGGGTAACAAACTATGTGCATATTTAGAGATGGAGTACATCCATGTTCATATGTCTAACCAGTCAGTACAGTGCGATGATGATGGTTGTAGGCCTGGTTGGTTTTCTTTTCTATTGCACCTGATGCGCTGTCTAGCTGCTGCACTTGCTCTCGCAGTTGTCTTTTTTATTTCGATAACGTCACATTGTTATTATATTACCTAACCATTTTAAAAACATTTGTGAATCCATTTGAATTGCTAAGAGATTGAATCGTGATTCATACTGTATATGAATCGTTTATTGCCCCCATACAACTTAATTATAGACACTACATTATATATATATATATATATATATATATATATGCCTCAGTATACAAAATCAATCCTTTTATAAAACAAAACATTAGTCCACAAAATATAGCATAAACAAAGCATAATATTAGAAAGTCAAGTGCAACCAAAGATTTACATTTAAGTTTTAAAACACTCTCATGACAATTCATAACTATTTCACAAGGTGGCTCATTCATATGAATTCATGAAATCTCATTTGAATGTTCCAGTAAGTTGAGAAGCATTTAGCAGCAGAAGTCTGCAGAACCGCGTAACTGTATTTGATTCTGTCTTATTGAGTTTAGCGCCGCGGCGCTGCTAGGAAACGTTGCTTTGTTTACTATCGCCGAGTCACGTGTTGAAGTCGCGTGTGTTCCCGTTCTGTCTCGTGCTGGTTTCGCTTGTTTGTTGTGTGATATTAGAAGACATGTCCAGCTGAATTCAATTACGTGAATCAAGCGGGTATATTGTGTGTATATAAGTGTGATTAACCACCGTGGCAGCGGTCGCGGCAGTCCTGCGACTCTACCTGCGCGACTCCACTATTTGTATTACCTTTTTAACCTCTATATTTATTCCTTTCTTTTATTTCTCTTGTACATTTCCTATTCTCCTCTTTTGACTATGTGTTTTCTTTCTGCACGCATCTCGGCATGCCTGAGTGACATTTTACTCTGGATGGATGGACTTCACAAATCATGTTGCCAGCATCGCCCGGTCCTGTAGGTTCATCCTGTACAACATTAGGAAAATTAGACCTTTCCTGTCCGAGCATGCTACGCAAGTCCTAGTCCAGGCTCTTGTCCTGTCTAGACTGGACTATTGCAATGCATTACTGACTGGACTTCCACAATCAAACCGCTGCAGATGATCCAGAATGCAGCGGTGAGAGTGGTTTTCAATGAACCCAAGAGAGCACATGTCACTCCTCTCTGTCAGGTTACACTGGCTCTGTATAGTCGCTCGTATCTAATTCAAAGCTCTAATCCTGGCCTTCAAAACCACCCTTACCTTCACTCGCTTATACAGACTTATGTACCCTCTAGATCCCTGCGCTCTGCCAATGAGCAACGTCTTGTGGTGCCATCCCACAAAGGAAAAATCACTCTTACGTACCTTCTCTGGATCTGTTCCGCGTCTGTGGAATGATCTGCCTGTCGCAACAAGATCTGCAGATTCTGTAGCCATCTTTAAGAATCGGCAAAAACACATCTCTTCCGCCAACACCTGACTCACTAATACAGAGTTCTATATCTCTCTCTACTTTTTCCATCTTTTCTATCAAAAAATAAATAAAAATCTTGCTTCGTGTATATAGCTTCGTTCATTGTGGTAGGCTTACAGAGACCAGTTTTATTGCACGTATGTACTGATGTCCTTGTGTTGTTCTAATTGCTTCTATTGTTGAGCTCATTTGTAAGTCTCTTTGGATAAAAGCGTCTGCTAAATGACTAAATGTAAATGTAAGTACAAAATGTTTTCCCACCACTAAAGGGGCAGGGCTTCATTATTAACTGTGTTTTTCATACAAATTGCCACCTGCATTAGCATGCAAAGTATAGCACTATAAGCATTAACATTCTAGGAATTGAAGACTAAATATGGCTGTGCTGATGTTTGTGGAAAATCAGCATCAGAAGTGTAAATCTTTCTCAGAAACGTTTAAAAGCAGAGTCACAGTTTTCCAGTTCATCTCCAGCAGCTCAACGCGTCAGCCCCTCTCTGCAAACGCTGCCCCACATCTGAACTCAACTGAAGAATGTGTCTGTTTAAACATTAATGACAGGGTCTACACAAGATCAGCCTGAACTTGCAGACACAAAACCAGTTTCCAGGTTTAAGAAATTCATAAAATTTGAATATACTAAGACAAATTACACTTTTGATCAATCTCACCAGTAAGCATTAGCATACATTAGAGATTACACATAACCTAACCAATCCATCATGGAAATTAACATCCATCACAGACTCCACTTGAGATTCAAATTTAAATCAACAGGAATGAGCTAAAGGACTTCATAAGGTTCTGTGATGCAACATTTAAAAAGTAATTTAGTAAAATAACAGGGCTTGAAGCATTTCCTTTCTGCCACTCCTATTCGATTGATCTTTCCGGCATGTTTCCTCTTCTAAACCACACATGGCTGAAGTTCAAACCTCAAAGTGTACTGCAGATTGCACAACAAAAAAACATACACAAACTACAGTTTGAGTCTGAGATCTCTGAACTGTAAACACAGAACATTAACAAGCATGCTAAAGGTCTGGATTTCTAGTGTTGTGTCCAGTAAAGTTTAGAGTTAAAATGTCTAACTTAAAAGTCACAAGATATTTTGTTAGTATCCCAAGCATACGGTATCGCACAGATCTATAAGAAGTCTGAAGTGAAGTTGTTTTAAGGGTAAAACATTTTATTTCTGTGCCACTAGTGGCACCAAATATATTACCAGTCTGCTCATTTATGTTGCCTGACTGCGTCTGATATGAAACCTTTAGCTAATCCAGTGATCTTAGTTTGGGACAGGACTTTATCTTTGTCCAAACAATGGCCAGTTCAAAACTGGTTTCAAAACAGTCAATCACATTTGCAATTCTGTTAGAAGCCCACACTTCAGCCTCAAAAATGATCATCAAACAAATATATACTTCAATCTTCTAGTACATTAAAAAATCTTGCCTTATAGTTGTCCCTGCAGATGCCTAGCTTTAGTCATCAGTCATTTGATAAATGTAAATGTTTATTAATTTTCAATAAAATAGGATTTTAAAAACAAGTAAAAACTGTGCTGAATGTGTTTAATGTCATTTCACTTAAGTGAAAGTAGACAACCAGTTAGATCAAATTTACATTTGTTTTAAACAGAGCCAAGTAAAGGTGAAAACATACATTAAGACACAGGTTGTGTATGTACGTCAAGTTACCCCTTTTGGAAGGCATGCAAAACGTGAAATGTATTGTTGCATAACATTTGACACAATGTAGCTCACTGAGGCCGTTTACACAAGGCCGCGTTTTAGGGGACTGAAACGCAAACGTTTGAAAATGGGTCTTACATCTGTTTCATATTGCATGCATAAGCAGAGTGTAAGCAGCGCATATTTTTTTCGGCGGCCATGTTAACAGATGAGAGCTTTCATACTGCATGCGGAAGCAGCGCGTGCTCACGGAGCAGAAGCAGGCGCAGTTTTTTTTGCTGCGCTTCTAACGCTCAATTAAAGCGACAGTGTACTCTTTATGGTCAAAATGCACATGGATTAACAGGGAAATGTAACATGTAAGTGGTGTATTATGTAAGGGATAATGTACAGGCAGCCTGTAGTTATCGTAGAAATAAGTCCCGACAGTGTGATCAGGACCTGACGCGAAGCTGCCTGTACATTATCCCGCTTATTACACGGCTACTTGTCAAATGAGGAAAATAAAATATGAATTTAAAACATTTTATTAGCTTATTAATGTTTTAATTTGAAAGTGCAAACTTTCCGCAAAAAAATAGTTCCAAGCGACTATTAACATTCCTAACAAACGATGTAGTACAACCATTTGTAAGCGCTACATATGAAACATAAGCATATATAGACTGTTCAGTTTACATTTTTTCATCTTATTTAGGGAGTCATTCGATTCGTCCGAATCTATCCACTGTTAAAGCGTTTTTTGTTTTTACCGTACATGTCGAAATCATCCATTGCAAATTGTGGTTGTCCAGTGTTTCAGTCACAAGATGGTGCTAGACGGTGATCTTTGTTGGAGCGGAGGGATATTATACATACAAGTAGTACCGGTCATGCGTTATTAGTTTGCAGCGGTTATTATTTAAAAAGAACAAACCTGCAAATGTTGCGACTGGCCAATCAGAATCAAGCATTCCAACGAGCCGTGTAATACGTTTTCTTAACGGTCGCCAAAGTTTTTTTGGCCAAATCACAACAGCAGGTTTAAAGGATTTATATGTATCTTAAATGTTATATGAGTCAATGTACTGACTGAACCCAACTCTCATTATAACCTTTGGAAAAAAGATAAAAACTACATAAACATCATGTTATGTGCTAATATTGCATGTGTGAGAGAAATCACTCTCTTATGGTGAGTAAACCCTCTGTCTTGACTTGTATCTTCAAATCACGAGATTAAGTGCAATGGCTTTTTACATTATTTAGAACTTGCACTGTGTGGATCTGAAAGAGCAGGAAGTAAAATAAGCTTTTTGATGATGTTCTGGAAGAATTTTTGCTCATTAATGTAATTAAAATAATGTAATGGGAATTTGCATTGTTGTACTGTAGTACCCAGGCAGCGCGGTGCATGCTGTAAAAAAACTGAAGCACACGAGCACACAATACATCATCGCATGCTTGTTCTCCCGCTCTCCCTGGATGCGTGGGCATGCTTTTCCGGAAGAATTGTCCAAGTTGTTATATAGGTTTTTCAAGTGCGAAAAATGTTTTACCTGTACTAGTGTTTGGGGCACAGAAATACTACGTTATACGTCCAACTCGTTTTTTGACAAGTTGACCATTTTAAGCATGAGAAGACATCATGCTTAACTGCTTGTACGCTTGTGATAGTGAGAGAAGTCAGTAGTTTGTTTGTTCACGGCATTTCAGTGCTGGATATTATATAAACGGTGGATATAATGCTGGATTTGAAGATAGTTTGAAACTGATAGATGGCGCGGTCCCAGTGCTAAAAGATGCCGGACACGAACCGCACGCGGCAAGTCAAACTAAGTCATATGTGTGTGTTTTGTTGGCCATTGGCGTAATGTAAAAAAACACAAAGGGATTAATGCGATGATGTAATGTTATTGTGTGCCTGCCTCCAGCAGCTCGTGTTTGTCCGGAAATAATCGTACAGCTGCATCTCTCTTTTATAAATGTGATCAAACAAAATACTCTTCGAAGATACGACGTATGCAATACTACTGTATAGCTACTCAAGATTAATATGAGATTGGCAGAAACTAAGCGAGTTGTTATGCCCGCTTTAACATTGTAAATAAGTCACAATGCATGAAACACCGTTGCATCCCCCCTTTAAACTCTGAAGACACTGTTTTCTTATGGCAATGAACTGGGATTGGGAAACACTCCCAATAATGTGTTTTTGAGACTTACGGGTGGCAGAGTTTCACCAGGTCTTGGTCAGTGGTCCCCGGATGCAAGCCTCGGATGTAGAGGTTAGTTTTGCTCAGCTGTTCCCCACCCCCCGCACTACTTGTGCTGCTGCTATTGATGTTGGGACTGGGCGGTGCCATCTGGTTTGTGGAGGACACATAGGCCTGCTGTAGAACAAACAAACAACACTTTAAGTATAAGACAAATGTTATGGTACATCACATTCAAACCAAATATGGCTCTTTGTAGGACCCTATGATTTCATGGAAATCATGGAATTCAGGCATAAAAACTGCATGTTTCAAACAAAACAATAAATCAATGATCCAGCAATCAAATATCTGAGGAGAGTTTTAAAAAGCTCTTTGTCCACACTAGCATTTTCAAGCATTTTACTTTACTTCACACTGTGGGATCTCAGTTGTCCCAATGTACAACAAAAGACTTTAAAAACATGGCTAAGAGAAGCCATACTGCAGAACTGCATCTTAAAACTTCTGACACTGCCAGAATTTTATCAAATGTCAAATTTGATCATAATTATCATGATCCCAGTATCAATTGTAGTTCATCTGTGTAAATTTCAGGTCATGACCAGTGATGTGTACCATTTATTATTTAGTAAACCATATAAAGCTATGGAGAAAGTAACGGACCACAATTTATTAATGTTCATGAACCAAAACAACCAATGAAAAAATAACCACATCTTAGTTTGAAGCCAAAAAACAATTTAAAACTACTTATCTGATAGGGCATCACAAATTACATACAAACAATAAAGCTCTAGACAAAGACACAACATTAAGCAAACTAAACAACTCCCACAACTTTACTCTTTACTGGCACTCTGTGAATCTCTCACTGCTATATTTGCTCTTGATGAGGTTCAGATAAACAATAAAGCATCAAGTTAACACCGATAGTATCAATCTAACAGATCACAACCTACTAGTTTAAGATCCACAAATCAAGAATAAGGGGGTCCCACAGGGGCCCGGTCCAGAACCTTTCTACTTCTGTAAGCTGTTATAAGATCTAGCTATTGCCTTTGAAAGTGTCAAGAGAACCCAAAGGTGTAGGTTAAAACTCATGTGGAGTGTCCCAGTCTGTCAATTAATTAACCCCCCAAAACTCCTATACAACAGTGAAGGAACAACAAACCATTTTGTGGATGCCACATCCATTATTTCAATTATAGCTATATAATTATAGCATAGCTGTTTGTGAACGTAAACTGCAAAAATACAGAGCACAAAGTCTACGCCAAAGAATTTCACACCAACTCTTTACAGGTAGCTTTGTATGGACTGTGTTCCATGAAATATCAACTTTGATGCTATTACAATCATTTGTAAGTCGTTTTGGATAAAGGCATCTGCTAAATGATTAAATGAAAAACTTATTTAATTTAATGGTATTTTAAAAGATTGTTTTTTTTTTTTTTTTTCAAAAATAATTTTTGAGGGATGGATTAAACAGAACCAAGAATACCCACTAGAATCATGCATAGTACTAACAAACTGTATTAATGTGAATGCTATTAAGATAATGATTTCTGGACAGACAAGTTTACATTTTCCTTTCATTTTCTACATACTTCACATTAGGTATGAGAAGAGGAAACATGTTTCCTATCTGATGGCCTTTAAAGGAACTCCAAATCCCATGTCATAGTCCAGCCTTCACAATGTAGACTGAAATAAAACCTTGTGCTTCACATGAAGTGTTTTACTGGCTTTTCTGGTCTTAATTAAGACTCCGGATATCCACAATGCCAGGGTTCCAGCTTAAGCCTGTTCCTAAAACATCTCCCAGAATTCTTCCCCCCTCTGTTTTAAACAGGAGTGTATGTGCCCTTATGGCCCCTGACCTCAACTGCATTCCAAGGATTTTCAGGATGTTCCTAAAAGATGCCTGTTCTTACTTCACTCACATTAACACATCACAAACATTTATGACATAAAACACATGTCGGAAGTATTTAACAGATAATGCACATTTATTTACTATTATTTCCACAATTATTAGTCCACACTGTACATGTAACTTTTGGCACTACAGCAAAGTCTACTATGACAATATTGCAAAAACTGCCTCTGTCAAAACAAGAAAAATACATTTAATTATTTTCTAAAATGAAGAGCATTTTTTCTCTACCACACATTGAAAATTAGACTGTATGAGAGGCCTGGACAGAATAAACTGTCAAAAATCCAATAGTTGATTTGTGTTAAAAAAAACTAATGCTGAGTGAAGTCATAAATGTATTTATACAAAATTAATTAATAACCTGCATTGTAAGAAACTATAAGAAACTGTATCATGTGAATAAGACACACACATAAATTATACAAATTATTATACAAAAAATATAGTATGGGAATTATATTGTGACTGAAGACAATCCACAATAAATCAAAACTATACTTACATCTACTCTGAGATCTTATTGACAGCTCCTTTCTCATTATTCAGTCCAAGTCATCCATTTCGATTCATTTCAGTTAATTAATAAACAACAGTCCAGACAGTCTGTCACATATTGCTATCAAAAATCTCCATAATGTTCTGCTAGGTTTGCAGTAATCTTTGATCTAAGTCACATATAAACAGATAATGAAGGTGCTGTGAGGAAAGGGAACAAAACAGGACATCCTCACGGTCACTCCCTCATATCATAACACACACAGACACACACACACACACACACACACACACACACAGACTCCGTCTCACATGCTTTGTCACATTCCTGCCAACTGAAGAGAGACGTCTGGATCCAGTCCAGACTTGCTCCATGTCCAGTATCTCACTCTCTCTGTCTGTCCCACTGTATGTCTTGCTCTCTCGGCCTCTGTTTCACTCTCGCTGTCTGTCTCGCACACATTGTCTGTCGTCATGTTTGTTTCTTTCCAGCTGCTGGTTGTTTTGATTTCAATGTCTGTCTTGCTCTTGCTGTTTTCTCTTACTCCTGATGTTACACTAACCCAATTCACTGAAAGCTACATCTCCAAAATGTTTCGTTTATCTCTATAATTTCAGTGTTCTTCAATAGGAACTCTCCAAGAAATCTACTTTCGACATATTTTTGCTGCTCTGCCTTCGAGACTTTAAAGGGGCATTGGCATTATAACGATATAACTGTAACTATAATTGTATTTGCGTCCACACCAGCGGACATTATGCGTATGTTAATATTAAGCTTGCGCGCTGCAGTGTTCCCAGTCACTAAAATGTAGTTTTGAGTAACATCATTTCAAAAGCAATGTGGTTATTCAAACCATGTGCCATCTGGTTCTATAATCTCTCCACCCACTCACATGCGGCCTTTTCTTGTCACTTGCCTCGTGTTTGTTTTGTGTTCTCTCCTTTGTTTACTCTTATGGCTCAGGTACAGGAACGAGAGATCAGGTCAGACAGAAGTGAGATGGCACGAGATATGTTTGGAATTCTCCACATTTTATAAGGAATTGTGTTATCTATGTTGACTTTATTGTGATGCTTTGTATGTTATTAAATATGATGCATGCATCTAAATACTTATGATTAAATTTTATTTAAACTGAATATCAATATTGGGTCCCACTTTATATGTGGTCTCTTTAAAGGAACAATACTTGATTTTTTTGTATGATCTATTGAAAGAAATGCAGGTGTTTAAAGATCGTACGTAATGAACAGTTATGTTTTTATTACCTTAGAATAACCCCGTTTTATCTACATACGGCGCGGGTCTATATATGTGGAGTTTTCCATGTTGCGCGGCCATGTTTGGTTACAGCAGCACTAAACAGACAAACAGCTCACAGAGCGCATTTAGTAATTCATAGAGGCAGCTTGCGTCATCACTGAGTTAAAGACCACGAAGAAGTTAGTTAGTCATAGTAGGAAGAGTAGTCGTCGTCGTCGTCGTCGTCGTCATCGTCATTTAGCTGAAGCATAGATCGTTCTGTTTTTAGAAGTTTTGATACAATGGAAGACCATACGTATTGTGCACAAGAGCCGACAGAGCGCGAATCTCCGTCAGTGAAGCGCAAATGTGACAAATTAGAGACAAACGACGGCAGAAATCCAGGATAAACATCGGTGTCGCTATTACCAGATGAAGGAAAAATGTTTTCAACTCGACGCCAAAGTTGCCTGTTTTCTGCTGGGCTTGTAAGATAATTAAATTTTTGTGAAAGTGAAACAAGTTTTTTGGTAACGTTAGCATTTGATACAAATAGGCATATAACCTATGAGAGACGAACGTTTTTCCTTATAAGTGTAGAAATAATGTAACTGCATTGTAATTTCACGTGAAGTAATATGACAGTGTGGCTAGAATCACAGCCGCTGTCTCAGTCAGCGACATGTTTTTTTTACTGTTGCGGCCACCATCGTACTTCGAAAGGGAGGGATGAGCAAATGACTGAAAGATTTATTGCAAATCTATACTAACGCTAGTGGCCGCTAAAAATCCAAAACTGTGCCTTTAAATACAGTGTTTTTACTATTTGCATAAGAAAAAAGCATCTGTTACATTTAACCTTTCTGTACACATATGTATTGTGGGTAGTTTTAGGGCAAAATTTTACATGCATTATAAGGACAACAAATTATTTTACTTTTGTTTTTCATTTACTATTGTGAAGCCAGTGACAGAACTGTACAGTTTTATATTATAAATGACTTTAAATGATCGATCATACTTCATTTTGTTTTATGAGCTGTTAGGAGGAGATTTATCAGAAACATTTTACCACAATAATAGACCATCATTAAAAATAATAGTACAGTGCTCTCTGTAACCAAATGTTGAGAAATCAGACAAAGTCAGATTTACTACATGCAGGAATTCTTCTACAGTTTTGTGTGACATCTGCATCAGATGCTAGTAAAAGGATTGTGGGTCATATTGTCTGAGACTACAACGAAAAAAAGGCTATTTGATCGAAACACAAAGTGAAACACAATGTTGGTTTCTTTAAAATAAATCCTAAAATACTTGGTTGGCAGCTTTGCTGCCTGCCACAGTACAACAATGGAAATTTGCATGACATTATTTTAATGAATTCATGAATGAGCAAAACCTCTTCAAGGCTTTATGTTGGAATGAGATCTCACTGCAGTTCCTCGTATGAAGTTGTTGTACTGTTTCAGTTTACAAGATTTGTAACATGAATTGTTTGTAATTTGCCAACCTGATCTCACGGGAAGTCTTAAGTATTTTACGAGGTGGCTAATTCATATGAATTCATACAATGTGACTTTTATACAGTGCAGTGGTAGAGAGGACAGGAAGCGAAGTGGGAGAGAGAAGGGGGGGCGTTAAAGCTCGGGCCTTGGAATGTAGCGATTGGCCAATCAGAATCAAGTATTCCAGAGTGCCGTGCAATAAATGGTTAAAAATATTCTATTAGTTTCATTTTGTTCAAAAGTTTGTTTAGTGAAACAGGAAGTTCCTCTAGACCTGCGTTAAACCAGCATTGATTACGTCATCCGAAGTGGTCTATACTGTGTTTTGGTCAATTTATGATAATTTATGAAAATAAATACCTGTGACTGTACTCCTGTTGTCTAAAGTGGTTAGGTTTAGTGTGGGGTTAAGTGCTCCAAAATATCTTTCAAACCATAAATATTTATGAAACCATTTCTACTTTTACAAATAAACCTAATTAAATGTCTTGCTCTGACGCAAGCGGCGAACAATCTAAAGCAATGGAATACCGTGCATGTCAATGTACATAATCGTAAGTTATAATAAGCTGGCAGCTAGATGGTGCTTATTCTTAAAGCTTACCTCTAGGTCGTAATAAGATGCTTGCACAAACAACCAATGGGGCATTTATTTTGAAGCACAGTCTCTCTTTATGACACTAAGTAGTGTGTCAGTGCAAAGGATCATGGCTGACTCAAATTACAATCAGTCTGTTAAGTATTTATCCGTAACGTCATGTTCTCTCTGTCCTCAGCTGCCCATTGTGACGCACTTACTCTCACTTACTCACTTACTACAATTCCCAGAGTTCTTCAGAAATCAGACCAATATGTGCATGCTTAAGTCTCTTAGTGACTCAAGCACCCCCAAAACTAGCAGACGCTATTATCCAAAGCAACTGAATCAATAAAGCAATATATCATAGGAAGGCAATAACACCAGAAGTGCTATACCAAGTTACAAGGTTTCACAATACTGGAACAACATTTGTTGAGAGGTATGTGTTTTATTAAAGCAGACTGTGTGATTCTAGTCAAGTATTTACAGAAAGTGTATGTTTTTACTTGCTTTTGAATGTCGTGAGAAATGCAGCTGACTGGACTGAATTTGGAAGATCATTCCACCATCAAGGAATACTAAAAGAGAATGAGCGGGAGAGCGATTTAGTGCCCTTTTGTAAAGGTGCCAATAAGCCACTCAAGGTGCTGTATGGGGTGTAGAAAGGTGTGAAAGTATGCCGGTGCAGAGCCAGTCAAAGTTTTGCATGAAAGCAGTAAAGACTAAACCTGATGCCACTAGCCAGTGGTGAGAGATGAAGAGACCTGTGTCACATGAGCTCTTTAGGGCTCCTGGAAGACGAGTCGTGCTGCTGAATTTTAAATCCCTTGTAGTGGTTTGATCGCAACCATGACGTCAAAGATTTGAATATTATTAATGTTTGGTAACGTTTACATGCATATTTAAACTAAAGAGCATTTTTTTTCTACAAAATCTTGTCGTTGCCTAAATGTCTGTGACATTCACTCCACAATGTCGCATTTGACAAGCTAAAAAGTCTTCGGGGAAATAATGGAACAGTCACATCCTGAATTATGTAAGTGTTTAACCCTGTCTACACAGCTAACGTTACGAAGCGACGCGCCAAGAACGCCCCTGTTATAAACAAAGCGCAAGGCAAGCGTTTTATCATGGACGCGTCCTGGGACGTTGCGCGCTTCTAGCGCTTGTGTTGTATGCCAATTATTACACGCTTGAAAAGTCGACGCTTTTGTACATCAACAAACATGGGCGATCACGACAGGCGCAAACATCTGCCAACTAGTATGTCCGCTCGACTCTTTTTTCCATTTTACAACTTGCAAAAGTCACAATAAGCGTCACGGTGGGTTTTTCGAGGGGTGGGGCGTTTCATTCTCCCAACCCTGAAAACTTTCGCCCATTCTGTCCGATTGCCAAGCAATTCAAGAATAAAGCATCCCTTTCACTGTATCCATTTTTATGCATATTGTAGTTTCCTACTAAATTGTCTTCAACGGACTGCTACAGATTTTTAAGAACACTAGCCTATGTGTTTGTAAATGTGTTTGTGTATATAGCCTAAACCGGAATGACGACGCTGGTATTATCACCAAAAACACACAAAAAGTCGACATTTCCATCAAACCCGAGCAGATCCCGACAATGCAGCGGAGATCGCTTATATCCAGATAGAAAGATAACAGAAAGCTGAAGTTTATTTGTCAAGGGCACTGCAGCTCATATCACACATTAAAGCGCCTGCTCTGGGAACACATCAGTCAAACACAAAAACCCACATTCGCGTTACCTTCTTGTTGTTTCTGCTACTGTATCCGTTGTAGGGATTGATTCCCATCCTCGGTGGCACGGAGAGCAGCATTTTCTTCAGCGCGGTGTCCGGAGCGGCGAGGCTGACGTCAGCGAGGGGAAGTTCAGCCCGGGATCGAGTCCCGCCGTCGCCAGGATTGAAGCCGCTGATGTCTGCCTCAAACACCGCCCGGGTCCTAGCGCCACATCCACCTCTTAACCTACCGACCATGCAAACAACCTTAACATTATTATGCTCAAATATTAGAATTAAAAAAACATAACCAAACCAAGCAAACGCTTTAAGTAGGAATTATTTGCCATTAAAAGTCAGCGATTTCATTGTGGCCAGTATAAATCCCAATATATGATCAACATACAGACTATTTCATGGCTCTTGGCATTTGTAATTCATATCCCAACCCTGTGCAGAGTTAAAACAACAATCATTTCCAATGCAAAGCTAGCTGGTACTCCAGACATTACGGGTGTCACAAAATATAGGCCTAATATTAAAATATTGCAAAAAAAAAGAATATTTAAAAAAACAAAAATGAATTTGTCTGACAGCATAAATTCAGTAAATATCTGTTATTGTGAATTCTTTTGGCCACAATAATCGTGTAGTAAAAATCTGAGAAAATCGCCTATTTTTATATAAAAAGAATTATGATGTTATTAATTAGCTTTTTGATTTGTTCCTAACTAATACAGTAACACTTTAATGTGAAATAAAAATAATGTAAACACGTGTTTACATTTACTTGACAATAGACCAGAGGTCACCAACCCTGCTCTAGGAGATGACTGCTCTATATTGCTTGGGCTGTTTTATTTAAACCTGTTGCAAATGTAAGAAATGATGTAGGCCTACATAGCTGTGTTTAACCACATAATGTGGCAGTATGCATTAAATTAAGTACATACTGTCTCTACTTGTACAAAAGGCACAGGTGTCACGGGTCACTTCAACCAATAAAAACGTAATGTCATCGGAGCATTGCGTACCAGTGAGGAATTGCCTGAACCCGAGGCGGGTGCAACAATTTAGAAGGAAAGTTTGCTATCGTCAATACTATAGTAATAAATTCATGCTTCATTTCTGTCAATCCTAAGATTGTGTTGAGTCACTGTGTGCGACGCGTGCATACCAAGTAAGTTGATAATTAATATATTTTGTTTTCCTGACGAGATTTGGTTATTGCTGCTTGGCCTGTTTTCTGTCGATGAAAGTATTAGCATGTCTTAGTTAATTGAGAAATGTATCTACTGCACACTGCGAATTGCTTATGTTAGCGTTATTTATGCATTTATTAATCTACCGTGATCGTCTGTGTGTAATCACGTGACCTAGGCTGTTAAAGGGGAACTCCGCTCAAAACATTTTTTGCCATTAATTACCCACCCTCAAGTAGGTAAACATCCACAGGTCCTCCATTTTTCCCCAAAAACGCAAGTTAGTGTATTTTAGAACGCTTTCTGACTCCTCCATAGATGGCAACGCAACTGAAATCAGTAATCGTAATTAAATATACATACTTTAATTTTCTGATTTAAAGCAGTGATGATAATAAGTATGTATTCATCCAGCAAATGCATTAGTAATATTATTCATTTTTACAGACATTTCTGAACATCGGTAAAAATCACGTTTCAAGGAATTAAAACGGGCTCGGCTTAAACACAGCTATCAGAATACTTGCATTTTCTCGGTGTGTAAAGCAGATGTCCAGGTCCGCGTGGGAAGAAAGTTCAGATGATTTCAGAAAGCTTGTCCTATTGAAATCCAAGTAAGAATGAAGAAGAGTTCACACCTCCCCAGAAGGAGATTATCAATACTTTGGTGGAAGAACCCACCTACATCCAGACCCACTAGAGGCCTGGCTCTGGTCCTATGTTGGCCTCAAGAGACCTTCACCAAAAGGGAGTGGGGGTTAATGGCTCTTCTTTTAATGAATCAGATACAAAGGACACAGATACATTTGGCAGTGATGGCACTATCAAACATAATAGGTATTTTATTAAATATTTCAAATTAAACAAGATAAATAAACTGATAAAAAATAATACATCATAATAAAATCTAAATAAATGACATGTAATATGGATGATTTCATTTTACTGCCAACTGCCAATAATTTTTTTTAACCATTTCGGTTAATTTTCCCGACTAAAAACCGATGCGGATTATCCGAACATTAACCGTTAACTGATAATATTGAATTGGATAGTAAGGGGGGGGTGTCCACCGAGCGCCATCAGCTGACGGGTTTTCTATGTTCATTGCTGGCGCTCAGCGCTGGCGTTCGACGGGGCGCCCAGAGCTGAAAAATGCTCAACTTGGTGTAGAACGCTCAGGTCATGCGCGTGCAGCACGCGTTTTCAGCCGTTCCTGGCGTTTTCATGCATTACTTTATTTCAACGTGCAAACAGCAGCATGAGCATACAGAAGAAATCGACAACTGAACCCCATTATAAAAATTTCATGCACCTCCCGCATTACTGACAATAGAGTAAAACACAATAAAATTATATAAATGAAAAACATAGAATATCAACCTGCAGAGAATGAAAAAAATGACAAAAAAATGACAAAATGAAAACACACTGACGCTTTAAAAAATTAGCATTTCCCCCGTCGGTATACGTTTGATTTCGTCAAATAAAAATAGCAGGCCTACCTCAATTTGTCTAATTTTTATTAACAAAAGTGACATGTCTACGTGATTTGGGGACAGCCTGGAGCGCGGTAATGCAGACATAACGCCTCGCTACTGGCCAGCCTCGGGAAGCGCCGTACAGGGCTGTGGCCTGTTTTCGTTCCATTGGTGCGTTCGAGTGCAGGCCTGCACGGCAAAACCAAGGTAATTCTGCGGGTTCTGCTATAGATCTTGTTATGAAATTAATAGTTACATCAAATCAAAACCAGCTATCACCCTCTTGTTTGATGTCGGAGCGTGCGCAGATTGCCGCAGTTGCGGAGAACCATCTTTTCATTTGCGAACATGTTCTGAACGCGCATTTAGTGCAGCTGTACACATCTTAATCTAGACAATCTCAACATGTTAGTTTTCCATCAACGAGTAGGAAAAAGTAACTTTTTTCATGTCAATCGGAATAGGAAAGCTATGGTAGGTTTAAACAGTTGGTTTCAAATGGAATTGTTAAACGTGAATGACTGAATTTGTCACAGCAACAAATGCGTTTTCATTTAATATTTAACTTTCTGATATTATTTAAGTTTTCATTATTTACTGATGTTTATTTAAATGTTTTATATGCTGTAGTTACCGTTTCACTGATGGATGTGCGCATTAAACATGGATGATGTTTCAAATTGAATTGTTAACGGATGTTTACGGGTTAAAACGCAAATGACTGAAGTTGTTACTGCAACAAATTGTTTTATTTAATATTTAATTTTCTGATTTTATTTAAGTTTTCTTTATTTACTGATGTTCATTCAAATGTTTTATATGCTGTAGTGTGCCGCGTTTCACTGATGAATTTGCGCATTTAACACAGACGGATGTTTCATCCGCATTTATTTCAGGTGTAGGACTATTTAAATATGTCTGTAGGCACGTAGGCTACATGACGTGTGGTTGCACGTGTCGGCACGCCCCCTGAGTTAACAAATAGGCTATAGCGTATTTTTATTTAACCATGCAGCATAAATAATAAATAAATACATAAGCCGTTTAACTGATAGTATTAATCGTCAAAGTTTTTCTTTCGGTTAATGGTTAAACAATCAATATGAGCATCCCTAATGTTGACATGCACAACACAGGCAGATACACACAATGCATTGAAGAATGTTAAGTGAAACAAGAGCTTAATTCGTTACACTTCAACCAAGTTGAATGGTGCAACTCACACATTTTTTGTAGTGCGTAAGTTGTAACTACTTAGTGCCCATTTAAGTCAAAACTAGGCTAAGTTGTAACTTATGCACAGCTGGTGCAACCGGCCCCTGGTCACTAAGTTCTTGGATAGCATGAGACGGTGGTTACACCTTGTCAGTGCTCCATACCCTCTTGGGACCTCTGTGGCCCGAGTCCCCCTCCAAGCTCCTAGGAGAGGCCGGCTACCTCATCGTACAGTGAGGGCGGCTCTCCTGGTGCCGCTCGCAGAAGGGGAGATAACCTCTCGACATCCTTTGTGACTGGCGGGTGCCTCAGGCCGGGCCTGAGACCCCTGCCTGACCACGTGCCCGCAGCCCCCACCACTCCCGTATGACACCAGGTGGTGAGGTTGCAGGCGCTCCCCTCATGGAGAGAAGACCCAACCTCTACTGTGTCGTGTACAGCATGCGTGCTGTGCCTCTACTTAACTTTAAGGAGAAAGGTGGACCCGGAAAGCTCAGACCCTTCTGGGAAGTACAAGTTTATGTTGTCACTTTGAGGAAGTACCAGGATAGTCCAGTATATGAAATCCGACCTGAGAATTGGAAAGGAAAAACAAGAATACTGCACCGAAACCACCATGTGACTATTTACCTGTCGAGAAGGAACACTAACATGGAAGACCTGAAAAAGAGAAAAAAAAATAAGGTTAGGAAAACATCACCCCAGTCAGATCAAACACACTGTGAAAGTTCAGATGGTGAAGAGGAAGAGTGGAGATGTTTGATTGGAGTGCCAGTCGATGGAGAGAGTCGAAATGACAGTACATCATTTCAAAATCTCCAGGACATCATCTAGAGGACCCAAGGACACTGAACAATGTCCATCAAGAGGGGGAAGATGAACATGGAGCGGTACGGGGAGAAGATGATGTGTCATCAGCAGGAAGAGAGGTCGGAGAAACAGATGATGCTGAAGAGATTGACACGGAAACTCCCTCACAACCTCACCGGCAGTCGTGGCCCAGTGGTTAGAGAGTTGGACTCATGACCAGAAGGTTGCTGGTTCGATTCTCAGGTCTGGTGGGTAACGGCTGAGGTGCCCTTGAGCAAGACACCTAACCCCCACTTGCTTACTATACAAAATGTACAAATGTATAGTACAATGTAATGTAAGTCGCTTTGAATAAAAGCGTCTGCCAAATGCGTAAATGTAACCTGGAGAGAGTGTACCCTTTGAGACACAGTAAAGCAACTTACCAAACTTTACATTCATTCGGCCATTCATCTTTCTAATCCCCTCCTTTCTGTAAACCTACTCTGCTGGGATTGCTCTAACGCATACAGCGTAAAATTTGAACGTCCGACGACTCATTCAAGTGAATCAGAGTCAACTCCTTTTTCCAAGCCAATAACTTGGAAGACTGCTTACATACACACAGCAACATTGCACACTGCATGAAATGTATTTTTATGATATCAAAATACTCGCTCTTTAATAAGCAACAGCTGCAAATAGGATCTTTTCACAATGACATCATCTATTTACAATGACATCATCTAAATTCTCTGATCTGTTTGGTTACATTCTTCCAAATATCTTCCTTTGTGTTTTGCATAACCAAGAAATGTTTGTGTGTTGACTCAATATAGATCATGCATTCAATATAGATATGACACGTTTGTCCTGTGTTCTGTCAATTATAAAAACTGTGCAAATTTGCGCCCATTCTTGATCACTCTCTTCAGTTTTGTTGTTACTGAAGCACAGTCTCTCAGTCTGGCGCTCTCTGCTGGAAAGGGGGTGGAGACCAGCAGCTCATTTGCATTTAAAGAGACACACACCAAAACAGCATGTTTTTCCTCACAGGCAAAAATAGACATTTAGGGCACAGTATAATTTTTTTTGAGCTGAAACTTTACAGACACATTATGGGGATACCAGTGACTATTTTTACATTGCGGAAAATCCTCAGGTAAGGAGACCTTTAAAGTCCCTTGGCAGTGGCGCATCTTGTTAATATTACTATCTTTGATATCATCCACAACTCGCCATAAGAGGGCGGACTTTAGTGATTCTACACTGCTTTAATAATAAGTATACAGTAAACATAACATGATAATGAACTACTCAAATGCAAAGAGAGCTGCATTTTGATGTGTGTTATTGTTTTGTGTTTGTATGTGTCACTGTTTGCATACTGTTTTGCTACACACTAAAATCATACTTTTTCATAACAATAATAACAATACATACATTTAGGGCATAGTAAAATTAGGCGAATTTTGCGAAGTGCAAAAATAGTGTTTAATATTGTAAGTTAATATTTGGCTTGTTTTTTCTCTTTTGCAGATCATCTCAATTCAGCATTGCTTAACAGATCTCTATCTCCCCTTGGTGGTGGCATTGGATACATTTACTGCATACATTTCATAATCCAGTGACACCTCACTTTAAATTCTTTTAGTACAGTAAAACGTCACTAAACTCTGCTCTCTTACTCATTTTTGAGGCCAGAAGAATCAGAGAAAAAAGATGAACGTGATTAATCAAAGCAATAACATGTTTCCTGGAACATACAGAGAACATATCACTTCTCAGTGTGGCAATGAAGAACAAACCCTCAAAATCCAGAGAAAGGTGAAATAAAACTTAATACAGGAGCTGAATGTATGTACTGTCAGAAATAACTACAAAATAAACGAATGGGTGTAAAAATCCAGATGTGAGCTTGTTGCTATGACTCTGTTTTGGCAGGTGGGTCTACTTGAAAACATAGAACTGTATATAAACTGAAATCAAAATGTAAATGTGCACAACATCTATATATGTATAGGATGGCATCCAGGTTGGCAATATAATGAACGGCAAGAGAGGCACTGTGTTTGTGTTTGTGTGTGTCTGTATTGGTTATGTTACATAACCCAGTCCCAAGTGCAGTCAGTTACAGTTAAGTGTTCTGATACCTTTGTTTTCACGACATTGTCCGTAACTTGTAACATTCTAAATCCATATTTAAACACAATAATGTGTATGTTGATTGTAGAGCCTGCCAATGAACAGTTGAGCCACTGCCAGAAATGTCATTCGATTGTAAAATTAAGGTCACAAGCAGTTCATCATAAATAGCCTAGAGTATGACCCATCTGCCCCACCAAAATCATGCTTCTTGAAAATGATGCGATCTTGACTAGTGTGAGCTTGGCTTTAATGGACCAGCAATTAATTTTTAGGGCAGTCGTGGCCCAGCGGTTACAGAGTCGGACTCGCGACCAGAAGGTTGCTGGTTTGATTCTCAGGACTGGTGGGTAACACCTTACCTCCGTTTCCTTGCCAGGCGCTGCAGTGATAGCTGCCCACTGCTCCAGGTGTATGTGTGTTCACAATTTGCAGTGCGTGTATTCACTGGATGGGTTAAATGCAAAGGTCATGTTTTGGGTATGGGTCACCATACCTGACAAATAGGTCACTTTCACTTTTCACTTCAATATTTGGATGATCTGCCTTGTTGGTAGAGTTGGTAAATGGCATATAAAAGACACTATGAAAAGCAGAGATGACTTTACTAGATGACTTTTCTAGTTTCCACAAAAGCCAAAACACTACCTATTGATAGAAAAAGAGAGGGTTAGTAGTTGTTTTTACATTTACATTTACACATCTGGCAGATGCTTTTACCCAAAGCGACTTATACATTAGTATGTGAGTATGTGCAATCTCAGGGATCAAACCCATGACGTTGGCGTTGCTAGCGCTGTGCTCTTACCACTGAGCTACAGGAAAGTAAATGCTAAAAGAAGAGGTGATTTCAAGAATTCTGAACACAAAGTAGGGGAGACCGAGGGCAACTGTTACATGTTTTCTGCTAACTTGAAATACACAAGTCTTTTGATTTGATTCAACAAACTGATATACAGTGCTGCTTGAATGTTTGTGAACCCGTTGAGCTGTTCAGAGTTTTCTGTTGTTTTACCTTTTTTTGTGAGTAGTCAAAAAACTACATGAAAGATTGAATTATTGTATGTGCAGAAGTAAGTGAAGGCCCAGCTGTATTGGTAAAGTCAAGCGGGTAACAGATTCAGGTGAAACACATTTGGGTTCTTAATGAATCAGTTAAACAGACCAATCAAATTCAACATCCTTAGGAAAGTGGTTGGGCAACAGGTTGAGTAAAAGAGAGAGAAAACCAACCAAACCACTGTAGTGCCAAGAGTCAAACAATGCCAAGAGGAAAGAAGATATCTGAGCCCATCAGTCTGGGGAAGACTATAAGACAATCTCCAAGAGATTCCAACTCCATCCATCCACTGGAAGACAAATCATCTACAAATGGAAAACATTCAACATGACCACAACTCTGACGCCCATCAAAACTATCATCAAGAAGCACCAGAAAAAGAATAAATGAGCTAAAGGACAATCCACACATCACCTCTAGAGAACTGCAGACCTCTCTGGTAGCGTCTGGGGTAAATGAAAAACTACTGAACTTAATGTAAAAACTAAATTGCTCTCATGAGCAAAAAACTAAGTTGCTAAATTTGCCTTTCTATGCCATCCTAGAACTGATTCTATGTCTTAATAATTTTACCAACTATTTATTATGAAAGGCTCAGACACATGAATTCATCATGTAGAAACGTTGTGATTCATAATCTGTCACAAACCTAAAGTAGTTAAAACAACTAAGTCATAGCAAACAGTAAACAGACTGAGAGATTTACTTAATTTGCTGCATTTTTGAGTTCCAGTGAAAGTATCAATTTATGTACCTGCTGACCATGTCTACACTGTTATATTAACATAAGCGCAGTGTCTTCAGCTCTTCATGCGGCGTGTTTTGGGCGGGTGATATTTAGAGTGTGCAAAGGGATTTAAATGAAGCGTGATTGGCGCTAGATAAAAACATTAGTCAACATAAACGTCCCGTGATGTGTACAGCTCCGTTGCGTTGATGTGCTGCTCGTTTAGATAAGAAATTGATCCGAATGGAAGCCAAGGTCCGGATTCCGACGTGGTCCGCCAATGTTAGGTAGAAAATACATTATCCTGCGATCCCAGTTATTGGCCGTTGTTATTTAAAAGGACAAATTTTTATGACAAAAATTCACTAAAAAGCTGACTTAAATTCTGCACCTTTGACAGTAGATTAGACAGGCATTTTCAGGTTTCTACAGTTGTGTTCAATTGGGTTCAAACCCAAGCTCAAACCACTCAAGGACATTGACAGAGTTGTACATAAGTCACTCTTGCATTGTGCTTAAGATCCTCCATGCCATGCTTTTCTCTAGAGTCTTGTGGGCAGGATCATGATAGTACTGTGTGTGCTCCTTTAAGTACAATATGATGTATCAGTTACATGCTTTACACCTTTTCTCCACTGGATGGTGGTATAACCGTTCCATAAAACACCGAACATATTATGCTTCAGAAAAGTTGCGTAATCCTTCATTTTTTGCATGTTTCTTTTTAGCAACAAGGGATTTATTGTTCATAAACCTAACTCATAGTGTGGTATTTTCCCCTTTCTTTATTTCATTAATGAAATATGTCTTTTATGGACAACACAAACTTACTTTGTAGACAACCATCATTCCAAAGATTTATACAGGGCCCAATTGAACTGACTTCAAAGGCACTTCCTCACTTGTTGTTGCATCTCGTCAGCTCTCTATCCTGTTTTGACAAGGACCCACGAAAGCCTTATGCAGGGATACATGTAGCACTTTCCAAAACCAACAACTCCAAGGGAGTCGAAAGTTAAAACAAAGAGCACATTGTCTGTTTTCCTATGACTTAAACATCTCATAGTTAGTCTAATACGGGCAAAAGGACATATTGTACTCACAACATGACCTCTTTCTTCTGTACTAGAAACATCTGCTGTACATTAGTACAAAAAGAATAAAATGAATGTCTTTTTGTAATTAAAGACTTTGGTAACACTTTACAATATGGTTTTATTGTTAACATTAGTTAATGAATTAGCTAACATGAACTTAGTAACTTATACATGGTATCACTGCAAAATGTTTTTTTTTTCCTTGGACAACAGTACATGCAGTCAGGGAATATGCTACATGGAAAGTATATTTAAACCAGACATGTCATTCCAGCTTACATGGCTGTGGCCTATAAGCAGAAGAAAATATATATAAGAGCAGGAGCCTAACATGGATAGAGTTTTACCATGATAAAAACATGGATTACAGTAACGTTGTAACAGCTAAGGTGTTTTGTTAGGCACAAGGCTAAGCATAGGGGAAATTTTCATATTTTTGGGGATTTAATTTGTTGATTTTTAGAGTTACAGACATTCCACACTTCAGATATAAACTTTTTTAAATGATAAAATATTAAAGCAAACACAAGTCAAGCGAAACTTAACATTTCTTTAATAATATCAAGCAGCTGGTGTCAAGCTGATTGCTAATGGATATACACTATATTGCCAAAAGTATTGGGTCACTCTATCTAATAAACAGGTTTGATGACTTTAGTATAAATCTTAATGCTGCAGCATATCATGATATTCTATGGAACTGTGTGCTTCTAATTTAATAGCAACAGTTTGGGAAGAGCCCTTTTCTATCCCATCATGACAATGTCCCTGTGTATGAGTGTGGAAGAACTTGACTGGTCTACATAAAACCAAGTCCTGAACCCAACTGAACATTTGGTGCAACTTTAAATGCAGACTTTGAGCCAAAAACTCATGAATCCACATCAATGACTCCATCACTCCAAACCGCAATTTTATCATCCCTACACAGGTTACCCATTAAGTAACAAGTAGACTATTAAGTACTTCTAATCACTAAAAGCATTAAATGGATTAGCTATCTAACAGAGCTTCTATTGCGGTACAACCCATCATGTTCTTTATGGTCACAAAACTCTGGACTTCTGATAGTACCTAACTTAATCCACCAAAGGGGGTAGAGCATTCTCATATGTACAGTGGGAGAAATAATTATTTGATCCCCTACTGATTTTCTAAGTTTGCCTGCTTACAAAGAAATGAAGGGTCTATAATTTGTATGGTAGGTTTATTTGAACTGATAGAGACAGAATATCAACCAAAGAATTAGGGGAAAAAATGAAATACAGGTTTTCATTTCAGTCAGTGAATTAAGTATTTGATCCCAGAGCAAAACATAACTTTGTACTTGGTGGAGAAACCATTGTTGGCAAGCACAGAGGTAAGACATTTCTTATAGTTCACTCTTCTCTAAATCTTTAAGGTTTCTTGGCTGTCGCTCGGCAAGTTGGCGTTTTAGCCTCCTTCACAGATTTTCTAGGACTAAGGTTTGAAGACTGGCTAGGACACTTAATGTGTTTTGGGGGATTTTGCCATATTGAAGGCCCATCGACGACCCATGTTCAGTGATCTGGTAGAGGGGAGGAGGTTCTCGTCCAGGATTTTATGGTACATGGCCCCGTTCCTCAGCCACTCAATGCAGTGAAGTCATCCTGTACCCGTAGTAGAAAAAAGACCCAAAGCATAATGTCTCCAACACTGTGCTTGACTGTTCTTGAGGTCATAGTCAGCATTTCTCTCTCTCCAAAAACAGAATCCATTTTGGCCCCATCTGACCACAGTCCTACTCCAAAGCCTTTTCTGAATCATTTTTATGTTCGTTGTCAAACTTCAGACAGGCCTTCTTGAGCGGGAGGACCTTGGGGGTGCTTCAGGATTTCAATCTATTGTGGCATAGTGTTTTACCAATGGTTTGTTTGGTAACTGTGGTCCCAACTGCCTTGAAATCAGTCTCATGATCATCTTTACCCCATTGGGAATCTTGCAGGGGGCTCCAGACCAAGGGCAATTGATAGTTATTTTGTATTTCTTCCATTTCCAAATAATCACAGGTTTGTCCAGGTTTATAATCTTGTCAAACCTACCATAAAAATGATAGACCCTTCATTTCTTTGTAAGCAGGCAAACTTACAAAATCAGCAGGGGATCAAATAATTATTTCCCCCACTGTATTTAAGGTGGAGCCGACAATGACAAGTAGGTCTGAACCTTGTGAGCACACTGCCCAAACGTGAGAAATATTATCACACATTAAACCAGTACAGTAGAGGAAGCATGCTGATTTCATTAGCTTTGGTTGATGGGGGAGCTATACCTAAAGCAAACCTCAGAATTCTCCAACTGATTTGCAATTCAACACCACAAAAGCAATGCAATTTATTCAGAGTTATCCAGAGATTATGTTTATACTGTTTAGTATTGTGATTGAAATAAATCTAAAGGTTTCCCATAAACAATTACACCTAGATATTGAAACTGTACTGTGTACCAAAATGTAACAAGCTGTACTTGGCACTTGTTGAGTTAAAAGTGTATCGCATTTGTGTAGTATTGCTGCTGTTTCCCAGAAAATGAATCATTCTTGATCTAAATTCCCATAGAAATAGAAAGCTTCATGATATAAAGCAAGATTGGGGACAACAGTTTTCTTATGCAGTACTCCAATGTCTTGTCATGATATATATGGTTGATTTTATTTTATTTTATTTCAGTAACCACATTAGACAGTTTTCTGATATCTATTCAGATCTGGTTTGATCAGTGATAATATCTACTATCATGAAGCTTCTCTAGAGTTGCAGTAGGGGTTTTGCACATAACTCTATAGCCAGTGTAGAGACAGGGTCAAAGATCATTTGATCATATCTTGAGTAAAAAGCTTGATTAAACTCTGATGTTTTACCAATAGGAACCATTTCCATTAATGTACATCTTGGTGCTATACTAACCTTTGCTGTGATCGGTCAGATGGGTCAGATGGTCTAGTCTGCTGTGACCGGTCAGATGGTTTAGTCCGATGTGATCGGTCAGATGGGTCAGATGGTCTAGTCCGCTGTGATTGGTCAGATGGTCTAGTCCGATGTGATCGGTCAGATGGTCTAGTCCGATGTGATCGGTCAGATGGTCTAGTCCGATGTGATCGGTCAGATGGTCTAGTCCGATGTGATCGGTCAGATGGTCTAGTCCGATGTGATCGGTCAGATGGTCTAGTCCGATGTGATCGGTCAGATGGTCTAGTCCGATGTGATCGGTCAGATGGTCTAGTCTGATGTGATCGGTCAGATGGTCTAGTCCGATGTGATCGGTCAGATGGTCTAGTCCGATGTGATCGGTCAGATGGTCTAGTCCGATGTGATCGGTCAGATGGTCTAATCTGATGTGATCGGTCAGATGGTTTAGTCTAATGTTATTGGTCAGATGGTCTAGTCTGATGTGATCGGTCAGATGGTCTAATCTGCTGTGATCGGTCAGATGGTCTAGTCTGATGTGATCGGTAAAATGGTCTAATCCGCTGTGATGGTCAGATGGTCTAGTCTGATATGATCGGTCAGGTGGGTCTAGTCTGTGTGATCGGTCAGATGGTCTAGACTGCTGTGATTGGTCAGAGTCTAGTCGTGTGTGATCGGTCATTGGTGGTCTAGTCCGCTGTGATCGGTCAGATGGTCTAGTCCGATGTGATGGATTGGTTTAGCGCGGTCATTTCTATTTTTATTTCTAGTGACGTAGATACACTGCGGTTTTTAAAGAATGGACTAGGTCACGACTCGTTTGCGTGGATCAGAATCAACTCCTTTTTCCAAGCCAATAACTTTATTATTTATTAACCTTCGGATTTACACAGACTTGGCAGACTGTTTGCTTTTAAGTATGGCATACACACTGCAGAAATGTAATTTTGATGATCTAGTGGAATGACTCTTTAAAAAAAAAGTTACAGAAACCTATGAAATATTTTGGTTTTCATAAATGCTAAAGGGCAGCCTTAAAGGTAAATGTAGGCAATGCAGTTTTTGCCAAAAAAGTCTCTTCACATGATAGAAATCGCTAAGTTAAATGGTCAAAAAGATGGCATGGGTATCCATGGTACTACGGGAGCTGAGGAGATTAAAATTAAGGTAATAATTTAAAAAAATGTCAGACAGTTCTTTTCAAGTGTATGTGATATAGATACCAAGAAGTACATTTAATTGTGTTTATTAACAATGGCTAAGTGCAATATTTTCTTAAGTGTTGTTACTACATCATAGGTGAAAGAACACACAGATCACATGGACAATGAAACCTTATCCAGAATGTATTCATACTGCAACAACCTGTACTATGTAAAAACATACTGTTTGAACACTTGATAGGTAGGTATTACTTCATCTAATTAGTAGCTATGCGATTTCAGATTCAGACATATTTCAGAAGATGAGACACCCTTCCTTTAACCATTCTATGCTAAAATATATTGGAATAATGGTCTTCAACTGTTTCCTTTAGTTTTATATACAGTTTTTTAATCATCTTGTTGGCACAAGTAATATGACTGAAGGTTATTATTTACTTGTATGATTACAGCCAGCCTTTTGTATAAACACATTTACACAACAGGGTCTCAGCTGAGCTAAGTGCATGGTAAGCAGCTATGAACCTTTACAAAGAAAGGAATAATTGTCCCAAATGTGGCCAGATTAGTATTTTTCTCTTTGTCTGAAAGTTATTCAAAGTATTTGTCCAATGTGAGCTCATGCAGAGCAAAATAAGCTTTCTCAATCCATGCACATGTTTATCCCAGTTTTTACTGCGGATTGAGAAACCTTGGTTCATTTCCACAGACAGCCTGGGTTTTGAGAGAAACAACTTACAAGACATCAGATATAGTTGGCTTTTTACTGCAAGAATGTATTGTTTATGTGATCTTTTAATGAAAAATATTATAAATCTGGTTGTATTAGTGATACTAAATGAAAAGTATAATTAACAGATAATTCAGCATAACCCCTTTTTTTGAAAAGACCATGATAAAATTTTATAAAATCATCTTTTTGTGATAAAATGTCATTTAAAAATATTCTGTTTACTTACATTTTTTATAGGCTACATGTTAGCTAAATAGTTCATACCTGAAGCACATAAAATGCCAATTAATATTGTGATTTTTTTTATTTATGGTTTTACAATCCATAGATTTATTTAATTATTTTGCAGGTCAATCTTTGTTGAATTTGTTTTCCAAAAAACCTTTGTATATATATAAATTACTGTTGGTTTTGTATTGGGATCATTGTCGTTATATGTGTATTGTGTATTATCCATTTAATGTCATTTGCAAGGTTAAAAAATTCTAAACTTATTTTTTAACCTGTAGGCTACATGTTGGATAGCTACAAACAAATTTTAACAGTATGGGTAAGCATGTTGCTTGTTTGGGGTGTAGATCTAAAACATTTCACAATACGTAAAAAACACGTTTTGTCCATTCTCGTTGATTAAATGGGACTCTCATCACTCTCACGAGCCAATAGCGACGCTCCGCGCCGAGCGGGAGGACTGAAGCTCTACCTCCAACGTCACACCAGGCAATAAAGACCGACTCCTTCTGAGAATCGGTTCTGTGAACAGTTCATTCAGTGAGCTGTTCAAAAATGAAAATACTTTACTTTACTAAACGACGTGTTAAAAGAGCTTCTGACACTTCATATGCTTTTAACACGCCACGCACTGGCTTTCATTTCTGACAAACTAAAAAGACTTTGAGATGTAGGAATAATGTTGTATAAAAGTATACTATCTTCCCTCAATACACAAACGTAATATTACTCGCTGATGTGACAAGATGATTTGAACTAAAACATTTAATATTCAAACTAGGTCAGTATATTCTATTCTATTCTATTCTATTCTATTCAGGCGCAGACTCGACAAAGAATTGTTCCGTCCGTTCATTGAACCGTTTGTTCAAAGAATTGGTTCACGAATCGATATATCCACTAGTTTCATGATGGACCACACATTTTGCCCGATCTGTTACCAGCAGCAGCAACAGAGAGAATCGGACTCAGACTCATAGGTGTCGTTAGACACAGAGCGGATCGCTGTCATCCTCGACAAAGAAATGGTTTAAGGGCACTGTCTCCATGGTGATGCCGTGTATCAGACATTTTTCATCCGTATGGTTTTTGCCATGCATCCAAGAATACGTGAATCGCGTGTGCCAGGAGAAGCCTTTTGCGCCAGTGTGCGCATTTGGAGAGGCGCATCAGCCGTGGTCAGACTGCAGCTTCACTGGATCATCGGACCTTGCTTTGCATTTTATTTGTTTTCTTTCAGTTTTTTTCTTTTGAATATAATGTTGCGTTTCCACAGCTGTCAGGCTGCTTGTTGGATTGTTCTTTTTGGGCTTTTTACACAGTTTTGCAGGTATTCTTCCCGCAAGGCAATAGATGGTGAGTGCATAAGAATGGTTTTTTCATTTGGCATATGTATCTTTATGCAACACACACAACACACACACACACACACACACATACACACACACAAATGGCCAACTGTTGCCGTACCTTTAGCCATTATTCAAGACTGACAATCCTGATTGACAAATTAATTGCCAAGTGTGTCTGAACTGAACATAAACTGAAAATGAAGAATCGGTCTTGTCTAAAGCAGATTGAGGGCCTAATAGAGGGTAGAATGGATGAAGGGATCTCAATTGCCATAACCAATGCAGGCATTGCCTTAGCTCCGGAGTCCAGATGCATTGATAATCTGTGGATGAACCATCACAGCACATGCCCAGCATACAAGACAAACGCAACTTCATCACATTAGCATGCGCGGAAAAGAAAATGAATGACAGACTTGTAGATATAAACCGAGTAGTAGAAAAAAGTGAAAGTCTCTGCAATGATAAAACATGTTTGTATTTCGGAGATCCATCTGGTAGTTCATTTGTGAATGTGATTACCTCTGTAAAGGGCTAAGTGCATGCACCACCTAACCAAACCCACTTTTGTCCTTATTCGTAATACTTACAAAGGATTGAAGTAGATGGTGGGGTCTTAAGACAAAAACATCATGATAGATTGCCGCCTCTTTGTTGTTTCTTAATGCACAGCCACGCCCTCTATGAGACACTTTACTTCTGCTTAAAAGCTCCCCAGTCTGTCTGGTTGACACTAAATTATCATGCATGCAGTGGAAATGATGCCTTTGTTAGAGAGAAAAATCTAACCAATCTCTATGGCGGTGTTATTACGATTTGAGAGCTCCTAAGCTTGATATAGGTGCATTGGTCAAAATTGTAAGACGCCGTCATTTTGTCAGTGTTACTCTGCGCTTTTACCTGTAAATGGTGTCTGAAGTCAACACACAGTATTACACAGCTCTGTGTCTGCAAGCAAATAATACAACACATAATAAACACACACTGATGGTTGCCGAAATATATATGGGGACGGAGACTAATATTGCATTTATAGAAAGGTCATGTCCATATTTGACCCAACCATATGTTGAAACAACCCAGCGTTTGTTGTAGAGTGTTCATCATTCGTCTTGTTTGAATTTATAATTGTTATGATAAAACCCTTTTACCTGTCCACCAAGTCTTTATGTCCAGTATAGAATATGCATTCAGTCCGAGCTGAAAGCTTCGTTCGGCTCTGTCATTGGCTCAGCTCATCAATGGTGTTAATGAAGGGGCCCCTGTAAAGAAGGTTGCTGCTGTGCCCGGGGTCTTTTGAGGAGACAGCATACAGCTCAATTGCTTAAATGCTACAAATCTGTTGAAAAAAATATGTTATACAAGCGTAAGTCCCATAGTTCAAAAGAAATGACTGGGATGAAATGAAGATTAGGAGTGAGTAGACAGTTTCTGTATCTTCTTTGGTATCTATGTCTTTAAATATACAGTTCAATGAAACAGGCATGATTTAAACATTGCATTACTCTGAAAAAGCAAAAATTCATCAGATATACATGCATGTAATCTTTTAAGCAGTAGCAGTAGTAAAGTTGAAGCCCAATATTTTTCTGCCTTTATCTAACCAAACTGAACCTGTATGTGTCTTACGTGTTGTTTTGCTCGGGTTGACAAGCATTCCTTTTGAGTCGGTTCAGCCTGTGTTTTGTGTGCAACCAATGGCAATGTCTTTATCTTCCCTGACAGGTAGCCCACCCCCTGAGGCTTTGACATTTCAAGAGTTTGGGCTGATAATAGACTGGAGAGATGAGATATGTTTAGCATAGAGAAGAGGAAGATGGAATGTGGAAAGAGTAGAGACGGTGTGTTCCCCACCCCCACCCCCAACCTCATGGCTCCTTCAGTCAACTGTGAAACACATCTGGATTGGGAAAAGTCATTTGTGTTGGAAGTGTGTATTAGGGGAGAGTGTCTGTGGAGATTAATTGTAAGACGCCGTCATTTTGTCAGTGTTTACTCTGCGCTTTTACGCTGTAAATGGTGGTCTGAAGTCAACACACAGTATTACACAGCTCTGTGTCTGCAAGCAAATAATACAACACATAATAAACACACACTGATGGTTGCCGAAATATATATGGGGACGGAGACTAATATTGCATTTATAGAAAGGTCATGTCCATATTTGACCAACCATATGTTGAAACAACCCAGCGTTTGTTGTAGAGTGTTCATCATTCGTTTGAATTATAATTGTTGATAATAACCCTTTACCTGTCACCAAGTCTTTATGTCCAGTATAGAATATGCATTCAGTCCGAGCTGAAAGCTTCGTTCGGCTCTGTCATTGGCTCAGCTCATCAATGGTGTTAATGAAGGGGCCCCTGTAAAGAAGGTTGCTGCTGTGCCCGGGGTCTTTTGAGGAGACAGCATACAGCTCAATTGCTTAAATGCTACAAATCTGTTGAAAAAAAATATTGTTATACTAAGCGTAAGTCCCATAGTTCAAAAGAAAATGACTGGGATGAAAGATTAGGAGTGAGTAGACATTTGTTAATCTGATCTTTTGGTATCTATTGTCTTTAAATATACAGTCAATGAAACAGGCATGATTTAAACATTGCATTACTCTGAAAAGCAAAAATTCCATCAGATAACATGCATGTAATCTTTAATAAGCAGTAGTAAAGTTGAAGCCCAATATTTTTCTGCCTTTATCTAACCACACTGAACCTGTATGTGTCTTACGTGTTGTTTTGCTCGGGTTGACAAGCATTCCTTTTGAGTTCAAGAGTTTGGGCTGATAATAGACTGGAGAGATGAGATATGTTTAGCATAGAGAAGAGAAGATGGAATGTGGAAAGAGTAGAGACGGTGTGTTCCCCACCCCCACCCCCAACCTCATGGCTCCTTCAGTCAACTGTGAAACACATCTGGATTGGGAAAAGTCATTTGTGTTGGAAGTGTGTATTAGGGGAGAGTGTCTGTGGAGATTCTTTTGAAAACCCAACACATTTTAGAGCCTTTGTTTAGATGTTTGGTGCTTGGTGGAGTAATTTTTGACTCAGCGATAGGAAGGAAGTGACATAGATTGGGAAGGGACTTTGAGCTAAAGTAAAGGTGACAGGAAAAAGACCCAGCTTCTTTCTCTCTTACCCATCGCCTGACCTATATGAGTAATGTGGCATGATGTTCTTTGATGATCTTAACTAGTTGATTATGTTTGGTTTGCAATAAGGGTCGCTTGTTTGTTCTAAAGGCCTTTAAAGGAATAGTTCCTCCAAAAATGGAAAATCTCTCATCATTTACTTACTTTTGTTTACATTTACATTTATTCATTTAACAGACACTTTTATCCAAAGTGACTACAAATGAGAGCATTTAACATTTTGTCAAAGAGCTAAACAATATTGAGAACAGAATGGTTTTGCTCTATATAAAACAGCTAGAAAGTTGACAGTTAGGGGTTAGGCAGCTATGTTCTGAACAGGTATGTTTAAAGTTGTTATTTGAAGGTTGTGTTGTTATTGTACCTGCATGGTTGCTGTGATGTAAGAGATGAATTTTAGCTGGTCATCTAGCATCTCCCTCAGTTTCCTCACGGACTTGGCAATGTGTAGGAGTTGAAGTTCCAAGGTAAATGGTATTCAATGGCTGGGTTGTCTGGTATTACGAGGACTTCTGCCTTGGTCAGGTTGAGTTGGAGGTGATGTTCCTTCATCCAGAAGGCATGCAGAGATGCAGGCAGGTCATCAGGATTAAATTATCATCTGTATAGCAATAGCATGAGAAGCGCTTTAAAGACTGGACCCGAAAAAGTGGTGTATATTGAGAAAAGGAGCAAGAACTTAGGAACCCCAGTGGTCCGCTGGTGTGATCTGGATGCTTCTGCCCAGCATACCTGTGAGATACTAGTTAAACCAGTGCAGTTCCATTGATGCCCAGGTTGGAGAGGACATAATGCACTGCAAAAAATGACTTTCTTACTTAGTAATTTTGTCTTGTTTTCCAGTACAAATGTCTAAAAATTCTTGAATCCAGATGCATTTTCTTGATGAGCAAAATGACCAAGAAAATAAGTCTTGTTTTTAGACCAAATATATTAAATTTAAGTGAATTTGTGAAATCTGTCCATGGGGTAGGAAAAAAGGAATTGAAATAAGTTAGATTTTTTTCTTAGTCACTAAATTCAAGATTATTTTTATTACCCCATGGACAGATTTTTTTGCTTGTTTTAGCACTTAAATTTAATATATTTGGTCTAAAAACAAGACTTATTTTCTTGGTCATTTTGCTCATCAAGAAAATGCATCTGGATTCAAGAATTTTTAGACATTTGTACTGGAAAACAAGATAAAAAATACTAAGTAAGAAAGCGATTTAGTGGTTCACTAGAAGAATGAGAACAGATGACATGTAGTTTGCTTTTGTTTACCATACTGTAGGTTTTCAGTGACTGGATTGTTTGCTGTCCAGTAGGTTGTTCTGTGAGAGATAAGCAGATAGTTGGTTAAACACCACCCTTACAAAAGGAATGGTAGGAGGGAGATTGCTCTACAGCAACTGACCACTGAGGGGTCGAGCGTTGTTGCAAAGAGACTAGGAGACTTTGTAAGAGGAGAGAAAAAAGAGAGTTAAGGATAGTGAGGAGTAGGGCTGCACGATTCTTGCTAAAATGTGAATTGTTCTATATGTAAGTTGAGATTGCGATTTTCTCACACGTTTCTCATTTTTTTAACCAAATCATTTATTGCACTCAAGTAAAAAACACTGGACATTCAGTTCAAATAAAGTGCTGGACTTTATTTAAGCAGGATAAACTTAATTGTGTGTGCTCATTATTTTAGATTTTTTTTAACCTTTTTATCAAATAAAAAAAATCAAAGTAAAAAAAAAAACACTGATGAAAATATAGACACCTACAAGCCAATCCTCAATGTCCATTTAAGCATCAAAGTGTTAAAATGGGTTGTAATTTAATGGTGAGTTTAGTCTTGATCAAACTCTTTTTAGCTGTATTTGCCGCCATTTATTGTTGTGGCTATATTATTGATATGTAAAAGCCTTAAATACGTGAATTAACCTCAAATATAAAGATGAGCAGAATGCCGTAAAGGAGAAGAGATTGAGATGTATAACTGAATTATTCGCTATCTCTGGCATTATTGGTGAATTAAAATGTTTTATTGTACATTGTGTGCAGGAAATACACAGAAGAAAATTAGATTGAAATTAGAAATTAATATAGAAATTAGATCGCATTCATGTATGAGTCGAGATTTGGATTTCTTTCCCGATTAATTGTGCAGCAACCAATAAAAGATAAAGAAAAAAAGAAGGAAGCCAAAGCATGGTATTATAAAAGTTACTTATACAGGTTCCAGTGGTCACAGAAAAGTCATTTGTTCTTGTAAAATAATGTTTGGCAACAATGCACAAATGACATTTCCAGCAAATAACAACAGTAATGTTGGCCAGTACAATATAGTTTATGAAGACATATTTAAAAAAGTAATAACGAAAATCTCTTTAAATGTTGAAGTTGTTGATGACTATTTCAGTTCATGGGCGGTGCTTCCCATCTTTAACGTGTTTGTGAGGGTGAAGACTGTTTTACCACTGTGCTCATGACAACGGAGCTGTTCTTGGATCTCACAGAGCTGGAAATATTGAGCTCAGAGGGCCATAGCTGTCACATTACTCAGACGCTTGCTCGGCCGCCAGCGCGCTGAGATTGAGGAAAACAGCACAGAAGGAACAGTCAGAGGGTTAATGTGGACAGCCTGACGTTGCATCACTTTAGCTTTGGGACAATGTTTCACATAGGTATAGCTAAGATTAGGAAAATAGTGAGTAAAGGCCAGTTCCTTTCCTGAGAAGGAATAGAAACAGAAGAAAGTTCGCAGTGGGAGGTATTGATTCCATGTAAGTACCTGTGATTGGAAAGAGCAAACACACAGGAGATGCTTTGGTAACATTCGCTGTATTGAACTTAACTGCTGGTCATTCATTCTTACCTTGTTAACTGTGGATATTAATAGTTCTTAGATTTTTAGCTTTGTGCCCTTGTTAGGTTTGTGGAGTAGGATAGAATGCATAAGCCAACATGTGCAACTTACTGTACTGGTTTTTTTCCATTTTATATAATGTATTCGATTAGACCCGAAGGCCTGAATTTAGATTCTGATATGCACATCAATTTAAGACCATTCAAATGTTCATCTTTATACAGACGGTGTGCATATACAAACGTTTCTAAAGTTTACAGTTTTTGCCGTGAACTTTACATCATTTTAAGAAATCTGTGTTTAGTTGATCGTGATGAATGCTTATTGTCACTGATATGACCATGACAGCTTAGATCAGATGGCTTTGTGTTGTTTACAGGAGTATCGCCATTTAAGAACGTGACACACACGTCTGTGAGGCTGACTTGAGCAGATTTTGCCGGAATGTTTTGCGGACTGAATAATGAGTTATTTTAACATTTGGTACCTCTTAAGGGCTTTATTTGGAAGTTTCTTCAGATGTGTCTAGTAAAGTGTCACTGCAAACCCACTTCCTCTTCTGTCCGACAATCTCACTGCTGCTGGTTATACAGTATGTCTGATATTTGATGGCATGTAAATGGCCTATTTGTTCATTCACTGCCATTACAACTGCAGTTCTTATATGCAGACTTCTCTAGGGCCTAGTGTGTGTATCCAAGTGAAACAGTTAGTTATGTGCTGAGAATTTCACTAAGGTAAAATAAGCTAGAGGAAAGAAAAACATAACAAAATACCCACTGGCGGTGTTAAATGAATGGCTGGTTCACCGAACTGTGAATAGTCAAATTAAACTTGCAAGATATTCTGGCTTTTTTTTCATTGGTAGAAACATGTCCTCACAGTACATGTGAATACTTCTACAGATGTACAAAATGCTAAACTATCACATTTTAATTCAGTCTTTTAAATTTGGGGTAACAGGCAAAAAAAGGATTGCATTTTCAATTTTAGTAATACTGTAAGAAAAAAAGGTAAGGCACTATGGCAACTAGCTTTGCAATGTATACATGACATTAGTACATTTCATTGAATGTGTTTTGCTGTATTATCACATCCTCATAATACCAAAGACTTACATATTTACCTTTTATTTTCCTTTACATTACACCAAATAAAATTGTATTTCAGAAATTGTGATATTCATTATTGTTATACAAAAAAAGGACAAGGGTGCTTAATCCTGCTCCTGCATCCTTAACCAAACCCATCTAAACCCGATAACTAAGGTTTTTAGTATTAGTTAAAAAATAAGAGGCAGGTGTGTTTGATTAGGAGTGGAGCTAAACTCTGAAGGACACTTGATCTCCATGAGCAGGATTATGGCAGCCCTGTAATAACATTATAATGTAAGTTTATGGATTTTGTTTTAGTGATTGATGCTGCGCCTTTCTCATTACATGAAGCATAATCAGTTTTAAACCATACATTATACGCTTTCAGAAATAAAGCTGCAATCCTTAACTTTTGCCTCTATCATACTCAAACAATTATCTATCACTTAAAAAAAGTTACTTTACGTACTTTGAAGTCAGATGATGTCAGTCTGACATTTCCTGTGAAATGGTGAAAATTATTGACCCCCCCAGATTTGTCTTGGGCCCCTCCAAAAATATCCATCTGACAATTAGAATAATTACAAATCCAAATTAAATCATTTTATTTGTATTATCTATTAAATAATGATCTGTCAATTTAATCACAGAAATAAATGTAAAAGATATGTATGTAATGAAGGTATATATTTACATTTCTGTACTGTATATGTATATGTACTGTACATTCTTCTACCAGTAGGTGTATGGTTTTTCTGTTATAGGTGTGTGTGTACACTAACCTCTCACTATGAGAGTCACATAAAGACTCTTTTCATGTCATTTCAGTCATGGAATGCTCTAAAATAACCGCTGGTCAAAGACAGACCACTGGGAAATATCGTTGTTGATTTATTTTTTATTTCCTGTCACTAAGTTAAATATCGTATAATGTTAGTAGTGGTTTTTCTGTCAGCAGATTGCAGATTTTAAGTACAGTGTCAAGTTTGAACCCCTTACATAGATAATATTGTTAAAATTATTTTAGTGGTTTACTTAGGAAAAACATAAAAACTGAATAAGCCAAATGCATTTCATGACTCGTGTTTCAGTGTGCGTTAATGATGTAATCTCTATTAAAGCCTGTATTAAATGTACAATATTTGACTAGAATAAAACCTAAAGGTATTAAGAAGCTGAAGTATAAGAGTTCACAGTCCTGCAGTGTTGGATTTGGATTTTAATGTTCATGCTTAAGCACACAGCAGTAATAATCACGGACTATTTCGTGTCTAAATAGCCTCCGCTTCTTAGAAACCCAGTGTTGTGAAGGAAGTTACAGTTGATAATCTGAGCTGCTTCCATTGATGTTAATATCTGGAGGTACAATGCAGATAGTCGACTCAGTTTTTAGAGGTCCTTTGAGAAAATGGTCTGGCATGAATTTGCACTTGATTCCAAATAGTGAACCAATGAAAACCACCTTTTTTGTGCCTCCTGCAGCCAAACCAGAACAAGATGTCTTTTGATGGCCTCCAGACTCATTACATCACTGACACTGGTGTGGGAACATTGACCTGGATGTGTGGAGGCATGCTGCTCGGACTGTAAAAGGAGAGATGGAGAAACGAGATATTTGCTGTAAAGCCTAATGGTTGTGAATGGCCACTTTTTTCAGAAGCAGGTCATTTTCTGGGTCAAAAATGGTCTTCGGTGGTGGGTGACGACCGTGGTCATCCACAATTAAAAGTGCTTTACTTGTGAACTGCGAGCCCAATAAATCCACACTAAATTGAATTTTTACCTTCATTAAAATTCAATGAAATTAGCTATAGCTCAAAATTCAAAACCAAATGATTATATATATATATATATATATATATATATATATGTAGATATATACATCTACATTAAATGGTCAAAGCAAGCTTGTGTTCTGAGGCGTTTTGAGTGAGTTCAATGTTTGAGTCATTAAGTCACGAATTGAACATTAGCGGACATTGACACGCTGTTTGTCGTTCACAGCTGTTAGGACGTCGCAAAAGATAGAAGTTACCACAGAAAAGCACTTCGCTCGAGAGGACAGTCTGTCCCACGGTGCTTTTATGCCGATCGGTCTGCGCGTGAAGTCAAACACACACTTTAGTTTGGAGACGGAGGGAGTGCACAAGCTCTCTGCTCGCTCTCTCTTGCACTTATTACAAGAACGTCACTCACCACTCATCACATTAAATGTTAAAATACATCTTTGGCGGGTGATATAGGATATAGAAAGTAATTAGTAATTAGTATTTAAATACTTTTTGGAGAAAGTAATTTTTACAGTAACCTAATTACACTATTGAATATGAAATTAGTAAATAATAATTTGAAGGTTTGTTATTCATGGATAACAACCGCTCAAAACGAATAACACATGGTAACCCGAATGCTGTGACAGGTACGGTTTAATATTACACAAAAAATAAATATAAATATAAAATATAAATGTCTTTTATATGACATTATATTTACAAATAATTAAACCGAATTTCCTGTTTGTGACATTTGAACGTCGTTTCTTACCTTGAAACCGAAAATAAACGTCTTTTCTTTGTGGAAAATCTGTAAATAATTTGGTAAAAAATTGTTAATAAAAATATTTCAAATTCACATTTCGCGTGTGGCAAGTAGCCGTGTAATAAGCAGGATAATGTACAGGCAGCCGGTTGTTATTGCAGAAATAAGCCCAGACAGAAGCGGAGATAGTAACCCTTACTTAATGTTGGAATTTACAAAGTTCTTTGTAACTCTTTTAGGAAGAGTGACATTTTTTAAACACATATATTGAGACATATTTGATATGAAGCAAATGAATGTTTGAACATTTGGAAGGAACTGGGATACAGACTTGGGTATCAGACATTGTTTTAACAAAGCAGAACAGGATCAGGAAAGGACCTTGAATAACATCAGTGTGATATCTTGGGGGAACAGCTTTAGGAAGATAAAATGTCATTGAAAAAGCACATTTAATGATTTCATTTCAGCAATCGAGTCAAAGAATCAATTTGCTCTTTGATTTCACTTATTTACACTGGGAAGGTAGCTAGTGTTTCTATATATACATATATTCTGCTTGAAGAAACTTGGTCTTTTTGTGCAAGCATTTATATGCCTTGTGTGTTTTTAGTGAATTATGGCTAAATGGGTCTTACATAAATGGTGAATTGGTTCACTCAAAAAGGAAAATTCTGTATTACTCACCCTCAGGTTGTTTCAAACCTGTATAAATGTCTTTGTTCCGATGAACACAGAGAAAAATATCTGGAAGAATGTTAGCAATTTTCCATTCTGGGACATCATCATAGTAGGAAAAATATTGTACTTCTTTTGTTCTGCTGAACACAAAATGAAATGTTTTTGACTGGTAAGTTAATGGTAGTCAATGATGTCCCGGAACATTCTTCCAAATATCTTTCTCTGTGTTTATCAGAACAAAGTAATTTATACAGGTATGAAATTACATGAGGGTGAGCAAATGATGACAGAATTTACTTAATTTTTGAGTGAACTGTCCCTTTAAGAACAACATTTAAGTCGGTTCGCTCTACTGCCATCTTAGCAACATGTAACATGTAGCAAGGTGTGCTTCCACATTCTCAAAACGGTTTGCATTGCACTTAAAGAAAAGCTAGCTATTTTCAACCCATGGATTGAATAAATATTTTAAAGTGTGTCTAATGCATTTTATATTTGGAATAAAACTGAAAATCAACAATATGATATCATACGTTTTTTGTCTTTGAATCTTGCATGAACACATTTACTCATTATTTGTTCTTGCTTTTCTTTATTTTGTAGCTCCAAAAACCTGCAGCCCCAAACAGTTTGTTTGCAGGGATCAGGTGACATGCATCTCAAAGGGCTGGAGGTGTGACGGGGAAAAGGACTGCCCGGATGGATCGGACGAGTCCCCAGATGTCTGTATGTACATACTGATGCTTAAAGAATTATAGACATTAGCTTTAGTCCAAAGGTCACCTTCAAGTTTTCTTAAAGCAAAGCTTAACCACACACAGCTCTGAAAACAGAAGGATAAGCTTCTTAAGTGGATTCACAATCTTACAATTGCTGTAATTTATGTAATTGCTGCATTATTCACACTAAAGCATGAGTTTGTGGAGGGTGTTTAAACCATGTAAATCATAGAGTGTATTTTTTGATATTCATTTGTTTGTTTTTGATGTTTATCATTTTTTATAACAAGTAACCTTGAGATTGTCATGTAGTTTAAAATGTATTAACATTATAAGTTATTATATAAAAAATGACTACTGCACCTTCCCCAAGCACATATTATTGTGCCAAGCACCTTTGATCTGTGTGTGTGCGTGCGTGTGTGTATATATTATATGTACTGTATATATATATAGACTCTTTATATACGTTGTGTATATGTACTCTGTATTACCAAATGATATTGCTCAATAAGCTTGTGATGTGAGCCGAACTGTGAGTCGCACCACAGGCTGTATGCAGCTGTCAGTATGTCTGATAGGACGTATCAGTGTTTGGTTTTCTGCTGGTCAGTTTGTTTCCTGGATGACTTGACCTGCAGCTCACGTTCTTTCACTCCTCTTGTTTAGTCTGATCAGTTCTGATGGCATTGACTTCACATGGCCTTGCTTATATCTGTTTCTTGCTTGCTATCAAGAGGACCGCGGTACACAGCGAGAAGCACATCTGTCTTTTTTATTGATAGTTGGGACTGTTTAGTTACTTGCAAACACATGAGATTTCAGCTTTGCAACAATTTGTTATCTTGGAACAACACATTTCTTCTTGTTATGTCTTGTCGAGTCTATCGTATTCTCATTATTCAGTGTTTTAAACATGAACATGGTTCATTTTCAACTTTATTATTGTTCTCTCGAAACATGACATTAGCAACCCTGGGATCATGGGGTCGATTCCCAAGAAATAAATCAAAGGATTGAATCTATACATTGGATGCATTTAGATAAGTGTTTTCTAAAAATGAACAAGACAAAATTGCACAGGTTTGGTACACATGACTTATCATGCTGTTATGTATAATCAATTATAATGTCAGTAAAATCTTCACTCTATACTGTACAGAAGGACTTTGCTCCTCATGTCTTATGTCTAACATCTGCTGCTCCCTTTAGCTTAGAGTTAAACTTCATCAACAGCACTGCACTCTGAGTTTAGCTCACATTCACACACACATGCTAAAGCACATTGCTTGGAAAAAAACTTTGTTTAAAGCTGTAACAATGAGAACGTTTAGAGGAGCTTTGCGTGGGGTGACCACCCGTCCCGCTTTGCGTACCGCACAGTATTTTCACCTCTTGTCCCGCACGTCGCATATTGAGAAAATGTCCCGCATTTTCATCAGTCTGTTGGTTTTTAGTCGTCACATTAAGAAAACGCGTTCTTTTACCTGAAACGCACATTAGATGCGCCATTGTTTATTTAACTATTGAATAGCGCTGTGCCTAAGCAGAAACAGTGTCCAATGAGCTCATATAAACACAACTAGTTTTTTAAAGCCTGAATTTTATCCAATGGATGAGAAGACAGCAGTGAATTCAGTCATCAAGAGGCTGGGACAACCGTCAATCAAACTGTAGATCGGGTGGCGATCCCTCCCATGTAAACTTGTCACTAAAACATCATGAACTGTCAAAAGTTTAAGAGACAGTTAACCTTAATTGAAATGGCCATTAACATTTTATCTATGCCTTATATATATATATATACTTTTATTAAATGCTTTTCTTTCAGCAGTGTCCCACATTGTCCCACACAAACGTATTACCTGTCCCACATTTGGTTTGTTGGGTGGTGGTCATCCTAGCTTTGAGGAAGAACATATTAGGATAGTAATATAGTAAAGATATTAGGATCAGTTTTCTTAAAAGAAAGGATGAAAATTTAACTTACTATTAAAACAAGAATAAAACCCACCAATGGAGTAAGAAAAAAATAAGCTTGAACTTCAATTAATAAACTTATTTTATTTTTATTACCCCTTTGGCAGATTTTTTCACAAAAGTTACTTAATATCTAGATCATATCACATAATTGAAACAATTTATAATTCAAAGTAAAATCGACAGCCACAAATCCGTAATTATAATAAATGTCACAATCAGCTGCTGAGCCATTATTTAGTTGAATGAATAACGACTGTAACCTCTTTTCCCTGATGGAGGGAATGAGACGTTGTGTCGACAGATGGGGTTTGAACTTGAGAACCTATCTCTTCCGAGAAGAATTTAAAAAGGCCAATGAACTTGGCGAATGGCAGCCGCATGCCAGTCTCCGCCCCGGCATCCGGGTATAAAAGACGGAACGGCGTGCCCATTCATTCATTGCATTGTTCTGTACATGCTGAGCAAATTTTTTTTAAAGAGCTTTTTTAAAAATTGCTGGATTTACGACGCGAGCAGCGGAGCGGTCCCTTCTTCAACCGAGTTCCCCTGGGCGTTCCGGCAGCGAGCTAAAAGAAAAGCTAAAAGAGCAAATTTCCTCTCACCGTGCACGCTGTCTTCGGACAGGCACGACACTTGCATTGTGTGCTTGGGACTTAAGCACGCACAAAGTGCATTTGCCGACCCGTCGGTGTTGCGGTCACGGCTGGCTTCGTTCTTTATGGGCGTGGCCGCCACTCCATCTGCTTCCCAAGCGTGTTTGACTGGCGCTTTGGCAAGCAGCGGGGGTGAAATGTGGACTCCCATGGATGGGCCGTCCCACCACAGTCAGCCTCATCGGATACAGAGGACTCTCCAGAGCTCCCGCTCTCTGGCGGTCGAGCACTGGAGGAAGCCGACGCAGAGATGTCAGCCATGCTTGCCCGGGCAGCCGCAGACATCGGGTTGCAATGCCCTGCACCGCCATCTCCGACTCGTTCGCAGCTGGATTTGTGGTACCTGGGGTCGGAGCATAGTGCAAAGCTGCGTATCGCCCCAGTACCATTTTTCCCGGAAGTGCATGAGAAGCTCACGAGGACCTGGCACGCCCCCTTCTCGGCGTGTGCCCGTCCAACGGGCTCTGTAGTTGTTTCTTCTCTCGACGAGGGGTCAGCTAGGGGCTATGTCGGCATCCCCCAGGTGGAGCGTGCGATGCATCTGTGCCCTCAAACCGCTGCCACTGGACGGGGCTGACCAAGGCTCTCCTCCAAGGCTTGTAAGTTCTCTTCGACACTCATGTTGTCGACCCAGCACACCGCCACTGATCTCGCACTACGTGCGACGAAGGTCACCGTGCGGTTTCTGGGTCGAGCAATGTCCACTATGGTGGTCCAAGAGCTCATGTAGATGAGTGACGCTGAGAAAGTTCGCAAGCCGGGCTGTTTGATGACACTGTGGAGAACTTTTCACAGCAGTTCTCCACGGTGAAGAAGCAGACAGAGACCATCCGACACATCCTGCCCCGCCGTGACTCGGCCACCCATCGGCCGTTGAAGTTCCGAGCAAAGTCTGCAGCCCCGAGAGCGTCTTGTTCAGGGAGCGCAGATCCAGAATGGGGCGCAGCCCCCCACCTTTCTTGACGACAATGAAGTACGGTCTGTAAAACCCTAAGGACATCTCGGCTGGGGGGGCGGGCTTGATCGCATGCTTCGCCAGAAGGATGGAGCATGGAGCTCGACTCTGTGTCCATGTCAGCGTGCCTCACCAACGAGCGCGCCCAGTCAGTGCTGAGTTGTATGAGGCTCCTCAGGCGACTACCCCGCGGTCCCGCTGAAACACTTTCAGAGGTTCCTGGGGCACATGGCATCCTGGAACCTCCACGTCTGGCCTCTGGATGGATCTTGCAGTGGCCAATACAATCGCTCAGGCTAGGGCCCCCACCACTAGGCGCCTGTACGCCTTCAAGTGCCGTCTGTTCTCGTCCTGGTGTTCTTGCCACAGGGAAGACCCAAGGAGCTGCCCAATCGGGTCGGTGCTGTCCTTCCTCCAGGAGAGAGTGCCCCCTTCGAGCCCCTGGGGGAGGCTGCTCTATCTCATCACACCTGGTGGCCTTCGCCTCCATCAAGAGGGTATGCCTCCATCCAGGCATTCTCTGTGTCCGACGAGTGTCTCGAGTTCAGGCCTGGCCTATCTCACATGACCTGAGACCCAGACCTGGCTACATGCCCAAAGTTCCCACCACTTCCTTCCGGGACCAGGTGGTGAACTTGCAGGCGCTCCCCGCTGGGAAGGAAGACCCAACCTCTTCCGTCTTGTGTCCAGTACACACCCTGTGTCTCTACTTGGACCGCACGCAGAGCTTCAGGAGCTTTGAGCAGCTCTTTTTCTGGTTTGGAGAAGGGCTGTCTCCAAACAGAGACTGGCACACTGGATCGTGGACACCATCACTACGGCGAACCGATCCCAAGATCTCCCATGCCCACTCGCATTGAAAGCTTACGCCCAACACCTTCACGAGGTTCTAAAACCTCTGCATGGACCCAGTGTCAGCTCGCGTCTTGCTCGGTACTAACAGGTGAGACCAGTGGCTGGGTGGGCTTACGCCTGCATAAGTGCCTTCTCATCTCTCACGATGAGTCAGTGCGCTATCTAGCCTTCGGACTTGCCCTGCAGGCGAAATCTAGGCACCCCATCCATCATTAAGCACTTTTACTGGCGACGGACTGGGCGGAGAGGCCTGTCCCCAAGCCAGGTATTGGTCGAGTCACCCCATCCAGGTGAACCCCTCTACCTGAGCTAGTGCTCCATACGTAGTGACTCCCCAAGCTGGGCCGTCCCGTGTGATGTGTTCTCACTCTTGTTCCCCGTTCGGCGAACTGTGACCTCCTCAAGTGGAATTCACTGCTCCACTGTCTCCTGATCCCCCCTCGTGGGGCTCTCATGCCTATTCCCATGTAGCTCTCCCCCATTGGTGAGACCATGCTGGCATCTCCACATGTTACCCCCTGCGGCCCTGGGTTCACTTACGGTGCCGGGCGGCTATCTCGCTACTAGAGAAAGAAGGCCACCGCCTGTTACGGCCAATGGTAAGAGTCCCCTCACATAGATTAGCTGAGCCCTTATCTCATACACTGGAAGGTTACCCCAGGGACTCCATCTGTCGACACAACATCGAAGTTATGTCTTGGTTATGACTGTAACCTCTGTTCCCTTTCTGTCAGTCACTTCGACGTTGTGTCCCTCATGCCACAACGCTTGGCTGTCCGCTGCAGCGATCAGGAGAAGCCTCTCGGTTCCACAATATCGAAGTGACCGACAGAAAGGAAACTCCATATTACAGTATGTTTGATGTGCATGACTGTGTGTTCATCCAATGCCACATGCACAATAATGTGTCTTAAATTATTAATCAGGAGGTCTGTAATACCTGGTGAGAGCTATCTGTTACAGTAGTAATGTACTGTTATATACAAAATATTGTGTAATTCCAATTGACACCTTTCAGAGGCTTCAGAATAAAAGTAGCACATGTATTTAATGTAATTGCATATTTATGATTTATATGTCGTTTACACGGGTCATTTTAAAAACAGTCATTTGCAGCATTGTAATGGCAGATGTATGATATCTAGTAGCAGAGCTTTATTTGGCCCAACATTCTGTTAAAGTGGGCGGTTCTTAACCAGAATAAAATGCTCATAGTCAGATGTCAGAGACACTAGATAATTTTCAACACATTTTGCACAGGCAGATATAAATTGGCACAAGACGTTGTTTAGCTTTTCACATTATTCATATTCAATAAGAAAAAGAAATTGACTTGACAACAACCTCTATTCTCGGGTCAGGATTAAAGAACAAAGTGTGAAGTATCTTTCCATTTATTAAAAATGTGTTACGCAAGAAGAGCGCAGTCAGGTAATCATGTGGTTTGGAGACGGTGGTCTGTTTGATAAGATTTAAGTCACTGCTTAAAATCTGGCTCGGGAAAACAATGGTGCCGTTTACAAGGCTGCAATAGGACTTAAAGAATGTTTGTCCTCCTTCAACACAACCCATTACATGGTTTAAAATAATATATCTTTCTTTAAAGAGCTGGCATGGCATTGAAAAGTGTTGGGCAAGAGCTGAGTGTAAGCACAGGCAGTACACAGAGGCTAAATCTCTCGATGTGAGGAGAACAGGAGAAATGGAGGCTGAGCTGCCTTTAGTCTGGAAGTCATTAAAACCCCCATCCGGAGGAATGGAGGAAAACTGCTGTTTTTTCATGACCTGCTTTTCTCGCCTCAAAGTCTCTCTCTTACTCTCCCTGGAACAGAAAAGCAAACTACAAAATCTGTCATATTAGCTTTGCTAATGTTTGGCTGTTCTACTCCTTTGCATCAAAACTAAACCGTCTTTTCCTAATATCCTAATACATCTAACATCTCAAGTAAAATTTTGCTCTGCTCGAAAACTCTTTTAAAAACCAGCTCTGGCATTATTTCATTCATCAGTCGTGGCTCAGTGGTTAGAGTGTTGGACTCATGACCAGAAGGTTGCTGGTTCGATTCTCAGGTCTGGCGGGTAACGGCTGAGGTGCCCTTGAGCAAGACACCTAACCCCCACTTGCTTACTATACAAAATGTACAAATGTATAGTACAATGTAATGTAAGTCACTCAATGAAATGAAAGCGTCTGCCAAATGCATAAATGTAAATGTAAATGTAAATCTCAAGCTTTTCCAAAGATGTAAACAATTACTTAAGTACAGTACAATAATAAAACAATATGTAGCCACTAATGGCAACATGTAAATAAATCAAAGTGACATCATTATTATTCTATTAATTGGACGTTTGCAACTCAAATAGTGCACTTACTATCAGCACAGATCATCTTGATGGATAAACAGTGTTATCCATGTTCATTTTTCAGCTGCCTGCATCAGCACAATAAAACGCCAGGGGTTCAGTCATAGGATTTAACTCACGGCTGAAAGGGTAAATTGACCAGAGATTAGCTTGGTTTGCCTACAGGACGCTAGTTTAGGGTTATGCCCACCACATTCTGATGCATTAGCTTTGATAGTGTAACTGACCGACAGATCGTCAACAAAAACTACTTTGCTGTTCTGGTTTGATTAGTTAAGCGAGGCAACGAGTTCTGTATCATACGCCGCAGAGCACCATAACATTTAATAAAAGCATGCTGCTCCTCTGAACTCCTCGCGGTGTGGGTAGCTTGAATCTGAACGGAAGAGGTTACCATAGAAACATAGTTTGTGGTTGATTAGTGTCGTGACGCTCGCGCGTAGCATTGCATACGTGCATTGGACAGGATAACCTGAAATATATTATTGACATATATTACTATGATGTTTTATAATGACCAAGTGTTGGTGAAGGGTAAGACACCTGGAGTGATGGCTTTTGAGTGATTTTTAAAAGAGCCACAGGTTCCTGACCACTGTGTTATAGCATGCTGTAGTAGGATGTGCATAGAAACGTGTTCTGTGTTTGGATGCCGCAGATCAGTAAAGATCTGCCTCATGAAAGAAGTATATATATTCACGTTGTTGAATTTCCCTGTGTCTTAGTACTGAAGTCTGTCACAGTGCCCACTGCAGCTGTCGTGGCCATCCTTCGTGGACCACTGCATCACAATACAAAGCTTTGTACCGCCGCTCCTGAGCTTTACTGACATGAGTACGGTGATTTTGTGGAATATCATTCTACCGTCTTCCAACAACACAAGTGTAAATAATAAAACATGCAACTAGATGTTTGGGGTGGGGAAGACCTTGCTTGTATTTATTGCAAGAATATCACACATTACATAGTAATGGACAATGAACTGGATTAATGGGGCATTTGTTAGTTTTGTGGAACTATAAAGCTAATAACCGTCATTGTCTGTACAAAGGAATATGATTTTATTACTACAGAATGACAGTGTGAATAGTCAGTCCTAAAAAATGAGTTGGAAAAACAAATGAGATTTATGTGCAGTTTGACCAAAGCTCACTTCAACAATATCTTAGATATCGCCTTAACTAAATCCAGAGCTGCAGGCCTGTCGATGGTTGTAGTGTGTGTGTGTGTGTGTGTGTGTGTGTGTGTGATTTCGATCTGCTTCATGTTGAGAAGGCTGAAGATCTGAGCTCTGATCTCAGAGAGGAGGACTGGCCTGCTGTGCTAAGATGAGTAGAGTCTGTTGTTTATCGTTTGGCAGCTGTAAAAATTAACCATACAAAAGTACAAGCTATGTGTTTAGCTGAAGAAGAGCATGTGCGTATTGCATTCAGATCTTAACACATACTATTTATAGGTATGCGTTTAGATTAAATGATCTTTTTTTATCTTGTTTTTAGCCGTTTTCATGTGTCTCGTCATGATGTCAGTCTTTCACATTGTTGTTGGATGACTTTATATTACTCCTGAGGTTTGATTTTGTTGAAATTCAACACTGGACTGGAATGGCCACAATACATCTAGAAATGCTGATTTAATGAAAATTTGGAATGGTCCCTTATTTTGTTCTGTGAATGTATATGTCTGTATATCTCTATATGCGAAATGTAAAACTATTTTATGATTTCCTTCCAAACCCTCTTATTGTCGCTGTCCTTCTTATTTGTATTGATGATTCATGGTATACGAGGTTTCAGAAGGACAGCAGCGTTATGCTCTGCAGGGTCATGGAACGGCTTAAGTCTAGACCAGCAATCATTGTGTCTAATGTTTAGAACTGGTGAACTTGTAAAATCATTGATTAAAAAAACGATATGTCTATATTGTGGTCAAAACATAAGCGTGAGATACAGCAGATGAGATTTACTGCCATAGTAGGGAAAATAAATCAATGGGGGGTGACATCTGTTTGGTTAATTTTCAGAATTTCAGAATTTTCATTTTTGGGTGAACTATCACTCTCACAATCCATATGCATCCTAAGCACAACCAAAGCAGTGTTCTTCTACAAGACACTGTACATACAGTAAACATCAATCATCTTAGTAACATATTGTAGATTTAATAGTTTCAGAAGAACTTAGCCATCTAAACTTAGTCAACTAAAACAAATGGCTTTGTAAGTGTAATATGCGGCAAGTCTATGTATATAATAGGATTTAAAAATAGACAAGGTTGTCTCAGGTTAAGCATTTGAGGTTCTTGCTGGGTGTCCCAGCTGCCCAAACACATCTTGGATCTTTGATCTTCACTAGGGATCCATTCTGCTGGAGACCCTAGAGATAAACAATCAAACCAAACTTTTATATCGAGTTTAATCCAAGGGTGAGCAGCTATATAAAGCAACAATCCATCATTATTACATTTCAGTGTCTTCCTCACATGCCGCTATCGTACATTTTTTATAAACGTTTTGTTTTACAAATCCTCTGCCTACCTTTGCAAAGGGACTACTTCAGGTGACCAGGTTCAGTCTTGCAGACACACTGCAGACGGCACGCTCACTTATCCAACCTGGTCTCATATGAAAAATGTTCCTCTGTACACTTTGTGCAGCGCCACAAAATACGTACCATCAGGTACATATTGCTACTGTTTAGAGACACAAAAATCCACTGGGGGCGCTAATGGTCCGCTAGAGAATGCGTGTCAGTGTCACGATTTGCCTCTTAAACTATTTTATAAATTCTTATTATTTGTAAATAATAAAACTACCCACTTCCCAACCACATAAACAAGCAACAAGCAACAAGGAAAGAGAAGTCAGACATGGGTATTTATTGCAAACATTGACTAAAAACAGTATAAAAGCATTACAAACAGGTCGCGTTGCGTTTCGAGTCTTCTAAAGCCGTACAATATCATTGTGTGAGCACAGCAGGTTTTAATCGCGCTCCAGGAATCATCCAATGAAAACATCCCAACAGTGTTTTATTCAAGCGTACGCTCAAGGTTAGCGCGGGACAGCCGATGACGTTTCATAACGCTTCATAACGCAGCTAACGTAGTGACGCAACTAGTCACAAGACACACAAGAGCCAATGCCATTTTACTGGTGAAGCTGACGTTCCGCTGGCAATTTTTTAATTCTGTAACTGCACGCAGCCGGTCCGGATCAGAGTTTTATGGTGGACGGAGAAGGGGATCGCTTTTGGGTCTGTTCTTTGGCCTCGGAACGCTTGGATTAATAGCACTTTTTGAATAAACAGGACCTGTCCTCATTTATGATGTGAAATGGTTATGGATGTTATGGATCATTAATCTCAGCAGGCATCTAATTAAAGGATAAATGGAAATGACTGACAAGAAGCATGTGTTTGTAATATTTACTGTGCTATGGTCTTTTGTTTGAAGAATAGTTTGGCACATCAAGTCCCATAATTATTACATTAGCTGTGTTTTATTTTGGTGTAAATGTTTATAGAGTCTGAACAGATGGGGTCATCTTACATGTTGTGTTGTATGGTTAGTGTAGCCTTGATTTCATAATAATGTACTTACATTCCCAGTTATTCCTCAAGCAGGCGCTTTTATCCATAGCAACTCATAATGTGAACACTAATGATTTGTCTAAAGCATGGAGAATTTTTTCATTTTAAATGTTGGTTGCGTTGTAGTTAATGAACAAATAAACACTGCAAGACACGCATTAATCTTGGTCTTCATCACACTTGGTATAGTATATGGTTGACCAGTACTGGTTTTGAGAAAACCACACTTAGACTCTTTCATGTGTTAGTAATGTCATTTTTATCAGATGCTGCTATGCGAAACATTGGCGTTTTCACAAGAATCGGAAACTACGTCAAAACAGGGTAAAATAACTTCCCCTACAGATGAAATGCCATTGTAATAGAATGGGCTTGTGTCATTTAAAGGTACTTACGTTTATCTGTACTGTCCTTCTTTGCAATTTTAATATATATTAAACATGAAAATTCATATTTGTGCGTTTATCTGTTTTTTGCACTCAGCTAATTCAAACATGATCGCGTCACTGTATTATAAGAAATGACTTAAAAAAAAAAAGAACTGGAACAGTGTTAACATAGTTATTAACATTTGTTAATAATTTAGATATCATAAAGGGCTGTGGTTTCTTTTTATCATTATTAAAATGTGATTCTTTGTTCATTCATAATAAATAACCAAATGTAAAATGTTAAAACTTTAATTGTGAAATGTAGTAAATTTAGAACTTTAAAAGAAATACAAAGTATTACATTGCACGGTAAATATTAATAATAAATTAGACCTTATTATAAAATGCTTACCATAAACGGCTGTATTGTACTTCTCCAACCTTTGAATAGGTCCCTTTCAATACTGCACATAAAATTGAAATATTCCTGAATAATCATGCTCTTCCGTTTATTTTAATATATACTGTCACAGGGATCCTGTGACGAAAGACTTTTATTTTGAAATGGACTGGTCGAAGATGCACTTACACATGCTACGACACACATAGCTCTGTTATATTTACATCAGATAACACAGAAATGTTTGTTCTTCCATCAATGTGTTGTGTGGTGTTGTTGATGCTGTCTGGCATGTGGTTTTTGACTCAAGTAAAATGTTTAATTCGTTTATGGTACGCATTCATAAAAGTGTAGTAAAGAAATAATCACTACAAGTTTACATGTTAAAGTTTATTTCTTGGTTGATATAGTTCATCCATTTTTAATCACAATTAAGCAGATATACTTACGTACTGGTTCATTTCTCCATCACAACTGTGTAAACCGAGCCATGGACGGACGCCATTTTTATTTGTTCCCTTCCCGCCATAAGAAGGCATAAACCAACTGTATAGTTGCATAGGGGAGCCTGGTGTTCTGTTTTACATGGGGATTAGTTTCTGAGGATTATTGAGCTCACCAATGCATGTGTAATTATAGAATTTTTTTATCTATATTTATATACATTTATTAAAAGTCTTTTAATTGACTTTTTTCTTACCTGTTGCCTGACTTAATAGATTAGTCCTGTGGGAGGGGCTAGAACTACTTAATAACTCTTCATGCCATTGTTCAGGGCAGTTTTTGCCTCCACAACTTTGGGGTACAGCAGCTCAACTTAACTGCAAGTCACTATAATGTATTCCCCATCACAGTAAAACAGAGCAGATATAATAAAACATGCAGTACTTAATGCGTGGCAATAATCCAATGCATCCGTGAGTAAAACGTCTGATGTTATACATTTGACTGTTTAAATATGTTTTTTTAATGGCAGAATGACTAGCGAGAGTAAACAACAGAAGACATTGTAATTTTCTGAAACAGAAAGTGTGATGCGCGTCTGATGGGAGGGATTGATGTTTTTCCAGCACAATGTGCTGCCTTTACTGTAGAATTTCCAAATGTGTCTGCCATTGTTTGGCAAACCAGATAGTTTACATCATTGTTTGATTCAGAAGCTGACAGAAGTGTTGAAAAATTGTACTGTAATAATGAAAATATTACACAATCACTTTTTTTGAGACATTACAGCAATATTCACTTCTTACATAAACACTTCTTGATCAAAACAGAACCTTACAGTAACTCTCTGCATCATCCATGTGTGTTTGTTCTGGCGCTGTATTGATGATCTCAATATGACGCTAGACATTCAGGAATCATTTATTGTTTTAAGCCTTACTGGACTTTTGGTGTGGACTCCTAAACCAGTGTCCTGAGAGAGCTCATGTCTGGCAGCAGACACACAAATACAGCTCATCCTATGACTCATAGACAAACATATGACCACACGCTTATGGACACAGTCATAATACAACCCGAAAACTACATCCGTAACATGGGCCAAATAAAGTTTAGTATACTGTTTGTAAAATAGTAGATATGTCTCAGCAGGAAATTGTAATATACATTATGTTTGTGAGTGTTATAATGCTTTAATAAAATAAAGAAAGTGTATTGCAAGTCTTAAACAAATAGGAGCATGACGAATTCTATACATTTTTGAGTCTTTAAGTTAATGTAATGTGGTTTGTCTCTTCCAGGTCCTCATAACCGTGTGTCACGGTGTCCTCCTAATGAACACCAGTGTCTGGGTTCAGACGTGTGTATTCACATGAGCAAACTGTGCAACGGGGTTCCAGACTGCACTGATGGAGGAGACGAGGGGCCACATTGTCGAGGTATTCACTACTACTACTAATTTTCAATAATTGAACTGCATTTTACAGTATGCAGGTTTGTAAATGTATTCCACCTTGATTTTACTTGTGAGGACACTTAAAATCTTATGACATATATCACTACATTTGTGAAACACCACACCACAATATGAACCTTGAGGTCTTATATATATATATATATATATAAGTACTATGACAATGTTATGAGGACACATCTCACGTATATTTAAAGAAAAGTTAATGAACCCAACAGAATTATTTACATCGATTATTTCATCTTAATTTGTTTATGCAATTGTAATGGGATGCGCCCGGGCACATGGTCTGACCGGGTTGTCCCTAATGAGTAATGGGTGTGTTTTGGGCAAAACGTGCAGTAAACCAATCAGAGTGTCCATTAGAACTCACCCCATGGAATATTTGCTATTTACAGTGCAAGAGCAAAGATACAAATTTCAAGATGGGAAAATGAGAACTGCATCAGACTGAAACTAGCAAAAACACTTGCGCTGCGCCCTGCGCTGGGTGTACGATACGGTGATACACACACACACACACACACACACACACACACACACACACACACACACACACACACACACACACACACACACACACACACTGGTATATTCAGCCTCCGTAGGCAGGAAATTCTGTGGTGGGCGACCTTCAGTGAGGTGACACAAACCCGTCTGGACATGTACACACAGTCAAGGTGATGGAGGTAGATGGGGTTATTAAGGACATGAAACCAGAACACTCAACAGTAACCTGAAATGATAATAAACAACTCAGTAACAGACTAATAAAATATTCCAGGTTATAACCTTAAGGAATTGTTCACCAGGAAATAGGAAAGCGATGGGGAGGAGAGAGGACTCGATTGGAAAAGGACAACGAGACGGGTCTCGAACTTGGGTCGCCCGAAGTGCAGTTGCGCTACATGTCTGGAGCATAGTGAAAGCATTAGTGGCTGTTAAGACCAATAACATCATAAACCTATTTAAATGTAAAGTGTGTAAATTCAAATCCATGTCATTGGTTTGGCCTATGAGCAATGTTTTGTTTATATGGGAATGTTAAATCACACATGGCTAGATCGTTGACTGTGGCTTTTAAGCTGGAATAGGTAATAAGTAATAAGTGTTTTAACATAAAAAAAAAACAATGATTTTTGGTGTTATAACTTAAGGTTTTTAGGCTCAAAGGCTTTAGACATTGAGTCAGAATGTGTGCATGTGTAAATGTGATCTGAGATAGTGTTAGTGAAGAGCAGCTATTCCTTAAAAGTATTAGGGTTAGGGTTAGTATTGTAGTATAGTATATAGTATGAAGTATTATATATGCATGTTCACTTTTTATGAAACAAACCACCCCTCTTCGAGCAGTAAATACCTGCAGCAGGCCCAGTGCCAGGCCAGTAATAACGGAGGGCATTCATATTCTGAGTGTGGCAAACCAATAAACAACTCAAACTCACCAGGTGACAGAAATGCCATTTATAAATGTTATTTGCAAGAGAAAATATTTGTATAAATAGCAATATAATACCTTCACACGTCAATGTATCTTAAACGTATAGTTTAAAGCGCTCCATTTTGCTTGACGAACATAATTTATTTGAATCTGGAGACGTTTGTGTAAACAGTCAATAGAGTGTATGCACCGACATACAGTTTTATTCGCACTCGGACTGGGTGGCAAAGCACTCTGGTAAATGGCCACTTTTAATCTGAGAAACGATGAAACTTGGACTAAAACACACAATTATTTGCTGAAATTGGAAGCTGGACTCAACGCTGATCCTATGAACCAGGATTCTTGGACATTTAAATGATGCACGGAATTAGGTTTTGTACCTGATTTGAACACGTGGAGAAATACCCAAAGCAAAGCCCTTTTTCTACTAGTGCAAAACATGTTTAGTGATTTAATAAATTGAGTCTTACAACATTTGCGCATTGCTGTTCTAAATGTTTAATGTTTTCTGAGTTGAACCTTCCCGTATGTTAATCTTAAAGTCTGCATGACATACCGTAAATATGCTTGTTAAAGGAATAGCGAATCTCTCATATTTTAATAATATTGATTAAAGAGTAAATAGCTTGTGATTTTTAAGGGCCTAATTTGGTTTCTGGAGTGTCCGACAACAGGTTTATGTACATACATGGTGTAAAAACACTATTATTTCATAATAATAAGCAGTTATTATTACCTTACTTCTTGACTGACTCGCAAATGATTCGATTCGTTCATCAATATTTTTTATAAGTTGAGCGTTTAAAAAAATGATCACCATACATTTTTTGGGGGGATAATTTTGGGTTTGCTATCCACGGCTACCCCCTCTAGCGCCGGGCCTGACCTGAAGTCTTATCTTATCTGTTGCTTTCTGTTTTTTTGGTTCTTATTTATTGAATGGATGTCACAGTGAGTATGTTTACATGCTCCCATTTTCTTTAATCCGAATGATTTCAATCTGATATGAATATGAAATATGAAAGTGCTGTTTACATGTACCCTAAACGTTGCAATACGATTTAAAGATTTTTTTACATGTACACGAAATATATTGCGAACAGAACTTCTGCGCAAGCGCACAGCTAGGGTTGCCAGATTCGCATAACATATCCAGTCAAATGGCCATTCAAAACGATCCAAAAACAAGTTAAAATGACATTGCCTAGCCCAATTATCAACATCTGATGGACAGCATTATTTCACTTTTAACCCACAAGAAAAAACATCATCTTTCTACACCACCCCTTTCAATCCGATCGAAATTTCAATTGTACCGATTTCAATGTGTTTACATGAAGGCTTTTCAGTCTGATTGAGATTACAATCCGATTATCTGGTTGCATGTAAATGTGACTAGTATTGCCCCTTCTGACCACATCAGCTCCTCTTTATCATCTCTAGCTCCTCCACAGGTGTGTTAGAGAAGATACATGAGCTGTGGCTGAAATATTTATCAAACCATAACATGTACACACACATTAAAAATTCACAATGTTTCCAATAAGTGAGCAGAGGGTTAGTCTCAGACGTCACACCCACGGACCGTTGACTGAACGTCTGATGCATAAGGCACACTTTTCTGGAAACACTTCAGCACGTTCGAAATTGTCATCTGATTGGATACATTCCACAGGATATCCGGGAGACGTGTGTGTCACCTTCTTTAACGGTCCGTCCGGAAACAACACAAAGCCCTCTGAACAAAGTAGTAAGCTGTTGCGTTTATGTCTGTTGCAATAAGAATTTGTCATGATCAACTAAATGTTTCATTCTTAAAAGTATGCAAGCATAAGCACAGCATAAACTCATATATATTGTTGTTGCTGTTAAATTTTGACACGTTCATGAATGTACACCGGCCTGTTACTGTGGGGACATTTCCACGCGCATGCAGCCTGTACTTAACTTCCAGTACACATCCACAAAGAATAGAGTCCATGCAGATTATTTCTGATAACAAGCAAAATAAATAACACGTGAATAACATTAGCTAGCAAGTAAAAAATATGTTTAGCCAGTATTTGGGTTACCATTAGAAGCTGGAGCACCAAGAGTTTTCTTATGCCACCTCCAGATCACGATACCGGGGGACGCAGATGGAGGCAAAACTAAAACGCGATTAATTAAAAAATATAAATAGTCATATTATTAGCCACTAGCTAGACCGATCAACAAACACAGACCGAAAGTTAACTCCCGCAGTTGTGTGTGCATCCAATGAAACCGTCTATATAAATGGTTGTCTTCTTGCTGTGTGCTTTTTTGTGGTTGTTGTCCTCCAATTGAATTCAGTCTCTGGTATAAAGCACAAATAGTCTGGCCTACATTTCGTCATGTCAGCGTTGTGCCATGTTGACTATAAGTGCTTTTAATATGTGTAGGTTAGCAGTTTGACTCAAGCTTCCCAACTGATATCTGCTTTCTTCAACTAAATGCAATTTCTGTCTGAGAATCAAATTCATGATCTGGAAACATTATTAGCTCCTCTGCAAGACTTCATGTATGATGACATGAGTTGTCACCTCAAATAATCAATAAAGAGTCCGTAAATAATCGGAACTGACTTTGTACCTCAAGGAACGGTGAAATGATGTCAACATTTTGCTAGTCATCATAAACCACAACCTGCTGTTTCAAACCTAGATGTATGAGGCCACAGTCAATACCTTCAAGATTTTTACAATTCCATTATCTAAAGATGGCAAATGGCTGATACAATACACAATTTTTGTAACATGGTAATTAAGTAACTAACTACCTGTAAAATCACTGTGAGTTGTTGCTTTAACATTTACAGCAAAATGGTTCAAAGACACAAACAGTCAAGAAATCAGAATAGATCAAAATGTTTTTTTCCAGGAGTAACCAATGTTTCACATTAATATTGATTTTGTCTGATGTGTGTCAACAGATTACAATGAATAGTAACAAGGCGTTTACTATCAAAATTTGTCAGCCTATCAAAAGCATCTCTCTAAACATGAAATGATTCCTGTTACATTAAACTACACTATATGGATAAAAGTATTGGGACGCACTCTTCTAATGAACAGGTTTGAAACTGTAGTCATTTCTGTGAGCACAAATTCTTTCAGGTGGTATTGTGTTGCATAGCATTAATATTTGTTTTGATTATAATTACTGGAATAGATAAACATGTTTATTAGAAAGGGGGCATCCCAATACTTTTGTCCATATAGTGTGTGTAATGGGATGTGATTTGTTGGGAAAGTAAATGTATATTTTTACTTCAGCATAATGTGGTAAAATGTGAAGTAAAGGCAAAATACCTGTCAAATTACTTTTTCTTCGCAATCCTCTTATGGATTAGTAATGAAGAATTTACCGTACATGCTCACACACACACTTATACACATATCAAACTCAGTGGCTTAACACACACACGCACACACACACACACACGCACACAGATCTGTAACAGGAAAGAATTTAAGAGTTTTTGTGACTTTACTGACAGAAACCACTAAGGCTGTCTAAGTTGTTTGCATATATCATGACTGCTGAGAGCTGTTGAAGTAATTCATCCACAGGTTCATATGACTGTGCAGTCACATTTTTTGGCATCGGCTGAGCTCTGGAGCATGCAATGTGCTTGTGCTTTTGTTTTAATATTACTTGTTCAATTACAGCTTAAGTACCAGTCACTGAATTTGTGATTTGTCATATCTGTTATCCATGTTATGGAAAAAAGACCTTTGCTGTTCATGTCAAATGTTGAAACTACACTACAAAAATCATATTGCCACGGTTTCGACATCGCAAGTCTGGTCTCACGAACATACACATGTACATTGACATTAATGTTGTGAAGTTTATCGTAAAGTATAATGGTGATGTAAAATGACTTTTGCAAGAAACCTTAACTAACATTAAAAGTGGATTTAAAGCTAAAAAACATACAAAAGTATAGAATATGCCTCCTTTACAAAATGTTTAAACTTAGATGCTGACTAGGTTCTAGTGCATAATCTGAAGCTTTGTAAATCTAGTGTATGATAAAACCTTTTTGTACATGAAAACAGGACTTTTATAGTAGACGTTGTTGGTTTAACTGTTATAATTTTGATAAATGGGCAATGTACATTTTCAGTATTTAATGGATTGTATCATGGAGGTTGACCTCTCGCTGTCCTCTTTTTCCATCTCTACAGAACTAGCGCTCAACTGTACTCTCGCCGGTTGCCAAGACAACTGTGCTGTAACCCGCACCGGCTCCACGTGTTACTGCAAGAGCGGATATGAGATCAGCCAAGACAGAAAAACCTGTAAAGGTCGGTTGCGCATGCACAATTTCACATTGACAAGAGTTGAAACGTACTTTGTGAATGCAATGCCAAATCTATCTTGCTGTGTGTATGTGACCAGACTTTGACGAGTGTACGATATACGGCACCTGCAGTCAGACGTGTTCAAACACAGATGGCTCATACACCTGCTCCTGTGTTGAAGGTTATCTAGTTCAACCCGACAATCGCTCCTGCAAAGCCAAGAATGGTAGGATTTACAGTAAACACCTCTGTTTCGTCTTCTACTCAGATTGATTGTTGAGATTTGAAGGAGATGTTTCTGTGTCTGCAGTGCCTGTGGATCGTCTGCCTGTGTTAGTCATCGCAAACTCTCAGAACATACAGATCACGTCACTAAGTGGATCCAGCAGCCCATCGCTCTACATAACCACAAAACAGACCATGGCCATGGACTTCCTGTATGCACAGGAGACAGTGTGTTGGATCAATGTCGGAGACTCACCCCCGGGAACACATCTGAAGTGTGCCAAGATAACTGGACTCAAGAGCTTCACAGATGAGAGGACCATCAACATCTCCCTCAGTTTACACCGTGAGTCACATGACACATGAATTTTCTCTCCGATTTGTGAATATTTGGTAAATAACGGAGGATTGTTATTTCTGACATTGAACGGTTTAAAATTGTGTGCGATATAAGTCGTCTAAACCCACAAATGGAATTGAATGCAGTGTTATTCAATGAAAATCATCACCTCATCAACTTTTCGGTCTGTATGTGCTGCTCTGGCAGACAGATTCACTGAATTCAAGAGACTCCAAATGCACAGTAGAGATGTATCTGATATTTTCCCCGTAAAAGCAAGAGATGAGGAGAGAAATGGTATTTTAAAGCCAGATTTTACTCTCGCCCTGAACTGTGATGCCTGGTGGTGTAATATATGCTACATTTTCACTCTCAGCATGAGGGAACTGATTTCTGAAGAGAGCGGCAGTCAGCGTTCAGATTATTCTTAGGAAACGGTGTCATTTACGCCGAAGAACGTTACATTTTCATTGCTAAACTGCCAGGAAAGCATATTTTCCCACCTGAGGTCACACAAAACCATACTCATTGATGAATGTATTCATTCTAAATACAGCCGTGGAAACAATTAAGAGACTTTTCATTGCAAACTAGCATTTCTAGATGTGTTGTGGTCATTCCAGTCCAGTCTCTGTTGAATTTCAACAAAAATCAAACCTCAGGAGTGACAAAGTCAACCAACAGCAATGTGAAAGACTGACAGCATTGACAAGACACATGGAAAACTGTGATAAAAAGGTTATCACAAAAAAATTTACTTGGATCTTTCCCTAAATACATGTACAAATATGACTGTTGTATTGCTTAAAAGTTTTCTTTGTACTTGTATTTGAAGTCAGAAATACAGAGTATCTTTTCTGTTATTTTGACATGTTCTCCAGGTCTCATTTTCTGAAACAATATTTCCATTTGAAATTTGGTAAAATATTGTTAGTAGTTTGCAGAATGAAACAAGAACAATCATTTTACCTAAACACCTACATATAAATAAAACCATCATTATTAATTATTTTCGCGGCTGTATATAGGATGAATAATGTATTTAGGTACCAACCCTAGCTAAAGCATTAACGTTTTTCATCCCCGTCATAGTAAGTTTATACAAATTCAAATAGCTTGAATGTATACTTTTTAACAGCATCAGTATTGTTTGTTACAACTTTGCTTTTCACAAGATTATGTCAATAGCCAGCACACACTATCCTCATATTCTGTTGAATTAATGGTGAGTCAGTCATCTCTCATGAGCTTCACTGTTGCATGTAGATGTAAAACTCAATGTAGAACATGATAAAACTGTCAATTATTAGAATCCATTTAAGTTAGTTGTCTTAGGGTTTAACCAGTTAACATGGTGCTCTTTATAAATGTAGCATTGTTTCAGTTTATTCTTTCTATTATGACTAAAGCAAAATATCTAATGAGGAGTACAGTAGATTCTTGAAGACTAAGTATATACAGTACTAAGGTTATACAGTATACACACAGGTAATACAATACCTTTACAATGTTGCATTTGTCCTGATAAAAGGTACGTTGTTATACGGGCCTCTTTGAAGACTGTGGGAAATGTCCCAGTGGTGAGAGACGAGTTGATGATGTGGGTCAGAGCAGAGACAACCGATGGAGAGATGACCTGTAGGAGATGGGTGAGGATGGGATCCAGCGGGCAGGTGGTAGGTTGGTTAGAAGCAATGACCTTGGAGACGTCCGCTTCAGTTAGAAGAGAGAAAAAGGGGAGCGAACACGTGTCGGGGGGTTGGGCGTGTTCAAGAGGCAGAGGCGCAGAGAACTGATTGCTAATGCCGGTTGTCTTCTTTACAAAGAAGATGCAAAATCATCAGCTGTTAAATCCAATGAGGGTGGGGGAGCAGGCGGACAAAGAAGAGCAGAGAAGGTTTTGAAGGGAGTACGAGAGTCAGGTGAGTTGTTGATTTTTAAGCGGTAGTACTTGCAGAGGAGACATCAGCAGAGAAGGAAGAGAAGGTTAGGTCTGTAGTTAGAGGGTTAGGTCTGTAGAGGATAAGCGGGAGGGAGACAGCGTACGTAGGTTGCGCCGGAAAGTGACCAGTGGGGAGAGGTGTGCAGTGTCTGGAGAGGTTAGGTCAAGATTGAAAGTGATGAGGAAATGATCAGACGTGTGCAGTGGGGTGACCAGAGTGTGATGAGTGGAGCAGTAGCGTGTGTAGATGAGATCTAGCTGGTTCTCAGACTTATGGGTTGCTGATGTGGAAACACGTTTGAGGTCAAACGACTCAGTCAGGTTGTTGAAGTCAGCGGCCTGTGGTTTCTCAAGGTGGATGTTCAAGTCTCCAAGTACCACCAGAGGAGTACCATTATCAGGGAAGGATGACAGAAGCACATCCAACTCCTCCAAGAAATCTCCAAGCTGGCGAGAGTCTTCTGGTTTGATCCATGTTTCTCTAAGTGCTACAATTGAAAGACCAGAGTGTTTAACAAAATCTGTAAGGAAATCATCTTTTTTCACAGCAGATTGGCAGTTCCACAAGCCTATAGGGCAGGGCTTCTCAAAGTCTACATTCAAAGGTCCAAATCTGAATTCACATGAATGTCAGAGGTCCGGAACAATTGGTTATTTCAAAACTAGTTTTTAGTAAACATTCTTATAGCTTTTAATAATTAATTACATTCGTTATATTCAAACATAACTTTTTTGAAAAAGTAAAAGTGGCAAAACATACCAGGAGTTATAGGCCAAAAGTGACATGGTGCAAAATACAGAGCAGCCTAATGTGAGAAATGGCACTGTCTGTTTGTCACGCTCTCACGTGGAATCAAGCTCACAGGCGAGGAAATACAGGTAACAAGCACTTTAATAGCAATCCAGGGGCAGAAGACAAAACCACAGGCAACACAAGCAACGTAACATTTACAATAACCAACAAGCAAGAAAGGAACAGGCAAGGTACATATAGTGTCCAGGTAATGAGGGTGATGGCTGACAGGTGTGGTGATGACAAACGAGGGACAGGTGCGGGAGCGTGGAGGATGCTGGGAAGTGAAGTCCATGGGGGAAACTAGGGAGAAACAGGCAAGGAGACAAACAAGACTGACACTGTTCTCCATCAGCTGCCTAAATCGTGGCACAAAAGGTGTGGTTGTTAGACGGAGACACTGGCCTAAATGTTCATTAGTCAGGCTGCTGCGGTATGAGTTCTTCACAACATTCCTTGCTGAGAATGCAGACTTGCATCGATAAGTCGACCCAAACATGATAAGAACACAGATGGCTACTTTCTGTTGGTTGGGGAAATTTTCAGCTGTGACCATTTTAGTCCAAAAGGTAACAGTGTCACACTCCACTTCCCGCAAAGCCACGTTTTCCTGCAAGTCAATGAGTTCAGTCTGCAGAGATGCCATGCTTGCCCATGGGAAGATGCTCTTGGTTTCTTTTGAAAACTCCTCAATATGCTTGACCAGGAATGGAGATGAAATGCAGAGCAGCACCTGTCTGCCTACATTGAAACCCTCGAAGTGCACACTGAAATTTTCAGCTAGCTTCTCTAAAAAGAAAAGATGGTGATGATGTGATTGCCATCAGTCTGCTGGAGAAGAGTTGGAAAGTGGACATGTGGCCCTTTGATGTCACTCTTAAAGATCTCCAGCTGCCTTTCGAAGGAGCGTACTGCTGCCATTAGATCACACACTGTGCTACCTTGGCCCTGGAGCTTGAGATTAAGTTCATTTAAATGTGATGTTATGTTATGTCCACTAAAAAGGCCACAAGCTCCATGCTGTCATCATTTTTCAGAAAATCCAAGAAATGTCTGGCTTTGACATTCTTCTGCTGGGACAAAAACACCTCCAAATCTTTCCTGATGGCCGAAAATCTCTCCAGGACTCTTCCCTTACTCAGCCACCTGACATTGTTATGGTGGAGTAAGTCATCATAAGCAGCATTTACATAGAAAGAGAAATAAACATGGTCTGTTTAGAAAACTGTTAATCCTTCCAAATTCATATAATTAGATTTTCTCCTACATTTTATTCACAATTAAAAATGATTATATACATGAGAAATACATTTGTAAAATATGTCATCAGACATCAGTCAGTGAGGAGATATTTAGCATTTCCCTGTATGAGCATTAACTTATGCCTTGGTTTCCCATTAATTAAAATTGTTTAAGATTTATATGCTTTGGCTATGAGACAGTTATTGTTTTGGGTGCAGTCTGTCACCACTTAATAAACCCCCAATGACCCCCACACTAAAATACAGTAGAAGTAAAAAGTTAAATAAATACTCACCTCAGCCAGGAATGCTCGCGGAAGACGGTGCTGAAGGGCAGAGGATGCTCTCAGGTAATTCACAAGCTTCGTAGTAGTTTCCATGAAGTCTGAATATTCTTTTCCAAGGCTAGCACACAGCACAGCCAGGTGTATTATACAGTGGTATGTCAGCAGGTTTGAGTGCTCCTCTTTCAGACGTTGGACAGCTCCCTTCTACCTCCCGATCATGGCTGGAGCACCGTCAGTAGCAATTGACACAACATTCTTGACATCAATTCCCCTTTCATTAAGCATCTGCATGATAGCTTCATAGATGTCCTCTCCTCTAGTGTGACAGAGTGTAGTAAGGCCCAGTAAGTCTTCACAGAATGTCCCCTTTGCCTTGCTTAAGTATCTGACAAACACACATAGCTGGGCTTGGTCTGTGCCATCTGTTGACTCATCCACTGCAAGTGAAAGGCAGGGTGCAGCTTTGATATCATCAGTTAACTGCTTAACTAAGTCATGGGCAAGAGCCTCTGTCCTCCCGGTTGAAGTGTCGTTGGACAGTGGAATTTTTTTTAAATTTCTCTGACATGTCCTGTCTCTCCTTTCCCTCGAACAAAGCCTCTGTTATCTCCACTAAACACTCCTTAACTACATCTGCATCGGAGAATGGCTTCTTATTTTTGCCTAGGACCCAGGCCACTCGAAAAGATGCTTCTGTAGCTCTCTCTTGCTGTGTCAGAGGTTTCACAAGCAACTTATTTGTTGATTCATAAGAAGACCTTAGCTGTTGTAATTTTGCTGTCCTCACCTCTGTGTTTTGTTTCATAGTGCCGTTTGACATTTAAACTCTTTAAAACTCCAACTGTCTGGATACAAATCAAACAGAACGGCTTTGTGCTGGATTGGGGCAAAATGAATCCAAACCTCTCTGTCCAGTCATCTTTAAAAGCTCTGTTTTCTTCGTCAACTTTTCTTTTTTTAGTAACGGACATCCTCACCCATTCAACCGCACACGCTCATCGGTGAAGTGTCGTCAGATTACCGCGCTCGATTACGTCAAACGTCATATGCTCACTGGCTGCATTGACATCACACTATCGCGAGAGCGATTCAAAGGCATACAGAGCAGGCGGCTATTGACTCTCTCTCGCGGTCATGTGATGTCACGCGCCGATCGGTCTGAGCGGCGCCACATGAAGTCAAACAAGCGGGTCCGGATTGAATTCCCTCCGGGTCCGGATCCAGACCGGGGTCCGGACTTTGAGAAGCCCTGCTATAGGGAGAGTAAAAGGGGTGTTTCTGGATAGTGAAACAGTGCGCAGGTTATTTGCATTGTGTTGCCTTCGGCGTGATGCAGATGATTTTCGAATTGTAGTGACAGTAGGGATTTGAAAACACAAAGTAAAGAGAGGAGAATAGGAAATATAAAAATAAGGAATAAATATAAATATAACAGTGCAAAGTTAGTACAAAAAAGTGCAATACTCAAGTGCTCTGTCGGTGTCACTGCTCGGTGGAGTCGCCCAAGCAGGATGAGTCGATTGGTCTTTAGGCTCTTCGGTCTTCACGCAATGAGGGCTGCACACGATCAGGCTGCCACGACCGCTGCCTTATCTTAAAATCTTAATGATATTTGTTTAACATTTAGATTAAGTTAAATGATCTGTTGGGTGCATTTTGTTCAAACGTTTGTGGCGTGTAAAGGAACTTCCTCTGGACCAGCGTTGGATCAGCATTACTTATGTTCTCTGAAGTGGTCTTTAGAAGTTATGCACGTGACGTCACCGCACATGAAAGTCAAGCGAGTCACGCCCACTGAGTGGCAGAAAGACTATGTATGAAAGTTAATCAGGTACAAAATAAATATCCAGCAATTCTGCACAACATTTTAAAGGCCAAGGACATGTGGTTCCTATATTTGAGTTGTAAGGATCACTGTCGAGTCCAAATGCTTTGAAATTTAGCAGATAATTGCTTGTTTTGGTCCCGTTTTTTTTTTGCTTCTCCTATTGAACTTAGCCATTCTGAATTTTTTGCCACTCAATGGGGTTCCGTGGAAAGTGATGTCAATGCATTCCCTCATACACTCTGCGTGTTCACATTATTTTATAGTAGCAGTGATTGTTTAACACTTTTCTTCATTGATTTTAATTTACATAATAATGATTTCTCAGACTGCTGGATTTATGTACGATTTTGGTTAGTGTAGTTCTTTACCAAAAATACATCTGTTAAAGATGCTGTGTGTAATATTTAGCAGAGTCTATTGACAGAAATGAATTATACTATACATAACTGTCTTATACATAACCAAACATAATCAACCGTTATGTTTATATTACCTTAGAATCTACATACACAGTCTGCCACTGTTAGAAATGAATCTGAATGAGGCGTTTTCTGCACAGATCTCAAACAAAAAAGTGTTGAACTTTTTTTGGCATTGTAAAATAAATCCTCATCATTGTGAATTATTGAACCGGATGTTTTCTTCTGATATCCTGCTTTTATTTAATCTGGCAGGATTAATCCTGTTTGGCGCCTGAAATTTTCTGTACATTTATTCTGCTGTGGGGCGGCCACCACCATTTTACCTTCAGCAAAGAAGTGAATACGTGACAACATCTTTGTCCTGTGTCAGCCAACCTGTGTGGAGTGAGCTGCTAGATGCCGCTAAAATGTCCACATTGCTTCTTTAAAGGTGTCGTGAATTAGCCTTATTATTGGCCCTGGTGTCAATAATAGTTGTCATTTCAGTAACAAGGGCGTTTTCAGTTCTGACACTAAAAGGATGTTTGTTTGAATATATGAACTCTTATATAACAAAAGCACAGGTTTAAATTCAGTTCTTAATTTATGCCCCCTTTAAGTCGGCAAGAAACTGAAGGGAGGGGAAGTTGGGATTTTGATTAAGTAAAAAGAAAAAAACAACAATAGGGATAAAACATTTATAATAAGTACTACAAATAATAAATATAATTATTTTGATTTCATGGTTTTCCTTTTATTATTTTACAGAGTTTGGAAAGTTTGTAAGGATTTCTTACACACACACAGTCACAGGTCACAGGGTTAACTGCAGCATGCCCTCACTAGGAAGCGATAAAGAGATCATTGACTTCCTGTTGCCAGTTATTGAATTCCCGGTTCTAGTGTTAAGGATACAGCTGCCTAGCACATCTGAATAACAGGAATAGAAAGAGATACATATTTAGATGGATATGTAAAAGTCTTGCAGTCCAAACTTTTCTTACAGAAAGAGTGAATGCTTTTAATGGATGTCATTAAAGTGATTTGGTATTTTTATAGCAGAGGCTTGCACAACATAGACATCACATTTTCCACATAGTTTTTAAGAACGCTTTCAAATAACATTCCTTTGCAGAAAGCTCATAGTTGTGTGAAGTGAACCTGCGTTCAGATGTCTGAGAGCTGCTGGTTGTGTTGTGGCCGTCTTTGGAAAGGTCACACAGAAAATGTGTTTGCTGTGATTCACGACCTCAGGGTGACACACAGATGAGACCACCAGATGTTTTCCAGAAACGTTTCTACTTTTCCTCCTTTTCATTTTGAACACTGTGAGGAATAGAAGTGTGTTGTCTTTTGTTTCTATAACCTGAAATGAGTGTAGAATGTAGAATTTTTATTTGTATAAAAATCATTGAAATGTTATATTTTAATCAAATTCAACAATAAAAAGTTAATAGAAATTATTTTCATGGCCGTACGCAATTTGCTATGTTTTAATGTACTGTACATGAACAGTTAAAACCTGTGGAGATGGAATCATCTATTGCTTTAAAGACCTCTTGTCATGGATTTCAATGTGATCTTTTCTTTGACTTTGTTGCACTCAGTGTTCAGAAAGTGCTCTTGGCTTTCTGAATGACCGACACACACATACAGTTGAGTTTAGCCTGTAAGACACTCTTCCAGAGTTTTTTATCCATCATATGTCCATGTGTCTGCGTTTTTGTGTGCGTGTTTTATGAGCGGTTTGCGTAGGTTGCTTGGGTTTGCTGCAGCATATTTATATTCTGTTTGGTGGGACAACTTCCAGACATTGTGGTTGACATGAGCCGAGTCAACTTTAACCTCATCTCTCCAGCCGTCTGCAGTCTGAGAGTTTGATCATGTGACTTTAAAATGACTTGTTGAGATGTAATCTTTACAAATGTACATATGCTGACGGCTTTTATTTCGAACACAAAACCCTCACCACAGTCATCAACCTAGCAGTAGGCAAACAACATTTTATAGAAATATTTTCAACTGATTTCACATAATATTGTTATCATGAATCCTTCTGGCCACAGTAATCTGATGTTGTCCCAGGTCTAGACAAGATATAAATCCTCGTGTTTACTGTAATACAGCTCTTAAAAGGAAAACGTGGACCAGTGTTTTGGTGTAAGCGTGTATGTGATTAATCATGTGTTTTATGAGTTGTGGTTTTCCAGTAAAATCATTTGTTGTATGTTTGGTGTGTCTCAGGGTAAATACGGTAAAGAGTGTAAAGAGAGGATGTGTGATGAAGTAATGTGGGTTCAAGCAGAAAGGAGTGGTTCTCTGACGTGTGGTCTGCTTGGTACAGACATTTTCCGGAAAGCCTCTTAAACCATCATGTGCTTGAATTGGCTCACGCTCCAGTGCGGCAGACACACATTCAATCTATTGTTTTGATTTAATCTCTATAAAACCTCTCCTTTTCAGTGGAAATCCTCACTCGACCTGGCCTCTGTCTACCTTGGACAGAACAGATTTTCTTTTTTTAAATTAAAATGTCAACTTTTTGAAAGGCAGTAAGTGTTCATTTGCACCCTTTGTGTAGTGTTTTAGAAATGACAATAGGCACGTTTGGAATACTTGATTCTGATTGGCCAATTGCTACTTTCCATGGTATGATATTCTGCTCAAAATTAATAACACACGGTTACCCGGATGCTGCAAATCATTTTCAATATTCATTTCAGTTTAATATTCCACAAAAATGTAAAATAAACATAGCTTTTAATAACATATATGACATTATATTTACAACCGATTAAACCACATTGCGTTTGACAATATCTGGAAACACACCACAGGAATTCAAATCAAAGTCAAAAATGACCTGTCATATACACTTAACAGTCACAAGAGAATTTCTGAAATATGTTTTTTAATGAAAAATAAAAACTGCATTAATGTTTGCTAATTATGGCTAATTTATTCCTAATTTGAAAAACCCAAATTCTTGCCCAAATCACATTTCTTTAAGTTTATTAATGTCAGACATCTTTAGGGCAGTAAATATTGAAAACATTACACAAATTAGAGATGAGGGGGTCATGCAGCAAGGTCTATTAAACAAAGTTATTTATAAAGTACGTAATGTATATAAATTAAATACAAATTATGGGTTCAGCTACATGTTAATTTTATCTTATGTCTAATATGTTGATAGCCAGCCTGATCTCACGGAAATACATAACTACGGAATTAGCTACTAATAGTTATGTATTTCCATGAGAATGTGTTGTGATAACATGATGTCTATGGGTAAATTATACTGAAAGATTGCACTCATACTGTAGCAGATATATGATTTCATTACATCTTATTCCAGTTCCTTAAAATTTTGAAGAAGTCAAGTGATATTTCTATACAAAACTCGAGACTAAAACACAAACATTGACTAATGAAGTATTTTCATTTGAGGTTGTTTCTTGAGTTTCATAAGAGCTACAGCAACAGTGTTTGTTTTTCTTCACCATAGCTGAATAGCAGAGGGGAAGATTGTGTCGCACATGGAATTTCTGACCCTCCTTCCACAATTTTACCAGGAATTACGATTTGCTTGAAGCCAGGTTTCTCAGCCTGTTGTTTCTGATGGTTTTCTCTGTGGTGTTCCTCTATTCTTTCATTGTTCAGATGGCAGCTGCCTAGGCTCTCTGGAACGATCCATTCGTCTTCTTCAACCCTCATTTAAACACTTGCTCTTTTCTTTTCTTTATGTGTTTTGATCTGTGTTTTTAATCACTGGCTTTCAGTCGGCGCAGCTGGAAAAGTTTAAGCAGGACTCGGCTGAAAAATAAACAACACCTTTGGGGATACAGCCCTTGATTCCGGTAAACGCCTGGCCCTTGCACAATGGCCAACTTTCCTTTGTAGAAACCAGAAAAGCTTACTCTCCTTTTACTGTCTCTGTCTCCATATCTCCCTCATCCCTCCATCTGTCTGGAGTTTCCTCAACCATCTCACACTGTTTTATAAAGCATTTCTTTCAACATTTTTTCATCGTGTGGCGCGTTTTACAGCCACTCAAAGACATTCGTTCGCCCAATGTGCATACTCGCATATTTGTGCAGCTTTTACAGAAAGCATGCTTTCTTTAGTTTGCATCTCAATCGAGAATACATTTTGAATGAATTTTATGACCAAAATATGCATACGTTCATACGGCACAGTAAAGTCAGCAGTTAATATGAAAAGATCTCAGAATGATTATCTCAATTGTTTTTCTCATTTTCTAATATGAGGTATAATTTGAAAGTTCTTACACTCTTACTGTATGCCAACAATTGTTGTATTTGGGACCATTTTTATTTCTCCAAAGGAATATTAGAAGGAGACTCCATTACATCTATTAGTGAAGTTTTCCTGAGGGGTTACTGTATACTGTACTGTCTTGTATAAAAATGTCAAACATTCTATTTTAAAAATGAACTATTTGCCATGTATGAATACATGAATGTCTGAAGTTAAAGACAGGAGGTTTCAGATACATTGAGAAGTTCAGACCGAGGTGTATTGGAGGTGAGGTGGGTTGGGGGGTGTTTGCGGTTAACCACAGCAACTGCAGCTGTTAAAACAAGTTTTTATAAATGGTGTAATATGTGTCCAGAAAGTCTCCTGACTCCGCTGTTTCAAGAGAAAGAGTGAAATTGTGCAAGTAAAAAGGGAAAACGTGCGTGTGGAACCATGGTATTATTAGCACTATAATAAAACACAATACACTCACATGTACACTTGACTTATTCAGGTGGTGGTGTCTTTTTACAGAATAAATCATACTCCTAATGTTTTATACCCACATGACTTATTGTTCTGTGCAAGAGGCAGAGCTTTTAAAATAGATCACCTTTATCAGTACACTGTCAAGCATCTAAAAGGACAAACTTAAAACCATTAACATGGGAAAGATTATCCAGTCAAACATGAGTGGCTCTTATATATTTTTGTCTCTTACTTTGGCTATTTCTCTCCTTTTTTTGTTGTACACAGATGTGGAGCAGATGGCTATTGATTGGCTAACGGGAAACTTCTACTTTGTGGACGATGTGGATGATCGAATCTTTGTATGTGATAAAGATGGTGTCACGTGTGTTACACTTCTGGATCAGGAGCTCTATAACCCTAAAGGAATAGCTCTGGACCCCACCATGGGGTATGAACATCGTCAAAACACACAACATGCATTTATCTACAGTACACACAACAAACAGTATGCCTTCATATTCGCACAACAACATGCATACATGTGTAATATTAAACTGTATTCCAGAGCGTTATGTATTAATACACTCTACAAAATGCTGGGTGGTAAAATATGGACATTTTCTAGGTTGATTTTCTTTTAAACCAACAGTTGGGTGTGTGTAGCGCTGGTGGCGAATCACAGTTTTCATTGGAAACATCACACGATGATCCCAGGAAGCTCACATATTGATATATAAAATATAGATTGAGAAAGAATACATACATGTAGATTATGTCTATATTTTATCTAGCAATGTGTTGAAATAACCTAAAAAATGTTTAGTTTACACTCTAAAAGCTGTTATGTTAGAAACAACACAATCTTATCTTGTCCCCTTGAATCATTTAACTCAAAACCAGCACATAATGTGTTAAAATTCCATTAACACATCACAAACAACACACACCGCATGTGTTCTAAATGCTGTTTATGTGGCTATCAAACTCTACTGTTTACAGTTTTCTTCATCTTGCTTGACACAGAAAGGTTTTCTTCACGGACTACGGGCAGATCCCAAAGGTGGAACGCTGTGACATGGATGGGCAGAACCGGACAAAACTTGTGGACAGTAAAATCGTTTTTCCCCATGGCATCACACTTGACCTAGTCAACAGGTTGGTCTACTGGGCTGATGCCTATCTGGACTACATCGAGGTAGTGGATTATGAGGGCAAGAACAGACACACCATCATTCAAGGCCTATTGGTAAGGATTTCAGGCCATACTTTCTATCCATCCGAACTGTGTAATGTGTGTAATGTGATAAATGCTTTGCTGGATGGAGTAGACAGCTGTGTTTCATTAGAGCCATTGAGTCATGTTATTAAAGCTGTATTTCTGTAAACATATTAGTCTGTGCTTGAGTTATGGCTATCATTTAGCTGCCCGGCCCAAAGGCAGGGCCGTGTGTTAATGTGCCTATCTCACTCAGTTATATAACTACATAAATAAATGGAAATCCTGTTTGTTCTTTCTTGTTATCCCAATAGATTGAGCATCTTTACGGGCTCACCGTGTTTGAGAACTATCTTTATGCCACAAATTCAGACAATGCCAACATGCAGCCAAAAACCAGCGTGATTCGTGTGAATCGCTTTAACAGTTCAGACTATCAGGTGGTCACCCGTGTGGACAAGGGTGGAGCTCTGCACGTTTACCACCAGAGACGTCAGCCCCCTGGTATTAAAACCATTCTTCTCTCAAATTGAAAATGGCTTAATGTGAAATCAGTAGCATCACATAATCTCAGAGTGATCTTCTGCTGTCTTCTTCAGTACGGAGTCACGCCTGTGAGCCGGATCAGTTTGGAAAAGCCGGGGGCTGTTCAGACATCTGTCTTCTGGGTAACAGCCACAAGAGCCGGACGTGTCGCTGTCGTTCTGGATTCAGTTTGGGCAGCGATGGCAAATCATGCAAAAGTAAGTGACATCACAGCCAATCTGCTTCACCAGTTACCAATCCACTTTGAGCTGTCTTTGTTGATGAGTCATGTGAAGTTAAAGCTTTAAAAGAAAGGGTCACACCAAAACCAAAACTTTTGCTAACACTTCAGTATAGGGGGCAATTCTCACTATTAACAAACCGTTACCAAACGTTTTCCCCAATAAACTCTTTAATTTGTTACTACTATAAAGGTAGTTGTTATGTTTAGGTATTGGGTAGGATTAGGGATGTAGAGTATGGTCATGCAGAATATGTGCTTTAAAAGTACTAATAAACAGCCAATATGCCCATAATAGGTATGCTAATAACAACTAGTTAATAGTGAGAATTGCCCCCTATACTGAAGTGTTACCAAACTTTTTTCAACAAGTGTTGTTTTACTTTTAAAGCACAAAGAAAGCCATATGGGTCTGAATGCCATGACAGGGAGGAAATAACTTACTTTGTGTCTTACTCTGCACAATCAATTTTTAGTGCAAAATATGAAATAAAGCTTTGTTTGTGTTCATTTGAATCTAAATGTAATAACTTTATTCATCTTCTTCGTACTTTTTTAAACGTTCCCCTTCACCCGGTATATGTCCATATCAATTCCCCAGAGCCCGAGCATGAGTTATTCCTGGTGTACGGAAAGGGTCGTCCTGGTGTTATCCGAGGGATGGACATCAAACCTAAAGTTCAGGATGAATATATGATTCCAATTGAGAACCTAATGAACCCCCGAGCTCTTGACTTCCACGCTCAGAGTAACTTCATCTATTTTGCTGATGCCACCAGTTACCTGATTGGACGGCAGAAGATCGATGGCACGGAGAGAGACATTATCCTTAAAGAAGGTTCAGAAGCGATCATTTTTCTGTAAGTCATTGCTGTTGGATTGTTTGATGCATTGCTCTGTTCTGTACCGTTCCTCAGGTATTCACACTGTTGAGGGTATCGCTGTGGACTGGATGGCCAATAATCTGTACTGGACAGATGATGGTCCTAAGAAGACTATCAGTGTTGCACGTTTGGAGAAAGCTTCCCAGACCAGAAAGACTCTCATTGAGGGCAAGATGACCCATCCCAGAGCTATCGTGGTGGACCCTCGGCATGGGTGAGCTCTAGACCTTCAGAGTTTGTGGTTCTACACCATAAAATAGAAGTCTTACTTTTCATGGTATATTTCATTGTTTGTTTTAAATAATTTATCTGTCCATTATTTTTTTCATCATTCAATTTTTGTGCCCTCATAATCTTTAATAAAAAAATACCTCTCCCCTACAAACAACATCTCTTCTCTTCATGGCATATGTCGCAGCATGAGGTGGGGCAACATTGACTGTCTAATCATCAAGCTTTCAACAATCAATTCTTGAAATCAAATCCTGCCCTACATTTTTATATTTCAGTAGCTGGTTTACTCTGTTGTACATCAAAATTGGGTAGAAAACAAATTTCTTGCCAACTTTAAAAGTGTTTTTTTACTGCCTGGCACTGGGAGTTTTTCCTAGTAGGCTGCACAACTGGAAAATTGCTAAATGTTTTATTTATGTGATGCATAAAAAGCAACACATCCTATAACATTAACATAAAAATCAATGCAACTGTGTAGTAATATTGCAACAACTTTCCCCAAACCTTTCAGACCAAATCTTACTTGATAGAAGGCCTTTATTGTTTGTGTTGGACTCTGTGCACAAGTGTGTGTGTGTGTGTGTGTGTGTGTGTGTGTGTGTGTGTGTGTGTGTGTGTGTGTGTGTGTGTGATTATTTCAAGTTTAATGACAGGGCTCCTGGTATATGGGAGAATGTTGTCAGACTTTTGTTTGTCGTACTGGACTCAGTGTCCACAAACTGTCTGCAAATAATTCCTGTCCACTTCCTGCCCTTACTGACCCTAAACCACTTCATCACAGTATGTATTGTATCTTCATGCCACTGTCTTTTTTATTACCATATTTTAGACTCCCACATACTCCCTTTAGCTCCCTTACACACACACACACACACACACACACACGTGCGCAGTGTGTGCATGCGTTTGTGGTTGTGTAGTGGGTTAGCTGTCTGGTAGACTGTGGAATACAATGGAATGAGGTCTGTATAGCCATTTGCTGTTATTAACACGCAAAACACACACATTGTAAAATACACAAAAGACACATTGTAAAATTGTCATGCTTTGGGTCGAATCAGAGAACACACCACAGAGTTCCAGTGAATGGGATTTAATGAGTGCAGAGGGGAACAAACAAGTAATCCAATACACCGGTAAGTAAACAAAAACAGGGTAATCCAAAAACAGGTGAGTATTCAAAAACAGGTAATCCAAAAACAGGTGAGTATTCAAAAACAAGTATTCCAAAAACAGGTGAGTATTCAAAAACAAGTATTCCAAAAACAGGTGAGTATTCAAAAGCAGGTATTCCAAAAACAGGTGAGTATTCAAAAGCAGGTATTCCAAAAACAGGTAAATAGTGCAAATGGCTGTACATATACAACGGGATAAACTTACGAATGCGGGTGGCCACGGAGGTGCTGGCCGTTCAGGGGCCTACGAGGTGTCAATGGGAGTTTAGGGGACCTGGAATGATCCTAGAGCTTGGGCAGCCTCGGGGGCGCTGGCTGTCCATGGAACCCGGGAGGTGTCAATGGGAGTTCAGAGGCTGGGATGGTCTTGTGCGGCCACGGTGGCGCTGGCCGTTCCGGGGACCAGGGAGGACACTCAGGGGATCTGGGAGGTGCCGGGAGTTTGGCAGGCGACGGGTACACAGAAAAAAAACGGGGCAGGCTGGGCCAACTGGGTTGGGGCAGGCGGGTCAAGCTCGGAAGCAGGCTCTGGAGACTCAGAGCCAGAGGAACAGACTCTGGAGCGGGATCCAGGGGAATGTCTGGAGACTCGGAAGGCTCTGCGAGGACCCCTTTAACAATTAAGGGGCCAAACTCCAGCAAAACCTGAGCCAACAAGGAGAGTTCTGGCATCGGGGAATGTCGCGGCGCCGGCTTTGGGTGAGTGTCGGGGTGAACACTGTTTCCTATGGCGACGGGGCTTTGCGGAGGGCTGAGGCATGGAGCTGTGGTGAGCCAGGATGATCCCACTGCTGCTGACCGGTATTGGATGACCATCCCTTACGCCTCCCCTGTCTCCCCGACGCAGAATAGAGAGCCCGCAGCTTGAAGGACCTGATTCATAAAGTCTTCCAGCCGGGACTCCTCCGTGTCAGGGAGCATAAGGAGGGCAAGTAGATCGTGTTTGTAAGTAAACAAAAACAGGGTAATCCAAAAACAGGTAAGTATATCAAAAACAGGTATTCCAAGAACAGGTAAATAGTGCACGCAGGTATACATATACAACAGGTAAACTTACGAAGGTTCAGTGCAAGTGCGAAAACTACAACAAGACCAGACAATGAAACAGTGAACAATGATGAACACTCAGCCTAGTCTTAAGCATTATCTCTTAACTTAATCCTTAAATCCCAAAATCTGATAGTAGGAATGTTGGATTACATTTTTGTTTCAGGTAAAGATAAAGAAACATATCATGTTCTTTAGTGAACAAAACACAACCAGAGCATGGAGAAATGAAATTAAAGAGTCCTTCAAAACATTGATTCATTAATTGATTTTTTCCAGCTGGATGTACTGGACTGACTGGGAAGAGGACCCGAAAGAGAGCAAGAGAGGGAAGATTGAGAGTGCCTGGATGGACGGCACCAATCGGAAAGTTCTGATTTCACATAAGACAGTTCTGTGGCCTAACGGCTTGAGTCTGGACATACCTCAGGGGATCCTTTACTGGGTGGATGCTTATTATGATCGAATAGACATGATCTACCTCAACAACACCAATGAACGCAAGGTGACCCTATAATGTTTCTAATATACATATATATTTCTCCACAATCTGTTTTCACTTAAGCTTGGAAAACTATACACTGAGGTTTTTAAATGTTTACATCGTTTTCTTTTTGTGTAGACGGTTTATGATGGACCCGAGCTAAGCCACGCCTTTGGCCTGTGCCACTACAAAAACTTTTTGTTCTGGAACGAGTACCGAAGTGGCAGCATATATAAACTCGACCAGGTCACCAAAACAGTCACCCTGCTACGCAATGAGCGGCCGCCCATCTTTGAGATTCGCATGTATGATCCTCAGCAGCAGCTAGGTAAGGATATGCTTCCAATTTGTTCTGTTTTCTATTCTGTAGATTTCATTTTTTCGGCACCTTTCAGTGAAATGTTTCTTTCCAAACAACATAATTTTACCCCTCTATTTATTAGCGCTATTATATTGAAGGGTAAAATAAGACATCATAACACACCTGTTATGGCAGAGTAATTATAACTTTTTTTTTTTAATTACATTATTTTTTAAACGCATAAGCTACAGTAATGCTGCGTGGCAACAACATTTTATTATTTTTTTTATTTTAGCATTTCCAAAAATCAGTTATAAGGCAAGTACATTAAAAAAAGTTTTCAAAACTTTGATCTTAACAGTAGGCTTACAATAATGCGTCATCATTTGAGTTGTCATGATGTATTAAACTGGAAATGTCACGAACATGACTTCAGCTATGCACATAAGATAAGTACATAAAGAAACCTGCAGTTTTATGTTATAAACAGAGATGGTGATAGAGAAAAAGGTTATCGATTGCAAAAAGCTTGGAATGGGATAAAGGTGAAGATGACTAAAAAGACAATGGCTAAATATTGATTGATAATAATCATAAAGAAAAAAAGACAAGAACAAGACAAGAGAAAGTAAAAAAGAAAGTAAAAAACAATAGAAATATTAAGGAGCAGACTAAAGATGAATTGTTTTTGCTGTTATTATTGCTGTAAATATTATTAAATGTGTTTGTTTCAGGCCTCTATTACCTCTTAATACTATGATTTGTGTGACTGTGATTTTTCCATCAAAGTTTAACGGTGTAACAGTAAGATTGTGTTTTTTTTTTTTTTTTTTTTGCTGCTGTCTGTGTGTCAGATGTCATTCATATGTGGGTTTTTTACAGGCAGTAATGCGTGTCGAGCGAATAACGGTGGCTGCAGCAGTTTGTGTTTGGCCACGCCCACTGGCAGGTCATGTGCCTGCGCCGAGGACCAATTACTGGACCCCGCAGACAACACTAGTTGTAAAGGTAACACACAAAAACATAAATCTGATTTTTAAACTAATTGACTGCTTTGTTTTAAATGCAACAGAACAGAGTAAAAATGTCAATCATCTAATTTCAGCTTTTGTCATTAACCCTTTTGTGTCTGTAAAAAATCTACTGGCAGACATGCTTCTTGCCTGCTCGGAGGACATATTTCTATATATATTTATAGATATATACATTTTGCACTATAAGTAACTCTGTAGTTAAGAGTGCAATTTGGGGAATTCATGATTGAACATTCATTCAGAGTGACCGTGGTGAGTAATGAGCAGAAATACATGAGTTTGTTCAGGCCTGATAAAAAACAAAATCGAAGTGTGAAAGAAAAATATGTTTTTTACGATGCATTATTTCAAAGCTCTATATTATTTATAGTCAGAGTGTTTGAAAGAGAAACTTCATTGATTTTGGACTTTAGTTTGGGATTTTAGAAATATTGAGTATGTGTTCCCCACAGCAAACCCCTCGTACATCCCCCCACCACAGTGCCAGCCTGGAGAGTTTGCCTGTAAGAATAACCGCTGTATTCAGGACCGCTGGAAATGTGACGGAGACAATGACTGTCTGGACAACAGCGATGAGACCGCTGAACTGTGCCGTAAGAAAAAGCTTTTTTATGATATTTAGCAACGTTTAATTGTTCTTTGTAAATTCAAAAACACAATGTTTCCCACATTTAACATCTTGGTTACACTTTACTATAAGGTTGTATTTGTTAACATTAGTTATGCGTTAGCGTGAACTAACAACAACATATAAGATTTATTCATTTTTCAAGCTGCGAAACTTTGAACAATTAACAATGGCTTTAAAAATAAGGGTTGAAAACAGATTTCCACGGTAAACTGTAATATAATAATATATAATCATTTATGTTTACATTAATTCACCTGCAATTTTGAACAGATATCACGATAAAGGCAAAAATGATGGCTTTAATGTTAGTGTCATGTTAGTTCATTAAGCATTAACTAATGTTAACAGATCCAACTTTTGATTAAAACGAAAACGATCCAATATTAAGACATGCTGTGATAAATGCGATATTTTTATTTCTGATACTCCATCAGTATTTTAAGACTGTAGTCAAACATGAACCCGAGTTAAAAGTGAACGCTGTGTCTAAAGTCACAAACGTACATTTACCACACACGCACACACATGTATGACCATCTGTTTGTCTGCAGATCAACACACGTGTCCCGCCGACCGCTTCAAGTGTCACAATAACCGCTGTATCCCAATGCGCTGGCTGTGTGATGGAGACAATGATTGTGGTAATGATGAGGACGAGTCCAACACCACATGCTCAGGTACACGCACACTTCAACACTGGTGATGCAGGATCGAGTCTTTTATCACTAATAAAAGAGGATTCAAAATAACCAACATATTATAACTGATAATACTAATAATCCAACACACCTATAAAACCTATAAGATATACTACCAATGTTTGATACTCCAACAGTACGTTTTGTTAGTAACCTCTCTTTAGTTTTTAGTTAAGTTAATTTAGTTTTTCAACACATGAAGCTGACAGTCAGTTCAATTCAGTTATAATTATTAAATGTGCAATTCAATTCTATCACAGTGTGCATAGTTGCACAGCACCTTTACAGACAGGAACATGAAAAATAATGATATGAAAATGATCAAAATCTCATCATGCAGTAGTAAAATATGATCAAAAAACAGGCTCTTTTAAAAATGTCAGTGTTACTCTGTGAAGACCTGGGCTCTGCATTATGCAGCATTTGTTTCATTTCTATGTAACTGTATGTGATACAGCATGCATTTCTCGCTTGACTTGCTGGATATAGACTTTGTAGGTGAAATATGAAAAACCGCTCCACACGTGACACACACGTCCGACACACTCTGCAGTGGTCAATCCCAGACTGCTTGACCTTTATTGATTGAAGTGTCTACTCTAGGTGACTACAATGAGCTCAGATAACTGGAACGGGTAATTGTCATCTCATATTGTGTTAATGTCGTCTGAAAAGGGCAGCTGAAATAGTTTCTGTGGTTGACTCGAGCTGTGATGTTCAGTCTTCAGTCCTGACGTTCTGCTAAACTTAACTGACAGCTGTGTTTATCACACATGAGAGATCTTTCTAGGCTCTTGCACTATATTTGAGTTCATGGCTGGTTTTAATTTAGATCACATCTATTTAAAACACATGGCCAGCTATGATGCTGAAAGAGACGCATAGCAAAAGCGCTTGTGTTTTTTCTTCTCAGTGTTTTTTATCGGCCAAAGATTGCTTGATAATGTCATTGTTTTTGTGCTGTTTATATCTGCTAAAAGTTGTGTCATTTTGTAAACTCTGCCAACATACAGCTTAGCTTAGAACAGACTAAACACTTGATTTCATTGGGTCTTAATGATAATGTGTGCTTGGTTTGAACTTGTAGAGTTAGACGTAGTTCAGATCAGAATTTGTGTTTCAGCTCGAACGTGTCCTCCAAACCAGTACTCGTGTGCCAGCGGCCGCTGTATTCCCATCGCATGGACGTGTGACCTGGATGACGACTGCGGTGACCGCTCGGATGAGCCTGCGTCCTGCGGTAAGCCACTCCCCTTTATATCACTGCCTGCTTATCAATACTGTATTCATTCAACCTATTAATATGCACGTGATGCTTTTTATTGTCAGCATACCCAACGTGTTTCCCGCTCACTCAGTTCACATGTAATAACGGCCGCTGCATCAACGTCAACTGGCGCTGCGATAACGGTGAGAAAGTGAAATGTTTGTCATCTTTTGTGTTTTCTTTTGTCTTTTGTTCACCAGAATGACCAGATTTCCCTCATTTGTGTTTGCTTTTCATGTCATGTGCGTTTTGTGTAACGTCATTTCCTCTTCTCTGTGCCATTTGCCCCTCCCTCTTGTGTCACATGGGCTGTGTGTTGCAGAAAAGGATTGTGGGGACGGCTCTGATGAGTTCAATTGTCCGAACCCGACCGGTTAGTGCATAGATCAACATGCACCAGAGCATTACTTGGGTCTAAAAGACTTGCAGATATTGACCTTTTCTCAAATGTGTTTCATTATGTATTTGAGAGAAAATATGGAAAACCCGAGAGATTCTAAAACCTGCTTGAAAACTTGTGGTGGTAGTACAGGTCACTTTAACTAGAACATTCCTCACAGGACATTTCGTGTTTAATATTAACTTTATGTACATTTCCAGTGGTGCATGTGTGATCTATGCAGTTTCTGTGATGTTTATTCATTTTCTATTTATTACATGTGTTTGACCATATGTATGTGTTAACTGTTTTGCCCATTTTCTGAAATATTGATGAGTGATACAGATCTCTGTTTGTTTGCATCCATCATAATATATATTGCATTATGCATGTAAAAATCATTTATAATTGAATTTAATTCAAGTAGTCAATATTGAAAATAAAATGACACATGCATAATGTACTGTTATACCTAATACACCTTAACGTTCTTAAAACAAGATACACTGAGAAGCAGATTGTCAGAGAATATAGCTTGAATTGAGTTGGTTTTTTCCCAAACTGAAAACAAGTCTACACATCTCTCCTTTATGAATTGATCTTGTTTTGTTATTTTTACTGGAAAGCAAGTGTCAGCGTTTTTTGAGTCTGCATACATTTAACAATGCATGCTCTTCCAGACAATGACTGTGGCGATAACAGCGATGAAGCCGGCTGCAGTCATTCATGCTCCAGCGCGCAGTTTAAATGCAACAGCGGCCGCTGCATTCCCGACTACTGGACATGTGACGGAGACAATGACTGCGGAGACTACAGCGATGAGACTCACGCCAACTGCACTAACCAGGGTGAGTCATGCGGCCGGCCAATCGGGATGCCTTTAGGCACGCGTCAACCAATCATAAAAACCCTTACTGAATGTAAAGTACAGTACGTAAGCCGTGGTCATCGTTTGTCACAGTTAAAAGGTCAAAGCTGTGCTTGTTGAGTTTCATAAATTCTTTTATATTTATTGTTTGAGTTTTGTGAGAGGTTATTTTCGGTTCGCCCCATATGGCAGAAGGAATGAACAAAAGGATTGCTACCCAGATCCCTGAATAACACTGACTTGTGAGAAACAGAAGAAGCCATTGCTCAAATAGAGCCAAATGAAATCATGTCTAGAGTTTGACAAAAAACGTAGTAGTTACTTGAAGTAATAATGGCTATTTCTATTTTTCAGATAAGACCAAAACTCATGAGCCAGAATTAACAGTGATACATCTGGCAGAAATCTAACATTGCCCACGCTTAAAAAACACATTATTTACAGACTCGCCAACTGTTACGACAGAAGAAAAGACAGATGGTAACAGAAAAGGAAACCTGTTTCATTCTGTTTACAAATCTGAAGCCTCAATAGGACAATCACAAGGCTAAATCACAGTAACACTGAATTGTTTCAACATCTCATTCAAAGATTTTGACTTCAAAATCTGTTTTACATCTTCTAGTGATATTTCTTCATTAAACCCATATCAGTGGTGTGCTTTATATTAACCCGAGCTTCATTTGGACTTTGTACAGCATAATGTTATGTTTGAGCAAATCATACACTACATTAGTTAATGAAGAAATCTCAGTTCATCTTCTCCACTGTCATTTTTTCCCTAATATAGACTCATGTCATGGAAATAAAGGCTGTTGCCAGCAGCTCTGTTAGCTCAGAGTCAGATATGAGGCACATTACGGGGTGATGATGAACTTAAAGAGGGATTCATTCAAACAAATCCCACCTCACACAACAAGAGGTTTATTCTTCTTTCTAACCCACTAATAAAGAACTTCCAACAGCTTCTTAAATGTACAGGGGAAACTCTGTTGTTCTACTGTACCTACTGTATATAAATACATTTGCTTGTGTACCTCAAACCCCAAATGTAACAGTAGTCATCTTAAGGCTTTCTTGAAGGTCATTGGGTATAGAGTAAGAGGGATTTTGTGCTTTTGTGTTGATAATGTGGTTCACATTGTTATGCTTTTGTAAAGGTTTTATTGAGGGATTAACCCTCAATGAAGATCAGCTAGTAGTATTACATTTGTCCAGTCAATCATAGATACATATACATAGATGTCACCATTATCTATATGAATTAGCAAAATCAAGATTTTTTTATTTTAGTTTTGGATGATGTCATCTTGTATCATGTGAGTTTTGCAATTATAATGGTTGGGTCGACACAAAAGCACGTATCATTTGATGTTTATAGTTGCTTATAGTTATGCTTGCTCATACATATTCAGCTTGCTCTCGGTGTTCACAGCAGGGTTGCCAGATCTGTATACAAAACCCAAGCCCAGATAGCAAAGCTCAAAATATGCCTGTACCTAAATATTTTACATATTACATACATATTTTACAGTCACTGTTCTTCATTACACACAATTTCTTCTTGAAAACCACTAGTACTAATTACACGTCATCCATTTTTTATCTCACCATAAAATACTTCCATCTTTAACAAAAAAAAGATTTCTTACATTTTCTCCAAGTGTCACATTATGTGTGTTATGGACTTTTTTAAATGTGACAGTAAGAAAATATAATAATACACTCTCCTTGTGTGTCTTCTCAGCGACCCGTCCTCCCGGCGGCTGTCACACAGATGAGTTCCAGTGTCGTAGGGATGGCTTGTGTATTCCTCTCCGCTGGCGTTGCGATGGAGACACAGACTGCATGGATCTGAGCGATGAGAAGAACTGCGAGGGTGTAACGCACATGTGCGATCCAGCGGTGAAGTTTGGCTGCAGGGACTCTGGTAATGAAGCAGAAAATATAGATGATGTGCTCCCAATTTAACGGTCTGATGTTCTCAGACCCATCAGAAAACTCATTTTGGATTTATTTTGAGAGCCAATCATCCATGAGCATCAGCTGTTATTTTTTGAGCACAGCTTGTATATACCGTATATCTTATATTGGCGATTGACTCGTCATAATGTTTTTGCCATAACACTGCCCAGATGGTTTTTATATAGGTTATTGTTTTCAGTAGTAGTAGCGTACAAAACATTTTCATTTCAACATTTTTATCTTTAGCTTGTAAAGCACAGATGTGTAGTAGTTCACAGATCACCCTGTTTATGTACGTAATGTATGTTTTTCTGTGTTTGTTGTATAGCTCGGTGTATCAGTAAGGCATGGGTGTGTGATGGAGACAGCGATTGTGAAGATAACTCAGATGAAGAGAACTGTGAGGCTCTGGTGTGTAAACTCTCTCATCACGTGTGTGCTAATGACACCAGCATCTGTCTGCCCGCCGATAAACTGTGTGACGGCAAAGACGATTGTCCCGATGGCTCTGATGAAAAACTCTGCGGTAAGAGTCACGGCGGTTTAAAGCAGATATTCATTGAGTTAAGACTCAATTAACAACATCATGCCAATGGAAATAACATGCTGATGGCATTCATCCACAGCCCTCATACAGAGGACTGGTGTTTTCAAAAAGCTGCATTGTCAGCTACATAAAATCCCCTCCAATCTATCTAACCACTGAGTTAAGTAAGCACTAATTCATTCTTGGGTGAGTATGAAATTAAAGACATACTTATTTAAATGGTATAATTCACCAAAATATAACAATTCTGGGATGGGATGGTGTTAGGGTGAGTCAATTATTTGAACACAATCTGATTTATATTGCAATAAATAATAGTTAAAAATGGCCCAAAAATGCATCAGTCCATCATAAAAGTCATCTTCCTGGGACGTGACTGCGTGAGCGAGTTGTGATACATTACAGCTGGTTTTAATCAACAACCCGCAAAACCGACATCTCTCTGACGCGTTTCATGAAGTTTATTGAGCTGGCTTGTGCGATTTCGGATAAACGAGTTTTAAAGTTGTCATTTTTGGTAAGGGAACGTAGGAAGCATCGATGCTTGTGGGAGTTTCTAGATTCAGTGCACTGGAAGGATTCTGCGAATGAGACAGCCCTTAAAATGGGCGACTCTCTGATCAGTGCCCTGACTACTGAACAAGGGAGCTGATCGAGACACAGCCGTTGAATCTCTTTGGTTTTTGCGTGTCTTGTGACTAGACTAGTTGACTAGTTATTATTAATAAATTACGAGACATTTTGTTATGTTTCAGTGACTATTCTTTTAAGCACTGTTTGATATACGCTGATATATTGTGAAAATGTTTTCCTTCATACGTTTAGCTTTCTTCCAAAATATTTTACAATGCATACTTTTATTTAGTTTATGAGTTTCTTGTGAATCAAACCCATGACCGTTGCACTGCTTAAACCATACTTAACCAATGTGTTGAGTTAGTTGTTTTTACAGAATTTTCTCTTGTCATTCAGACCTTTGCTCTCTGGACAATGGTGGTTGCAGTCATAACTGTACTGTGGCACCAGGTGAGGGCATTCTTTGCTCGTGTCCGCTGGGAATGGAACTGGGCTCTGATAACAAGACGTGTCAGATCCAGGGCTTCTGTGCCAAGCACCTGAAGTGCAGCCAGCGGTGTGAACAGGACAAGTTCAACGTTAAGTGCTCCTGCTACGATGGCTGGGCCCTTGAACCCGACATGGAGAGCTGCAGGAGCACAGGTGAGAAATGAGAATAGAGAATACAGCTTGCATAAACATCTGACAGACACAATGAACAGAAATGAAATGTAATAGAAGTATTGTTTTGTTTATATGGTACCATAAGATGGTAATTCTATTGTTCTTTCGATGTTTACAATGAGATTAGATGGTTTATTTATATACAAAATCGTTTCTTTTAAATAAATTGTAAACATCAAAATTAATTAAATAAATTGACTTTATATATAGTGTATAGTGCAGTATAGATATTTCTGAACCAACAAATAAAAACAAGTACACCAACAAAAAATTCCCCATTCATAGAAGCAGAACCGCTACTAGAAATGCCCACTCAAAAAACTAGTAAGTGAAAGATATGACAAGGAAATTAAATAAATAAAACTAAAATGGAAATTTCGTATTTTTATACTGCTTTGTTTTGTCGAGACATTTTCCTTATTTTTCCATAATTCTGCTGTCGTACAAAAACTTTCCACAAACAGACAAAGGCCTAGGCCTGTGAAACAGCGTAACAAATATGAAGAGAAGAATCCTGATGTGGTTCACAGTGTTTGGCTCTATGTGCACCAGAGGAAAACCTTTAACCACACACACAGGAAGTGCTCTTCTATAAAAAATCCCTGCAAGGGCTTGAGTTTGAGAGTACTTGAGAGTGTTGACAGAAAGCATGTGGTAAGTGTGGATGTGGATTTTTTTGTCTTGAAGAATATAAATGGCACAAGAGAAGAAGATTTATGGTCACAGGAAGTGGAATAACGGCCCACTCAGCCCATCAAATAACAAGTTATATAATGTTGGACATATTTCACATTCCTGTAAGAAATGAAAAACCAGAGATCATCATATTTCAAATCTGGCATATTTCCACAAACATGAGCTCTATACCTCACTTTAGCTTCTCAAAACCACTGTTTTTCCAGATCCATTTAAACCATTTATCATCTTCTCCAACCGGCATGAGATCCGACGGATAGATCTTCACAAAGGAGAGTTCAGTGTGTTAGTGCCAGGCCTGAGAAACACCATCGCCCTCGACTTCCATCTGAACGAAAGCTCGCTCTACTGGACAGACGTTGTTGAAGACAAGATTTACCGCGGAAAACTGTCCGAGAATGGTGGTAAGCAAATGACTTAACCTTTATTAACAGAAATGTTAAGACGCCTGTAAAACCTCCTGAAGGACTGTTTACGTCCAAAATGTTCCAGCTGGTCAGCTTCCAGCGTCTGCTCCAGATTGGCAAACATCAAAAGTGATCAGTCCAGACTCACAGACATCTTTCTGGAAAGAAATCAGTCTGTCAAAATGAAGGAGACCATCTTGAAAAGAACCATAAATCAAAGCAAATCACAAGTCTTTATGTGGTTCTGTGTTGTCTCGCAGAGGTTGTTTGAATTACAGACGTAAAGTCTGGTCCACATTGCAGCTTATTCTATTCAAGACCTGCCCGCTAAACAGAAAGAGGCTGTCTGACCCACAGACTACACCATATTGCATATGTTTGGTGCGCGTAGAAAAACAGAGGGTGTGGCTTGTTTTTTCAATGATTTCATTGATTGGATGTATAAATGTGTAGATTTGGTCTGTCTAACAAATGTACTCATAACATAAATGAGATCTTCACTAATGCCAACACTGTGTTGTGTTTTTACCGTCGACAGAAAGCAGCTGCTAAGCAACATTTTATATGCTCAGATACACTCAGAGCTGACCTGTATGCCCTTTGCAAATTGCATGTAACACAAATTTTGCATTTGTGTTTAGTCAACGTGAGCAACGTGAGCAAACTCTACCAGCCACAAATTCCCCTGAACACCTTTCAAACAATTGATGTTTATGTGCGTAGTGCATTACAGAATGATTTAACCCACAGAACCTAAATGATTTAGGTAGATTAGATTAAGTTGTTATTTATTGAGATCTCCTTTATGTACTGTCTCATAGGTAATAATAATAGAAACATATTCTGCATTCATTTGTCTGTCTCTTTTGATTTTCCTCACTCAAAGCACTGACCAGTTTTGACGTGGTGATCCAGTATGGTTTAGCGACTCCAGAGGGTCTGGCTGTTGACTGGATCGCTGGAAACATCTACTGGGTGGAGAGTAATCTAGATCAGATTGAGGTGGCTAAACTGGATGGCACGATGCGTACCACTCTACTGGCAGGAGATGTGGAGCACCCCCGAGCCATCGCCCTCGACCCCAGAGAAGGGTAAGTGAATATACTGTATACAGTATGTCAATCCTTTCTGAGTGTCTCATACTTTTGTGGGTTCTGGATAAACATGCAGTTTGTGTTCATCTCTGAACTGCTCGGGATGTTGTTTTAGAATAGTCATTAATTAATAGTTAACTGGAAAATGTACATTCTGTCATTATTTACTCGAATGTGGAACACTAAAGGAGATGTTTTAAAGACTGTGAATGATGCTTGTTTTCTTATACATGACTCAGACAAGTTGCTATTTAACTCTTCCACTGAAGATTTCAAATCTCATTTGCACTTGGTTAGATTTTCAGTGTTCAGACGTGAGTGAATATGAAATGAATGGCACCAGGATGAGTTTCAAGGCAACAGAGTTCACTGCGCACTTTAATTCAAAAGACATAGATTAAACATAACAGATCCCTACAATGCCCCGGGGTGGTTTTAACATGTATCAATAAAGCGGTAATACTCAATTCTGGCTCGCGAGATCCATTTTCCTGTCGAGTTAAGCCCTGACTGTGATCAAAGTGTTAAAGAACATGTCGCGTTCGGCTTAATGCGGGGCTGTGCAGATTGCTTGCCGTATGACATAAAAAAACGACACCAGCTTGTTCAGGTGTGTTCAGGTGAGTCGGGGCTAAACTCGTCAGGAATGGATCTTGCTAGCCAAATTTTAGTATCACTGGAACGGAAAGCATTCCTGACCTGCAGTGTCCTGATATCTAGTGTTACAATTAAGCGTACAAAAGCCTGGAGGGGTACAAATGGAAACGTTGGAGTATGATGGCTAAAACCTGCGTGGTCTCGTTGGAAGGAAGTCAACTGTGTTGTTAGCTACCATAATCGACTGTAGCCTGTCCTGGTTTGTATCGCTGGCTTAATCGCTGTGAGTAACTTTACAGTAGACGTCATTCATGAAATCTAAATAAAATTATTTCCCCCGCCTGTGCTGGCATCCTGGGGCACAGCACCTGTACACCATGTTGAAATAGTAAGGTCAAAACAGTCTGGTTTTGAATTGTTGTTCGACCACTGTCGACATCAATGCTACAGCCGCTCTAGCGCTCTCCGGAATGCCTGCCAAAAGGGCGGAGTTTAGATTGCGTGACATCAACCTAGAAGTTTTAATGATTGTGTTTTCTTTATGTTGATTGGAACAATTTCAAGCTTTCATCTGTGTTCTGGTTGTGCAGAATCTTATTTTGGACGGACTGGGACGCCAGTATGCCAAGGATAGAGGCCGCGTCTATGAGTGGGCATGGCAGACGCACTATCCATACGGAGACGGGCAGTGGGGGATGGCCCAACGGATTGACTGTGGATTATCTGGAGCGCCGAATCCTGTGGATAGATGCCAGGTAAAGTCTAACCATCTGATCTGGGTTAACTAACATGTGCAGTTTTATATCTTCTCAACTCACAGCATGTGATTTACACAACCAGGAGGGTATTGAAATACAAGGGTATTGACAAACATAATGTGTCTAAAAATAATAACACAAATAAATTCTGAACTTTGTTCAGATCACATTTTATGACAAATTTATTCAGAAAACCATCAAATTCCAAAAGGTTCACATACTTTTTCTTACACTGTATACTAATATAAATATGCAATCTACTCCTGAAACAACATTCCGACGGTATAACACAACACAGCAACAGCTCTCAAACTTTCTGACCAGTTTAGCTTACATCAGTGAATGATTTAAAACGATAATAATACATATATAATGTCATATCAGAGATGAATTATCTTGTGCCACAGATCTGATGCCATCTATTCAGCCAAATACGATGGTTCTGGTCTAATCGAGGTGCTCAGAGGACACGAGTATCTCTCTCATCCCTTCGCTGTCACCATGTACGGAGGAGAAGTTTACTGGACAGACTGGCGTACAAACACACTGGCCAAAGCCAACAAGTGGACAGGAAACAATGTCACTGTAGTTCAGAGAACAAATACACAACCTTTTGATCTGCAGGTGTACCATCCATCTAGACAACCACAAGGTAATCTTCAAACATTAGTTAAACAGTGAAATATTCGGGATTAATAATGCCACTGCCCCGTGTACAGTATATAGAGTATGGAGTTGTTTCATGCAACATTTTACAAAATAAACATTCATTCATTTATTTATATGTATTATTAATATCAATATAGTACATATAGGTGATGAATATAATTTCATCTAAAACTAAAAGTGAAGAAAAATGCCACAAAAAGGAATTGTGTGAATAGTAGGAATACAGGCCACAAACTATTTATTGTAAGAATATGGAGGAAGGTGCCATCCGGCATGATTGACATTTGTCTTGATGGTCTTTGGCGCTTAATAAAGCAGCATGTGAAAGAACTTGTCATGACAGTTTAGTCATCTCATCTGTTTATTTATGCCTGACAAGAGCTGACAGAAAGGATCAATTACTTTGGCCTTTTTTCTGATGTTTCTTGATGTGTTTTCAACCTTTATTATGTGCTGCTGTGTTAGCTGTTTATGTATGCTACATAAGTAGGTATTGTTTAATAAGTTGTGCTTTAACCAAAGTAACTGTGAGGTTTACAAAACCTTTATAAACAGTAGTCTACAGCACATACATGTCATATGACATTGTTTCATGAGAGTGAAAATGTCTTATCCACTTGTTAAATCTACTGTTTCTGGGTCCAAGCCTCCACTCATTCTTTAAACGTTATTTAAACTCACGGTATACACTACAGGCTCACGGAATCTCCAACATCAATCATTTTAATGTTGTAAAAATATTATTGTGGCAATTTGTGATTTTTTTATGGAGATTTAAATTTGACATTTATTCATTTAGCAGACGCTTTTATCCACTTACAATTGAGGAAAACAGCAAGCGGTGGTGCGTCACGTCAGGCTAAACAAGTGGATTCATTTAGATTTGTTTTCCTTTTGAACTGAGTGCTCTCAGAATTCAAATATTGTGGGAGATCACAATCATTTCATATGCAAATAATACACTGAGGTGCTGTGCTGAATGTATATAACGTAGAAATAGTTTGACATAACAGCCATATTGCATCTCTCTTGTTTCCTCTCCAGCACCCAATCCATGTGCTGCTCATGGTGGATTGGGTCCGTGCTCTCATCTGTGTCTGATCAACTATAACCAGACATTCTCATGCGCTTGTCCTCATCTCATGAGACTGGGCCAGGACAACCACACCTGCTTCGGTAAGAATCCAGCAGCCCAGCTTGAGCCTAAAGCACCTGCTACCATAATATCAGACATGTTTTCTTTAACTTTCATACATGAATTAATGATTTGACTTCATATTGTTACTGAACACACAGTGTCAATAGGCTTAAGGTAAACGCTCTGACTAGACTCTAGACGGCTTTGTTCATCTGTGGATCAACACATTCTGTTGTTGATTTTCTCCCGTTTCTCCTATGAGCCGTTGTCCTGTAACATCACCCCACTTCTGTTGAGCTTCAGCTGGCAGGCAGATGGCCTTACAGTCTGCTCTTATAAACTTGAGAACTCATATGTCTGCGGATTATAGCAAAACCAGCTTCAAAGCATGATGATATCCTCATTATACTTTACTTTTGGGATGAGGTTTTTATGTTGTTGTGCTATATCTTTTTTCTGTTTTAGGAGTTAATAGTCTACTGCGGAGCCCTCCTGGTCAAAAAAAACAAGACCCGCAAATCCGTGGCCACTGTTTTGTAATTCGTTCCCTCAGTTTAAAAACGGACAGATTCTAAAACTGTTCCCTCAGTTTACCAAATCATGCTCACGGATTAATAAACTGTACCTGCGACATTCAAATCTGTGCATTTAAAGAGAAAACATAACTTCCTGGAAATATCTGAAGGCTCTGTGAATCACGTGACACGCGAAAATACGCGAAAAATCAAATGTACAGATATATAATTATTAAATGTTTATTTAATGAATGCACATTAACATTATTCTTATTTAAGATGTTCATTTATATCATATCTGCCCAAATATATGACATTTTAAATGTTTTAGGCTAAATTTATTGTCTAATTTGCAAAACTGACCAGGTGGGCTCTGTAGTCTACAGTAGCTTTGTACTGGTACTAGTCAAATACATAATAATTTAAAAGGCTCACACATTTGAAAAGTGTCACCACAACAATATCATAAAGAATAAACATAATGTGTCCATTGGTGTGGACACAAATAATTATTGATAAAGTTATTGTAACATTTATCATGCATGTTTGTGGGAACCAAGAAGACCAGTTCATATTTAGTTCAAACTAAATTTACGCTGTGTAATAACATTTATTCTTGTGCAATGTCTTGTAAATGCATTCTCGTAAACATATTTTTGCTTGTCTTTAAAGCTTACAGACAAGCAGAAATTCTTTTCCCTGGGTCTGTCTTGTATTTAACTCAGCACATTCCTGTAATAATCAGAACATCTCAAATGTATCTAATGGAGCTTTGCATGAACCTTTCTAATAAATATGCTCGGAGCGCTTTTCAAGAGAGACTGTTTGTCTCGGCCCGCAAATATGAACTCCAGCCAAAGTGCTTTAAAAGATTCCTGAGACGCAAATGAATTAGCCGTTCTCATAATTAGGAGACACAAAAATCCAGAGCGTCTTTTTTATTTGACATTACAACTAAATACATCTTCAGTTCTTACTGGAATTCAGATTTATTGCCTAAAAAGGATTTTGTGCGGTCTAACCATGTTACTGTTGTTCAGTCTGTTATGGTCATCTATAGGGCTGGAAGCATTAGTCATGACAGGTCGCTGCTTGTCTTTCAGAGTCCCGTCAGTTTTTGCTGTATGCCCGGCAGATTGAAATACGAGGGGTGGACATCTATAATCCATACTACAACTATATCATCTCATTTACTGTCCCTGACATTGACAATGTGACCGTGGTGGATTATGATGCTCTGGAGCAGCGCATCTATTGGTCCGATGTTCGCACTCAGACCATCAAGAGAGCTTTTATCAACGGCACGGGCATAGAGACTGTGGTGTCTGCAGGTAACACTTTCACGCTTGTATAGTTGCACATACACAACAAGAACCTTGTATGTGTTTTGGACAGATCTCTACCACTTATTAAAATATGTGCAGAGAATAACTGTTTGAGTTTTGATTAAGTGTGATTTATGTGTGGACAGGAAGACCTCACCTGACTGACATCAAGTTAACCAATCACAGTTCAGTTTTAGGAGGATATATATATATTGAATACATAATAAGTACTGTACCTACCTGTTTATGATCTGTTTCATCCTATTGGTTATTATTTTGCCAAATTTGTCCTCAGGGTCATTTTAGGGTTAAACTTGTTTAAACTAACTATAAACAATTGTCACATCATCTTTACATGTTCTAACAACATAATTTGGTGTTACACAATGTTACACACGGCCTCTTGTGTCTTTCTTTTAAAGCCTGATGCTAAAGTTGGCATGAATAATCAGGCTGGGCTGTTTGTTTACATATTGAGCAATAGTTCTCTGAGCGACATGAGTTTAAATCCTGCCTCTGGATTCTTTTTTGACTCCTTGTTTCCTGTCTAACCCTGTATTATTCCCCATAACTTTTTCGCTGTCCTAAAAAAGGAAAAATAAACGTTGACATTATAATCAAATAGTCTATTTATGTGTTTTAGAATGATGGGACGTTGTTTAAGTCGAGTTCTAGAGAAGTTATGTTATTTGTGAGTCTGGCGGTTATTTACAATGTTGTGTTTACAGTTGCATGTGTTTTTGGGAAGTGCCATTTAGGTCAAATTAGCACAACCCTCAAAACCAAATTACAGACATTCTGTCATGAAATGGTGGCTCAGAATTTGCTGTCTCACAGACTCAATGTTTCTGTTTACAATGTTTATTTCTGTGAAAATATACTCAAGCGAATGTTTCTGTGTCTGTCATAAGGTTGTGTTGTTTTAAACTATTAATATCTGGAAATCTTTCTTTTCTGTCTTTTGCGTGTGTGTGATCAGATATTCCTAATGCTCATGGTCTGGCGGTGGACTGGGTTTCACGTAATCTCTTCTGGACCAGCTATGACGCCAATAAGAAACAGATTAACGTTGCCAGACTCGATGGCTCCTTCAAAAACGCTGTTATCCAGGGCCTGGATAAACCTCACTGCCTTGTGCTGCACCCCATACTGGGGTAAACTCTCTGCAACACACACACACAAACTGTACACGTTTTATACATTGTTGGGACTTTCTATAGACACAATGACTTTTATACTGTACAAACTGTACCCCTAAACCTAACCATAGAAACCTTTCTGCATTTGAACCTTTTCAAATAAACATTATTTAGTTGTTTAACAATTCATTAGAATCAAGACGTGATATTTGTATAGAAACAAATGTACAGAAACCTGTACACGCACAAACACCAACTCACACTCTGTTTACACCGCCAGCGACTGGCAGAATGTCATGAATGGCTAGGCTACATGGCTAGGTTATTTGCAACCATCGTTTTGCTCAAAAGACAATACTTAGACAATATTCTTATTTGACCCAACCTTGGGCTGAATCAACCCAGCATATGTTAATTTATAACTCAGCGGTTGGGCTTGTGCCTTTTTGACATAACCATAGGTTGAAACTAGTCCGGCATTTTTTTAGTGGAGCCTTTTAAAACAAAAATTGCAATTTTGCAATGCAGATGTAAATGTTTGGTAAAAAGTTGTGTCCCAAATGACATACTATACACACTATGCACTTAAACTGTGCACTATACACATTTTCAAAGGTATTATCATCCAAAATGGAATACTTGATGGTTTTATACTAACAAGAAGTATAACCATTTTTTTTATTTATTTTTTTTATTTTGAATGTAAACGCATTACTTACGCTATTTGCACTACACAGTGGCCTAGAATAATTTGGGACGCACCTACAGTACATAATTAAAGGGACAGTTCACCAAAAAATGTTTATTTCACTCACCCTCTAGATGTTCCAAATCTCTGATGAACACAGATCAAATTATGTGGAAGAATGCTTGTCTACCATAGTAGGAACAAATGCTAAACTGAACTGTTTGGTTACAAGCTTTCTTCCAAATATCTTTCTCTGTTTTTATCAAAGCAAATGCATTTATACAGATTTGGAACAACTTGAGGGTGAGTAAAGGGATATTTTTGGGTGAACTGTCCCTTTAATAATTTGAATCAGGTTCTCTACCTTTTTCTGGACCCCTCTTGCACTTCCCCCTCTTAACTTTGTTCTTTACACCTGTAGAAAACTTTACTGGACTGATGGAGATAACATCAGTATGGCTAACACTGATGGCACCAACCGTACCGTGATCTTCACCAATCAGAAAGGACCAGTAGGTGAGTGACAGCTTCAGCTCATTGAAGTCATTTTGTAAGGACACAGGTCTGTTTAATAAAAGGTCTGCAGTTCATAACTTTTGCCTCTCTGTTTGAAACATACAATTGCAGGTTACTTGTTGCTCAATAATTGAGCGGTTGATGTGTGTCTGTATTGTAGGTCTGTCCATAGACTATCACACAGAACATCTGTACTGGATCAGCTCGGGAAACAGCACCATTAACCGCTGTAAGCTGGATGGATCAGCACTGGAGGTGTTAGACGCTGTCAAAGGCAAACTGAACAAGGCCTCAGCGCTGGCTATCATGGGTAAATACAGCACAGACCTGCATGCATACTAATGCCAATTTTGGGAATAATACCATGCTGCCGTTCTGTTTTGTAGGCGATAAGCTGTGGTGGGCGGACCAAGGCACGGATCAGATCGGCACGTGCGATAAGAGCGATGGAGGAAACTGGAAGGTTTTGAGAAATGGCACGTCTCCCATGATGCACATGAAGATCTACAATGAGACCGTGCAGATAGGTGTGTCATGGAGGAAGGGGATGAGAAAAAATAGCAGATGCTAATTTGCATATGCTGTGTCCAGTGTTGTAGCACCCAATTCACAAATCGGGTAACATGAACTGCAATTTGCTCAAATCCCCAGGCAAGATTTTGATCTCACAAGAATATAATAGAAAGTTTCTCTGTAGCACAACTTTTCAAGCATGGTGCTTGCAACACTAGATTCATAGATTCAATTCCCAAAGAGCACTCATACTAATACAATGTCAGAATGCACTAAAAATGTCATATACTGTAGGCATGTGTCAGATGCATAAATGTGACCCTGGACAACAAAACCAGTCGAAATTGAGATTTTTACATCATCTGAAAGGTGAATAAATCAACTTTCTATAGATATATGGTTTGTTAGGGTATGACGATATTTGGCTGAGATGCAACCGTTTAAAACTCTGGAATCTGAGGGTGCAAATCAAAATATGGCAAAAATCCACTCACAAAAAGTTCTGATATATTTACGGTAGGAAATGTACAAAATCTCTCTTTACTTAATATCCTAATGATTTTTGGCATAAAAGAAAATTTGATAATTTTGACCCATACAGCGTATATTTGGCTATTACTTAAAATGTCCCTGTGCTACTTAAGTCACAAATGTAAATGTTTATAAAATGAATAAACATGTTTAAAACTAGTAGAACCTAATGCTATCCACAACATGGTGATGGGTTTTATTCCCAGGGAATGTTTCGGTTGAAAATTGCTTTGGATAAAAGTTCACTTTTGAAAACTGTTGATTATGTTTAGCATATGATGAAGATGAAGTGGTCTTGACTCCATGTGTCGTGTCGTCAGGTTCGAACATGTGCAGCAACAGTAATGGCGACTGCTCTCAGTTGTGTCTCCCCACGTCTCCATCCACCCGGGCATGTATGTGCACCGCAGGGTACAGCTTGAGGAGTGGACAGCAATCCTGTGAGGGTATGAATATAGTTTTGATGCCTGTGTTATTAAATGGCATGTATTGTATATTTTGTGTCTATTGCTGGATGTGCTTTGTATGATAATCACTCCAGAGTGTCGATCAGAACACAGAATCAGACTGTAAATCAGCTTTAGGGGTGTTTACTTGACAGATACTTGACAGTAAGCATGGGCATACAGGTTTCCAATATATGCTCTTGGAGCTGTTTACATGAAAAAAACAAAACAAAAACATTACATACAGCGAATACATAAGCGTATTACTTAATTTCAAAGCAAAGCTTGTTTTTAATATTAAACTGTACATTTTTGCAGCATATAATAATGTACTGTATAGTGTATCGTAAAATGCTTGGTATGTGTTTTATTTTAACATAACTTTGAATGTATACATTTTTTTTATAATTTGGTTTGTTTTAGTTTTTGGCCTTGGTTTTAGTTTGTACTTTAACCTAAGTGTTGTGCCAAACTGTACGCTAGCACAATGGTCTTTCGTTCTCACACATTCAGCTTTGTGAAACCAGGAACGTACAGTGACGTGTAGATGAATAAATTCAGCTGTAATGGTTGTTGTGTTGTTTTCAGGTGTGGGTTCATTCCTGCTGTATTCAGTACACGAGGGCATCCGAGGAATTCCACTGGACCCTGCTGATAAATCTGATGCCCTTGTGCCTGTTTCAGGCACATCACTCGCTGTTGGCATTGACTTTCATGCTGGTGAGTGACGTGTCAACACACCCGATTTATGATGCACACTGTAGTTTTCAGATAGAATGATTTGATCAGAATATCTTATATTGATTAAACAACCGATTTGTTTCAACTAAGCTACGTAAGTTTCTTTTACGACACATAAAGTGATTTTGGAAGAATACCCCAGACATTGTTTCCCAATGTTAATAATAATAGTCAACTGGGATGACAAAAATCAAGTGTTTTCCAAGTGTTTTGAAGTCACATGTTATTATTCACTGCAATTCCTCTCTTAAAATATAATGCAATATATGAAATAATACATTTCCAAGACATTTTTGGAAGTGCTTACATTTACAATTGACAAAAGTGGCAATTCCTTCTGTATTATTCTATATACAACACCTAGATATTTAACCCTGCTCCTGGAGGCCCACTGTCCTGAGAAGTTGATGTCCAAAATACAATGGTCTGTCATTTTTAAGTGATCCCAAAGACCTTGATTTGATGGTTCAGGTGTGTTTAAGGTTGGAGCTAAACTCTACGGGACAGGCAGGGCTCAGGAAGTTTTTAAATGTTTTTACATTACATCAGCTTATCAAAATGATCCGAATAATTTCAGCCCAGAAAACTAGATACTGTAAAATCTTTGTCACATAGATAATGACACCATCTATTGGGTGGACATGGGTTTAAGCACCATCAGCAGAGCTAAGAGAGATCAGACATGGAGAGAGGACGTCATCACTAACGGCATCGGGCGTGTGGAGGGCATTGCCGTCGACTGGATCGCTGGTGTGTCCGTTTGCAATGTTCAGATATTTGAAAAACCTCATTATATTGCTAAACGCTGACATTAACATTGTCTTTTGTGTTGGTAGGAAATATCTATTGGACCGACCAGGGCTTTGATGTAATTGAGGTCGCCAGATTAAATGGTTCATTTCGATATGTGGTCATCTCCCAAGGCCTGGACAAACCCCGGGCCATTACTGTCCATCCGGCGAAAGGGTGAATCATGTCAGCTGTATGAACGAAACGGCACCCGTCCTTATGAAAGTTACTTTAACATCGGTTGTTGTTTGTGTAGGTATCTGTTTTGGACAGAGTGGGGTCAGTACCCGCGCATAGAGAGATCTAGGCTGGATGGATCTCAGAGAGCCGTGCTGGTGAATGTCAGTATTAGCTGGCCCAATGGCATCTCCGTTGACTATCAGGTACATATGCCACCACACAAATATCACTTGACACTACATCTACTAATTTTACAATGACACCTCAAAAGCATAAAAATGCACGGCATAGGTTTACAGAGTTAATGACACATTTGCGTCGTCCATGTTTGTGTGTCCTATAGGAGGATTTTCTGTACTGGTGTGATGCTCGGACAGATAAGATTGAACGCATTCATTTGGAGACGGGGGAGAATAGAGAAGTGGTGCTGTCCAACAATAACATGGATATGTTCTCCGTGTCTGTGTTTGAGAGTTACATTTACTGGAGTGACCGGTCAGTACATTCCGCAAAACTCATATTCCTACATTTCACGCTATTACTTAATTATTTACTTTTTGTACATTGACAAACATTCTCTTTTATCAGGACTCATGCAAATGGTTCGATAAAGCGCGGCAGTAAAGACAATGCTACTGATTCACTAGCTCTGAGGACGGGCATCGGTGTACAACTCAAAGACATCAAAGTCTTTAACAGAGCCCGACAACAAGGTGGGTGAACAGACTGTTGTTAAGAGAATGTTCATTCAAGAGTCTGTTGTCAGCTTCACATTGTTTGAAATATGGCAGAAAAAAATCTATTAGGAATTGAGAGCTCAGCCAAAATGTGTTGTTTAATTTTTGTATAACACTATGAAAGCAGTTTACACAAGCTGTGTGTCTGTTGAAATGATCCTTGCACCAAATTTCCATAGTACTAAATGTTTGTAATGTCATAACAATGTTGCAAAATTCATATCTGTTTCTCTCTGTAGGAACAAATATATGCAAGAACAACAATGGTGGTTGTCAGCAGCTGTGTCTTTACCGTGGTAACAGCCAGCGCACATGTGCTTGTGCTCATGGAATGCTTGCTGAGGATGGCAAGAGTTGTCGTGACTATGACGGATACCTGCTCTATTCCGAGCGTACTATACTAAAGAGTGTGCACTTATCAGATGAGAATAACCTCAACGCACCCATTAAACCGTTTGAAGATATTGACCACATGAAAAATGTCATCGCGCTTACTTTTGACTATCGCGGAGGAGGCGGAAAAGGAGCCAATCGGATCTTCTATAGTGACATCCACTTTGGGAATATTCAACAGATCAATGACGATGGATCGGATCGGAAAACAGTGGTCGAGAGTAAGTTTTTCATTCATTACATCTTTTGACCTTTCATTACGTAATTCTTCCTGGAGGTTTTATGTGCGTCATCTTTAGGCTTGTGGCGGGCAAGTCAAATCACCGTGAAGAAGAATGTGCCTTATCTTTTCCTTTAACTGGTTGAAATAACACTCTGTTTATGCTGCGTGAGCATCACACGCACTTTGATGTAAACAGCCTCATGTGGAGAAGAACTAAGATGAAATATGAGTTATGTCATGCCACTTCTCATATTTACGTATTTACACATAAAAACAAAGAGCCAAACTAAAATGCCAGAATTGCATGGATTTTTGCCATTTGCCTTCCTGATAGTTGAAGAGTTAGCTTGGTCCGCTAGCTACGCTAAAGGTTGGGTCTCGTAATACAACAAATAAAGTACAGTAATCCGCTAATAGTAAGTACTGTAGTTAACAATGGCAGTGTGGCAGAACAATTGATTTCAAGTTGAAGATGGAACTCAACACAATCATAGCTTGCCACACAGCGCTGCTTTTAAATGTCTATTAAATCAGAGTTGTTGAGATAAAGAGTTGCGACAACGGAAGTTTGAAAGTCATGGAGCCTTCGGATAGTTCCAGGAAGTTATGTTTTAGGGTATTGTGGGTGGTTGCTAGGGCTTTGCTATGCAGTTAAAGTTGAATTGCATGTCATAATCTCCTAAGCAGATAGAGCTTAGTTTATCAAGATTTATGTTTTATAAACAATACTGCTGGTACAGTAAATTAACATGCCTCCAATAAACCAGATATAATATTAGATGTCACAGAGCAGCGGTGGATGTGTTGGAATTCTTGGTTTTCAAGATGTCAAACAACATTTTTTTTAAATACTTGCATCAAAAGTTTTCCTTTTTTTTAAGCATTAAAACAAGGTCTGACATGTTTAAAAACATTTTTTTTTACTTTTTCTTTGAAAACAATCTCATTACCATAACAGTCTAAAAATGTCACAACCTTGTCACTAAAAAGGAGAAACCATGATGCTAAGCAAGTTTGTGTTAGATGTAACAATTAGACATTTATAAAAGTTACAGGTTTTAATTATTTTGATAGATTTTTAACAAATGATAAATACAGTACAGTACAGCAATATACTGTCTGCCTAATATCTGCTAACACTTTACTTGACTTGACTATAAGTCATTTTGTAATGTCAATCTATGCTCCTAACCCTAAAAACAGTTAGTTGATATGTAGATGCAAATTATTGAGTGTAAGTTGACATATTATAAGTAAAATCCAATTTGCAAAAGTAATTGTAGTCAGTATACTGTCTAAAGTGGACTATGAAAATAAAGTGTAGCCATTGTTAAGATACTGACAGATTTGTTAAAACAAAATCAAGCTTAATGTACTGTAAAGCAAAAGTGTGAATAATCTTCTAAAAATGTTGCGGAGGATGAGAACATTCACCTTTTCACTAAAATTCTTTTTTAGAATATTATATATTTTTTATACTAAATTACAGAATCTCATGCACTTACAATTTAGCCAATAAAATACAAAAATGTTAAAATGATTCTTTGTGCAAGGGAGAGAACACATTTTCTTTATTATGATCATTGTGTTACAGAATTTATTGTTTTATATTTAAAATGATTACTTACACAATGTTTCAGTGGTTTAAGGGCCATTTGATGTGATTGTGATAGGAAAATGTTACAATACAGTGGTTTAACTCTGAAAGAGAGAGAATCATATAAAAAGAACCATAATTAGATCAAAATCACCAGCCACTAATAAACTATATTACTATAGTTTATTACTCACTTATTCAAAATCTGTATCTGTTATCATTGCTGTTTTAACACAATTTAAAATCTTAAGAACAATTTTAAGAGATGTACCTGGTTAAACATCCATTATTAGAAGATCACAGCTGGAGAGAGAACAGAACACTTTGAAGAGACTGAGTCATTTCTCTGGCCAGCGGATACACAAACAAACTCGAGAAAGTCCTAAGGAACGGCCAGTTCCTTTTGTGAGAAAACAATAAGAAAATTCTTTCATAAGACATTGTACATTGCACTAAGCAAAGACACGTGTAAAATTTTTTGTATACTGTTCTGTTGCCACAAACAAAACACTCTGTGAAGGGAATATAGTGGTGATATTTGTAAAATCTTCACCAAAAAGCTGCTGAAAGAATGTTGGCTTCCTTTTACACAAAGGAAAATGTTGTAGAGAGCCTACAGTCCAAAACTTAAATCTAAAACAGGTTTACTACCAGTTCTGAAAGACTACTCTAAACTCATTATTTATTCAATCCCAGGGATTGCACATACTCAGAAACAAATGTATAGTATAATGCAACGTAAGTCACTTTGGATAAAATGTAAATGTCATAAATGTGGGTTTCCCCTAAAGAGCCATTCACAATGTGCAATTTTTTTTTTAAACTTTACTTTTTATAGTTGTAGTAATCGGAATTGTCAATAATGTGAAGGATCCATTACAGTGATGTTTAAAAATCATTTTTGGACTATTTTTCTTCATGATGACTTACACTTTACTTTTATTGTTCTTATGATGTGAGTGTTTACACGACCTCTTTTTAATTTATTTAATTTAAAGCATAGCTCATCCAAAAACCTGATAAATATATTTTTGTGTTTGTCTTGTTTTAACTGTTCTATACATCACATCTTTCACACATTCTTTTTTATCTATTCAAACTTGTTTCTTTATCCATTGCCAAGTTACCAAAACATGAAAAACAACATTAGGAATGGGTTTACAGCTCATTCCTATAGCTCATATATGTAATAATTGCAGTCCACTTGCTGGATTTATAAATTCAAAATGTTAGTATATAAACAGAATTTAATATTGAAAATCAATAGTTCCTCCGTTTGTGACTGTCTGCAGATGTCGGATCGGTGGAAGGGTTGGCGTATCACAGGGCGTGGGACACGTTATACTGGACCAGTTACACCACGTCCACCATTACCCGTCACACTGTGGACCAGAGCCGATGGGGGGCTTTTGACCGTGATACAGTGGTCAGCATGTCAGGAGATGATCACCCGCGGGCGTTTGTTCTGGACGAGTGTCAAAAGTAAGATTTTCTCTATTTCTCAGGGACCTCAGCTGCTGTTTCATTTTGACAAAAGAATTATGACACTGTGGTTGTTAAAAAGCAGTTGTTGATATATTATTTTAATATTTAAAACAAGTAAGTGTGAACGTCTCGGTTACGACTGTAACCTCTGTTCCCTTTTTGTCGGTCACTTCTGTCGGACGTTGTGTCGACAGATGGGGTTTGAACTTGAGAACCTATTTTTCCAAGAGGGATTTAAAAAGGCCAATGAACTTGGCGAATGGCAGCCGCATGCCAGTCTCCACCCCGGACTTCCGGGTATAAAAGGAGGACGGCGTGCCCATTCATTCAACCGCGAGGCATTGTTCTGTACATGCTGAGCAATTTCTCTTCTGAGAGCTTTTTTAAAAGTTGCAGGATTTACGACGCGAGCAGCGGAGCGGTCCCTTCTTCAACCAATTTCCCCTGGGCGTTCCGGCAGCGAGTCACAGAGCTAAAAGAGCAAATTTCCTCTCGCAACGTGCACGCTGTCTTCGGACATGTCGAAGTGACCAACAGAAAGGGAACAGACCTTTATACCTGCTAATGTGCTACAAACAATATATATACAGTACTGTTTTAACCACCTCCTGGAGACTCTATAAGACAGACATATGGGCCATCTGTCTGTATGGATTGTTTGGATGTGTGGAACATTAGTTTTAAATCTTTATATACAGATGCAGTTGAATACTTTTAAAGCAACATACACATAATCCTTCATAAATATGAGTGGAGCATGTTTGTGGATATTGTGGTAAATTACACCTGTGTTTACTTTGCAAGTGCGTCTGTAAGCTTAAGGGCAAGGGACTCAAGTTCACATATTTAGATCAACTACAAATCACCTTGGCACTAGTAAAAATGCAAATTTGCAAAAAGCAGTTTTAGTTCTAGCATTATTTGTTTGCCTGTTATATTTGCACAAACATTTTATTTGTGACTTAAGTATCCACATACATTTTGGGACCTTTTACTCAATGGTACTGTCAATCATTACATTGTTAGCGGTATTAGTTATTGACTTGTTCATTCTTCCGTTCGCCAGTTTGATGTTTTGGACCAACTGGAATGAGCAATCTCCCAGTATCATGCGCGCTCAGCTGTCTGGTTCCAATGTTCTTGTGATCATCAACAGTGATATTCGTACTCCTAATGGACTCGCTATTGACCATCGTGCAGAGAAGCTGTATTTCTCTGATGCTACACTTGATAAGATTGAACGATGCGAGTATGACGGAAGTCATCGATATGTAAGTTTATCTGTTGAACGGACTTTTATCTATGCTTTTTCCACAACGTGCACATTTTTATAGATAATGTGATACATGCTGAACCCCCCATAGCAGATCTAGGCAGGTGGTTGTGGGGATGGAGGAGGGTTAAGGAAAATTCCATGGTGCAGAACAGAAGTAAAGAGAAAGACAGGACGGACAGATTGATTGGCCACACTGCCTGATTTATGAGGACCAATCGGCTGCATGTTAGAGTTTCATTACTGAACTATGGATTTTTTTTAAAGCCAGCCATAGATTGTGGCAAATACAAGTTTCTATGCGCCCTCATAATGCGATTATGAGATTTTGGCAATATTGCAATTACACATTACCTCATGTAAATGCAATACTTTGACTCATAATCATAGTAAGCATAATCGAATTAAAACATGTGGTGTATGCCAATTTTAATCGCATTATGAGGGCATGTAATCACCTTAATTGCATCTTGCTGTGCACCGAGGTATGTGAATAATGGCACATTTTAAGTGAATAATTCAAGTGAAGCAAAAAAGTCCTAATTGTTTGTGTAAAATGTAATAATTTGTTAGACATCACTAAATACTTGACAATGTGAAATCTTAAATGAATAACTTTAAATTCTAATATAGTTACTGTGTGTCTCTTTTTGACATTTTTAGGTTGTGCTCAAGAATGAGCCAGTGCATCCCTTCGGTTTGGCCGTGTATGGGGATCATATTTTCTGGACGGACTGGGTGCGCAGAGCAGTCCTCAGAGCTGACAAATATGTTGGTGGAGACATGAAGGTGTTACGAGCTGATATCCCACAACAGCCAATGGGAATCACCGCTGTGGCAAACGATACAAATAGCTGTGAGTCAATAGATATAATGGCAACATGGACACTTTAAATCAACTGTGAGATAGTGAGTGATTTAAGTTTTCTGACACCTCGGCCATGTAATTATGTGCCAGAAGTAATCTGGGATTGTGACAGAATCAAGAAGAGCTCTATAATGTGTGAGAGTGAAACCATCACACGCAATCAATATCTTTCATCATGCTCATCTAACCGTGGAAGGACCAATTCTCAAACCCAAAGATAACAGTATACCTCCTTTATATCTCTAATAGCATTATTTTGTGTCCTGTACTTCCCCAAACAAAGACTGATTAACACAGTTTTGGCTATTGGTTGAGACTGAAACCCTGACAAATATAAAGAAAAGGTAATGCAATATGCAATTTTATGTTTTACTGATCATCATTGTGCATATGTCACTTTCCATTTTTCATGATTTTTTTTCTTAAATCATTACTATTGATCGCCCTTCATGTTTATCAGTGGGTTTTGCAATTATTGAACCAATAAAAAGAATTTAAAAGAGCTTTTCTTCCATCGTGGTCCAGTGGTTAGAGAGTTGGACTCATGAACAGAAGGTTGCTGGTTTGATTCTCAGGGCTGGTGGGTAACGGCTGAGGTGCCCTTGAGCAAGACACCTAACCCCCACTTGCTTACTATACAAAATGTACAAAATGTATAGTACAATGTAATGTAAGTCACTTTGGATAAAAGCGTCTGCCAAATGCGTAAATGTAAATGTCTTTTACTTCCTGTAAAGTGGCAGTTTTGGTTTAGTCAGACAGAAACAACAAGTTTAGCAAAAAGAAACTTGAGAAAGAATACAGGCAGAAGTAAAAAATATTTATTAATGACTAAAAAACATAGTTGATCAATTCCAGCTATTATACGGTTGCCTTTTATCGATGTCCTTCCGAAACCTCGGATGTCTAAATGTCTAAATTTGCTATTTTACAAAATAAATACTGCGCTGTCAAAATTGACAAGCACGTTGTAATACTTTTTATTGTTTAGATATTTGCAAAACCCAGTGACAAACATAACAAAAAATAAAAATCACAAAATTGAGGTTTCAGAAAGACAGCAGCGATTTGGAGCTTGTATAGTAAATCCCTTCTGAGATGTGTCAGAATGCTTTGCACACATGCTGTACTGTAAGTGCTATGAATTTTGACTTCTGTAACTGTTTGTACAAACGGGCAATGAACGTTCATTGATGTGTTTGTTTGTGTGTTATTACACTGTCATGAAAGGGAATACACATACTGTAAAGAGCTTCTGGGAATGGTACATTCATATTTTTGTTTGTGTGTGCATGCAGGTGAGTTTTCACCCTGTCGGGTTAATAATGGAGGTTGTCAGGACCTGTGTCTGCTCACATCAAACGGCCGGGTAAACTGTAGCTGCCGGGGAGAGAGGAAATTGCTAGAGGACAACACCTGCATAGGTGAGATACTGTTCACCGATCATTGACTAGAGCATCATGTGTCTGCACAAGAAGGGGGTTTTTAGCATTTACACAATTCAGTGCTTTGAGTTTTTCATTTATATCGATTTTTACGCCATGCATCAATCATAAAATCAACCCAAACAACACCACTAATATTGCGTCAATAAGCCGGAAGTGACCCATAATTCTGTATAAGTAATGAAACGTTCTTTTATGTTAAAGCCACACAATTTTTTCAAACGTTAAATTACCATGTTGTGATTTTAAGTTACAGTGGAATCAAACTTTAAAAGTTATTGTATGTTTCTCAGCTCAGAACACATCGTGCAGCAGTATGGATGACTTTGAGTGTGGAAATGGAGACTGTATCAAGTACACGCTCACATGTGACGGCATGGCCCACTGCAAAGACAAATCTGATGAGAAACAGTCCTACTGCAGTGAGTTTTCTGTGTGTGTGTGTGTGTGTGTGTGTTAATGTCGACTACACGTTTGAGGTTTTTCTATAGGATACACTAACAGTCTGTATGTCTGTGTGTATGTTTAGCTAATCGTGTGTGTAAGAGGGGCTACAAGCGTTGTGTCAATGGACGCTGTGTCGGTCACAGTTCTTGGTGTAATGGCCGAGATGATTGTGGGGATAACTCAGATGAACTGTTCTGTAACGGTAAGACATATGCTGAACGTGTGTAATGATTTTGCAAATTAATGTCTTGGTTAAATTTCCTCTACAAAAAAAAGTATATTTTTTGCATATTAATATTTAGCTTTAATTTAACTTGCATACTTGTTGTATTGAGGTCTTTCTTTAATGTTTATGGCGAACAATGAGTACAACAGTAAATCAACCTAAAAATCACAACTAGAAATAAAAAGAATTATAAAACTCCAGAATTGTCCTACATATCTTAAATCACTTTTTATTATTATTTTTGTGCATTTGAAATGAAATTTGAGAGATTCAAAACTACAGTAAGATTAACAAAATTAACACGTAGCATGTTTGGTACGCAACAGCATAATTCACATTAGCTCACAACACTCTTTAATCATCTTCATTAAAAATTTCTGTGTTTCCATAGCAACAATGTGCACAGGTGATCAGTTTCAGTGTAGGGATGGATCATGTGTGTCCAACTCCAGTCGCTGTAACCAGGTGTTGGACTGCGAGGATGCCAGCGATGAAATGAACTGCTGTAAGTTTCTTAGTGCTAGAGAAATCATCTATTTCATATAGATAAAACAATATTAAATAATGAAATAAATATTCGTTACTTTATGTCTTGTTGTCCAGCGGCTGCCGATTGTTCCAGTTATTTCCGTTTAGGTGTGAAGGGCGTCACCTATCAGCGCTGTGAGTTTACGTCACTGTGTTACTCCCCGTCATGGGTCTGTGATGGAGCAAATGACTGCGGAGACTTCTCAGACGAAAGAAACTGTCCAGGTTAACACACATGCATACTTACTATGATGCAAAAGACTATAATACCTCTATTAACAAAAATATTGATTTACTTCCTTTCTGTCCTGGCTTAAATCAGTGCAGTGCGCCATGGGATTTTTTTTAGCCCTCCTCCTTCCCCAGCACTACATGTGTAGATCTGCTATGGGGGTTCTCTCTACTTTGCTTGTACTTAGCAGCATGTATAATTTTCCCTGTAACAATGTGCATGTTTTAGCAACAAAAAAGAATTGCCAGCAGCAACAGTAGTGTAGCAGATATAGTCCACTAAAACAAAGCTTATGTAAATTCCATTCTTATCATTAAAATGCTAAAACACATTCAGAGAGTTGTCGTACAGTAACTGAAATGTACTCTTGACACATTTGTGACAGCAATAGTCTTGTAGTTTTTGTACAGGGACTTCAAAATGGAAGTTCTATGAGATATACTTTAGTAGACTGACAGTTGAGGGAAAGAGACTGTTCTTGAGTTTTTCTGGACAATAAAGACTCCTGAGGGGAGTGAACAGTCTGTGATAATGCTTCTCATTCTCTTTAGACAGTGTTTGTGACGGATGTTGTCATGGAGGGTAGCTGGATTGGTCTGAGATAATTTGTTACAATACTTTTAAAAGCGCTGTGGTAAAAGCTTAGCAACTTCAGTGTGTGTAAGTGAGCTTTCTGCTGTTGTGCAGTGTTGAGGGTCCAGGAAGGATCCTCTGAGACATGGAACCCCAAAAACTTTAAACTGTTAACATGCCTTACTGATTAATCTTTTGGGTGTGGAGTTTGACATTTTTGTTGGCACACCACTCTTTTTGGTATTGAGCCATCTGCAGACCTGATGGTGAGGTTAGAGCCATGCACTGCTATGCAGTAATGGGTGAACTGGGAATAAAGAATTGGGCTCAGAACACAACCCTGTGGTACACCAGTGTTCAGGATTAAGGATGGAAGAAATGTTAAACCTAACAGACTGTGTGTGGTCTGTTAGTAAAAAAATAATAAGTCCAGTTGCAGGAAGTGTGCTGATGCCTAGATCAGTGAACTTGGAGATCAACTTGGATAAGGTCACAGTGTTGAAGGAACTGAAGTTAGTGAATCCTGACATTATGAAGAATTGAGATGTCGTTTAATGTAGGTTCAGTGTTCGGGGCAGGCATGTTTTTAGCCTCTCAAAGTATGTGTGTTCTAGAGATTTTATGCTTATTAGAGTATCAGCCTGTCAGCTTAGCTTCACCATATATGCAGACTGCACAAAGACACATGTCTGCATCATTGGGTTCTTATCTGTTTTTTTAGATAAGAAGAAGAGAAAGTGTCCATCAAATTTTTTCGCTTGTCCCAATGGCCGCTGCATCCCCATGAGCTGGACCTGTGATAAAGAGAATGACTGTGAGAATGGAGATGATGAGGCACACTGCGGTGAGTTATACACAAACACACATAGCCTGTTGTTATCATCAAATAAACCTCTTGTTGGAGTTTATTTTGCTTAACAGCCAACTTGATGTACACTATCCATTGCATTGTATTGTATTATTATTATATAAAAGTAATTATTAAATAAGAAAAATATTAAATCAAGCAATATAATAAATATAAAAACCTCTCACACACAGTTCATTTCAGATGCATTAAATGTCTTCTTTGTTTCCATGAGGAGTCCTATGAATAATTGACTAACTTCTCTTCTGATGCTTTTTACTCAGATAAGTTCTGCTCGGCGACTCAGTTTGAGTGCAGGAATCATCGCTGTATCTCCAGCAGTTGGGTGTGTGACGGGGCAGATGACTGTGAAGACGGGTCAGATGAGGACAGCAGATGCAGTGAGTCCACATCCTTCAACAGCATCCACATTCACTTCTCTAATGTCATATAGAATGAAACTGAATATTCACTAGGAAACAATGAAGGGCGGGAAATCATGTAGATCTTTTAGATCTTAAATTTGGATGAAAGGTGATAAAAAGAGTTTATATAAAGTGTTTTTATATTAAGAGTGTATTAAATGTGTATTATGATTATGAATGTTGTGATTTCATTAGAAAATAAGACGTGCAGTGCAGACGCATTCCAGTGTCCAGACTCGCACAAGTGTGTCCCTCAGCACTGGGTGTGTGATGGAGACAGAGACTGTCCAGATGGAGCCGATGAGAGTGTGAAGGCCGGCTGTGGTTAGTCAAATACATTTGAAATACATTTAAACCAACAGATGATGTTCTTATGGGGGTACATCATGAAGCATGTTTGTATGTACTGTAATGTATTTGTTTATTTCTCTCTGTCAGTGTTCAATAACACGTGTAAGACAGGAGAGTTCATGTGTCAGAACAGACAGTGTATCCCCAAACACTTTGTGTGCGACCACGACAATGACTGTGGCGATGGATCTGATGAATCTTTGGAGTGTGGTATGTCCACAATTAACATTATTATATAAGTAAAGATTCTTTTATAACCTCACGCAATGAAGTGTTATGTATTCATTCATGTTTGCCAATTCATTTGTGGGATGTCATGTAGGATATACCCCAACTTGGTTAAATAATACTTCTAACAATAAGGAATGCACAGTAATAATTGTGTGTGTAGCCCTACAGTTTAATATACAGTTATATAAGTATTTGTATATGCATACAGTCTCATTACTGCCAAGTGATAGACGTCAAATGACGTGGCTAAAACAAACATTATTGTGTGTATTTGGTGTAATACAGTGTGTTTACGCGGTTTACGGTTCAAAAATCATTCGTTTTCACATACTGTGCATTACTGTTGCTCCCCTGTGCCTCGCCTTCTGAAACACGTCAGTTTTTGCAAAGCTCATTGTTGTTAAAAGTGCAATGTGCTCTGATTGGCCAGCTACCCAGTGCGTTGTGATTGGGCGAATACCTCAAGAATGTGGCAGAAATGTAACCATATTCAGAACATCAGCTTCCAAAGCATATTGACAGCTGGAGTTTAAATTCGAGCTGGAATATTATCCAGAAAATGCATTTGACAAAGCGGATTAATCAACTTTACCACCAGCGTGACTTCAGCAGCTTGGTAAGGTTTTATTGTAAGAAACCATTAGGTTTAACAATTAGCTAACTATAGCACGACAAAGACAATCAAATATTTTATATATAGGCATTTGTTGCATCCAGCGGGGACATAATAATTGAATATAATGACTTATATTGACTCTTTTCACGTTGCATCGCGCCGCAGGGGAGAACAGCCAGAGAAACATAAAACCGTTTCTGCAAACCATAAACAAATAATGAAAATGTACTTATAGGCTGTGAGTGAGAAGCGACAAACTGTCCTTGCAAAGTTAGATTTGCCCCAGTTTTTAGAAACAGCCTTTGTGCAAAACCAGATTTTGGGGTTGTAACTTAAAACTTACTCGGTTTTTAATACGGATGATTTCCTTGTCTGATATTTCCCTCTTTGTTTGTCTTTATAGAGTATCCAGCTTGTAAGGCCAATGAGTTTCGCTGTGATAACGGCCGTTGTCTGATCCAGAAGATTTGGGAATGTGACGGAGAGTTCGACTGTCATGATCACTCAGATGAAGCACCCAAAAACCTGAACTGCAATGGCCCTGGTATGAATAAACACATAAACACCAACCCTGCTGGAGTAATGTGACTCTGTCCCAAAACATAAGGACATTTGCTTGTGTTAGTGAAGACTTTGTGGTCCTGAGTCACAGAACAATGCTGGCAAACTAATCTAATGAGTTTGCTTCAAGAATCTGTGTCCTTATTATTGAAGTTTGTACAGAAAGGTTACAGCAACAAATTAATTAATTAAATGTATGAATAGAGTACAGCCAGATGGTTGTTATGACAAAATAAACCTGACAGGGTGATCAGGACCCGACTCTATTCAGAGGGTCTTGTAATGCAATATTTCTCGAGTAGGAGTGTGATGGTGCTTTATATCACACATAGAGCACCATCACAAAAGCGATACTGCATTTATGCAACAGTTTTTCAGAATTAGAATTTTTATGTAAATGTGCGCTTTTTTACAGTAGCACGTCTTCATCTGTTCATATGGTGGGTCACAACCATCTTGTTCAGGTGTATACTGCCACCTACTGTAGCCCGTGATGATACTGCTGGAATATAGCATGGCTCTGAGCCAATCAGATTCGAAAACCAGAAAGAACTGTTGTATAATTTGGGATAACAACCAGATGCCTGTACATTATCCCTGCTTACCTCATGAGTAAATGGCAGGCATGAAGTATTGAAATATGACAACTTTAAATGTATAAATGGTCATTCGCTTCTCATTTTAATGTATTGCTCCCAAGACTTGTGACACAAATGATTCTAACAATTTTTACACAACTTCATCTTAGTTTTCTAGCTAGAAAATGTGACCTAAACTTACAGTGATTAATACATCACAGAAAATCGAATGTCTGCCAGTTAAATACACACATGTACCTAATCAATAATATGAAGATCAATGAAAGATAAAAATATGACCACCGGCTTGATGGAATCAATGACACTTCTGTCAGCTTGTTGTGACCCAGAGTACATTTATCATAAAATCATGAATCAGTACAGGCATTTTACGATTTTCCTTCTTTTTCTCCTTCAAGCAGAAAAAAAGTGTAATGACACGGAATATGCATGTGGAAACGGTAGATGCATTAATGAGACGTTACTGTGCAATCGCAACGATGACTGTGGCGACGGTACGGATGAACTCAACTGCTTCATTGATGAATGTGTGAACAGTAAACTGAGTGGCTGCTCTCAGCTCTGTGAGGACCTGAAGATCGGCTTTAAGGTAAAGATTTCTAGAACGTGTTTATGGGCATGTTTACACTCTCTTACTAGTTTAATTTGTCCCCATGGGTCACACATGGGTCACAGTAAATTCACTATATCCAATTGTTTTAGATAATGCCACTTTTGTATAAAGACTCACACTGGCACCGGATACTCATGTCTTTTATTGTTTGTGTCTCCAGTGCAGGTGTCACCCTGGCTTCAGACTGAAGGATGACGGGAAGACGTGTGTGGATGTAGACGAGTGTTCCAGCACATATCCCTGCACACAGCACTGCATTAACTTACACGGCAGTTTCCGCTGTGTGTGTGTGGACGGCTTTCAGCTCAGCCCCACTGACCCCACTGTCTGCAAGTCTACCTCAGGTACAGTCTACTATGATTATGGACAGTACATTTATGAATCACTGATTTGTTTACAGTGTATATACAACACACATTCTTACAATTGTTTTTGATATGATACAGTATACAGTATGTGCACATACACCAGACGGATTGCGTTGTGTCTTTTATTTAATGTGCAATTAGTGTTTCATTAAGTGGCATTTTTATATGTTAATACACTCTTATTTTGCACATTTCATTTAACCGCAATATTTTAAAGCAAGAAATGTTAATCATTTTCCTTTATCAAAATGCTTTTATCAAAAAACTCTTCCTCTGAAATGACTACAGATTTTCACTATTTTAATATTGAAATCTAATAGATTTTTAAACATAAAATTAAGCCCTGCCCTACAATTTTGTTAACTATACTTTTTTACTCAAAAATACATATTTTAGTTACATTTTGCTTTGTGTTTTATTGATGCTGCAAGATGTTTCTGTTTTTTATAAACAGAAGAATTCGGCGTTCATGTATACACCCCCTCTTGGTGCTCATTTACTATATATGTTCCTTATTTGTTATCTGTAAATTTCATTCTGAATATAGACGAGGAGCCGTTCCTTATCTTTGCCAACCGTTACTACTTGAGGAAGCTCAGCCTGGATGGAACAAACTACACTCTTATAAAGCAGGTATGATTTTTGATGCTTTGCTACTAGATGCACATTTTGACTTTCTCATTTCATTTTTTCCGAATGCTTTCTCATGTACCACGAATGCTCTTCATTTCTAGGGTTTGAACAATGCAGTTGCTTTAGATTTCGACTATCGGCAGCAGATGATCTACTGGACAGATGTGACAACTCAAGGCAGCATGATACGACGCATGCACATCAATGGCAGCAATGTGCAGGTAGCAAATGTAATGTGATGTATCGAAATGTCCAATCCCTCAACTATAATAAAACACTTCTATGATGTTGAGCATTGGATTGGTTGTTTGGCCATGTTGCCAGTTTATCTATAAATAAATGGAATTAAACTGTGCAGATTTTTCCTGCTTTATTTGATACTTTATCGATCCTGCTCCTGGCTGAGATCATTTTGTTTGATTTTTTGTTTGTCAGGTCCTCCACCGCACGTCTCTCAGTAACCCTGATGGTGTGGCCGTTGACTGGGTGGGTGGAAATCTGTACTGGTGTGATAAAGGACGAGACACTATCGAGGTGTCCAAGTTGAACGGAGCTTACAGAACTGTGTTGGTCAACACTGGACTTCGGGAACCAAGAGCTGTAGCTGTGGACGTCCGTAATGGGTAAATAGTGATTGAACTCTTTTCTTTTTACTCATCGAGATTTTCTGTACTTACACATAGCAGGCCATGTGTGTAACTGTTGCAGGACGACGTAGTACCAATGATACTTTAATGATGAGTATACACATACAGTACAAACAACCATAATCAAATCAAATCACCGTTATTGTCAACGAGTGGTGAGTGACAATAAAGGTGATTTGATTTGATTATGGTTGTTTAATAAGAAATCGCAGACGAGGAACAAAGGAGAACACAGGGCTTAAATGCACAGTAATGATGATTAACTAAGAACAGAAACAGGTGTGAACTAATCAGAAACCATTACGACCAATGAGACAGGGGAACAGAACACTGAAACTAGGCAAAAACAAGGCATAACTCTGACAATATGAACGCCTGGTAATGTGGCATCTGCTAGTATATATCTATGGTGGATATGATGAAGTCTTTGACCAAATCACAAATCTTAGCTTTTTGTTTGAAGTTATATTTTGTATGTAAATCACTCACATTCAAGTGTTGATGAAAGCAAATGAAGCTACGTTGTGTACTTTGGGCAAAAATGAAAGAAGGTATATTTGCTTTAAAGCTGAGAGCAGTAACCTGCACAAGTAAATAATGCAATATTTAAATGTTTGGGTACAATATTGTTTTTGAGAATAGATTCATATGTCCCAGTGTGTCAATGAGTTTGAGTTTGTCTTGTTTCTCTCTTTGCTGGTGTTCTTAATGTAGTTAGCCATTATCCAACTCATTTAAAGATGTTGAACAGAATAACAATAACACCTAATGATATTTTAATGCCCAGAACCTAATATCGAGTAGGGACTCGATGTGTTATGTGAATTGCAGCAGTCTTCAAGAAAACAAAGCCTCCAGCTAACTGCAGGATAATAAAGTTGGAAATCGAATTCACATTGAGCACCCCAGTTCCTTCCATAGAGATTCAGTAATGTTCAGAGTGTTCTGGCAGACCATAAAACCATTTTATATTGATAGAACTATTATTTGTTTAGTTTAAATGTGTGTCATGGTTTGCACCATAGGGAGAAACAGAATATATGAATTTGTTTCACAGCGGCTAACAGATGTTGAGTCTTGTTTGTGACTTTACGAAATGATTTCTGCTTGTGTTTAATAAATGAGACTCTTGTGGATTTTACAGCTATACTACTGTATATCATTCTATCGTTTATTTTCTGGTAATGAAAGTCATTTGCCTTTGCATTTGAAATTGTGATGTAGTGTTTACGTTCACCCCAGATCCTGTTTGTGGTAGAAAAGTTTATATCCATAATGATTTTTCTTTGTGTCAGATATCTGTACTGGTCAGACTGGGGTGATAATCCTCATATTGGACGCATTGGGATGGACGGCACTAACAGAAGCGTGATCGTACAGGACAAGATAACCTGGCCCAATGGACTGACTCTAGACTTCATCAATGACCGGATCTACTGGGCAGACGCCAGAGAGGACTACATTGAGTTTGCAAGCTTAGATGGATCCAACAGACACACGGGTGAGGAGAAACACAGACTGTTCTGTAAACGCAAAGAACATCAAACAACTCATCACCATATCAGCTCTTTTTTTTATTTCTTTATAAAACTCTTCATGTTTTATTTGTGATTTTTGCTGTTTGTCCTGCAGTTTTGAGTCAGGACATTCCGCACATCTTTGCCATGACGTTGTTTGAGGAGTACATCTACTGGACAGACTGGGAGACCAAATCTATCAACAGAGCTCACAAGACCCTCGGGACCAACAAGACCATGTTGATCAGCACCCTGCACAGACCCATGGATATCCACATCTACCACCCCTACAGACAACCTGAGGGTCAGGACACAAAGCTCATGGCAATGCGTTACTGTTTTTGAAGTGGCTAATTCCTATGAATCCACACAGTGTCATTCATACATTTTAGTACAATTTGCTTTTGCGTTATGGTTAGATTTAGGGGTGGGGCTTCAATGGGGTTTTTCAATAATTATGTTTTTGTATGATTGAATTGATATGAACTAGCCACCTTGTAAAATAGTTACAGATTCCTTTTGTCCTCTCTTGTTGTAGTCACACATCACCCGTGCCAGACGGATAACGGCGGATGCAGTAACTTGTGTCTACTGTCACCGGGCGGAGGTTATAAATGTGCCTGCCCCACTAACTTCTACCTGGCTGCTGATGGGAAACAGTGCATGTCCAACTGCACCGCCAGTCAGGTCAATACAATAAACAACTAAAAGACCCCCAACTTAAAGTTTGGAGCTGGAGTTTTGCTGAGAGGACATCTACAGTAATACTAATATTATCCTAAACATAGACATATGAAGATTTTTAGTCTCTTCATATGTCTTTCAATGAGAAAATAGACTAACTAAAATGTCCCTTTTCTTAACAGTTTGTCTGCAAAAACGACAAGTGCATCCCCTTCTGGTGGAGGTGCGACACGGAGGACGACTGTGGCGACCGATCCGACGAGCCCGCAGACTGCCGTGAGTTATAGGGTCTCCACATGACCGCTTTCTCCATCAGTATGAGCATCTGAGAGCAGTGTTTTCAAGTGTGTTTGTGGTTCGGTGTGTTTAACAGCCCAGTTTAAATGCAGACCTGGTCAGTTCCAGTGCGGCACTGGCATCTGTACAAACCCAGCGTACATCTGTGACGGAGACAACGACTGCCAGGACAACTCTGATGAGGCCAACTGTGGTACATTTCACCACTTCAGCCTAAAAATATACCATTCCCTCAGCTGACTGAAGTAGGGTGAAAAATAAAGTGACTTTTTGCTTTGTTTGTGTTTTTCTTACAGATATCCACGTGTGTCTGCCCAGTCAGTTTAAATGCACCAATCCCAGTCGCTGTATTCCAGGAATATTCCGCTGTAATGGTCAGGACAACTGCGGCGAGGGAGAGGACGAGAAAGACTGCCGTCAGTTTTGGTTTTTTGCTCATTTACATTACTTTTTTATTTGTGTTGTGCTTTAGACCAGAAAGTTATGTATATTGTGACCATTTTAAGCTAAAGGGATACAAAAGGAAAGGATTTTGAGGAGAACCAGACCTACAAACTCATGAAGGCTGTCTTAAACTTATGTAGGGATTATGTATTGTCCTTGTTTATTTTTCAGTCATTTTTTTTTCAGGGCCGTGCTGTACCTGGTCCTGTGTTACATGTGACATCTGTTGTGGATAATGTGGTTGAAGTATAACATGTTTATTTGTATATGCAGCGGAGGTGACGTGTGCACCTAACCAGTTCCAGTGCTCTGTAACCAAGCGCTGTATCCCACGTGTGTGGGTGTGTGACCGCGACAATGACTGCGTGGATGGATCCGACGAACCCGCCAACTGCAGTGAGTTTATCAAAACCCAGATCCGACATTCAGAGAGCCATGTGTTTCAGTGATCGAGAAATCCACAGGGTCTGGAACGTTATCTGATGTATACTACTGTACATTCTCACTGACATACTGTATGTATTTGGTACTTGTCGAAAAAGCAGGCAAAGTTATCAGCTGATCATCAAAATTATACTCTCATTTATACATCATCAATAAATCGAATTATGTTATACTAAGGCACTGAAATACTGTAGTAATAATAATGTTTATTCGGTCTCTGTGTAGCTCAAATGACGTGCGGTGTGGATGAGTTTCGCTGTAAGGACTCTGGCCGCTGTATCCCAGCTCGCTGGAAATGTGACGGCGAGGACGACTGTGGCGACTCTTCAGATGAACCCAAAGAGGAGTGTGGTGTGTACATACAGCCATGAAACCCCAGAAACATATACACAGTCTAGTGTCTAGCAGTAGATATCTGAATAATGAGAATACAGTAAGATGAAAGCTTTCATATCCATCCTTAAAATCATATACAGTGGTCCAACTGGAATTTATTATACAGTACAAAAAAGGGGAAACAAACACACTTCTGCTGTGTCAGAGTAAAATTGGGTAGATTTTGGGGGTCACTGTACATTCATGTTTTCTGTGCCATCAGCAGATATTGTACTGATATTTTGTGCATATCTAGATGAGAGGACGTGTGAGCCGTATCAGTTCCGCTGTAAAAACAACCGATGTGTGCCTGGCCGCTGGCAGTGTGACTATGACAACGACTGCGGCGACAACTCGGATGAGGACAAGTGTTGTAAGTTTACACGCTCGGCTGCACACGACACGTTACATATGAGCGCTGAGACCCAACGGGTCCAAAACAGACTTCAGAATGCCACACATCCAGACAGATGTAGAGCGGGAAAACAAAACAGCCCTTTTCTTAAGGCCATTGCAAATAGAGTCCGAAGTTTGCAGCCGAAATTTTCGCACGTTAAAAAATAAATACAACCTCACGTTGTTTCAATCACATTTACAATAAAATTTTCGTCCGTCATAAAAAAATCAAACTGGGTTCGATTTTCTGCGTTTTTCTCATCCGTAGGAAGCATTTTCAAAGGGGTTTTGGCTATTCAGAGCCGACGAAATTTTAGCATGACGAATACGAAGCAACATACAATGGCCTTTACACTTACAATAGAAAATGACTTGAAAAAAAAGAAGCCTGTTTCTGCTTTTAGTCTCTTTCGTTTGTACATTTTAATAGAGTTCAGGGGTATGAAATACCCAAATTGGTTGATATTCATCAAAATTCTGTTATTTGGTCATAATCACATTGTTAATGAAAATAAGTGTCATTTTTCATTCATGCATGTTTTCATTTGGTCTGGTCATTCACATGTCTACATCTTGTGTTTATTCTTGATTTTACACTGATGGCACATTGATGTGAGTTAGAGGTAGGTTTCTATTTACAAAATGTCCATCTTTCCCTTTAACTGGCAGCTTGCTGATGATAATATTGAGAAGCTTGTAAAGGATATGCTTTTTGTTATACAGCCAAAGGAAAGCTATAAACACTGTAAGGACGGCACATATTATATATTTCAAATTATGTATTATATATAAATTGCATGCATATGCATATGCATACAAACACAAATGTCATTTATCAGTAAAACTTTTAGAAACATCAACAAAATCTTTTTTTCCTTTAAAAAGAATACAAATACAAATGTGAAGAACTGATGCGCTTCAATTTATTTTTACTTATTGAGAAACAAATTCAGTTAAATGTCACTTTTTGATAGGTTGTGCATGTTCTCAGAATCCTGACAGTAAAGAGAAATAATCATGATAAAGCTGTCGTCTCATAAATGATCAGTGATATAAATCAGTGACAGTAATACTAGGCAGCCTGCTACTTTGATATTTATTCCTGCAGTTTTTGACCACCAAAAGATTTATATTTGTATACTATTAAAGATATAGTTTTCCCCAAAATGACAATTCAAATCTTTTACCATTTATTTACTCTCATGTTGTTGGAAACCCATGTGGCTTTTTTTTACTTTACTAATGAAAGTGTCACTGTCGAACTTCACCTTATGTGTATAATAAAAGTGGTCCGTTGTCTTCCGTAGTCACATGATAGCTTTGTGTATAGGAATCCAGTGATTATCTTGTCCTTGTTTGGCTGTTCCTCACACAAAGTGACAGCATGTAGTGACCACAGATTGTCAAGGTCCAACAAAAACATCACAAGAGTCCATTTGACTCTACAGAGGAAAGAAAGTCATACATTTTATAATCAGCATGAGGGAAATAATGCTGACAGAATTGTCATTTTGGGGTGAATTAACCCCAGCTATTATATACAGTGTTATATAATATAAGCATATACTGTATATGTAAGGTGTATGAATTGTGTGGCAGTGCCCAGGAAGTGCTCTGAGAGTGAGTTTGCTTGCACCAGCGGTCGCTGTATCGCTGGCCGATGGAAGTGTGATGGGGACCATGACTGCGCTGATGGATCTGATGAGGTACACACACAGACATACAGTTGTATTTAACTCATACAGTTTCTTTATAATAATAAATAGTAAATCATTTCTGCATGTGTGTTTTGTAGCACGGCTGTGATGTGAAGTGTGATAATGACCAGTTTCAGTGTAAGAACGGTCACTGTATCCCGTTCCGCTGGAGGTGTGACGCTGATGCGGACTGCATGGATGGCAGCGATGAGGAGAACTGTGATGCTGGAGGTTAAACACATACACCAGACAGAAATAATTCAATGAAATGAAAATGAAAATTTATTTATAACGTATTACTACGTTCGTGCTAAATGACAGCTCTTTGCAATATAACATTCGGCTACACTCATATGTCCAGATTAAAAAACGCCTTAAGCATACACACAATAGCTATAAAGATAAAGTTTTATAAATCATTTATATTTAAGAGAATAGTGGCGTCCACACCACAGCTATAATAATATCGGTGCGGAGGTGCAACTTAGAATGAACATATGCGGCCACATTGAACAAAAGTGTGAGTATATAATGACAACAATGTCTCTTTTTGGTGAACTGTTCCTTTAAACAAGAACATTAGCCATGAATCAATGGTTGCAGTATTAATTCGAGGGATCAAACTCTCTGGAGAGGATTTTAGTATTCATGGAGGCTTTTCTGAAGATACGCTGCCAAGCGTTTCACACACTCCAGACACATGATAATTGCTGTTCTTTTCTTGTGCTGGAATGAATACAGATGAGTTACCCAGTGTTTGTGTTTGTGTTTGTGTTTGTGTGTTTGTGTCAGTGGGTCGATACTGCCTCCTGGATGAGTATCAGTGTAATAACACTCTGTGTAAACCGCTGGGCTGGAAGTGTGACGGGGAGGATGACTGTGGAGATAACTCTGATGAAAACCCAGAAGAGTGCAGTAAGTGCCTTTATTATCACTTTCCTATGTGCTACATGTACACTAACTGAATTATTATATCAAAGTATGAGTTTATTAATATCATGGTTAAAGCAGTGCAGAACAGGTTCACATAATGCGAAGTAGTTCAAGTGCATAGAAATCTGTCTCGTACTTTATTTTAATAATAATGGCTCATAATTGAATCTGTCAGCTTGATTTGTGGTAAATGTCAGTTTGACATCATTTGGCTGTTTCTATAGGCAAAAGTTACTGACTGCATCTTTAAAACGAAGGCATTAAAAGTTGCATTAAATAGAACATATTCACATACGAGCCCTAAACGAACACTGTTGTGTTGCAATGAAGACATTAAGACCAACCAATGTTGTTTATTGGACACTTATCTGTGTGTCACAGAACGATTCCACTGTCCTCCCACCAGACAGTTCAGATGCCATAATGATCGAGTGTGTCTGCCGGTGTCTAAACAATGCGACGGTGTTGACAACTGTGGAGACAACAGTGATGAACTGAACTGCCGTGAGTAACTGCCTGATCCTCTTGACTGTGCTGTTACTGTAAATATTCAGCGTTATTATAAGGAAATGTTATCGCTCCACACCATCGTAAAAAATCTGTGAAACACGAATCACTTTGATCCTTCCTCTAACATAATTTGACAACTGAGCTTGATCACTGAGCGTGGTCACAAAGTTGTCCCAACATTTTAGAAAGTGCAGCGATGAGGCACATGTTAAGGCCTATTTTTAGTTGACTTTGTTTTGTTGTGTTTACATTGTGTTGTGCAATGGCATTATATAAATCGTTGCCTTTATTTACATACATGTATTCAAATGTAGTGATGAATGAGGAGAGTCAAATAGACGGAAAGAGATATAACACATATCTCTCAAACAAAATGATTAAGTTTAGGATCCCAGTGATTATGTTATCAAACCTCTATTAAAGTGAATCTGTGTCCTCTGTTTCCCTTCAGAAACTCCAGCCCATGTGCCTTGCGGAAAGGACGACTTCATGTGCAGTATCGGCAAGTGTATAAGTGCAAACATGCGCTGCAATTTCTTCAATGACTGTGAGGACTACGGCTCTGATGAGATCAACTGCCACAAGAAAGGTGCGCTTATCTGTGTGTGACAACGTGAAAGTAACACTTCAATTGGGCCACATTTGAGCGTATGTGTGCGTTTTGTGTCCCTAAACAGATTCAGGTTTGAATGAATGCCATCAGAACCGCAGCATCTGTGGACAGGAAGCACACTGTGTGGTAAACGGATCTGACTCCTTCTGCTCCTGCAGACCTGGCTTCCAGAAAGCACAGCAGCAGACCTGCACAGGTAACAGTGCAACACAAACACACTCGTAATACATGGAGCTGTACCAAGAGCAGTTTTCTCAAATAAGATCAGCCAAAAGTGATGCAGGCCTTACAACTAGGAAAACTGCAAAATAATATTTTTGCATAGACAATTAACAAAGCTACTATTTGATATCTGGACTGTGCTGTGATATTGAATAGTGTATAGTACTTAGGGACAAATTTTGCTTTGTAAAATCGTTGAATCTCCACTTTGATTTCCTTTCTTTAAATTCTTAGTTCTTCTGAAAAGCACACATTGTCCTTACTTATTTTTCTAAATTCCTTAACAAGAGGAACGTTTGTTAAATACAGGTCAATTGATTTAATAGTGTATGTAGGCCGGCATGTTGGATTGGTCACAAGCGTCGAGGGTCACTGACTCGTTCTTTATAAACTAATCTACTACAGAATAACTCAAATGCAACCATGGCAATTTTGTTGTGACAAAAACATCCAAACTATGTTAAATGTGATCTAGAATTTGCAGAAATGTTCTTTTTTGTGATCTAAAACATTTTAGATCAAATATTAGTTATGTATTGAAAGAAAGGTTAAGATGCTGCTGCTTACAGTTGTGTTTCTGAATTGTTGTTGTTGTGATTCTTCTCTCTCACAGATGTAAATGAGTGCAAGCAGTTTGGGATGTGTTCTCACATCTGTAACAACACAAAGGGTTCACACAAATGCAGCTGCCACAAGTTCTTCACCAGAGTCAATGACACCTGCAAAGCTGACAGTATGTTAACTTCAATAACTGCTCCGAACGTGTCATGTTTTAGGCTGTTGCAAGATTAAATGGCTTATTTTATCCACAAGTTTCCGGAGAGCGCTACCGTAAAAAGTGGTGAAGCGGCGGAAGTAGTGTATTGGAGCGTTGAATAACTTATTCTGATGACAGAAAATGAGACTCTTGCTGCGTCCCAATTCGCCTACAGCCTATAACTGTGGCTGCAGATTATTTCACGTCTTTAAAAATAGAGCTTCACACACAGACGTCAAGATGGACTGCTCCTGTGGGGGACTGTACAGTTTTTAAAAGATGAACTTTAAAATGTGTTCCGCTTATCTCAAGAAAATAGATAACAAATATTCAACATCACTTAGACTGAATGTGCTCATAGTTTAAAAAGAATTTCATTTGCAGTTTTAAAAGCGAGTTCAAATAGATTCAATAGATAGGCTAGTATCAGACATTTTAAAATAATAAAATCAGCATGCAACAGAAGTTGAAATTCTTCTGGCTTCTTAAATGAGAAAAATGTAGGATTTGGCTTGATTTTGACCTTTGGGAATATATCCTTACTGTATATAAATATTCTCTATAGTGTCTATTCTGACTTCAATGCTTTATTTGTATTTATTTCTTTTTCTCATTCTAGGCAGTGACAAGCAAGTTCTGTACGTTGCAGACGATAATGAAATTCGCAGTCTGTATCCTGGAATGCAAAACTGGATATACGAACAGGCCTTCCAGGGAGATGCAAATGTCCGAATTGACGCGATGGACCTGCACATCAAATCCAAACGAATCTTCTGGACTAACTGGCACACCGGCAGAATCTCATCCTTCGAGCAGCCATCTAATGGACCTGTTTCACCAAACTCCAACCGCAACCGACGACAAACTGATCCTAGAGTTACTGATCTAGAGGTCAGAGCTTCACGCTAACCAAACATTATATACGTTTTTATAAGTTATGTTTATAAGTACAAATTAAGTCAAATAATGTGAGAGAACAAAATGACAGAAAATTCGAATAAATAAACAAATAGTAAATCAGAAATATACTAACAAATAAAGCATCAATGAATAACGTGAAATGTGAGTATAAATGGAGCAAGTAATAAAACTAAAAGGAATAAATGGTATGCTGATATCGTCACAATGTTAAATAGAATGAAATGAGTCAAGTAAGTGTAAGTAATATACAATATCTTTAAATTGTTGCAGATCCCTGGATTAAAGATGCCTCGTGGGATAGCCGTGGACTGGGTGGCCAACAACATTTACTGGACGGACTCAGGTCGTGATGTCATTGAAGTGGCACAAATGAACGGACGCAATCGTAAAACGCTCATTTCAGGCATGATTGATGAACCCTACGCTATTGTGGTGGACCCTCAGAGAGGGTGAGCAAGAGATGGACACGCATAATTTCTGAATAAAACACAGTACACAGACATTTCCCCAGCATTCTATAGCATCTTATAGCACAAACAATACTATTAAGTGTACAGTAATGCTTCAAATATGAATATTTAGCTTGCACTTAAGAATCACACATGAAATCCAAGAAATTCCAAAGACTTTGACACGATTTTGACAAGTAGGCAACCACCCTAGCAACAAACCAGATCACCTTAGCAACAAAGACAGTACTAAGACACTAAGAACTTACTGTAGCAACCACCAACCCTATACAAAAACATCTTCAGGAAATCTAATGTATCTAAAGTATGTAAGAAACCTTGTTTAATGAAAGAATCTATTGAAATGATTTGTATTGAAACTCTTAATCTCTGCTTTTTGAAGCACTATGTACTGGGCCGACTGGGGAAACCACCCCAAGATTGAGACGGCAGCCATGGACGGCACCTTGAGAGAGACACTGGTACATGAAAACATCCAATGGCCCACAGGTCAGTGGTCAGGTGACACCCCTTATTAAAAACAACAATATAATTGTTTTAATACAGTCACTTTTGCTCTAAACATAACACGGTATCTAATTGAGATAAGACGCAAGATGCAAGCCCTCATAACGTCAATTGTGTTGTGTGTGTTTATCAGGTCTAGCTGTGGATTATTTCAATGAGCGACTGTACTGGGCTGATGCTAAGCTCTCTGTTATCGGCAGTGTGAGACTAAATGGAACAGACCCGGTCATAGCCGTTTCCAGCATTAAGAACAGTTGGGTCATTCAGTTACATCAGTATATCTTACATCTCTCAAACATACATGTGAATTCATGTGGCAAAATAGCAAAAACCTAATGCATGTTTCCTCCCTCTACACACAAACCTAGATTTGCATCATCCCTTCAGCATTGACATCTTTGAGGATTTCATCTATGGTGTGACCAACCAGAACAACTTTGTCTTCCGCGTAAACAAGTTTGGCAAAGGATCTGTCGAGCATCTGACTGCAGGCATGAATCACGCCACAGATCTGGTCCTGTATCATCCTTACAAACAACCAGAGAGTAAGTATAAAGCTCGAAGAGAATAACAAGACTCTGGCTTTATTTCACACAACGCGATAACCAGTGTAACGCCTGGTTCGGATGACAGTCATTTTCACAGAAAAATGCTACAATAAAAACCCGTCAATTGGTTAACTGTAAAAAGCTCAAATATTTAGCAAGATGTGTCATTTCATTTCATTGTGAAAAACTAGAAGGATTTTTGAAAGCAAAAGGAATTTACCATTAATGGTAAAATGCAGAATGTTATATTTTAGTGTCTTACTTTACATTTGTTACCTTCATTGTAAATATGCGAATATTAGCAACGATCTGTCAAAAGGCCACATTCGGTCGTTCTTTTTACATCATGTATTATGATGGTTAGGTGTATATTAGAAGGTGTGAATGGTGTATATTATTTTTCACAGTGACAAACCCATGTGACAGAAAGAAGTGTGAGTGGTTGTGTCTGCTCAGTCCCAGCGGTCCAGTGTGCACATGTCCAAATGGCCGAATACTGGACAACGGCACCTGTGTGGAGCTGCCAACACCCACACTGTCACCTGTCTGTGAGTGCACACAACTTCTAAAATCCATTGATTACTATATTTGATAAGCTTTCGTACAACGAATCCTCTTCTTTATCGTGGCTCAGCTCCGAGTGGCACCTGCAATATGCTGTGCCTGAATGGTGGCACCTGTGTGCTGAACGCCAGGAAACAGCCCAAGTGCCGCTGTCAGCCCAACTATACAGGAGATAGATGTGACATAAACCAGTGCAGAGATTACTGCCAGAACGGAGGAATCTGTACTGCATCTCCCACAGGTACAAGACCACAAACACACACTACTGTACATAGACACAAACTGTGTGATCGTAAAGTGCACTATATACAGGATCTCTCAATTGCGAATTGTTTGTATTTGTGATCTTTTTTCAGGAGCTCCAACTTGCCGTTGCCCGGCAGGCTTCACAGGACCCAACTGTAACAAACCTATGTGTCTGAACTACTGTAAGAGTGGAGGAAACTGTACGGTTAACCGCGGTAACCAGCCCACCTGCAGCTGCCCTACAGACAGCCTGGGAGACCGATGCCAATACAGTAAGTGTGTCTGTGTCCATCCAGTCAGAGTTTTATGTGATTGTGAAGGTCATCTTTGTCATGTGTGAGATCACAGCAAGATATTGTCTTCTCAACAGGGATGTGTGATGCATTCTGTGATCATGGAGGAACATGCATGCAGTCCAGCGACGGGTCGAGACAATGCCGCTGTCCTCCACAATTCATCGGCAACAATTGTGAAGTGGACAAATGTCACTATTGCCGTGATGGCAAGTGTATTCTCACGAATATCAACCAGCCTAATGGAGATGTTACATGCAGGTAACGTCACATTCACATGCATTTCAGATTCATAGTCAAACAATTCGATGACATTTCTGAAAACACATTTTCCGAGGGTGCAAAAAATCGAAACATTGAGAAAATGGCCTTTAAAGATGTTCATCAGAGGCGCTGTAGCAGGCCGTTGCTAAGAAGAAACAGGTTTGTTTTAACGCTCTCTATTGGCGAACTGCTGTAATGACGTTGTGGAGAACAGAAGAACCTGAAATTCTAAACTTTACATAGATACTAAACTTTAGTGTGTAATTCCCAAAGAGCGGCGTGTTTCTGGGCATTTTTGTTAGCGATTTTGCTGCACCCATTCACAAAAATAAAGTTTTATCTTCATGGAACATGATCTTTACTTAATATCCTAATCATTTTTACAATTGTATGACCTGTTTAATGTGTTCTAGGTGTACAAACGGCAAAATCCAGGCAAGCTGTTACACATGTGAAGGCTACTGTGCTAATGGACAATGCTCCCTCGGCCCCACAAACCTCCCACAGTGCAAGTAAGTCATGTATCTTACAAATACTACATTGAAAGAACTTATAATATATCATTGCCACTTTTAGGTATGAAAACAACATTGACCATTGTATGTATTTGCCTTGATCTTTATGGCCATGCGGGTCTAGCTGAGATAGTGTCCTATTCTGTGGTGTTCTGATTCCCAATTCCAACAATTCCTTTGCTTTCTGTAGATGTCCACTTGGATGGGAAGGGCATCGCTGTGAGAACCCTGCCAACAACATGGATGCAGCATCCAACGGTCGTAAGTCCATGAAGCTCTAACTTTAGTAAAGACATGTTGTCAATTGGTCATTAGCACATACAACCACAACATTGTGGGATGTGATGTGGTGTGGTGTGGTGTGATGGGATGTGGTGGGATGGGATGGGATGTGGTGTGATGGATGTGGTGTGGTGGGATGGGGGGGGGGGGAGGGATGGGATGGAGGGATGTGGGATGGGAGGGATGGGATGTGATGTGATGGGATGGGATGGGATGTGGTGTGGTGTGGTGTGGTGGGATGGGATGTGATGGGATGTGGTGTGGTGTGGTGGGATGGGATGTGATGGGATGGGATGTGGTGGGATGGGATGGGATGGGATGTGGTGTGATGGGATGGGATGTGATGGGATGGGATGGGATGGGATGTGGTGTGGTGTGGTGTGGTGGGATGGGATGTGATGTGGTGTGATGTGATGGAATGTGGTGTGATGGGATGGGATGTGATGTGATGTGATGGGATGGGATGTGGGTGTGGTGTGGTGTGGTGTGGTGTGGTGTGGTGTGGTGTGGTGTGATGTGTGGTGTGGTGTGGTGTGGTGTGATGTGATGTGATGTGATGTGATGGGGTGTGGTGTGATGTGATGTGATGTGGGGTGGGGTGTGGGTGGTGGGATGGGATGGGTGTGTGATGTTGTGGTGTGGTGTGGTGTGGTGTGAGTGTGTGATGTGGATGTGTGTGGTGTGGTGTGATGTGATGGGATGGGAGGGTGGGATGTGGGTGGGTGGTGTGGGTGGGTGTGATGGTGAGGTGATGGGATGTGATGTGATGTGATGTGATGTGATGTATGTGGTGGGGTGTGGGGTGATGGGATGTGATGGGATGGGGTGTGATGGGATGGATGTGATGTGATGTGGTGTGGTTGGTGTGGTGTGGTGTGGTGTGATGGGATGGGATGGGTGGGGTGATGTGATGTGATGTGATGTGGATTGATGTGATGTGGATGTGGTGTGTGGGTGATGGGATGTGAGGGAGGGATGGGATGGGATGGGATGGGATGGGATGGGATGTGATGGTGAGGTGATGTGATGGGGTGGGAGTGGTGTGGATGGGATGTGATGTGTGGTGTGGTGTGGTGGGGTGGTGTTGGGTGGTGTGGGTGGTGTGGGGGATGTGGTTGTGATGTGATGGATGTGATGTGATGTGATGTGATGTGATGTGATGGGATGGGGTGTGGTGTGATGTGATGTGATGTGATGGGATGGGATGGGATGTGATGTGATGTGGTGTGGTGTGATGGGGTGTGATGTGATGTGATGTGATGGGATGTGATGGGATGGGGTGTGATGTGGTGTGGTGTGGTGTGGTGTGATGGGATGGGATGTGGTGTGATGAGATGGGATGGGATGTGATGTGATGTGATGGGATGGGAAGGGATGGGATGGGATGTGGTGTGGTGTGGTGTGGTGTGGTGTGGTGTGGTGTGATGTGATGTGATGTGATAGGATGTGGTGTGATGGGATGTGATGGGATGTGGTGTGGTGTGATGTGATGTGATGTGATGTGATGTGATGTGATGTGATGTGATGTGATGTGATGGGATGTGATAGGATGTGGTGTGATGTGATGGGATGTGGTGAGATGAGATGAGATGAGATGAGATGAGATGAGATGTGATGGGATGTGATGTGATGGGATGTGATAGGATGTGGTGTGATGGGATGTGATGGGATGTGATAGGATGTGGTGTGATGGGATGGGATGGGATGGGATGTGGTGTGGTGTGATGTGATGGGATGTGATAGGATGTGGTGTGATGTGATGTGATGTGATGTGATGTGATGTGATGTGATGTGATAGGATGTGGTGTGATGTGATGGGATGTGGTGTGATGAGATGAGATGTGATGTGATGTGGTGTGGTGTGATGTGATGGGATGTGGTGGGATGGGATGTGATGGGATGTGGTGGGATGGGATGTGGTGGGATGGGATGGGATGGGATGTGGTGGGATGTGATGTGATGGGATGTGGTGGGATGTGATGTGATGTGATGTGATGTGATGTGGTGGGATGGGATGGGATGGGATTGGATGGGATGGGATGGGATGTGATGTGATGTGGTGTGGTGTGATGTGATGGGATGTGGTGGGATGGGATGGGATGTGGTGGGATGGGATGTGGTGGGATGGGATGGGATGTGATGGGATGTGATGGGATGTGGTGGGATGTGATGTGATGTGATGTGGTGGGATGGGATGTGGTGGGATGTGATGTGATAGGATGTGGTGGGATGGGATGTGATGTGATGTGATGTGATGTGATGGGATGTGGTGGGATGGGATGTGGTGGGATGTGAGTGATGGGATGTGGTGGGATGGGATGTGATGGGATGTGATGTGGTTTTCTTTTAGGCACAGCTTCAATAGTGATTCCAGTGATTATACTCGTACTGCTGGTGTTGCTCATTGGAGGAGCAGTGTTATGGTACAGAAAAAGGATGAGAGGGTGAGTATATTGTATAGAAATGCTTATTGTAAACTCAAGACTAAAATACAAATTTAAGATATGTCTCTCCCCAAACAATTCTTTTCTTTCCTTCTTTCTTGCTTTACTGCATCTGCTCTGTTCCACAGGCTTGGCAAATCGCACTCCAAGCGACCGCGGTAACGGCCTTTCTCCGCTATGTCTTTATTTTTGTTCCTCTCCCATTCTGTCCATCTTTCTTGGTTTGTAAAGTTGTGGTCCTGTGGTTTATAAAGTGTAATTGTCCTTGTGGTCTTACTCGATCTCTCGTTGCCATATCTAGGGATGCACCAAATATTTGACCAACTGCAATTGTGCAACAACCCTGTTGGCTTTTGATATTGTTTGAGTGCGATTTTGAGGTGAATTTGCACCAACTTTCCTTTACACTCAAAAGACAACAGAAGCCATTAAGAATGAGGCATTGCATGCCACCTCCAGTGTGGACAGCATCACTGAACATAATGGGTTCTGTTGTGTAACAGTTCAATTATTTATGGCTCCGGTCAAGAATGATCAGTTTGGTGCATCACTAGTCTCTGTAAAACCACCTGACCGAACCCTACAAGTGGTTTATAAATGAAACAAATGAATCTTGTTCCAGTACAGTCTTGCTGTAATATGTACATGTGAGAAGATCTGTTGAACCTGTGTTTAAACAGTCAGTGTTCATCATGATAACATGGGATTGATATTGATATTATACTATGTCTACTGCATCACGTTACGGTATATGGTCACTGGCCAAGTATACCTTGTCTTGTATCTTAATTCAGCTTTTCAAGACTCAGTAAAAAGTCATATTATTAAAATGAATAGTAAACACACACATTTTGTAATAAAACACACAAACACACACACACAAAACTTGATTTATGTAACTTAAACGAGCAGATCGCATATCACTTTTGACAACTGTATCATCCTGCCAAGCCTGTATTTTATCCTACACATAATATGAATGATTATTTATTCATGATTATTTAAAAGGATTTCTTTTTATGCTAAAAGTCTTGAGGAGGAAATGGACATCCTACAAAGATCTGTATACATAGATATCCCATGTTTTTGGTAAATGCTGGATTTGTGATTGCGGCGCTTCATTTTAGGATGTTCCAGTGACATTTCGTGACATCTCTCTCTGTGTTGTGTCTAATAGCTACATTTAAATACATTTGTCTTCATTTTTATTGACATAAACTACATATCATGTCTGCAGAGCCAAAGGCTTTCAGCATCAGAGAATGACCAATGGCTCTATGAACGTTGAGATCGGGAACCCGGCCTATAAAATATATGAAGGAGAACAGGATGACGATGTCGGAGAGTTGCTGGATGCTGATTTCACGTTGGATCCAGACAAGGTAAGATTTTCACTTTAATTTACTATTTACATTTCTTCATTATTGGACTGTTTGTGCTGAACATTACAAACTGATGTGCTATAAGCTCTACTAATGCCAACTACAGTCCTTTAGACACGTCTCTGGTTTATTCGTGACATATTGTATATTTTCTTGAAAATGAGATGGTATTTGAATGGAAACAAAAATCATTTTTTCTTTTGTTTTGCAGCCAACCAACTTTACAAATCCTGTGTATGCTACTCTGTACATGGGAGCTCAAAACAGCCGCAATTCCCTGGCCAGCACGGATGAGAAGAAGGAGCTGCTATCACGGGCCGACGAAGAGCCACTGGTGGACCCCCTGGTCTAGACTGGCTGTCGGTTTCGTCCAAACCATTTGAAGAAAAAACATTTTGCCTTTTCGAGAAAAAAGAATAAAAGCAGAAAAAACGGGAGGAAATCCATTATTAAGTGTTAACACTGTATAAAATGTACAAAATGGACTACTTTTGTATGTGATTGCAGTATTATATTTGGTTCTTTTACAATTCTTCTGATCAGAACAAAACATCAAGAGAAAGATACATTTTCTACTAAAAAAAGTTTTTTTTTTGTCATTTTATAGGTCACAACCCCTTTACCTTAATAGCCACTACCTCTGTGCAATATGGAGTCGAAACGAAAACTGAAAAATTTGGAACATTTTTTATTTTTGTATGAGATGTATAGAGAAAAATGTTGTTCCATCATTAGTGCCAACTGTTGTATGTTTGTCTGGGCGAGTTTGTCGTGGAAAAGAAAAAGGTTTTCTGTCAACTTACTACAATATGAAATCAGTTTTCCTACTCGCATTGCAAGTTCATAACTGTTAAGTGAAGTTTTCTCTTGCCCAGATTCAGGCCATTGCAGTATTACATTAGTTAAACTGATGGGTTTTCTTGTGTGTGTTCAATTAAATAGATAAAGCATTTAGATGATGCAAACACACTTACACTAGCTGTTAAAGGTTTGACACACATGACTATAAAAGAGAAAGAGAACGCAGACAAGTCTGTAGTCAGTAGTTCAGTCTGTGTTGTGTGATGATTGTTTTAAGACAATAGTGAAGAACGAGTGTGTGTGTCCAAACTTTTGACTGCTACTGTAATTTATTTTTCGATAAATGAAGTGAAGGATCATTGAAAGTAGAAAGCTGTTTACAAAGAAATCCTAAAACAATCCAAGTGCACATTCCTGCATTGATGTATTTTCTAGGCTTAATCGCACCTTTAAAACTGCACAAATACTTCAAGTGAATTTTTGGGGGTCAAATTTAGAGTTGTGAAAATTTGTTTTTGAATGTCAGTTACGCTCTCTGTCATTTAGATTTTTGTAAGCTGTCACTGAATTACACTATTTTCCATCATGTATGAAAATATGCTTTTCCCCCTAGTTATTTTCTTTATATGTCGCTGAGACGACGCTGCTTTTGGTGGAACACTTATTAGCATATAGTAAAACGTGTTCCAAACAAACATGTTTTACAAGCAGAAAAGTAACAAATCAGCTTTTGTTTTCAGAAAACAAAATTGTCATCTCAGATCACCTTTCTATTATCAAATCTGTATCAAAAATCAAAAAACAGCTTTTTATAGTATCAAATGCATGGAAGGCCTAACTTTGGAAAGCATTTTATTTCTTTATGAACTAAATAACATATTGTCAAATAAAACAAGTCTTAATCCTTTAGCACTTTATGTTTCACCTGTTTGTTACACTATATGTTTTATTATTGTACAAAAAAAATAAGATCATATTTATCATGCAGGTAAGGGCATTTCTCAGGCATCTTCACTTCGGAGAAGTGATATTTAACATTTGGAGAAAATGCAAACATTACATCATGTACATTTCAATGAGAAAATGTCTTCAAATCCCTGGCTGTGCATTATGGTCAAACGTGTCTGTCCAAAGGCCGTTGTTCCAGAAGTCTGGTTTGTTTGGATGCAGCATTGGGCACCGTTCTGCCATTTTCTTTATACAGAGAAGAGGTTTTCAGCTGGCAACCCTTCCAAACACGTCTTGTTCTACTTGTTCAGTATTTTTTATGAACTTTAACAAGGTTACTTTATGTACCCTTGGTTTGTATTAACTTTTTTTTACATTTATTTTTAAGCAATAAAGGTCTGTGCGTTCTCCCATTTTCAGCCTCGATTCTACAAAATGTATTCATCTTAGTTCATGTTAACACATTTTTATGATCAAACATTTGACCTGTTAACATAGTTAAGCATAGAAAGCATAAGCTAAATGAAACACAGAGGGACATGCAGTTGTATTTTTGTATTTTACAAGCTAAACTCGGATGATGAGCTCATGCTCATAAAACAGGGATGTGTGGTGGTTCTTATACTTTAGTTTGACTAAAACACATTTGTTTAAACCACTCAAGTCTAGGCATCACGCTCAGTGTTATCATTGTTATAAACATTAGTTGTTCTTTTGGCTTTAATATAAAAATGTGCAAAGACAATAATCTCTCTGTGATGTCATAACTGTACCAGTTTGATTAATTTCATGGTCTCTAGCAAGCTGTCAATTCATAGACCATCTTTGTTTTCAATTCAAAGCTTTTACTGGACATTGTTTGCATTGGCTGCTTTTTGTTTTGTTTTGTGCATATTGTGGCACACAACTAAAGCAACTCTGAGCCTCTACAATCTTTTTAAACTTCAAGGGCCTTTCGGATTATCGATTATAACGTCCCAGTTACTTGAAAACTAACTGTCATCTCCGAGAATAATTTTTTAAACGCCAATGAACTTCTCGTTCACTCCTTCTGGGAACAAAGGTTCCACTCACAACCGAGACGTTCCCTTTCTGTCGGTGTGTCGAGATACAGACTGGGGTCTTCTACGACGCGTTACGAGCTCGAGCGGTGCGACACTGACTGGCCTAGCGAGTCACCAGCGCGACCACGACACGTAACGCTACTGAGGAAGTGCGCTACGGGGGAAGTGCGCTACGGGGGAAGTGCGCTACAGAGGCTATCACAGTTAAGAGTCCCATTCAGGCCATAAGAAACTAACCAAGCAAAACCTGATTAGAGACTTTTATGACTTTTTGTCTCATCTGTGTATATAAGGTGGCCTGGAAAAAGACTCGGGGAATATTCTGTAAGCAGAACTTCCCACACCATTGCCGTGTGTGTAAGTTACGAAAATGAACAGTTTGTGGTACAAGTGTAGTAACCAAGGTTTTTTGGTGCATTGAATACTTATGGCAAAACCCCAGTTTTACTACAGTAGCCATCATTAAATATGTTTTTTGAAAACCATAGTTATTTTGTGGTAACCATGTTTTTATTACAGTAACCATGTTTCTTTTTAATTTTAACTGTAGTAAAACCATGGTACATTTTTGAGACTTTGGAACTTTTACATCTTGCTGAACACTTTTCTTAAATGAAACTGTTCTTTATGTTTGAACCTGCTTGGTAAATATTATTTTAAGCTTGTGAAGTTATTATTTCAAGTATCTCTTGTTATTATGCGTGTAGGACTAAAATCGGAGGTTGATGTTTACGGAGTAACCTGAACTTAAACTGGAATGGAGATACCTCGAGTTTTGCCTCAGCATCTATACATTTGACCTAGAATCTTACATGATAACATAGCTGTTATTAGATTATGAGTGTGCAGATCAAATTTAATAATGTAAGTCAAGAGTAACATGGGAATGATCAGCAAATAATTGGAATTTTGTCCAAATGACTTTAAATTAGAATTCGAGTCAGAGAATGTGAGATACCTTTGCCCACGCCATTGGATTTCATTGTTGGGCTGATGGGTGGTTCTGTTTGATATTGTAAAACATGTACATTTACCCCAGACGCTACCAGAGAGGTCTGCAGTTCTCTAGAGGTGATGTGTGGATTGTCCTTTAGCTCATTTATTCTTTTTCTGGTGCTTCTTGATGATAGTTTTGATGGGCGTCAGAGTTGTGGTCATGTTGAATGTTTTCCATTTGTAGATGATTTGTCTTCCAGTGGATGGATGGAGTTGGAATCTCTTGGAGATTGTCTTATAGTCTTCCCCAGACTGATGGGCTCAGATATCTTCTTTCCTCTTGGCATTGTTTGACTCTTGGCACTACAGTGGTTTGGTTGGTTTTCTCTCTCTTTTACTCAACCTGTTGCCCAACCACTTTCCTAAGGATGTTGAATTTGATTGGTCTGTTTAACTGATTCATTAAGAACCCAAATGTGTTTCACCTGAATCTGTTACCCGCTTGACTTTACCAATACAGCTGGGCCTTCACTTACTTCTGCACATACAATAATTCAATCTTTCATGTAGTTTTTTGGCTACTCACAAAATTCCCTCTAAACAAACATATACAATTAATCAACATACATCTGACATTTAATTGATAAAAAGCAGGTGATGATAAAATAGGAAAATCATGATAAAACAACAGAACAGGGTTGTGACAGGGCCACAAACTTTCAAGCGGCAAAGTAACTAGCATTTAAAAACATCAGAAAACAAGAGTGAGATCCAAGTGCAACTTTAATATCCAAAAAGAAACAAACTAGGAACAAGGAAGCAATCCAAGCAACAGAATATAACCTGACCTTAAACAAAGGAAACATTAAGGCTTCTATACACAGAACACATGGAAGACATGAGACACATCAATAATAAATCACTGTAAATAGCTAAATATGTTTCCCACTTGCTGCGGTTTATAGAGATCAGATTATCAATCTCACAGGTTACCTTTTTCATTTGTACTACACTTTAGTATAAGTAATAAACATTAAGGATTCAAATTTCCACTTGAGCATGAAATAAAAGGAAGACGAAATGTTTAAAATCTTTTACTATTTCTAGGTCACCCATCACACTGCTCAAAATTCTCACCTGTCACCTAACAAGGCAGGAAGAGAGAAAAAAGAATGGATTGATCTGTCAAATATCAATTGCATTTTAAGAACACAATTCTCCTGCAACTAAAAGCCACTGTGGAGGATTTGATCTGCATCTGTGTTGCACTTTAACTTCTACTAATGGTTTGGGTGTCATTCTGAATAGATGTTTGAAAGTAAGCAGCTGTGTTCTTGTTGGGTTGAAATAACATGATATAAGATTTTGGTACGAAATAGCTTAAACAAATTGCATAAATACTCAATACCTGTGCCAATCCATTCAAAAGCATGAAATATTTGCTTTTGATAAGGTGGTAAGCTGTGAAGTATACAATCCAGATCACATACAGTAGTACAAAATGATACTGAATGTTATTGATTTTGCCTCGTTATAATTTTTTGGCAGATCTCTTCCTATGTAAAAAAAAAAAAAAACTTTAAAACCAATTCATGAATAAAATGATGCTAATAGATATAGCGTGTGCATTGAATACTTATGGCAAAACCCCAGTTTTACTACAGTAGCCATCATTAAATATGTTTTTTGAAAACCATAGTTATTTTGTGGTAACCATGTTTTTATTACAGTAACCATGTTTCTTTTTAATTTTAACTGTAGTAAAACCATGGTACATTTTTGAGACTTTGGAACTTTTACATCTTGCTGAACACTTTTCTTAAATGAAACTGTTCTTTATGTTTGAACCTGCTTGGTAAATATTATTTTAAGCTTGTGAAGTTATTATTTCAAGTATCTCTTGTTATTATGCGTGTAGGACTAAAATCGGAGGTTGATGTTTACGGAGTAACCTGAACTTAAACTGGAATGGAGATACCTCGAGTTTTGCCTCAGCATCTATACATTTGACCTAGAATCTTACATGATAACATAGCTGTTATTAGATTATGAGTGTGCAGATCAAATTTAATAATGTAAGTCAAGAGTAACATGGGAATGATCAGCAAATAATTGGAATTTTGTCCAAATGACTTTAAATTAGAATTCGAGTCAGAGAATGTGAGATACCTTTGCCCACGCCATTGGATTTCATTGTTGGGCTGATGGGTGGTTCTGTTTGATATTGTAAAACATGTACATTTACCCCAGACGCTACCAGAGAGGTCTGCAGTTCTCTAGAGGTGATGTGTGGATTGTCCTTTAGCTCATTTATTCTTTTTCTGGTGCTTCTTGATGATAGTTTTGATGGGCGTCAGAGTTGTGGTCATGTTGAATGTTTTCCATTTGTAGATGATTTGTCTTCCAGTGGATGGATGGAGTTGGAATCTCTTGGAGATTGTCTTATAGTCTTCCCCAGACTGATGGGCTCAGATATCTTCTTTCCTCTTGGCATTGTTTGACTCTTGGCACTACAGTGGTTTGGTTGGTTTTCTCTCTTTTACTCAACCTGTTGCCCAACCACTTTCCTAAGGATGTTGAATTTGATTGGTCTGTTTAACTGATTCATTAAGAACCCAAATGTGTTTCACCTGAATCTGTTACCCGCTTGACTTTACCAATACAGCTGGGCCTTCACTTACTTCTGCACATACAATAATTCAATCTTTCATGTAGTTTTTTGGCTACTCACAAAATTCCCTCTAAACAAACATATACAATTAATCAACATACATCTGACATTTAATTGATAAAAAGCAGGTGATGATAAAATAGGAAAATCATGATAAAACAACAGAACAGGGTTGTGACAGGGCCACAAACTTTCAAGCGGCAAAGTAACTAGCATTTAAAAACATCAGAAAACAAGAGTGAGATCCAAGTGCAACTTTAATATCCAAAAAGAAACAAACTAGGAACAAGGAAGCAATCCAAGCAACAGAATATAACCTGACCTTAAACAAAGGAAACATTAAGGCTTCTATACACAGAACACATGGAAGACATGAGACACATCAATAATAAATCACTGTAAATAGCTAAATATGTTTCCCACTTGCTGCGGTTTATAGAGATCAGATTATCAATCTCACAGGTTACCTTTTTCATTTGTACTACACTTTAGTATAAGTAATAAACATTAAGGATTCAAATTTCCACTTGAGCATGAAATAAAAGGAAGACGAAATGTTTAAAATCTTTTACTATTTCTAGGTCACCCATCACACTGCTCAAAATTCTCACCTGTCACCTAACAAGGCAGGAAGAGAGAAAAAAGAATGGATTGATCTGTCAAATATCAATTGCATTTTAAGAACACAATTCTCCTGCAACTAAAAGCCACTGTGGAGGATTTGATCTGCATCTGTGTTGCACTTTAACTTCTACTAATGGTTTGGGTGTCATTCTGAATAGATGTTTGAAAGTAAGCAGCTGTGTTCTTGTTGGGTTGAAATAACATGATATAAGATTTTGGTACGAAATAGCTTAAACAAATTGCATAAATACTCAATACCTGTGCCAATCCATTCAAAAGCATGAAATATTTGCTTTTGATAAGGTGGTAAGCTGTGAAGTATACAATCCAGATCACATACAGTAGTACAAAATGATACTGAATGTTATTGATTTTGCCTCGTTATAATTTTTTGGCAGATCTCTTCCTATGTAAAAAAAAAAAAAACTTTAAAACCAATTCATGAATAAAATGATGCTAATAGATATAGCGTGTGCCATTACACAGGTGAGTAAAATCTGGTCTTTAAAAGTAAAGGAATCCCTTAAAGGTGCGGTAGGCGACACCGTTGTCCAGAAAATACAAGCAATGAAATACAAGACCGAAAAAACCGAAACAAACACCCACTGGCCATTGTACTTTACCCATAACCTGTGCACATTAGGGAACTCAGCCATTTTGAAGACACAAACTATTTGAAAGGAACGGACAGTCAGACAAGACAGACAGACAGAGTAAAAATATGCAGATAAGGAACTTCTCAAGCGACACTTAACAGTTGTGGGTTCTCCAAAGAAAAAGAACGTACCAATGCAAGCTATTATCAAACACGCTAACATCAGGAAAGACATGCTGCCACCAGCAGATCTCACCACCGGTGTGTTGTAATTCTTTGCACAAATGAGAAACATGATGATGAGAAGAATAAACAGGCATACGGCAGCCAGTATAAATGCAATGGAGGCGATTTCTGTGCCCTCACGTTCCCAACATGTCATGCTGCCCTCATCAGACCATTGACTTTCTGGAAAACAGGTGTAAGGGTCCCCTGGAATAAAAATAGCTCACATTTATTCATTTGGCTCAATAATTGTATTGTTTATTAATACTGTACATCCAAAACTAGACTGTTGTAAGCACAAAATTAAAGAATCTGTGCAGCGTCAAAGCCACAGTAAAATATAGGCCATGTGTCCATCAAGTGTTTATACAAAATAATATAAGTAATGTGTTATTGGAATCGGAATTCTCAGAAAGTTTGTTGAATACGAATATTAATATTGTTGTAGTCCGGGGGATATCATCTGGTGCAGAAACAGATCTTTGGATGGTGCAACTGGTGTGACTCTAGGGGGTCCTGTGGCAAGTATGTAAGGCATACCGGTGGGGGTTTTTTGGGGGGGGGTGTCTGTACTGTGTGGAACGTGTGTCGGATCCTTCACAGAAACGAGTGATGCAGGATCTAAAACATGAAAAAACCTCCTGTTCTCTGTATTTAGTGACTGCTTCTGACGCCGGATATTTTTGCTCGCCACCACAGTGTTTGTTACCACATCAACTGCTTACGTGTTCGCATTGAACGGGCTGTATAAAAGAAGAGGTGGCAAGATCAGAAAAAAAAGCTCGACGCGTACCTGTAACAATTCTATACCACCCTCATATCTTTATGTTGATGTGTATTTCTTGTTTTACTTGTCTTACTGTGTTCGGGTTAGTTTTGCACTGTTCTCATTAGTTGTCATGGTTACCATCATTAGTCTCACCTGTTGTTAATTACCTGTGATTGTCATATTTAAGTTCTTTACGTTTAGCCGTGTTTTTTGGTTTTATGAAGGTCTGTGCTTTGTATCACGGTGTTCTGGTTCCTGATATGGGTTATTCAATTCAATTCAATTTTATTTATATAGCGCTTTTCACAATGAGTATTGTTGCAAAGCAGCTTTACAGGAGAAAGCAACAGAAAAAACATAAGAAAGGTAAAAATGATTAAACCTTTAAATTAATTTAATAAAATAAAATAACTATAAAAGCAGTCTCCCAATGAGCAAGCCAACACGGCCCTGTGGCGAGGAACCCAAACTCCAAATGATAAATATATGGAGAAAAAAACCTCGGGAGAAACCGGTCTCAGTCGGGAGGACCAGTTCTCCTATGACGTGTCACAGCTGTACTAAGTGACTTTGATTAACGTTATAGAGAAAATGATTATCATAGAGAGCCTATTAAATGTTAGAAGGAAATAGATTATATGATTTTTTTTGTTTATTATTAATCTATTGCAATTCTTAACAGAACGACTCACCAAACATGAATCCAGCCGCACAGATTATGCGTCTTTGTCAGGGAGATGTCATGGCAAGAGAATCCTCTTTTCCCACTGGTTTAGATGCAAGATGTGAACGGCCCCTAGTGTATTCTTGTGTATTTCTGAATTTGTACCGAATTGTCTGAACTATATGCTAGCAAAATAACTTTTGCAAGTTATTTAAAAGAATAAAATGAATAGAAATAATCTTCAAATAGTTAACAAAGAAAAAAAAATCTACCTAAACAACACTTGAAGCACCAACTGAAGGACTTCAAATTCTTACTGAGGGCTAAGCCCCCTGACCGGAAAAAATGGTCTCTGGAAAAATGCTTTAGTGGATGCCCAGCCTTATGGTGGTAGCATGAAAAAACCCAGCTAAAATAGCACCGTTTAAGGTACTTACGAGAAGAATTCACATAGCTGTTTTGTGGACATTTTTTACCCAGAAAGCAGCAGTCATGATATCCCGCTGGTTCCCTTGAAAATCCCTCCTTACACTCAACAGAGCAGTTTGAGAAAAGAACCTTTATAGAACAGAAATTCATTCAGTTGATCATATAATGACTGTAAGGAGGATATAAAGACTGACAGCGGTAACTTACAGAAACATTGTTACTCCAGGGCAAGAGAGAGTTGTTGATGGTGAGGTTAATTTCTGGATATGTGTCATAAGTGCCCATCATCTCAATCCACGGAGGATTCGTTTCAGTGTGCCATAACACGACTGCATAACTGACATCTGGATCACCATTAGCATCATATTTCACCCGACGGCCATGAAGGGGAAAATCCAACTTCTTAATTTCTCCTAGAAGCTTTTGTAAAATGTGGTAGAAATGATATTTTCAAAATCTCAACACAAAAGATCAAATAGTCAAAACAAGTTCTAGTGTATTGCCACCAACTGGGACGAGCAAGAAATCGTGTAGCGCCTCACAAGTTAAGGGTACACGGACATTTTTAATGTATACTGTGCAAGCTTTACTTCATGTGTTCTGTACTATGATCAAATTAAGATGTGTACATTTTTAAATGATAATGTATCTTCTTCTAATGAATTCTGTAAGTCACACTCACTTACCATGTATGGCTTGACTGTTGTATCTTTGTGGCATTCGTTCATGTCACACTGCAGAACTTTATGTAATGCATGAGCTATGGTATATATGGCAGTGTAGATGGCAAAAGAAAATGTGGATTCTTCATTTATAATTTCTTCTGCTGTCAATAATGTGCAGTTTTCACAATCCTGATTGCATGTCTTAGTCTGGATTTCACTCTCAACATTATCATTAGTATAAATCACAGTTGTTTTTTTGGCTTTATAGATGAATTCATTAAATCCAGGCACTGATAATATTTTCTTTCTGATGCCAATGACTGTACCAATTGTCTTGATTCCTGGCTCTTTGGACGTTGCATGATCAACTTCATGAACTGGAAACAGGCCACCCAATAGGAAATCTCCATCCAAGCTAAACTCAGATGATGAGCAGGAAACTTTATAAGACACACAATAAATAAAACCCACAAGAAAAGCGTGAATACGACTTAAAAGCAGGATTTTAGGTGCAAGATTGCTCATGAAACAGAGATGTGTGGTGGTTCTTATACTATTGTTTCATTTGACTAAAACATATTCTAATTTGCTTAAACCACTTACTCAAGTCTGGGAATTAATCAAATTTTGTTATAAAAATTATATAAATATATTATTTTTATTTATAGATGAATTTATTCAGACTGTGCACTAAAATGATTTCTCTGTAATGCTAATATATCTACTCATTTATTACATTTTAGCTCGACTCTTTAGGAAGCTGTTGATCGATTGACCATCTTTATCTGCAATTCAAACTTTGTACTGCATGTTGTTTGCTTTGGCAGGTTTGATAATGTTATTTTTGCATATTGTGGCACAATGAAAACCATGATGACACCACTGATGTTACACTTTAGTTTGCACTTTGAAAAACGTAGTCATGATTTACTCACCCTTGTCAACTTTATTCTTTGTATGGACAAAAAAAGAGGACACTATTTTCATGTGTTATCTATCTTGGCTTGGAGAACAATAATATTTGATAGCGTCTGTATTTTCTTAAGCTTCAAAGGTACACAAATGATCATAAAATACAACACCAATCACATTAAATTAGTTGAAGTCGTACAAATGGGCTTGGTGAAAATCAAAATAAATGACAGTATAATCTATACACCATTTCTCTCCATGCATGTTGTGCAAGAATGCACACAAAGAATGTTAGGCCTATTTAAGAGAAGTTAGTCTTATAATGGTTCGTCTGCCCAACAGTCTGCCCAAAGAACCAGATGATTACAAAAAGTATACAGAAACAAGAGAGAACAGACACCAGTGATGGGGAAGCTATTCTAAAACTGTAGTTACTCATAAGTTGAAGTAGTTACAGCTACAGGTAGCTACCCAGCTGAAAAAGTAGTTAGCTACTAACTCGATTCTCTTTTAACTGTAAAGCCACAATACATCATAATCAACAATGTTTGTTTGTGATCTACTGGGAAAGCTACACTCATTTAAACTTTAAACTATTTTCAAGGTAGTAGTAACTTGTAGTTAGCTACTCCCCAACACTGACAGACAAAATGGTCAAAACATGGGATAAGAACCGTGAACAAGATGAAAGCGCAGAGTTTTGGCAGGTTAACTTGCAATACTTAGCCATGTGACATTAGAACGCATTTGTCATCCGTCACTGTGACAGCAAGCAAACCGCTGACTTGGATGGCAGTTTTTTTGGGGGGGTAAAAAGTACTTAAAAATGTTACTCAAGTAAAAGTGCAAGTATTTGGCCTGAAAACATACTCGAGTAAAAGTAAAAAAGTACCACATTCAAATTGTACTATTAATAAAGTAAAAGTAACCACAAGAATAAAAACTAGAGATTCTTGTTTAAGTATTAATCTTTCACAATATGAAGTGAATGAACCACATACAATGTTTTATCCTGCTTTAAAACTCTTTCTATTTAATTGTATTTAACTATTAAACTACAAAACATGCCTGATGATAATATGCAACATGCTACTTAAAGTTGTAAAATTTCTGGTTTAACTTCAGCAGAAAATATCTTCATTTAACTAAGGCACAGTCCTGGCTTAAGCTAAGTCTTGTCTGCGTGCGAATCCTTACTATGGAAGCCTTGAACTGGCCCTGTCTAGACTACATTACATTTGCACTGTTGTTATTTTCATCTACACTGTTGTTTATTTCTTTGGTTTGCACAATTATTTCGGTTACATATCCCTTGCTTGTAAAGTTGTCTTATGTATATATATAGTTTTTTGTATTTATCTGTAATTTGATATATTTTTTTGATATATGTTATTCTATGTTATCTGTATGCACCTGGGGTCTGAGAGTAACGCAATTTCAATCCTCCATTTGTATGTACTGTACATGTGGCAGAATTGACAATAAAGCTGACTTTGACTATTTTGTTTTGTTTGTTTATGGAGTATAAACCCTAATAAGCAATATCAGCAGTCTCCAAGTGAGTAAGCCAAAACACCACTATAAATGTATATAAATGCAGAGAAAAAACTTGTGAGAGACCAGACTTAAACCGGAGGGCAAGTTCTCCATGTACAACTACACAGTAGGATCTCACATCTTTCAGTATTCATTCTAAAATAACTTGTGGGAATAGAAGAAAAAGATTTTCAGGTCTGTCCCATATTATTCTGGTTCTGGTTGACTATAGGTCATGGCTGTAATCATCAGCAGGTGCAGAAGCACAAGCATCGGGCTGAGCACCGGGATGAGCACCGGGAGGAGCACCGGGCGGAGCACCGGGCGGAGCACCGGGCGGAGCACCGGGATGAGCATCGGGCTGAACCGGGATGAGCATCGGGCTGAACCGGGATGAGCATCGGGCTGAACCGGGATAAGCAAAGTCAAACTTTTTGGCCATAATACTCAAGATCAGCACCATCCCTACATTAATGCACGGAGGTGGCAGCATCATGCTTTGGGGCTGCTTTACTTTAGCTGAAACATTGGCCCAAAACCAAGGCTTGTGCCACAATACTTAAGATGCAGAGGAATTTCCCCTATCTTCCCCTAGCATGACATCTACCCGAAGCACACCTCCAAATCAACAAAGGAATGGCTTGACCTAAAACAAAATCAATGTTTATAATGGCCCAGACAGAGTCCAGATTTAAATCCTTTCAAAAGTTGTTGGGTGACCTAAAGAGGGCTGTGCACAGGTGACATCCAACCAATTTGACAGCATTAGAATCCGACTCTTATCTACAAAGATTGCATGATGTAAAATGTTGCAGTATTAACCTTAATTTCACAATAACGGTGAAACAGGTTCCAACACGATTCATCTCGGTTTCATTATTTTACATGACAAAAACCTGCAATTTGATCAGGGGTGTATTATATAGACTTTTAAGATCTACTGTAAGTGAGAGTGAATAATGAGGAATGTTTAGTTTTGGGTGAACCATTCCTTACAGAATTCTAGATCTGGTAAGTATAATGACACAAGTTATCAAACTTTAATTTCAACACAATGTTTTATAAACATACAAACTGTGAAAGACATTTCAATTACAAGTTATGAGTTTTTTGGGTAAGATAACTAGTCGTGACAAAGACCAGGCAATATTAAAAGTTATAGTAGTACACTTAAATACACCAAATATGGAAGTGTACATCTTTTCTTAGTTTTTCCAAAGTGAAATGACTTTTACAAAATACTAACTGAACACTTCCTACCAAATGAAACCCTGTAAACTAGCACTACCATGATCTTGACTACATGTAAAGTCAGTCAGTCATGTAGTTTTAATTATGCATTCGATAACCCATACATTAAAAACATCTTTCAATTTAAATCTGTGTGGAAATGTAATCATCCTCATCACTAAGCACTCTCTTATATCTACGTTTGGCTGGGGCAGCATGAGTCTTGCTGTCTGACTGGACGTCACTTTCAGAGTTCATCTTGGATGAATCCCCATCTGTAATGTGTGAATATATAAATATATATTACATTTACATTTAACATTCATGCATTTGGCAGATGCTTTTATCCAAAGCAACTTACATTGCATTATACATTTTTGTTTCTATGTGCAATCCCTGGGATCTACCCCATGACCTTGGCGTGGCTAACACCATACACTAAGCTACAGGAAAGCAATATATATATATGTGTGTGTGTGTGTGTGTGTGTGTGTGTGTGTCATCATGAAATAAATGTTTTTCTGTAACATACATTGATAACAGCTCTGAGTCTTTACCTTTAATGCCTGATGAGTTTGGAGAACACCTGAGATCAAAGATGATTTATTTAAACACAATTGCTCCAGACCCTTGGTCAGAATAAACTAAACACTAGGGGTGACCTCGAATAGTCGATGCTTCGATAGCAAGAGCCTGATTCGACTACCAATCTCACAGTCGAATCTTCGCAGAGGTGTTAGCAAAGTGGATCATGCCATTTTGGTTATATGGGCAGTGGCGTAGCAGACGCACTGCGCCGCCAAAAATATTATTTCAAGAAATGTGACATTTTTAGCATTGGGTACCGAAACCGTGTGATTCGACTATCAGTCGACTATGAAAATTGTAAAAAGTGCTATATAAATAAACTCGAGTTAAGATAAAAAATAAATCCAAAACTGACTGTCCCTGCTAGAAGTCACACAATGGGCTAACCTAATCCTAACCCAAGGTTGGATTTTGCAGTAGGACGATGATCTAAAAACAAACAGATCAAAGCAGATGGGCTTCTGCCATAGTCATCCCAGTTCCCTATATCCCATCCCGAACCCTATAGAAAATGAGTGGGAAGAACTGAAGAGGAAAAAAGCCAATATGGATCTATAAAGATATCCTGGAAAATACACGGAAAATGTGTCCCAGAATTTGTTCAGGGATGGTTGATTTTGGTTCATTTACACTGCAAGTGATTTTCTGGAATCTATGTGACGTGTAAATGTAAGGTTATGTACAATTTTGTAGTCGTGAACGTAGGGCTGTCACGGAGAATGAATCTAATGTGCTGTTTTTGCAAATGAAACTGCAATACAACAGGCACTGATAGATATTGAAACAGAGCATTTTTCAGTAATGTGAAGTACAAAAATGTGAGCTCAAAAATGAACTCAGTGTTTTTATACAACAAAGTTTAAGAAAGTTTTTTTTTTATCATTTCGATTTTGTAACCATTGCAGAACAAGCTCGCACACTGCAAATAAAAAACCTGTTAATAAAGCAGACAGCTCATAATACTATAAAGTCCAAACAAAAACACAGATCGGTATATGATCATCATGTTTATATTGTTTACAGTGCTTTTGTTGAGAAAACAAGCACATATAAATGTTCGGATGAAAGTCGAGTCTGTTAACAGAAAATGTGCTGTCTTGCAGCACGAGAGCCGCCGGTACACACACACATTTTAGAAGTTGGTAAGTGATGATGTTTATTAAAGTGCTTTGTATTTTTGTGTTAATAAATATGATTTAATATCATTTCAAACTTTAAAACTGCGTGTAAAAGCGGACAACGCTATTCTCTCACTTTAGTTTCATATCAATGATTAGGACGTCATGCTTAAGTATGAATAGTATTTTTAGTTTTCGAATAACTGACAAAAATACTTGCTTAACTCTAGTTTTCATAGCCAAATAATTAGCGATTTATTATAGATGAGTGTCTAGTACAGCGCTTACGGCATTGCTCCTGTCTTTTGTTCACACAGGGAGCTTTCCGGGACTGATCCCGTTAATGTTACTAGGTACCCCTTCTGGATTTAATTTTCTGATCAATCCGGGATGCGTTTGCTTTCACACAGAAGGCACTCGGACAATTTTCCGGGATCAACGGTCTGTGTGAATGGGGTCTAAGTATAAAGGAATTGAGTCTGATCTCTTGTCAGGTGTTCTTCAAACTCACATGATATGATCAAAGGCAACTGTGAAAATAATCCTGTTCCTTTTTCAAGAAACATTTAATTGTAATTTATTTTTGATAGATACTCTAGATGACATTTTAATGTTGTACCTTGCTGATCAGCATCATCATCATCATCATCATCATCATCATCATCGCTGTCCAAAACTCGACTTCTCTTCTTTGAGCCAATCAATTCCAAACGATCACTGGAACACAAATCACACTTAGTGTTTGCTGTGAATCTGCACAAGCTTTATGCTCAACTGTAAATGTGACTAGTGTTCATCTACCCATGTTCCTCAGTGCCAACACTGCCCTCACATGATGTCCAATCTTGAAAAGTAAAAATTAAATCAACATTTAAATGAAAAGCAAATGGCCAAGCACAAGTGCCATTTAATTACAACATAAAATGACTTGACATCAGTGGTAAAATCCTTGCTCACCTCCAGATGGTGTGGAAGAAGGTTTCCTTTTTCGTGAAAGCAGCAGAGCTCTCAGCGCTTGTGCTCTTACATCTTCATTATCTGTTTTGTTCTCGACTTCTGCTGCCAAACTGTTTGTAATTTCAGCCTCAGTATCCCCATCAGCTGAGGTCTCTTCAACCGGGTCAAAAGACACTGCTAAAGACCTCATCTGATAAACACTTAAACTGGCTGGAATCCGCCAAAATGACTCCTGGTGAAATTAAGATACATCAGAACAGATTAAAAACTGCACTCTGACCAGGGACGTGTTTACCATTTTGGGGGCCCTAAGCAAAGTCAAGACCTGAGGCCCCCCACACATACATACAGTGCTAACATATTTTATTTCAATTGCACAACAGTAATATTGTGTATATGGATATATATATATATATAAAAAACCTGGATTTATTTTACTTTGATGTTTACAGCAACTCATTCTTACAAAAGAATAAACTTTTGTTTTGGAATCAAATATTTGATGTTTACTATTTTATTAGTAAAGAACCCTAGAGATTTCAGTGCTTGCTTTCTAGACTATGGTGAACTCACATTCCACTTACAAAAATGTAATTGCTGAAAATAATTTTTTAAAGACATCAGATATCAAATATCTTTTCCTCCCTAAGAATACCATAAAATGGATGCTGCAATCTAACTAACTAAAGACTGTCTTAAACTAGGCTGCATTAGTCCTATTAATGTAATTTCAAGCAAAGACAAATCTACAAGTTATTGATGTGCTTTAGAAACAGGCAAATAAACACATTGACATTCAGTGCTAAATGGTATTTAAACTGATCCTACAAGCAACCTGTCTGTTTCCAGAAAATCAGAGTTCAAGGCACTGGTCTCAAATCATTTATCTATAAAACATACTATGCAGTTTGCTTTTAACTCTATATGGGGCCAGAGTCTATTATCATACAGCATTTAATAACAGCAAAATATAATACACAATCTCAGATCTAACAGCAGTAATTGTAAGACGCTTTAAAAATTACATGTTCACATTTCGCTGTGTCACTTTACTCTATTTCATTAAATACGCATGTTTGTGAGAAATCTCAGAAATTAGTGACCAACAACACAAATCCAAACCAACCTGACTTTTTGCTGGTGCTCGGATCCCAGCTTTGTGCAGTAGTTTTTGGAAAGTCTTATTCTCCATGGCATCCTCATTCTCCTCGGTCAAAGGAACCAGTGGCACAGGATGAGAAACACCTGAGGAGATTCTATATCTTAAATTCTTCTACATTTATATCCCTCAGGGTTATCATTCCACAGCATAACGTGTGTCAAGTTCCATGCCTAAATTTCCTTCTTAGGGGTATTGTATATATCACAAGCCATAAACATGGACAATAGTTCTGTGTTTAAAAATATGTATGTGCCAAAAACCTAATATAACTTAAATATAATACTGATTTTAATACCAGTACACAGTGTACACAATATGAATAATAAACCAATAACCAGAACACATTGCGATTGTCTCAGTTTATTTAACAATGTACTTATTATACAATTATACACTTATATCTCTATTTCATATAATAAAAAAATCCTTTACTTTTTACAGTGGTATCACTGCATCACACTGTCAACATTCAGGATGACAACAGCATTTAGATCAACAACAGCAAAGGATCACACAGCAGCTTACAGTCACAGTTTTAAGACTGTCTGTACAGTATGACTAAGCAACCTAAGTCAAGCGTGTATTCTACGTACGTGTCACGTCTGTAACCATAGTAACCATATATTAAAGACTGCACCAAAGTATAATTTTAACAATGGATGTTGCATTGTACAACAACATGAGGTGCGATTCTATGTGGACCCCCCCCATGTCTCTACAATGTTCTGATGCAGATGTAAAGGTCTTGCATCTACCCTATTGTCTCTACGACACTTGCTGCAAAGATATACATCTGGGTCTTTTATAATTCCCTTATTTGGGCATATTTCCTTCCCCATTATAAGTCTATGGGGAATTCGGGGTGGCTTACTTCCCAGGATTATAACTTACACCCCATTGTGAGGTATGTTCTTACAGGGCATGCCAACCTCTTCAAATAAGGTGAAATCACAGCAAAACGAACCAACCCCCATGTTTCTACGATGTTCTGATGCAGAGATATAGGTCTTGTTAACCTTTTATCGATATGTTAATGGAGTGATCTGATGATCATATCACCATCAATAAGAAAGATGGCATTTCAGCATCTGAGGTGTTTTTATAACAGCTGACCTTTCAGCTCCAAATGGAAACCAACACGAACGTATTATGGACTCAAATACAGGACTGACAACCGTATTCTGGTGCTGTGTGTATGTGCAGATTCCATAAACTTCACCAGCAAAAATAACCTCCCCCCACCCTCTCATTCATTATGCTGACATTAAGACAGTAGAGAAAAACCCCAGATATATTCTCACCCTCCTCCTCACGGTCATCAGCAGTTCTGTTTAATGAATTCTGTAGCCACAGGACAGGGCCTGACAGACCTGTAAAAATACAACCATCAGTGACCATCTCAACCTTTAGTCACAAACAACCTTAAGACTATTTCCGTTCAAGTACCTTGTTGTCGTAAAGACTGAGATAAAGTTCTCAGATTTGTATTTCTTTCCAGAATGCCTTCAGATCTACTTTTCTGTCCTTTACTAGCCAGGACATGGGCATGCTCCTCACTGTCCTGTTCTGCCTCAGATTCATCTTCCTCATCTCGGTCCATGTCCAACTCCAGTGACTCTCCTGTCAGACCAAAGAAGTTTTCCTCTGTCTAGGGTTAAGAAAAAAAACAGATGGAAAGTAAACTCATTAACATTATAATGACAAAAAAAATTGGGATTTCACATCAACACGTTCTTTACAGACATTATGCATTGCCCTGCATTGATGTTGATTAACGAACCATTCCTGTACTCTTCTCAGGAGCATTGCGTCGTCTTTTCTTATAAAGGTCCCTGCGGTCGGACACAAGACCCATGCTGAGGATCTTGTCTACTACACGTGCCCTTGAACGTTTGGCTGTGATGTGCCTAAAAATGTTCCCCAACACATCTGTGGACAGAAGAGAAAATCACAAATGTATAGAATTTGACCAATTACATTTTAAGACTTGATTTTTCTAGTTGCTATATGAACAAGTGCATAACCCCTTAGCCTGCACAAAACCACCACCGTTATTTAAATGCAAAAATTATACAATGTTTGAAAGTGTAAACCTTATGACTCAACCTCTTTCACACTTGCAGTTTAATTCGGAACAGGGCACGGGTCTCCTGAAAAAATGGTAATGTGAAAGCTGTCCTGTGAAAGCTGTCATGCGAACCCGGGTACCGAACCCAAAACTACCTGAAGGAGGTGGTCTGAGTTTGGTTGCACTCGAACTGTGGCTAGGGATGGGCACGAGTACTGGAACGCGATGATCGATCATGAAAACGATGATCATTTGGGTCTAAAAATATTTTTTAATAAACGTATTTTCTTTCTTTCTGATTGGTTGTGCTGACAGGTGGGGCTGTAAACCCTCTCGCTGCGAGAGTTTGATGCAGTCCAGACTGGAGCAGAGAAGGGCATATGGCTCTGAAAGCGTGCTGTGATGTCTGGTTTCACTTTGATAAACGTGATGAAAATATGCTAAATGTGCAGTGCCAAGCTGCATACAAATCATATAAATACACAGCAAGTTTTATTCAATATCATCTTACACTCGGTCTACAGCGCAGGTGAGCGGCACTATGCAACGCGGCACAACGCGACAAAAGCAGGTAGAAACCGAACAAGGCGTTTGTTGCATCTCATTGCGCCGCATGTTTTTAATGGGTTCTTGTCTTGTATTCACGCCGTCCGTGGAGCAGGCTGAGCGTCAATCCATTCCCATGGAAGTTGTATTATTATTTTTTTTTGAAAAAAAACCCTCAGAAGTTGATGTGTTAGAAGCATGAAAAATTGGTAAGCGTAAGGATTAGAGCGAGTTTGACAAGGATCAGATTGTGATGACTAGACGACTGGATCAGAGCATCTTCAGAACTGCAGTTCTTGTGGATGTTACCAGTGTGCAGTGCTCAGTATCTATCAAAAGTGGTCCAAGGAAGGAACAATGGTGAATCAGCAACAGGGTCACAGGCGACCAAGGCTCAATGATGCATGTGGGGAGCGAATGCTGACCTGTGTGATCCAATCCAACAGACGAGCTACTGGAGCTCAAACTGCTGAAGAAGTTAATGCTGTTTCTGATAGAAAGGTGTCAGAATACACAGTGCATCACAGTTTGTTGCGTATGGGGCTGCAAAAGCGGGATCAACACAATATTGGGAAGGTGGTCATAATGTTATGCCTGATCGGTGTATATGTCTGTGTACTGTGCAAAGCGACAATCTTAGAAGTTTGGCTTTGTTGGCATCTAATAATATAAAAGAAAAATCTCTAATGTACAGTTAAATACTAGTTCAGGTCCGTACACACTTTGTGGAGTTTTGGTAAATGCAGTTGTTACTACTTGCATTTTTTCAAGAGTAAATTTGGTAGTAGAATGATGTTGTCAATGTGTATGTACTAAACAGGATTAAGCACTAAAAGATGAAGTGATAACCGAATTTAGCTGCAGTAGCTCCAAGCATATTATTGGCTTCAGTACAAGACATCACTGCCCCCTACTGATAATGTCTTTCCTGTGCCAGAGAATCCCATAAGGTAATGCATGATGTCACGAGAAATGGCAGGAACTGTGATGGGCATTTTTAACCTGTATATACTACATGTACACTAACCGTCAGAATCTCTGTATTCTTCAAAGAGCGTCTGGAGTTCCTGCTCCTGTTCTTCAGTCCAGAGCACGATGCACGTTCCTTTCCTAAAGGGTACAGGTGTAAACAGCTTAACAAGTGCTGCAACTTTAAAACTAATGATTCTAACATTGACAGATTTAACATTAGAATAGCACCTCTCCTTCTTCAAATCCTTCACACTGTCAACCAAACCTAACACCACCATCTGAGAGACCACCTCTCGCCGCGTACGGCTGCTGCTCAGCAATGGTATCAATGTCTCAATGATATCTGGCACTGACAAACACAAATGTGGAGATTAAAAAAAACTTCCAGCCAAGCAAATGAGAAATGTTGAGGGTGTATTCTCACCTCCAGAGTCCTTTAGCTTCTTGTACAGTGCCCTAAGCTCTTGATCTTCCTCAGATGTCCACTTGGCTTTTTTCTTGGACTCCTCACTAATGAAACATGGACATATAAAAAAAAAAAACTCACAAGATTTTGATTTGTGAATGAGTCTCGTGTTGTTTATGAGCCTCACCCATCTTTACTATAGCCCTCTGTCATCTCTCTCACAGCACCAACATTCTTCCAAAAAAGCACTTCCACAAATGCTTTTTTGTTATTCGCAGCAAATGCAAAAAAGCGCTTGAGAACAAACTTTGCAAAAGTAAACAGCTCCTGTGAGGAACAAAATGACAAAAATATTTCACCAGATATTAACCAGAATTCATCACCTCAGTTCCATTTATTACAAACTATGCAGCTTCAGTGTAAAGTGTGTTGTGTCACCTGATAGGCGGCCACTGCTGGGTCTTCCAGAATCTTATTAAAGAGACAGAAGACAGACAACTGATAGAATAAAGCATCCATTTTCAAATCCACAGCCAGTCTGTGCAGCATTCGGATGATGCAGTGGTTGGTATGAGCAGAATTCTGAGAGTACGAGCGCAGCAGGAAAAAGTATGGACGCACAATGTTTGGGTTGGCAAACCTGTGTATCAGAATATAAACACAAAATGAGACTGATCCTTCTGTCATATGTGGTCAAATACTGTATAAGTTGGATGAATTCAGGTTGATCGTTTTTTTTTTACATTTATCTCAATGAAAACCTAAATGTAATGTATACACAACTAGACATACACAATGAAATTATATCCTACTTGTATATAAGTGTAAAAAAATAATGGTTATTACAATGCTTTGTTAACCTTGTTAAAAGATGATATATTTCTGTCCTGACTTCCCATAATTCACATTCATGCGTGAATAAAAAAAACTGATCATAAAAAATGGACCATTTTAACAAAATTTCTAATCAGCATTTGAGTGCTTAAAATACATTAAGATACAGTGACAGGCAAAGGTTTTGGCAAAATAAATAAGGCTGGACATTAAAAACTTTTCAAATCTTAAGGAAAAATGTGGAAAATGTATTGTCTCCCCCACTATTATATATTTATTTTTAAATTTGTGGTCCTTCATAAAGCTTAACAATCCAAAGCCATTGGCTCTGATGGTAGTAAAGGAATTAGGGTGTGTTAGGGTCAGTCCTTAGTTACGTTTCAAAAACAAAACAAATCCATCAGGCAGATACATGAACATGAAGAGTGGCCAAACCAACAATTTGGTAAAAACAACACACTGCGTGCTGTGTTCAGCAAGAACAAATTCCTGGCTGTCCATTTAAGATAAAAGTGGTGGATGATGGCATTATCTTCTCCATGATAAAGAAAAAACCCTTCACAACATCTGTTCCTGTTCCTCATTGTAAGGCCATTTAACATAATAATATAACATAATTAAGACATCACTTCTATTGTCTTTGAGTGTAAATGAACCTTTTAATGAAGTCCAAGAAGTTGAACTCGGTCTCTGACACTGTGACAGACTCCAGTTCATCCTCCTCCTCCTCCTCCAAATCAATCCCATCATCCTCCAGAGCAGAATCGACAGGACCTGACGGTACAAACCAAAAAATTCCAGCACACTCGAGTATGATATAGCATAACTATGACCAGTGAAGAACAGTGCACTATTCTTGATTATGGACATTTGCTGATTATCAGGACAGTTGATTATGGAATTCTTACGAGGGAGATTGGTGAATAGTATCCATTTCAAAAGAGCTAGTTCCTCCTCAGGTCCCACCTCTACAGATCCAAAGGTGTCTTCTTCAGGCCACACCGACCTGATTGACAGAACAACAGACATGAACGATAAGTATGATGATAATTCACAAAACCACCAAACAAATCTCATATTTTATCTTTAGTTCAAGAATGTTGTCAAATTGTCAATCTACATGGTTCTAACTCTAATGGTCGATTGTGTTTTTACTGCTGTTTGCATTTCAGTTGGATTTATTAAGAGAGTTACATCAATTGTTATTTTTTGGTGCTCACATGTCGAGTGTGTATGTGTGTATGGTTGTGCATAGCTGATAACCATAGCTACTAACTGTAATAAACTGTATAACAAAAGATATACTAAATAATGGAGAAAGGTTTGCTACATTGGGACTGGATTTTGGTGGGCTAACACAAACAAATGCCCAATGTAACGGTGGCCGCATAACCAGCGATGTAAAAAAGGCCAGTCAACAGCGGTAAACTAAGGCAAAGAGTTAACGTTTTCGGGCATTTAAAAAAAATATAGTCACATCAGAACAGCGGGGCACCTAAGCATTTGCGACAGTTGCAGACGAACCAAATCGGAGGAACAAACTTGAGCCTCGTTGCACCTGGCAGCCACAGCAAATCCGCCACTCCGACGATTTCACCCGCTCCCAGCTCATAAGGCAACAGCTTTCCACACACAATTGAGGAACTGTTTAAGCGAGTAGTCTGTAGTCACGGCAAGAGCGCACGCGTAAGTGTTCGGTGTATATTATATGTTTCTGTTGTATGACGCTTAGGTGATATATTTGCTAAGTAGTGAGAATTATTTCGTTCTCTGATCTATTTTCCTTATAAGTCTATGGTGCTTTGGAGTGTTGTTTGCAGCTAGTTGATTTTAGATTACAGGAAAGCTTTTCACCTTTGGATAAATTAGCACTTAAGTCCGGAAGAGTCCAGCATTAGATTCGACTTGAGCCATTGCGTGTTCATTTAGGCTTTGTCTTGCTAATTTGAAACGCACGGGCAGCTGTTCCCACTCACTACGTGATTAGCAACCCATTTAATACAGATAGAGGCGCTGGCGCGGAAGCGTCAGCGGAAGCGTTCAGCCCTCCTCGCGTGAAGACCGACGAGGTAAAGACCATTCGACTCGTCCTGCGCGACTCAACCGAGCAACGAAACCGACAACGCACAGTAGTATCTTATCTAAAAATCCTTTTTTACTGTTTTCTCTCACTTTCTTTTTCGCCTTTTCTATACTCACTCGCACAGCATGTGTTTCCAATTCATTCCTGTGGTCTCTCGCCCACGACACTTTCTCACCAGAGGAAGGCGGAGCAATCCCGCCAACCTTCGCACTATCTGTACCTCTTCTACTCTTCCACTCTCTCTTTCCATTGGTCTCTGGAATTGTCAATCTGCTGTTAATAAATCCGACTTCATCCCTGCATTTGCTTCCCACTCTGCTCTTAGTATTGTAGGATTAACTGAAACCTGGATTACTTCTGAGAACACAGCAACCCCTGCAGCTCTCTCTAGTAATTTCTCTTTCTCTCACACTCCCCGCCAACACTCCCCTCATCTCCAAAGACTGGAAGTTCTCCACCTACCCCTCCGTAGTCAACACCAATTCTTTTGAATTCCATGCCGTAACTATTACTTCTCCATTAAAACTCCACATTGTAGTTATTTATCGCCCTCCAGGTCAACTGGGCGAATTTCTAGAAGAACTAGACATGCTGCTCTCGTCTTTCCCTGAGGACGACTCGCCGCTTCTTGTCTTTGGGGATTTCAACATCCACCTAGAGAAGCCTTATGCCTCAAACTTCCACTCACTGCTTACCTCCTTCAATCTCCAACTAGTCCCCACCACAGGTACCCATAAGTCAGGTAACCAACTTGATCTTATCTACACACGCAGCTGTGATACAGAGAACACCTTGATTACACCTCTGCACGTCTCTGATCACTTTTTCATCACTTTTAATTTAATACTGCATTCCCGCAACTCACCAACTCCGCTGCCAGTCTCATTTAGGCGGAATCTGCGCTCCCTTTCTCCTGTCCATCTTTCATCTGTCATAGAAACCTCCCTTCCATCCTTCACACACTTTGCATCACTAGATGTTAATTCTGCCACAGACACACTTCTCACAACACTAACCTCGTGTCTAGACACTATCTGTCCTATTTCCTCCAGGCCAGCACGTGCTACTCCTTCCAGTCCCTGGTTGTCCGATACCCTCCGGGAACACCGGGCTAAACTCAGAGCGACTGAAAGGAAATGGCGCAAAACAAAAGACATCGCTGACCTCTGTAAGTATCAAGCTTCACTCTCTATCTTCTCTGCAGACATTCACACTGCTAAATCTGCATTCTTCCATGAAAAAATTAGCAGCGCCTCAGACTCCCACAAGCTTTTCAAAACATTTAAAACTCTCCTCTGTCCCCCTCCACCACCTCCGTCTAACTCCCTAACGGCTAATGACTTTGCCAGCTACTTCACAGACAAAACTAGGTCTATCAGCAGACAATTTTCAGCTCCACCCATCAATGATCTCACATCGCACATACACACAGCAGACCATCTTCTCTCCTCTTTCTCTCCTCTTAAAGAGGATGATGTCTCTAAACTTCTGCTCTCTACTCACCCAACCACCTGCCCGTTAGACCCCATCCCCTCACATCTACTACAAGCCATCTCACCCACACTCCTACCATCACTCACTCATATCATTAACACATCTCTTAATACAGGAATTTTCCCCACTGCATTCAAGCAGGCCCGGGTAACCCCGCTGCTTAAGAAACCCACACATGACACTTCCCTACTGGAGAATTATAGACCCATTTCTCTCCTTCCGTTCATAGCTAAAGCACTTGAACGGGTTGTTTTCAATCAGGTGTCTACCTTCCTCACCCAAAACAACAGGCTGGACACCAACCAGTCAGGCTTTAAGAGCGGTCACTCAACCGAAACTGCCCTACTAACAGTTACAGAAGCCCTAAGGAGGGCAAGAGCTGAGTCCAAATCATCTGTTCTCATTCTCTTAGACCTTTCTGCAGCCTTCGACACGGTTAACCATCACATTCTTCTGTCTACCCTATCGTCACTGGGCATCACTGGAACTTCACTCTCCTGGTTTAAATCCTACCTCGCAGATAGGTCCTTCAAGGTAGCTTGGGGAGGTGAAGTGTCCAAATCACACCAACTAGTCACCGGGGTCCCACAAGGATCGGTTCTTGGACCTCTGCTCTTCTCCATATACACCACATCACTGGGTTCCATCATACAAGCACATGGATTCTCCTACCATTGTTATGCTGATGACACTCAACTTCACCTCTCATTTCATCCAGACGATTCCACGCTAGCCACACGAGTCTCCGACTGCCTGGCTGACATCTCTTCTTGGATGAAAGATCATCACCTGCAACTCAACCTGGCCAAGACTGAGCTTCTCGTCATTCCTGCCACCCCGTCAGAACAGCCCCAGCTTACCATCCAACTTGGTCCATCTAAGATAACCCCATCGACTTCAGTCAGGAATCTTGGGGTAATCATGGATGATCAGCTGACTTTTAAGGATCACGTTACTAAAACAACTCGGTCATGCAGGTTTGCATTGTACAACATTAGAAAGATCAGACCGTTCTTAACAGAACATGCAACACAGCTTCTCGTCCAGGCACTTGTCATTTCTAGACTGGATTATTGTAATGCTCTTCTGGCCGGTCTCCCAGCCTGTGCCTTCAAACCTCTGCAAATGATCCAGAATGCTGCTGCACGCCTGGTCTTCAATGAGCCCAAGAGAGCACGTCACACCTCTGCTCATCTCTCTACACTGGCTCCCAGTAGCGGCACGCATTAAGTTCAAGGCACTGGTGCTTGCTTACAGAACAGCCACTAACACAGCACCCATCTACCTCAACTCTCTCTTACAGACCTACATCCCCTCCAGAAGTCTGCGGTCTGAAAACGTGCGGCGCCTCATTGTTCCTTCACAGAGAGGCATGAGATCCATCTCAAAGACATTTTCTTTCTCCGTTCCCGGCTGGTGGAATGATCTTCCTGTTTCCATCAGGACTGCTGGATCAATTTCACAATTCAAAAAACAGCTGAAGACCCACCTCTTCCATGAGCACTTAACTGTCTCATAAAAAAAAAAAAAAAAAAAAAAAAATATATATATATTTTCATTTTGCCCCTATTTTTCCTTTTCTAATGTTCTCTATATACTTGCTTATACTATCTTGACGTTGTATTTGAAACCTTGTATTACTAGCACCTCTCGTGAATATTGCTTACTTAGACGAATCGCTTGCTGTTTTCCTCAATTGTAAGTCGCTTTGGATAAAAGCGTCTGCCAAATGAATAAATGTAAAATGTAAATGTAAACTGTGACGCTGGATGACGTCACACGCTAATTGACATATGTATGACGCCTTGCATGACATGACGCTGACATGTGCTTATTAACAGGCAACTGTGTTCAGGTTTATATATCCAAATGAAGCCTCGTTTAGACCTTTTAAATACAGAACACACCAGAGCACAATGTTTTCCCATGGACCATTATTAGTGACGCACAACCCACTAAACATCTGTATACACAGAAGACGCTGTAGCATAAGTGACAGAAAAATATAAGACAAACAATGTGTGTGTCAGTAATCTGGAATGGTGAAAGAACATTGTTTGAACCCTGTCTGGCTAGCGCGCTTCTCATGATGTTTACGCATTACAGGTGGTGTCTTGTAGCTGTTTGGACGCATTCAACCACATGAGCGCATGAAAGCAATCTGGACAAATGTGTTTTCGATCACCTCTGGAAGTGGTCAAAAGAAAAAAGTGGACACCCCGTTTGCACCTGTATTTTGGTGTCGTCCACTAATGGCATCTAATACCAGGTAGCCTATAACGTTAAATGTTAGCTTTCACTTTCACTTTTCAGGCACGTAAAAACTTATGTTGTATGACTATTCCAGACTGTAAATGAATATGGGGCTAGTTATGATGTCCCTATGTTAGCTAAGTTTTGTAAAGGTGTCATTCATGTTTCATGTCAATTGTCTCATTCTCTCTGTCTGACACGCACGCACACGCGCACGCACGCACACGCGCACGCACGCACGCACACACACACACACAGACACACACACACACACACACACACTAGAGTATGTAGAGAAACATTTAAGGGAGTTTATTCATGTTGCAGGAAAATGTGTTTTGTTCTTGTTCCAAGTTACCATCCTTTCCATTAAAAAGAAATCATTTTAGCCTCTTATTATTCTTTATATTTAATGGCAATTAAATGCAGTAAATGGGTTAGTTTTCACAGATAGTTAATATATTATGTAGTATTTCTGTGCTCGACACACTCCCCCACAGCGTTGTCATATGTTTCTGAAAGTTTTTTTCACACTTGTATAACCTATACGTAACAATTTTTCTTAGTCCCTTATTGGACAATTTTCCCGGAAAAACACGCCCACGCGTATACCCGCCAGAGCGAGAAGAGCACGCCCACGCGTATACCCGCCAGAGCGAGAAGAGCACGCCCACACGGGAGAATGAGCATACGCACACGTCAACCAGCTGGAGCAACAGAGATAGAGCACGGAGTTTGCGAAGTTTTTTATCTGTTTGTCTGTTCACTGCATTTCCGTGAGGAATGTTATATAAACGGTGGGTATAACGCTGGATTTGGAGATGGTTTGAAACTGATAGATGGAGCGGTCCCGGCTCTGAAAGATGCCGGCCGGACATTAACAGCACACGGTAGGTCAGTCATAGGTCTCTGTTTTGTTGGCAATCGGCGCATATGTGCATAATGTTAACAACACAATTTTATAGTGCTTCAACAGTTCTGCAGGTATAATGACGATGATGTAGTGTGTGCTCGAGTGCTGCCCGCTGCACGCCTCCAGAAGCTCGACTGTTCTCAGAAATAATCAGACAGCTGTATTACATCATGGACTACAATGCACCATGCATTGCACCTAATGCAATAACCATCCATTACCAAATTTGCACACCTATAGCTGCACTATATGGTTGATCCATTATACATACACTTTCATGTGTACACCTGCATATTTAATGTGTATATTCAACGTTTAATGTGTATATCTTGGGCATATTGTGTATAATGTATATAGTTTTTTGTCCAATATGTCTAATTATACTCTGCACTGTCACTTTGCTTTGTATGGAGCATGCACCCAAGACTTTCACTTACCACAATGTGACAATAAAAGTGATTGATTTGATTTGAGTCAAATCAGTGCGCATTTTTTTATATCACCAATCACACAGATTCATTTTAACAATGCTACTAAGATTTTATTTAAACTTAGAACCTTTTTATTCAGGTGAGGAATATGCCGCTTTGCGTGGCATTTGCGCAGACTCATGCCTATATGATCGTTATTTAAAATGAAGATCGATTATGGGAATTTGTCTAAATTGACATCTCTAATGCACACATTCAAACAGTGTGAAAACATAATGGGTGCTTTTGGGGTGAAAGCATGTGCTGCATTTTATTACAAACTATAAGATGTTGCCCATCTCTAGTTATCACTTTCTGATTTTTATGTACATAAAAGTGTCTATGTTTGTGTACATATTTCAATCGAACTACACAAAAGTTAGTTTGGAAGTGAACACCAAACAAGGGATCTTTGTCCACTTGTTTGATCAACAAGGTTCAGATGGCAGCAATCTTAAGATCTTACCGTGCAGCACGCAGCAAACCCAGTGCTTCAGGTCCACAGCGCGACATCAGACAGTCTTGAATCCTGATCAAAGCTTCAGTCCTCTGCTCATTTACTGGAGTGTCAGCCGCAGCATCAAAGGGGACAGTGCTTTCTGTCAGATTCTCTGATAACTGCAACCACATAAAACAACACACGTTAAGGCCAAAGCAACTTGAGCCCAACAATCAGCAAGTTTTCCCACCAGAAATAAATTCAGCATGTCACTAGAGTTTAGGAGTTAATTGTGCTATATTTAAATACTGTGAGGATTGATGAATAGCTACAAAAAGTAATATCCACATATACAAACCACTCACACTTCTGTTATTTAAAAACAACAACAATTTATGCTACATATAGGCTAATAGCCCAACAACATACTTCATGTATATTTGCAACCAAAATAAGGTGGTAATATCGCATACTGCGGTAAAAAGCCACACAAAATCACCGCACAGGAAATTTCATCACCGTCATAGCCCTACCTGACATATGCTATGATGATGCATCTTAAGTTTAAAAATGCCCCGGAAGTCACCTCTTAATAGAAAGGTTTGTTTCTGTTGCGGTCAACAACAGAAGTTTTTGGAAGTTTCATTAAAATTTCATTTAGCTCACAAAATCTGTGGGGGCACGGTGCTGTTAGAATGGGCATAATATGGGTTTGTGCACGTATCTGCATGGTGTGAGAGATGCGTCTCATTATTTGATTCAACCCCGGATCCCTAAATCCAATCGATGACTTTTGATTAATCAGTAGGCTATCTAAGAGCAGCATCTATGAAATATGCGTTATATCTTTTAAGCATTCAAAGTGTCACGTGTTATTCATTGCAACATTAAGAAACACATCTCTCTGCGTTCTGAGCTGGTGTGTGCGCGAGTCTCATCGACAATAAACTCAAGCTCTTATTAGCTTCATCCAGTGCATTTACATTAAATGTGGTTAATAGTGGATCATTTTATGCGCTTCCATATCCAAGTGTCTGTTCCAAGTGTCTGCTAGCAGATCTGTTGTTGTGCAGTTTCTGTTCATGTGTGCCAAGACATTTTAGAAATCTCAACCGGACGATGCTTTACGGCCATGTCCCTAATAAAGAATATGTAGGCTATGTGTGGTAATCCTATATACATACAGCCCGGGTGATATTAACGGATTTAAATCGTGATTGCCCAAGTCATTCTCTGTGCAACTTCGTCAACATACCTTGTTTCGTTGGTCACACCACAAGGTGTCACTGTGGCCTCAAAGCTTCAGCACTGCCGCTCTGAGATCGATTGCTATGTCTTAGGTCAGATCCCGCTACGACATAAAATGTGTCTAGTAAACCTAATTGTTTTCAGTTTATAATAAACTTCTTGAATAAATGTCTCAGTTTTAGTAGTAGGCTAATAAATAGCAGTTAAGTTTCAGTCAGACATTCTGTGACATTACAGTCTTTATTTTAGTCACCTTTAAACTTAAAGAGTAGCCTACCTAAAATAACTGCATAATAACTGATAAAGTATATTTGATTTTCGTTACTTTATTTCTGTGAACATATGGCTTTCATAGTGCATCATTCAAAGCAAATGCTCAAAAAATTAAATGCACTAACAATAAAAATAATTACTGGCGTTAAAAAACACTTTATAAGGAAAAAATAGACCAAAACACAGAGAAATGTGAATGTACTTTTAGAAACTTAAACTTGGACAAAGTAACTGCGTTTCAATTCAAAGGCTGCATCCTCCGGAGATCGCATTTATCGGCCGTGAATAACATTCATTTCAGAAAAGCAACTGTTACATTGGTTATGTATGACACTGCAATACGTCTCACGAGAATTATATAATTATTATATGACGATACTATAATAGAAATAGGCTATTAACGATCCGCTCCCCGAGACGGACAGACAAAAAAAACTATATGCAGACACTGCCAGACTGAGGTGAAATATGCTACAATTCGAGGAATACAACTAACATGAAGAGCCATTTGTTACATCATCACCCTGAAAAGTTTTATAAATTGTGACACTTTTGTCACATTTTTCCAAGTATTAATTGGTTTAGTTTTTCCTGCAAAAAAAATCTATATTGTATCGTGGTATTTATATTGAGGTATTATTGTATCATGAAATGTTGATATCTCTACATCCCTAGTATTTATATATTTTTATTTAGTCAGCTTTGGAATTCCATAACATAAAAATTATTTTACGAAAGAGTTTGTGTGAGTCATCAAAAATTCGTATGCCACCAATCTCATCGTACAAATGATGGTACCTTGATAAATGCATCGGCTGAAATCAATCGTAATTTACATATCATTCCCCTATTAATTCAGGTTGTAAACGCCTCACCCCTAGATTTTGCAACGTAGAAATGTAATCCGGAAAAAAGAGGAACTTTTTTAGATTTAGAAATTGAAACTAACCTTGAAAAGCAGAATCAAGGGATGTAAAAAACTGTTTGGAAAGAGATCACTTCTACAGTCAACAGGTTTGTATTTTTTAATTGCATATTTATGTGTTTTGTTAATATCACTGCAAATAATTTATTTTTTTATTATTAATTCACTATTATTTTACACGGCAAGTATTGTTGTTGCTTTAAATGGCTTTGGTTGTATAAACTAATGCATTCAAATTTAAACAAAATTAATCTGACTTCAGTCTTGAAAAACTTTTTTGAGTGTAGGAATGTAGATATAGATTATTGATAATTTTTGCGGCGCAATTATGAATTAGAATTATGTTTATATGTAAATGTTTTTACAGTTTTCTTCATTTATCATTCTTCAATCAAGCACACGCAGTTTTATGTTTGCTTGATTTATTTTGAGATTCTCTTTCAGATCTGTCAGAACCAAGAACCAGTGGTCTTTAGCCCCCACAAACCGACCTGGAGCCTACTACACAGGCAACCATGAGCTGTGACCCAGTGTGCGTCTTTCACTCCCAAGCAAAAATCGCACAAATAAAAAAACATTAACGCATGCATGCCGTCTGTTTTCATTAGAATGCATATATGTCAAACAAAGAAGCTAAAGAATAGTTAAACTTACCCATTGCTTGTCATTATATTTATTATTGTCGTTTTTTTAATGTTTCACTTTTAGCCTAATTGTGCCTTTTAATTGTCGTATATTATCTTAGAAATAGCCTAAATTCTCATGAAAGTTTTTTTTACACCAACGCACCCGTTAACTTTGTAATTTCAAACAATTAAATGACCATATAATTAGACTGGAACAGAAAATACTTTACATTTTGTAATACTTTGTAATGAAAACAAGAAATTGCATCTGAATCTATACTTACATTTGTTATACTAAACTAAAAAAAAATGTAATCTTTCTATTTGTTGTTATTATTTTTCAGTTATCAAAAGGGTAAAGCGTACACAGACCTTTACCCCATCTCAAAACTTGCATACACGAGCAGAGACCTGTCGTGAAATTTGATCGTAGCAACCTCTCACGTCCATATTGATAATTGCCAAATTTCATGTGGAAATGACCGTACGCCTAGTTTTATAAATGTATGCTTGTTTTATAAATGAGGCCCAGTGTACCCATCATCTGACAGCTACTTCCAGCAGGATAATGCACCAAGTCTCAAAACTTAAATTATCTCACTGGTTTTTGGCTTCCACAGTCACCAGGTATGGGACATTTGCATCATGGATGTGCAGCTGATACCATGTCAATATGGACCTTGTTGAATCTGTGCTACAAAGAATGATGTTCTGATGGCAAAAGAAGGTCCAACCTGATATTGGCAAGGCACCCAATAAAGCGGTTATTGCGTGTATATACAACAATGTATGTAAAAGTTTTTTCATTTTTTTCAGAATTTACTATTAAGGTATGGGTTTAGTTAAAATGATAATGTGTTTCATTCTGTGAACTACAAACAATATTTCTACCAAATTTCTAATAAAATTATTGTTTCTATTTGCATTTATTTGAAAAGATGTTCTACATTTTTTCAGACCTCAAATACAGCAAAGAAAAGTTCATATTCCCTTTTAAGCAATACACATGTTTCGACATGTTTTTTGGAAAAGTTCAAAAACTATTTTTTATGTGATAACCTTAGAGGCTGTATATACACATGCACATATATACATATATATATAAAGCAAATTCTTCACTACTTCTAAAGTGCTGATGTCCTAAGTATAAGGTAGATTTTGAGTCACCTGAAAGCCAGAAGCTCGAAATTCTTCACACACTATCTGCCACGTCTGTTCCAAGTCTTCAGTAGTTGTTTCAGGCTGAAGGGTCTTCTTAATTCGTTTCCTTTGTTTAACTGTCTTTTTCTATTGGTCAAACAAAGAAAATTACTTTCTCAGTGCTTAATAAAACATTAGTACACTAAAACTGGCCAACCTGGTCAATGCTGAACCATCTGAGCTACCGGCAAATTGAAGCTTCTGACAAGTTTTACCACATTGATTCATTTTGTCAAAGAATTAAGCACATATTACATTTTATAATAACATAAAACACTTGATGGTAAGCCATACTTAATGACTGACTAAAAGTAGACTGAGACTAGACATTCTAAAAAAAATTCTGGTTAAACTAGAATGTTATTCTAGTTAAATAAAAACGCAGACTTTCAGAGGTGATCTGTCCTCACAAACAGCAAAAAAATTCAAGTCAGTCAACCTTCTGTCAGACAAAAGTGCAGATAAATGTATAGACCAGTGGTTCTCAACCCACGAGATCTATTTTCCTGCAGAGTTTAGCCCAAACTCCTATAAAACACGAGCTAATCAGGAATATGAGCATTCAACCTAATGTGCTGCACTAATCTATCGGCGTATGACATTAGTACAGTACAGCGAGAGCGATTCAAGTGCAGACTGCTCCGTATGCTTTCGAATCATTCTCAGTGTACTTTAATGTGATATGCCAAGCAATCTGCGCAACCCTGCAATAAGTTGTACGCGTCTATTTCTGAAGACTTTGATTAGCTTCTTCAGGTGTGTTTTATTAGTGTTGAGGCTAAGCTAGGCAGGAAAATGGATCTCACAGGCCAGAGTTGAGAACCACTGGTATAGACCAACAGTCAGTTAAACGGATAAGTCATCTGAATTCATTATAAATACTTTTTACATTTAAACACGCACACATATATACTTATACATACTTAAAAATTTTCAAATCACTTGCCCAAGCGGGCTAGTAGATAAAATCCTTAGCGTTGAGCCCTGCATGGTCACATTCATTTTAAGTGGCTTAAGGCACAGTATGGCTTTTTCAACAATACCAATAACAAATAACATAGGTTTAGCTTGATGACGATGTGAAATTATGTAAGTTGTTGTTTCACTTCCACTTCTGATGGAAATCAATCTGACGATACTCAGAAATCATGTTAACCACCTATACACAAGACGCAAGTGGCGTTACATCCTACTCGCGCCTGATGTAGACGCCGTTAGGTCTATGTTATCAGAGTGGCATGATCTACACGATTCTTTCAAAAGGTAGCCTTTATTCATCAGCGTTTTGCCATGTGCAGATCGATCAGCATATATCACAAGAGTGACTCGACAGTACTGCTTTCAAACAGTTCTTGCAACACTTTGATGTCATAAGCCAATTAGCTTATTAGCAATTAGCGCTGCATTAGGCCAAACTCACATGATGTCTAAAAGCGGAATTTCCATTAACAGGCGACCCTACGAACAGGGTTGTGATATTGGTTAAATGCGATTTTCTCTGTATTCAAACGTTGATGAAAACACTGTGACAAAATATATAACACTGTGATAGTGATGTTTAAATATTTTATTAAATAAAAAAAACATACTGAGCCTTTAACTTAAGGTTCAAGTCTCACCTGCACAACCAGATTGTTTCGTCCCTTACAGAATCTCTCCAGCATTCTCAGAAAGAGATGTGTGGACTCCACCAGATCTTTGAGAAATGACTGTGGCTGTGTCCGTTCATCAAACTTCCGTAAGAGAGTCAGAAAAATTTCTCTGAATTCCATCAGATAGAAGATATTGCCTACATATTACACAAGAAAACATGCTGAAAGAGACTGAACGATTACCATCCTACTTTTTCATAAAAGAAAACCAAAGAAAATGATGCTCAGAAAAACAAATGGCATCAATTTAAAGTCAGAGCTGTTTTTGAGCCCACACATTCATTTCAGTTCAATTCGATTCATATAGTACTTTTATAGCTCTACATACTCTTAATGACACTGACACTGTGCCGGATGTTGTTATCTTTTGAGCGGTCCATCTCATTTACTGTCATCAGCAGCTCCTGATATGCCTTAAGCGCAAAGTGCATCCTGTGAAACAAGTAGATAAATATCAACAGTGCTTTTTGCATCTAAACTTACACATAAACATTAGAGCTGTGAAAGGGAATCATTTTTACAATACGTGATTCATTGATTCATTCGTGTCAAAGATTACTGCATTGATGCATAAACTCAAATAATCAATAATTATAATTGTATTATGCAAACATTTTTTCCTATTTATTTTAAATAAAGTACTCATCTAAACTTATTTAAAAACATCACTTTTTACAGACTGTAAGACTCACTGATCACCACTTTATAATACACAAGTTTAAAAAAAAGTGTTTCAAATGTTTGTAATTTGAAGGACAAGTTCCATTGCCTCTGAACATGCCATATGAAATGTGTAAGGTAAAAGTGTAATAATTGTCTTGGTTATTTTAATACACTGTTGTGTTTTAAACCGTTTGGTATTTTTCATGTCGTTAAAACGTGTATCTGTTGGCTTTGTAGTTTATAACATCAAGCCGTTAAATTTATTGGCCATTTTGCCATTTTAGTCAACATTGTCATAAATGTAATGAACTGAAATTCCAAACTTTTAAGGCTTTACCGTATTTTGTAACTTACAAAACTTACACTGTCGAATCACAGTTCAGTTCTTCACTGAAATCAAAATGAATGTTAGTAAAAATAATAGTATGTGGTTTTATAGATACTAATCCATCTTAAGTATATATTAAGTCTTTTCCACAGACTCTCTGGATGCGAGTGTGTTGGACTTCATGCGGGGCTGCGCCAAACCAATAGTAGCCTATAACATAAAAGTACCGCAAGAGCGTTCCGAAACCATACAGAGCAGTCTGCTCTCGCAATACTTTGATAATGTCATACACCGATCCGTCTGTGCAGCACCATATAAAATCCAGCACAACTTATTAGGTTACGTTTATTTTTTATATAGCACATTTCTAATGCCACTAGGACAGCCCAAAGTGCTGTACAATACATTAATAACCATAAGACAAAGAAAAGAACACATTACAAAATTCACCACACAGCCTAAAATAGAATAAAATAAAAACAAATACAGTATTACATCCCTCATCATCAGACTCAGACGTCAACGTACTTCACCAACACCCTCTAATCAGGCTCAAACGCCAGTCTAAGAAATGTTTAGTCACAGCAGCTTTAAAAGCAGGTAGAGAGGGGAAAGATCGAATAGCTGGCGAAAGGTTATTCCATAACAGTGGCCCAATCACCTTTCGCTAAAGTCAGGACAACGGAACCTGGAGCAGTGATTTATCAGCAGATCGTAGGTTTCTTACTAGTTTATATAGAGTGACTAGATCAAACAGATACGCTGGGGCCCTAAATTACTAGTGCCTTAAAATCAATCCTAAAAATCACCGGTAACCATTGTAAGTTTGCTAATATTGGGGTTATTCTATCCCTTCTTCTCGTTTTAGGTCAATAATCTGGAAGCTGCGTTTTGAACAAGCTGTAATCTTTGCACTACTGACTGAGACAGTCCTAAATACAAGATGTTGCAATAGTCCAGCCTGGTTGATACCAATGCATGAATGATCGTCTCCAAATTACTAGGGGACAGCATTGGTTCTATCTTGGCTATTAACCGAATAAAGTAGAATCTGGTTTTCACCACAGAATTGAATGGTTTAACAAGGTTCAGCCCTGAATCGAAAAATACACCCAAGATTTTTTTGCATGTGGATGGATATTTCTAGAAAGAAAACTCAAATGGTTAGAAATAAGTGGCGAGGAACTCAGAGGACCAAAAACAACCACTTCAGTTTTAGAGTCATTTAAATGAAGAAAGTTCTTAGCCATCCATGTTTTTACTTCCGTCAGGCACTCAACAATTGTGACACAGGACTTGTCAACTGGGTGTAATGAGCATATAATTGCGTGCCGTCGGCATAGCAGTGGTATGCAATCCCAAAATTCCTAAAAATAGACCCCAAAGGTAACATGTATAAAGAAAACAGAATTGGACTTAGAATGGACCCTTGAGGGAGCCCCAAAAGAAACGGAGCTGAAGGAGAGGAATGGTTACCAATTGTAACTGAAATCGACCTATTGGACAAATAGGAAGAAACCGACGCAGAACAGTACCATTAATCCCCACTTCCTGCTGAGACGATCTAATAGAATGCTATGATGGATTGTATGGAAAGCAGTTGTTAAATCCGAGTCCAAACTCAACAGAAGATCGTTGGTCACTTTAAGGAGGGCCATTTCAGTGCTATGACCAGCCCTAAACCCTGACTGAAAATAGTTGAGGACAGTATGATCTGATAAAAATGCAGACAACTGGAGAGATACAACCTTTTCCAATACTTTCGATAAAAAGGGCAGTGATGCAATAGGATGAAAATTCCCAACATCAGTCGGATCGAGGTTCGGCTTCTTCAGTGGAGGTCTAATCACCGAATGCTTAAAGCAGGATGCAAACACACCAGTACTCAGCGAACTATTAATAATTGATAAGATAGCTGGACCTATAGCCCCTAATACTTCTCTAAGGAGACGAGTCGGCATAGGATCTGCTGGAGAAGACGACGGCTTTAGAGTAAAGATTCTTAAGATCGATTTGATAAAAATTTGTTAGCTGGGAGTTATTAGCCACCAAATTGGTTCAGAGGCATCATAATTATACTTTTATATAAAGTCTCGATCTTACTCCTAAAGAAGTCCAAGAGCTTAGTGCACAACTCAATATTAGCATCGGGAAATTATGATCTCTTAGGATTAACTACTCGATCAAAGGTATTAAATAGCACTTTTGGGTTATGTGAGTTTTTGGCAATTAGATCTGCAAAATATTTCATTTTAGCTGCATTAGCAATACTTTGATAGGCAGACAAGCAGTTCTTGTACACCTCCAAAGAGACATGCAATGAATTTAATTTCCATTTGCATTCTGCTTTACGGCACTCCTGTCTAAATGCGAAAGTAAGGTGATTTAACCATGGATGTGGTGTCAGACCTTATGATCGTTCTGTGTGCACGACCGGTTGAACAATAATGCCCCCCACCCCCTCCATGAAAAAAACTGATTGGATTTGCGCAATTTACGCGGGTCTTCCCACGAGGTCAGAAAATACAGAAATCCGTATTTATATGGAAAAATCACATCCCTGTATACTACAGTATGTGGACAAATATATCAATATTGTATAGTAAAAGAATGGAAAACATAGTTTTACATACAACCCTGATAACAATGGTTTAAAACAAAAACAAAAAAAATCGCTGCCGGTAAAATAATGTGATGTTTACTCTTTATTGTTTTTTCCATATTGTTGGAGTATCTTTTTAAGTCATAATTCTCTTATGAATTTCTTTATGTATTATAATTCGTTAGTTCTATTATCTCGTGTTTTGTTTTGTGCATTTTATTTGTTATGTACAGCACTTTGGTCAACCAGTGGTTGTTTTGAAATGTGCTATAGAAATAAAATAAACAAACAAACAAACAAAAACCATGGTTTATTTAAAAAATATTTGCCCCATTACTAGCCGATATGTCGAAAAACGACTTTTTTTTTTTTACAAATGTCAATGCTTTTTGTAGGGTCTGGTTAGACCAGAGTGTAAGAAGGGGAGGATTTATAGAGCATGTGTTTTATGGTTCTAATTTACATTTTTAAATGACTTTTCTGTATGCTTTTTTTATTTAATGTCTGTGTTTCTGACCTTTTCTTTCACAGAAAGATCTGCAGTATATGAATACGACACAAGAAGAATTTGCGAAACAGAAATGTTTTTAACATATATATGACGTTTTGCCATTTCTGTTTAATCCTTGATTGTTTGCTTGCTCAAGGTTTTAAGAAAAGCACGACACGTGATACATATTAATGTGTTGACTGACCTGCGAGACCAAGATGTGGCACTTTTGCGATCTGTGAGCATCATCTCATAGTAGTTAGTGATGTTCCTCTCAATGAAATGAAAGGTGCGAATGGACATGGTCTCAGATACAAGGTCTGGTCTGAAGTTCTGACCACGGTTAAAGGCCATGAAGAAGGTTAATGCCCACAGGTAATACGTCTCATCATGCTGCTGGGCCCGTTCACGAATGAGATCCTCCTGCTCAGACAAGAAAGCCCATGGGTGACACAATCGAACAGAAATGTGCTCCTTAAAAAAATATCACCATTCATAGCACTGAATAAACTTAAAGCTTACATTTCTGAAGAATATTTTAAAGAATTTTTAAGCCAGAGATTGGAGACTCAAATTTTGGTGCATTCTGTCACATTCAGCAACACATATCACTTTAAGTGCAATTTATGGTTCTGCGTTGGACCTCTTCAAAAACGAAACAACGTGTCAATTCGACTGAAATTGGTGGGTTGTGATTGGTCTGCGTGAAACCCTCCCTCAGGTAAAAAAAAAAACATAAATCGCAAGAGTGCACATCGTCAGAATGCCATGGAAGCCAGGACAAACCCTGATGATGCTATCAAATTCAAGAGATAACTCATTTTTTATTCTGGTTACTATTTACAGACCACTGTGTAATCACACCATTACAAATTTAGATTTAGTTTCAGTCTTTAGACAAAAACGCAATTAAATGTTATTCATATTTTGGTCATTGGCATTGTTTTAGTCTAGTTTTAATAGACTAAATATTAAAAAGATTTTAGCCAACTAAACCTGCATTACATTTAGGGCCAGATTTACTAAACAGCAAAATAATGTGAGCAAAAATGTGGGGGGAAAAAACGCAGATGGGTGTGGAAATTTTGGCAGGTGATTTACTAACAATATCTCATTTATTAAGAGCAGCGCAGATTAGTGCAGGGTTTAAGACAAATTTTTTTGGTGCGTTAAAGGGGTCATCATATAAAATGATTGTTTTGCTAATGACAAGGCAGTCATGGCCCAGGCCCAGTGGTTAGAGAGTTGGACTCATGACCAGAAGGTCGCCGGTTCAATTCTCAGGGCTGGCGGGTAATGGCAAGTGCCCTTGAGCAAGGCACATTAACCCCACTTGCTTACTTAGAAACAAATGTATAATGCAATGTAAGTCGCTTTGGATAAAAGCGTTTGCCAAATGCATAAATATAATGTAAATGTAATGACTGGTGAGATAAAGTGCTTTTAAACTATCCGCAGTTAGTTACATTTTGAACGTCTCATCACTCGTCCTCAGGCTACAAAAATCCGCCACAGCAAACAGCCCTAGTATTGCAACAACTCATGTTGTTGTATGTTTATAACTTACTTGTCAATGGCAAGCACTAACATTTTTGCAAATTATGCTATTCAACAATAATTTTACTGTGCAGGCAATACAAATCATTACCCTTTAAAGTGTAAACACCACAACAACCACATTTATCAACATACCTGCAAACTCGGACAAGGCAAAAAAGGTAACAGACATACGGGGGGGTTCGGTGGGGAATGTTTGTTTTTAGGTGGAATGAGTGGTGTTGGTTGGGTGGATTTTGGTCAAATTTAAGGTTTTCATAAAAAATAAGTGCATTGCCCTCGTCTCGCAATCCCAAAGCTCCAAGTCGTAATTAAACATCTAAAATGATCCTTATTTGTTTATGTTTTCTGAGAGGTGCACCTACCAAGTCTTTCCTAATAGCCTACATGCGCGTCCATCGGAAGCAAAGCGATTGCGCGTCTGACGTTTTGGTTTTGGTTTTACAGTAAAACAAGCAGGATTGAGAGAAAAACTGTTTGCGGGCTAATGTTTAGAGACTTATAGATAACGTGTAAGACTTAACTGATGCGACATATAAGAGCTAAAAGAGTTATTAAAAGCTTTCATAAAAAGAATGTTCAAAAAGCAGATACAAGCAATACAAAAGTAATCGGCACGGCTCCTGATGACATATTAATGTTATGAAGCGAATTGATCAGTCTCTAAATAAAACAAACGTTATTTCCCTTGTAACTTTTAACAATGACAGACAATAAAATCAGAGAAATACAAATGCAGTTGAAATTAGCCTTAATTTTATTAAAAGTATTCTGACTGATTCTGAACTTGCATTTTAATAGCTGTCAGCAAGCTTAATAGTGTTACCTGCTAAAAGCTTGGCAACAGGTTGGAAAAGGTATGATTAACGTTAGGAAACAAAATTATCACGACACAATTGGCAAATTAACGTTACTGTTGCAACTAAAGATAAGTATTTAAAAGCATTAAATCTTCAACAACAAACTTCCCTCAGAATTGATGTTGTACAGCAAAAAGTTGTCTTGGTCCATGGAAAAGACGATGCTGTTACGTTATTTCTGGTTGGGCCAATGACCAAAAGATGGCACTGTTAGGTGTTATCTTGGTTCTGGTTGGCCAACCGAATCCAGGCGCTGGTGCAAAAACGCGTCAGATGCTCGAGAGTAGACCCCCATGGAAAAAAAAACTCTTCGGATTTACATGATTCATATAAATGACCCATTTTTTTTTGCAGGTATGTATCGAACATATTTCCCTTGACTATCTACAGCAATCCATTGTTTCTTGCTCATGCCAGAATATCAGCCTTTGTTATACATAACCTTTACTCACCTTTACCAAGTACATGAGTCGATTGTAGCAGTTCTCCAGAAAGTCCATGCAGAACTGGCGCAGGAAGAGACGTACGTTTAATGCAGAGCGCCGCTGCCTCTCTAAGTCTTGAGCAACCTGTTTTCGTTTGGGCACACGTCTCACGCCCTTACCCACATCATGAGAATAGTTCTTAAACTTAAGAAAAAATCATTATTAGTAATACAGAGGTATTTCCTAAAACTGCTTAAATTAGCTCAATGCTAAAATAGCATGATTAATGTTTTGAAAAATGAAGCTTACATTATGAAGTCCTTGATGAAAAATCACATCTTTCTCACCAATGGATTTCAGTCCTTCAATGACATATGAGCCACGGAAACAAGAGTGTCTTTATCAGAAAGAGAAGAGAAATGTTTGTTGTCTTTGAAAGGTTTATTTAACAAAAAAGAAAGGGATGTGCAAAACCACATGTTAAAATGATAAATAAAATGCCATTTTATGTCTTTCTATAATAAAGAATAAATGGTTAACAAGCATTAATTGATCAAAACATTCTGCAGGTCACCAGCCTATTTTCAAACCTGAATTCTGTACTAAGCATTGAATTGTAGTTATGGTTCTTTAAATACAGCTCAGCTCAAAATTATTCAAATGACAACTTGTATTCAATGCATTCTTTTCAAATCAATACGTCGCATATTTAAAGACCCACTGAATCCCCTTGGAAAGCGCAGCATTATTTGATGTGTTGACGTAATATCAACTGAAAAATGCTATTTTTTTAAATAACCAATAATGTTTCTTTTAACGCCTGTGTTTAACTGCGTGATAGCCACAGTTAGACGTCTAATAGGAGAGATTAGGATTCCAGTGATGTTTTATTTCAAGCTGGTGATTTACGTTAGTGCGTGACACTGGCTTGTCTTCTTTACTCATCAAGACTGTGATGTCTGATCTCTAGAGCTTTAGCATACAACATACTGTTATTAAAAAATTATTAATTATTATCTAGTAGTTTTAAAAATTGTTTTGAGGTGAGATATTGTCTAGTAAATGGCACAGCATTATTAGGTGATGTTTAAGGAAAATGTCAATTATTTTACTATTTGTGTCATGTGTTTTATGTTCTTCTGCATTTCCGACATATTGGATTTAATTTGTGCATTGTGACTTGATTCTGGCTTATTTTGTTTTTCATTTTTATTTATTATAAAAGTATATTCTGTTCTAAACTAATTCTGTAAATTCATGTTTGAATGTTTTTCGGTGCATCAATGTTGCACTGTACTTTGCGCTGTACCTTCCTGGAGGGTATTCCAGAAAGCTGGTTATGTGGTTATATTACATAAGCTCATTTTACAATATAAAAATATAAAAAGAATGGATTAGTAAATGTTGACATTAGTCAAGATTATTTTGATAATGTTATGTTCATTAGTAGATCATATTTATGAATGTAGTGTTAAAAATTAAACTAGTGATCTTCTCAAAAAATTACTCGCAACTCAGATAGACTTATGAATTTATTTTTATACATTTTAACATCATTATTATTGAAATGAACAGAAAATATAATAAACGGAACTAGACTTGATGTGTGGTAAATATTGATGAAAAAGGTATGTAAAATAAAATGTCAAATGTAAATTTTATTTAGAATATAAACCACCATTTGCCTTTATCACAACATTTTCAACTGCTCTAAGTAATCTGTGATAAGTGTTCATGTACTTCGTGAGATGAGATGCTTTATTTTAGTGCAGTGACAATTACCAGAATTGAGGAGAGAGGGACCACCTCTGTCTGAGTACGGTTTGCTTTTTTGGGGCCTTTTAGGGGGGTCTGAGATCACTTGGATTGTTCACATATACAAGTTGAACTGCTCCGAAAGTATTTAGAGGGTTTAAACGAACTAAGTGTGAAAACACCCTAAGGCAGGGGTCGGCAGCCTTTGTGACCAAAAGAGCCATTTTGGCCCCACTCCCACCAAAATAAAATTGCCTGGAGCTGCAAAACATATGTAACCTTTAAATTAATAACATAACATTATTAATTAGTTACCCAGTTGCACTATAGTGTAAAGTCGATTGTATGTTAGCAACTTTTTGTCCCTGGCAAAAAGTGGGAGTGTTGCCTGGCAACGAGAGTGGCATCACAATAAAGAACCCAGAGTATGATGAAAACAGCCACAAGAGACCGCCTACTCTCCGCATACGGATAATGCGTAAACATTATGAGAAGCACGCTAGACAGACTAAGGGTTTAAAGACGAAAAACGTATCAAGCACAATGTTTTCTGACCATTTCAAATTTCTAACACAGACTCACAGTGTTCGGCGCGGTTTTGCAGCAGTCGGAGCAGAAATAAAAACTGCTGCTCTCTGTGTGTTTTTCTGCCGTCTCTAGTCACGTTTATTTGTACACTGCATGCGCTTATTTAGTCAATTCAATCGAAACATCTGAAAAAGCAAGCAGGTGTAATGTGTTTCTTTCGTCCTCTTGTGATCCGATCGACCAAAACACGTCTTAAAAACAGATATAAACAGGGCGTTATGAAGGCTGCAGGGAGCCACAATGGGGAGCAGAAGAGCCACGGGTTGCCGACCCCTGCCCTAAGGGTAAGTTAGCTGATAACCTCAACTTTCAATTCCAAAAACTAAGCTAACTTTCTGGGTATGTAAGTAACCATAGCAACTTACTCTCTGAAGATAACCTGCAGGTTATGTTCCAGGGTTCGTTCCTTTTAAGGACGTTACTAAACTTCAGAGGTTGTTTGCGCATGTGCGCGATTTTGATGAGCGTCAAGTGGATGTGAAAGCACCGTTACCGAATAATTTTAAAGTATCATGATGATTACATTTCCAATCTCACCCATTTCAGCATTCATAACTTTTTATGCTAAATTGTAACCCTTTAAAATGAAATAATCTTTAAATAAAATAATGTTTCTTAATAAATGTAGGTTTATATCGAATACTGTACATGCTTTTAATTAGGTTAATTATTTAAACATCTCCAATTGTCACTGGATCCATAGATAATGCATACACCTTACAATTTCAGTAAGAATTGTAACTTCAGAACAATTTCTTAAGCAATGGGTTAGGGTTAATTCATTGTACACATTTTTCAAAATTCCCAAAAACCTTTGACATTCATACTCCACAACCTGTAAAACACTATATATTTTCCGCACATTTTGCTAATTTGCAAATGCTAACACTGCTTTCAAAATTATTAAAAACATATTCAAACAGAATGATGACACATTTCATGCATTTCTGGAATTATTGCAATTATTTTAAATATATGTTACGCATTTATTATTTTAGAATATTATAGCAGAAAATAAAGTCAAATGATTTTTTGGTGGAGGTGAAAGGTTTATGAGCACCATTCACATGACTTTACTGAAGGCAATAAATGTGGAGTGTGGAGACATTTCTGGGGTTAGATGAGATATTCACACTGCACTTTTTTAACATGCTTTGCCAGAGAAGACATTAGATGTGATGGTGATGAGAACTTGTGGCCAAATGCAAGAGAGAGGGACGACTAGAACCTGCACAGTAATTTACAATGAATGAACAACTACACATGTTGTTGATGTTTTGAATTTTTTCTCTTATATTTGTAAAGTAATTATCATTTCAGCCCTGGAATTTCAGGATTTCCCCCCATATTTTTCTCCTTTTTACTGTTATTTTTAGTACTATATTGAAAATAACAAAATTGTCCATAAAATTAATAATTTATGTAATGTTAGTGTTTTTTAGGTCAGTGTGTTATGAATGAAATGTATGCTTTCTGATTGAAAATTGTTGGAATGAGCTTGTTTTAAGACATAAATGAAGTGTTTTGTTGCTCCGAGTGAGTTTTGGAGGCGAGATGAACTGTTTTTCATCTCCTAATGCAGACTGTGTGAAAAGTTGTGAAAATGTTGCTTGTTAGCAGTTGAAAAAAACTAATTTCCCATTATCACTTTAATTCAGGAACACAATAAAATACATCAAAAGACTCATACAAGTATACTGTATACTATCTGTATTTCTTAAAAATGTCTTTTTGAGAAAAGCAATGGAAAGCCATGGACTTTAGCCAACAAAGTAAAAAAAAGAAAATGTATATGTATTTAAAAGGGATATATTACATGACATATTGGACATAAAACTGTGGACTAGGGCTGTGACGGTGGCAGTTCAAATGTGTCTTAGAAAATTCAAGTCAGTATATTGTTTTCTGTGATTGAGTGAGCAAGATGTTTTTCACATGAGGTAGATGGCGAAGGCTTTGAAGCAAAAACTCTAGGCTACAAGATCCAGTTCTCAAAAGTCTTGTGAACCAATATTCTGTATGTAGTTTATGATTTTATTTCAGTGACTTGAACATTTTAGTTTTTCGCTAAGTAATCACACATAAATATTGTTTTCTCAAATACACAATCATGTATAAACATGCTGCTCACATATTATTGTAGCCCAGTTTGTGCTGATTACAGTGTTATCAGACTTTAACCATTAATATGTCTAAAAGCAATTGAAAAAAGCACAAATATCAGGGCATGTCAAAACTTGGCCAGGGCCCCAAAACACCCTTAGACCCCAGAGGGTTAAAGAAGAGGAAATGGGGCTGGGGAAGTGCCACTGTTTCCAACAGAAATGCTGTATAATTTGTGATCAAATGTAAAATAAAAGATCAGATGAATGATTTCTGAAAACGTTTTAGAAAACTGAGTCAGGTCCAGTATCAAAACAAAAATTGACAAAGGGAAGAGAGCAAGCGGGCATTAGAAAGACTGTAGGAATGTGATGTCTTATTTATCACATAAAAGTAAAGCGTCTACGGATTTTAAGTAAAAAAAGAAGGATAGCAGGAGCTTTTTTCAGCAGAGATGCGTTAGTTAGGACCCACAGTATGGCGAAGGCTTTTAGCCGCAATACGCTAACGTTACCCGCGATACTATGAATATTTTCCAGCAGAGACGTTGGAAAAAAAACATTGTCTAAAAATCACCCAGAGGAGGTTGCTTTGATTCAGATCAGTATGTGAGTAACATTGCTTTTGCTGTTTGTCAGAACCTAGATATGATTGTTGTTGTAATGGAGCCGTTTTGAATGTCATTGTTTATCTGGAACCAGTGTGCTGCTTTTATATGCTCATGCCGTCTTGGCTTGTTCTATTCATTTGCATTATTATTTGCGTGGATAAAGCTGAGCGTTGCACAGCACGTTGAAGGGCGGAGCTATGCAGGAAGGGCCGTGTTCCTTTTGCATAGTTTGTTGTCGATTTCAAATAACAACAACAGCTTTCAGAAATCAGCCACCCCACCTTTAAAAGGACTGTTTGTTGAAATCCCTGTTCCTCCCTTGGTAGAGGTTAAGTCTACTTCACAACGTTTCTAGATTATGTTTATTCACCTGTTGCCTCTCTGCAGATTGCGGCAGCGTTTTGCTACCAGCTCTTTCCTTCTCAGCAGTTCCAGTTCATCCAAGTCTTTCAGTTTCTCCTCTGCTGAACGTATCTGTCCAGCATTCACCAGCATCTCAGGAATCTGACAACAACATGCAGAAAAACACAAACCCTTCATTTTCACATATTCACATCTAAAAACTAGGAAAGTTCTTAAAAACTTGTTTAACATAACTGATATTGAGAACTTGTCAGGTGTCACTTCCTGTTGCTACTGTGGCTCTTGCACGTAGTGTTTGTTTGTGGCTCACCTGCATACAAGTTTTCTAATCTTGTATATTCACTAATTAATATTTATATACTGAGTTGTACTCTTTTTTTTTCACTGTGCTCCACATTTTCTTGCGACTGTCTACGTTTAATACTTTAAACCTTGAACCGGCGTCGGTCCAGCATGGCAGTCGGGTGCTCTGACGCGGAAGTTAAAGACCGCAGCCTCTAGCGTCTGCCGCCATAGCACCTCTAGAGGTCGGGAAGCGAGGTATACCTGCACAGCTCTCTCTCTCTCTCTCTCTCTCTCTCTCTCTCTCTCTCTCTCTCTGCCCTCCGTTACACTGGCTTTTCTTTCAAAGTGCAGTGCTTATGTTGGAAACACTTTAAAAATGAGAAAATTGGCATGGTCACCAGTGGCGATCTCCACAAAAATATCACTCGCAAATTAATATTTTTGGTCGACCGTTTTAGTAGCAGTCTGGAGCCCTGTTTATTTTAAACCATCAGTCCTGGCCTGACACTACTCCCAGTTCAGTCAGATGCTTGATGATGATGGGCAATCCACCTGCTGTTAACTACAGCCACAACCTACAGTCCTTCAGAACCAGGAATAATACTAGACAGTTTTTTTCTATCCCCACAAGTTATCTTGTCACTTATCAGCTACTTATTTCAGAAGAATCTTACAGTTTACAGTAACAATTATCTCTGTATTTGCAGAGAAGAACTGGCTCTCTCGGTTGTGTCGGGTGTCTCCTAAGGTTTTATCTTCACTTTTAAAATTGGATTATGATGTAAAGTGAATGCTCTCCACACATAATATACATTAGTCAAATAATTTTGCTTCAAAAGCCACTAAATAGCACACTCTGCCTAGTCTGAGATATCTGGTATTGCTGGAAGTAAATGTAGGAGCCTGATGTAAAATGCTCATTTAAAGGGAAAAAAAGTCTGACAAATTTAGAAGGTTTTGCATCTGAACTCTTCATATAATACATTTAAAGTGGAGTTTTGGTTCTTTTCCCAATCCATAAATATAAACAACCTGCACGCATGTTAACATACTTTACCATATAAATTCTATATATTATTTTTTAATATGTGTGTAAAGCTACTTTGCAACAATGAAAATTGTGAAAAGTGCAACATTAATAAAATTGAATTGAATATCACTTTACAACAAACTTACTTAGTAAGTTATAATAGTAAGTAATAATTAGTTATTACAAGATTCTCTGGAATATCAGATTCTTTTTGGCCAGCTGTGACATTTCAAGACAAGTTATTCCTAGATAATAAACAAAACTAATAAAACAGGGTTATCCAGGTATGATTTAACGTGACCTTAAAATAATTTACTTACAATGTAAGTTTTCAACATTACTTGAGTTTAATATTAAAGGTCTCCTTACCTGGGGGTTTTCCGCAATGTAAAAATAATCACTGGTATCCCCATAATGTGTCTGTAAATTTCAGCTCAAAATACACCACAGATCTTTTATTATACTGTGCCCTAAATGTCTATTTTTGCCTGTCAGGGAAAACATGCAGTTTTGGTGCGTGTCTCTTTAAATGCAAATGAGCTGCTGGTCTCCACCCCCTTTCCAACAGAGAGCCTGAGCTATAGTAATAACAAAACTGAAAAGAATGATTACATGAAGCGAATGAGAAACACTGCCAAATGCTCTCTATGAGTCAGTGCACAAACACATTATGTTTACGTGCACGTGGCTTTTAAAATCGACAGTACACAGAACAAACGCATCATATCTATATTGAATGCATGATCTATATGAGTCAACACACAATTTGCGTTATGTTTTTATAACATGCACATGGTTTTTATAATCGACCAAACAAGACAAAAGCGTCATATCTATATTGAATGCATGATCTATAGGAGTTACGCACAAACATGTTATGTTTACGTGCATACGTTTTTTATAATCGACAGTACACTGAACAAACGCGTCATATCTATAAACACTGAAAACATGACCCATTATACATGCATCCCGATGTAAATTGACTTCACCAGATGTCAATCCGTTAAAAAATAAAACTAATCCATAGCGTCTTCAGCGGCTCAATGTAAGTATTTCAGTGTGAAAACAATGGCGGACAGTGTACAGATCAATGAGGGCGGAGACAGCAGCAGTCCATCAGCAGTCGAGGGCGGAGCTTAATGTAATGTCTGATTATTCAGAGAATGCCGACAGCTTGATCAAGAAGACTGATGAGTTTTGTTTTGTTTTTAAATGAATGGGTGGATTTTTTACATTCTAGGGTGGTTCTGTACACACACTCCTGACACCCAGTTATTTTTAAACAACATGTAAAAGTGCATTTTTTGGGATAGGCGGTCTTTAAATATATAATTTATTGACATGAGATTGTATTGCAAATGTTAAACCAAACTGCACGTCTTGCTTGAACATTAGGTCTTGCCTTAAGTTTGTGGATATGTTTATGGAATTACACAATAATTAACAAGATTGGAGTATTTATTAATGATCTGAATGTATGTTGCAGAAATTTACAGAAATCAGGGTAATGGTGTCACCTGATCTTTGAACATGAGTGAGATGATCTCCAGTATGTGAAAGCTCCACTTCTGTTCACTTTCAGCACAGGCCAGAAACTTGAGCAGATCATCCAGTCCACTCATGTGAAGTGCCCACAAGAGTTTATCATGAACACTGGCATCATCATCCACATTCTGCAAAAAACATCAGACAAAGCATCCAACTTAACATTCCAACTTAACTTGCATAATAGTTGCAGTTGCCATTTCCAAAGACCTTTATGAAGAGGTGACAAATTATTTTTGAACATATTTAAAGTACCCCTGTGGTGAAAATGAAGTTTTAATGTGCCTGTGAAAACCCAGCTAAAATAATTTTTTTGTGAATTTTTTCTACATAAAAACATCCTAAAAAGAATAAAGATCACTCTGTGAAAATATCATCTTGATATCTTTAATATTTAATCAAAGATTTGTTACATTTTCATTACAGAAAATCTTATTTTTGAGAAATTCCAATGTATAGACATTAGGAATGCAACAATACAGTAAACCCACGGTTCAATGCGTACCTCGGTTTTTATCACGGTTTTCGGTTCGGTTCGGACAACTTGGCAAAATAAAGTTGTTGTTTTTTTCCTCAATATTCTATGCTAAGGTGACAGGAACATGAAAATGTTAAAAATAAAAAAGGTTTTGTTTGCGATTTTACTTGTAAGCAAAGAAGACAGTGTTATAGTGTCAATAACAAGTTTAATAACTTTTTCAAATATTAAATAAATGGAAAGTACAGCTTATTGATAATTTGTCAGTGTTTAATTAAATATCATAAAACATATTTTATTCCATACTAGAATTTAATAAGTGAACATATAGTGAAGATTAAGCTAAACTTTACTTGCTGTACAATAGTGTATTCAACATACATAGTCAAATACATATGTAACATAATATTCATGGCTTGATATTTAAATGGTCAGTTTTACTGACACATCAGTTCATTATAAATAATCTCCTGTCAGTTTCAGACAAACAATAGTGCTAATTCATGCTTTTTCCAGATAGCAAGCAGCAGGATAATTCTATACCTCAATAGACATTTACAAGCAGCACTCTGTGGCAAGATACGACTATGGATTCACGATTTTTTTAATAGGTAATTTAATAGGTAATTTCCAACTATAACTATAAATTATATTACCCACCTAATTTAAAGGAATAGTTTTTAAGTATTTTTTAACATTGAAGTAGCCTAAACCGTCAGTAATAAAAAGTACACAAACAGCAGTGGATCGCAGGAGGACTGTACAACTATGACAGCGCACCGTGCAGCAAAATATTTGCATATAAGATTGTTTGACTGCAAAATTACAACATTAAACAGAACGATACATTTCACAAGTTAAAAATGTTATTTTAATTTAAAAAGTTGTTGCTGTTCTAAATGATTAAACTTGACTTTGTTTTTGTTTATGTTGTTTTCGTGTATGATTTTCATTTTTTTTCCTTGAGCCTGTTTCTATTTTAACTGGCATGTAAATAAAAATCATCTTGACACTGTATGTGGAGCACTGTGATATTGAACATATCTGTATGTTAAAGTCAGTGAACTCACCTTTTCCTCGTAGGGGTCTGCGGGGATGTGCAGCACATTTCTTACCAGCAGCAATATTCTCTCTATTAGTAAATTATGCTCTTCAGCTCTTTCCTCCCAGCCCTCAGAGGAAAAACAAGACAAACAGGAGGAACGTAACAAAGAACAAACTCTCAAACAAACAGACTTAAAAAGTAGATTTGATCCTCACCAGTTGGAGAAGGCTGTAAAGAGTCTCACTCAACACAGTGAAAACCTTCTCATCTGCAAACGCCTGCAAGCAAAGCAAATTATTTTTATAATCAATAACTATTAACACCTCTAACATACAGAGGCCCACGGGAAGGGAGTTTTTTAGCATTACATTAAAATTCAAGCAACTATCAAAACTATACATCATTTAAAAGCTAAAACACTCAACATTCATGTTTTGGAATGGAATTATTTCTGACACAGACATTGACTGCTACACCTCTTCAGTATTGGATTACATCAATACCACCATAGACAGTGTCACAACTCAGAAGCAGATCACCACATACCCAAATCAGAAGCCATGGATGAACAAGGAGGTGCGCCTCCTGTTGAAGGCACGCAATACTGCCCTCAGATCAGGTGATGCACAAGCCTACAGCACATCCAGAGCTAACCTGAAGAGGGGCATCAAAGAGTCTAAGCACTGCTACAAGCTATAGGTAGAGGGGCACTTTTCCAACTCAGACCCTCGACGCATGTGGCAGGGCATCCAGGCCATCAGTGATTACAAACCCACCCACTCCACCCCCGCAGCCACTGATGTCCTCTTCCTGAACGAGCTTAATGACTTTTATGCTCGCTTTGAGAGAGACAATAGAGAAACTGCCACCAAGCTCAAACCCTCAGCTGACCACCCACCAATCACACTCTCCTCCATAGACGTCTGCAATGCACTGAGCCGGATCACAAATCACGGATCACAAGCCGTGCGCACAAAGCCGCTGGACCAGACAACATCCCTGGACGCGTACTCAGGGCATGTGCTGAGCAGCTTGCTGGGGTTTTCACTGACATCTTCAACCTGTCTCTTGCCCAAGCAGCTGTGCCAACATGCTTTAAATGCACCTCCATTGTGCCAGTGCCAAAAGCACTCCAGCCATGGAGGACATTCAAAGGAAACGCTGTCTGCGTCGAGCTCGCAGCATTCTTAAGGACTCCTCTCACCCGGCCCACAGACTGTTTTCTCTCCTGCCCTCCGGACCAGGACCAGCAGACTGAAGAACAGCTTTTTATCCCAGAGCTGTCTCTTTATTGAACTCTACCCCTCGCTGATCCCACTGCCCTTCATATACTGCTACACTCTTCTCTCCCCCCTCATTGCACACCTGACTTCACTTTGTTATTTGCACTAATGGACTGTCTATACATAACATTTATGTTCATTTGCACTACCAGACTGCTCATTTGCACTGCCAACTGTTCATTACAGTACCGACTGTTTACTATGCATCTTGCACTCCTACACTTTAACTGAAATATGCAATAACTTCTTCCACTGCACTGTTACTTAGATAGCTTCTGTCCATAATTTATTTGCACGACTCTATATTCATCGCACTGCTGCTCACCATAGCCTAATTTATTGTATACATCCACCTGTAAATCTCTGTTTATAGTAATAGCCATCTGTATATTATGATCATAGTACATATCCATCTGTAAATCTCTGTTTATAGTAATAGCCATCTGTATATTATGTTCATAGTACATATCCACCTGTAAATCTCTGTTTATAGTAATAGCCATCTGTATATTATGATCATAGTACATATCCGTCTGTAAATCTCTGTTTATAGTAATAGACATCTGTATATTATGTTCATAGTACATATTAGGGATGTTCCGATACCCTTTTTCCCTTTCCGATACCGATTCCGATACCTGGGCTCCGGGTATCGGGCGATACCGAGTACCGATCCGATACCTGGGTGTGTATCTGTATATACTGCTAGCCCTGTATGAAGTGATAAAATTATTTTATAGTGTGCTTCAGACTTATCCCCTAATAAAACATAAACAAATACATACAGTGAACAGTCATAATAAAATATTTATTATTATCTGACAGTATGATTGTTTATTAATATCTTTTTCTTTAGTGAAAAACTAAACCACCCTTCGAAATTGCAGAATGGCATATTAGATATGTTGCCGTTTTACTGGCTGGTTCACCAAGTTTAAAATATTTCCAAACAGCGAACATATTGCTAGTAGCGGGTTCTCGTTTCTTCTTCGCTGCTCTGATCAGTGACAGCGCAGAATTATTTTCTGATAGCTTGGTCTATATTTAAGAAAATGGTATCGGATCGGTTCATGGATTTAAGTACTTGCCGATACCGATGCCAAAATTAGTTGTAGTATTGGCAGTATTTCCGATACTGGTATCGGTATCGGAACAACCCTAGTACATATCCATCTGTAAATCTCTGCTTATAGTAATAGACGTCTGTATATTATGATCATAGTACACATCCATCTGTAAATCTCTGATTATAGTAATAGACGTCTGTATATTATGTTAATAGTACATATCCATCTGTAAATCTCTGTTTATAGTAATAGACGTCTGTATATTATGTTTATAGTACATATCCATCTGCAAATCTCTGTTTATAGTAATAGCCGTCTGTATATTATGGTCATAGTACACATCCATCTGTAAATCTCTGTTTATAGTAATAGACGTCTGTATATTATGTTAATAGTACATACCCATCTGTAAATCTCTGTTTATAGTAATAGACGTCTGTATATTATGTTAATAGTACACATCCATCTGTAAATCTCTGTTTATAGTAATAGACGTCTGTATATTATGTTTATAGTACATATCCATCTGCAAATCTCTGTTTATAGTAATAGCCGTCTGTATATTATGGTCATAGTACACATCCATCTGTAAATCTCTGTTTATAGTAATAGACGTCTGTATATTATGTTAATAGTACATACCCATCTGTAAATCTCTGTTTATAGTAATAGACGTCTGTATATTATGTTAATAGTACACATCCATCTGTAAATCTCTGTTTATAGTAATAGACGTCTGTATATTATGTTTATAGTACATATCCATCTGTAAATCTCTGTTTATAGTAATAGACGTCTGTATATTATGTTTATAGTACATATCCATCTGTAAATCTCTGTTTATAGTAATAGTCGTCTGTATATTATGATCATAGTATATATCCATCTGTAAATCTCTGTTTATAGTAATAGTCATCTGTATATTATGTTAATAGTACATATCCATCTGTAAATCTCTGTTTATAGTAATAGTCATCTGTATATTATGTTAATAGTACATATCCATCTGCAAATCTCTGTTTATAGTAATAGACGTCTGTATATTATGTTTATAGTACATATCCATCTGCAAATCTCTGTTTATAGTAATAGCCGTCTGTATATTATGGTCATAGTACACATCCATCTGTAAATCTCTGTTTATAGTAATAGACGTCTGTATATTATGTTAATAGTACATACCCATCTGTAAATCTCTGTTTATAGTAATAGACGTCTGTATATTATGTTAATAGTACACATCCATCTGTAAATCTCTGTTTATAGTAATAGACGTCTGTATATTATGTTTATAGTACATATCCATCTGTAAATCTCTGTTTATAGTAATAGACGTCTGTATATTATGTTTATAGTACATATCCATCTGTAAATCTCTGTTTATAGTAATAGTCGTCTGTATATTATGATCATAGTATATATCCATCTGTAAATCTCTGTTTATAGTAATAGTCATCTGTATATTATGTTAATAGTACATATCCATCTGTAAATCTCTGTTTATAGTAATAGTCATCTGTATATTATGTTAATAGTACATATCCATCTGTAAATCTCTGTTTATAGTAATAGTCATCTGTATATTATGTTAATAGTACATATCCATCTGTAAATCTCTGTTTATAGTAATAGACGTCTGTATATTATGTTCATAGTACATACCCATCTGTAAATCTCTGTTTATAGTAATAGACGTCTGTATATTATGTTTATAGTACATACCCATCTGTAAATCTGTTTATAGTAATAGTCATCTGTATATTATGTTAATAGTACATATCCATCTGTAAATCTCTGTTTATAGTAATAGACATCTGTATATTATGTTTATAGTACATATCCATCTGAAAATCTCTGTTTATAGTAATAGACGTCTGTATATTATGTTTATAGTACATATCCATCTGAAAATCTCTGTTTATAGTAATAGACGTCTGTATATTATGTTAATAGTACATATCCATCTGTAAATCTCTGTTTATAGTAATAGTCATCTGTATATTATGTTAATAGTAAATATCCATCTGTAAATCTCTGCTTATAGTAATAGACATCTGTATATTATGATCATAGCACATATCCATCTGTAAATCTCTGCTTATAGTAATAGACATCTGTATATTATGATCATAGTACACATCCATCTGTAAATCTCTGTTTATAGTAATAGCCGTCTGTATATTATGGTCATAGCACATATCCATCTGTAAATCTCTGCTTATAGTAATAGACATCTGTATATTATGATCATAGTACACATCCATCTGTAAATCTCTGTTTATAGTAATAGACGTCTGTATATTATGATCATAGCACATATCCATCTGTAAATCTCTGCTTATAGTAATAGACATCTGTATATTATGATCATAGTACATATCCATCTGTAAATCTCTGTTTATAGTAATAGACGTCTGTATATTATGTTTATAGTACATACCCATCTGTAAATCTGTTTATAGTAATAGACGTCTGTATATTATGTTTATAGTACATATCCATCTGTAAATCTCTGTTTATAGTAATAGTCATCTGTATATTATGTTTATAGTACATATCCATCTGTAAATCTCTGTTTATAGTAATAGTCATCTGTATATTATGTTTATAGTACATATCCATCTGTAAATCTCTGTTTATAGTAATAGTCATCTGTATATTATGTTTATAGTACATATCCATCTGTAAATCTCTGTTTATAGTAATAGTCATCTGTATATTATGTTCATAGTACATACCCATCTGTAAATCTCTGTTTATAGTAATAGACGTCTGTATATTATGTTTATAGTACATACCCATCTGTAAATCTGTTTATAGTAATAGTCATCTATAAACAAAATATACAGTACATATCCATCTGTAAATCTCTGTTTATAGTAATAGTCATCTGTATATTATGTTCATAGTACATATCCATCTGTAAATCTCTGTTTATAGTAATAGACGTCTGTATATTATGTTTATAGTACATATCCATCTGAAAATCTCTGCTTATAGTAATAGACATCTGTATATTATGTTAATAGTACATATCCACCTGTAAATCTCTGTTTATAGTAATAGACGTCTGTATATTATGTTCATAACACATATCCATCTGCAAATCTCTGCTTATAGTAATATCCTTCTGTATATTATGTTAATAGTACATATCTATCTGTAAATCTCTGTTTATAGTAATAGACGTCTGTATATTATGTTCATAACACATATCCATCTGCAAATCTCTGCTTATAGTAATATCCTTCTGTATATTATGTTAATAGTACATATCTATCTGTAAATCTCTGTTTATAGTAATAGACGTCTGTATATTATGTTCATAACACATATCCATCTGCAAATCTCTGCTTATAGTAATATCCTTCTGTATATTATGTTAATAGTACATATCTATCTGTAAATCTCTGTTTATAGTAATAGACATCTGTATATTATGTTCATAACACATATCCATCTGCAAATCTCTGCTTATAGTAATATCCTTCTGTATATTATGTTAATAGTACATATCTATCTGTAAATCTCTGTTTATAGTAATAGACATCTGTATATTATGTTCATAACACATATCCATCTGCAAATCTCTGCTTATAGTAATATCCTTCTGTATATTATGTTAATAGTACATATCCATCTGTAAATCTCTGTTTATAGTAATAGACATCTGTATATTATGTTCATAATACATATCCATCTGTAAATCTCTGTTTATAGTAATAGACGTCTGTATATTATGTTAATAGTACATATCTATCTGTAAATCTCTGTTTATAGTAATAGACGTCTGTATATTATGTTAATAGTACATATCCATCTGTAAATCTCTGTTTATAGTAATAGACATCTGTATATTATGTTAATAGTACATATCTATCTGTAAATCTCTGTTTATAGTAATAGACGTCTGTATATTATGTTCATAACACATATCCATCTGCAAATCTCTGCTTATAGTAATATCCTTCTGTATATTATGTTAATAGTACATATCTATCTGTAAATCTCTGTTTTTAGTAATAGCCATCTGTATATTATGGTCATAGTACATTTCCATCTGTAAATTACTTTTATAATATTGATTTATTTAACTTATGCAACCGCTGTATATCCTGCACTTGCTGCTATTGCACTTCTGGTTAGACCTAAACTGCATTTCGTTGCCTTGTACTTGTACATGTGTAATGACAATAAAGTTGAATCTAATCTAATTGCAGAAACAGGTCTGCTCGTTATACAGCAAATGTCAGTAGTTAACAGGAATGTGCCAGGGCTTCTAGTGACATCATGCCTGAATATGTCTCTAAGAAATTAAAGGAATACATTAGTATTGGTATAAACAAAAAATCGTAGTCTTGCATGCTAGAGATAAATTAAATCTGAAACAATCAAGCTGAACTAAAACAATTTCGACAGTCAAGTCGGCACAAAATCACTGACAAGACTAGAAATATCAGTCAAGTGACTGAAAGGTCAGAATAAAAAAACTAGAAAAACATGTAAAGTAAAGTATATTAAGAGCAAGGATAAGACACAGGAGGGACATTATTGGCTAGAATGTATGACATTACTGCAAGGAGCATCTACCCAAAACAATTGAAGATCTACCTTTCCGACATTACAGGAACAGGAACGTGACACTCTGGAGACAGAACTGTCAAAAAACCTACAGAATGCCTATTATTCACTTAAATTCAAGTTTTTGGGATATATCAATTTTTACAGTGTACACTGACGCAAAGCAGCTTTACAGAAACACACTGTAGAATACATAAAACACATTACATTTTACATTGATGCATTTGGCAGACGCTTTAATCCAAATCGACTTACATTGTATTGTACTATACATTTGTACATTTTGTATAGTAAGCAAGTGGGGGTTAGGTGCCTTGCTCAAGGGCACCTCAGCAGTTACCCACAAGCCCTGAGAATCGAACCAGCAACCTTCTGGTCATGAGTCCAACTCTCTAACCACTGGGCCACGACCATACATAAAACACAAACACCTCTTCTTCATCTTGTGTGGTAATTTTGGATTATTCATTTCCTGCATGAACTCATCAGCCATTGCATTATGACAACCAACCCGGAACAGAGAATATGCACTTAAGGCTTTACTATCCTCAGGCCATTTTTAAGCTTTGTCAACATAAGCATTCCTATTATTAGTTTGTCTCCATGGCAATAATCACAGTTCCCCCATGACTCTTATTGTTACTGGATTTGGTTTGAATGTCGATTTGCCTTTTATTAAGTGCACGACAAGGCAATCTGCTTGGATTGCCACTGCTTTTATTATTCTTTAATGCCTTCAATTTAGCATCGCTCTTTGCAAGTGTTGTTTCGATTTCAAGTGCTTCCACTTTGAGCTGCATCTCTGCAGTTTTAAAAGAAGTCAGAATTCATGACACAGCATGTGAATTTCAGCCCTCCTAGCCTACATAATCTTAGCAAATTATATATCCGGAAAATTAAATAAGTCAAAACATTGATCATAAGCATTAACGGAACATTAACAATTATATATATATGAAATAATCAAATGACATTCACCAACACAAATATGCATGTGTTGCTTTTCAGGCCACTGAAATGTGCCACTTTTCGATTAAGCAGTTCACTTATTTTAGTCAGTTTTTTACACTATTCAGTACGGCTAGCTCTAATTTATGTGCCACACACAGTGGATTATTATGATGTGGGGTATCATCCATTTTAGTCTCCCAGCTACTCCCAATAACACTGCATCTCCATTAAAATTGGTTCACACTACTTTTTCCTTGCAAGTGTCTTCCTTGATACCTATGGTGTTTGCCTCATCGATATCGTCCAAAACACCTGCAGCATTTGTGCTCTTGACTGACTTACATTTAATTATGTGCATATGTCACCATTATCTCTCACATACCTGACATGAACCAACTCCTGTTGTATAACATATCACCTAGTTTCTCAATGTAAGTTATGAGGAACTTATTAAGAGGTACAGTAACTTTCTTTAAAGCTGCTGTAAAATATTAAGGTTATATGTGTAGTGCTTTACACAATGCACAATGTGACCATACCTCTTTATAGGCCTGAAGGTATGATGTCACTTGCAGGAAGTGATGTCGGAATGCCGGATCATCTGGAACTTTTCCAAAGCAGAGCAGCGCTGGTTGGGTCAAGTTCACCATCAGCCTGAGAATTATTTTGCATTGTTAGGCACATTTACTTGATTCTAATTATAAGACTAATCGCCCTATTAAATCAAATAACTGAGGCTCAAACACCTGATACAGGCATCAAAGAGCGGTTTGTCCTCTGTGTGCTGGGTGATGATGGGTAAGAGGTCATTCTGAAGAATCTGTCCTGCTCCTAGCTGCTGTCTGATGTCACGTGTGTCATCCTCATGTCGCAGGTAGCGAATAAGATCCTTTACACTCTCTGAGGGTAATCATAACGACAAAAAACACATTCAATCAAACATAATTAAGGAAACTAATAAAGAAATGTTAGAATGTAACGTATTCATCATCACTAAATTGTGATGAAGCCAGAGATCCGACTTTCAAGTTCAAAGCTACTCATTACGTAATAAAGACAGACACTGAAACTAAACAATATTTGAAATTTGTAAATTGTTAGTAGATAAATCAGCCACAATCGAATTTGCTTCCTAATAACTCAATATGTCACCTGAAGCTGCATTGTAACACATATATGAGAAAAACGCCTTCTGGAACGAGACAAAAATGTACTGCAGGGCTTCATTTCATCCTCAAACTTATTGCACAGAAAACGCAGACCAAATAGTAATAAATGATTAAAAATAGAGGGGAAATGTAACTGAATTAGGTCATTTACAACTGACATGTAAAGTCTGTGAGCATGTAGAATGTGAAACAATTTTGTACAGCATAGAAAAAAATGTGACCTGTATAATGATGTCATTATTACCAAGGCAGTCTTGTTCTTTGTGATAAATATCTCCCTCCAGATAACCCAGCGCACTGCATGTAGCCAATAACTCACAGTTCATTATGAATAAGTCCATGCAGCATTCCTATCAAAGAGAAAACTGGGACCAAATCTGCAGAAAAACACACATACAATTAAGAAACATTAGTAAAACGCCAGTTACCAGGTGCCACTGTTTGTGTAACTGCAACACTGAGCACACGTCACAACACATTAGAAATACCATGTTATTTAGAGTTTGTCTGCGACAGCAATATGCAATGTTTGATATCACATTTATATTAGAAACATTTATGTTTTGCATGAAATTGCGTCATATCTCGTTTAGACACGGCAAAACAAATGCGATACAAGAAGCACTCAATATTACAACATTGGCAATACTGTATTATTTTATATTATTATTAGTGTCACCATTTCTCACTTCTCCACAAAGTCACAGCGGTCCTGCAGGTACACACAGACAAAGACAAAAGTTTTAAATGTTTATTGAGTTTATTAAAGCACTTTGTATTTTGCATTGCTCATTTAAGTTATTTCACACTTGAAAACTTTCAAGCAGAAGATGCCATTCTCTCATCTCCATTTCAGTTTTGATGCATGCAGGACTTATCAGGCATTTATGTTTAATTTAGCTAAGTATGAATAGTATTTTTACTTTTTGAATAATTTACAAATATGAATTACTCATATGTCATTTATTTAACATTTATTATACATGCATGAAGTTCAAAACAAAAAAGATGAACACTGATGTCACAATCCCAGCCCATGTTTCCCCTGTGTTTGTGAACTTTTGTGTTACTTCCTGTCTGGTGCCATGTTTGTAGTCCTTCGTAGTTTTTAGTTGATTGTCATGGAAGTCCACAACTCCCATCATTCCACGCTCTTGTTATTCGAAAACTTCGTTTTCTTTGCAAATGTGAAAATACTGACTATGTTGACTTATACATGCATCCAGAGATGAAGTTTGAAGTGAGACGTCAGATGTTGGACACAGTGTTGGCAGGTCCCCCTTACGTTCGGGAACTTTTTAACAGTCATCACGGTTGTTGTTTTTTTTTCTCACAGGTTAAAAGTGAAATAATGTTGTCCATCAGATGTTGATAACTGGGCTATGCGCGGATCATTTGAGCTAGTTTTTGGATCATTTTGAATGGCCATTGAACTGGATTTGTTACGGGAATCTGGCAACCCTAGTTGTGTACTTGCGCAGAAGTTCTGTTCAGAATATATTTCATGTACATGTAAATGAATTTTTGAATCATATTGCAACGTTTAGGGTACATCAGGGTTTTCCTGGCTCAAAATGAGGCTGAGGTGGTACTATCCAGATCATGTGCATGCACACTACATTTTTCGTTGTAAAATGTGCGCTTCATGGTACCATCATTTTCACATGTTGTTTTAAGTGAACTTGATGTTGAACAGCACATAAAAAATAAAAAACTTAATTGTAATTAAGTAATCAAATTTTTAAAACCCCTAAAATGCAAATATAACATTTGGTAACACTTCAGTATAGGGGGCAATTCTCACTATTAACTAGTTGTTATTAGCATGCCTATTATTAGCATATTGGCTGTTTATTAGTACTTTTAAAGCACATATTCTGCATGACCATACTCTACATCCCTGATCCTTCCCAAGACCTAAACCTAAACAACTTACGAACTATAAATACAACAAATGAAGAGTTTATTGGGGGAAAAGTCAAAGTAATGGTTTGTTAATAGCGAAAATTGCACCCTATACTGAAGTGTAACCCTAACATTTTAATTTACAGTTATTTTAGTTAATTTTTACTTTGTTTAATAATATTTTAATTTAAGGCAATTTCTCATTTGCATAGTTTAAAGTTTTATCATTAAAACCTATATTTTAGTATTTGTTTTCAATTGTCTTAAGTTTTAGTTGATAATGACCCTTTCTTTTATAATGTAGTTGAACAGAAACATAAGTTTTTAGATTTAATAAGCAACAGTAAAACAGCACTTGAACGTCTCGCTGCTTGCCATCTGCGCATTGCTACTGTAAGCAGGGCACACAGTTTGTTACTCAAACCCTTACATGTATAATTCATGCTTTAAACAACGCGCAACGTGAAAAATAGACGATGACATGATGTGAGGTCAATTTTGCGGGCGGAGGCCAGTCTCTTAACTTCTTCTTAATGTTATCATATAGCCAAAATAGCCATTTTGTCAGACATTCAGCGACAGTAGGCTTATTCCGTAAGTGAAACTAAAAGACAAAATATCCAAATATATTATGTTAAAGTAAATTACAGTATATTTACGACTTCACTAGGGCTGTAACGGTGGCAGTTTTCAGTGGTTGAGCTATTATTTAAATAGGCCTAAATAATATATAAACATGAAAATATTTAAATTATTATTTTTGCGTGTAGCAACCACAAAATATATTTAAAGAGTAAATAGCTTTTGATTTTTAAGGGTCTACTTTGGTTTATAGAGTGTCCGACAACACGTTTATGTACATACATGGTGTTAAAACACTATTATTTCATAATAAGCTGTTTTTATTACCTTACTTCTTGACTGACTCTCAAAAGATTCATCGGTCTAATCTCCACCGTTCCGCTAGCGTAGTCTGATGTGATTTAGCGCGTGTTCAATTTTTCGCGAGCAGGCGGGGATTATTTCTACAGACGTACCTACACGAAGGTTAAAGACTCAGACGGGTCACGACTCGTTCGCGTGATTCAGAGTCGACTCCCATTTTTACAAGCTAATAACTTTGTTATTCGTTCACCTTCAATTTACAACTTTGGCAGACTGCTTACTTTCAAACACGGCAACATTACACAATGCATGAAATGTATTGTTTATAATCTCGTGGAATGTACTCTTTAAATACATTTTGAAATAGGCTATGATATCAGAAATAAATGAGGATGAAACATCCATCCGTGTTTAATGTGCAAATTCATCAGTGAAACGGCTACAGCATATAAAACATTTCAATAAACATCAGTAAGTAATTAAAACTTAAATAATACCAGAAAGTTAAATATTAAATAAAAAGGCATTTGTTACAGGGACTTTGTGTTTCACGTTAACCCGTAATATGTATCCCTTAACAATTCTATTTGAAACGGTTTAAACATACCTCGGCTTTCCTATTCAGATTGCCATTCAAAAGTTAGTTTTTCCTACTCTTTGATGGAAAACTAACATGTTGACATTGTCCAGATTAAGATGTGTACAGCTGCATTAAATGCGCGTTCAGACGATTAATGTTTCTCCGCAAACTGCACGCACTTCGACACCAAGCAAGCGGGTGATAGCCGGATTTTATGTAACTGTTAATTTCACAACAAGATCCATTTCTTCTTGAAGCGGCGCATCACTGTACTGATTGCGTTACAGCGCCACCATAGTAGCGTAAGACACAAATACAGTTACAAATGCCTATTGAGTGCAACGCTTGTCCATGGCATGAAGACGGCGTTTCTCCGACACAGTTTTTGTCGACAGGCGGCGGAGGCGGCGCAAAATTAAGTGGAGGCGGCCGCCTCCAAATTCTCTATGAATTCTCTATAATCTGCAATCAGATTGAAAAATAATGGTGCACGTAAACATAGCCACTGCCTGTCCTCATATGCATTTTTTATCCGCTCGTTTCATTATTTAATCTGACACTGCTGTTATTAGCGTACTGTGTTTGAAACGGTTATGACTCGCGTCTCTGAGTGAGAGAAGAGATAAACTGACAATCAGCCTCGTCCTGGAAGTTTGAGGTTATTGTAAGAGGCGTAACATTTCCGCTATAAAAAAAATCTAATAAAAAACATATTTATAATAGTTTTAATTACCATTTTGACAACTGATTCTTAAATGCCATATAGTGTACAAATAAATAGGGCTGGACTAGAATATTCGATTATTCAATTAGTGGGTTGGCATTCGATTTTTAATTTTGAGATTTAAATATTCTTTTTTTTCTTGAACACCTGGCATTCCCCCAAAACTGTTCTCATTCGCGCTTGTAAATATGAATAACCCATGAGTGAACATCAAGATTGAATGGCAAATTATTCATATTCATTTAGTTTCTTTATTAAGTTAATTTAGAAAAATGTTTGGAGTATTTTTTGTTTGTGACTCAGGTTCTGAACGCATAGTTTGATTGTGCGGATTTAAATGCATAACGTGAATGACGTTATAACGTTTAAACTGTTCCAGCCATTAAAATAGTTTAGTTTTGTTTCAGTGGTAAATTAGATACAATATTTTGTTTCCTTTCTTTATTACGTTAGCTTAGAAACATGTTTTAAATATTTGTTTGTTGCTCAGACACAGAACGCAGTTTGATTGGCAACCGAGCAAGAGACGCAGATTTAAACGCATGACTGGCACAAGTCTGTTTAAATTCCTCATTCAGTTTTAGCGGTCACCGTAAGAAAAAAAAAACTTTAGATATGTGCGACAGTGACATGCAACCTGTGTCCTTACCGGGTCCTTAAACTGCTCCAAATATTAGTTTTGTCGGACATCATCCAGCGCTGTTCAGATCAATCGGCGCAAAACAGCTTTCACTATTGCTCTCGTGTTATTTTAATAACATAAGCAGACCTGTGCAATGTGCACATAAACTTGAACACATAATAAATCACAAAATAGGATTTTTATAGGCAGCATGCAGAAAATAAAAATGCATTAGACCTAGAACACCTATAAAAATCCTATTTTGTGATTTATAAACTTTGTGCATTGTGCAAATCTGCTTACGTATCAAAATAACATGAGAGCAATAATTACTACCTCACACAGACAAGTGGCTCAGAATGCTGTCCAAAACTGTATTGCACGCGTGCTACACTGGTAAATGTATTCTTCGGCGGCCTCTGTCAAATTTCGTACCGCCTCATACTCTCGCCAAATTTATGTTGGGTATCTTCACAAAAACCACTGTGTGTATTCAAAAGACTGTCATTTGTAACTGCAGTTGCGGCATTATGCTGCAAAGGAGGCGCTGTTTCGTTATCAGCCAGGTGAGGCACTGAAGAGTTGCAGTACAAGAGCTAATAGGAGCAATATTAGCTGTTTCACGGCTGATCAGGTGAATATTGTTTGTTTTGCATCAAAGTACGTTTAATTTCAAAGTTAAGTTAACCTGCCGTACATCATTGTAATGTTTTAAGCTGTGCAGTTGGCTCGTTGAATCAGCGTTACTGTACACAGCGAGTTCACCACTATGAAAGATTGTGATCAGAATGAAAACAAATGACTCCTTTGAACCGATTCATTTAAACTGTTAAAACATTTTAGTCACTAGCGAATATGAAAGATCAGCGAATCATTGAGCTTTTCTCATTTTGTAAGACTGGTTAATTTAACTGCCAAAGGAATAAATGTAAATGTAATTTAGTTGGCTATTGTGGGCTAAAAAGTTGTAAAGGATAAAAAGCTTTATTTGAATTTTTTTTTTATCAGTTTGGTTGAATAAAAATAATGTTTTATATTTTATATTTTAATATGTAAAGTGTTTGGTTAACCCACTTAAAGGGGCACTCCACCCAAAAATGAAAATTCTGTCATCTTTTACCCACCCTTAAGTAGGGCTGGGACTATATATCCTGTAATTCTTTATGCTCAGTTTCTCAATGAATTACGGGTTAATGCCGCCACATCCGAAAGCCAGAGGGCGCTCTCGCACAGAAACTCCAACTATGGGCTGAAGTATATTTATAATGATGATGTTTGACGAGTGTTTAGATGCACGTTCAGCAGATGCTGTTCAAATGCACGTTATAAACAACTCAATCTCGTCGTGATTTTATATTGAGCAGTACTTCCTACTGATCAAAGAGAAGCGTCCGATTCATGTATAATTAACGTGTACCGCGATATATATCGGCCCCATATCGCCCGGCCCTACCCTTAAGTTGTTCCAAACCTGTTCAGATAAAGTTGAGTCTCTGTAAAGGTGGTGGCTGCAGAGACACTTTCACACTTCCCCGCAGTGTCACGCGGGTCCTGCACTTACAAACAGACAAAGACGCACAAAGTTTATTGAGTTTATTAAAGTGCTTTGTATTTTGCATAGAACATTTTGATAAAAGTAATTTCAAACTTAAAACGCATTTAGAAGCAGACAATGACATTTTCTCATCTCAGCTTTGGGAGTTCAGAACTTATTGTGCATTTCTGTTTGATTTAGCTAAATACGAATGGTATTTTTTTCACTTTTCGAATACTAATTTACAAAAAGAAATTACCCTCTAAGTCTTGTCATATCCCATTTATTATACATGCATGAAATTCAAAACAAAAACACATAGGCTCGTAAAAAATTAATAAACGTGAACATTGCCGTTGTAGGCCTGTGGCAATAGTCAATTTATCGACTTATCACACAATATATAAACACAACGTCAATAGTTTTTGTTGATGCAATAAATAGCCATTGTGTTTATTTATGCATTTGTTTAGACCTAGCCTACATAAATGAATGACATGAACATTTTATCCGATCGTCTCTGATAGCGCTGCCCTGTGTCTGTGTCAAAAGCTTGCGCACACAAGATGAAGAGACATTGTTTTTCATTGGTCAATTAGGCAAGTGTACTTTAAACGGCCACATTATGACATACAATCGTGCTGCCCTCTTCAGAGTTCACATATGAAGGGCTCTGCTTACCCTAAACTTCATCATAACAGCTTGTAATGTAAATCAACCAATTATAATTGACGACTTGAAGTGTCCGTTATATTTATTTTAAATATTTACTCCAGTTATTATTTACATTGCAATTTAAATGCCCAAATATTATATTAAAAGGTCTTTGTTCTGTTAAAAGGGTGCACTTGCAATATTATATCATTACTTAATCAGTGGCATAAATTATTTATAAAATGACAATAATATTGAATATCGCAATTATTTCTGATGCAATTAATCGCCAAACAAAAAGTTGTTATCGTGTATACAGGCCTATGCGGTTGTCTGCCATCCTCTGCGATTGGCTTGTCAAAAGCGCTGTATTACAGAACTGCGGTTACCATGACAGCCCTAGATGGCACCACTTCTGCCTCATTTTAAACCAGTAAAACCCTAATGTGCAACACTATACAGCCCTGTTAGGTATTCTTAGGTATACATGTCAAATGGTATTACCCCAGGAATACATTGGTAATTCATCATTATTCTAAAAATGAGTATACTTTAAAATTGATCATTTGAAATGTTCCCATCAGAACATATGTTCTCACTTAAGTGTCCATTCATGCCTGTCAAATTGATTTTAAAATGAAATGTCAAATGGTATAACCATCATTGATCTAATTTACATTAAATTATGAAAAATGTGTGCAGGGCTTACCTGGTTTTAACAGCAGAGCTGAGGTCTATCGACACCAAATCATCAGCTGTTCAAAACCTGCAAAATACAACCTATGTCAAATAACACAAACATGCACATTGAACCTACAGGCTTACCTGTAGCTCAGTGGTTAGAGCATGGCGCTAGCAATGCCAAGATCATGGGTTCGATCCCACGGGATTGCACATTTCCAGAAACAACTGTATAATATTAGGGATGCCACAATACTTAATATAATATTGAACCGTTCGGTACAACCTCCACGCATATGTGAATTGTGGTTTTTTGGTTTTGCATTAAAATTTCCATGCGTTTTATTACTCTCTGAACCGGCGCTGTTCTGCATGTCTACACACTGAGACAGATAAACGCCTCTTCGCGAGTAAATATCCAATCAGTGAGCACTAAAGCTTGCGATGCTGGTGTCAGGTTTCACAATCTAACCATGGCGAGTGGTGGTGCAAGACCGAAATACGAGGAAGCACCCCGTCGTTCTAATCTGTGGTGTGGGGACATTTTAGATTTGCTGTTGACTATGATGCAGACAGGATGACCACCCGTCCCGCTTTGCGTTGTATCGCAATGTGTAACTATTAAACAGCGCTGTGTCAAAAGCAGAAAACAGTGTCCAACGAGCTCATACAAACACAACTATTTTTCAAAGCCTGACTTTTATCCAATGGATGAGAAGACAGCAGTGCATTCAGTCATCAAGAGGCTGGGACAACCGTCAATCAAACTGTAGATCGGGTGGTGGTGATCCCTCCAGTTAAACCTTCAAAACTTTAAACTTGACGGATAAGTCACTAAAACATAGTACACTGTCAACATTAAAAGAGACAGTTAACCTTAAATTGAAATAGCAATTTAAAATTGTTTTGTTATATAACATTCCATCTAGTTGGAATAGACTAATAAATTATTTTTACGAACAAAGTAATTCCAATATTATATCATATTTTTTATTGTAAGCGCACCAACACTGCGTCTGTTTCTAATTCATATTTAAAATAAAGAATTGGTACATTGACCTGCTGTACAATGGCCTCAGGCTCCACAGAACGTGGCACTGGAAACTTGTAAAAGGGAAACAGCACGTCGGTTGTATGGGACTATTGTGGTTGTTTTGTGTGGATGATGCTGCACAGTGTCAGGTAATACCACCTCAAGGGGCAAGACTACTAATGTCATACAGCACTTACGCAATAAAGAAAGATGATATATAAGATAGTATATATATTGATTAGAGCTGTGGAAAATAATAGTTTTTACGATGCATCGCAATGTTGATTATTAAAAAAATATACATATAATATTGTTGATTTTTTAAAATATAAAGTATTTTGGTCTTTGACCTTCAAAAATAAACAGCATGTAAGTAAGATGTGCATAACTAATACATACACAGTAGGAGACAAGGCTGAGCAGCAGCCAGTGCTAAAAAATGCACCCAATATTTTAAAAGCAGACATTTGGACACATTTCAGTTTTTACGAAGATAAGGAGAAAGGGTTGCTTGATAAAAGTTATGCAGTGTGCAAGAAATGTCGAGCTAGGATAAAATATTTTGGCAACACAACAAATATGAGGAATCACATCTTCCGTTTTCACTCAGAGCTAAAGTTAGCAACCCAGCAAAACAGAGCTGTGCAGCCAACAATAAAGCAAGTAATAGAGTCAGCTTTACCTCCGAACTCTGAAAAGGCAAAGAAGGCTCTCTAACCTTACTCGGTCGTGGAAAATGCCAGCTTTCGCTTCCTGCTACACACCATAGAGCCAAGATACAGAATCCCTTGTCTGAGGTTTTTTTTTTTTACCAATTCTGCTATTCCTGTTCTATACAGTGACACAAAATCCAGAGTGATGGAGTCAATGTGTAAAGCCCGTTAAGTAGCCATCACCTGTGATTCTTGGACATCAATTGCCACAGATTCATATATAACGGTAACTGCTCATTACAATGGCACAAAGGTGTCCATTTGGCAGAGTTTTAGCAAAATGTTGCAGCCGAGTGGAAGCTCACAAACAAAAAAATGGCCTTAGTTACGGACAACGCAGCAAATATGGTGATTGCAGCTCAGGTAGGCAGTTTACACACATACGATGCTTCGCGCATATATTAAATCTTGCCTCTCAGCGTGCGCTGAAACTTTCTGCTGTGTCGAGGTTACTAGCCAGAATTTGGCGGACCACAACTGCTAACCACATTTTTTAGGATTGAAGTTTAATTAGAATTACGCAGTGAAACTGCACATGATTGAAACTGCACATGATTGGTTCAAGAAAAGTAAAAATTCGAACCAATGACAGCAGAGCTGCACCGTCCTCTGCCGATCGAGCCTGGGCGTGGCTTACAGCTATATAAACCAACCACATTGCCATAGGAACACAGGTTACTTTGACTGAAGCGACGAGGAGCGCAGCTCAAAGCAAGGCCAAGTACGCAGTACACATTCCCGTATCTCAGGAAACATTCCCTATCGATACTTCACTAGTACTACATAGCAGACGCAATGGGGAACCAGTACAATCCCGCCATGCTCAGACAAGAATGATAACAAGAGTTCTGTTCCGGGGAAGAGCCCGGGGACGAGGGGAGCAGGAAAGCCCAGTGAAAACAGAAGGGTCAAGCTAACAGGTGACTGCCCGGTATCGTCCTATGGTGTTGTTAAGCAGAGAGTACCCAAGCTTGCAAGGTCGGAAAGTCCAGGCAATAAAACAGACGGCCGCCGCACAAATCTCTGAAATAAAGACTCCACTAGACCATGCCCAAGAGGCGACAACACCCCTAGTAGAGTGGGCCCTGACTCCCATGGGACACTGGAAGTCCATGGAGGAGTACGCCAACGATATAGCCTTGATCACCCATTTGGAGAGGCGTACTGCGTAGTAGTGCGTTTTGTTGTCATTTTCAAACAACAACAGCCATTTTCAGAGATCGGTCACCCCGCCTTTAAAACTAGTTTCCCTGCTGCAGTGAGTCCATATTTAGAACCCTGTGATTTCCGGAATGTGGAAACAGAAGGAATAGCTGAGGTGTAATCTGGCTTTTTAAGTAACTTATGTCATCTGCTTGTTTTGTGTGAATGTGAATGAGCTGCACAGTTTAATGTATTACTACACGAGTGTGACTGTATGAGGACATGAACACACAAACTCCATCTCCAGATCTTTATGAGGAGATCTGGAGATGTAGATCTTTTTTTTTTTTAAATGCTATCATCAACCACACACTCTTTGCGACGACCCGTCAAAATAAAAGCCTGGTTAACTTGAACATCCAGACTGCGGTTTACCACAGTAAATAATATAATAGTATACTACAGTATGTGGATAAACATTATTATTATAATAAAGTAATAGAAAACACAGAACTCAGAAAAATTAAAACGGAAAAAGGGAACTTGGGAAAACTCATTTATATGGCCCTAATATTTTTTTGTGTATATTTTTACTAATATAACAGACGTTTTAAACCTGTGCTACAACCGTTTGGCCTGTGCTACGAAACATTAAACCTTTAGAATAGAATTTAATTTTTTATAAGGTGAAAACCTTTTAATATAATATTATTTATTTGAATTGCCCTTCAAAGAGGTTTTGTGTTTACATATTGTTAGACAAGTTTTCATGTAATTTGACATGTTCTTGTTGTTTCAAGAGTTGCTAAATAAAATTAATTGAAAGAGAAAGCGGTTTAATTTTACTTTTATTAACAAAAATTGCGGACAAGATGCATCAAGAAACCTTTTCAGGTATTTTCTTAATAATAAAGTATATTTATAATGATGCTGTTTAAGGAGTGTTAAAAATTCACGTTATAAACTTCGTGATTTTATATTAAGCAGTACTTTACTGATCAAAGAGCCGTACGTAGTTCACGGAAGAGCTGTACATAAAACACAGAATAGAAAGCGTTGCAATATCAGAAGCACCTATTTCAAATGTTCAGTTTAATTTACATGTATGGTTTTTTATGCAAGAATGTATGTGTGACCATGTTTGAATAGGCTACCATCAGCTGTGATCTGCCAGTGTTGATTTTTATTTTCTTTATTTTATTATATCGCACTATTTTATACAGTACACTAGGGGTGTATAAGAAGTAAAATAAAGAGAATGAAAACAAAATCTTTTTTCTTAACATTTTCATGTTCTTGTCACCTAAGCACAGAATAATGAAAAATATATATATTTAGCAAAGCCGTCAGAACCGAACCGAAATCGTACGTATTAAACCGTGGGTTTAGTGTATTGTTGCATCCCTATATAATATAATGCAATGCAAGCGGCTTTGGATAAAAAAAATCTTCTGCCAAATGCATAAATGTAAATGTAATGAACCACAGAGACAATAGACAAAGAAAACAAGCACAGTGCATTGGCAACAGAGAATGATTGTGACATTGTGTTTACAGAGTTTCATTATATTACATAACCACACACGTGTTGAGCTATATTTTAGACCGAATTTAACCATTTAAAACACAATCAGAACCTGAGCAAGGCAGACATACAAAGAGTAACTTAAATTAAAAGTTACATGCTTAAATGTCACATTTGCTTTAACGTTAGCATGTATTATGTAATGTAATGACACGAGCTGTGTGTTAGACTTTTTAGCGCCACTTCATCATCCTATACCTACATAGTGTGTCTTTGAAACGTCCTCAAGTAAACATAACAAGCTGTTTATGTCTGTTTAGTAGCGAGAGTGTAATTTAAATGCTAAGTGCTTACTACAAAGTTTTAATGAAAGTCACACATACCAGATTATATCAGAAAAGATAGATGTTTGAAATGTCCTGTATATGGTCCTCCCGCTGTCAAACTAAACTATAAAACTATCGAAACGACTCGAGTATTAAATAACCACTTTGACAAAGTTATAAATACGATTAATCACTGACTGAACAAATCACCCAACTCGTACTGTGCAGCGCGCGCTCATCACAGCGGAAATGACGTTTTATGGCGTTGGGGTCTTAAAGGAACCGTGGCCCAGTTTCATTTATTAAAAATAATAAAGCTTCTAAACGGGCCCGACTAAGCGCTTTTATATCTCTTTAAAATGCGCAGTACTTTGCCACAGCTGCGTGTTGCTGCAGTCTCACAAATAGTAATAACCTAAAAGACCTCTAATTTTTAAGAACAGTAACAACTCCATATTCTTATTTACACAATGCATTTCTGTGTAAACCATATTCATGTCATAATAATTATTATTTGTGATGATCATAATTATGAACGTTTTGATGATGTAATAAAACATGGCATTATTTCTTTTTCTTTTTTTATTGAGCTTCAAAAAACCAAGTACAATAAGGCAAATTCAAGACAATATTAAACAAACCGAGGAAACAGAGCACATACAACCACAAGAGAATAAGAACAAAACCAAAAATACATAGTTGAAAAAATTCTTCAAACAATCCAAATAATTTTCTTCCAGATTTCGACTTAATTTTACTCAAAGATTTACAATACAGACAAAATTCTTTTTGAAATATACAAAACAAAGATTTAGTTTTTAGGCACGTACACTTATGAATATAGAATTTCCCCAAAAGGACCAACACAGTTTCGCCTAGTCCCAACTCCACAGAACCGCCAAGCCTTCAAGCAACACGTGGTGTTTCCTTACTAAATAAATCAGTATTTGAACGAATCGGCTAAATTAATGAAGACTGTGACTTGCCGCCCCCTACTGGCTGTTTTAGTTTCTTATTTAAACGTATAATTTCATTGATTCCATCATTGCATATTTTTTATATATTCGAAATGTTATATTTAGAACAGTTTTTATTAACTTAATGTTCTAAATTGTGTAAAGTGTAAAGGCAGTAAGCAGTCAGTGTAAATCACCTCATGCATCTTGAAGAGACTGTAGGCTACGTCTTGACATGCTATGCTATGCTATGATGATGATGCATGATGATGATGAAAATGCCCCTGGAAATCAATGTATGGGGAAATGTCACCACTTAAAAGAAAAGTTTGTTTCTTTTGTTTTTTGGAAGTTGTTTTTCCACGTTGTTTTTTGGAAGTTTCATAAAAAAATTCATTTAGCTCAAAATAAACTGTGGGGGCACGTGTGCCGTTTGAAGGGCCATGATGCTTCTGTGCACGTAGGCTATCTGCATGGCGTGAGATGCGCCAGATAGCACACTCCATCTGTTTTACATCTATATGACGTCTGCATTTAAATCTGCAAAAAAATCTGCAATACATAGTTTGCTCATCTGCAATACGTCTAGGAGACGTCTGTATGTCTGTAATACATCTGCTAAAGATCTGGAGATCTGGAAAAAAAACTGCTGTGTGAAAACATCTGCCAAACATCTTAGAAAGAGCAGTTTTACATCCATTCTAAATCATAAACATCACATAGACATCTTTTAGATGCCTATATGACATCTGATAGCAGACGTCTCCGAGACGTATTGCAGATGAGCAAACTATGTATTGCAGATGTCTTCCAGATTTAAATGCAGACGTCATATAGACGTAAAACAGATGGAGTGTGCTATCTAGGCATGTCTCATTGCGTTTACATGAGCACCTTTTGTTTGATTTAATCCGAATTCAATTGATGACTTAAGTCGGTATCTAAGCGCAGCATCTATGAAAGATGCATTATATTTTAAGCATTCTAAGTGTCACGTGTTATGCATTGCAAAATTAGAAAACGCGAATGTAAACTGTATTTCAAATGTAAACTTGCGTTCCGTTTGGTCACGTAACAAGGTGTCACTCTGTGGTCTCAAAGCTTCAGCACTGCCGCTCTGAGATCGATTGCTATGTCTGAGTTGAAACGCCCTCACCATTAGCATACAGCTTCTCAATATTTATTTTATATATTTTTTTTATTATTTTTTAAGTTCTTTCCAAAATATACAAAAGACATAACGTATATAAAGAAAAACAAGAAAATCAAACATTCTCAATCTTCAAAAGCACTTTAATCATAAAATAAAAAAACGTAGAGATATATAAAACAATAGAAAAATGAATAACAACATAACTGAAATAAATACATATATAAAAATAATAATAAACAATAAAAAATAAAAAACAAAAGACAATGATGAAAAATGGGCATTAATTTAAGTGAGTTTCTAATAAAGTTATTATTGAAATGATTATCAAAAATTTACAATAACTTGAGAATTCTGTAATGTTGTATCATTAATGTCTACCTGTGAGTGTTTGGTTAACACTATTATGCCACAGGGAATGGCCTTAATTACTTTATTAAACTCTTTTTCATTTACAAAACATTCATATGTTGAAATAAAACTTTGAAGTGTAGTTTCCCACTCTTGTCATTAAGTTGCTTAACAATTAGTATATTATGTCGGATCCATTCCTCCATGTACATATGTTATAAGTAATATTACCATTATTCCAGATAAAACACCTGCTGGGAGAAAAATTATGCTTGTACAAAAGTGACCAAAACAGTAATGCTTGCTTGTGATAATTAGCAAACATAACAGGAAGTTAACCAGTAATGTAAGGACACTGCAACCAAAAATGTAAACAAATAATAGGGGACAATATTGAATGCACTTCTTTGATTTTTTAAAGAAACTTTTAGGCCAATTAATTTTTTTAATTTGATTTAAAAGTGTAAAATCAAGGACATTTAACCCGCCTTCAGATAGCTTATTTTCAATGACACTTTTCTTGTTCTTATGAGGTTTGTTTCTCCAGATAAATTTGTAAAGTATTTTATCCATTTGTGAGCAAATATTTTTGGGGGCGCTAAGTAAGGTAAAGAAATAAGCTGCTCTTAAGAGACCTTCTGCTTTACTCAATAGAACTCTTCCATGAATAGAAAGATCTCTAGCTAACCAGGAGTTTTTTTTTTTTTTTTTGCATTTTCTCAATAACATGCCTAAAATAGTCTGTGCCATTATATCAGTGTTTTTAGAAACTTTTACACCCAAATAAGTTACTGTATCTTTAACAGTTATAAAATGTCCTATTTAGCCAAATTTAGATTTAACCCAGAAAACCTATCTATTAATAAATAAAATCTATTAAATCTTAAATCTATTAATAACATTCAAAGCCAAAGGTGCCTCATCACTATCTCCAAGAAACATTGTGTCATCAGCAAGTTGAACACTAGGCAGGCAGATGGTTAGATCTCACAAACACAGCTTTATTTAAACACAAGGACAACAGGTAGGTGATATACTGTCATGGGTGGTCAGGAGATTGAAGATGCTCGATGACTGTGGTGATGAATGCGGTGTGGAGATGGTGGGTGACTGATGACACAGAGCTGGTGAAGACTGGAGACACGGACGACTTGGAAACACAGATGACTAGGAACCTCTGAAGACTTGGGAACTCTGAAGAAAGGAAATCCTTGAAGGTGAGTGCTGAGGATCAGTCAGGTATGTAGACACGAGACCAGACAAAGAGTGAAGTGCTGGGCATAATACAGGTGGTTATGAAGGGTAATGCAGGTGATTAAAATTCTGGTGACGGGTCAGGTAATGTGAGTGTGGGGAGAGAGCCTGGCGATTCTGTGACACAAGTTGTGTTATTTTAAATGGTCTTTCATGAATACCTTTAAAGGAGTGTTGGTTTACCATTACTTAAGACCTACTTAAGACTTATGGCTAACTGTGTCAAAGGCTTTTCTAAAGTCAAGAAAAAGTATCAAGGGATCTCCATCAAGTAAGCGATTATATTGTACTAAATCGAACTAAACGAATATTAGAGGAGCTATGGGGTCCTTTCATAAATCCACATCAAGTTTCATCAATTACTTCATTTAACACATTTTTCATAGGATTTGCAAAAACTGCTGCCATAACCTATAGTCATTATTGAGTAATGAGATGGGTCTCCAATTCTTTTCTTTTTTTAAGATTTATTTTTTGAATTTTTGCCTTAATTAGTATAGGACAGTAAAGACAGGAAGCAAAGTTGGAGAGAGAAGGGGGTGGGATCGGGAAAGGACCACGAGAGGGGAATCAAAGCCGGGTCGCCCAAAGCACACTTGCCCACAAGGCTATCGGCTCCGACAATGGTATCCTTTTAGGGGTTAGGGAGCAACGTTATAACACTCTGTCTTAAAGATGTTGGTAAGAATTCATTATTAATGGCCTCTTCCTATACAGCTAATAAAAAGTTGTGTAAAATTCTGACTTAAAGGGATAGTTCACTCAAAAATTAAAATTCTGTCATCATTTAGTCACCTTTGAGTTGCTCCAAATCTGTTTACATTTCTTTGTTCTGATAAACACAGAGAAAGATATTTGAAAGAATGCTTGTGACCAAACAGTAGGTGGACCCCATTAACTACCATAGTAGGAAAAATTACTTTATAATTTATTTTGTTCTGTTTAACACAAAATGAGATATTTTGAAGAATGTAGGACAGCAAAATGTTTGGGGGCTCCTTTGTCTACCATTGTTATTTTTCCTACTATGGTAGTCAATGGGGTCCAGCTACTGTTTGGTCACAAGCATTCTTTCAAATATCTTTCTCTGTGTTTAACCAAACAAAGACATTTATACAGAGTTGGAACAACTCGAGAGTGAGTAATTCATGACAGATGAACTATCACTTTAAGGCCATCATTTCCAGCGGATTTGTTATTTTTAAGTGCTTTTATACATAGTTCAATTTCATTTAAAGAGTTTTTGGGAACATGCCGCTTTACTTTCTAAGAACAAAGTTTCTGGGTTACTTAATGTTCTAAAAAGAGCTGTATTATCGTTATCCTCCCCTAAAGTATACATATCTGCATAATATTTAGAAATAAAATAAAGAAATTAAATGTAGGTCCTCAGTAACAATATCATTTATTTTCAACTCTTTAATCAGGTTAATTTCTGCATTTCTTTTTTCAAGACTAAAAAAGTATTTACTGTTTCTTTCACCTTCTTCCATCCATTTTCCTCTGGATCTTACAAAGGCACCCTTGGCTTTTTCTTGATAAATATCATCCAATTCCTTTTGTATATTTTCAAAAAACAATATTTTGGGATGAATGGAGATGCATTTGAGTTCGAGATCTTTCTAATTATATCTTGAATACGTGCTCTTATTTCATAGCTAATTTCAAATTTGAATAACTCCCACACCTTACCATATTCTTTCTCAATATTTGCCTGCAACCAATATTTATCTATTAATAACTGGATTTGTTTTATGTATTCCTCATGGTGTAGAAGCAAATTATTCAGCTTCCGGTAACCCAGATTTCTAGAGTTACAATGAACATTTTCAAATAAAATTTTTAAAGTAAATATTTTATGATCAGTAAAAATAGATTGAGAGATATCTGTTTACAAAACCCTTTGTTCCAAGTCTGAGGAAATTAACCAAAAATCAATCCTTGATTGCTGCGTCATTCTCTTGTTGCTCCAAGTAAACGGCCTAATAAGGAGGTTTCTATTCGCCATATGTCAAAAAGATCCATATTGTTACAAAAAAAATTGGATTTGGGGGGAAATCAATCTCTGTTATTATCACTGACCATATTAAAATCCCCTGCTATAATTACTTTTGCCATTGGAAACTTAGCTAATAGGGTATGGATATTTTCTTTAATAGTATCCAACATATCACTGCTGTTTATTTAACTGTTGTCTACTTCATCTTCACTGTTGATTATTTTTATCTGCACTGCTGCTTATTTCACTGGTTTGCACATTTATCTCGGTTACATATCCCTTGCTTGTAAGTTGTTTTGTGTATATATATAGATTCTGTATTTATCTGTAATTTGATATATTTTTTGATATATGTTTATTCTATGTTATCTGTAAGCACCTATAGGGTCTGAGAGTAACGCAATTTCAATCCTCCATTTGTATGTACTGTACATGTGGCAGAATTGACAATAAAGCTGACTTTGACCTGACTTTAAGGAAGAGGAATTGTTAGCCATAAACATTACACAGTGTAAACAGATTGCTACCAATTTCAATAACTAATATCATCCAATGCCCATTGACATTACATATTATAAACTATTTTCCCTCTAAAATTCCCTTTCATAATCATCACACCAGCTGAATAATTATTGCTAACCACATATTTTCACCCCATTGGTTCTTCCAAAACAAACATCATCTGCAGTTGAGTGGGATTCTTGTTAAAAAAAAAAAATCTCAATTTCAAATACAAGATCAAAATAACCTAAACATTGCATTACCTGAAGCAAGTTCAATAAATAACAGCAGGGTTGTATTGCATACTCAGAAATGATATGAACAGAAAGTTTATGACCCAAATTACACTTAAACTAAAACAATGCCATGTGTGTGGTCATGCATACAACCTGCAGTTCAGTTTTAGTTCTGTTAATTCATCATTTTGCCATCCACATTGATCACATTGATCACTTGCCATATCTTCGATAAATGCGTATGATCCAATATAGTACGCTGTCTTGTTTTCCTCTTGTGCTTTCTTTACATATGGCCACAGAAGAGAACATCTCTCTTTTTCTTCTTTGATCAGATCCTCCACAAAACGAAAAGTTTGTTTTGTTTCTGAAAGTCATTGCTCTTTTGCGTTTGTCCAGATGAGATCACACATGGATCGCAAGGCGAACAGGAAAATGACAGGACGAGATCTGCCAGGTTGCTGTTTTCCAAGCCTATGTGCAATATCAATCACTTCAAACCTTTTTTGCAGGATTCGGGAACAATGACATTGCAAATTTCAACAACTTTTGCCTTTACATCTTCATTTGGTTGCTCAGAGAGACCATAGAGGCGCAAACACCAGCGTCTTTTATAACACTCAGCATCAGCGACTCGTACTTCAGACAGACTTTTGTTGCTGCTCAACTTTCTCACTCAGCATGGTTTAATCAGTTTTCAGGTCCTGAATCTCAGAGTAGATGTGGTTTAGGGATGTTTAGTCCTCAATTGAGTTTGTAGTTATCTTCTTGAGGGAATCCCCTCTTTAATTTTCAACGTGAGAGCAGTGATTATATTTTTCTGCAACTCGGACAGGAATTTACTTTCTAATTTTTGTTCTAATAAACTGGTAATCTGCCTTTAGATCCTCTGAATGTCTCTTTCTTCAAAACTGTTGGGTAATACCTTAATATCTTTGATGAACTGAAATCTTTGCATGAGGGTGAGTAAATGAGGCGAGAAAGAATATTTTTTTGTATAAAGACACGAGTTATGTTTATATATAAAAATCAATTAACATGTATTTAAAATCAACAATGTATTTTATTCATTTAACATTTTAAAACAAACAGGATTAACCACATGTAGTACCAATACATTTGTAGCACTAGTACAATTCTTCCATGTGTAAAGAGTTCTACACTTTTACATGCAAAATTTTGGTTTCTTCATCTTGAATCATGTAGAATAATAACAACAATATTAATACCAACAATAATAGGCTAGAATTATAATGTTACATCATGATGTAATATATAATGCTGATGTTGATTAATTGCTGACATTAAAATAAGGGTTTCCTGTTGTGGGAAGAGGGGAAAAATTCTGAACTGAATGATGGCATGATCACCTTGTATTGTATAAACAGTTTAAGAACAACATAATGCTAAAGTATAACTCTGGAATGTTGTCAGTGATATAAGTGTATCGTGCATAAAACTCAAAGAACAATCACATATCTAACACTTCCCATTTTTGAACAAAGTTGTTCCTTGTCTTGAATTAATCTTCACTCACTTTGACCTTCTCTCGATGCCACGCATTACTAAGCACACCTCTTAAGTTCCAGATTGGGGCAACACTATCTGGCTGCACATTGTAACTGCTGTCCACTGCTTTGCAAACAATCTGCAGCTCCTGGGCTTTATCTGGCAGCGGGATGTCGATCTCCCACAACTTCCAAGCCCAAGCTCTTCCAGGTGGAGGGTTGTGTTCGTTTTCACTGGTTCTGAATTTGGCCACGTGCCATGTGTTCCCACCATCTACTGAGACATCTACTCTGATGACCTCACGTCCTCCTCCGCTCCATGCATAGCCTTTTACAGTCACCTCACCAGCGCTGCGGTCTACATACGTTCCCTCGGCTGGATGAGTGATCGCTGACTGAATGGGGAGTTCCTGAATGGCTGGTGCTGATTTGAAGTCTACGGTGTCCCAGTCAGTTCCTGGCGAAAAACCTTTGTAGTCATTTTGCTGCCAGTGACTCTTGCTTTCCTCATCACTCACAACAATCCTTCCCAACCATTTGACATTACGTGCTCCGACAATTCCAGGTACAACCACCCGGACAGGGTAGCCGTGGTCGGCTGGGAGCGCCTCCTCATTCATTTCGTACGCGAGAAGAACATCACCGTCTTCACTCACCGCCTTGTTCAATAGAATAGATGCACCATATGATGTACCAGTCACGTCTCTGTCTAACCCTTCAAACTGAACATGTCGAGCCTTTGCTGCAACATCCGGTCCAAAGCCATAGTACAGCAGTACATCTCTCAGACGTGCACCCGACCATGTGGCATTGCCTATTGCTGCGATGCCCCAGTTGAGTCCTTTGACTTGCTTGACTTCGTTCATGTCGGAGCGACGGTTCCCAGCGCACTGAAGTGTTGCCGTAACTGTGTGTTTAGGGAAACGAGACTTAAGCTCATCTAGAGTAAGGGCAACTGCTCCGCCAGGAAGACCCTCTATCTCCAACTTGTATGTTTCAGGATCCACCTTGGGAACTGGAAGATGATTACGCTTGAAGAATATTGCCGAGGGGGTGATGTAACTGTCTGTAAGTATAGAAGCAGGTGGTTCAGCATTGAAAGGTTTCAGACTGTTGATCTGTAGTGCAGGGTGACGTGTTGGCTCAGCAGAGTAGGGGTCTGAAGGGCTTGCGCTCTCTTGCTGCTTGTAACTCTCTGTACTAAGCACACCAATCTTATATTCAGACAGGATTTGGAGGATGTGCTCTTGTTGATGAACTGCATACAATGCCCAGTAGGGTTCAAGAGCTCCACCTGCAGCCAGAAGTATTTTGTCTCCACCGGGGTGCAGGGCCACAAATTCTGTGATATCGAAAACGTCCCCTTTATAGGTGACCCACACACCACTGTCAAGGGAGCAATGCTTTGCTACTTCTTCTAGGGTGTAGACAGGAAGAGAAGAGGTCTCAGTTTCCGGTAACTGTCCCGAGGTAGCTGCCCGCTCCAGCTGAAAGAAAAAAGGTCACAATACATTACATTACTCTGTGACAATTAAGTGCAAAGATGCTTATTATTCACTGAGTGCAGGGGTTCAACATACAAGACTTTCTTAGCTGGGTCATTATCACAATAAAGTGCCTTTGGTGTCCTCATCAGAAACATAATGCAAAATAATGGAATTCTGAGGTTTTAGTATGAATTGAAGTATCGTGATTGTTTTTTTACATTTTATACCTTTTTTTATTTGATGTATGTGATTTTGGCATGTACTACACACTGCTCTGCTAATAATAAATGACATGAAATCAAAATATTTTTTGAATGTTCTTATTGTCCTCAAGATATTCGATCAAAAATTATTTCGATCATTTATATTCTATTTTCATGATAATATTCCCTGTGTGTCCCTGAAATTGCTCTCTGTCATTATGGGGTAAATGCCCTGTTAAGAAACTAACTGATATACTCCAAGACATCCCCTCCCCCATTTTCCTTTCTTCAGAGGAGCTTAAAACATCTGCTGTGCACACAACAAGTATCTACACTTATATTTCCTCATTATCACCATATTGTGTTTGTAGTTGGATGTTGTCAAGGTTAACATGTCCACCCTGTCATAGTGGAATATTAATTCATCTTTTTTATATTTCAAATTCTAAATATATATTTGAAACTGTGCACTGTCAGCTTCAGTAGTGAATCACTTTGCTTACTGCAGGTTTCTGCACCATTTGCCATTCTAAAGATCACCAAGGGCTGCTAGTGATCAAACACTGTTGGCTGAGATGTTTGTACAGTATATTGTTTAGTCACATGGTCAAGGAAAGGATAAAGAGAAATGTAAGATATGCTTTGGCTCTCTTTTTCTCCTTGGAAGCTCCTTTCCAGGAGCTCTGGCTCTACTCTTCTGACTCTTCTTCTTCTATACTTTCTCTCTTTTCTATCCTATCTCTCAGGTAGCATCACATACATTTGGAAACTAATGCTTGTATCATTTACAATGTTAAGCATTTACTTTGTAACATCAATTTAAGTCTGTTTCATTTACAAATCTGCAGACTAGTGTTGTTTTAATGTTAATATTTAAACGATCCATATTGCAATACGATATAGTCATGTTATGTTATAGCAAAGCTAGATGTCTCACCTGGCCATGGTGGAGCTTATAAACGAGAAGCACTCCAGTACCTGTCATCAGCCCTGCCAAAGCAAATGTGAACTTTGACACCCCATCATTGTGATATTCCTGCCGTCCGTGACCTCCAGAGCTTCGCCAGCGGTGAGAAAGACACCCATTCCACACGGACACTGATGGGACACTCCTCTTCAAAAGCTTGAAACTAAAGAGAGATTGTAAAAGCTTCTAATCATTCACATCAAACAAACCAGTGGCTAAACCAGACTAAGCTCAAACTGAGGTCAAACTGTACTTTACGAAAATCTATTCAATTTGGATTAAAAGCCCTGAAACAGATGACAGATGACATGTAATTACAAATAACATTTGCACCATATTTTATAAGAGTTAAGACTGAAGGTACCTGTAAATGTCAAATGGTGTAACTGCCAAAGAATAACAAATATTACATATTTGAGCCATCTAGATGGAATGTAAACACACTCAAAAAATAAATAATTTATTTTAAAATATCACACAAAAATAGATTTCATTAGTTATCTCAAAATATACATTTTAATTTGTTGGGACGTATGCTGAAAACACCTTTGTTTTCGAAATAATCTTGGATAAATGATGTAAAAATGGCTAAAAACCATATTAATACAATAAACTAGATGCTTCTCTTTTATTGTCCTGTATATAAGTATATTTTTATGAAAAATACTGGTTACAACAAATACACCACTATGTTGCTTCTACAGCCAAAGGCCGTTGTTTGTTGAATACATTAACACTGAAAATCAAGCAAGACGGTCAACAAGTTCAGCTGAAGTGACTTGATTTTTCTTAATGCTGAAAAAACATCTGATAACAAGAAATCATCATGTCTCGTAGTGTACTTACAGTTAAAGGGTTACTTTAGGGTTAGAATAAAAATTCTGTCCTGAATTACTAATCCTTGAGTCGTTTCACAACCATAATAAGACTATAGCTCATGTTCAGAACACTCTTTCTGACTCCACATAGACAGCAATGCAACAAACACTCAAAGCAGAGAAAGTTATAAAGTATAAAGACATCATTAAAATTGTGAATGTGACTACAGCGGTTCAACCTTCATTTTATGAAGCAAGAAGAATATTTTTCTGTGCAATAAAACAAAAACAACAACTTTATTCAACAACTTCTTCGCCAGTCTCAAACACCCGTCCACGTGAGGACCCGGCGCATGTGTGTGTGGTCTTATATCATATTAATTATAAAATATGTTATGTTTCTGCTAAATTATTCAATAATGTATGTATATATTACATTATATTCTATGATATTTTATATTGCTTAACATTTTAAATAAATGGAAAAGAAATACGGATTAAAGCTAAACATTTCAACTAATGTTGAGGAACATAACTATTTTCTTGATCATAATTTATCTTGGACTTTCAGAGCTTTTAATTATGAAGATGTGGATGAAGCACCACTTTCTCAAAAAATATAACATTGAACTTAGTTCCAAATAGTGGTTTAGTTTATATTTCATCTTTAATTAGCATCATAAACTAGTCATATTTGACTCCTAACAGAAAGTCCAAACAGTGGCATGCACAGACCTCTGCTGGGGCAGGGGCTGAAGGATTAAAAAAGGCCATAGTCCCATATTTTCCCCTGGAATTCATTTGCCACCTTGCCAAAATAAAGACCTGGAAAAAATATAGAATCCTGACCAAAACAACGCGCTAGCTCATGCAGATCTACATGTAATACTGTAGTCGACTTTATCGGTTATTTTCACACCTCATTTCAGTCGCGACAGTTGTAATATATTTCGTTTAATTGTGCATGCGGCTTTTCTTCCCCTTTTATCATATTGTTCCTGCTAGTATCGTATACATAAAAAAGCACACTGGGACTTTGAATTACCTTGAATTGATGTAATTTCCTGTCACATGTCTTCTTGAACAATATTTACATCACCTTGACACTTCATGAATTTGACTTGACTCACATGATTCCCTGAATAAATTATAATATTTAAAACAATGGTGTTCCATGGTGTTAACTTTTACTTACTATTAAATAGGATTAATGTAAGATTATGCCAAGCTAGCAAATATGGTGTCTTATTGAGAATTTCATTTTTTTCATATCAAGTTTTTAAGGTTACACCACATTGACATTCCTGCAATCATTCCAGAAATATTCTCTCAAAATGAATTAAAACCAGAATTTCAATCTTGGTCCTCAGAAAAGAGAATGTATGCAAGTCATTTGCAAATTTATTTGAACATTTTAACCCTTTTAAATGTTATTAAATCCTAGGGACACAAAAAAATGTACATATACAGTTCTGTCAGGATCACTGTCATCAAATATTTAAACAATAGCAATATTTAAGGTTGGCGGAATGAAACCATCCAGCCTTGCATACAGAGCGGGAGCGCAGCAATACCCAAAGCAGTGCCCAAAACAAAATCATTCCCCCAACCAAATTGGCATGTCTCAATAGCATTAAGAACTAAATAGCATTACCAGGCCTAATTATGCAGAAAACTGGGTTAAACTAGCAGTAAAGCTGGCAGGGGAAGGGTACACCCTGCAACAAATAGCACAAGAGTTGAATGAGTAAGTTGTTAATGAGAGGGATAATGTACAGGCAAGAACGTACAGGTAGGGTTGGGAATAGAAATTCTTTCAGAAATGTGTTAACTTGTGACCTGTTGATATCTCAAGTAAAGCCCTATCTATCGACAGCGCCCTCCACTAATACTGGCACCCTTGGTAAATATGAGCAAAGAAGGCTGTAAAAAGGCTGTTTAATTTCTTTTATTAAAAAAAATCTACAACATTCCCACATTTAATTGAAGAAAAACACAGTGTAAAAAAAATGTCTTCCATACATATTGGCCACAATTATTGACACACTTGTATTGATTACATTCTGCAACCTCAATTTGTATTAAATACAAATAATTATGGCCAACATGTATGGGATCATTTTTTTCACAATGTGATATTGCCCCCACTTCAAATAGTTTTACTGGAATTTTGAAGATTTTTTTAATTAAAAGATCAAAACGGGAACCAATGCAGATTTCTTTTTACAGCCTTCTTTGCTCATATACTCAATATATATTGCTCAATACTGTAAGTTAAAGCTGTACTATGCTACAGTACTTATGTATCTGTATACAGTATAAAACACTATATTATTGCACTTCTGGTTAGATGCTAACTGCATTTCATTAGTGCTGCACTCTGCATAATGACAATAAAGTTAAATCTAATCTAATTTTGCCCTGTTTAGTAGTCTGGCCCATAGTCTGAAGCCAATATGGTAGACATTGCCAAGCCCTAAGTAATAATAATAATAAACAATTGAACTTCTTTACTATCTTTATTAACTTTATACAATGACTTCATGTTTCTAGTTGTAAAACAATAATTTAGAGTCGAATATTAGAAATATTGCTATATTTTGTGACAAAGCATCACGCATCACATGGGCAGCTTGTTGGGAGAGCATTTGAAAAGTGCCTGCCCCAGCACAACCATACCAATTTGCATTTTGTTATTTGATATACATTAACAAGCAAAACCTCTTCAGCAAGAAGCTTTTTTTGCTGACAATGTAGATTGTATAACTTGGATTTGTTGCATCCGCATAGCTTTGCTCTCTTTCTGGCCGTAGTGTTATCTTGTGCTTTGAAGGATATAATGAAAGATGATCTAAGGGTTCACTCAGTGTATGAGAGAGTGACTGACTGCACAATGGGATCGTTTCACCCTCTCACAACTTAAGAAAAAAACATGCTGAGTATATTGTGGATTAATGATAAAAAATATGATTTTATAACAAAATGTAAGATTTTATTTTATTGTCAGTATGTATTCATGCCCGTAATTTTAACTCAAAAATGGTTATGACTGCTTTGTTTACAACACTACGTAAACATATTATAAATATATATATAAAAATGTTGTTAATTTAGCATTTGAATTAACTTAAGGAAAGATCAACGTATGCTGTTATGTTTCAAAAGTAATCACGCAGATCATAGTAAGACATTTGTCTGTATTATATTTCACTGCTAGGTTTCATGTTTCTAACTAAAGGAAATATGAACGAGCACTTATACTGAATGTCTATTTATTTTGACCCGCAAATCCACAATGTACATATTTATCATTAAAAAACATACAGTTACTATTGCAACGCATATGATAATTTCAACAAGCATTACTACAGATGGATATTAATAAACAAATGCATTATGTTATGATGTGTGTCCGTGTTTTAATGCTGGGGAGTTTGCAGTCAGTTTCTAGAGCGCCACAGTGTTTCCTGTTTGTGTAACTTCAGCGGCACATGGCACAACACGTAAAAAGTAATTGAACAGCGCGTTTCATCGCAGGACAACTGGAAAAGAAATCAACATATTGGCCGAAAAAAAACCCATTGCTTTCTCTATGCGGGATTGATCTTGCACACTGTTAAAGGCTTCATGGGGATCTACTGTATTTATTCCAGCGCATGTCACTCTATCGTGTGTAATGGACTTGAGACCCAAGACGAGAAGCAAGCTGCAAAACATTACTACTGTGTTGTTTAAAACCGTTTCTCAGTAGAGCAGGCAATTCGAGGTCTGAAAACATTGGGTCTTCTCTGATAATTTTGACCAGTTTGACTCATTTCAGTTTTTGCAAATACAAAAAAATGATGTGAAATTTGGGAGATATTGTCTGTAGTTCAAAGAATTAAAAAAGGATCATTTACCTAAACACAAACCTAAATAATAAATTCAGAAAAACTAAACATTTTCACAACTATATATAAAACCTTGTATGATTTTCATGTTTTTAGCACAAATACAAGCAACACAGGCAGCATATACAGATAATATTTGTCAAATCACAGTTATGAAAAATGTACAAAAAAGGTATACTTATATGAATAAATATAAAAGTCTGAAGTTAAAAAAGCAAATAATTGCATAATTTTTAACACTAAAACAGGTCTGAACACAGAACACAAAACAAAAGGGTTATTTTTTATTAAAACTTCGCACAGGCCTGCTTTGTGTCTTTCTCAGAAATGGTCAAACAGAACAAAGGTTTATATGAGACGGCACAATTACCTTTTACTCCTGATAAGGAAGATCTGAGCAAGACCTTGGCAGTGTTTGAGGTGCTGCATAGCACTTTCTGAGAAAAGAAAGCACAATGACACAGGTTAAAAATCATTAGAATAGACAACCTGTCAAAAGCTTTCATTGTTTTAGAACCACAGACGCTGAACCGATTTTATTTTTCCAAAGATACTTTTATTATTAAATGTGACTCACATGTACTACAACACATACATATCGTCTCAGCTGTTGTGTGTGTTCTGCCCTAAAGACACACCAGCCATGGCTGCGCAGTGTTGTGGCATTCTGGAAAACTACGAGTAACGTCAGTGGACTGTTCCAAGATGACGGACGCGTCTACATGCCTGGGTGCAACTCTATCCATAACTACTGCGGCCTTCAAATCATGTTTAATGACAGCACTAATGAACTCCAATGTAAATATTACTATGTTTACATTTATTAGCAGATGCCGTAATCCATTGTGACTTATGAATAAGGAATCATATATTATTTTGCCTTAAAAGCCAACATTCTGTGACTATGTTTTGGGTATCTGTCAAATACATTATTTGAAAGCATACATTCAAGCTTCTAAGTAAGAGACAGACAGTATGCTGAAGGGTCTACAAAGCACAGGAGAGCAGAACTTTCAGAGCAACATTTTTAGAATATGTGTAGGCTTAAGGATGATTGAGGATCATTTTCGGATCAGCTGATTCTCCTACTCCATTTCCAAGAGTAACAGGCACAATGAATAAATATTTCACAGTTTCCTATGACAAATATTGAGATTTTAAGTATCTAGAGACATGATGCTTTTGTTCTCATTAAAATGCTTATTGAGTTTTTAATGCAGAAAAAGCGCAGCTACTTGCATGTGTTTACAGCGGCGCTGTTGACGTATCAGAGAGCAGCTGACCAAAGCAGCTAATGCGCAGTCACACCCGTCAAAAATAAAGTCTCATTAACTTAGTTATCAAACACACATGTTGTACAACACCAAACCCCTTGATCTACAATAAAAGACTACTGCTCAAGGATATCCAAGTCTTCTTTAAAAAAGACGTTTTCTTCAATGGAAAAAAACAACAACAGCAACTACGTAAAATAATATTTCTGATCTTTTTGGACAAAAAAGAGCTTATCAAAACTTAAACACTCGTCTTATCACTGGCACAACTTTGAAAGCCTGCTAGGTTAAACATCACACCCTTTCCAAAAAAAACCCACTCCACTACAATGACCAATGGAAAGAGACTTGAGTTTGAGCAACTGAACTCCCTGCACCTCAAAACTAAGTAACGTTATACATTTACATTTACGCATTTGGCGTAATATACTATACATTTGTTTCTGGATGTATGCAATCTGATCCCAACATGAAGCGTGTTAGCAGAGCTCTTACTGACTGCAGTCTATTAGCTTTTATCAGTGATTCATAAGCTACTGGTGTTTAAACGCTTTATGACCCGCCGCCATAAACACATATTTGCCTATGATAACAGAAAGAGGCGAATAGACATAAGAACAGCTCAGGACATATGTACCATTTATATGAAAATGTAAACGTGTTAATCTTTGTGTTGACTAAAACAAGCCGTTGTGCTCCGTGAGATCGTTTGCGGACAACATTAACACGCGACAGTCACTATAACATAATAATGAAGTTTATCATCAGCTAACGTGATAGTTTGTAGAAAGTAGCACGATCGTAAATCGCGTTGCAACGAGACAAATGTACACGATCATTCCAATAAATCAACACAGTCCATGTAAGCAAACCCATATCATAATATTATATGCAAACAAGACTGTAAAGAATTTAGACGAACAAGCTCAACTTGAATGTAAGTTAGTTAAAACAAATGAAAGCACACTAAAACATGCAGCCCATCACTCAAGATATTTAAGTAATAGACAGAGGTCGAATTAAATAAGTAAAAAAAAAATAACAACGACCATTTACAGTTTCACGACTGTGTAAGAATTGCTTTAAGTATAATTTCTTACTGTAGTTGAGCTGCAGTTCTCTAAGCAGCAGCATACGCCATACACACTTCACCATAAACATCTCGCGGTACTGTGATGTCATCCACCGAGCTGCGGTCCAACACGCCCACAAAAGAAAAAGGGGAACTTGCGGGTCTTACATGGCTGACAGCCTGACACTTTACAAAGAAACATTTGAGTGAATAGCCTAGGCTACTTTTTGGGTATACCTTTTTTTGCTAAATCTGTGGTTACTTTAGTTTTATTGGTTAATGTTTGGGAATCAACATGGATGAATGTTGATGTTTTAATCAGCACTGTAGTAAATCAAGTTTTTAAAACATTTTGATGGTTTTTAAAATGCACTGTAAAAAAGGCTTTTTGGTCTCTTTTCCTGCAGCAAGGGCATTAATGCAAACGAAGCTTTGTATTAACGAAATATAAGTTAAGCACGTTTCAGAAAGATTTAAATTTGGTACTTCAGGTAACTGTGAATTTAATGCACAGAATGAAAAAAAAAAAGAAGAAAGTTAAACTCCAAGGGGTGCTTTCCTGTACAAGGTTTATCTGCCTAAAGTGAAACTGGCACTGCCATATCTTAAAATACACCGGCAGTGAAAAGCAGTGTGTGTTGCAATGAAACAATTTTTTTTAGGGCATAACACACAGCTACCTGGGCATGCAGACACTCCTTGTTTTATATATTTTTCGCTATATGGGAAGAGTCATGAAGTGTCAAAGTATTACTCCTGTTCAGTGGCATAGGCAGAATTTTATTTTTGTTCAGGCTGAGCGAAAGTGAGTAACAGACAGTATTTAGGTTCATTCTAAGGTTCGTTTTAATTTGAACAATAAACAGTACAGAAGAAAACGTAAAGGAACGTCTCAAACAGATTTTAAATAGGCTACCCAGATAGCAAAATGTATGTGGCCCAGATCCGGCTCACATCTGACACAATTCATCCAGCTCACATTTGGCATGGAATGATGGCACTTGAGTGGTCCGCCCAAACAAAAAGCAACACATAAATAGACAATAATGGCACAATAAACTAAATGAAAATGTTTGAAACATTAAAGATTAAATTAAAACAATGTAAAAGTGTTAGTGCATAAAACAAATAACAGAAACCAATTAACAAACTGATTAAACCAAAAAGAAATTAAAGACAAAAAGTTAGTTTACAGAAATATGTATTAGACAAATAAGTTACAAACAACAATGTAAAAGATGAAATCTCCAGCAAGGACTTCTTTCTGCCTCTCGAATAAAAGCATACGAATACAGTTTAAAAATATAAATTGAGACATTTTACACACAGTACAAGACACCACTGGACCTAAGACTTTTCATTTAAGACATGAATAAATATGTTTGTAGATTTAAGAGTTCCAGACAGCTTAGCATAAGCAATTACCAATCACAACAAGATTGGCAATCCTGCTTTTCCATTTACACCTCTCCAGTTCCCAGTTTTAGCCAGGATTTTTTATTATTTGCCAGACTGACTCTTCACATTCACTCCACAAAACAATCCAAGTTCAAGTACCTGAAATGTTTGAAAACATGCTGTCACTATTAAACTAAAATACCACAACATGCTTTTGTATCTAATACTGATATTAGGCAAATTACACACTAGAGACGAGAAAGACCAATTCGAAATCTATCATTTTGAAATTGTTAAAGATTTAGTTAAAATTGCACAAAAGTACAATGACCTATTAGACAGAATTATGTTAAAGAATGAAATAATATACAATAATCTTACTTTATTTTCCATTATGGTGGCCTCAGGGAGTCTGTCTTTGGAGATAAGATGCAGCTGCCATCATGTTTTCTTTTTCATATTAATCTGTCAAAGACATCATTTAAAAAAAATCACATATACATAACTTTTAAATTAAATATATTAAACAAACATCCCTCTTTACCCAGATTGCATTTTACAATAGCGTATTTAACACACAATAACACAGCTTTACAAATACCCAGCAGTCATCAGAACTGAAGAGACAAGCTTCAGTTCTGGTGAACAAAAAAACGGAAAGATAAAGTTTAGTCTGGAAAGAGTGTTTGTCACCATTTTAGGCCATTTGTTGAGTGACGATGGACCGTCGTACCTGTAAACCTATAAACTAAAGGACTTACAGTATCTCACAAAAGTGAGTACACCCCTCACATTTCAGCAACAATTTTATAATATCTTCTCAAGGGACAATCCTCTAGAAATGAAAACTGTATATATTTTAGAGAAGGCAATGTGCTGCTTGTATAGCAGTATTTACTGTCCTCTGAAAATAACTTCACATACAGCTATTATTGTCAAAATAACTGGCAACAAAAGTGAGTGCACCCCATGTCAAAAAAATGTGTCAATATTTTGTATGAGCACCATTTTTATCCAGCACTGCTTTAATCCTCCTGCATGGGCATGAGATTCACCGGAGCTGTTCAGGTTGTTGCTGGGATCTTCTTCCACTCCATAATGACATCACAGAGCTACTGGATGTTAGACACGTGGTGTTTCTCCACCTTCCGCTTGAGGATGCCCCACAGGTGCTCAATAGGGTTCAGGTCTGGAGACACACTTGATCACTCCGTCACCTTCAGCTTCCTCAGCAAGGCAGATGTCATGTTGGCGGTGTTTGGGGTTGTTATCATGTTAACATGAAGGGAGGCATTATGCTGTGCTTCAGAATGTCACAGAACATGTTGGAATCCATGTTTCCCTCAATGAAGCGCAGCTCCCCAGTACCAGCAGCACTCATTCAGCCCCAGACCATGATGCTACCACCACCATGCTTGACTGAAGGCAACAGGTACTCTTCACTTGTGTATACATAAACATTATCCATGCATATACACCTTTAAATCACTCACACGTACAAACGTGACGCACACAAAACTCTGCAGGTTCACTTTAGTTTGACATTGTCTGTTATTCCAAATAATACAGGGACTAGATAATATTCACAGAAATGCTCGTCTCTTCTCTGTTTGTCTATTCTTTAGTATCTGTGTGTACATTGCAAATATATCTGCTTATGATTATAATTTAAAATATTGATTAAATAAAATATTAATATATTGATATAAAATATTGGCATTCATATTAAGTAACTAGTTTTTTAATGACTTTTACTTGAGTAAATATTTGGGGTACTCTACCCACCTCTGCACGTACCTGTGATCCCGCATGCAGCATTGCCGTAACTAAGACCAGCATTCCTTCAGGATTTTTCTTTAAGGGTATTTGAGCACAATTGACACACGTCAACATGTAAATAACAAATCTGAGTAAACAACCGATGTCTAGTAATGCGCAACACGGTTGTAAACAGATGGAGAGGGCCTGTTAAAAGTTTCTGCACATAGACCCGAACCTGACTTATATAAAGTATATATTACTTTGCTATTTTATTACATTTTCTCATTTATTGCATTACACTATGCTTTAATAATTGTTGTTTGTAGAGTCAATATCTTTGTCCTCAGAGTGGAGCCAGTTTGGGGGATGGCATAAGGAGAATGTTGTGCAAAATTGGACAAAATTCCTTGTAAGCTAATAACAGCTGTGTGTAGAATATGTGGTCTAAGAGATACAGTTTCAAGCGAGATGCTCACACTCAATCAAAAAACTTTTGTGTAGCCTATATTTCTTTTAAATCCATCATTGTATCTGTCTGTATGAGGTGAATAATACAAGGATTAAAATGTTGTTACATGTATTTCAGATTGCAATACGAATGGAACCAGACATGGAGAGAGACAAGACATGCCACCTTGCCAAAGGTTTTATGAAAAAAAAATAATTTGGACAATTCCATGTATGTGTTTTCTTGGTTTCATTTGACACTTTACATCAGTAAAAAAAAAAAGATGTTAAAAAAAGGCCTTTTAGCGAATGTTCCCTAAAGGTCCCCGAGTGTCCTTTGTAGATCCTAAACGTTTAAAGAACCCTACACGGTGACGTTCTGGGGACTCTTATTTGTCAGCTGGGTACTCTGCCATGATGATCGATCGACACACGCTGATGACGTAATGAGGGAGACATGCCTAGGGCTGTTCTACACGTCCCAATCCATGAACTCCACCATCACGTAAAAAAACATTACAAACGCACGCACGCAAAAACTCTGAGTCGCAAGCGCACAGTTGGCTGACATGCAGAATACTAAAGGGGCCGTGCAAATGAATTTATAGGTATTGCAAAGGAAAAGATGTACTGCAAAATCATTGCTGATGAAGTTTTTCTTTGCAAAACTTTTTTATCTCCCAGTACTTTATTTTTGTTTGGAAACACTACCCAATTTTTCTTTTGCAAATACTTATTTTTGTTTGCAAGTTTATTAATTGTTGCTCAATTTTTCTTTTGCAAATATATGTGGCATTGAATTGACTTCCTAGATGTAGAACTTTGCAGTCAGTCAATTAGAAAGACAGAACAAACACTAGAATATGAATGAAGAACTGTTTTTACCCATCAATCAGGCATTTCACACATCATACATGACATTCTTGGTTTAGCAAATGCTAATACAATATAGTTGCTCCACAAACAAATCAAATTCTACCACAAATAGTGACAAAAATGTCAAATAATCAGTTCAAGTCAAGTCCAAATATTGCCTTCAAATATTCCAGACTTGAGATCCAGTCTCGTTTGTGTGAAGGGCAGAGCATATCCTCGGGTTCTTGCGGACTCCAGTGCACCTGCTGTCTGTGTTGCAGTGCTCCTCAAACTGACACTGAGATTATATAGTGCTCATGAACAGAAGTTCAGCTTCACAGCTGGTTCATCTTAGCAGCTTCCGCTTTTATGAGGGAGATTAATTCCTGATTGATAAGGAACACAAAGCGAAGACCTGCAATCTGGACGAAACAAACAAACAAACACATGAATTCAACACAAACTATGTACACCACACCACGAAGACTTTCTGAATTTGCATGAGAGGAAGGAACTCTCACAAACCAGCATGGGGTAGCAGCCTTCATTTATAATTGAACCCTTTCATTCATGAATTATGACCACCTCAGTTTAACACAGTTTTTCATTTTCCACAAGTGGGCAGCTTGTGCATTTCAAACTGGTCTAAAATGTCCTATAAATGCATAGCAAGCATATAAAAGCACAACAACAGTTACAAATCAATGAAAATACAATACAAACACTTATGATTCAATGCATGCAGATGCACGATTGCGGTCTTTGTGATTTATTATAACATTGATGAGGTGTTATCTGCTATCATGTTATTCTGCACACAGCAATACCCTTGTGAACTTGAGAGTATACTGCACACAAACAAATGGACTTTTGATGGAAGATGTTTGACGTTTCAGATGGTGTGAAGTTGAGCTGTGGAAAATAATTGTTTTTATGATGCATCATGATGTGGACGTAAACAAAATTCATCATCCATGCACAGAATGAAATAACAGAGCCGGTACTAAACGCAGTTAATGTCTTAAAACCCAAAATATGTGTGTCCAAATATTTGCTTACACAAAGAAAGAAGAGATCAGTGGACAGAAAATGACACTCAAGCTTTGTTTTTTGTCTGTTGTTTTCATTAAAACGATTGTAAACTTTTGTATTAGCAAGTGAGGTGTGTAACCTGACAATACACTATATTTAGTATTTAAACATGTTCTATCCAATTTGTTGTTTTTAATGTTATGTTTTTTAGTGTGTTAGTGTAATATTAATACAAAAAAAGTCATTTTCAATTCAGTGTGCTAAAATCTTTTTTGCCTAAAAAGGCTGCCAAATAAAAAGATTTAGGAGAAAGATGTTAAAGTATTTACTACAAAAAAAAATGACAGACAAGATGCATCGAATGGCGAGCCTCTGAATCGTAATTGAATCGTGAGGCAGGTGAAGATTCACAGCTCTAGCATGAAGCGTGAGCACTGTTTATGAATTTGTGCGAACAGATTTAAAAAATTGAGGGTATGTTTACAATGTGGCCACAAATTTGCAGTTCTTTTTCCTACAACCTTGAGGGCCGTGTACTTGAGCGACTCGCTGGAATATATCCTCTTAGATGGTAGATGCTGCACGACACATTATACAAGGCTTGCTGCTCCTGCCAAAGGTCAACTTCACATGATTCGCCAAAATCAACTTGTACAACTGCACACACCCCACAAATCTTGCCATAATCATGCAGCCCGAAGGTTTTTTAGTGCAATTAAACTTACTCATTCATACAAAATAAAAACTACTGGAAATAAATGAATGTGTTTGTGTTTTCCCCTATATTTCTATTTAAAAAAAGGTTTAGAAACCCCCTGTATAACCTGCTATTTAAAAAACATCTATACAAGCAGAATTATAAAGTATACAAGGAAAACATATGGAAAAAATGAAAATGTTTATTTTGTATTACTTCGATCATGTATGGTGAAATAACATAGGCTGCCAAAAAAAAACAATAGCCTCATAGACTTTCAGAATTTCATTTTCATATATTCATATGAAACTATTAATTGAATTGAAATGAGACTAGGCTATAATCTGTTTTTAGCAACAGTGTAATGAGAACAATAATGACGATTAGCTACAAAAGAGTGCAATAAAGTGCTGAGTGTTTGTTACATCTACTTTCTTAGATTTTAAAGAAGAACAATTTGTAGATATTTTTTCTTTGTTGCATCATGTCAATCAAGTTATTTCAAATGCAGACGCAGCAAGCGCATTCAAATAAAGAACGGTATAGAACATTTCATTGCGCACAGGCAACTTCCGGTTTATATTTTACATTTATGTTAATATTAACTTATATTATTTTCTTCCAAAAAGTGCTGGGGACATGTCCCACCTGTCCGACCCACGAATTACGCCTATTAGGCCAGTCCAATATGATGCATGATTCAGCAGTCAAGTAGCGTTTGCTTATGGTTTTCATACCACAGATGGAACAAACCATCAGAGAACATTAATGTTATTTAAAGGCAGAACCTAAACAGAAACTCCAACAAATCAAACAAAATGTACCTTGGATAAATAAAAAACACCCTGATGCCATCAACAGTCAGCCTTTATCAAATGAAGCATCAAACCAACATTACAAGTACAATGAAGCGAATTACTGCTTTTAGAAAGTCTTGATATCTTCATGACTGTAGTACGATCAATGAAACTGTAACCTGTCTTACTCGCACCGGTCCTGCTACAAGAGGGCCTCGAACATGCGATCGGTCCGGCATGGGAGACGAGCGCTCTAACTAGGAGGCTAAAGACCGCAGTACTAGCGTCTGTCGCTAGAGCTCTTCTTGAGGTCAGGGAGTAAGGTTTACTCGCACAGCTCTCTCGCTCTCGCTCTGTTACACAACTATATGTAAAAATGAATTGACATGACAGAGCATGGCGCTAGTCATGAGTTCGATCCCAGGGATTGCACATATCCAGAAACAAATGTATAGTATAAAGCAATGCATCATACGCTTCTGGATAAAAGCATCTGCCAAATGCATTAATGTAAAAGCAGCTAATTACATGACGTATGACCAAGGTGAACCCAATTACTGTTTTAGATTTTTTCAAACATAAGTGCTTCACTATTACTATATATCTAGCAAACAACACTGATGATGTTAACATGATGGTAACCACGGTTAACACAAGCCTTTATTAAAATACAGTGATTGTTTCATTACGTGTTTGTAGATCCCTAGTATAATAAGCTGAAACTGCGGCCATTGGTGATCCATATTCCTTAGGAGCTACACAATTGACAAGAATGGAAAATTTTGATTCAAAATGGCATATTTTGCCAAAAAGCAACTAGTTTGCAGGTAAAGCACATTCAGAAAGTATTCGGACCCCCTTCACCATTTTCCAAATGTGCTATGTTGCAGCCTGATACTACAACTGTTTGAATTTGTTTTTGTTTCTCATTAATCGACACTCTTTAAGTGAAAACAGAATTTTAGAAATGTAAAAAAGAAAAAAAAAACAGAAATTTCACATTTACAGTATTCAGACCCTTTACGCAGTACTTAGTTGCGCTGTGTGTGTGTGTGCGTGTGCGCACTAGGATGGGTTAAAGGCAGAGGACAGAGTTCTGTGTCTTCCATTCTTTAATATATATATATATATATATATATAAGAACAATAATCAACGGTGCGTACTTTGATGATATATATATTGTGCGCGATCCGATGGAGCGGCCTATTGGCTCATGTCTTCTAAATGTCTCGCCATACCTAATCTCGCATAGCCAGGTCTGGCTGCTTTCTCTTGCGCTCTTAATAAGACCAAAGGGCTTACTGAATGAAATCGATTGCTTTTTAGTGGTGGGAGGTGACTTTAATGCGGTGTTAGATCCTGCATTGGATAAATCTCACCCGGATACAACGACTAACCCAGCTGCCAAGCTGTTAAATAAATAAATCAAAGAACTCAATATACTTGATCTATGGCAAACTCACTACACGTAAGGAATTCACATTTTATTCTAACAAACACAAAACTTTCTCCAGGATAGACTATATATTCTTAAGCACAGCCTTAATTTCATCTTACGCTTCTATTTCTATATTACCAATTCTATGATATAAGTACTAGTACGATACGCTTTCCCATATAAAAGCAGAGTTCATTCTGCATAGGACTAGGCAAAAATATTATTTTGAGTCAGAGAGACCCAGCCATTTGTTAGGTTAAATGAATGTCAAAGGCCTATAAAATCATCAAGATGATTAATGACATATTTAGGAATTTTTAAACAAATCTATATAAATCGGAAACCAGTTTTGATGAATCATATTGTAAGGATTACCTAAATAGATACAAATTTGGCTCAGATCTCACGATTGGAAAAGGAATCTCTAGATGACCCTCCAAGTCTGAAAGAGCTCTACGAATCATTAAAACATCTTCAGAGGGGCAAGTCACCATGTTTAGATGGTCTCCCACCTGAATTATATTTAGAACTATGGGACCTCTTACACTTGATTCATTTACTTTTGCGATTGAGCGCGGCGTATTTCATAGGGATCAAAAAACCTCTCTGATCTCTTTGCTTTTAAAAAAAAAAGGAAAAGGTCCTTTAGATTGTTCCAGATTGTTAACAGACCAATCTCTTTAATTCCCTGTGATGTAAAGATAGATGCCCAAGTTCTTGCTTCTCGTATTGAAAACACAATCCACAATTTAACTAATCAAGATCAAACTGGTTTTATAAGAGGACGTCATGCGTCTGATAACATGTGCCGACTTTTCCATACAATTGACTTTGCAAACTCTCACATGAGTCCTTGTGCCGTTTTCTCACTTGACGCCCTCATTTCCTCTTCATCGAGGAACGAGGCAAAGATGTCCACTTTCTCCATTATTGTTTTGCTTATCCCTTTAACCACTAGCTAAAGATATTAGAAAGTCTCAAGTGATGCCAATTAGGATTCATGAACACAACCATGTTATTTCATTATATGCTGATGATGATATTACTTTATATTTGGATCACTCCCTGCATAATTAAGGGATTCAATCACTTTGGTAGCCTCTCTGGCTACAAAATTAAAAAGAACAAATCTGCATTAATGCCGATCAATCATATTAAAATAAAATCCCATATTCCCTCATTTATTCCTATTAAGGACACTTTCACATATCTGAGCATTACTATCTGCAAAAAGATTCATAAAATATCCAGAGACAATTACAGCAGCAGTTTAGCTATGATCAAAAATGATATCGAAAGATGGAATAATCAAAGTTTTCCTCCAAGGAACAATTTCTAGTTAAGATAAATTTGTTGCCTCTGCTTAATTTCTTGTTTTTCATATTACCACTTTCCCCCCAAATCTATTTTAAGGAGATAAAAACTTTAATTTCTAAATTTATATGAAATGATAAACAACCTAGAATTAAGCTTGACAAACTGCAGCAAATTTTGAATTCTATTACTGGTCATTCCAACTCAAGGCTCTTCATACTTGGGTTGAATCGGACTCTAAAGTTTCATGAAGAGTGAGGAATCTGACACTGTCAAACCACATAGATTCTCTTTTCTGTTACAGGAAAGAAAACTGTTAACCACAGATTCATCATCATAAATAACAACAGTTTTATAATTTAATTTGAGCTGCACAATTAACCAAAAAACTAATCGCAAGTACAATTACATAATGTCCAAAAGCCTCTTTTACAGCTGTTCATTTGTGCTCAATTCTGTATGTTTCGGCAGTGTATTTGGGCACCGAATACTGTGGCGAATCAGAGACTTATTAATACGTTAACTTGTCCTTTAGCCATTCGTTTTTTTACCAAGAACATAATTCCCATAATTATTTTTCTTCACATTGTATTATTTAGTTTTGGATGTTTATGGAAAGAATATGGCATGCAGCTGCTTCACTTAAAGTTATACAACATTTCAAAACTTCAATGTAAAATCTATTAAAGGTACTGTGTGGAATTGTTTAGCGGCATCTAGCGATGAGGTTGCGAATTGCAACCAACCGCTCACTCCACCCCTTTCCCTCCCGTTTGAAGCGCTACGGAGGTTGTGAGAGGATTTAGATGTCGTCACGTTTTCGCTTCTTTTCCAAAAGTGATAACATATTTACGAAACGCGCTCTGTAGAGCAGTTTGTTTGTTTAGGGATACTGTACAACATGGAGAATTTTATATAAGGTGACCGCAAAACAAATATCCTTCGAGACAAAAAGCAAACTGGTGCCAGTTGGTGCAGTACAACAAATGGCACAATAAGCAATGCAGCATTCCATTTATGCAGTATGTGTATAAGACAAAAAAGTGAGTTTAAAACACCTATTTCTTGATCCTGGGGGGGACATATATTATTATTATTATACTACTCAATCACCAAGCATTAAAATACATTTTAATAAAACAGTATTTTGTGTCTATACCTCCATCACAGAGTTGTTATTGAGTTTCCACTTGTTTCCAGATAAAACAGGTCTGCCATCAATGTAAATAGGTCTCCGGCCTTCATTAGCAATAAAGAAATCTCCATTATTTTTCAGTTTGATGATCCCTAAAATAAAAAAAATCCATATTTAAAATCCATATTATTACCATTATGCAAAAATACCCACAGCTCTAATAAATAGCTTCAAAATCTCCTCACTGATCAGCTTTGACATCTATAGACATGCAGAGGAATATGATTTCTGTATTTGAGATATAGCAGGCTTCAGTCGATAGCGTTACTTACATCTGTCTCATTTGTAATTTTATTTCATTTCAGGCCTATTGAGAACCCTCAAGAACATGTCATTTATTCTTGCTTTAATGTGAATCATGGGAACTCACTGCAGTTTTTTCACTGTGCATCATGAAAATCTAAGTAATGTTCACATTATAACGATAACTTAAAAAAAAATCTTTCTTAATTTAGGAGAATAGCGGGGTTCACATCACAACTGTAACAATAAACGAACAATATCAGCATGAGCTTATGATGGAAAAAACATACTGTTAAACAGTCTTTGGCAGATCGCTAATGTTTGGCTATTGATGATCACAACGCAGGTTTTATGTCTGAATTAAAGACTGTAGGTCAGAAACCGGTTTGTTTACGCAGGGTTATTATATCTTGATGTAACGCTGTCATGTACAGGACATTCATTTTAGTGATAGGGAGCAATGCAGCATGCAAGCATAAAATAAACATAACGTTAGCGTTATCATCCGCTGGTGTGGACGCAAATATATAGTTACAGTTAACTTAATAATGTGAATGGTCCTTATCTGTGTCAACCTTGTTTTCTGGAGATTTTCCATGCAGGTCCTTCCAAAGACAGATCCACATCTATCTGCTTGTCTTTAGTAGCCCGACCGAGGGTGATCTGAAATATTGTAATAAAGTTTGATGAATCCAAAAAAGATTTTAGAATTTTTTTAACATTTTAAAGAAAAGCTAAGATTTTAAATATTTACAATTCTGCACTATTTCTAGGTCACAAACTGTAAGCAAATCTGTAAAATTAGCAAGTAGCACCAAACAAAACAAAAAAATATACAAACTGGGGACAAATGGATCTTAAACTTTGTGTTCTTAAAGTCTTTAACACACTAAAAAGCAGGGAAAAATAAGTAACAAAAGACATTACCAAACAATCTCAATTAAACTAACTATTCTAACTGTTTAGCAAAATAATAGCATTTTAGCTATTTAGGATTAACTGGACTTATTCACTGTTTCACAGATAAGGCTTAAGGCTAGTTCCAGACTAAAATGAATGTCTGAGCTGTCTTAACTTAAAACAACTTGCCCTGACATATCCTAAAATATATCAGTGCCACTTTGTCTAAGGATGCACACCAGTCAAGTTTTTCTAATGCCTTTTTAGGAAAGGGACTTAAATATCCTAATTTAACTAAGGCATGGCCCTGGCCTAAGCTAAGCTTTGTCTGTGAATCCGGGCCTCGATGTTTTAATTTTAAGCCACATAACTGCACAAGTCTGCACTGAAAAATAAAGAACTTAAACCAATATAGTAATGTCTTTATTTATTGACCCATGCAAATCTGAATATCTAAGAATCATCATCACAAATGAATCATCAGATTTTTGCCCAAATGTGCGTAAACCCACTGGTATAACTTGTTATTCTGATGATTTAATTCATGCAGCGGTCATAGCTGTGGCTTATCATGGATAAAGCACATCTATTGTCCAATAACAATGACAGAACAAACCGTTTTATAAAATTAGATAAAAGCTCAATTAATACATAGAAATGCCAAACAGAAGCAACCTCATGATTTGGAGCCCAAATGTTTTGTATGTGTGGCCTTATAATCAACTAGTAATGACATTATGACCACTCTGGGATTTTACTGTAGGTTTACAGTGTAAATAAAGTCATACTTCTCTGGAACGCATCAAATATCTGACCATCCTGCCACGTAATGCTGCCAGTGTCTGATTATCAAAATCTGGTGAATTCATGCCTAAAAAAAACATAATTACACGATCACATATGTATGGCAGTGACAATACTTGGATCATTATTATACTCAAGGCAGTAGTGTGATTCACACCTGTGATACTGTCCACCAACACCTGCCAGCGAGGAAGTTCCTGCTCCAGCTGTCTGATTTCACGCTTTTGATGTCTGTCTGCCATCATCAGCTCTGGGCCAAACACAATACAGCATTCAGATACTAACATCATCATTATCATCACGATAAAAAGCAGCAGATGAATTAAAGAGGCTCACCATGTTCCAGAACTTCATCTCGACTGTCTCTGGCAAACACATTAACACGACTAATTAAAATTTAAGAACTATACATGACAAATAAATCAGACGACATATGAAACCAGCCCTTCCACAGACAGTTTGTGATATGTGCTTAAATTTTGCATATTCCATTTTTCTAAACACAGGAATGTCAAATCACAGACAAATTTTAATTCAATCATAATTTCTAGATGTATTGTGGCCAGTCCAGTGTCTGTTGAATTTCAACAAAACCTCAGGAGTGACAAAGTCATCCAACAGCAATGTGAAAGCATGACAAGAAAAAAATATTTTCTAACTTTTCCTAAATACATGTACAAATATTACTGTTGTATTGCTTAAAAGTTTTTCTTTGCAGTATTTGAGGTCTGAAAAAATACTAGTGCTGTTAATCGATTCAAAAAATGTATCTGATTAATCACTTATTTTTTCTGTGATTAACACATTTATTTCACATTTAATCTCCAAATCAATGTAACAACACATTTCTTTAACAGCATCATTTTATGAATGAAAACCAACATTCTGATATTACTACTGCAACTGATGTCTCTATTAAATTGATTATTTTTCTTTATTTTAACATTAATTATATAAATTCAACATTGAAGTCTAACAGGTAGGAAATATACAGAAATTGAATTAAGTTCTCAAACACTTTACAGTCTTTATTGTTAAATTCTAAATTAAATACAGAAGAATTCTCATTAAAGCTACAAAACACATTGGGTCTCATTCACTAATATTTGCGTAATATTCGTATTTATACACACTTTTGAACTTCTGATGAAATCTTTCTGCCTAATTCACAACACGTGCATAAAGTCTCAACTTTGTTGCTAGACACGCCCACGTCCTGTCGCCACGATCCCTGACGCTTGTTTCGCCTGCTATTTATTGAAATGAATGAGACTGTGTCACTTTGTCGCTAGGTGTCGCTGGCTGTGTGAACGGGGCGTAAAGATCTGATGCCTTAAATTTTCGCACAGCTGTAAATAGTAGGCAAAAATTTCATGAATAGTATGTCCGAAAACTTAGTATGCAAAAAACTGTAGGCAAGAAATACCTGGATGGCTAGTGAAAGCCTACAGCTATACTACAGCTGCATAGAGCAGACAACAGTAACAAATGCTGTTATTCTGGTGGAGTACTGTGTCTGTAAATATAATACAGATATGACGATGTTATTTTACAGTTGAATATAGAGCACATACTTGAGTTTGGCATCATCGACCACCTGCTCTGCATCTGAGAAGTTCAGCACCTGCTCTCCTTTAGGCAGAGGTTGAACTATAAATGAATAAGTTGAGAGTGATGAAGTCATGCAGGGAACATCAGCAGCAGTGAGATATAACAGCAGCTCACCGCTCTGATCCTCCAGTAAATAATACTGCTTGAGCAGTTGCCAGTGGATCAGGAGACTCTTGGCCATGCGGGATGGGTAAAACACGCTTGGGTGCTTGTTTAGCAAATCCTGGAAGATCTCCATCTTAGGCTGGCTACTCTGCTCACATACAGGAGGATAAGAAAGAGAGGTATCAATATTTTAGTCGCTTTTCACAGTTAAGACTTAGATCAGGTTTTTCCTGCATGCATTCAACACTGTAATTTGTAACTGCAGTTGCGGCATTACGCCACAACGGAGGCGCTGTTTTGTTATCAGCACAGTGAGGCGCTGAAGAGAAGCGCTATACGCCTGTAAAGCCTGACGTCACGCACCGCCATATTTGGAACGTCATATTCCGTTTCCGGGTCCACACACTTTATCGGATGCTGAAGGCAAACAACAAAAATGCGATCCTAACCTTTATCTCCAAAACAAAATCCCAAATGGCCAGACAATGATACATTTTTCATAATTTATTAAAATATTGATGTCTGAGATTCCACCTGGAGACTAGAGTGTATACTGCAAGTTTATAAAGGTTTCGCTTAAATATGACTCATTTGAACCGATTCATTTAAAAAGAATAGATCAGTGAATCATTTAAAGCTCAGTGAACCACCACAAATGAGGTAAACAATAGAAGCAAGATGTTCAGAGTAAATAATTATTAATGTTACAAATTAATACTGTAATTGTATGTATACCCTTTATATGATTAATGATCGTTGTAAATTGGAAATTATTTATGTCTTTCTACTGTGAGATATGCTTATTGTCACAAGATAAGCCTTTGATAACTCCTGTTAGTACCTAACAGTATATTGAGAGGAAATCCACTGATTTAAATGTGGACACTGCAGTATTAAGACCAAGTGCAGACTATTATTGTTAATATTAAGTTAATTTTCCTTATTGTATTTTATTTCCAGATTAAATTGATATCTGCCTGAGATGATACAGCTGATGATTGATACCTCTGCCATTCACCAGCCTTCAATAAACTGCATGAAACAGACCACCTGTTTCCTTCTCATTATTTGTGCTCTACTCAATAACTAGACATCAGAATCTAACAGTCCGAAACCGTTCAGAACAGGTGCCATCCCAAAAAGGGCACACAACTTTTATGGAACTATTCCACGATGGTGGAATGATCTACCTGTTTCTATATGAACAGCAGAATCTTTAGCCAGTTTTAAGAATCGGCTAAAGACACATCTCTTTCGTCAACACCTGACACAATAACTCAGACTCCTCTTGCTATCCTTTAACGGTTTAAAAAAATATTGTCTGTAAGTATTGTCTATATGTTTTTATTTATATAACTTTGTACACTGTGCCATGCAAACTGAGGCCAGTTCTATGGCACGAACACATTGCAGCCCTTTTGTTGCACTGATTGCTTCCATTGTTATGCCTCATTTAGAAGTCGCTTTGAATAAAAGCGTCTGCTAAATGACTAAATGTAAATTACAAACAAAATAAATGTAATCCATTACTTTACATTTTCAAGAGAAAAGAAATAAAATTACAGTAACTAATTACCTAGTAACTAGATACACCCAACACTGATGAACGCACATTGTGATCAGAATGACTCATTTGAACGGATTCATTTAAACAGAATATAAGAGATCAGTAAATAATTTAAAGCTCAATGAACCACACGAAAAAACTGGGTATGAATGAGCTGAGCACATTCAGTAAGACTGGTTAATTCAGTTGGCTATTGTGGGCTGAAAAGTTTTTAAAGTGTTTTGTTAAGCCCCTTAAAGGCACTATCGCCGCCTCATTTTTAGCTAGGAAAAAAACCCGATTACACACACGCACTTAATTCCCAAACCTACAGTTATTCATTTTTCTACATGACACCACATTGTGAAGATGCTGTGAAGTCTTACAGAGGTGATTTTTGCGAGAAGCGTTTCCTCTGCCTGACTGAAAAGAGCTCTACTCTGAATGGCTGCAATAGCCTCTGGATGCAGCTGTCTCATGGCCTGCCACGCCAACCTGTCAAAAACACACACATACAGATATTACTTCAATATTTTAACAGGACAGACTCTTTATTTTAATGAATTATTTTAACCATGCGAGTATGATGATCTGGTGAGAAACTCACTTTGAAATGACAGGGTCATACAGCAGAGCATACCAGCGCTCCTGAATCTCTCTCAGTGTGAAACGACAGCTGAATTTCACCCCTAAATGAACTGATGTCAGATCTGTGGTCTGAACATCAACAAAGTCCAATCTGAATAAAACTCAGCACTCAACTTTTCATGACAAAATCCATATTCAACTTGCTAAAAAAAAAAGAATCATCACTCAGCTGACCTGTAAGACGGCATTAATGAGCAGGAGATCATCAGTTGGTTTCCAGCGGCCCAGGTCTTTAGTGATCTGCAGTGGCTGCTTATTTTTCTTCAATCGTTTGGACACTGAGGAAGGTGTGATCACCATGGTAAGAGGAGGTATAAGAGAGCTGCTGGACTTCATACCCTGCCATTCAGAAGCCAAAATAAAAAAATCTATGACTACATATTGACGAAACATGGAACACCCCAGCAGCAAACAGCGGATCAGTTAAAATATAATAAATTAGCATGAGTTATAAACAAAAATGCTTAAATGGGTGCCAAATAGAAATTTATACAAAACTATTACAAACATTTCCTGATGCTCAAGAAGTCAATGACATTCCAGTAAAAGTGTAAATTGTCCTTTAATCAGGGTTTCCCACAGGATTTTGAGAGACTTCTGACATTTACGTGGAAAGGCAAGTACATGGAGGAACGCATATTGAAAACATTGCCACCTTTTTATTCATTTTGAAAAATGACTTGTTCTAACCCTAACACAAAATAGGATATTTTAAAAAATGTAGGACAGCTAATTTTTCTCAAAATATCTTTCTCTGTGTTCAACCAACCAAAGAAATTTATACAGGTTTGGAACAACTAGAGAGTGAGTAATTCATCACAGATTTTTTTTATTTTTGGGTGAACTATCCCTTTAATTCATCGCTGTCAATGTAAAATAAGCTTCTGCTTCTTACAGAAGTAAAACTCAGCTTTTTGTATAGATGTTAAATTGTGATTTGTATGCGTGTACTGAAAACTGTACACGATTAGTCCGAGTATACGAGTCTCAAAAATGTCAACAATACCCATTACCTTCTTCTTGTCAGTGGACATGAGGTCACTTCCGGGGCATCTGATTGGTTCAATGACTGGTTGACCTTTAACCCGACTAGTAGATTTAGCCAGACTGCTCTCGACCAGTTCATCATCAAACTTCTTTCTCTTTATTGACCTAAAACAGAAGATTAGACCCAAATAAATACACCGCTCAAAAAATTAAGGGATCACTGCATAACTGTAAGTCAGTTAAAGGGATATTTCAGAGGCAAAACAAAATTACACCATGGCCCTTTTCACAGAGATCCTGGAAAATGCGTCCCGGAATTTGTTCAAGGATCTTTGATTTTAGTTCATTCAAGGGATGCCACAATACTCAATATAATACTGAACCGCTTGGTATGACCTCCACGGTTCAATACGCGTATGTGAATTGGGGTTTTCGGTTTTGCGTTTAAATAATTTCCATGCGTTTTATTACTCTCTGAACTGGCTCTGTTCTGCATGTTTACGCACCGAGACGGATAAACTCCTCTTCGCAAGTAAATAACCAATCAGTGAGCACTAAAGTTATGCTGCGTATACGTCATGCGCACTCTGATGTAAACAGCCTTACTGTACGTGGAGAAGAATGGCGGAAGGCGGAGCGCTGCCGAACTTAGATGAAACACGAGTTATATCACGACACTTCTCATATTCACATGTTTACATTTACATTTACATTTACATTTATGCATTTGGCAGACGCTTTTATCCAAAGCGACTTACATTACATTGTACTATACATTTGTACATTTTGTATAGTAAGCAAGTGGGGGTTAGGCGCCTTGCTCAAGGGCACCTCAGCCGTTACCCGCCAGACCTGGGAATTGAACCAGCAACCTTCTGGTCATGAGTCCAACACTCTAACCACTGGGCCACGACTGCCTGCCTGCGACTTACATACTACATAAAAACAAATAGCCAAACTAAAATGCCAAAATTGCATGGATTATTTCAATTTGCCTTCCTAACAGCTGAAGATTTAGCTTGGTCCGCTAGCTACGCTAAAGTTTACGTCTCGTAATATAACAAATGAAGTACAGTAATCCGCTAATAGTACGTTATGTAGTTCAAAGTCAAAGTCAGCTTTATTGTCAATTCTGCCACATGTACAGTACATACAAATGGAAGATTGAAATTGCGTTACTCTCAAACCCTAGGTGCATACAGATAACACAGAATAAACATATATAAAAAAATATATCAAAATACAAATAAATACAGAATCTATATATACACACAATACAAAATGACAAACAATGGATATGTAACCGAGATAATTGTGCAAACCAGTGAAATAAACAGCAGTGCAGATGAAATAAACAACAGTGCAGATGAAATAAACAACAGTGCAAATGAAATAAACAACAGTGCAGATTAAATAAACAACAGTGCAGATGAAATAAACAACAGTGCAGATGAATGGAGGGGATGTAGGTCTGAAAGTGCAGACCTACATCCCCTCCAGAAGTCTGCGGTCTGAAAACGAGCGGCGCCTCATTGTTCCTTCACAGAGAGGCATGAGATCCATCTCAAGGACATTTTCTTTCTCAGTTCCCGGCTGGTGGAATGATCTTCCTGTTTCCATCAGGACTGCTGGATCAATTTCACAATTCAAAAAACAGCTGAAGACCCACCTCTTCCATGAGCACTTAACTGTCTCATAATATAAAAAAAAAAAAATCCTCTATTTTTCCTTTTCTAATGTTCTCTATATACTTGCTTATACTATCTTGACGTTGTATTTGAAACCTTGTATTACTAGCACTTCTCGTGAATATTGCTTACTTAGACGAATCGCTTGCTGTTTTCCTCAATTGTAAGTCGCTTTGGATAAAAGCGTCTGCCAAATGAATAAATGTAAATGTAAATGTAAATAAACAACAGTGCAGATGAAATGTAGTGCAAAAAAAGCTTATTAGTCTGATTAAAGTGTCAGAGATAGCAGGCTTGTCTAACTGACCTAAGAGGTAGTTGAGGAGGCTCAGACCAATACTGAAGAGGGGTTGAGCAGTCCAATGTTCCGTAAACTGACAAGTGCGGGACAGAGTATGATGTGGGAAGGGGTGGATGGGGTCAGTGTTCAGAGGTGCGTGTGGCAAGGGAGGGGAGGGAAGGCAGGGTCGGAAGGGAGTTAAGCTTCCTGACTGCCTGGTGTATGAAGCTCTCCTTCAGTCTGCAGGTCCTGGCCTGGAGACTCCGAAGCCTCCTCCCTGATGGCAGCGGACTGATGAAGCTGTGTGACGGGTGGGTGGGATCACCTGCAATGCAGAGGGCTCTGCGGGTGAGACGGGTTCCATAAACGTCCTGGAGAGAGGGGAGAGAGACACCAACGATCTTCTCAGCTGCTCTCACTATGCGTTGGAGACTCTTGCAGCAGGACGCGTTGCAGGCGCCATACCACACAGTGATGCAGCTGGTCAGGATGCTCTCGATGGTGCCTCTGTAGAAGGTGCACATGATGGGGGTTGGGGCTCTGGCTCTTCTCAGTTTGCAGGGAAAGTAGAGACGCTGTTGTGCTTTCTTCACCAGTGCTGCAGTGTTGTTAGTCCAGGAGAGGTCCTCAGTGATGTGCACACCCAGGAACTTGGTGCTGCTCACTCTCTCTACGGTCTCACCGTTGACAGTGAGAGGAGCATGCTGAGTGTGCGCTCTCCTGAAGTCGACAACAATCTCCTTCGTCTTCTCCATGTTAAGAGAGAGATTGTTGTCACTGCACCACTTGGCCAAGTGGCTCACCTCACTCCTGTAGTTTGTCTCATCTCTGTTGCTGATGAGACCCACCACAGTTGTGTCGTCCGCAAACTTGATGAAGAGGTTGGAGTCGTGTGATGGTGTGCAGTCGTGGGTCAGCAGGGTGTAGAGGAGGGGGCTAAGTACACATCCTTGGGGGGCCCCCGTGTTCAGTGTGATAGTGCTGGATGTGTTACTGCCGACCCGTACTGCCTGAGGTCTCCCAGTCAAAAAGTCCAACAGCCAGTTGCACAGCGAAGTGTTTAAACCCAGCTGGAACAGTTTGTGAGCTGTTGAGGGACGATTGTGTTGAATGCTGAACTGAAGTCTATGAACAGCATTCTGACGTATGAGTCTTTTTTGTCCAGATGAGTGAGTGCAGCATGAAGAGTAGTGGCGATGGCGTCATCAGTCGAGTGCTTGGACCGGTATGCAAATTGGAAGGGATCCAGAGGGGGGGAGGACAGACTTGATGTTGTGCATGACCAGCCGTTCAAAGCACTTCATGAGAATAGGAGTGAGTGCAACTGGATGGTAGTCATTGAAGCAGGATGGAGATGACTTCTTTGGGACCGGGATGATGGTGGTGGCTTTGAAGCTCTAGCTGTCTTCAGGCTCACCTCATCTCCTGCTCTGAAGGCAGCGTTTCGAGCCTTAAGGAGACGGTAGACCTCCCCTGTCATCCACGGTTTCTGGTTGGCCCACACAGTGATGGTCTTTGTGGTCGTTACATCATCAATGCACTTGTTAATATAGGCAGTGACAGTCTCTGTGTACTCCTGGATGTCTGTGGCAGCCTGCTTGAACATATCCCAGTCAGTGGTGTTAAAGCAGTCTTGAAGTACCTCTGATGAGCCTTCTGGCCACACTTGTATCCGTTTGTAAACTGGTTTGGTGACTTTAATGAGCGGTCTGTATGCAGGCATTAGCATGACAGTAATGTGGTCAGAAGGCACCAAGATGGTGGAGGGTTTTGTAAGATCCTCTCTGGGTGGTGTAAAAAAAATCCAGTGTGCTGTTTTCTCAATTTGGAAAGTCTATGTGTCAGGTCTGCATGGTTAAAGTCTCCAGCCGAGATGAGAAAAGCATCTGGGTGGGCTGTCTGCTGCTCACTGATGTGCTGGTACAGTTCATTCAGTGCCTCACTCATGTTGTTGTTGTTGTTGTTGGAGCTGGGGGGGATGTATACAGCAACGATAATGGCAATGGCAGAACTAGGGCTGCACAATTAATTGTTTGTAAACCGAAATCGCAATTTTAAAGGGTGCAATTTTTTTACGGGTGCGAATCGCAAGACATGCGATTATTTCGATTAAGGATTGTCAAATACAAATATGGTAATACCACGCATACACGTAGTCCTTTAAAGTTTGGTCCTGCGCATTTTACGTTTGACGCAAAGTTTAACCAGTAGGGAGCATTTTAACACTGCGCGCGGCCGCGCTGATAAGCAAAGAGCGTCATTTGGAAAAGATGAGTGTGAGCGGCAGCAGCAGTTCAGCTCCACAACAAATGAACGTCTTTCATTGGCATGTGTCAGTGGATAGTGACCTATACAGTCTATTATAGTGACATTTGTCACATATAATGCGTGATACACTGAGGGGCTGATCATACCGAACGCGCTTTTCATGTTCAAAAACACGAGGCGCACCGCGTTGCTCTCTTGGTTACTCTTTGTAAAGGGCACTGCGCAGCTTTTTTTTTTATGTTGCTAGGTAATCACCGAAACAGCTGTCCTGTCAGTGTGCAAGTTCCATCACCACTGACCACATCGGAAGCAGAGCCATTGAGAGAGTACTAAAGGGCTCTGATCGGAAGGCCCGCCTCTCCTTTCATTCAATTGAACGTCAAGCACTTTTCTGTTCCGAGTTGACTTTTTTCAACTTCAGGCATTCAGAGAGCTCCGCCAAAAATGCGAGATGCAGCAGGCAGCAAAAAACCGTATACGTTCCTCAACTGCCTAATTTCGCGCTGACCAGTGTACACTACTTACACGTACACAGTTTAAGATTTTATTTTTAATTTGTTAATTTAACTTTGTTCAAAAGTTATTTTTGTAATTTTCTTAATCTGCTATCATTGTTTTAACCTTAGTGTAGGTCATGGTCAGTTTAACTGATGTAGAATTGTTTACAGAGTTTAGTCTCTTAAAAGTTTTATTTTATTTATATTTGTTAATTTAACTTAAATCATGAAAATAGCAACAGTATTTGAATGGTCAAGATGTCAAATCATGACAACTTTTTTTTATTGCCACAGTGTTTTAAATAAACAGTGGCACAGTGTTAAAGTAGTTTGGGACTATTCTTGGTCTTTCTTTGATGCTTTAAAACCTCCACAACAAATCTGTAGCTCTTTATTTAAATAATAGTAAATCGCATTTTAAATCGCAAATCGCAATTTTGTTTAAAAAATTGCAATTCGATTTTTGTCTCCAAATCGTGCAGCCCTAGGCAGAACAATTATTTTGACTTCAAGTTTAAGATGGAACGCAACACAGTCGTATCTTGCCACAGAGTGCTGTTGTTACATATGTATTTGACTATGTATGTTAAGTACACTATTGTACAGCAAGTAAAGTTTAGCTTCATCACTGTGTGTTCACTTATTAAAATCTAGTATGGAATAAAAGATGTTTTATCATATTTATTTAAACACTGACTAATTATCAATAAGTTGTACTTTCCATTTATTTCTTATTATTGGTTAATATTTGAAAAAGTTATTAAACTTGTTATTGACACTATAACACTGTTTTCTTTGCTTACAAGTAAAATCAAGAGAATTGCAAACATTTTCATGTTCCTGTCACCTAAGCATAGAATAATGAAAAAAAAAAAAACTTTTATTTTGCCAAGCCATCAGAACCGAACCGAACACTGGAAAACCGAAAAAAGAGGTACGTACTGAACCGTGGGTTTACTGTATTGTTGCATCCCTAGTTCATTCACACTGCTAGTGATTTTCTGAAATCCGTGTGCGCATTCACACACATCCCATAAAGACACGTGAAGTGTCTCAGCACAACAACAGTTCCTTTACTAAAATTCCTCCTCAACGATGTGCAGGTCTGATCCACAGATACAGGAAGCGCCTGGTTGAGGTTATTGCTGCCAGGGGGGGGGTCAACCAGTTATTCATTCTAAGGGTTTACTTACTTTTTCCACTGGCATTTTGAATGTTAAATGAGTGTGTTCAATAAAGACATGAAAGATTAGAATTTGTTTGTGTTATTATTTTTAGACACATTATGTTTGTCAATACCCTTGACTTAGATGAAGATCAGATCACATTTTATAACAAATTTATTCAGAAAACCATGAAATTCCAAAGGTTCACACACTTTTTCTTGCCACTGTATATATTCATCATGTATATATTGTTTACGGTGTTTTGTTGAGGGCGCTTTCCAGGACTGATAGCTGCGGTTCTCTGATACCATTGGTAGGCGACCTAATGAACTCAAACTAATATCAAGAACCCTAACCCTTACTGGCTAACTACAGCAGCAAAATTAACCAACAGTACGTGAAAAGTGGCTGGTTTCAGTTTGTTTATCTCATACACTCATCATCAGTGATGTGTGTAATACCTGGAAGAGCTTCTGCGCTTGGGAATTAACCCAGCTCCGCTGAAGGCCTGAGTGGCTGTTCTCTTCATTGCAGCCGTCTCTTCATCCTCTGATCTGCTCTGGGAAACCGCTGGGCCGACTGAAGCTCCTGCAGCCATAGGGGAGGTTATGCACTCCCTGACATCTAAAATACAAACACAATCATTTCAAACAGATCCTTCTGCTAAACACACAGAATTACTGTGTAAATTTACTAAGCCCATTCAAACAGAAACATTTCCCCCAGATCCTAACTCGAGTTAGATGTCATGGAATGTATTGCTGCAACTTTTGCACATTGCTATAGAACAGTTTGCAGTCAAAATCAAGCAAATATAATTTCTTTCCAGATGTAGTACCTTAATAATAATAATAATAATAATAATTTCACTTTATATTTTTCCAGTTTGTCTTGCCAGCAGCTTGTGGGTATATGATCTGAAAGTATTATTATACTGATAATATTTAAATCAGATCAATTACCACTACCATCTTTAATAAAATTAGTTCCAAGTACATTTCAGAGTAGCCCTTCACTACACACTCATCAAACACACACATGCACGTTGCACACAAGTACATACACACCCATATGCCCACATACACAAAACAGATGCACAAGACACACACAGTGTTATTACAGAGAAACACAAATAGAAGATATAGGAAACTTCCCATGCCGGACCGACGCCGGTTCAAGGTGCCCTAATAGCAGAAGCAGTGCTAGTAAAACCGGTTACACAAGCAGCTGGGCTTTTCCCCGCATGCTCAGTGCCAGCGCTCTCCTCTGCATTTGTCCACACTCAAGTGTACCAATGCTCGATGAGGCAGCAATTTTAGCGCTTGTCATTGACAGGTATAGCCTATACTATTACACACACAACGTGAGCGCTTTAAAATCCTTCACAGCAAACAGCGCATAAAGTAATGAACCCGAGGAAGAAAAATGTGATATTTGAGACATTTAAAACGAGAACCGTGGAGAAGTTCAGGGAATGTATCTGTTGTAAGACACCGCTGGATCATTTCAAATCCAGTCACAGCAAGAATGAACAACAGGCAAATTCTCTTAAGTTTTATTTCAAGTTATCTTTACATTGTGTTGTGAACATGGGGGAAAGTGTCCTTAATACACAATAAAACCATCATAATAAGTTAACTTAACAAGCCCTTTTGTTTTGCTTCAAACTCTATAAACAACAAAATGTATACATTTCATACAGTATATATAATATATAAATATGGTCTTGACATGCAAATTTTCTGTTGGTTCTGTTGAATTTAAAGCCATTTGGTTTGGTGTATTAAGAGTTTAAACAGTCTTAGCATCAATCAATAACAAAGGTTCTCTGCTTCTTTTTAAATAAGCAGAATCAAAATCTGCTGTCATCTGCATTTAAATGCTTAGATAGGAAGCATTTTAAGACTATCTGAACACATATTTATGTTTGTGTCCAAAATGTAAAAACATTCTGCAGATTATTCTTAAATTTTAGAGCAGAATTAACAAAAAAGTCAGCAGATTCCATATGGACCAGCTTATGAGGGTAAACAACTATGAGAGGGAAGATGTACATACAACAGGATAACTAAAAGTATGTGATTTAAACATGTACGTTCATGTTATGTGGCTCTTAAAAATGATAATTTGGCACCTGCTTTTTCTTCCTATAGAAGTCAATGGCTCCTTAACTGATTTTTTTGTCTGGAGCCCTCTGATGGGGTTTACACTACCTACCTATTTTATATATCCAACATCTATGTGCTGGCTGTGCTGTGTGCTACACTGAACGTCCCTGTAAATATCACTGTATATGAGTGAAATACTCTTCTGAAATCTTCACCGTATCAAGTGTATAAAAACATCATGACTGAAAGTCTTGCCATATATTTGTTGTTCAACATAAATGTTCTCATCACTCAGATTGGTGTTGTCTTACCTTTCTCCATGACCTCTTGATTAACACTCAGAAAACTTCACCAGTCATGAAGTATCAACTGAAAACAGACAGACAAACATCTTTAAGATATAACTTATTCAAATGAATCTCTTAAGGGAACAGCGCTCTGCGTAGTAAGACGATTTCCATTTGCTAGGCATAACACTCGTTCTGCGCGTTTTACTTGATTTGTGAGAGCAATTTTATTTATTTTTACTATTGCTAAATGTACACAAACGCTAAGTCTACCAACCATGTATGATATAATAACAAACAACAGCCATTATATGAGAGGAAATTGAAAGTTTGGATTAAATAACATTTAACTCACAATAAAGATTAGTATAATCAGATATATGTTTAAAACATAACATATATATATATTTTTTTAAATGTGCTATATTAAAACTAAATCACTCTGTTAGCACATTGAGCTATTGTATCAACCACGATGCCACGTTCACGTGTAGTGCTTAAACGCGATGTATGTACGCTTATGTTTTACCTTTAGAATGAGTCTCACTGTTGTATTCCTATTATTTTTCTTTATTTCTCTCTTTTTGTTTGATTTCCAAACAAGAATAGTCAAGGCTACGCGGGAGGTTTAGTCTTCTTTCCCATTTCATGTCGGTTGGCAAACCAGCCAAAGGAGCATATGCGTCCCCTGCTGGAATGGAGTGTGCTTCTTCATTTGGTTTTATGGCGGGGTGCGAACCAACTTATCGGTGCATACCGCCACCTACTGTGATGGAGTGTGAAGAGCTTGACCACATTTCCATGTATTCTATATGTTATTAATTCCTTACATTCTATTTTATCAAGTTCTTTTTCCAGACACCTCCTTTCTGTTTCATAAGCAGGACATGCCAACAAAACGTGTTCTATCGTCTCACACACACCTGTATTATGTTTTTCCAAAATATACAATGTATGATTAAGATTTAAGTGCCCTGTCCTTAAATGTGTGTAAATTATCCGATCCCTTCTATGGTATGCCAAAAGCTAATTTCTCTCTTCTTATGAATAGTAGCATTTCTGATGTTTCTACATGCAGTGCTGCGTTTGGTGTAGTTTTAACAGCTCCCAAAATAATCCGTAGTGCTATAACTTGTAAGATATCCAACATCTTTAGTATAGTTGCTTATGCAGATTCACATACAACACATCCATAATCTAAGACTGAACACATGAGACCTCTTAAACCTTGTCTATGAAACCAGGCCTACATTATATTTCCATGTTAACTTATCATCAAACCACATCCCCAAATAGACACTTATTCTGGGGACATTTTAAATAGACACTTTTTCTATGGACATTTTAAATAGACACTTATTCTAGGGGGGCCTATATAATTTAAGTTTCTTGGTTACTTTACCGTTCTTCTTTGTAAATATTTGATAGCATGTTTTGCATATTGAAAATTTAAATCCCCATTCGTATGACCATTTTACAACTCTATTGTTTCTTGAACTTTATTCATAACAAATGGTATATTCCTCCCTCTTTTCCACATCAATCCATCATCAGTATATAGAACTGTGTTAGGAATCCTCTCAAATCCGTCATTAATCATGATATTGAACAATATAGGACTTATCACACTTCCCTGGGGTGTTCCGTTCTCAACATCCACTCTGACTTGACTTGTATACTCCCCATAAAAAGACCCAGTTATACAATCTTCCATCTTTTCCCATTTTAGTAATAAACTTTCTTTCAACATCATGTCATATGCTTTTCAATGTCAAAATACTGTAAATCAGAATCAGAAGAGTTTTATCGCCAAGTGTGCTTGCACAATTTTCTTTGGTTTTGGAAGCTAGTAGTACACACATTCAACACAATGACAAGACAAATTATAATAAAGATTTACAGTGTAAAAGATATAAAAGAGAAAATATGCATATATAAAATAATGACAATGGGAGTAATAACATAGGAGACATTGTACATGGTAGTATATTGTTGAATTTACATATTTACAGATGATATGTACACTTGTGAAAATGTATAATGTTGTGTGCTGACATAGTGTTATGTGCATGTAGAAATAAGTTAACAAGTAGTAAGGCAATATAATATATGCTCTATGAGTAGTAAAAAATAAGTGGAAATATTGCTCTTTAGGAGCAGTTAACATAGCCAGAATCAGATGTTTTGTCTCAAGCCAAGATTTAGAGAAACTTGTTCATGCTTTCATCACCAGTAGGATGGATTACTGTAATGGACTCCTTCCCAAAAAGACCATCAGACAGCTGCAGCTCATACAGAACACTGCCACCAGGATTCTGACCAGAACCAAAAAATCTGAGCATCACTCCAATTCTCAAGTCTCTACACTGGCTACCTGTTACTTTTAGAATTGATTTTAAAGTTTTATTAACTGTCTACAAATCACTCAATGGCCTAGGACCTAAATACTTATCAGATATGCTTATTAAATATAAACCAAACAGTCAGTTAGAGATAACAAGGGTTCACTCAAAACAAAGTGAGTCAGCATTTAGCCATTACGCCACTCGTAACTGGAATCTGCTTCCAGAAGACATCAGATGTTCAACAACAGTAGACATTTTTAAATCCAGATTAAAAACACACTTGTGTAGCTGTGCATTTTTACGGTGACCAGGAAGGTACACTTAGTTTTGTCATGGCCACGAAATATTAACTTGTGGGAGCGTGATAATATGATGAGGCCATGACATGTTAACTAGAGGGAACGTGATATTATGTTGTGGCTACGAGACAGTGTCGGCGCCACGAGCGGGCCCTAGGGGGCATGGCCCACCCACTTCAGTCACTGTGCCCCCTCACTTTTTTAAATGATAAACAAAATAATTTTTAAAAACGGTTGGAAAATGGGCCCTAGTATGACGTCTGTTTATTTATTTGTCAACAGACTTGACAAACAATAATGTCTTGCGCAGTACTTACATGCACTGTTCAAAAACACAAGCTGGCTGCTTGCGTCCACCGGCAACGTTTCTGTATGCATTGCTTTAAGAAACGGGCACCCCAAACTATGGGTTAAATATTATTTATATTCTGTTTTATTAAAGTGTATAGGCAGTGCTGACGCGCACAGGACGAATTTCTTTGCACATGAGTGCACTCAGTTAATGTGCGACATATGCCGCTTTCACAAGCATGATTTGCGACTACGTTGCATATAGAGCTGTTTTCCCACGATTATCAATGTAAACGAATACACTGTTAAAACTTAAACTTTAGAATAATACTTATTGGGCACGTTAAGTGGCACTTAATAACACCAGATGAGCAGCACACCGACACAGAGCAGAGCGACTATATGTGCCTCGGATGGCACCGGCCCATTTTAAACCCTGGCCCCCCCAACTGAAAATAGCGGCCCCCTCACTTTGTGTTCCCTGGCGCCGAGTCTGCCACGAGATCAGCTTGTTGAGGGAACGACATCCTTATGTTGTGGCCACGCGATATGAAGTCGTTCCCTCAACATACAAAGTCGTGGCCACGAGATAAAGATGTCATTCCCTCAGCATAGGATCTCGAGGCCTCATCATATTATCACGTTCCCACGAGTTCATATTTCGTGGCCACGACAAAACTAAGTGAAACACGCATGTCCCTTCCCGGTCACCATAGAAACATACATTTTTATGATCTTTTTATTTGATAGACCCGAGTAGAAACATACATTTCTACGATCTTTATATTTGATAGACCCGAGTAGAAACATACATTTCTACGATCTTTATATTTGATAGACCCGAGTAGAAACATACATTTCTACGATCTTTTTATTTGATAGACCCGAGTAGAAACATACATTTCTACGATCTTTATATTTGATAGACCCGAGTAGAAACATACATTTCTACGATCTTTATATTTGATAGACCCGAGTAGAAACATACATTTCTACGATCTTTTTATTTGATAGACCCGAGTAGAAACATACATTTCTACGATCTTTATATTTGATAGACCCGAGTAGAAACATACATTTCTACGATCTTTATATTTGATAGACCCGAGTAGAAACATACATTTCTACGATCTTTTTATTTGATAGACCCGAGTAGAAACATACATTTCTAGACCCGAGTAGAAAACATACATTTCTACGATCTTTTTATTTGATAGACCCGAGTAGAAACATACATTTCTACGATCTTTATATTTGATAGACCCGAGTAGAAACATACATTTCTACGATCTTTTTATTTGATAGACCCGAGTAGAAACATACATTTTTATGATCTTTTTATTTGATAGACCCGAGTAGAAACATACATTTCTACGATCTTTATATTTGATAGACCCGAGTAGAAACATACATTTCTACGATCTTTATTTGATAGACCCGAGTAGAAACATACATTTTACGATCTTTTTATTTGATAGACCCGAGTAGAAACATACATTTCTAGACCCGAGTAGAAACATACATTTCTACGATCTTTTATTTGATAGACCCGAGTAGAAACATACATTTCTACGATCTTTTTATTTGATAGACCCGAGTAGAAACATACATTTCTAGACCCGAGTAGAAAACATACATTTCTACGATCTTTTTATTTGATAGACCCGAGTAGAAACATACACGATCTTTTTATTTGATATACCCGAGTAGAAACATAATCATTCTACTTGATTTATTTCATTTATATAATTATTCAGTTTGTTCTATTATATATTTACTAGCCTTACTAAGTTTTACATTTATTACATTTCACTTAGGCTATCATATATATTAATTCATTTATTACGTTTCACTTATCATATATATTCATTTATTTCATAATTGTATTATTCACTTTTATTCTTATTATTTGTTACATTTTGTCCTTATTTTTATATTGTTTAGTCTGATGTTAAGTGCTGTATTATCCTTTATGCTGATATAAGTCTCCAATGGTCTCCATCTAACGTTACAAGACAATGTTTTAATACAGTAATTTTCCACTATCTTGCATGGTTAATAATGCCTATTGAACCTATTTCTAGTCAGACGAAGTTGGACAGAGCTAGACCGAGCATTGAAGCACAACTGGATTATTCAATAAATCATTATCATTTTATTCAACATCAAGCTGAACCTATGTTAATTCGCGTTTTTCCTCTTTCATGATGCAGACGTTTTTTTAACACTGCTTTTTCAAAAACAGACTTTCATTTTGTTTATTTAGTTGTCGGTTCCGCAGGAAAGTTTGTTTGTTGCTGGTTGTCCGCCATCCCTACATTGACACAGCGGACGTGAGCACGCAGATATGCCGTATGATGTCTGCGTGAACAGGCTGCGCAGTGTGATGCAAAATACATTGGCTGAAAATGTACACATGACAAGTCACAGCATTCGGCAAGAACGTTTTGATTGTGCGAACGTTTTTTGGTCCTACGCCTTTCATAGATGATATATAATTATACAAATATTTGACCACTATACTTCTTGATTGCTACCAGGATGTAAAAGTCCAGCACCTGGCCACATGGTGCTCAGACAACAACCTGCTCCTTAACACCTCCAAGACAAAGGAGCTCATCGTGGACTTCAGGAAGGAGAGAGGAGGCACACATGACCCCATCCACATTAACGGGATGACTGTTGAGCGTGGCTCCAGCTTTAAGTTCCTGGGACCCATATTTTGGAGGACCTGTCCTGGACCACCAACACCTCCAGCCTGGTCAAGAAGGCTCACCAGCGCCTCTTCTTCCTGAGGACCCTGAAGAAGAACCAACTGTCTTCAGCTATCCTGGTGAACTTCTACCGCTGCGTAGTAGAGAGCATCCTAACCAACTGTGTCACAGTCTGATATGGGAGCTGCTCTGTTGCAGAGCGCAGGGCACTGCAGCGGGTGGTGAAAACCGCCCAACGCATCACAGAGACTCCACTTCCATCCATGGAGGACATCCAGAGGAAACGCTGTCTGCGTCGAGCTCGCAGCATTCTTAAGGACTCCTCTCATCCCGCTCACAGACTGTTTTCTCTCCTGCCTATTGAACTCTACCCCCCACTGATTCCACAACCCCCTCATATACCTCTAACTTAATGCTGCTATATTGTTTTGTTTATTGCACTACAGGCCTGTCAAGCACACGACTGGACTGTCTACACATGTACTACATGTTTACTTGCTCTACTGGACTATTTATACTATACTGCATCATTTGCACTCCAGTACTATGTACTGAATACTGCAATAACTCATCTACTGCACTGTTTACTTTAACTTAATAGCTGCTGTCCATCATTTATGCACACTTTATATTCATTTGCACTACTGTTCTGCATAGTATAATTTATATTGTACATATCCATCAGTAAATTTCTGTTTTTAGTAAATAACCATCTGTATATAATGTTCATAGTACATTCCCACTTGTAAATTCTTCATAATGTTTGCTTTATCCTGTATTTATGCACAACTGTATATCCTGCACTTGCTTATTGCACTTCTGGTTAGACCTAAACTACATTTCATTGCCTTGTACTTGTACATGTGTAATGACAATAAAGTTAAATCTAATCTAATTTAATCTAAAGAGATTTCCAACCATCATGACAAAAAATGTTTCTTGACAGGATCACCCATCCGGCCTTTAAGGTGTTTAGCTGGTGTGGAGTGGGGTGCAAGGCGTCTCTCCTTGAAGAGTATATATTGTGCATTAATTAGGTCAACAATAGATTATGAATGTATAGCTTATGGGTCTGCATCTAAAACTTTGTTACAGAAGGTAGAAATAATTTAATCAGGGCTTTATAAATATGCTGTGGTGCGATCAGATCTTTTACTGCAATGCAAGTTAAAATGGATGAAATGCCAATTAACATGAGAAGCATTTGACAAATGTTGTCTTGTTGGGTTTCAATAAAGGGGCACAATCCCATTAAATTGGGTAATTGTTGGGAGCATGAGTCTGCTAAATTTAGCAGTTTTGCAAATGGATCCAAAGATCCTGAATCTGGTTGAGCTTCAGCTGCTGTATGTATTCCACTGCTTAAAATTAAAATTGGCAAAAGAGTTTCTGATCATGAGTGTCTTCTACAGAGATGGTTGCCATTTTATTAGCTATCAGGTGGTTGGAGGAAGAATACGGTTATATGCTCAGAGTCTTTCTCTGCTTTAACAAGTCTTATTAGTGGGAGATCATTGAGACAAGACAGGTGGGAGGTGAAAGAGGGAATTTTGGTAGTAGAAGAGAGGATACTATTACCTCTAGAGTCTAGACTACGTATCGAGCACACAGCTCTTAATCATTCCCTATACAGAATCGGTAAGCATGAATCTGGGAACTGTAAATTTTGCAGATCACCAGAAACAGTAGAACATGTGCTATTATATTGTTGATAGGAAATCACTGTTGGAAGAGTTAAGAGGAATGGGAATAGAAAGTCTTACGCTTAAAACACGATATTGAATAATAGCTCAAATAAATATAAAACATACTGCTCTCTAATGAGGTTCTTAAGGAAAGTAGATTTGTTTAATAGAATTTAGGTGCGGGAGATAGGTCATATTTTTTCTCTCTTAAACGCTCTGTGTAGCTCCAGTCCAGTAGGTGGCGGAAAGCTACCAAATGTTTGTTTGCCAACCGCCATAAAACGCCATAAGAAGAAGAAGTGCTGCGAAGAGCCCGCAGCTTCACTTTTCAGGACATGTGAGGCACACCCGACATTACAGAGACATTTTTTAAGTGGAAATTCATGCTTTTTTTATTTGAGAGAAGTGACCTGTTCAATAACAATAGATAAGAAATCGATTTTTAATGTTGCAAAATCTAGCAACAAACTTGCTAGAAAAAAAGGGGAGTGGGCAGATTTCATGCGTGGCTTCCTGTTTCTGGTTCCCGGACACTGTCCGCGCCCGCAGGAAACTTTCCATCGTAAAACATTTACGGTTTCTTTTTTGCAGTCTTAACGGATGGACAGCCAAAACATCAGTTTTTTACTTGTATGGAGTCGATCACAAATGTTAGTAAGTACATCGATTATCTAAAGTACTATAGGAGCAACAAATTAGAGCGAGTCTGTAATATAACTCATAAAGTTGTTAAGATTTTAATTGTTTGAGATTTACATTAAAAGTTTGATATATTGAGTATATATTAAATTATTCGAAAACGTTAACAAATAACCTGTCAGCGTTCTATTTCTTCATTTGTTTTTCTCAGAGCTGATGGTCGTTTTACGTTTGTAACAATTTCACAGTGACTGCAAGAGATTGTGTCTGGTGTATCTGTGATAAATGGAGGAGGCTTACACATCCCTGTACCAGGAATTTCTTCACCTACAGTCACTTTGCTTAAAACAAGCAGCAATGCTACAGCATCTTTCTGATATAATACAAAGACAACAAGGTCAGAGTCTCTCCTTTTATGTAAGGGTAAAAAATATGTTGCACCCTATGAAAAGCCATTTAAAGTCATGTTTTTAGATTCGTCCTCGGCACCTAACCCGGAGGCTTCATCATGCCAGTGCACGCAATCCCATCCTGCAGAAGACCCTCAAAAACTTCCCACTGGATCACATTGTCAAAGTAAAATATTATTATCATTATGTTGTATTATGCATTATCACGCACTGCTATATCTTTGTTTGTTTTATTAATACTTTTGTTTTTCAGCTGGTAGTGATTTCAGTCAAACTGAGAACAGACTGGACAGGCTACATTCGAATCTAGATCTGTCAGATCAGAAATGGGGTGACACTGCTAAGCAGGTTTTCCAGAATTCTGTAAGGACAGTGAATAACAGTGCCTGGCAAGACCTGAAAGAAGCTGAGCAACACTTTAATGCCACTCAGACTTCACAACAAAGGCGGGTTTGTATCATACCTGTGTTAAGTTTGCTGTGGTTAGTTTGGTGCATTATTTTGATAACACCACTTTTTATTTACTGTTTTCTACATACAATCATCATAGCATAAATTAAGAACATTCTGTATTCTTAATAAATTAAATATTGACTGAGTAATGCCAATTCAAAAATCGAAATGATAGTGAAATAAATGGTTGAAATTAAACTTTGATTCTCGTTATCTCAAAATTCGATTATGAAGCAAGCCTAGTTTTCAGGCAGTGTCGCATATGACAGTGATGCATATATATGTTATTTTCCGAATACATTGTATATACAACATTCTCTAATATTTTAAGTATGAGAATGCTTGTGTGTCCCATAGAGGCCGTGGTCTTCCTCCTTTCTGGACAGTGAGCTAGTGAGTCAAGCAGGTGGGCTGTTCATGTCCGGAGTCACGCTGCAGTCACAGGTGTGTGAGTTCTGTCATGCTGTTTTTCCTGGACACACAAGCACCCGTGGAGAGTTTCTGCGTCATCTTACAACACACATGACCTGACCGTAAAGATGCTTGATTCAGCTGTCATTTGAGCTCAATTTAAACAAATAACCATCTTCCTAGTACAATTGATGATTTTTTTTATAAATATATATAAGAGTTTAGATGAGAAATCCGTAAGACTACTTTTCCTTTAAATGAGCATTTTTCATCAGGCTCCTACATTTACTTTGAGCTATAACGTATATTTTTGATCGGGCAGATTGTGGTATTTAGCGGCTTTTAAAGCAAAATTATTTAAGTAACATTTACAGTGTGTGAAAAGCATTCACTCTACATCGTAATCTCATTTTTTGATGGAGGTGACTTTTAGAGGGTTTTGCATTTCATTTGTTAGAAAGTGTGGACTAGTTGCTCAAGATTAGATGAGATTAGATTAGATTCAACTTTATTGTCATTACACATGTACAAGTACAAGGCAACAAAATGTAGTCTTGTTGTGTGTGTCTGCCAAGATTGTAATTATTAAATAAAACTGCATTAAATCACTTTGAAACCAAAACATCAAGAAGCCCATGTAGTCTTTTTCAAAGCCCATGCTGTCAAAGGTTAACATTTTGGGATTCCATGCTTGGAAAAGAAAACCACAGATTTGGTGAAGAGTGAGCTCTTTTTTCCAACTCTTCATGTAAAGAGGGTTGTCTAGTTCACATATTTTACAGATGTTTGTGTGTACCATGCAGTTGAGAAAAAAACAAGACGCAGGTAAGTACAGTGGGGCAGGGCAACAGAATATTCAAGATTACAAAAAAGGCACTGAATGGAGATGTATGACTTTTTTTCATCTTGGTCATAATTTTAAAAGTATAATCTGTATATCGTGTCACTTGTAGTTTTGTTTTACCCGTGCAATACGAGATAACGGTTCTTTATTTTTGTCATCATTAGCTAAATGTGCTTGTAAGTTTTGGGATTTGTTTGGACACTGATTCTACAGTCTTTGCGATTGTTGAATGACAGAACACAATACTATTTTGTTATTCTAATAATAGCATTAAATAGTCATAAAATTATTTCCCCTTATTTAGGAGGTATGTGAAGCTGCTTTTTTTTGCATCAATCTACACTACGTGCCCAACGATGAAGCAAAAACGCAGTAATATCAAAGCTTTGGAATTCTTTGCTGACTGTTCACAGGTCAACCAGGTAGATAACCATTAACTCAATAAATGCAGTGAGAACTAAAGATAAGAAAATAAGACCAAATACAAAGGACATAAATAAAACAAACTTATTAAACCAAATAGAATTGACTTTAACAGCATCATTATAATCCTTATTCAGAAATACAACAACAGAATCCACATTAATCACAGGTTACAGAGATGAAAAACATACTGTTATGAAAAATTCTGTGTGAAGAATACATTACCCGTGTATTACGGAGCCCACCTGGTCACCTGTCGGAGAAAAAAAAAACAAGACCAGCAAATCCGTGACCACAGTTTTGTCATTCGGCCCCTCAGTTTAAAAGAAACATATTTACAGATTTTAAAACTGTTCCCTCAATTATTAAACCGTACCTACGACATTCAAATCTGTGCTCTCGGTTTTGTAAACCGTGGAGGAGTCAAGATGGCGAAGCGAGCAGTAGCATTTGTCCTGCTGGTTCTGATTAATTATATAATGACAACAGTAGTGCAAAACCATCAGTTAATCTACGTTTGTGGTAAAAATTACAGAATTTCTTCATGTTCAAAAACCCCCAGCATATGCTGGTTTTGAAGCAAGGTTGCCGGTTACACCTGGTTTAAGTTGGTCATGTGCTGGTCCTTAGCTGGTTTAAGCTGGTCCTAAGCTCAAACCTAAGTTGGTCCACCAGCACATGACCAGCTTAAACCAGCTACCTTGCTTCAAAACATACCTACCCAGCATATGCTGTTTTTTCAACAGGCCAAATGGGAATAGGATGGTGAATACCAATCACCAGGCAAATACGGGGCTAACTGACCATGACAACAACATGGATGCACTCACAGAAGCATGTGATGAGGATGAGATTGAAGCGATGATGGAAGAATCTACCAAGGTACCATACACAAACACACACCATTGCCAAGCCCGAACCCTAAAAAAGTAAAATCGAAATCAAAAGAGAGAGGTAAAAGTAAACAGACAAAAGAAATTACCAACCAAGAGATTTATGATGCCAAACCCTGATTAAAAGATTTGATGAGAAAGATAAACGGCTGAAAATGATAGAGAACAGAATCGAAGAACATGTGCAGGCAATTAAAGAAAACAAAGAGGATATAGGGAAAATAAAAAGTGGAAATAGCAGACCTAAGGAAGGAGAATTTTTTTCTCAAACAACAATATTTAGAACAAGCCAAGTATAAGAGGAGATGGGAACTAATCGGCATCACAGAAATAGAAAAAGAGGACACGAGAGAAGTGGTGATTGGAATCCTTTGCAGAGTGATTCCGTGGTCGGTGGAGAAGCTTCGGGGTGCAGCAAAATGTGATCATCCAGTTTGCAATACGGACTGTCTGAGACGAAGTATGGAAAAAATCACGAGGCAAGAATCTGCAAAGAGATGAGCATTCACTTTGAGGACTTTTCCAAAGAAGATCGGGAAGCTTGTGCAATGCTATGGCCAAAAGTGCAAAAGGCTAGAAGAAATGGAAAAAGAGCGTTTTTGAAAGAAGGATATGCACTCATTGACAGACGTAGAATTGATTCTTAAGTGATAATCCTAATAAGGTAACCGTAAATGCCTAAAAGGAAAATAACTAGAGGGTTTTTGCCACATGAATACAGTGCTGCTTGAAAGTTGAAGAACCCCTTGCTGAATAAGAGGAATTTAGAAAATTAAGGTTTATTTTTAACTTACAAAAGAAATGTTAACACCAAAGAATAATAACAACATTTCTAAAAATAGCCCAGTGCATCCTGATTCTTAATACTGTATGATGTTACCTGAACAATCAATGACAGTTTTTATGTTTTGTTATAGTTGTTTAAAGGTTTCTTGTTTGTCCTGAGTCATTAAACTGATCTTCAGAAAAATCATCCTGGTCCTCCAGAATCTTTGCTTTTTCAGCATTTCTGGATATTTGACTCATGTCCAGCAGTAACAGTATGATGTTGAGATTCATGTATTTACATTGAGAATAATAATCAAGAGACTCATACACAACTATTACAATAGAGATAAACATTCAGTGATGCTCATGAAGTCAACACCATTCATTTAAAGTCAGGTGGGTGTAAACCTCTGAAAATGACAACTGCTGTAAATTGTTTTGTTTACACATCTTATTTTTTCATTTAGTATTGTCCTTTAACTCAACTCAAGTTTATTTATATAGCGCTTTTTACAATTTTCATTCTTACAAAGCAGCTGTTAACAAAACAAAATGACTATAAGCAAAACATAAAATTTATACAAGGAAAGTAAGAACCACAAATTGAATAAATACACCCCCATTTCACATACCACGCAAAAAATAAAAAGTATATGGCACACACACAAACACATGCAACCACATACGCTCATGTTCACACACTGCACATGTAAGAAAACACACTCACACTCTTACACACAAAACATACACAATACTACAGAGAAGCACACATAGAAGATACAGGAAAGAGAACCACAGGTAACATTTTATACAATATGAATTCCTATATGGAGTAATAAATGAATTAATTCAATTGTGCAGAATGATAACATTTAAAGTAATATTAGAAATACAAAAACTTACATTCTAGAGCTGATGCCCCCTGGACGGGCAAATAGTGCAAAACACTAGGCAGACAGTGGCGAGGAACCCAAAACTCCAGTGGAGAAAAAACCTTGGGAGAACCCAGACGCAACCAGGAGAACCAGTTTCCCTCTGGCAAAAACTGCAGCATTTTTAAAAGCTCGACAGTGCTTGCACAACTAGACTAAAATAAAATGGTAGATATAGATTATCATTAATATTCCTGTAGCTAGTTGTAGTTGCAGTTTTGTAGTGAGGACTTTTAGGGTCGCCGCTTCCCTCTTTCAGCTGTACCATCTGGTCTGAGTACAGACTGCATCCTGCTCGCTGTCGTAACCTCGGAACATTGAGAAAAGACAACTGAGAGCAAAATACTGTTCAACACTCTTAAGTGCATCAGCTGTTATAGGAAGTGTTCCTGGTTCTGGTTGTTCTAACTAAAGCAGCCTAATAATCCCTTAGAGGATTTGTATTATAAAAGTGATGTGTATGTACAGTTGAAAAGATGCGTCTTTTATCTAGATTTAAAATTACAGAGTGTGTCTGCCTCCCACACAGTACTAGGAAGGACTGTTCCAAAGTTCAGGCGCTAGATAGGAAAACGCTGCCTGCACATTTTTTGAGGTGCTGTGCTTTAGCTGGAGTTTTTGTAATAATTTCACAGGACAGCCACCTAATAGTGCGTTACAGTAATCTAGTCTTAACGTCATGAAAGCATGAATTAGCTTTTCTGCATTTGATAGTGACAGCAATTATGACAAACACTAAATTTCCAAAAGTATTGGGTCACCCTATTTAATAAACAGCATTAATACATCGTAAAAATAATCCACGCGACTCCGGTGGTTCAGTATTAATTAATAAAATGCGACAAGGATACTTTTTGTGCGCAAACAAACAAAAATAACCGCTATACTTAAACACTTCCTGATTTGATCGTTAGATTCCAGCACGTACTCCCGATGACAGTGCTTCTGACGTCAGCATTGCTCGACGCATATGCGTTCTGAACAAGGAGCGCACGCTGGAAACTAACAATCAAATCAGGAAGTGTTTGAATATAGTCATTATTTTTGTTTGTTTGCGCACAAAAAGTATCATTGTCGCATTATATTAATTAATACTGAACCACCGGAGTCGTATTTACGCACTTTCAGCGCTTTGAAAGTTGGTTGTGTTGCCATCTATAAAATACACCAAATTGCATTTTGGGAAAAAACGGAGGACCTAAGGATGTTAAACTACTTGAGAGTAATTAATGACAGAATTTTCATTTTTGGGCGGAGGTATGCTTTAAGATTTGTACTCATGGAAATTACTAAAGTCATCAAACCTGTTTATTAGATAGGGTGACCCCATACTTTTGCCAATATAGTGTATATCTTTATCCGAAGTGGTAATCAAGATAGTGTGGGTTTAGTGTGCATTAAGGGCACTGCACTTTGCCATTTTTAAGACATGGGACAGACTTGCCGTCTTACTTCCTGTCGCATGCCCACGCTCTCAAGTGGCCAAGACTGCAACATCTGCAAGTGGGGGTATTTGGACGCAGCCAAAGAATCATGGGAGCGTGAAGTGTCCATCAGTTGTTCCCTTCGAAATCCTTCATTCCAAAGGGCCCTTTAAAGTGGCCAGTTATGAGCACTTTGGTTTGGAACAACCCTTCAATATGGCGGCCATGATTGTTTTCACTCCCTTTGGGCCGCACTTCATGTGGACTTGCGGTCTCGTTGCGCATGCTCGCCAAGTCTATGAGTCCGTAGGGTGTCCCATTTGTCTTTCTAGCGCTCAGAAGTCATTGATGCAGACTCCGCTGAGGTTACCTACCCAGGAACCCTTGCAAACGACTAATCACAGATTGGATGGTTGGAGTGTCATGGATGTCAGACGTATAAAAATGAGGGATTTTTTTTTTAAATGTATGTAATATTCAAAATTAAAATAGTTTCTTATTCACATTATTGCTTATTTCTTTTCTATTAAGCCAACTATTCAAAAATAATAACTTTGAATGCAGTGAGTGCATTTTCTTACTTAAGGTAATAAGCTTCTAATGTTTTGTTGTAGATTTATATTTAGCTGTCTCTGGGCTCTAAGCAGAACACAGCTTCTGTACTATACAGAGATGTTAAACAACAACATATATGCATATTAAAAACACATAATGCACATTAGGTATTGTATAAAATAAATGAATATACATAAACAGTTACAATTACAAACATAAGTTACTGCTTAATACTCGGGTGAAAAGATCACCATATGAAAGACAGAACTATAAAAACCGGCAGCTTCTGTCCCAAATAACAACAGCGTGACATCAGTGTGGTCGACTTCATGCAGCGCTGTGCAAACTGATCAGCCTATGACATCAAAATACAGTGAGAGCGATTAAAAAGCACTGCTTCCTCTTTCCGGCGTGACGACCTCGAGTCTGTCCCAAAATGCGCTCCCATTTACCCTTGTGGACTCGTGCCTATAGTGCCCTATAGGTCTGCACTTCCTGACGTCACCAAGTGTGGACTCGGAGAAGACGCAGTGTGCTATTAGGCATAGGGCCTTTGAACGCACCGTATATGCACTTGAAGGCGTTTGTGAAAAATGTATGTAAACGGATATGATGTCACCGCGCTTTCGGTTGTGACGCGACCGCGCTTACGGAAGTGAACTGTAATGAAGGACGACGGTGAGAGCAGCTGTAACATTAAATAGATAAGTGTAAACATTGTGTTTTGCTTTCTCTTTAGTGTTAGTGTAGTGCACTAATAATGTAAAGCTCAACGAAGAGACCTGACAAGCATGAATAATTACACAGCGTCATCATTGTAGTGACCGTGTGTTAAAGAAGAGTTCATGTGTGTGCAGTAAGTATCTGTCATGTTAGCATGATTATCTTCAACTTTCATTTTTTTTGTAGCTCAGACGTATTTGGAAAACGATGCAGATGAACTGGATAGTAATATGATTTTCTCACTGTTAGATGTTTTGTTTCATAACAGTGGTGGGTGTAGTTGATGATGGGTTTTTGCAATGCATAAACAAACAACTTTATAAATATTATTACCATCGTTGCATACATATGTGATATATTCATAGCATAAGTTGTTAATATCTTACATTTGCTTAGTAGAAAGCGTGTGAGTTACATGTCTATTTTACTTGTATTTCCATTTGAAGTTGAAAGGATTGCAGATGTGCAATAACAAGCGTTTGCATATATTGCATTAGCTTTTTTAAAAACAAGACTTCGTTTTCCTAAATTAAGATATCCTTCCAGTCTGGTTTTAGCAGAACATTTTGGTTTGAAAAGTAACCAGTAAAGAAAAACGACTGGGTCCTTTTTTATTGTGAATAATTTACCCATGAAACACTTTGCAAATGACATGATTAAATGATGAATGAACATTCATTATAAAACCATTTTCAGGGCTCAACGCTAAGGATTTCAAATGATTCTAATATTTAACGTACTGGCACTGCCAAAATTGTCACTTGCCATACCACAACAATTTAATAAATAAATAAAGTTGTCTTGTTATTTTAATGATTGTCTAGTTACGAATATCTTAATGCTAATGGTTATAATACGATAAAGAACGATTAGCCTAAATCACAGAAATGTAAAATATTGTTAAAGACAACTAATCAGTAAATAATAAGAAATACAGAAATTAAATAATGTAAAATAACACTTTATGGTCTTCACTGTATAAATTAAATTAAATATGTCTGTTTAATAGTAAGAAGATGTGAAAGAGAACTCGATTCATTATTTTGCACTTTGTCTGATATGCAGCTTTCTAGTCACACACATATCATAAACAGTCCGTGAGAACTGAATCAAGTTCTTTTTTGTGTTGTCTTGAGAATATTTTAGATGGCAAGGCTTTAAAACAAGTAAATTATCATTTTTTGTGATGATACAGCATTGGCCCGATCGGGTGTTCATCAACTGGCCCGAGGGTCTCCATGCTGGCCCCAGGCCATTGAGCAGTCCTTATTTTTAAGCCCTGATTTACCTAAAAGCCAGTGTATTTTCTTTTTATTGCAAAATGTCCAAACATATACAAATATACAAGTAGTATGAGACTGACAACTTTTCAGACTGTGAGTTTCAACATTATACATCAATCAACGTTTTAAACTTTACAACCTTTATGAGATTTCTACCAAAGCATGTCATACAGTAGTCTTATGGTGGGTCTGTCTTTAAGGTTATGTTATCTTTTGGCCAAATTACTTGTGGAAAAATTGGTAATTGGTTTACACTAGCCGGAACTCGATTGTTGAGCCAGGGCTTTTGTTGAGCCGGGCCGAGCCAGTAGCCTTTGGTTTCTAGCTGTGTCTCCACTGTCAGGCCAATAGCATGGCAGCGCTGCTCTAAAACCCGCCCTAAACACACCTCTCCGGACCAAATGGCACACAAACCCGCCTACTCAAGCGGAAAGAAGGACGTTTAGTCAGTTAGAAGTTTTTTTATTAAATTCTTAAATCTTTAAATAACCCACTGTTTGTAATTTTTACTATTTATAATGGGTATAAATAGTAAATATACCCCAAAATGAATTTCAGAAGCCCAAATTAAAAAGGCATTATTTTTAATGTAGAATATTGTAAAGGTGACAACATCAATAAAAAAAAATCAGAACACTAATAACAACAATTGTGTCAAATAATTACATAACAATCATCAATATAAATATTTGGTTCTAACTGAACTAGGGCTGTCAAATGATTAATGGTGATTAATCGCACCCAAAATAAAAGTTTGTGTTTACATAATTTATGTCTGTGTACTGTGCATATTAATTTTGTTTTTATAAACATATACACATACAGTGTTGGGAAGGTTACTTTGAAAATGTAATAAGTAGTGTAACTATTTTATTACTTTATAAAAGTAAAGTAACTGATTACATTTGATTACTTTTTAATTACTTTTCTAAATTTCATACGAATATTTTTAAATCTTAATAATTTTAAAATATTTAAACCAGGCAGGGTTAACCTTACAGTAGTACTCAATATGATTAGTGTCAGACTTTCAAAATCCTTCATCACTTGAATTAAGAGTATAATAAACGATAAACTAAAAAAGTGATTTGTCCACTGGGTGGTGCTTTCGGTTAACGTTCATCATAGAAAAAGTTTCAAACCCTGGGGAAACTTATGATATGCAAATGTAAATATGTGTAAATGTGTTATGTCTTAAAATGCTACCTGTCTATGCGTTTAACATCACATTTGTTTCTGCTCATCATTTAAAAAGAGGCAGAGCCTATAGAAAAGCTTTGCTAGCCTATAGATTACTAGACTGTTTGAATACACCAGGCTAGAAACTGAATTGAAAACTGAATTCATTTGAAACAACAGAAAATGTGCATGTTATTTTGTATAAATAAGTAGGCCTATTTATTTTATATTTATAGTGTTATACATTCAAGTAAAATAAAATAAAAGGGCTTGTGTTACGTTCTTCTTATTAGTTTAGTGTAAGGACACTTTTCCTCATGTTCACAACACAATGTAAACATAACTTCAAATAAAACGCATTTGTGTCGTTCGTTCTTGCTGTCTGGACGTATTTGAAATGATCCAGCGCTGTCTCTAGTAATCCACAGATAAATCCGCAGAAAGTTTCGTGAACTCATCCACGATTTCATTTAAAACGTCACAAAAATCTAATTGTTCGTCTTCAGGATCAAACACACAGCAAACAGTATTGTAGTAATATGCGCTCATGTTGAGTGTATATTGTCAATGAAAATCCGCGGAATTTGTTATGGAGAGAAACGTTGATAAATAAACTACTATAAACTAATAAATACGACATGAACCAAGCAATATATTTTTAAATACACATTAGCATCTAATTTGACTTAAAATACCCACGTCATTTTTTCTTACAGAAACGAGTAATACATCAACATCATTCTAAACTAAAGGTATATGTTTATTTGTGTACAATTACAATAACTAATAAAAAAAACTGTGCGCTTTTATTAAATAAAGATAATTAAATAAAGAGAGGTTAATTACATTCCTGCTGATGCTTAAGTTCGGCATTGAAGCCTTTGATGTGGAAAGAATTTTAATGCAAACATACTTTGCACTGGACTGTTACATTTCATTTCCGCCCTTATCAGATTTCTGTATGAAATTATTTGCATTTTTAGCGCTTGCCATGGTGGCAACTCTCAGACTGGTCATCGCTTTCAGCATCAGTGTGTGGACAGATATGATTGGCTGACTTGGCGCGCTGCAAATTCAAACGGCATCAGAATAGCATCGCTTTACTAAAGGGCCTTGGCAGGAGGCATACAGAAAATATTCAATATCAATAATCAAAATTATATATACATGTTTTTATAAATACAAAATTATTATGCACAGTACACAGACATATATTATGTAAACACAAACTTTTATTCTGGGTGCGATTAATCATTTGACAGCCATTTTTTTATGGCAATCTGAAGGAAAGCCGAGGTAGGTTTAAACAGTTTGTTTCAAATTGAATTGTCTTAAGGGTTAATACGCGACTGACTAAACACTGCAACTAATGCCTTTTTGTTTAATTTTAAACTTTCTGATGTTATTTAAGTAATCATTATTTACTGATATTTATTTAAATGTTTTATATGCTGTAGTGTGCCGTTTCACTGACGGATATGCAATCCTCATTTAGCCTATATTTTAGATATCATATTTCAAAATGTATTTAAATAAGGTCTATATTTATTTCTCTTCCACGCATACACTCGTCTCATGGTTGCAACTCGCTTTATAATATTATAAATAGGCCTATTTCATAAAAAAAATCTGCCGCCATCACAGCCCTTGAATATTAAAGTAAAAAGCGAGCGGGCAGGGCGAGATACATTTTGGTAGCCCGACTGGAAGATACAATAGCCCCGGGATGTCGGGCTAGCGATTTTGCAAAACCTGCTTCACTCCTATTGGTAGTCGCTCCCAAAAGTCACTCATCATTTGCATAAAGTTGAGCAACTCTCAACTTTGTCGCGTTGCTAGACACGCCCACTTCCAGTCGTCAACGGTCACTGTCGTTCATGTTGCTGGAAGTCGCAGCTTTCCATTGAAATGAATGAGATTGTGTCGCTAGGTGTCGCTGGCGGTGTGAACGGGTCACATATATGCTGCTTATTAATATTATTGCTGCATTATATTAGTTTAACATATGTATGTTTCTATGGTTGGTTAATTTAATCTACTGTTGGACTTTTTAATCTCCTTAAATGTCATATTCTCTAAAATGAAACGTTTCTGTATTTGTTTTAAAAAGTTTGACTTGTCTCTGTTGTGTCCTGTGGCCATCACCAGGTAACAGGAGCAGCAGGTCATGCACTTTGGAAAGGCTAGACTGTCTCATTTCAATTCGATTTTTGGAAACCGAATCTTCACAGCCTTCGAATTGGTATGCAGCTTTAATATACAGGTATATACCAAGTTTACTTGTTATCTTATGGTTTAAGTTTGTTGACTATTTTGTTATTTTCTCTCATTTTTTTCCCTCAGTTTTAGGGATGGTCTAATGGTTCATGAATGTCTGTGGATATGTGGAAGAACCTGCACTGCTCTTGCGTTTGTTTCATTTGTGAATAAATGACACCTGTCCATGTAAAATGTGATGCATCCATCTTTAAGTCTGCTGAGACCCTGAAGTTCACAATGGATCTTCTCATCTTGGTCTTAAGCGTGAGGGATTGAACATATAAACGATATGGCTGTACATTGGGATACGGTAGCAGAGTCCATTCGCTTTGAGCAGCCTGCAGTTTCTCTGGTTAGTTCATCAGACGGAAATGATGGTCATGTAAAGGTGTCTCCGGGACCCCAGTGGGAAAATGGCAGCGAACCCCCTAATGAATTATTTGGTGACATGGAAGCAGAGGAAAATGAAGTAGAAAATGAAAACAATTCCAGAACTGAAGACCTCAGTGATGAGCAGGGGGAAGATGGGAATTTGGAAAACCATGCCAAGGACAGACTTAAGGAAAAGAAATTGGAGGAGCTAACAATGGATGGAGAGTCTCAATTGAGCAATTCTGGTTCTGGGAAAAAAGGAAAGTCCAAAAGAACTGGATCTGGGCAGGGTTTATGCGATCAGACACCATTATTGACCTCTCCATCCTTCGTGTCTCATAAATCTTTTATCTCATCCTCTGGACCCAATAAACACAAGCAGGTCAGAAGACGAAACCATTACGTACACAATCATGGCCGCACACGACAGAGAAACGGACTACAGCTTGTTGTGACATGTCGAGATTTTGTGGCAGAATCCATCAGCCCTTGGTGCATTTCCTGCATCCATATGGTTGTAGAGCTCATCATCTCTTTAACCCACCACTGCGGGATAGCTGTGGAGTCATCAGGGTTTGTGCTGTACGAGGTTGGAACGCACTTGTTTTGGAAGATCACTGATATTCCCGGCATGACGGCAGATTTGAGGCGAATACTGGACTGGAGCTGCTGTTCAGCTGTAGCTTTCATAGAGCATGTTGGCAGGACTGCAGGTTGGGTTCGACAGTTCCTGGTCTCCGGCGTGAGGATTCTCTCTGTTGCTGTGTGCAGCACCTCTCAGATGATGAACTGTGTTTTGGCGAGGCTGGCAGGGGAGAGAGGCAGAAAATGCTGGATTGCCCTTCAGAGCAGCAGGCTTTGGAGAAAAATCTCTTATGTGACCATGAGAATTCGCAGGGTTTGGTTTAATGGAGGTGTAAGAAATGAAAACTCAAATCCAGAGTCTTCCAACAGAGGGGTGGACAAATGTCAGCCTGAAGTAGAGCTCCAGAGACTGCTGGCCCTGGCCAAGGTATCATACAGACATGAGCATTGAGTAGTGAACACACAAACTGGTAATTTGTATAGCTTGAATGCATTTTAAGTAGCTTTAAATGGAAGTAGTAGCATATCAAACCGAAATATCCCTACAGGCTCTGTTTGGTTAGGTCCATCTGAAAATATAAAAGACAAAGAGCCACATTTAATAACAGCTAGCGCAAACTGCTCTTTTGGCGTAAAAAAAACGACTGTCAGTTAGGGCTGGTCCGAATACCTTTTTTTTTTAGCTTCGAAGCTTCGGTAGGAATCGACACCGAATATTCGAAGCTTCGGAGGGAGGCTGGTGGGGTGCATGTTCCTGCGGACCTAAGGGAGTGCAGTGTCGCATTTTGGTTCAATATGGGCATGCGACACGTTCAGAATTAATAAACATTTAATACACTACAGAACAGTTACATTAAAATAGTTCAGTTTTGTTTTTAATTTCAAATTATTCATATTTCGTTTAGTTTCTTTATTAAGTTAATTTAGAAAAATGTTTGGAGTATTTTTTGTTTGTGACTCCGGTAGGGCTGGACGATAAGGCTAAAATTTATATTGAAATTGATCCATTAATTTCGGTCGATACAATATAATTCCGATAACGATATGAACAATATTACAAAAAGCAAAATGTAAGATATAAGTTGAGAGAGCCCTCAGATATGATACACAATGAAATGCTGATCAAAATCATTCTAGATGCCAGCAGTGTGCAAAGCTACATATGATTTGAATAAAATCTTTTTGTATAGGACTGTGCCCTTACCTTGTGTAAAAATTAAATATTAGAATCATGTTACCTATAAAAGAGAGAATAACTTCTCTAAATGTGCTTTAAAGCATAATTCCATAACTTCAAATTGCGCTTTAAAGCATGTCCTTCAAAGATCTACTTGGGCACATGCCTCCCATTACTTGACACTTTTTTCTTGAAAGCCTGCTTTTGACATATTCATCTAAATCTTTAATTATTAACGTCCATTGAGTTTTATGTATGACTGTATTTCAAATGAAGTTTGCCATTCTGTCCTCGAAATTGATATTGAGAACTGTTGAAACTTGTTCGTGTTTATTTTCTGACAACGTGTATTTAAGACGAAATGAGATGATCTGTTATAACTTGTGCATCATGGCCGTCGCACACACCATGAACACAAAGACATTTAATCCTTGACTTTGAAGTTAAGACTTCATTGATTCGCATCACTGATTTCCGGCTGCGTCGCTTTTACAAGCATTAGTAAGTTGAAGATCCGTTTTGTAAGTGAATATATGTACAAAAATTATCAATGTTAAACTTAAACTAGACATTTATACTGGGGCACGACGGAGTGTGTGTAATGTATATTGAAATATCGAAAACGTATTTAAAAACCATATCACCGTTATCAAAATTAATTCTATCGCGATAGATATTGTTATCGAAATATTGTCCAGCCCTAGACTCAGGTACTGAACGCATAGTTTGATTTGCCAGCTATGCTGGAGTGCGGATTTAAATGCATAACGCAAATGATGTTATAATGTTTAAAGAGGATATTTTTCCTACTTTATTAATCTTAGGGGTCCACAGAATGTGTCTGTGAAGTTTCAGCTCAAAATACACCACATATTTTTTTATTATACCATGCACTAAATGTCCAGTTTTGCTTGTGAGGATAAACGTGCTGTTTTGGTGTGTCTCTCTCTTTGGCAGTGTTCCGGTCCAAATTTGTATGCCCTTCCCTCGCAAACTTCCCTCAGTCTCGTTGACTCGGATGTGCGTCATTGCTTACGTAGTGAGTGCCCACTACAGGCGGAACTCATGAATAAAGTTTAAATAGAACGCTCTACGCCCTTGATCACTTAGTATTGACTTTGAAGCTGAATTATTAAATAAAGTCGTATTCACTTATGAATTTGTTTTATGGACCATTTTATATACATATAAGTTGTTGTAGAATATATATATATATATATATATATATATATATATATATATATATATCACTGATCTAATCACTGTATAAGCTATTGGAGAAAAATAAAATTACCCATTCAGAACATCAATAGTATAAACTTTGACAATAAACATAGGCTAATCTAGCTACAAGTATTGCGCAATAAATAATGTAATTTAGCCTACACTATTATGCTTTTAATTCACAAAAAAACGAATACACCATACACTACAGTTAAACGATCTGCTGTGACGTCACAATCAAGTTGAATTGTGGGATGTCAAATTGCTTGAAGTGTACACAAAAGGAGACGACTTGCTCTCTCTGTCAAAGTCGAGGGAACGAGGGTCTGTCCATATAAACGTCCCTTGTTCACTTCGTGAAGTGGAACACACTTCAAAATGGTGGCGGGGATTCCCGCCAAGGGGAAGTGCTTAGGGAAGTTCGCGAGGGTCTGTCTAAAAGTGAACCTGAACGCAGCCTTTAAGTACAACTGAGCAGATAATCTCCGCCCCCTTTCAGCTGAACACGCAGCCAGGGCTCTATGCCTGTGCTTCCATTGACAAAACAAGAAAGAAGGGTCACATAAAGCGAATAAAAAAACACTGTATCTCGTCCTCAAACACATTGTTTTCTATAAGCGACGGAGTCCTAACAAACGCATCACGCTTTCTATATGCGAAAGTACACATGACAAACCGGCCCCGTATTTACAAACCATACACACAGTACCCAAGAAGCGAATGAAAAACACTGTGTCTTGTCTTTAAAAACCAAACACATTGTTTTCTACAAGCATACCTGTTTCCCCGCGGCCATTCGTCAGGATCGCTTTCCGGGGGTAGACCTCGCGATCAAAACCCTGTTGCGTGTTTACAAGCCATACACATACACGTGGGCAGTTGTGGTCCAGTGGTTAGAGAGTTGGACTCATGACCAGAAGGTTGCTGGTTCGATTCTCAGGGCTGGCGGGTAACAGCTGAGGTGCCCTTGAGCAAGACACCTAACCTCCACTTGCTTACTATACAAAATGTACAAATGTATAGTACAATGTAATGTAAGTCGCTTTGGATAAAAGCGTCTGCCAAATGCATAAATGTAAATGTAAATGTAAATGTACACATTGCTTTTGACACAGGTCCCCGAGGTCTTACTTTAAAAAATATCGGTACTTACAATGTCTTTATCTGCAGCTTTGCCTTGTTCAGTCTGGAGGATTTTCATTGAAAATAAAATAAATTGTGTTATTTTGATAACATAAGCAGATCTGCGCAATGCACAAAAAGTTTAAAACATAAATCACAAAATAGGACTTTTATTGGAATGAGGTATGTATGTGTGTAAAATCCGCATCTCTGGCTCGGTTGGCATTTAAAACTGCATTCTGTGCCTTAATACTCAAAACGTGTTTCTAAACTAACGTAATAAAGAAAGGAAATGAAAAATATTTAATTTCCCATTTGAAACGAAACTAAACTAAACAAGTTTAATGACTGCAACAGTTTAAACGTTATAACGTCATTCACGTTCAACACCTGAGTCACACACAAAAAATACTCCAAACATTTTTCTAAATTAACTTAATTAAAGAAACTAAACGAAATATGAATCATTTGCTATTAAATCATGACGTGCACTAATGGATTTTTTGAGGAAAAAAATGTGAATCTCAAAACCCAAATGCCAACCCTCCGATTGAATAATCGAATATTCTAGTCCAGCCCTACTGAAAAGAATACCGTATGTTTTAATTATCTAATGTTTTCGTCAAATATTGAAAATCACACAAAACTCGCCACAAGAACATGTTTTATCTATGGCTATGTCACGCACAATATTTAAGGAATGGAGATACGCGCTGTACATTATACAGCGTTTGTGTGTTCTTTTATAACATTACATAAAGCAAATAAAAACCGTTGTGTTATTCGAAAACTTTTGCTAATGTGGAAATGCTGACTATAAAGACTTTTGCATCCATCCAGAGAAACATAACTAGCATTAGACAGAACTGGCCAGGCTACCAGCTTCCAACAGTCCAGTCAGTTCCCAAAAGGACAAAATGAAGCCCCTCCCTACATTTTTCCTCTTTCAGAATCTGTTGTTTATCACAACATTATTCAGTTACAATTGTGCTATTCTATGGTTTTGATGGGTTTACTATTATTCTAAAAAATATTAATTAACAATGAGTATATGATACTAAACTTTTAGCTTTCCTCTGGCTCAGTGGTTAGAGCATGCCGCTAGCAAGGCCAAATGTTGAATGACGATAGTTTATATCACCATTTAGGAAAAAAAACTCCAGCGCATCTTTCATTTTGTGGCGTCAAGTAGAAGTCTGTAATTATTTGCTGCTTAATAATTTTATGAAAGTGAATTGTTGCTTGACTGTTTGAGCTACTGCTTCTGTGGTGCAGATTCCTGAAGAAGAGTTGGACCCCTTCATTGTTCTAGGAGTGGATATTCATGCTACTGAATCTGAGCTTAAGAGAGCTTATAGACAGCTGGCTGTACAGGTAATAAAATCTCTTCCCTGACATTTAAAAAATCAGTTTTTGTTTGCAAAAGGTGTGACCATGTGTTGTATATTGTTTACCTGTAGATTCATCCAGACAAAAACAAGCATCCGGGTGCTGGCGAGGCTTTCAAGGTGTTAAGGGCAGCGTGGGACATTGTCAGTAACCCTGAAACACGACGAGAATATGAACTGTGAGTGCATTTCCATTTTCCAGATAAAAACACCAGATTCATTTAGTTAAGTAATTTGCACTGATGTTAGGGCTTGTTGATATAATTTCATATCTCTGTATCTTATATAAATTTTACTGATGCTTGATAGTTTAATAGTTTCATTTAATTTAAATTTAAAGTTTGACAAGTAATGTAATTTAAATCTTAGGAGTCCACAGAATGTGTCTGTAAAGATTCAGCTCAAAATACACCACAGATCTTTTATTATACTGTGCCCTAAATGTCCATTTGTGTCTGTGAGGGAAAACATGCTGTTTTGGTGTGTGTCTCTTTCAATGCAAATGAGCTGCTGGTCTCCACCCCTTTCCAGTAGAAAGCGCAAGGCTGTCTCAGCCTGTGCTTAAGTAGGAACAAAACTGATGAGAATCATCACATAAAGCGAATGAGAAACACTGCTAAATGCTCTCTATGAGTGAAGGCACAAACGCGTTATGTTTTTACAATGAGCACACGGTTTTTAGAAGCGACAGTACACAGGACAAATGCGTCATATGTTGAAAACATGACCCATACATGCAGCCCGATGTAAAGTGACTTCACCTGTCGTCTTCTGCACTTTCTGTTAAAAAATAAAACTAATCCACTTCAGCGGCTCACTGTAAGTGGTTCAGTGTGAAAACAATGGCGGACAGTGTACAGCTGGATGAGGGCGGAGACAGCAGCAGTCCATCAGCAGTCATGGGCGGAGCTTAATCAATGTGATGTCAGGTTGCTAAGAGAATGCAAATAGCTCGTTCAATAGGACTAATTAGGTTTAATGGGGATTATAAAAAAATGAATGGGTGGATTTTTATTATTCTATGGTGGTTCTGTACACACACTCTTGACACAAATTATATTTAAACAACACTTAAAAGTGCATTTTCATGCTTAATTGTTTTGCCTTGTGTATGCTGCTTGAAGTGATGACGTTCCCCCTGACTAGTATCTCCACTAAAGCACTTTTTGTTAATGATAGATGTGCCCTGTTTGACAGAAACATGATTGTATTACTTTAAATGAGTCTGTTCTCAAAGTTACTGTTATAAACATGAACATGTATAAATATTTTATAGTGGCACTACTGTATATTTAGAGTTACATATTGCATAGTACATCACCATTAACACATGAAGCATATATCCAAGACTAAGTCACTGCATTATAATTGATTATAATATCAAAGTTTATTAATTGTTTAATAATACAGTTGTGCTGTACTCAAAAATATGTTTTCACATTGAATGATGCAGCTAATAGACACTTATAATAGACAAGTTAACACTAGAACCGCCACAGATGTTTTTTTTTTCAAGTGAACATTACAGTTTAGTTTTTGAAAATGGGGGGTGAGGGGGGTCTGTGAATCATTCAGTGAATGAAATAATAAGAATCATGTCCAGATGTTGTGGTCACGATGTCAAATCACTAGCCAGTTTGCAGGTTATGTTCTAAATGCTGAGCAGATTGAGTTCACATATTCAACTCATGAATCAATAGCACCTGCGTCTTTCTGACTTACTTCAACACAACCGTCACTAAGCAACAGGTAAATGTGTGCTGGTTAACACACTGTGACAACCGCAATCACCGCATTTATGGAGAAGTCCTGATGTGTAAAAGTAATTGTACTGGACAACTAGTTGTCTGTCATGTCACCGTCACTCCCTGTGACGTTAAATGTGCTAATGAGTGCACAGAGTTGACTGGAAACTTCTTCGTAATGTTTTGCACAGCCGATGTATCAACACAATAGCTGCGCTACAGTACATTTACATTTACATTTTACATTTATTCATTTGGCAGACGCTTTTATCCAAAGCGACTTACAATTGAGGAAAACAGCAAGCGATTCGTCTAAGTAAGCAATATTCACGAGAGGTGCTAGTAATACAAGGTTTCAAATACAACGTCAAGATAGTATAAGCAAGTATATAGAGAACATTAGAAAAGGAAAAATAGGGGTAAAATGAAATTTATTTTTTTATTTTTTTATGAGACAGTTAAGTGCTCATGGAAGAGGTGGGTCTTCAGCTGTTTTTTGAATTGTGAAATTGATCCAGCAGTCCTGATGGAAACAGGAAGATCATTCCACCAGCCGGGAACGGAGAAAGAAAATGTCCTTGAGATGGATCTCATGCCTCTCTGTGAAGGAAATAATGTGATAGTCTACAAGCGTTCATAGACGTCACAATGCAACTCCAGATTTCTTGTGTAACATACTGTAAGCATGTGAGTGTTGCGTTTGGTATAAAACATTATATCACACCTAATGTAGTTGTTACAAGCAACCTCTTGTGTAAAAATAAATACTATGTTGATAAATGTGCCGTCTTTAAATTTAAATCCGTCACTATGGTTACAGACATCCTGTGCAAATAGTTTACGAGTTTGACAGTATGTTATTCATTCATGTTTAGAGCTGTGACTGTAAGCTGTTGAACAAACACCTTGAAGTAAATGTGAAGAGTTCAATTGCAAAAACAGACAACTCATTTTTTGTTAATTTCCATAAAACATGTTTTTTTATTATGCATTCCAAGTAATATTATTTAAACAGTTGGGTTGTTTTGATAAAGTAATACTAACTCAAAAAATACAGATAAGTAACACAATATCACAAAAAAAAAACATGATTTATGAAAATTTATAAAAACTGAATTATCTGGTTTTGCAGATGAACTCTTCATGTGGTTTTCTATCTCATTTAAGGATTTTAATGCACTTTTGCAGAGGCAACCACCCTCTGCTTCGCTTGGTATTTTTCATAATAACCTAGGCCCTTCAACAAAACCCCTTTATTTTGTGGAAAACACAGTGATCAAAATTAGAGAACAGCAATGACTGCAGCACAAAGAAAAATGACAAACATTTTTGTTACAGCAGTCAAAAAAAATAGTAGGAGGAGGTGTAGAAGCCTTTGCTCTAAATGTTTTCAACATGTCTGGGGCCACAAGACATTGTTAGTTTCTCACACTGCTTTCGTGAGATCTTGGTCCACTCTTTTTCCAGTCTGGTCCACAGTTTCGGAGTCTGTGTGGTTTTCTTAGCCATAACTTTGTCACTGAGAAGTTTTCAGAGATTTTCAATCAGGATTAGGACTGGTCATTTCATTATTTATAATGTGTTCAGCTTCAAGGAAATGAATTACCCATTTTGCTTTGTGACATGGGGAATTGTCCTGCATGAAAATTGATGGCCGATTGGGTGATGGATGCTGTGAAGAAAGCGCATGTTGAGGCAGGAGATTTTTCTGATAAACATTTGCATTTACTCTGCCAAACTGTATAAGAGGCCCAACTTATGTTGCAGAATACATCCCCCAAACCATGATACTTCCTCTTCCACTTTCACTGACTTTAAACACTTTGGGTTCCTTACTAACCCAGTTTGATAACAAGCATAATGTTTCCCATCAGACCCAAGTAAATTAAACTTTCTTTCATCACTGAAGTGAAATGTGGACCCATTCTCCTCGGTCTACAAAATATGCTCTTCAGCAAAGGTTAGTCTAGCCTTTTGATTTTTTTTCTGATGAGAGGTTTGGTCACTGCAGCGTGGTTTTTCAGTCCATACGTCGAGACACTACTGTATGCTAAGACAGATCTTTACCCTGTTCAGTGCTGGACTGGTGGGCAATTCTGCTGTAATGTTAAACCGATTGCCCATTCATATTCTCAACATTATTTCATTGACTTTATTCTGCGTTGCGCAGACTGATCGGCATATGATGTGCAGGCACAGCGGGAAAGCAAAACGCTCCCACGGAACGGTGGGTGCTGCTGGTCAGTCTGCGCAGCACTGCATGAAGTCAAACATGTCACTCTGTGTCTCTCCCTCACACATGTTATTTAAAAGCACCTGACACGATGACAAAAGACCGGAAGACTGAATCCATGTTGTACATGAAGCATTCAGGGAATTTTTTTTACCTGAATTAAGTTAGCACCTTTTTCAAAAAAATATGTGCACGACGCGGGTGACAAAAATACACTTTTAATAAACAAAAATCAATCCTATCCAATGATGAAGTGGTTTCCATGTTAACGTCTTTCTTTTGCGATGTCTGTGAACAACACACACACACAGCGCATACTAAGCAGGGCTCAAAATTGCGACCATTTTGGCTGTGGCTGTATCACAAGTGTAGCAAAAGCAAGTTCGCATTACAAAATACATTCACGAGCAAACCTCTTCAAAAAGCGATTGTGTTTCCCTCACGTATGTTCAATGTAAGAATATAACATGATGTTTATGTCGTTTTAACTTTCTCTGTATGCTATGATGAGAAATGATGGTTCAGTCAGTGATGAAAGGATGATTGACAGCGTGATACGATCACTTTCCTCTCACATATCTAATTTAGGGCGTATAACATGCTGGGTGTTCTGCTTGCATTCACTCCCCATTCATTTAAATGGCATTGACCCGTCTTGTTAATATCTGTCATCATTGTCACTTTCAGTTTCAGAAGTCTTCATACCAGCATTCAAGAACCAAATTATTTCGGCATGTTGCAGCTGGTAAAAAAAAAGTAGTTTCTGAAACTAATGATATAAAAATCATCAGATGTTTCTTTAAAAACAAAGAGACGATCGAAATCAATGTTTAGGAACCCCGGTTCCGGTCATATTTTGGTCTAAATAATAAAATGTAGCGTTAATAAAATCATTAATTCCTGTATTTATGGTGTTATAAATATAAGATCTGAAGGTTGGGGTAGTAACACAAATTGCATATTTTTGTAATTTTTAAAGACCCACTATCCCAGAAATTGCACTTTTAAATGTTGTTTAAACATAACTGTGTGTCAGTAATGTGTGTACAGAACCACCCTAGAATGATAAAAAAAGTTGTATTTTTCAATGGAATGTGCAGATGACATCAGGTGAAGTAATGAGCCAAGCGATCTCCTGAAAAACGTTTTCATTACGTGTTGCCCCATCGAGCTCTCGCTGGATTCGCTCCTCTGCTATCAATGAAAGGAAGGTCTGAACTTCAACTACTGACCATGTTACAGACATTTCTTTTTAATTTGTTTCAGACCGTCGTTTAGCGAATTGCAGACTGCAACACTGTGGTATCTGCCTGACTGTTTTTTAAATCTACCAGGTGTGATGTTTTCGTGTCGCAAATCTAATGACGTTGGTAATGACGATTCTCCGCTGACCAATCAGTGTTTCCGCACTGATCACATTTTAGTATTGGTTCGGCTCACTTGGAACCAGCCGAAAAAATCTATTTGCAATTTAGCATCTCCAATGTCTTGACATCGTGTGCAGTGGCAGTCGTGGTCCAGTGGTTAGAGAGTTGGACTCATGACCAGAATGTTGCTGGTTTGATTCTCAGGGCTGGCGGGTAACGGCTGAGGTGCCCTTGAGCAAGACACCTAACCCCCACTTGCTTACTATACATTGTACTATACATTTTGTACATTTTGTAATGTAAGTCGCTTTGGATAAAAGCGTCTGCCAAATGCATAAATGTAAATGTGTGCACGAAGTTTGGTGGAAATTGCATGAATTGCCTAGGAGTATTTAAAAGTTCTCACCTAGGCCTCTGGCCTGCACCAATATACTAAATACTGTATATTGCACCACAATATATTGTTACATCCCTAAATCAGAGTAATAGTTGCCTTAAACCTGCAATGTCATGAAAATAATTCTGCAATGCAAAAAGTCCCTTTTCCTTTAATTTGGGGGTTGATCTGCCTGGGCATGTTCATGAGAGGTCTTAAATGTTTTCTCTCTACAGGAAGCGGATGGCAACCACAGAGCTTTCAAAATCCATGAATGAGTTTCTGACCAAATTGCAGGATGACCTGAAAGAAGCCATAAACACCATGATGTGCACTAAATGTGAGGGCAAGCACAAGTGCGTATTACTGTCGCCATTGTTCTTGTCCTGTGATTTCATACAAACCTTGTTTTGTGTTTATATATGTACAATTACTATCTGAGCAGTCATTTCGTCTGCAGGCGCTTTGAGATAGACCGTGAACCCAGTGAAGCCCGCTTCTGTGCTGAATGTAAGCAGTGGCACTGTGCTGAGGAGGGCGATCTGTGGGCTGAATCTAGTATGCTGGGTCTGCGAATCACATACTTCGCCTTTATGGATGGAAAAGTCTTTGATATCACTGGTAGTTGATTTACATCCACAATTGTTGATAGAACGTTGGATTTGTATTGTGTTTGTTGCTGTGTATTGAGATGCATCTCTGAATGTCCACACAGAGTGGGCAGGCTGTCAGCGGATAGGCATCTCTCCAGACACACATCGTGTGCCCTATCATATCTCATTTGGTTCCAAAGGTAGCAGCACCACCAGCCGGCACAGGTAATCTCTTGAACTTTCTTAAAGCTACACTTTGTAAGATATTTTTGGTAAAACAGGGCTCCAGAAAAAAAAAAATCAATTGAGCGTGGGACAAATTGAGAATGCTGGGGCTGAGCGTGCGTTAGGAGCAAGCTGCTTTAAAAAAATTTAAAAAAAGTGTGCCGCTTCCTTTGGAAACTATTTAAAAATCTCGAAGATGAATATGTTTGGTCACAAATGTGACCGCTTTAGGCGCAGTCTGGAGCCCTGTAAAATGTATGTTGAATTACTTGGCAGATCTATAACATGTTCAAAATCACATTCATGTTTCACTCTGATTATTGTGGTATTCTATAATAAAAATTTCTATTTTAATGACGAACAACATGTTTTTTGATGGAAGCGGAGTAAAAAGTACTTTGCTTCTGAAAATAAAAATAGGTCTCGAGGCGTGCGCTTTATTACTCTGTTGGTGTAGCGCACCCAGCTGCCAAGGAGAACTTTCAGAGCTGCAAGCATTGATATGTGCTGAAGTTGCTAAAATGAGAATGTAGAACAAAAACAACAAATACAATGTACAAGAGAAACACATATCAGAAGTGACAATGAACTCAAGAAAATCATTTTGTATAGTGGTGCACAACACATTACATTCAGTCAGAATAGGTTAATATGAGAAAGAGACAATGTTATATGTAATGAATGCTAGGTGTCTTGGAAACTAGGGTCTTGAAACTTCAAAGTATTGATTAAAGTTCTCAGTGAGAGTGACAGGATCCTGTCATATAGTGTCAGTTTGTGTGTGTGTTGTGTCAGTTTGTGTGTGTTGTGTTGTGTCAGTTTGTGTGTGTTGTGTCAGTTTGTGTGTGTTGTGTTGTCAGTTTGTGTGTGTGTTGTGTTGTGTCAGTTTGTGTGTGTTGTGTTGTGTCGGTTTGTGTGTGTTGTGTTGTGTCAGTTTGTGTGTGTTGTGTCAGTTTGTGTGTGTTGTGTTGTGTCAGTTTGTGTGTGTGTTGTGTTGTGTCAGTTTGTGTGTGTTGTGTTGTGTCAGTTTGTGTGTGTTGTGTTGTGTCTGTATGTGTGTGTTGTGTTGTGTCAGTTTGTGTGTGTTGTGTTGTGTCTGTATGTGTGTGTTGTGTTGTGTCAGTTTGTGTGTGTTGTGTTGTGTCAGTTTGTGTGTGTTGTGTTGTGTTTTGTTGTGTTGTGCTGGTTGTTCTCTTGTCATGACAGGACTTGACGTATCTCTCAGTCAGGTTTGAGCTGTTTGAGTTTTCTCCCAGTATGTATGAAATCTTGTCCTTTTGTTGAAACTGGTTGAAGTCTTTGTGGACGTTTGTAAACTGGGGGAAGAATGTTTCTCTGATGTGTGTATAGTTTGGACATGAGGTTAAAAAGTGCAGCTCTGTTTCCACTTGATTCTGTGTGCAGTGTGGACACAGTCGCTCTTCTCTTGGTGTCCATGTCTGTCTGTGTCTGCCCGTCTCTACAGTGAGCTTGTGATCACTGAGTCTGTACATGGTCAACACTTTTCTTTGTTTAGGGTCTGATACGGTTTTGAGGTATTCTGCCAGTTTATATTCTCTGTTTAATGACAGATAGCATTCCAGTTTGCTTTGCTGAGCTGTTGCTTCCGTCCAGTGTGTGAGATATTTTTCTTTTTGTGTTTTTATGATTTGGTTTAGTCGGGCTGGGGTTTGGGGTTCAGTTTGGCATGTTTTGGGTTGTAGAGTTAGTTCTGATATGAGTTGGATGAGTGGGCTTCTCTCTGGGTTCAGCTCTTGATGGCTTAAGGCTTTATGATGGAGGGTCTCTGTATCACTGTTTTTAAGGTGAGTGTAGAATTGAATCGCTCTTTTTTGTATTTTAATTATTAGAGGGTATAGTCCTAGTTCTGCCCTGCAGGCGTTGTTTGGAGTTTTTCGCTGAACCCGTAGGATGTTTTTGTAAATTTCTGTCTGCAGGGTCTCTATTGGGTGTTTGTCCCATTTGGTGAACTCGCTCTCTCTCTCTCTCGCTCTCTCTCTCTCTCTCTCTCTCTCTCTCTCTCTCTCGCTCTCTCTCTCTCTCGCTCTCTCTCTCTCTCTCTCTCTCTCATGTTGCTGCAGCGCCTCTGTCACGTGACAGTGAGCAAATTAAAAGGTGGCAGTGTTTTCAATATGCACTCCTGCGTGTACTTGCCTCTCCACGTAAACGTCAAAAGTAACAGATCTTATTGAAAGAGAAGACGGCTGATCGCGTTTATCAGGACTTAAAGAAAGGTTAGCAGTGTTTCGCACACATCTTTTCTCTGTGTGCGATCTCTCGTCCTGAGTTCAGTGCGCTGTGCGCGCGCGTGTACTGTAGTTAGCTCTGTGTATGGTGTATTCTTCCATATTTCTGAATTTGACTGCACTATATGTGATCTACAATAAAATTATCACTTGCGTTCATAATACAGCAACACATTGATGATAAGAGCAACATCAGTAAAGGTTTTGTGCGAAGTAATATGTACTCAAAATCACCGCATATAGCCGCTCTTTAATGTCGATGTATGGAGATTTTGTCAGACGATGTTGCGTTGTTTTAGCAGCATTTAAAGTGACTGTTGGTTAAACACGAGGTGTATTTTCTACTCTTTCCATGTCTGATTAGATTTAGATTAGATTCAACTTTATTGTCATTACACATGTACAAGTACAAGGCAACGAAATGCAGTTTGGGTCTAACCAGAAGTGCAATAGCAGCAAGTGCAGGATATACATTGGTTGCATAAGTTACATAAATAAATATACAGAAGTAATTTACAGATGGAAATGTACTATGACCATGATTTACAGATGTCTCTTACTATAAACAGAAATTTACAGATGGATATATACTATGATCATGATATACAGATGGCTATTACTATAAACAGAAATTAACAGATGGATATATACTATGCACATAATATACAGATGTCTATTGCTATAGACAGAGATTTACAGATGGATATATACTATGAACATGATATACAGATGGCTTTTACTATAAACAGAAATTTACAGATGGATATGTATTATGAACATAATGTACAGATGGCTTTTACTATAAACAGAAATTTACAGGTGGCTGTATACAATAAGTTAGGCTATGGTGAGCAGCAGTGCGATAAATATAGAGTAGTGCAAATAAATTATGGACAGAAGCTATGACAGGCAAATCAAAGAGAATGAAATGAAATTTTAGACTTTAAACACGATTAAAAACTAAACTTGCACCACTTGGGCTTCAAACTCATGAAGGCGTGCGGTTTATCAGTTGTGCCACTCGGTTGACATGCTTGACCCAGCATCTCGAGAAGAGCTTTCAGGACTTCAAACACTGACATGGACCAATCCCCGAAGGGGCTGAAATGAGAACGTAGAGCAGAAACAACAGAAATACGACGTATTTGACATTTGAAAAAATCGAAAATCACAATTCTGGAGCATTGTGCTGCTCAGTCCAAAGATAGTTTGAGCCAATTTTTATGACAATCGGTCATAATTTCTAGGACTAGTTGCAAAAAAACGCAATACTGTACTTTTCAAGATGACCGCTACTGTAATGGTCAGCGTGATGAGCGTGACAAATGTATGACATGTGCTGAGTAGAATTCCTGTAGATCAATAGGTTCAAAAGTTACAGCCGTTTAAAAAGTGCATTGTTTAACTCTTGGTGGCGCTATAGAGTGAGTGCTAGAGACCCCATACTTGGTCGCAGGACTATTGAGGACCACCAATGATGCCAAATTTCATTATTTTCCTATGTACCGTTCATAGGGCTGCCATAGACTCCCATTGGGGAAGAAGAAGAAGAATACCAACAGAAACAATAGTGGCCATAGCCCCTAATATTACCAACAGAAGCAGAAGCAGTTACAGGGTCAAACCCAACCATGGCCCAAATGAAAATATTTTTAAAAATAATTTAAAAACAGGTAAAGCATGAGGCAGACAAGATGTGTCAGTGATGATCCATACCAAGTTTTGTGTCAATACACAAAAGTGTTGTGAAAATACAGCCACATGACCGTTTGGCGCTCACAACTTAGAATTCATTGACGCTGTATACAAGAATCGTTTGACCAATCAAAAGGCTTTTAATAACTTCTAAAAAGTTATTAAAGGAATGTTAGGAATGTCTCAGTCATATACCACATTTTTACCAATTTTGTAGGAGGAGCTCGAAAAAGTTAGTTTTCTGTGTAATTCAATATGGCGTACAGGAAGTATGGTGGAATATACACTATATTGCCAAAAGTATTGGGTCACCCTATCTAATAAACAGGGTTGACAGGCATTCTAATAATTCTAATAAATAGGCATTTAAAATGACACCAAAATGTGTTCAGCTGGGTTCAGGACTTGGTTTTATGCAGACCAGTCAAGTTCTTCCACACTGACTGAATCAATGATTTCTTTCTGAATCTTGTCTCATACACAGGGACATTGTCATGATGGGATAGAAAAGGGCTCTTCACAAACTGTTGCTATTAAATTAGAAACACACAGTTCCATAGAATATCATGATATGCTGCAGCATCAAGATTTATACTAAAGTCATCAAACCTGTTTATTAGATAGAGTGACCCAATACTTTTGGCAATATAGTGTATGTTCCCATTGATATTTACATTTTCTGAGCACACCAAGGTGACTAGAACCATGATGTTGTCCAGTCATAACTTCTTGTTGCACAGGAGAATAATTGTTACGTAACACAAAGCCCAAATTCCCCTAATAGTTCATCCCAAAGGGAACAACTAAAGAATATAGTTCTGATGTGCAGCAAAAGATTATTGAGATACACAAAATAAAAAAGTGGCTTTAAAGAAATAGTTAAAACAATAATTTCCAACATCAGGGTAATGATCAAAAAGTTTTAATCGACTGGAGATGTTGCAAATCTGCAAGAAAGAGAATGTGTGTCTGAATTGTCTTAATGCACAGCGAGGAGAATCATTTGAGTGGCCAGAGACTCTTCAAGGATCACAGATGGAGAATTGCAGAAATCTGTTTAATTTTGGGATCAGAAAATATATATAAAAAAGAAAAACTGCACCTCCATCACCACAAGTTGTTTGGGACAATGTTCAAGCAACAAATCTTCTGCTCTCATGCAAATCAAGTGTAAATTTTTTTTACACTTACTCCGATTGTGACAAACTTTCCGAATGCTGCAAAAGTTTTTACTTATCCAGCCATCTCATAACGTTGTGTTTAATGCGATGGCGTGTGACGACTTCTATTTCACAACATGCTTTTATTTCATTTTGTTTTAAAGTGCAGAACTGTCTGGATAAAAGTCTGTGAGATTATTTTTGTGCCAATAAAAATGAATGCAAACTTTACAAACAAAAATATACAATGAGAAAGAAGAAAAACACTTTTTTAATGAAAACTCAATTGCAAGAATGTGACATGATTTTCAAATAAACTGCATTTTTTTCTTAAAATGTTTCTCTGTTTTGTTTTTGCAAATAGTGGTGTTTAAATTCGCTGCTAGATGTTTCATTTGAACGTTCGTTCACTCTTCTGTAGTTTACGTTCGCCTTTCTGGCACAAATCTCACATGTGGGTGGGACTTATGGCCACTTTACTCTCATTGGCTAGTGAGTTTTTGATTGACAGCTCTCTGACAAGGAAGTCGATACTGAAGACAGTGCAATGGATTTTAGAGAGCGATCTGCATGCTGTTATCTTTGTTGCTTTCGGTACTCTGCGAAAAAACATCTTATATGTTAAGTCTTGGGTGCATGCTCCATACAACTGTATGACTATACAAACATAAGTGACAGTCTGTAGTGCAGAGAAACAGTGCAAATTATAAACAGATAGACTGTACAAAAAAGACAATATACATTATATACCCAAGATATACGCATTGAACGATGTATATGAACATTAAATCTAAAAATATACAGATATGCTCAAGAAGTGTATGTATGATGGGTCAGCCATAGTGCAGATTGGTAATGGATGGTTTGCATTAGTCCATGATACTGTGGTGCACGGTATGGTGAAGAGCGAGCATGTGGAGTGTTTTTTATTTGAGATTTCGTTTTACAACAATAACTTACCAGAATGAAACAATAGCTGCGCTGGTAAACTTTGGTACGTCATCTGAGCAGCACCGGACATTCTGGGTATGACGTTACAGGGGTTGGCCCAATAAAGTCTCAATGAGTGCATGGCCTTGACTAGAAAATGGCTGCTAGAGCCAGATCAAAGCAGCACGCAGAGAGGTCGGAGCTCAGTCAGAGTTAAGAGTTGGAACCCATGGTCAGGAGCGTTTTGCCTCCATGCTACTTGAAGCTAATAGAAACAGCTGTTGTAAATGTTTTGCAACTATGGACTTTGTGTGCCATTTTTCACCTTTTTGCTCCGTTTGATTGGGATTATTCACTGTATGGAAATTAAACCCACCTCAACTGGAATTACGTTTTGCCTTGGTCATTTTTTATGCCTCCGGCCGCACATACCGTCCCCCACAAAATTATTTACAAATGTAAAGCCTAAAATTCTTCACAGATGTAGTCACTTATTTTTGCTCTCCAAATGCACCAGATAGATGCATTTTAAAATGTACAAAGCGAGTGAATTTGTTCTGACTGATGGTTTACTTTGTAGCACGTAGTAAATATTGACATCATAAATGTTTTAAACAAGATTTTAATATTCTCGGACTCGGTTGACTGTTTTGATGTGTATTAAACATATGTCTTTTAATGTTTAGTCTAGTTGTGAAGTGTCTTTGGTGACAGTCTTCATTGTAATTGTAATATTCTGTGTACCCTGTAGATCCCCTCCAGATCATCCAGACAGTGGCCCACCAGCAGACCTGCAAGACTTCTTTAACCACTTCTTCCAGGGCGGAGCTCCTAATAATGTATCTGCTAATGGAGGCTTTTTTGCGGAAGGAGCACCGTCCAATCAAGGCTTCAGAGCTGCCGCTGGGACTGCAGGAATGTTTTCAGGATCTTCTCCACAAACAGGGTTCTTTAGCTCAGGGACCCAACGCAGTGAGCCCAGCGAACACTGGACCGAAGGAGGAAAGCCGCCGCGTCGCCGTAAAAAAGTTCGTAAGCCATTCCAGCGCTGAGCAGGGCAATGATATACAGCTAGAGCTGGTGGGATGGAGCACTGCCTGTGGACAGATTTTTACCTAATGCAAAAAAAGAATAAATCTTTTGACCTCAGAAAATGAGTTCAGTGCTTTGTGAAGCATCTGACACAGACACGTTGATTTTCGCCAGAGACGAACACAAAGATCTTGCTGATTGAAGTAATGTTTCTTTTTTTATTTGGCCAAAATTGAACTTTTTTCAATTGTTTTTCTTCAGCAGAGTGTTTTCTTTGAGATTGAAAAGGTGAATCAATGGGGTAATATTCAGGAGGTGGTGTTATGTTTTGTGACGCTTTCACTTAAGAGTATAGTTGAAATCACACGCAGACCTCAGGGATTGCATCTGCAGATGTCCGATAACAGGACAAGACCCAGATTTCCAGGTGTTGCTGGGTTTATACAAAGCTCATGACATCCTGAGGAATCATTTAACCGGTTATTGAAGACTCCGCATTAAGCAGATTCACATTAAGCCTATGCTTTGGTTTATTGAAGTGGGTGTAATTATGATATTTTAAAATCATTTGTTGGCCATGCAAATGCATAACGAAGATTTACATGACTTTGATTAGATGGTATTCATGGATTCCCTGATAGAATCATTTTGTCCGAATCGCTTAAATAACTCAAAGTTTGTTTTTGTTCATGTATTGTGTCGCTGGAACAGGAAGCGACTTCAGTGTCGATTAAATTGCGTTTCAAAAAGGAAAGGAAAACATTTGAGTTCAAGTTAAAGCACAACTAGCGTGTTAATAACATCACGTATAAGGAAGAAGTGAGGATATCAATGTCTGGTTGCGTACATTTGAATGAATCAACTCTTAAAAAACCCAAACTGTATCCCTTTAATAGCATGTCAACTATAACCCTCAGGAACCATCTAAACCTGACAACTCATGCTACATTTTTGACCCTCGGTTGAATTGTATGATTTTGTTTTAGACAGTATTGCATTTAAGACATGACTGCCTTCTCTTTCTAAAGATGAAGATATGAGTTCATATGTGTTCAGTGTCTTAAGGTTCATCTACATCACCTGTTGAGCGGAGTCAAAAGAAAACGTAGCTTGTTTTTGTGATCTTCAATGATTTTGATGATGTTTAATGTGGTTATTTGATCTTCACAGGTCAAATTTCACATGATAAAAATAAACCTCTGAATTAAGGATTGACCTGCACAAAGTTAATAGCATATGACTGCTTCTATTATTTAATTGTAACTTAATTTTTAGGATAAATTTCAGTTTTGCAAATGTTTGGTTGCCTTTCTTAATTTTGTTGTTTTAGAGAAAGGTTGTACTAACAAGGCCGATCACATTGGCGTTCATTTCTATTAAAAATCAATTGATCATTGAAGTGCTTAAATAAAACTTCAGTCATTACCTTTATAGTTTATGGTGGTATTTCTCTATTTGCCATAAGAATATTTCCATTGAACAAAACAATAGATCTCTTTCAATTGGCTTTTTTTTTTATTGTCATGCTTTCGTTTTGCAATGTTCTGGGTATGCTTGTAATTGCGTGTATATTCCCATATTCCCTGTTTAAAGGGGAATTTTGATTGCATTCAATAATGTCAAGACTCAGCCATCTCAAGTTGCTGTACAGATATTTCTCCAGAGTATGTGTATAAATGTAAGAAAATGCTGTCGATCACTCTAGATTTAGACAATCATTATAGTGTTTGCAGGACACTTGTCAAAAACATTAGTGCCTCTCACCCCAACTTTCCTATATTAAAACCGATTTCTTAAAACTTTGTACCATCATTTAAATCGCTTCACACATCTACAAGTGTGAGCAAAGTTTGTGAACTATGAGCTGTAAAACTTTCAATGAAAATAACTTGAACCAAAATTCAAACAGAAGGATTTTGGAAAATACAGAAGATTCATAAATCAGTCAATTCATCAATCTGGTCCTTCATCACATCTATTCAGGGACCACATTACATCTGTTATTGCTCAGAACATCATCCTGTAGCACAAATGGTAGTGTTAGGTAATGGGGTTTATCTTAGCCCTCACAGAATTGTTTGGCAAGCTAAAGGTGACTAAAATGGGATATCTTGACAGTTGAATGTTCAGCTACAATTATTAGACACAGCTTCACCTCTAGGTTTATTCTACGACATGTATGTTTTATGACTATAATATATACATGCCATGTTTGTCAAAAAGAATATAATATAGCTGCAAGCAGCAATTATGGAGTCAAGCTCTTCAACAGCACAAAGGGAAATGCATATGGACATTTCTAATGAGGAGTTTTTGAAAAGCATATATAAGATAAAAGAAGACTAGAAAATCACATATAACTTTTGACCACTACACTCTATACACTAATAAAGATGATGCCATAGAAAATGTGCCTTTTTTGTCTAAATGGTTCCATGAAGCACCTTTAACATCCAAAGAACATTTGTTTCACAAAAGGTTCTTTGTGGTGAAAAAAGGTTCTTCAGATTATAAAAAGGCAATAGAGATGGTTCTTCAAAGAATGTTCGACTGAATGGTTCTTTGTTTTAAGCACATTTATTTTGAAGTGTGTAGGTGGCCCTGTGTACCAGTGGTGTATTAGGTTAACTTACAACGATCCAATCATAAGCATTAGGAGAGGGCGACATGAAGTCCCGTCCTCCTTTTATTCAAATTTCAGAAGCACGTTACGAGATGGAAAAGAAGACAATCGCAGCAACCGTTTCAAAGGTTGACTTTAAGCCATTTTGTCTGCTCCCTGATCTGGGCCCAGTGAGTCAAGTTTTAACATTAAGACTACATATATAGCTAGACAGGAGAGCAGCCTCAACCCAAGAGGGATGGAGACCGTCTCTTTTCAACATAAAATGAAATATAAAACGTAAAAAAGATATGAAGACCTGAATATTTGGTATGCTTATACAAGAACTGTTTCACCAATCAAAAAACAATTTTTAAGTAATGTATACCAGAAACCAGACCAGATTTTGTAGGAGTTTAAAAAAGTATGTTTTGATTCAAATTCTGGAAGTATGGTGGGATATGACAAATTTGATATTAATGTTCTCGGACTCTAAATTTGGTAACATATGAGACTGTTCATGTTACTTTATCTGTGTGCAAAATTTCTCAACTTTTCAGTGTACGGTCGTATGGGCTGCCGTAGACACAATGGCGGAAGAAGAAAACTAACAGATATAAATAAAAGTAAAACAGCACCCTAAAATATCATGGACATCAGTGTTCCTTTTATTGACATTCAGCTATACTATAAAACTTGAACACCTGTCGGTTTCTCCCTTTTATTTTATCATGTATTAAAACATCTTTGACATATGTTTTAGTGCTACACAAAATGTCATCAAGCTGTAACAGTAACAGTAAGACAAAACAGACCCTTACTTTTCAGAAAGATTTATGAGTTTGCCTGCTAAAAAAAAAATATTTTTGCTATATTTGATTTCTGCTAAAATGTACAGCTTTGAATTAATATATTTTTTTCTAATGTGATCTTAAAAGACATGAATGCATCTACGCCTCTCAATATTCCTCAGATTTTTCCAGCTAGTGCTGCTACGGTTTTATCGCACATGCTCGAGTCTAGATATGCGATTATTCCTCCTCGGTTTGCCCATCTATCCACACCCTGACTTCCACTGTGGGGCTTGTGATAGGTCAGTTCCGGTCGAGGCCCATCGCTTCCATTCACATAAGAGACAAGGCACTGGTTTAGGTCTGATATCCCCCCACCCAAAGCTCGTAGCACTGCATGAGGTGCACAAGAGTCCCACTTGAAAGTGCTGCCCTCTGACAGCACGTACACATCCACTAAACCCTGAATGACACAAAGGATCTTATAGCCTGCACCAGACGCATACGTCAGTGTGCCGTTGGAGAGCATTGTGAGCGCGTCCTTTACCACTGGCTTTTCACTGGAGCTTAACATCACAGACAGATGATCTCTCTTCTGCAGACACAACGGCCTGCGCTGGGCGAACGAGCAAACGTTCACATCGCCGTAAGAAACCCCCCAGAAGTGCTGTCCACTCCATCTACAATTGGAACAAAACAGACTTGTTAAACCACCAAGAAGCTCATTGGGCAACATTGTTACAGCAGCTCCAAGACTGATTTGAAATGCTTTAGCACTTTATATATTACAACATGTATTTCTAATTGAGTCCAAAAACATAACACTGAAATCTTTTAGCCATTTTTTAGCAGTGTCTTTCTTAGGCTTCTAGGGCCACATACACATTGCAAAGTTGGAGTGACTAAATGATCGTTGTCACTCCCGCATTTGTGATGGTCTCGCAGCTGTGAATAAGAACATAAACCGTATCTTTGTTTCTGATATTTTTCATTTAATGACTCATTTTGGCCGTCGATTTAAACGAAGGTACAGTTAACCAGGGCCGGCGTTTGCCATGCCCTAGCGTTCAGAAAAAATTGTTAAAACAAAGTGTGCATAATGATGCTCATTAAAGATATTAGCATTAGAGTGTACAAACAATGCCATTTCGTCATCAGCTTCAATGGCGTATATTGCGTAAGACGCATGACATTTAGTTCCGACACCATCACGATGCAGGTTCCAATCCCTGTTTTGCTCAACTCACTTGTCTACATTTTCGATCATATACTGTCATGTCTGTGGAGAAGGAGTTTTCATTTGGATGATCTTGTCACAGATTTTGCACTGCTCCGACCTCGCTGCTACCCACTTATGCAATAAACTGCACCGCGACAAGGTAAGACATGTTTTATATTTAATCCTGTTTGCTGATATTTAATGCTTGGTCTATATTTTAGACTCGTAGACGATTAACGTAGTCGTTGGTGGTGGTTATGACAACATCTGGCTGTAGGTTTGGAGTGATTGTCACACAATGGTAGATGGTTTTGTGAAGTGCAGTGAAAATTGCTTGAAGTCTAAATTGGTAGATCTTTTGTTACTACTTTCTTTCAGTTTTGTGGATTCTTCGACATATTTTGGTTATATCATTTATGGTTTTGTTACTTTATGGTTCGTTTTTGTATGGCCTGAGGAAATTTTGCCATACCCTAGGTTTTAGTGAAACGCCGCCACTGCTGCTAACAGACGGCGCGTTGTGTAGCAGCCTGCTCGGTAGGCAGCTTCACAGAGCGCTCTTTTGCAGTGTTGCCATGTTCATTTATTTAGAAGCGCTTTTATGATTGTTGTTTGGTCTCAGATCATAAAGCTCAGCCCTTTAAGGCTGGAATACACTACAAGACTCTTAAAATCAGAACAGATTTAAAAATAAATAAAATAGACATCACACACACTTGCAGACTTTTTGAATGTTTGCAGAGAAAACAATACATGATAAAATATGCAGACTGAAAATCTGGGCAAAAATCTCAGCAAAAGTTTTGTAGTGTATTCCAGCCTTTAGGTGTTTAAAATGATCCTTTGCGGATAGTTGAGATTTTTTGGTCTAATAAAATATAAAAAATTTGGATTTTTAAGGATTACTTTTGGCTTGTTGCCGAAAGATCAAGATCTGGCAACACTCTCACTAAAGCAAATGGCTTGTGAGAGCGGCTAGCCCTGTCAAAAATTCAAGAATTTTATTTGTTACACACACACACACACACACACACACACACACACACACACACACACACACACACACACACACACACACACACACACACACACACAGTTATATGGACATACAACCAGCAGTGAAAATAAATCTGCAGACTGTGTAGGAATAAAATAATTTAAGTCATTTAACTAAACTGAAAGGAGTGGAAAGGTAAAAGAAAGTCAGGTGGAGTATAATTAAGACAAAAAAAATATAGAGCAAAATAAATGTGTGACCAAAGTAAGATACAGTGCTGCTTCAGAACGTTTGTTAACCCCTTGCAGAATCTGGAAAAAGCTGAACATTTAGGGAAAATAAGAGGAATTTAGAAAAGGTTTACTTTTAAAGTTTCCTGCCCTGAGCAAATTATTTTACAAAAGAAATGTTCACAAAAGGGAAGTTCAGCTGCAGCTCGACCAGTGGTGGTAGCACATTAAGCGCAAGACCGCTATCTTTAAAGACATATCAGTTTTCAGTGGCGTATGCCAACCATATAAATATGTAGGTCATTTCTGTGCAATACAGCAGTATGTACAGTAACAGTTACTGGAAGAAGGGACCAGACGCGCGCGCGTCAGTGCTCGTGTCATAGTGATGCATCTGACAGCGGGGGAGGTTTAACCATAACCCCCGCTTAAAGAAGCTCGTTTGGCACTTTAATGTGATAAAAAAGATCTGCCCTTTTGTTTGCACTGTTCGTAAAACATATTAAACATAGAAGACAACCCACTTCTACATACAACTCAGGCAGGGGCCATTGACATCTAAAACTCGTTGATAATGCAGGACGCGTTACTTTCTCCCCATCTCTCGTTGCTCGCACTTGTAAGTTATATTTGCGGAAGACAGAGAGAGCTGCGACTCAGAAACCCGACCAGTATGAAATGCGAGCATCATCACAGATCGCAGCGCTTGCTTGTGCATCCAGTGTCCAAGCAAAAACACATAAACCAATGAACAAGTGACATTTTCAGTCATAGGAATGAACAGATTTTAAGTGTAATGCACAACCAAGTGACCAAGCTTCCCCGAATGACAGTTTGGGAACCACATACTGCGAGAGAAATGCGGAGCAGCCAATGCCAGACTGAGACCGCTCACTATCACTATATATGATAAATATTTCAAACGAGTTATTACAGAAACAATTTCCTTACGTATTGTTTTGGTCGTCTTTGTCCCCAACACTTTTCTAAACCAAGTTACGCCACTGTTGATCACTCACTCGTGCGATCTGATATGGCGGATACACGTCTCCTCTGTAAGCCCCACCCACTGATTAACATGACATTTGCATGCAGGTTGACTTTTAAAATGAAAACGAAAATTGTGAAATAAAAGAGAAAATAAAGTGAAATTTTACTTTTAAATTTTAATTGTGGCATTATTATTGCATGAGCATTAATAAAAACCTTAATAAAAATGTGTTTTCATTTTCATATTGGCAGTCTTGCCTCGAGATTTTAGTGAAAATTAAATGTCAAATCACCAATTGCATTTTCTTTTTCAATTTCACAGGGACAGCACATTGTCGGTGTAAAAATTTTTAAAAAGTCATTTCATTTTATTTTTCATTTTGGCACATATTGTGCACGTTTTTCATTTTCATCATATAATTTATTTATTTAAATTTGGCAGAAATTGCCTTCCATAGACATGAGTCAAATATCCAGAAATAATGAAAAAGCAAAGATTCTGAAGGACCAGAATGGATGATTCAGGGTGATTTTTCTGAAGATCAGTGGAAAGTTGAATGACTCAGGACAAACAACTATGACAAAACATAAAAACTCTCTTTGATTGTTCAGGTAACATCATACAGTATTAAGAATCCGGGGGGTGTAAACTTTTGCACTGGGCTATTTTTAGAAATTCTCTTATTATTCTTTGGTGTGTACTTTATGTTAACATTTCTTTTGTGAAATAACTTGCTCAGGGCAGGACTACATTTTACAACCTTTTTAGCATTTTCCAGATTCTGCAAGGGGGATGTAAACTTTTGACTACAACTGTATATACTCACGCACGCAGTGCAAAATACTGCAATATACTATGTGCAGTGGATTAGTGTGTAGCATCACACCAGACCCGTAGTGAAAAATGGATTGTGTCCGAGTTGAGGAGTCTGTCTTTGGGCATCAGATTTGTGTGAAAGTAAGGACTTCTTTCACTGTTATTTTCTTGCACCTCACAAAAACAGATGAAGACACATCTCTGATGGCCGTTTAAAAATGCCATTAACAACTAGTTGTTGAGTTTGGTTCCTTACACACTGCGTCAAGTTTTGGTAAATGCGTTTGTCACTACCTGTATTTTTCTGGAGTTAATTCGGTAGTAGAATGTGGTTGTCACTCCCGTAAATTAGTGAACTGTGTGTATAAAGAACAGGATTAAGCGTTAAAGGTGAAGTGACAAACAAATTTATCTGCAAGGCCTAAAGCACAAAAAAGCACCAAGTTAAACAATTTATTAGGGGCCGTTCATATTCAAATTCACTATTTTCTTCTCAACACTGGGGTACCTCAGGGCTCTGTGCTTGGACCACTGCTCGTTTCCATATACACGACATCCCTAGATTCTGTAGATAGATAGAACTGCTTGTGATCACGGCTGACCTGAAGATTCATCACAATCTTTCCATTCAACTAGGCTCATCGACCATTACACCCTTCCAGGACAGCCAGAAACCTGGGAGTGGTAATTGATGATCAGCTTAACTTCACAGATCATGTTGCCAGCATCGCCCGGTCCTGTAGGTTCATCCTCTACAACATTAGGAAAATTAGACCTTTCCTGTCCGAGCATGCTACGCAAGTCCTAGTCCAGGCTCTTGTCCTGTCTAGACTGGACTATTGCAATGCATTACTGGCTGGACTTCCACAATCAAACCGCTGCAGATGATCCAGAATGCAGCGGTGAGAGTGGTTTTCAATGAACCCAAGAGAGCACATGTCACTCCTCTCTGTCAGGTTACACTGGCTCTGTATAGTCGCTCGTATCTAATTCAAAGCTCTAATCCTGGCCTTCAAAACCACCCTTACCTTCACTCGCTTATACAGACTTATGTACCCTCTAGATCCCTGCGCTCTGCCAACGAGCAACGTCTTGTGGTGCCATCCCACAAAAAAAAAATCACTCTTACGTACCTTCTCTGGATCTGTTCCGCGTCTGTGGAATGATCTGCCTGTCGCAACAAGATCTGCAGATTCTGTAGCCATCTTTAAAAATTGACTAAAACAAATCTCTTCCGCCAACACCTGACTCACTAATACGGAGTTCTATTTCTTTTTCTACTTTTCCTATCTTTTCTATCCTTAAAAAAAAGAAGAAAAAACTATTTTCGTTTTCACATACACACATAAGATTTTGTTTTCGGAACCAGGCGAGTTTTCTCTCTTAGTTCGGTTTGTTTAGGCATATGTGAACACGGCAATTGCGCTAGGATCCGCCCCAAAATAATCGCCCCGTGACTGCCTGAACGAGGTGGTCTCAGCCCGATTGCAAAACTAACTCTGGAGCGGTTTGCTAGACGTGTGAAAGCAATCCAACCCAATGGACCAGGCTGTATCACAATGTATGATGGATAATTACGTAGGGATTGCCGAAGGGATTGTTTTGCTAATGGCTCCCAAAATGTGCGCCTTTGTGCGCCTTTTTTTTTTTAAATGTCTCCTAATTGCTTTTCTTTGCAAGAGGTACAAGGCAATAACGTTGTCCCGGTTTGATTCCTGCTTAAAACAATGAATTAATTAGGGCTGTCAAACGATTAATCGCGATTGATCGCATTCAGAATAAAAGTTTGTGTTTACATAATATATGTCTGTGCATATTAATTGCATTTATAAACACAAACACATACATGTAGGCCCAGGAAATATTTAGATGTATTTATTTATATTTACCAATTATTGAAATTATATTTAAATGTTTATTAATTTTAATTTTATATTTTTCTTAAATATATGCATGTATGTGTGTGTTTTTATAAATAAATGTGTGTATATAATCGCGATTAATCATTTGACAGCCCTAGAATTAATATAATAAACAAGCCACAATAATGCTGCGAAGCTTCTGTCTGTCCATCCTGACGGTTGACATGACAACTTTGAGCGGAATCCCGAAAAATAAACAGATGCACTCTTACCAATTGTTTAGATTGAGAGTTTACTCGGACATGACTTGTATTGACAAAGTTTGGTCCATTTCAAAATATTGCCTTGTGAACGCGAACCGAACAAAAATAAAATTGCAATATTGTGCGATTTAAAGGGCCGCTAACCCGGGTGTTTTCTGCAATGTAATAATAGTCACTGGTATCCCCAGAACGTGTCTGTGAAGTTTCAGCTCAAAATACACCACAGATCTTTTATTATACTGTGCCCTAAATTTCCATTTTTGCCTATGAGGAAAATCATGCTGTTTTGGTGTGTGTCTCTTTAAATGCAAATGAGCTGCTGGTCTCCGCCCCCTTTCCAGTAGAAAGTGCCAAAGAGAATGATCACATAAAGCCAATGAGAAACACTGTCTCATCTTTTAAAAAAACAAACACAGCTTTAATAAGTGAAAGTCCACAGGACAAACACGTTATCTGTCTTTACAATGAGTACATCGACTTTATCAGTGAAGTTCACAGGATAAACGCGTCATATCTATAAAAACTGAAAACATGATCTCTGTCAGTGAACACCTTTTGGTGTCATTTTAAATGCAGACTTTGAGACAAAGAACTCATTACCAAACACCAATGACTTGTGCTCAGGAGTCATCATTTTAAGACTGAAAAAGGGGCTTTTGAAACAGTTTTAAATTGCATTTCTACAAATGGCATTGTAAGGAATTTTGTTTCCATCTCTGTTGCAACAGTTTTGGAAACACATTTTTACTGTTCCCCTGTGTACAAGTCATTGATTTGGAGTGATGAGTTTTTGGCTCAAAGACTGCATTTAAAGTCCCACCAAATGTGTTCAGCTGGGTTCAGGACTTGGTTTTATGCAGACCAGTCAAGTTCTTCCACACCCAATACTTTAGGCAATATAGTGTATATTTAAATAATACCACAGAGTTAATTGCAGTATTGTGTTGAGTGTTTCAGTTTTGAGGCAGTGTAGAATTAAGCTGGTATTGTGTCTCCTCATGAGGACAAACTCCTGTTCAGTTGCAATAAAAGCATTTGAATTATAATTCCTTAATAAAGAGTGACATTTTATTGCTTAATCTAATCCTGCTATTTGAATAAATTGAAAAGACTAATTCTGTCATTCATGTTTGCTACAATATGTTAGGCTATTAGTTTTAGTATAATGCAGGATTAAGCCGCACTGTTAAAGAGTAATATTTTAATATACCTGTAGTATGAATTTTCTGCTAATGCAGTATTCTTACCCTTGACCCATGAAGTCTTTACTCTTGAAAGGCTGGTTTATGACACCCATGATTGGTTGGCCAGTGGCTCGTAGGTAAACCCCAATCAGAACCAGTGCACAAGGAAGTCCAGATGGGCAAAAGCCTTCCTCCGGCTCCTCTTCCTCCTTCCCATCAATGTACTGACTTGTACCATCTGCCCAGAGAAAATGACCCAAAACATTTTAACAGGGCTCATAACCCAAGCTCTACTTGTGTTCTCATTCAGAATGTTCATCTGTGCACAACATATCTGAAGAACAGGAACATTTCTTGTACAATAACCAGTTTCAACTGTTGGAATAAAAAACCTGCGTGCTGAGGACTGTGTTTAACGTCAGATTTTTCCTTACCACCCCATTTGATTATTTTTAACAGGCTATTCCTTTGGCTACAGTGTTTGTGTAGGACATATGAGTGGGGGAAATTTGACATGGACAATGCAGACGTGGATCATTTAAAAATCGATTTTTAAATGTTAGTTCATTAACAAGGCATTACACAGACAGTTAGGTTTAATTGTGGTCATACTTCAACATTTGAAAATATGTCAAATGAACATCACACATATGCTAATTAATACATAGAGAATTGATTCTAAATCGTGAGGGGCCAAGCGACTCCCACCCCTAGTAGGACAGCAATAAAGTTACACACTTTTTATTTGATTATTTCATTCTATGCAAATACCTTTGAAGATCAGGGGACAGATTTACTAAACAAGGCAAAATTTAAAAAGCGCAGCTGGAAGATGTCAATTAATATGTTCTACACAGCATACAGTTCTACAGTATACAGATCGAGATCTACTTGTCATTGCTGTTAAGGAAAAGCAGAGAATTGACACTTGCTGTACCAAGAGCTGTATGTCGGTTCTCAAGGGATCGCCCAGACATACTCACAGCTAATGTGGGAGGATGGAACACACAGAATCTTCCATGCAAGGGTTGACATCTTTGGAAAGGTGTTCTGTTTCTTTCCATACACCTAAAATCAGTGATGGGGGCTGGGGGGATCCGGGACCCCCCATAAGGCATTAGGGACCCCCATAAGAAGTAAAAAATAGACTTTGGGGGTGCCTCAGATATTTTTATTTGAGAAAAAATGATAATGACAAATGTGATTAAATTCATGCAATGGATATGGTAAATTATTTACAATAATTGATATAAAGTTTGTTTATAGCTGTCATGTCTCTTTAAATTTTAAACGCCCCGCCCCAGTAAAGAAGCGCAGGACATCGTTGACATGACTGCTTGATTGGCGTCGCTCCGGTGAAGCTAAGTTACCTTCTGCTAAAAATGGAGAATAATAAACCTCCACTCGCAGTCGGGAAGAGGAAGCTTATTACATACTTTTTTGAGGGTTGATTTTTTTCTCTCTATATATATCTTTCCACTATATTTATCAACTCCATGTCGGGGCTTTTGTATTCCTTGCGTAAAAACTAATATTAGGCCTGGTTCTGGGGTGCTAGAGATCTCGATGAAGATGAGTGACAGCTTTTTAGTCATTATAAAGGGAGTGCTCATTGTGCGGTTTTTGTGCTGCTATTTATAGGCTAATCTATTCAGAATTGTATAAAACTTGTTTTTCTTGCTACTAAGACCAACGGCCACATACACTCTGCAAAGCTTCGGGAATTACATCGGCATATAAATGCGGGATTCACTCTTGAAATAGCTATGACTGACATATTGATAGCCATAGTTAGATCCTGAATAAAGCAGACTTTTGGACTGAAATGCTGTAGTATGCACGCCAAGCCAGTGGACGGTGATGTTGCTGTGTAAACAGGACGTCACTGCTTGCGCACATGCACAATTATAAGCCAAAACTGCCTTTTAATACCACTTGTCGACGTATATTTGCTGCGAATGTAAATAATGTGTCTCCGCTGGTCTTGTTGGTGCAGCAAATCCACATTTTGCTGGGGAAACGTTAATATATAGTCGAGCGGCGAGAGCTAACAGTACTGGAAGCTGCAATATTGTTTTGGCTTTACTCGCGTGACTGCGCACGTAATACGCATGCGCGTGACGTCATTTTATTTCAGGTGATGAATCAAAAGTTAAAAAGAACAACATTTATCTAAAATAGATTATTTGTAACATTATACACTACCGTTTAAAAGTTTGGGGTTTTATATATATATATTCCTGTTTTTATCAAATAAATGCAGCTTTGAGCAGAAGAAACTCATTTTAAAAACATTAAAAATTCTTACTGATCTAAACTTATGCATATTATTATCAAAAATATTGTGTATTTTGTATAAATTGTATATTGCGAGACTAACCCCCATAAGACTTGATTCAATTCGAGCACTGCCTGAAATATCTCTGTCACTATCGTGCATGACAATCTTTTATTCAAGTAGATGTCCAACTCATCCGCTGTGATGTCCTACACTCTCCCATTGGCTGAATTTCATTGATGGACCACAAGAGCACACCAAGCTTCCCATAATTATCGAGTACAATGGGGTCGCTCAGAAGGTATTTGGCTCTGCGTTTTAGAATCTCCAGTGCTTTAGGATCGGCCGGCGTAACCACACAGTGCTGAAGCAGTGTAGATTTCCATAAAGCCAGCAGATGGATTGTAGGATAGTTTGATGCTCAATTCATCGCTTGCCTTTTAGAACAAGGTTAAAAACTAAACAAGCATTTGAAGAATTTCTTTTGAGATGTGGCTCATTTTGTGTATCTCTCCTCTTGTTAGGATATTCATTTGAACTTTATCGAAAGCATTGAGTTTATTGTTCCAGCGAGTCTCACATTCCTGTTTTCTATTTCAGCCTGTGACAGTCCGAATTCATGCAACGGTTTCAACAGTTCTGTTGAACTGTTTTTTTATTGTTTTTGTTTTTTTTACAATGTACATGTTTAAGTGGTGTGCAGCTGTATGTTTTCAAATAGGGAAGAAAAAACCTGTCATTGAATTTTTTTTACAAGCTATTTTAATAAAGGTGATTGTGACATCTCACATGAGGCTTTGACTTGCAAGTAAACATTTATTCCACTTTGTAGAAAATATCGATATATATTTCGGATATCGCCTTTCATCCCAAAAATACAGAGATATGAATTTTGGCGTCATGCAAACATTACCACATACTGAAGTAGAGATGTGGGGGGGGGGATTAATTGAGGCGTTTTAGGCAGATCTGGATCAGACTTCTCTTTAAGTTAAATCAATTCATTTTGTGCAAAACTATGAGTTTTGTGACTTTGGATGTCTTATACATGCACAAACAGTTATATAACACACTAAATCAAAAGAAAAACATGAAATTCCATCATATGAGGAAAATAAAAAACCCTGAAACCTGCTTCTGGACGTGCTTCTGGACCAGTGCTTACATATTGAAAAGTGGTCTCTACTCTATTTTCAATTGACCAATATTGCAAATACATTTACATTTATGCATTTGGCAGACGCTTTACATTGCATTATACATTTGTTTCTGGATAAGCGCAATCCCTGGGATCAAACCCATGACCTTGGCGTTGCTAGCACCATGCTCTAACCACTGAGCTACAGGTAAGCAAGACATCAAAGAAAAAACGTTGAATATTACCAATGGGATCGATCCAGATGGCCACATCATCCGGGGTAAGTGACAGCTGCAGACATTCTGCCTTCTCGTCCCGGAGCTGAAGCTTTTGGTGGATGGCTTTGGTCAGGAGAGACGCTGCAGTTTGATCACCATCCAGAACTTTAGCCAACAGAACCATTGTGTCCTCCTCCTTAGCACATACTGTGATAGTAACACTCTCCCCTGAATGAATCACACATTGACCACAATCAATTGATGGTTGAACATTTGTATAATGAGTCTGTCAGAGAATCTGTTAGGGTTACAACAGCACACGTATCCATGCTGAAGGCTTTCGGTACAATACAAAATGTACACCATAACTAAAGTATGCTACACTAAACATACATGTCTACTATCCCTACTGTAATTGTTAAACGAAGAAATAGATTCTTATCTCAGATGAATTTTGTGTCTCAACTCACAGGAGTAATATTTGCTCATCAGTCAGCTGTACCCACATCCTGACCACTGCCTATATCACATGAGATTTGAAAACCGTTTGCATAACCACATATCCCAAAACAAATCCTGGAAAATAAAGCCTCATCATTTGAACAAAGCATGGCGAGAACATGCATTGTCCTCATTTTGCTTCACATATATATCACCTTCCTAACTAAAATACATCTCTTCTCGCCGTTTTCAGACATTTGGATGGTCGGTCTGATGCACATGCTGTGTGTGCTTTCAAACAAGTCATCATTTGTGCCTCATGGATTTCTTCGTTTGAATTACATTGTTGGGTACACTATCCCCTTAACATTGACTCCTTTGGGTTACCTACCGAGTCCATTCTCAAACGTATTCGATTCCTCACCATGAATGAATCCATTCAACTCTGGAAACTACAAAACAAGAATGAATTGAATTTGAATTTGAATAAAACAATATTTTTGATATACATTTTAAGAAAAAAAAATATTTTTAGGAACCTGGGCACAAACATCGTGCCGAATCATCTCCTGTATTATCACATCAGCGAGCGTCTTGAAGTCATTGATGAATTTCTTGTTTTTGTCAGCTCCCTTCTTTTCCTGTACCAGGAGTTCAAAGAGCGGCGTCTCTTGTCGACAGACTCGGGCCACGTTAGCAGCCTTTTCGGACACATTCAGGAGGAGCCGGAGTAACTCTGCCATACCTGAGGCCTGTCAATCACACAAGAAAGAGTTTAAATGAACTGTTGTACAAGTTTATCCATAGCAGATTAACATACTTATTGAACTAAAGATGTCTTCCTAAAATCAGGTCATGCTGTAAATATATTAGCAGCCTGAAATATCTTGTTAACTGGGACAAGAACCCTGTTATGTTCAAGGGACAATGATGAAGAAAACACAGACAGATCTCCTTGTGCACCTGAAATCACAGCCTCTACAACCAGTACATCATAACAATGCTACATAAGGTGGTAAAATCCCTATCCAGACATCTGATATGTCATAATACTGAAGACATAGCTCAAAGTAATGAAGAACACATATTGAGCTTTTTTCAGTCTAAACATAATGAACACATGCATGATGTTATAAACGTGGATTGTCTTGCAGATACTGCGACGGCTGCTGCAAACACATGCAAATATAGACATGCAAATGTATGTGACAACACCTGCTGTCCTCTACATACACAGCATATAATTTAGTGTAATTTAGCAACATGGGAATAATTCACTTAAAAAACAAAAAGATGTTACCATTAGAGTTATTTATCAACATCTGGTATTACTGACACTCCTCGTGTCTCTTGTTGTTGTTGTTTTCCTCAACTGTAAGTCGCTTTGGACAAAGCGTCTGCCAAATGGATAAATCTAAATGTAATATACTCAACTATGTTTACACACAGTAAGAACAAACAACATGTTTGTATTATAAAAGGGATTTTACCCTAACGTTTTTGTTAAAAACACAACCCTTTTACATTTAAAGCATTTACAAACAGACGCGGCGCATCGTTGTACATATGAAAAGATTAAGGTTATTAAAAGATAAACAGGTCAAATTAAATGAATCGCTGAAAGTTCAAGTAAAGCTCATACCTCTAGTGTCGTTGAACTCAACGCTTCCTGTACCGTAAGTCACAAACCTTTGATTCTAACACTTAGCGCGTGAATTCACATAAGCGCGCACAGTACTTGAACGCGCATATTACCTGCGACGAGTGATGGTGAACGTATGATTCATTGCAGATGTTTTATTTGAGTGACGGAAATGCATTTCCTCATTTCAGTGCGTCAAATGTAGGAGGCGGAGTTTACTCGACTGCATGCGGCGGTGCCAGAGAGCTGAACTATAGCCTGCCACCGGCTGGCAAGATCGGGGACCCGTTTCATTCATTTTATATTCATTCACTGCACACACTTTGATCACACAGAGATCATAAGTGACTAAAATGCAGGGGTGTAAAGTTACGAATAACAAATACTGTTATTACGTACTTTTTCTCCGAAATTGCACTTTAAAGGGGTCAACGTATAAAAATCACACATTTTCCATGTTTAAGTGCTATATTCGGGTCCCCAGTGCATCTACCAACTCAGAAAACGTGAAAATCAAGATCCCAGTGAGTTTGTTTTGGTGAGCCTTTCCCTGCAAGCATGTGAGAAATCGAGCCGTTCAGATTTCGCTCCCCTTGTGACGTAGAAAGGGGCTGTGTTTTTGTGTTTTTTCTCCTCCATTGTTGTTTTCACAAGTGACAGCGGTGTATGTGACGTCATGGCTAAAGATCGTGGAAAACATGCAAAATGTAATGTAATGTAAGCTTAGGAGGAGACAAGAGAGAAGTGGATTCATTTTATATTTAGTGGAAATCCCACAGTTTGTCTGTGTGAATCAATTAAAGCTAGAGTGTTTTATCAACCTGGGACAGTAGCAGGATTAGCTTTAAAGTTTTTCATCAACAAAAGAGCGAAATCAACTAAACGAGGCAAAGCTGTGATGTAAGTAATATTTATCAACAGTCTGAATTGACGTAAATGTATAAAAGCGTAAGAGGTAACGTTAGCATATGATAGCCAGGGAAGCTATAAAAATATGTCAATCATGCATCACCTAATTTCATCATAAACCTGGCCTACTGTTTATGTTTAATCTGTCAAATATTGCATTACAGTAATATATTGATTTTCTTTATTAAATAATACTTAAAGATAATGGTGCTTAAAAATAATCGTATATTTAATCGCAATATTGGAATGGTAAGAAAAATCGCAATTAGATTTTTTTTCATTCATTCAGCCCTATGACACGTGCAGTCTGTCTTTGTGCCATTTGCGCTCTGCACATCTGCAGTTACGAATGGAATCATTAAACCAGTGATAGGGTTTTTGATGGAGCGCTTAGTTTTCAGAGGAGCAATGCTATTAACAATATTTAGACAGGTGTTATTAAAAATATCAAAGTATGCATTAACATCACAGGTTTCTGGAGACCAGTTTGTTGTGGATAATCTATCAACTGCCCTGTACATAGTAGAAAAGTCCTCACATGATGTAGGAGAGAAATAGCAAGTCATACAGATCTGAGCAGATGCAGTACTTGGTTGACAAGGGAGGATATTAGTGAAAATCAGGGGGCGGACTTACCCATTAGACAAAGGTAGGCAATCGGCTTGGGCCCCGAGATTTCAAGGGCTCCTAAAAGGCAGGCCTGGACTTAACCAATAAGCCATGTCAGCAGCCACTTAAAGCTCCAAGCAATCATCAAAATGGTTGGGATATTCTGTCAACGTTTTAACTTTATTATTATATCTGTACGATTGCCTCCCCTTATAGACTAGAGTGGACCATTCCATTAGCAGCGCATATGCGCGAGGTGAGTTAACGCAGAGTTAGTAGAGCTGCCTAAAGCACGAGTTTGTGGTACATTAGCAGCAGAATGAAGTTAAAGTCACAAGGAAATAAAATAAAATAATGAATCACAGCTACATCAGCAGAGAAGAAAAAATATAATTCCACAAAAGAATGTTGCCAAAGTCTCTACTTTTTCCCCAAACAAAATCCACCGCTGTCTGTCAGCATCTCTCTACAGCCAGACACAGACGACACGGTTATATTGACTGACGAGTAAAACATGTCCAGCAAAGAGCGCTGTGTGCTTGGTAAGAGAGGGTTCAAAGGTTAAAAGGTTGTTTGACTTTGCTCCGCTGTGCAGACAGATCGGCACATAACCACATTAATACGTTAAAGTACAGTGCGAACCATTCGTACATTCGGGAAAACCAAGTCAAGGGTATGGCCATGCATATGTGTGGGGCCTTGTACCATTGAGAAAAACTCAAAGAGTTTGGGGGGAGGATGATTGAGAATATGTATTTTGTTTAGTGATTTTATCATATATATAAACCAAGTTGGGTATAATAAGGATAACAAATAACAAATAAGGATTTTTCAAACTCTGCTGCTCTGTGTTTCGTGGAAACGTGGCTGAATGACTCCATCTCGGCCAACGCGCTACATCTGGCCTAGTGGTTAGAGAGACAGACTCGTAACCAGAAAGTTGCCAGTTCGATTCTCGGTACCGGCAGGTAACAACTGACGTGCGTTTGAGCAAGGCACCTTAGCCCTGTTTGCTCCCCGGGTGCTGCAGTGTTAGCTGCCCACTGCTTCTGGTGTATGTGTGTTCACGACTTGAAGTGTGTGTGTTCACTATTCACTGGTTGGGTTAAATGCAGAGGTCACATTTCGGGTATGGGTCACCATGTCTGACAAATAGGTCACTTTCACTTCAAAGTCCCCTCCTGTTTTAAACGCTCCACCATAATCCCCATCCCAAAAACAAACAAAAAATCACAGGACTGAATGACTACACACCCGTTGCTCTCAAATCTGTGGTCATGAAGTCATTTGAAAGACTGATATTGGCCTATCTGAAGGACATCACAGAACCCTTACTGGACCACCTGCAGTTTGCCTATGTTGAGGATGCAGTCAACATGGGGCTGCACTACATCCTCCAACATCTGGACAAACCAGGGACCTTTGCAAGGATCCTGTTTGTGGACTTCATCCACCAGGCAGTCAGGAAGCTTAACTCCCTTCCGACCCTGCCTTCCCTCCCCTCCCTTGCCACACGCACCTCTGAACACTGAACCCATCCACCCCTTCCCACATCATACTCTGTCCCGCACTTGTCAGTTTACGGAACATTGGACTGCTCAACCCTCTTCAGTATTGGTCTGAGCCTCCTCAACTACCTCTTAGGTCAGTTAGACAAGCCTGCTATCTCTGACACTTTAATCAGACTAATAAACTTTTTGCACTACATTACATCTGCACTGTTGTGTATTTCATCTGCACTGTTGTGTATTTCATCTGCACTGCTGTTTATTTCATCTGCACTGTTGTGTATTTCATCTACACTGCTGTTTATTTAATCTACACTGTTGTCTACTTCATCTGCACTGTTGTTTATTTCATCTACACTGCTGTTTATTTAATCTACACTGTTGTTTATTTCATCTGCACTGTTGTTTATTTCATCTGCACTGTTGTGTATTTCATCTACACTGCTGTTTATTTAATCTACACTGTTGTCTACTTCATCTGCACTGTTGTTTATTTCATCTGCACTGTTGTTTATTTCATCTGCACTGTTGTTTATTTCATCTGCACTGTTGTGTATTTCATCTGCACTGTTGCTTATTTCACTTGTTTGCACATTTGTACACACTTGCTTGTAAGTTGTATTGTGTATATATAGAGATTTTGTATTTATCTGTAATTTGATATATTTTTTGATATATGTTTATTCTATGTTATCTGTATGCACCTGGGGTCTGAGAGTAACGAAATTTCAATCCTCCATTTGTATGTACTGTACATGTGGTAGAATTGACAATAAAGCTGACTTTGACTTTTGACTAGAGTCTGTCTTTTGCACGTCCATAACTGTCTGGTTTGGCTCAGCTACAAAGTCAGACACTAGAAGACTACAGAGGACAATCCGGACTGCAGAGAAGACCATTGGTACTGCTCTGCCCACCCTTCAAGAACTGTATACATCTAGAGTGAAGAAAAGGGCTCAGAAAATCACTCTGGATCCCTCACATCCAAGCCATCATCTCTTTGAACTGTTACCATCTGGTCGGCGCTACAGAGCAATGAGCACCAAAACAAACAGACACAGGAACAGTTTCTTCCCTCAGGTGATCTACCTCATGAACAAATTTAATTGTAACACATTTGGTGGGACTTTAAATGCAGTCTTTGAGCTAAAAACTCATCACTCCACATTAATGGCTTGTATACAGGTGAGCAGAAAAAATGTGTTTCCAAAACTGTTGCAACAGAGATGGAAACAAAATTCCTTACAATGCCATTTGTAGAAATGCAATTTAAAACTGTTTCAAAAGCCCCTTTACCTGTCTTAAAATGACGAATCCTGCGCACAGGTCATTGGTGTTTGGTGAAGAGTTCTTTGCTCAAAGTCTGTATTTAAAATGACACCAAAAGGTGTTTAGCTGGGTTCAGGACTTGGTTTTATGCAGATTTATGATTTCTTTCTGAATCTTGTCTCATACACAGGGACATTGTCATGATGGGATAGAAAAGGGCTCTTCACAAACTGTTGCTATTAAATTAGAAACACACAGTTCCATAGAATATTGTCATGGTTCTGCCCTTCTCGTCTTGTAAATTCCTAGAGCTTGTGGGCGGGGCCATGACAGTGCCATGTCTCCGTGTTTATGTTTTGTGTGGAGACGCGTGGCTAGGGCGGGGTTACGTCACGCGCTCACGTCACGCGCTCTTCGGTCTTACGTATTGACCACGCCCCCCGTATACTTCCGCAACCCTGTCCTCTTTGTTTATACTCTGTATTTATGATCTAGTGGACAGGATTGCGTCAGTATCTCGTCTTTGTGTTTATGTTCTGTGTGGAGACACACGGCTCCAGCTCGTTTGCCGTGTGTTTCCGTGTCGCGCGTCTAAGCCCCGCCCCCTCGTTCTCTGGTAATCTCTCCCGCAAATGTTCTGATGATTCACACCTGTCCCGTGTCATTATCCCTTGTTCGTCTCCCTATTTAAAGCCCTTGTGTCTTCAGTCCTGTGCTCGCTCGTCATGTTTCTTTCTGTTACTCCAGTCAAGTTAAGTCCGGTATATTGTTTTGTAGAGTCTTTTGTCTAGCCACCTTAGTTTTTGCATTGTTTGTCCTGTTTAGTGGTTTAGTTTGGTTTTCCCATCGTGGACTACTTTTGTTTGCCTAGTGCCTTAGTGTTTTGTTAGAGTTTTGTTTTGTCTTTTGCCCCCTCGTGGGCCTTTTGTTTATTAAAGTTTGTGTTCCCCCACCGCTGCCTGCATCTGGATTCTGTCTGGTGTAAATCATGACATAATATCATGATATGCTGCAGCATTAAGATTTGTACTCCTGGAAATTACTAAAGTCATCAAACCTGTTTATTAGATCGAGTGACCCAATACTTTTGCAATATAGTGTGTGTTCCCATTGATATTTACATTTTCTGAGCACACCAAGGCGACTAGAACCATGATGTTGTCCAGTCATAACTTCTTGTTGCACAGGAGAATAATTGTTACGTAACACAAAGCCCAAATTCCCCTAATAGTTCATCCCAGTGGGTACATCTAAAGAATATACACTGATTTCACTCCGCCACCATTTTGAAATCGAAAGCGAGGCGGGAAGGGACCCGGAAGGACAGATAGACTGCAATGGTTTGGACAACCAACCTGGATTTATTAAAACGATTTATGATCTTAAATGTGAAATTAAAAGCATAGGATGCAAGTCACACAAGCTGTTTTACTTGACCACTTCAGTTGTACCATCACATATTTGTGAATGTTTAAGCTGTCATAAGCGGGTTTCATTGGTGCACACTAAGCAACTTTTACGTTGTTTTAAAACGCATCATTTGTTTATTCATGTCACACACACCCGATGGTAATCTAAACCATTGCAGTCTATCTGTCCTTCCGGTTTTCTTCCCACCTCAGCCTCGCTTTCGATTTAAACATGGCAGCCGAGTGAAATCAGTCTATAGTTCTGATGTGCAGCAAAAAAACTATATATATATATTATATATAAAGAAAACTGCACCTTCATCACCACAAGTTGTTTGGAACACTGTTCAAGAAACAAATCTTCTGCTCTCATGCAAAAACAAACTCCACCATATTAATCTGTATTATATAATAACATATAAAAAAATAACAACAACGTTACAACAGTGTGATCGACTTCATGCAGCGCTGCACAGACTGATCAGCCTATGACATCAAAATACAGTGAGAGCGATTAGAAAGCACTGCTTCCTCTTTCCGGCGTGATGACCTCACTGTAAAAACTGTTACTTAGATTCAACTCAAAAAAATTAAGGCAACATTTTCCAACTACTTTTTGTAAGTTTAGTGAACTTCTTGGTATTTTAAGTTGGTAAAAATCAGTATTATGTATTTTACTGTATGCTAAAAAATTAAGTAGAGTCTACAAGAAAAAGCAAAACATTTGAGTTTAACCATCGTGACAAAGAGCAGTATTGACCAAATCACACTTAATTAAAATAAGTAACATTTAAAATAAAAAATTAAACTTTTTGATTTTAATTAATTCATTTACTCTCATTAAATTTAGACAAATTATTTCTTCAATCCACTTAAAATATTAAGTTAGCATTGCCATAACTTTAATAAATAAGGAAAGAGAGGTATTCGTTTCCAATGTTTATTACTCTATAACAGCTGTCATATACAAACAACTGGGACACTGGTTTCTTTAATCAATTTTGTTGTAAACATTTTAACATTAAAAATTACAGAAACTTCTGACCTCATCTTTAAGTGCAGCATAGAACACCTTCAAAGTGCAATCTGTATATTCTTAACACTGACATTAAAATACAGTAACTCTTGACCTAAGCGATTTACGTAACAGAACAGACTTAAGCTCATCAAGTGCCCAGCAGCTGGATGCTTATCCAGGAACTGAAGAAGTCTGTGCTTGACTACCAAGTTGTTCTCAGTTAAACTGCCCACCGAGCAAGAGTGGTGAAGCAAAGAAAACATCAAACAAAAAATAAAATAAAAATGCATAATCTTACATAAATACTTACAACACCACCTTCAACACACTACACTGTATACTCTTAAAACATTTCACATTAAAATAAAACACAGGGAATCCAAATCACGGCATTTGACATAAAAAAACTGACTTCAGCGCACAGTACATCTTAGTATGTATTAAAACATCTTACCATAAAACAGCCAATTAACAATTAAACATTCAGAAAAATCCCACTCATTTATCAAGCTCTGACACAACAAGATGGCCATTTATGAGTGTGAGGCTGGCATACTAACTCAGAAGTTTGTTTTTGAGTGTCATGAATCGGGAGGAAGGCTTTGGGCGCAGTGTGTCGAGTCCCACAAAAAGTCTTTGGAACACCTCAAATGTTTTGCAGAGTTGTGGTGGATACTGCAGGTTCAGAGCATATGTCATCCCCAAAAGCAGGCAACATGCCCTGGCCAGATTTCCAAGATCAGTAAGCACTGGAATTCCCTCAATGATAATTCCCACTGCATCCGGTTCACGGCAGACATGTATCTGCATATTGTGCATTTTTAAGTCCTCATGGACACTGCTCTCTGTTTTTCCCTGGATAAGACATAAACATAAGTGAAAACAAAGAACAATAAGTGTCAACAGAAAACAACAACAAAAGCCTTTAGTAAATTCACACATTAAAAGTTCACAAAAGGATTTAAGTTTGGTCGAGCCAGCTGCTGCAAAGAAAGCCTGGCCTGTTTAACTGGCTTCATAGTACAACTTTCAGTAGAGACTCACTTCCCACAACAAACCTGCTAGACTACATCACAAGTCACCTCCAAGGCCTAAATCCTTAAAGGGGAGAGGGGCTCAGCTGGTAACACACAGATGTGGTTAAGTAAAAGTATCTGAAAATGCCACTCTTACAGTTATATCATCAGGTGATTATGACTCCTGCATTCATGTAAAACAAGGATTTTACTTTTGTGAAGCTGCAGTTGAAAAATATGACAGAATTTTTTAAAAATCAAGTCTACTAGCCACTGGAAGACCAAAAGGTTAATTTTGGACTCTGGTGGCTGCACATACATTTAGGTGTTTGTAGGTGTGTTTTTGCACTTTTGACAGAGCCAGACTAGCCATTTCCACCCAATTACAGTACTTGTTCTAAGACAAGCTAACCAATCGCCAACTTCAGCTCCGTACAAAACTTCGAAAGACATAAGATTGATATCTGAGGAATAAGTGCTTTTCCCCCAAAAAGTGTCAAACTATGCTTTTTAAACAATGTTTTTAAAGAGCATGGGCAGTCTATATGTATACAAGGCAAAGCTTGGCTGTGTCCAAAGGTCCCATGATGCAGTCTATAATGTTTTAGAATATCAGTCTTTGCTGGTACAACAGCACTGCATAATTTACAAGGCCACCCCATCTGTCATTAAAAAAAATAGAAAGGGATGCAAATGTAGTTTTTTTTCCTTTTTTACCAATAGCCGACCCTCAATAACTTACTTTTAGTTACCTTAATTCCTCTAAACGACAGATAACAACAAACCTCTGAAACATTTACCTCAATTTCACCTTAAAGAGCTTACCTACTCCAAAGAACAGCTTTTTATCCCAGAGCTGTCTCTTTATTGAACTCTACCCCTCGCTGATCCCACTGCCCTTCATATACTGCTACTCTCTTCTCTCCCCCCTCATTGCACACCTGTCTTCACTTGTTATTTGCACTAATGGACTGTCTATACATAACATTTATGTTCATTTGCACTACCAGACTGCTCATTTGCACTGCCAACTGTTCATTACAGTACCGACTGTTTACTGTTTACTATGCATCTTGCACTCCTACACTTTAACTGAAATATGCAATAACGTCTTCCATTGCACTGTTACTTCGATAGCTTCTGTCCATAATTTATTTGCACTACTCTATATCCATCGCACTGCTGCTCACCATAGCCTAATTTATTGTATACATCCACCTGTAAATTTCTGTTTATAGTAAAAGCCATCTGTATAATATGTTCATAGTATATATCCATCTGTAAATCTCTGTCTATAGCAATAGACATCTGTATATTATGTGCATAGTATATATCCATCTGTTAATTTCTGTTTATAGTAATAGCCATCTGTATATCATGATCATAGTATATATCCATCTGTAAATCTCTGTCTATAGTTAGAGACATCTGTAAATCATGGTCATAGTACATTTCCATCTGTAAATTACTTCTGTATATTTATTTATGTAACTTATGCAACCAATGTATATCCTGCACTTGCTGCTATTGCACTTCTGGTTAGACCCAAACTGCATTTCGTTGCCTTGTACTTGTACATGTGTAATGACAATAAAGTTGAATCTAATCTAATCTAATGAACTGCTCCTCCCAGTAGATCTGATGGTCTTCTAAAGAAGCAACACAAATAAGAGTTTATTTATGAAAATATCAGCATAATTGATGTTATTGCAATGCAAAAGAAATATTAAATCTTTTAACTTTAACTTAATCTGTTGATATATTTGTCTGAAATATTTTGAAACCATTTGTTAAAGCATTAAAAAAACGAATAAAACAATGTTAAAGCGGACTAGGTCTATGAACAGCTGCTTTGCTGAACACGCAGTGCTGGTGCTGCCAGTACTATCTTTCTACTTTAAGTCTAAAACCTTTTTTACCCTCATTCAAAACAGAATGCAGGAGAGAGCAACGCACACGTATACATATTTACGCATTTTCATGATACCACGTTGCAGAGAGAGAGAGAGAGACGCCATTATCCTCATCTTTTTCAATCATGCAGGGACAACAACAGTGACTACAAAATTAACGTTAGCAGTTAACGTAACTTTTACCGGACACGTGGACGAGGATGAGAGGCCAGAATAATTCACATTCACCGAGGCTATACGTTATTAGATTCCTTAAACAAACAAAATGACTTTGTTGTATATAAAAAGTCCGCAAACTAAGTAGAAACAGCATTTGGTAATATATCTCACATATAACCCCTACGTTAGCGATAGCTGTTTAAGATTAATGTTAATGTTAGACCTTTGGTGAGGCCTCATGGCGCCTGCAAAACTGACAAACTGTTACTGTCTGAAACCGGACGATGCCTTTACATTTTATAGTGCAATAAGTGCGTGCTCATTCGGCTAAAATCTAACTTTATGCGATGTAAATAGTTACTTACATGTGTTGCACGTTGTATAAAGCCCTCAAAAACTCCAAAGAAATCCGAATGGCACTGGTCCGGTACAGGTGACAATGAGCAACGGTCTCGTTGCTGCAGCATGTGGGCGGGTCGTGACTTTTTACTTTGGATATAAACACTTAAATAAAGTTTTGTAAAAGCAATTTATTGTGAAGTTTAGTAAAATTACTTTTTTGATAGGTAATAATAAGTTACCAAAACATTCACATTTTTTACTTAAGTAAAACTTAAATTAATTCAAAAAGAAAAGGCAATCAATTTATTGAAAGAAATATACTTTTTAAAATAAATTCCAACAGACAACCCCCTTGAAGGACTTTTTACAGTGCACGAGTCTGTCCCAAAATGCGCTCCCATTTACCCTTGTGGACTCGTGCATATAGTGCCCTATAGGTCTGCACTTCCTGACGTCACCAAGTGTGGACTCGGAGGAGGTCCATTTGGGAAAGGGCCTTAATAGGGATCACTGTTGCCAGATCTTTCGATAACCAAGGCATCTTTTGAAATGAGAGAGAGCATTTTGTGTTGGAGAGCATTGGACAGCAATAGTTAAAGGACATTTGTGCTGTTGTCTTGTAAGTATCTGTGTTGACATGTGTTCATTATTTATCAACAATATTTGTCATGTGACCCTAACATTTTAGCGGCTAACAGTGTAAAGCTATGTTGTGGTTATCTTAAACCATGTGGTTATCTTGTGCCCTTAAACTCCAATGTTCTAATCAGAATCCAAAAAGTGCAACCTATTACAATTTGTTATGAAAGCCATCAATATATTTTATTCTTTATTTTATCATTATGATATGAAAATATAAGCTTTGATTTGGCAAGGTAAGTTTTAACAGCAAGACGATCTAAAGTGCTTTGCATAACATAAAGCAGTTTATGGCATTATATAAAGACATTATAATACGATTCTTAAAAATGCTTTAAAAAGTAATATGTTGCCCAGCCCTAGTGTGCCTTCAAGCGAAAGATAATGACTCTAGTTTTAATTTGTGTAATGAAAGTTGCTTTTTTATTTTCTGATTTGGCAGATGATGTGATGACCAACTTTCCAGCGAGCACAAAGGGAGAAGATGAAACCAACTATTTGTAACGAAGCACCCTGAGGCAGAGGATCCATTTGCAGCTTTATTAAATACTTAGTCATACAGGCAGAATCAGATAACAGCTAACACAGCAACACAGTTTGAGCAGAGAGTAATCCCAAGGCAGGCAGAGATCTCAGCAGGCAGCAAACAATTAGAAATCCTAGGGCAGGCGTAAATCGAGGCAGGCAGCGAACACTCGTTAATTCCAGTAGCCGGTAAAAGATAGTCCAGGGCAGGCAGCAAAGATACACAAGTCCAACAAACAGACACAGGAGGGCGACACCGGATTAAGACACGGGAGGGGGCGACACCGGATTAAGACACGGGAGGGGGCGACACCGGATTAAGACACAGGAGGGGGCGACACCGGATTAAGACACGAGAGGGGGCGACACCGGATTAAGACACGAGAGGGGGCGACACCGGATTAAGACACGAGAGGGGGCGACACCGGATTAAGACACGGGAGGGGGTGACACCGGATTAAGACACGGGAGGGGGTGACACCGGATTAAGACACGGGAGGGGGCGACACCGGATTAAGACACGGGAGGGGGGGGGGGGCGCGACACCGGAAAACCGCTCAGAAATGTTTACCATAGCAAAACAAGACTTTGCAACGAGAGAGAGTCCCAGCACGCTTAAATAGCTGACCCAGATTGGCTTCAGGTGTGCGGGTAATCAGTGCCAGGTATGTGGGAGTTGTAGTCTGAAAAGGGGCTCAGAATTTGAGTGATGGCTTCCTCTGGTGGTGAGCGGAGGGGACGGCAGAAACCTCCATCGTGACACTATTCATATTTTACATTTACATTTATTCATTTGGCAGACACTTTTATCCAAAGTAGGCTGATTGAAAACGAGATGTGTTGCTGCATTCTGGATCATTTGCAGGGGCTTGACTGTATTGGTTGGAAGGCCAAGTTTGTTTAAGTTTGTTAAAATAAGTAAACCAACAAAAGGTTTAACCTTTTTATTTTGCTATTGATTTGTATTAGAAGTTGTTGTTAGACAATGTTTCATATTTTAATCATTATTATAACCAATAATATTTAAGTACATTTTATTTAGTCTTTTTCATGTTTTTATTTTGCTATGATACGATATCCTGATATTTTTCCATATATCTCTATAAGGTGAAGTAGAGCAGGAATAGATGTATTTTGTTTCTTTAAGAATAATATAACCTTGTCTGCAAAAAGAGTTATTTTATGTTCACACCCATACATTTTTATACCTTCGATATCTCTATTCTAACTGCAATTGCAAAGGGTTCAATGGCTAAAAGAAAGAGAAGCAGGAAAAGAGGCAAACATCCTCTAGAAAGACTAAATTGTTTTGACAGCATAGTTAGGACCTCTGCTGAGGGATTCTTATATAACTGACCTATTTGCAGTATACTTTTCTCCAAGTCCAAAACGGTTCAACACATCAAACAGAAAATCCCATTCGACCCTGTCGAATGCATTTTCTGCATCTAGTGCTAGTAAAGCAGTATCTGCTCTTTCCTTTTGGTCATGCGCATTATTCTGACGTTATGGCATCCTTGTCTATTTAACATAAACCATTTTCGTCATTCCCTACTAAGTATGGTAATACATTTTCTAATCTTCTTGCCAATATTTTGCACAAGACAGGATTTCCAAATTTGATTAAATAGCATTGGCTTAGCATTAAATAGCATTGGCTAAAAAGTAACGAGTAACTATGAGTAGTTTTTTACTTTTACTCAATTACTTTTTAACACCATGGTACTGCAGTACTTTCATTTGTAATTGAGTACAATTTCAGCTATATAACGCTACTTCGGTTGTACATACACATTTCCAGTACTCCGTCTTTCCACCACTGCGTCGTGGGAAAAACAGAGGAGAGAAGAAGAAACTTTATTTTGAAAGGCTTTTATTTTGAAATGTTTTTTTGTGTGTGACGTGTGCCTCTTACTGTTACCTACGCTGCCCTCATGGCTGGAGTTTGGTTGAACTGAAGAGCTTCATCACACGGATTTCACTGAGCTTTAGCAGGTAAGTTAACGTTAAACGCTTTCTTTAAGACGAAATGTAATGTATAAAGTATGACGTGGTCTTGTTATCGAGTTATTGACATGTCAAACGTCCTGCTTCAGCACACCAGCCTCCGATAGTGACGTGATTTTGAATACCTTTATTTGTCTTAGACATTGAATTTAGGATTTTTCTTAACATTATAAGGTTGTCACAATATCCCAATACACTAGTCAAAGTATCACTGTACCAGGTTGTGTTACGATAGTGTTGTGGTAACGCTAATTCAAATCTGCTACTTAATTATCTCAACTGAACACAGATCTAACGGAAGTTTACTCTGAATACTTTATTAATGAGAATGAGTAACTCAAAAACAAGCATACAATTGATATGACTTGTAAATTGTTAACTTAAACCTCTAACGTTAGGCAATATTGTAGCATACCTTAGTATTTAACTTACCAAGACTAAAGCTAGTAAGACTAAAACATAGCATCTCGGAACTTACTGCAATTTACTATAGAAAATACTAAAGTTAGCTACACTACAGTATCTGAGAACTTATTGAATATGCAACATATTTTTAGGGCTGTCACTTGAGTATTTTGGTAGTCGAGTAATCTAATATTTTGTTTCTCGAGTAATAGTTTTTACAGAGTAATTTTTTTAAGTTAGAGATGCACCGATGGACCGGCCAGGTACCGGAATCGGCCAATGATCGGCCCAGACCGGTGACCGGCCGGTTAGTCTGTCTCACGTCTTGCCAAACTGATCCTTTTTTTTGCCAGCAACCAGTGTTGCCAACTATTTTCAATGGAAAGTAGACAATGTGATGTAAATGTAAATTATTGTATGTTACATATCTAGTTAGTAACAGACTTGAATGCATGAAGAGGTCCACTCATGATGTTATAATAATTGTGGGCAACTAAACATGGCTTAATATAAATAAAATATTGCAATTTAAACATTATTGATACTTATTACTTACCATACAATTTTTGTATATCATCCACCTTACACAACCTATTTTACTGTGGTCATTACATTACTAAGTGGCGAATGCCTGCTTTACATCTTATTGCCGTATTGCAGGCAAACAGGAAAAAAAATATCCATTTGAAAAGTGATACCGGCTAATGCTGATAATTAAAAACTTGCAAATATTGTCCGATATATAGGCCACGGCAATATGTCAGCAGGGCTGTACAGTGCGAAATATTGAAATAAAAAGTCTAAATAAAAGTCTGGTTAACTCGAACAATTTAAAATAATCAAAGGAAATACAAACTATTTATTGAATATTTGGAACAATACACATCTTTGTGGTGTTTTTTTTGGAAACTGAAGACACGAGATCAAACGCAACGCAAATCATGTTTCTGCATGTGTTGTGAGAACAATTTTGGAAACACTGTTTTGAACTCATTCATTCAGAAGTCAGCAACGGTTCTCTGTTGATCGCTGCACAGAGTAAAGACGAGTTGCGCTGATTTAATGCCAAATAAATACATCAACTGCGCAAAATTTTGTGGCATTTATCCTTAAACGTTATAATTACACTTTTTCATAGGCCTATAGTTATTGACAAAAAATGATTTTCAAGTCGGAAGTACGCCACGAGGCTACGTGCAAGTAGTCCATTGCAAACGTGAGACTAGGTAAAGACAAAAATCACATGCCGTCATGTGAATACGGTAAATAACATAAGGCTATTTAGTTTGTTTAATAAAAAACAATGTATAGACCTGTTCTATAGGTAAGGTGACTTCTTTTGTGATCTGGTGCTATACAGAAAATAAACTTAAATTAATATAATATAATAGCAGAGGAAACACTGACTTGAAGTTTTAGTTTGTTGGTAATACAAGGGTTCTTAAAGTTATATGGGTAAAAGCTTTTAAGGTGTACTTTATCAAAGAACCTGATGTGTATTTGTTGTTTAATGACAAAAATCTTTAATTTCAAATAGACTTTTAGATAGATGATAAATCCTTTAAATGTGTTTTTCTACAGTCCCATTAGACATCACTTACACACTTTCGAGTGAACCGAGTGGTGTGAGGAAGCCGAGGAGAGTCGGCCACTTCAATGCGCTCTAAAACACAAGTTGCAGTGTTGATGCTTGTCTTGTTTTCTCCCAGACTTTTTATGTTTCTGTTTCTGTCTTGATGAGTTATGTGCAATTATTCTTATTCTAACAACACGCAAGCAACACCATACAGCACAAAAAAGTAAAGCGTCATGTCCAAATGATACTAAGGTTGTTTTCAGAGATGGTAAGTGTTACAGTTGTGTGGCTGTGCTGCAAAACCTTTTAACCTCTGAAGCTCCAAGGCTTTGTGCAACATCAGTGAGCTTACAGCTCTGAGTGTTCATGGGTAAGTTGATGATAAGTGGCCCAGCAGCGTTTGTTTAGTCTTGTGTGCTGAATGAATGTGGGTGGGTGGGTGCTGTGCCGTTGCAGTTATCAGACGTACCGCTGGCTGCTCTTCACAGATTAAACAAAGTCAAACGCTTCGTTCATTTCTTTGTGTTGTAGGTGTTCACAAGCATTCTACATTTTCTTAATTTAGATTATATTATAGTACAGAAATGCTCATTTTGAAGCCGTTGGCCTTATGTTGGTGAAGATTGCCTTCTTTTCTGTCCAACGTGTGGGGTATAAACCTGTGAAGTTTTCTCTGATGGCGGGTATGTTTGTGTAAAAGCAGTGTAATATCTTAATTGAGAGTTCAGCTGTGAGAACCCTCTGCTGTATCATTATGAGCTTACATTGTACATTTAAACCAGTAAGAAAACAGGGATTCAAACTTATCCTGTTTTTCTGATGGACTGGAGAGAATTCACAACACACTAGGGCTGATTCTGAACAATAAAGCCAGTATGGGAGAGTCTCTGGCAAGTTGACAGAATTGTTACTTGCCCGATCGGACCATTCAATTCACTTTTATTTATATAAGCAGCTTTACAGGAAGAAAGTCAAAACAAACTAAAAAGTTAGTATTAGTAATTAAAATAGCAATTTGCTCTTGGTTATTCATGAAGATTGCCTGAGCTGAGCTGGGATGATCAGTCAGGTCCACAGGCTCTCGCAGGAGGATGGCACATGACGATCAGCTGGAGCTGTGTTATCTGTAGTTACCAGTCGGATAGTCCGCAGGCTCTTACAGGAGGATAACACAAGGTGGTCGCACTTGATCCAGCTTAATCTGTGGTTACCTCGGGATACCCATCAGAGTGTCTGACCCTCGAATAGTGTATCTCTCAGGGTTCCTCAAATCTTACCCTGGAGGTCCGGCGCACTGCAGAGTTTAGCTCCAACCCCATTAAACTTGCCTCTATGTGATTTTCTAGTGATCCTGAAGATCTTGATTAGCTTGCTCAGGTGTGTTTGATTAGGGTTGGAGCTAAACTCTGCAGTGCTCCGGACCTCCAGGGTAAGATTTGAATTTGGCTGGTGTATCAGGAAGGCTATTCCAGAGTTTAGGTGCTACATATGAGAATGCTCTACCTCCTTCAGTGGATTTAGTCATCCTAGGTACTATCAGGAGTCAAGAGTTTCGTGATCTCAAAGAACGTGATGAGTTGTAGCTCGATAGAAGCTCTGTTAGATAAGCAGGAGCTAAACCGTTTAATGCTTTATAAGTGATTAGAAGTACTTTATAGTCTATACGGTACTTAATGGTTAGCCAGTGTAGGGATGATAAAATTGGGGTTATGTGATCATATTTTCTAGACCTCGTGAGAACTCTACCGGCTGCATTTTGTACCAACTGTAGTTTGTTTAATGATGATGCAGGACATCCACTGAGTAAATAAATAAATTTACATAATATTACTTCTATAATATTGATTTATTTATGTAACTTATGCAACCGCTGTATGTCCTGCACTTGCTGCTATTGCACTTCTGGTTAGACCTAAACTACATTTAGTTGCCTTGTACTTGTACATGTGTAATGACAATAAAGTTGAATCTAATCTAAACTAAAGCATTACAATAATCAAGTCTTGAAGTCATAAATGAATAAACTATTTTTTTTGCTTCAGAAATACATAGAAATATTGCCAAATTGCGGAATATTCTAAGATGGAAGAAGGCTGGTTTTTTTACGTTTATATGAGGTTCTCAAATGACAGATTGCTGTCATGATGCCAAGGTCTTTAACTATATTTGCTGAGGTAACAGTGCAGCATTCTATTTGTAAATTGTAATCTGTAATATTCTGCTTACAGGTGTTAGGTCAGTGCTGTATCTTCACAAAAAAATATAATTTGCTTGTTATTAAGCCTTGCCTATTGAAATGTTCTCAAGACAACACAAAAGAAACCTTAATTCTGTTCTCACAGGCTGTTTGAGATATGTGCCAGAAAGAAAATGCAGAAAGCCGCAGCACCAAATACTGCATTTAGTTTTTTTTTTCACTTCTTACTTTTAAAGGTCCAGTGTGTAGTTTTTTTTGGAGGCTCTATTGACAGAAATGCAATAATAATATACATAACTATGTGAATAACACCTTACATAATGAAGCGTTATTTTCTTCTTACCTTAGAATGAGCTATTGTTATTTACATACACCTTATATAAAATTCTCCATGTTTCTACAGTATCCACAAACAGGTTCTATAGAGCGCATTTTGTAAATATGTTATCTTTTTTGGAAAAGAACCAAAAAGAACCAACATCTTAATCCTCTCACGGCCTCGGTAGCGCTTCAAACGGGAGGGGAAGGGGTGGAGTGAGCGGTTGGTTGCAATTCGCATCTTCATCGCTAGATGGCGCTAAAAAATGTACCTTTAAACAGACATATCCACACAAAATAATGTCAAAATGCCCATAGTAGCAAGTATCCTTGTAAAAGTAATCCATTATGTCTTAAATGAACATAAATCGTTTGAAAACAAACTCATTTGTTACAGTACAGTACAGTAAAAGGGCAGCAACATAATAAACATCTCTGTTTTTAATATTCATCAGAATGAAGACAAAAACACTGCTCCTGACTAAATAACTTTACCAAGGTTTAATCTGTATTTAAATTATACAGTGAGGCCCATAAAGTGTTATTTTACGTTATTTAATTTCTGTACTGATAACTACTGCTAGACCAACCTGAAACACCTGATTATTTTTATTTGTATGTTTACTTTATTACATCTGTTTACTTTGATTGCTTGTTCTAATCACTTACTGATTAGTTGTCTTTAACAATATTTGATCACACTTCAGTATAGTGGGCAATTTTCGCTATTAACAAATCCTTAACTACGACATTTTCTCCAATAAACTCTCAATTTGTTGCTTATTAATGTTAGTAAAGTAGTTGTTAGGTTTAGGTATTGGGCAGGGTTAGGGATGTAGAGTATGGTCATGCATTCCAATAACAACTAGTTAATAGGGCTGGGTGATATATCGAGTTTTAAGATATATCGATATCTTTTTCCAACGGGATGTGGGATTAGACAATATTGTTAATATTGATATGGGGGGTGTTCGACTTGAAGCGGCTCTGTGGAGATTGAGAACGATGGTGTCTGACGTGTGCAGTGGTCATGCGCAGATTGAGCACATTCTTGAATATCTATTTTATTTCATATAGATTATTTTTATTTGTTTATTATTATAATTATTTTGTACAATTCTACATGTCATTGAATTTCTTTTAATATTTTAATAAAGGTGATTGTGACATCTCACATGAGGCTTTGACTTGCCAGTAAACATTAATTCAACTTTGTAAAAAATATCAATATAAATATATATTGGTTATGGTGTTTCATCCCAAAAATACAGAGATATGAATTTTGGTCAATATTGCCCAGCCCTACTAGTTAATAGTGAGAATTGCCCCCTATACTGAAGTGTTACCCAATATTTGATATTTTGGCTCATAGTTTTTATGGTATAACCTTATTTATTGAGATTACATAGGTAGAAAACAACAAACAAATAACTAAACAATGTTATTTATCTGTTACATTTTTGTGGTTAAGCCAGTGAAAATTTTTCCACGGCCAGTAAAAATTAGAATCATTTTCCTGACCGGGCCACCAGAAAAAATCCTTAGCGTTGAGCCCTGCACACCATGATTCAAAGAGCTTTTTACTCTAGGAATAAGCAGAGACCCCTTCCCCCAGACAAATCCACAATATGTGTTACTTGCTGCAATCATTTATCTGGTATAATTGATATAATTTTATAGTAATATTTCATACATAAGCATAAGCAATACAATTTTCTTTCCCAAATAAACAGCATGTTACTCATTGTTTTCTGGGGATTTGTGTTTTTAGAGCCATCAGTCTGACAGAGACACGTGAATTTCATACTCATGAGGACTGAAGGCGATGGGGATCTCCTGGAAGGTAAGACACACGATGAAATCCTTCTCTTCGCTGGGATCGATAATGCCCATCTCTCTAAATTGGTTGACAAAGTCTCTCCATCTTGGATATCTGGACTTATCTGACTGTACCGTCGACTAACATACAAAAAAGAAGTTGACTATTTACACAGTTCAAAGAAAAATATTTATACACAAAAGTGAAATATAAATTACTGTTCATTTCTCATGTTTTTACTTTGTGTATGTTGAACTTGTAAGTAACATAAAAATGTCAGTTTATTGATCAGATAAAAAACAAAAACAGTGTATACATCAATAGCTATGTTTACATGGACACATCGGAATACATTTATTCAGATTGTGCAATCCGAATGTAGTGTTTACATGAAAGTGATCTGATTGATGTGCTTGTTTATATGTGACAAGCTTCAAATCCGATTTAATCTGCTGACATGCGAACACTGCACAAGTTCACTTAAATACACTAAAACAAATGGCATTAAAGAAATGTACAGTTTATAAAGGCAGAGTAATGTCTTGTGCCAATGAAGCATGATGCTTTGGTTATGCTGCTCCGTACCTATGGAGTTCACTACCGGTGGATATTCGCAGTAGTCATAGTCTTGTGGCTTTTAAATCTTTTAAAACCTATTTTTTAGGCAGGCCTTTTTGTTAAGTTCAGAAGTAGATGGGCTTTGCTGGCTAATTGTTTAATGAATGTTTTTTTTAAATGTTTTATTAATGTATGGTGGTTTTTGTATGGTGTCATGAGGCGCCTATAAATATAATGTATAATCATAATCAAAAAGATGTTTGTTTAACATGAATTCAGTGCTAAATATTCTGGCAGTTGTATTTTGTGTGCAGGAAGCACTTCTGGACTAGTGTTTAAGTTCTGCAAAATGGTCTATATGTGCTCTATATAAATCATGCCTCTGACTCTGGCTTCTCAGAAATGTCGCTTGTAATATGCTGAGTTGTGTTCAACGTTCCTGTGTGTCTACAAGCTAATCAAGGCTGTTATGAGTAACTTTATTGCCCTGAGAGGAAGTTGCAAAGTTGTCGTTTCCGTCATTTTACTAGGATGAACATTGCTGCTCATAAAGTCTTAAGATTATTGTGTGTCGTAATTGCTGATGAACTTGTTGATCTGGTGTTTTGTCCTACCGGTTCCTCTCCATGACTCGAATCGTGCTGACATACACAAAATAACAGCTGAAATTCGTACAGACAGTAGTGTGGTGTTTTACAAACGTATTGTCTATAGGGTAGAGTGGAGTACGTTGCTTTGCATACCCCTTAAAAAATCATTTAAAAATTAAATGTGAGAAGTCAAAGAAGCTTTTATATCCAAGTGAATCTGATTGATTCCTAAAGACAAAGTAATAACAGAATTCACACAAATGATCCTGTTCAGAAGATGACATGCCCTCAATAGTTCAGAATTGTTTTAACTGAATTGTTTTCTTGTAGTTGTGCATGAGTTCCTACTTTGTCGTAAATGGGCAGTTGTGGTCCAGTGGTTAGAGAGTTGGACTCATGACCAGAAGTTTGCTGGTTTGATTCTCAGTGCTGGTGGGTAACGGCTGAGGTGCCCTTGAGCAAGACACCTAACCCCCACTTGCTTACTATACAAAAAAAATGTACAAATGTATAGTACAATACAATGTAAGTCGCTTTGAATAAAAGCGTCTGCCAAATGCATAAATGTAAATAGTGAAACTGGGCTGTGGTCTTCAGGAACATGACTGCACATTCTGTACTTTTCCAGCATCATCTACACATTTAGGCTCTTCCCAGCAAAGAGTCATTGATTCACCTCAATGTATTATGAACCAAGGGAGTGAAAAACTTGTGATCAGAATGATTAGTGTAGACCAGGGGAGCTCAAAGTTTACATTCAGAGGGCTGAATCTGAATTCTCATCAACGTCAAAGGTTCGGTACTACTGTTATTACAAAATGTTTTTTTATAAACATTAAAAACAACTTTAAATAACAAATCAACACTATATATATGAATAGTTTATTTGCAAAAATAGATAACTCAAAAACATGTTTTTTTTTATTTTGTTAGTTAGCTGTATTTTATTGCGTGATCAAAACAACTGATTGATTATTATTTGGTAAATATTAATATTAATTGGTTAATATTCATATTAATTCACAATAAAAAATATGAATAAAAAAACCTCTAAATTAATGATCTCTTCTTATGCTTATTATCATAGCGTCATCAAGTCATATTTGTGTTTACTGTCTTACTGTTCTATACAGTAGGCTAGTGCATTTTTATACAAAAAACATATTTTCTGTTTTTGAATTAGTACTTCAGTGTAACCTGCAGTCACTTCCACTGGTTTGCTAAAATCCAGAATGCAAAATCCTGCATGAAGCACTTGAAATACAAAGTGGAGGCGGGTCTGGATCAGAGAATGAGCTGGTGTAAACTGTCATTTTTTTATTATAGTTATCAATTGGTCAAGCATTGCATTGGATCAATGTTTTTTATTCCTGTTTAAACCTATAAAAACATCAGGTGCCTTTCCAACTTTCCAGAGATAATATATTGGCAGTTGTGTACAAATTATGGTTTTAAGATCTTACGTTTCGAGTAGACTTTGAACTTGAGCTCACACCTGCAGAATGTTTGCAGTTTTTGGTGTAAGATTCTGTTATCAATCAAATTTATTTACTTGAGTATTATTATTAGTATTATATGCCAAGTTTGTTTACTTTCTATAATTAACTATTAAGACCGCATGGGCAGGCGAGTTTGTGAAAGGTCACCCTGAGTACAGAGATATGTATGGCTTTATAGATCAATAGTAGCATTGACTTATTGGCATTGAATAAAAGATTTGATAGTGTAACTAAAAACGTTTTAATAAACTTTGAATAAATACTTTCACTTGAAGATCACCATTTTGTTTTGTGTCTGACGTTAAAAGCTTGCAACTCTTAACGCAGCAGAGAGGTGTACATGTTTTACGTCTTAAAATGTATTTTCTTTATTATTTTAGCATTCTTTTTTTATCTTTCTTACAACACTCTATACAGTATCTACAGCAGAGCTAAGTTGTGTTCCTGTATTATTTATTATCATATTTTAATTTCAAAACTTATAAGTGCAACACTTTTTATGGTATTAAAAAAGAAAATGGCAGCCTTCTAGGTTAAAATTAACATTACATTTTGTAATGAAAATATTGAATGCGTTTCTTGATTTTTGTAGTAGGCAGTTATAACATATGAAGGCATACAAGTCTCTTTAAGAGCCACAATGGTTACAAACTTGCTGTCTGTCTGCTTACACTAGTATTTTGACTAATACTTTATTTGAATAAATATTGTGATAAATTTGTTATTGTGTATTATGTTGGCCATGATAATTGTTCAGTAAAAATCAGATTTTGTGACAACCCTTTTCAGACAATCTTTCGTTTCGTGACATGTTCAAGTATAACAATCTGTAGCAATCTGTGTGATTTCTTGCATTGTGCAACAGACTACTATTTCAGCACTAAACAGTTTGTATATAGTGAAACGAAACCGTGTTCCTCCAGGACCACGGTGCTACATAAGTCTAGGACTGGGTATCAGTCTTTTATTTTTATTTTTTTTAAGCAAAAAGGAACAAAGTGTAACCAACACAATACATTAATGTAAATGGTTTTAATAGTTTACACAGTTTTCCGAGGGAAATATGTGAGGCTCACGTTGCATACTTGAAATCTTTAAATCACTCAGCAAGTCTGCTTTTTCAGAAGACAAACAAGAGTGCTCCTGACTGATAATGTCCCCAGCAGTAAGATGGTGCTGGCACATCAGACAGCATCACAGGTTACTGGAGACATCTATAGTGTTTTGTTTCTGAATCTTTGAGCTTTGGCTTCCTCTGTGAACAAATGAAGCAAATATTATAACACTATTGAGGTAAATGCAAGCAAGTTCATTTTGTTCTGAAAAATGAAATGGAAAAAAAGGATGTCTTTTATATTTTACCGTCAGCCTTAAAGTATTTAGCACAAATTTTGCTAGCTATATATAGCCATACATCCAAACAAAATCTAACAACTAAATTAAGCCGCGCACAGAAACAATAGCTTAATTTATACACATGCACGAACCAATTGAGTTAGTCGATTGTGTTTGTTTTCTAAATGTTACATTACCTGTCGGAGCCCCAGTCAAAGCTCCATTATTTGTTAGCATTTTAGCATTGCTTTCACTAACTATTTATAGCCAAACATACAGGCCGCCGACACAGGTGCTCATGGATATTCATCCGGAACGATGTGTAGTGCGAATGAGAACCACTCCTAATATCATATCCGATATTAGTAACTGAAGTCCCAATATCTAGCAAAGTTTGTTGATCGCAGATGAAGATTGTCGGCCACGCCATCAAGAGACAGAAATTACTGAGCAAAATCCATATAAGAAGGAGCGGCAGATGGCTGGCCACACACAACGGTGCCTTTTTGCCATACATCTTGTGGCTAATTATTATATTCGTGACGTCCAATAAGCCCAATAAAGTCGTTCTTGTGTACATATTTTCAGTTTCATATTTATATATCAAACGCGTTTTTTTGTACTCATTCATTCACGAGTCGGTACGAACTGAATGTGCTGCTTCTACAGAAGATACCCTTATTTTAGGGAGATGGAAAGGTCTGTAATACTTCCAGTTTGAAGAAACATAACAGCTAACAAAACATTGACCTCCATTAAAAAAAACTAGCATCTGGACTCCTTTCCTGCGTCCCGCTGAAGCCAGGGTGTTAGCATTAGCTGTTATGCTTAATGGTTAAAGGTTGTAGGCTTTACATCTAGTGGCTTTGGCTTCTCCCTGCACGGAGTAGTAAGTTGGATGCTGAGAGAGAGGCGATTCCTGCTCCGGGAAAGCGAGGCTTTGCGCTCGCAGGGCAGTAGAACTGCCGACATTTTTCCACTGATTGAAAGCTAAGGTTTATCTAAAAATACGCTAAGTTTGTCTGTATGCGCCTCTACTGAACAAAAGTCGCTGAAACCCGTAAAAGAGTTGCTAACTTAGACTGATAAGACAATTTAGGAATGAATGGGACAACGTCAGCCATGGTGGGGAGTTTTTTTGGTGTGACAGCGCTAGGGCTGCAACGACGCGTCGACGTCATCGATTACGTTGACTACGAAAATACGCGTCACATTATTTAGGTTTCATTATAGAAAAGCAACTGTTACATTGGTTATGTATGACACTGCAATGACTACGTCTCACGAGAATTAAAATAGTAATTTTAGGGGAAAAAATCTTATTAGTCTTTATCAAGCTTTGTTGCTCAGCACCGAAAGCCTCTATTGGTCGCGCGCCTCTCCGCAGAGAAGATGACGCGACTCTGGTACTAAAGGGCTCTGCCGCAAACGGACGAGCCGTTTACAGTTGACGCGCATGCCGTTGTTTTATTATTCAGACTTTAGGCCCATGCAGTGTACATGTCATGAGACAGCAGTCTAGCAGCGAAAAGCAAACCAGAGAAAAGGCTGAGCGAGCGGAGCAAAAGTTTCAGAAAGGTGCTCAATGCTCTGCGAGAAAAATTAACGCTCCGCTCCCCGCTATGCTTTCGCTCCGCTCACATACTCTAACCACGGCAGCACAACTGCTATGCAAGAGCTCCTCAAGAGAAAACATCATTTGACTCGCCGACCTCATAAAGGACGAGCCAGCTGTGCGAATATTTGTTTGTACACTAAGTTCTTACCTGTTTTGTTATGGGCAATGATGGACGTCACGTCACCCTAGAGCTGAAGTACATACGGTAATAATGCTAATGTTAACCGCTGACGGTGCTAATGTAACGTTACCTACGCTGACAGTAAAGTGGACATATAAACTTAACTTCAATTTTAGTCGGGTTCATTGCATTTGCGAGTTGTTAGAAGTTACTTATGAACATCATGTGAACTTTAAAAATAAGTTAACTTACATTAACATTACGCTATGCTTAAATATGTTACTAATGTTTTTATTCTGTTCGTTTTATTTTTCAGGAAGATAAGTTAAAGCTTTGTGCAGGATGTTTTGCACTGTGTTAAGCATTATTTATGTTTGAATTAAATGAATTTAATTGAAGTATTATTTTTTAGAAAATGATTTAATAAAACGTTTAAAGTTTGAAATACTAATGGTAGAAGCTGTACTTATTATTTTGCTGGAAAGTTTACCAAATAATTAATCCGATAATCCAACAATAATCACCAAATAATAGTTAGATTAGTCGACTAATTGAAAAAAATAATCTACTGGATAATCAACAATTAAAAAATGAGCGACGCCATGATGTTCCATCACAACGAGACATTAAATCACTTGCTAAAACCTTCACACATTCGGTTCCTCTGTGGTGGAATGATGTATCAGCCTCCACTCGAACTGTAGCATACTTGACAACCTTCAAAAAACAACTCGAAACGTTTCTGTTCCGCAACTATCTGACGAACCATTAACTGGAGGTTTTATTTTTATTAGACAAAACATAATGTTACTAATCCTCCTAGTAACATAGCCTAAACTATCTGTACTCTTTAGCATGTTGACAAAATGTTTTATGCTCTCCTACTTGTCGGAGAAGTCGCTTTGGTTAAAAGCATCTGCCAAATGAATAAATGTAAATGTAATACATTGGCCAACAGCCAGCTGTTGTCTAAGGATTCAGCAATCACCAAAATGTCTGACTATCATCAACACATGATAGTATTGTCAATTGGAACAACCCTACTTGTTTTGCAGCTGTTTGGCCTGTGTTACAAACTTTTAAACCTCTGTAGCACCAAACATGTACAGCCCTGCAAATCTAACTACAAAATGGTCACATATAATTGTTTTACACAGACTACATGAAATGCAAACACACATACAGTATCATGAGTACACAGTGCAAACAGCATGGATGGACAAATGGCACAATTTTACATACAGCTCAAGTTAACAAGAAACCAAGGCACAGTAATAAAGAGCAGCATAAATAAAATACAGTACAGTGTGCAAAATGTAAAAGCTTAATGAGCCATTTACTCTTATATCGGCTGGTGAAGTACAGTGTGACCGCAGGCCAGCAGGGTAGTTGGGAGGGGGGACAATCGCACTCTGGCACGATTGAGAGCAAACGAGCCAAGCCTTTAGATAATGTGGTAATGTGTATGTGAGAGTGAATGGTTTCAGTCCAGCCCAGTATGTATGTATGTAATTGTTGATGATATGCAACTTTGTATAGAGCATAATTCGCATGCTTTGTATCAAAGTGTTGCTACAGCTGTATTGTTCTTTTCCCTTTCTTTTTACTGAATTACTTATTCAAATAAACTCTGCAAGAGGGCTATGTTTGCAAACGCTTGGACATTAACATGAGATCAGATTGAGATTTGAAATCATAGAGTATAATGAACTTGTGGATGTTTTTATATTCTTTGTTTCCAGTTCAAGGTCCCGAGACTCAAATGTAAGCATTTCTGCAATTTCTCCATCACATGCGTCTGTCATTTTGACATTCTTGCAAAACCTCGGGAATGTTTTTTGTGAAAGCCTTTTCTTTTTAAAGGGTAAATCGCTTCTGATTTTTAAGGGTCTACTTTGGTTTATAGAGTGTCCGACAGCAGGTTTATGTGCATACATGGTGTTAAAACACTATTATTTCGTAATAATAAACCGTTTTTATTACCTTACTTCTTGACTGACTCTCAAATGATTCGTTCCGCGATTCATCGGTCTAATCCCCGCCTTTCCGCTAGCATAGTCTGCTGTGATCGGTCAGATGGTCTAGTCTGCTGTGATCGGTCAGGTGGTCTAGTCTGCTGTGATCGGTCTAGTCTGCTGTGATCGGTCTAGTCTGCTGTGATCGGTCAGATGGTCTAGTCTGCTGTGATCGGTCAGGTGGTCTAGTCTGATGTGATCGGTCAGGTGGTCTAGTCTGCTGTGATCGGTCAGGTGGTCTAGTCTGCTGTGATCGGTCAGGTGGTCTAGTCTGATGTGATCGGTCAGGTGGTCTAGTCTGATGTGATCGGTCAGGTGGTCTAGTCTGCTGTGATCGGTCTAGTCTGCTGTGATCGGTCAGATGGTCTAGTCTGATGTGATCGGTCAGGTGGTCTAGTCTGCTGTGATCGGTCAGGTGGTCTAGTCTGCTGTGATCGGTCAGGTGGTCTAGTCTGCTGTGATCGGTCAGGTGGTCTAGTCTGATGTGATCGGTCTAGTCTGCTGTGATTGGTCAGGTGGTCTAGTCTGCTGTGATCGGTCAGATGGTCTAGTCTGCTGTGATCGGTCAGGTGGTCTAGTCTGCTGTGATCGGTCAGGTGGTCTAGTCTGCTGTGATCGGTCAGGTGGTCTAGTCTGATGTGATCGGTCAGGTGGTCTAGTCTGCTGTGATCGGTCTAGTCTGCTGTGATCGGTCAGATGGTCTAGTCTGCTGTGATTGGTCAGGTGGTCTAGTCTGCTGTGATCGGTCAGGTGGTCTAGTCTGATGTGATCGGTCAGGTGGTCTAGTCTGCTGTGATCGGTCAGGTGGTCTAGTCTGCTGTGATTGGTTTAGCGCGCGTTCAAGTTTTTGCGAGCAGGCGGGGATTATTTCTAGAGACGTACCTACACGGAGGTTAAAGATTCGGACAGATCATGACTCGTTTGCGTGATTCAGAGTCGACTCCCATTTTTACAAGCTAATAACTTTGTTATTCGTTCACCTTCGGATTTACAACTTTGGCAGACTGCTTACTTTCAAACATGGCAACATTACACAATGTATGAAATGTAATGTTTATGATCTCGTGGAATGTACTCTTTAACCTCTACATCTGTATCTGTTTTCCACAACAGAGATTAGAGAGCATGATTGCATGTGCACTTGTCTTTCAGAAAACCCCTCTCCGAATGGGGTTGCCCTGGCGGACCCTGAACTCCACAGCCATGTGTCTCCTGTACAGCAGGAGGAACCCATCTCCACATATTTAGAAGAGAAGGTTCCTATTCCCGATGATGACATCACGAAGGTACCCAGAATGAAATGTACCACTGAACATAAGAGATGAGTTTGAGTAAAATCAGGAATATAAAGTTGTACAGAAATGAAAGCACATGCATGTGAGGTTACAGTTGTTACTGGTGGCTATGCTAGATTAAGTAAAAGAGTAAACACAAGAAAAATAGGATAAAAAATTGTATTGCAAAAGAAAGCTTGTCATCAGGATCCTGATTTATCACCCGTGTTGTATTAAACACACACAAATGAGCTGTTCTTTACAGTAAACCAGACACAGAGGTCGCTTTCCAATATATTCAGAATCCTCATGCCCATCAGCATAAACATATGATAAGATGCTTTTTAAACAGCTCTTTGTTTAATATTGTTCAGATGATTGTTAATTTCCCTGTAGATATTTAGCTTTCGTAAACTTTGGGCATTCACTGGACCGGGATTTCTGATGAGCATTGCCTATCTGGACCCCGGAAACATAGAGTCAGATCTTCAGTCTGGAGCTAAAGCAGGTTACAAGGTAGGATGACATATGATGATAACTTTATGAAATTATATTTTTATTTGTCTTTTGTTAAAATATATGAGCTGTTTTTTTCATGTGGAGCTGAAGAAAAAATTCAAAAACGTAATTTTGTGATCTAGTGACAATTAAAAATATTGTTTTTTTATTAGCATTTATTATTATCAAAGTCAACAGTGGCAAGATGTTCATTTTGCTTTTTAAAGACATGCAAAACACTGCAGATTAAACCTAAAATAGAGAAACTTAAAGCTGCAGTCCGCCATCATTTTTGGGTGAAAATAATCATAAATTAATTATTTGGTAAATACATAGACAGATCAGTGTTCAAAACGATTGTCTTATCTTACCCTGATTCACAACGCTAAGCTTATAATAATGATTTATAGTTTGCGATGTCGGGTCAACTTTCCCCGGAAATACAATTTTGGCACCGTACTTCTGTGTCATTTCATCACTGCGTCATGTCGTCACTGGCTCCCAGTGACGACATGCTAAAGCAAAAGCTAATATCGACAGGGATCTTAAAAGTTGGCTCCGATATATACATTATGATAAAAAAAATGTAATGAGTAATACATGAATAAATAAAATAAAGACAGTATATGGTATTGAAATGTTAAAGTTAAATGCACCAGTTAAATGTACAATGTTTTTGTTTATGGTATATACATTTTAAGAAGAAATATCAACAGTCCCCCAGTGAGTAAGCCAGTGCCAAAACTCCACTATAAATGTATATATGAATAAATATGGAGACAAAAACCTTGGTAGAGACCAAGAAAACGTTCCTTCTTTGATTGTCCGATATATAAGGTCAGCTATTTGGCAGTTATTGGTATAGACTGCTATGCTTATATATGCTTTCCTGTAGCCTAGTGGTTAGAGCATGGCATTAGCAAGGCCAAGGGATTGCACATACTCAAACAAATATATAATGTATAATGCAATGTAAGTTGCTTTGGAAAATAAGCGTCTGCCAAATGCATAAATGTAAATGTAACTTTTTTAAAAAGGTTTTAAGGAGTAATCTTACATGGCTAAAACGAACATTATTGTGTATATTTGGTGTAATACAGTGTGTTTACGCGGTTTACGGTTAAAAAAAACCCCACATACCATGCCCTGCTTTTTGAAACTCGCCGTGTGTTCACAAAGCTCATCGCTTTGAAGAGCGCTGTGCGCTCTGATTGGCCAGATACCCACTGCATTGTGATTGGGCGAATGTCTCACGCACATGGTGGGAATGAAAAAAAAATTAGCGTAGCTGCTGCTTTCTTTTAGACTAGAGATAATACTGATATGCATTATGTGTATGTTTTGCTAAAAGATGTGTTTTTTAATTTAGATTTAAACTGGGAGAGTGTGTCTGACCCTCAAATAGTACCAGGAAGGCTGCTTTAGTGGATTTAGTTATCCTAGGTACTACACTAGTCAACGTTTGAAGTTGATCAAAACCTTTCATCAATATTGTTCTAAAACCAAAATGTTTCTTTCACAATTCATGCATAACATGTAAGTGTGTCTGTTATTAGTCAATGTCGTCATTAAAGAAATGTCATCCTTAATGGCTTTTAATGGTCTCCAGACATGATTGTTTGTCATTAGGTACAAATTGTCCTGTCACAGGTGTCCATAATTGGGAACTGGTCATCATTTAAGGCTCTGAAAGCTGCACTTGAGGTCAGAAAGCATTGAAAATACCACATTTAGTGAGATTGCAGGATTCTTACCTCAACAGGGCTATTGGGATGATGTAAGGAGGCATGACCCAGCGTGAAGTTGCAGACGTCTCAAAGATTGTGGGAACGTTTTAAAGTGTCATTTTCAGAGCCTGAAACCGGTTCAGAAGGTCTGGTAGTGAGAGTAGAAGGCATGATGGAGGCAGGCAACGGGTCACAACACCAAATCAAGATAGAGACTTGACCTTGCATGCCCTCAGAAATCGTTTTATGCCTGCAGTCAGCCTGCGAAATGAACTTCAGGATGAAACAGGGGTGCAAGTGTCCACTCAGACTGAGAAGACGACTTCATGAAGTTGGCTTGAGAGCCAGAAGACCTGCTGTGAGGGCACACAAACGGGCAGGTCTGCATTGGGCCAGAGAACACCGCAGGTGGACACTAAATAAGTGGGGTACGGTGCTCTTCACAGATAAGTCCCGGTTCTGTGTGAACTTCCTAGACAAGCGTAGGAGGGTTTGGCATCGCCCTGTGGAGAGAAATTTGCCACAAAATGTTGTACATGCTAACAGTTTTGGCAGATCATCGGTCATGGTTTGGGGAGGCATCTCCATGGGTGGAAGGACAGAGCTTGTCATCGAAAATGACAGTCTGACAGGCCAAAAATATAGAGATGAAATCCTGAGAACCAAGCCATCCCTCAACAGAATTTCCAAAACCTCATCTCAAGCATGCACAGGCGATGTGAGGCTGTGATCAGTGTCAGAGGTGGTAACACTGCCTACTGACTGGTTGTCTCAATGCATAACATTTGTTGTTTCTTGTTTATGACTTGTTTGTTGCATTTGTTAAACCATGCAATTACAGTACAGTAAAGATTTTTGATTTGCTGTAACATATTTTATAACATCTTTTTTGTTGAACTTAAAAAGCTTTCTTTCCTGTTTTGAGTCTTTAAACTATGACGCTCCACACAGAGTGACTGAAGTACAGTACAGTACACTATCCGATGCATCCCCATAATGACCATTTTGCTTGCTCTTTGACATTGGCGCACTGCAGGCAATAATGTTTAAGAGGCATTTCTAGTCCATTGTGACTTCAGGTGAATCACAGAAGTACTGAACAACCAACAATTGTTTGGTGAACTCTTGTGAGAAACAATCATGTCTGGGCATCATCAAAAGTGATGAGTAATGAAATCCCATTGATGACAACATTGATTAATAGACTTATACTTGAATTGTGGACAATTTTGATTAACTTTTTTGATCCACTTTAAATGTTGACTAGTGTATCAGGAGTCCAGAGTTTTGTGATTGTGAAGAACGTGATGCATTGTAGCGTGATAGAAACTCTGTTAAACTGTACTACTACAGTACTTCATAGTCTGTACGGATGATAAAATTGTTTATCTAGTTGTTCTGCATCAGAAATACATAGAATATTCTGCCGTTTGGCAATATTTCTTAGATGGAAGAATTTTTCACTGTTTTTGTGACGTTTGAGATGGGGTTCTCAAACAACAGATTGCTGTCCAATATAATTTAACAAAGGCCAATTTAACAATTTTTTTACTTCATGCCAACCTCTATTTGCAAGTTGTAAGCTGCACGCATGACATTTCTGTTTACAGCATCTCACTCTGTGTGACCCTGGATCACAAAACCAGTGTTAAGTAGCACAAGAACATTTGTAGATTTTATCAGTAGATTTGTTTGAACATTATTGATTTTTCTTTTATGCCAAAAATCATTAGGATGTTAAGTAAAGATCATGTTCTATGAAGATATTTTGTAAATATATCAAAACTTTATTTTTGTGAGTGGATGCAGCAAAATCACTAATAAAAATGGCCGGAAACCCGCCTTACTGCTTAACAACTGACAACAATTTTATAGGCCATTTTCTCAATATTTAGATTTTTTTCCCACTCAGATTCCAGAGTTTATTTAGTTATATTTCAGCCAACTATTGTCCTAATATATCAATGGAAAGCTTATTTATTCAGCTTTCAAATGATGTACAAATCTCAATTTCGGGGATGCAAACACAAATCTCCAGAGCTGCTCTGAGAGTTTACTTTATGAGCAATTCACCACTTCATGAAAATGTCTTTGCGACAACCCGTCAAAATAAATGTCCGGTAAATTTAAATGAACTGTGACACACCCACATGAAAAAACTATAGTGTAACAAAGCTCGTTCTGTGAGGAGGAAACAGGCCAAATTATTTATTAAAGTCAAAGCAAAACAGTCTCAAAACACCAAAACAAACAGAAATAAACAAATTCCACAACACGTGGTAGCTTGCTGCTATGCTAGCTGGGTTGCTCAAGTGGCACGTTCACTTGTGCGTCTCCCGTTCACTCTCCTGTACCGTCCAGCCCGTCTGCTCCCTCGGTGGCACTTTTTGTATCTTCTCCTTCCAATCACTGGAATAAGAGACAGCAGGTTAGAAGCCACACATGACGTACTCGCGGCCCTCCGTGCTCCGGACTAAAACTCGTCCCTCCCAGACTGAGCGTGGCCATGCCCCCTTGCCACATATAGTATATTTTATTCCTTTATTAGTAAGTAAATGTACTAGTAAAATAAAAAATCTTAAATTTAAGAAAATGTAAAAACTGGAGCGATTTTAGTTCATATTAACATAGTTGTGCATTATGCCATATTTTTATGGATTTTTTCCATAAGTTTTAAAAGCACTGTATTATCTAGGTGTCTTACTATAACTTAATGAGTAAATGCTATAGTATAATAAAGTATTTTTCATGTGGGCAAAAATATTACTATTGTAAAAAAACGGAATCTGGGAAAAAATCTAATGAATGTAGACTGTTTAATGTTGAAAAAACTAAATACATGCAAGGTAACACTGTAAAATATGATAACATGAATTAACAATGATCAGTATGTCAGAGACACAGAGAGCAAAGAACGCTTAGAGCTGCCCTGCTGGCGCAAATCAGCTCAACTCAACTCAGGAAATATGGCTCATAATGTTTTTGTTAAACCAGCAAAAGGGTGATTTCAGTAACTGGCCGCTGGTCATACTGTATAACTCAACTGAGTATGTGACAGGCCTGCAGTCAGTGTGTCAGTGTGGTGATGGGGGACGTCATTAATTAGGCCTAATGGGAGTTTGAACCTGTTTGTTTTCCATTAGCTGCTCTGGGTGCTCTTGGGGGCAACCATCATTGGCCTTTTACTGCAGCGACTGGCTGCTCGACTTGGCGTTGTGACTGGGATGCACCTGGCTGAAGTTTGCAACCAATATTATCCTACGGTAAGTTCATGTCTATGTGATATGTTTTTTAAAACTTAAACTCAGTTTCTATTCATGCTATTTGAATATTGGTTTATGATATTTAAACAATGTTTTATATACAATGTAACAGAATAAGCAAAAAAGAAAAATAACTCCAAAAAGCAGTAAAGATTGCTTAAAAGTTGAAACGGGGTGAGGTGCATTTCTATTGAGACTAAGTTTTAAGTTCTTATGTTTGCTAAATGTGAATGTGGTGGAGCTCACTAATACCCTAAAGATCAAATATTCATGCTAAAAAAAACATTTCCATTTTGATTTCATGAGGACCCAGATAAGCATTACTGTTGGTATATTCCCCCAGAATACAAAAATAAATGGGTATCAGATATGAAATTAATAAAATAAGATGACATTTGATTTGAACAGAACTGCTTAAAGAGCAAAAATTGAGAAAAATGCACCTGTGAAATCTACACAAAAGTATTTCAAGCCATTGTTTGCCCACAAGTTGTGAGCATATTATCCTAAAAGTTAAAGCTGCCATTATTTTCAACCAGGCCCTGATTTTGACTGTGGTGATGCATGAGCAGAGCTTCTCAATTTTCTGTGGGCTCTCTCGACATGCAGGAACACATCATTGACAGATGTGCAAATGACGCCACAATGTTTTTTTGCATTCAGACTGGCAAAGCTGCAGCATCAAGAAGGTCAAAGCGTCCAATGCAGTGAATATTCAAGAGTAGTTTGTGGACAGTGAACCAATGCAGAAGTGCCAGGCAATACAGATCATCATCAACTGCCTGTCATAGATTTGCTTGGTTAAGGCTGCTTTTATGTTGCCCTTTGAAATTGCCACATGTTATGCCCAACCTTAGTGTTATGTGAGATTCCCAAGAGCACTTGAGGCCATCATCAATATGCTGAAGACAGTAATGAGCCTCATTATTAATAATGAATTAGTCTCTGGGGGTTAAAAAAGGACCAGTAACCTGTCTCTAAATGTGGACCAAAGAGATAGTAAGAGAGAGTTGCTGGCTCACTGTCCGCGAGCAGACGCATCTGGAGCGTGATGAAAATTACACAGAATATCTTCTATAAACCGCATGTTTTCTACATTTTGTTCACACTCCTAACTGCTGGAAGATAAGCCTGGGGGCCAGGACCTTGAGACTCAGAGAAAGGCAGTGCTTCAGTTTTGGTATAAAGAGGCCTTTTGTCAATTCATGCCTGATACTGAAGACTTGAGATGCATCTTAAACTGCAGCGTTTAAATGTCCAGTTGCTTTTTATTTTTTAATTCATGTGTCTTTTTATGTTGTTCCATGAGTAGATATTGACTTTTGTTTCTTCCTGTATTTGCTGTCGTAGACGCCGCGTATCATCTTGTGGCTGATGGTAGAGCTGGCCATCATCGGCTCTGATATGCAGGAGGTCATCGGCTGTGCCATCGCCCTTAACCTCCTTTCTGTCGGCAGGTATGGGAAAGAGTGTATTCATCTGATGAATGTGAAAAAAGTTATTCTGGTTCTTTATAATCATATACACAACACAAAGTCATTGACCATGGATGTTCATTGCCACGTCAGGTTATGCTCGCACTGTATGATGAACTCTTATAAGATGCAGGGATGTGATTTTTTTTTTCTTTGTAAATGTAGATTGCTGTCTTTTTTCACATCAGTGGAATAACAAATGTAAATTGCATGAATGTATTATTATTTTAGTGGCTTATAGCAGTGATCCTCAATTTCCGGACCTCGGTTCGATCCGGACCGCGAGACATATGAGCTATTCAAAACATCAAACGTTTTCTATAGTTTAAATTGAGCAGCGCGTCTAAATAACCGAGCTGTACACATCACATGCACTTAGGGACATTAATGTTTAGCATCTTTTGCTGCTATATCCTCTAATATCTTTATTATTATCCTAAACATGCTTTATCGGTCAGTCAGTTTTTTGTTTGCTATATACCAGTTTTGTGACAGATTATAAACAATGACGTCTTGTCGCTACATTTAGCATTAATGGAATCAGCATGTTAACAGCATTTCATAATGAACCATGATTTCATTTAGAGTCAGTTCTGGTACGAATGGCATGAAAAGGCTACTTGTTAGTAACTTTTTACTAACAAGTAACTTCATTTGTTACATTATGTATGCTGTTTGTATGTTGTCAGTAGTTTTTATTTAAAAATATTGAAATAGACCACTTGAACTTCACACAGCAAGCTTTCTATGCCACCGCAGAACTGCATCAGTGTCACATTTATGAAGCAAATGCATGTGCATGTGAACAGCATTTTGTGATGTGGTAACCAAGGTATTAGCGAAATAATTGACTTTTTAATTGATTCCTTATCTATATATAGACTAAAATTGCGAAACGGAACAAGAATTTGAAAACTAAAGTCTTACAGCTTTCCAATGATATGTAGTTTGTTAAAGCATCATGAATCCCCCTATAGTCTACCTTACTGTTGAACTAAAATGGGCGTGAATGTTGTGAGGTGAAGTGTGGGGAGTGGGCGGAGCACAGGACTGGCCCACATGAGCTCCGGCTCACCGGGAAAAACTTCCGGAGCTCCTGGGGCATCCGCACCTGTCATCTATTTATGACTTTCTGTGGAGATGCCCTCCCTCTACACATAACATACTGCGTATAGACGGTTTCAAAGTATGACTAGCCAGTATTATTTACATTTACATTCAGTCATTTAGCACAACACAATAATTAGAACAACACAAGGACAGCAATACATACAGTTATGGACAGAAATATTGGCACCCTTAGTAAATATGAGCAAAGAACGTTATGAAAATAAATCTGCATTGTTTTTCTTTTTGCTCTTTTATTCAAAAAAATCTACAAAATCCCAACATTTCATTAAAGGAAAACTATTGGAGGTAGTGGAAATATCACATTGTGAAAAACACAATTTTCTCCCATACATGTTGGCCATAATTATTGGCACCCTTGTATTTATTACATTCGGCAACCTCAGTTTGTAAGAAAAACACCTCAGAGTCTTTTCTTTTCAGTCTGATGAGGTTTGAGAAAACATTGAGAGTCATCTGAGTCTATTCCTTTATAAAGAATTTCTCCAGATCCTTCAAATGTTGGTCCTCCCTCTTCTTCAGTTCATTCCACTTATTTTCTATAGTGTTCAGATCAAGAAACTGGGATGGCTATGGCAGGATCTTGATTTTGAGTTCAGTGACACATTTTTGTGTTGAATTTGATGTTTGTTTTGAACCAATGTGCTGATGGAAGATCTAACCGTGACCCATTATAAGATTTCTAGAAGAGCAAGTTAGTTTTTTTTAAAATCTTTTTGTATTTGATATAATCCATGATTTCATGTATCTGAATAAGATGTTCAGGTCCTCTATGGTATAAAAGTAGTTCCAGGACAATAAAGATCTGGTGATATATTTAACTGTGGACATGGGGCACTTTTTTATCCCTGTGTGCACCAAACCCATCTTGTGTTCTTGCTGCCTAAAAACTATTTTTCATTTCATAAGACCATAGATTCCAGTCTTGTTTAAAGTTCCAGTATGCCAGATTAATATGGTGGAGTTTGTTTTTTCATGAGAGCAGATTTCTTTTTTAACAGTGACCCAAACAAAATGGGAGGTGCAGTTTTTCTTTATTATTATTTTATTTTTTCTGACACTAAAATTCAACTAATTTCTGCAATTCTCCATCTGTGATATTTGAAGAGTCTTTGGCCACTAACAGATTCTCTTTGTTGTGCATTAAGACAATATAGACACACATTCTCTTTCAGGCAGGTTTGCAACATCTCCAGTCCATTAAACTTCATAATTATTGTCCTGATTTTGGATATGGGAACTGTTATTGTTTCAACCATTTAAAAAAAAAAAAATCCACTTTGTATTTTATGTAGCTCCACAATCTTTTGCTGCACATCAGAACTATATTCTTTGGTTTTACTCATTGTGATGAATGACTAAGAGGGTTTGGGCTTTGTGTTATTCATATTTTTTCTCATATTTCTTAATAAAGTCATGACTGGACAACATCATGTTTCTAGTCACCTTGCTATGCTCAGAAAATGAGTAAATTTTAATATACTTGGGAGATATTTTACTCTTAAGAATTTTTAGGTGTGCCAATAATTGTGGCCAACATGGATGGGAGAAAATGTAATTTTCACAATGTGATATTCCCCCTACTTCAAATTGAAGTAGTTGGATTGAAATTCCAATGAAATGTTGGAATTTTGTAGATTTTTGCTCAAATCTTCTTTCACGCATTCTTCAAAACAACTTGTGACAGTGCTTCCTATCCTGGATTATGGTGCTTTAGTTTTTAGGTCTACTCAAAAACTCTCTTTCATAAACTGGATGCTATCTACAAGACTACCACGCTGCAATCCACTTTGTGACTGGAGCTTCATTTAACAATGTGTTTTTGTAGCAGTTGTAGTATCAATTTCTGCATACCTAAAATTTGCACCTCTTTTGGTCGTTGTTCATTTCAGTTTTCTGCTGCTAATGACTGGAATCACTTGCAGCAGACCTTAAATTAATCCATCTGTTAATTTCTGTCTATAGTTAGAGACATCTGTAAATCATGGTCATAGTACATTCCCATCTGTAAATTACTTGTGTAATATTTATTTATGTAATTTATGCAACCGCTGTATGTCCTGCACTTGCTGCTATTGCACTTCTGGTTAGACCTAAACTGCATTTCGTTGCCTTGTACTTGTACATGTGTAATGACAATAAAGTTGAATCTAATCTAATCTAATCTAATCTAAAACTCTTCGTTTTAAAAGTTTAATTCAGCCAATAGTACAGGATCATTGTACTTGTTTTTAGTTATTAGTCTTTGTTTATAATGGTGTTGTTTGTAACTGTATAATGTTTTTATTGTATTGTGCCTGCCTCTCATGCTGTCACTTCCGGTCGTTATTGTAAAGGAGAACTGGTTTTTTGACCTCGGGTGTTTTTACACACAACAAACAGGCGACCACAGAGTGAAAGTTTACTGAGAACTACACTACCAGTCAAAAGTTTGGATACACTTGACAAAAATGTTTCTCATGATCTTAAAAATCTTTTAATATGATGGTGTATGTTTCAATGTTTGAAATTACTTGTGTATACGAAAATATCATTGTGCCAACATATTAATTCATTTCATTAGGAAACATTAGGAAATTTTTATTTAAAAAGAATATTTGTGAAATGGATTACTTGAATCAAATAATGAATTAAAAGCAGCCAATAAGAGTGCAGCATAGATGGAAATTCCTTCAATAATGTTTAAAAAGCTTCCCAGGTTGAGATCTCAAGAAGCTGAATGATAAAATGCTAAAAGTATGATTCTGCAAATTCTAGCCAAAGGACGACTACTTTGAAGATGCTAAAATAGAACGTAGAGTTCATGTATTTTAAATGCTTTTAGTCACAATGTAATTCCCACAGTAAGAAAAGAAAGAGTAAGTGTTTCCAAACTTGGTAGTGTATATCAGTTACATATTTCATATTTATAAAGTCCGTGCCAGTGTTGATCTATTTAGGCCTCGTGGGTTCACTTTAATATGTAATTGTCTGCAGGATTCCACTATGGGCCGGAGTGCTGATAACCATAATCGACACGTTTGTGTTCCTGTTTTTGGACAAATATGGTACGTCAAAGTGAAAGGAGCGTGATAGAATAATGGCACACATTTTGGAGATACAAATCTGAATGTTGTGTTTGTTTCTTTCTTTTATCAGGCCTGAGGAAACTTGAGGCCTTCTTTGGGTTCCTCATCACTATTATGGCTCTCAGCTTTGGCTTTGAGGTACAAGAAACCTGCTGTTGACAATTCCACATTTTTTATACACAGGCTGTCTCATAACAGATTTCTAACGGCTATTTGTAGTATGTGCGGGTGGGTCCAGACCAGGGTGAGCTTCTGAAGGGCATGTTTTTGCCATACTGTAGCGGTTGTGGGCCTGTGCAGCTTGAACAAGCTGTTGGCATAGTTGGAGCAGTTATCATGCCTCATAACATCTACCTGCACTCTGCTCTTGTAAAGGTAAGTCAACTGCAAATCATTTTTTTCATGAAATGCTGAACAGTCATGCTGCCGTGATATTTTCTCAATGAGAGGACGCAACATGCATGCTACTGTATAGACACATTTTTGATTCAATTATAATAGCATCAAGTGTCTGCTAAATGAACTGCTTAAAATGTTTTATAGCCCACAAAATGATGTGATTTTTACCAGGTTTTTTCAAAGTAGATTCATTTGAAATATTCTTAGTGGAGGAGCTTGCAGATGTTTTTCTCAGAAGTGTCTAGTCTAGACAAACAGCATGTCACGCTGGCTTTCATCGCCAGCTTGTATATGTGGAGCACATAGAGACGTTTAGATTTTCGAGCGGATGTGGCAGAGGCTTGTTGGATTTTGAATGTAATCCCCCTGGCAAACAGTTTTTTACATTTTTACTAATGTGCCCCTAACGTTTGTAACACGTAACACTGAATGTTTAGACTTCATCAGAAATATTGGTATTTGTTTCAGTCACGCGCAATTAACCGAGCCAACAAGAAAGAGGTGAAGGAGGCTAACAAGTACTACTTCATTGAGTCCTCGATCGCTCTCTTTATCTCGTTTCTCATCAATGTTTTTGTGGTGGCTGTCTTCGCTGAGGCTTTTTATGGCAAGACAAACATGCAAGTGGTAAGCAGTTTTTGATATTTCCTTGCTCCTTAATTATAGAAATGGGAATATTGATGATTTTATAGTTGGATTGATGCTGTTTTTATACATATATAACTTCAATGAAGATAACTTATGTTTTCTTCAGAGTGAGACTTGTAATAAAACAGGAAGTCCTCACACTGATCTCTTCCCAGTCAACAACGAAACACTTGAAGTCGACATCTACAAAGGGGTATGTCAGGAATAAATATCTATGAATAATTGCACACATGTAAATCCAAAATGACCGCTATACAGTATGTGGTGCTATAACCATAGTCGCATAACAATACCAATTTGCAACACTTGCATAGAAAGAGCATTGAATTAAAAAAAATTCAGGATAAATGATTCCCTGTTTTTGTGAACTAAATGGGTTTAATTGCAACAGACAGCCCAGTGTACACATTCAGACGGATTCAGTATGATGGTGGTAGCTTTAAAGTATATGTATATGTTGTTACAGAACTTTCCAAACATCCAAAACAATGCTGTGTGCTGGGTTACATGTGCTTATACCACAGGGCTCATAAACATTCTACAGGTGTGCATTATTTTTATGCATTAGGCTACAGTATTCAGTTAAACCTAGCGCAGTGATATGGAACTGAAAAATAATGCACACCTGTAGAACGTTTATCAGCCCTGTGGTATAAGCACATGAAACCCAGCACACAGCATTGTCTTGGATGTTTGGTAAGTTCTGTAAAAACATATACAGTACATAATAAAAGTTGGCATTAGGTTTGGTTCTTTTCGTGGTCCAAGCAAATAAAGGGAACCAACCTGCAAATATGAACACACCCTTAACACAGGCAGATAACCTAACACTCACTAGCTGCTGTACATTCACATTGAGCTTCAGGTTTGGACTATTCTCCGGAGGTATTCTGAGACAATGGCAAAGCCTGAGTTTGGGAAAAAAATCCTAGAATTTGTCAAAGGCAGAGATGATGCAATGAAAGGGGTATGTTCCCAAATATTTGCTTGACTTCATGTGACCGATGAAGCAAAACACCGGATTGCTTTAATGCAGTAGCAAGAAAAAGTATGTGAACCTTTTGGAATTTCATGGTTTTCTGAATAAATTTGTCTTAAAATGTGATCTGATCTTCATCTAAGTCAAGGGTATTGACAAACATAATGTGTCTAAAAATAATAACACAAAGAAATTCTGATCTTTCATGTCTTTATTGAGAACAACCAAAAAAAACTCCTAGTGCTTATGGAAAAAGTATGTGAACCCATGAGTTAATGAGCTCAAAAAAGCTAATAGGAGTCAGGTTTTAGCACACCTCGATAAGATAGTAAGTTTGGAGGTGTGGACTACAGCTACTTTGACTGATAAAAACCCCTCAAACTTTTGGAGTTTGCTCTGCACAAGAAGAACACGCTTATGTGAGCCATGCCTTGCCAAAAAGAGCTTTCAGAGGACATACGATCAAGAATTGTTGATTTACATAAAGCTGGAAAGGGTTACAAAGTTATTTCAAAGACTTTAGAAATTCACCTGTCTACAGTTAGGAATGGAGACACTTTGGGACTGTTGCTACTCTACCAAGAAGTGGGCGCCCAGTCAAAATGACACCAAGAGCACAATGAAGACTTATCAATGAGGTAAAGAAACAACCCTGAATGACAGCCAAACATTTGAAGGCATCATTGGAACTTGCTAACATCTCTGTTCATGAGTCTACAATACGTAAAACACTGAACAAGCAAGGGTATCCACGGCAGGACACCACGAAGGAAGCCACTGCTTACTAAAAAGAACATTGCTGCACGCCTGAAGTTTGCAAAAGAGCACATTAACACTCCACAGCAGTATTGACTAAATGTTTTGTGGACTGATGAAACTAAGATTGAACTATTTGGAAAACACACACAGCACTACATCTGGCGTAGAAAGAGCACACGGCATATCATCATGAAAACATCATCCCAACTGTAAAGTATTGTGAAGGAAACATCATGATTTGGGCCTGCTTTGCTGCATCAGAACTTGGCCAGCTTGGAATCATTGAGGAAAAGATGAATTCCCAAGTATGTCAGACAATTCTTCAGGATAATGTGAGAATGTCTGTACATCAGCTGAAACTGTGTAGAAGGTGGGTGATGCAACAGGACAACGACCCAAAACACCGGAGCAAGTCCACAACAGAATGGCTTCAGAAAAACAAAATCTGCCTTTTGGAGTGGCCAAGTCAGAGCCCAGACCTCAACCCAATAGAGATGCTATGAATTGACCTGAAGAGGACCATACACATGAGACGTTCAAAGAATATGACAGAGCTAAAGCAGTTCTGCCAGGAAGAATGGGCTAAAATTCCTCCTCAACGATGTGCAGGTCTGATCCACAGCTACAGGAAGCGCCTGGTTGAGGTTGTTGCTGCCAGGGGGGGGGGGGTCAATCAGTTATTCATTCTAAGGGTTCACTTACTTTTTCCATTGCCATTTTGAATGAGTGTGTTCAATAAAGACATTAAAAATAATAACACAAAAAACTTCTGATCTTTCGACACATTATGTTTGTCAATACCCTTGACTTAGATGAAGATCAGATTACATTTTATAACAAATTTATTCAGAAAACCATGAAATTCCAAAAGGTTCACATACTTTTTCTTGCCACTGCATACGCAGTAGTTTCTGTGTGTTTTACTACAAATGATAATGTTAAACAGCACTGAACAAAACACATTCTTATAGGCAGGATTACAATCTTATCTATCATCACAGAATTAGGTTCTGTATGTGTGCAGTGAGGCCGTGTATCTGTGAATCTGATTTTGTTCTTGTATTAAAGGACTGTTCTGACTTATCAGATGTACTGTATTTGATTTTTATTATGAATACTTGATGTGTCTCTTTAGGTCCATACTGAGGTCATGAACAGGACCCAATTTTAATGATACAAAAAGCACAAACAGCCATCATTAAAGTCTAAAGCACTCCAGTGTCAAATGTGACCCTGGACAACAAAACCAGTCTTAAGGGTCAATTTTTTGAAATTTTTACATCATCTGAAAGTTGAATAAATAAGCTTTCTGTTAATACATGGTTTGTTAGAACAGGACAATATTAACTATTTACTATAACTATTTAAAATCTGGAATCTGAAGGTGCAAAAAAATTTAAACTGAGAAAATCTTCTTTAAAGTTGTTAATCTGAGGTTCTGTAGCAGGCCGTTGCTAAGAAGAAACAGGTTTGTTTTAACTCTCTCTATTGGCTTACCGCAGTAATGACGTTGTGGAGAATAGATGAACCTGAAATCTGAAATTCTAAGCTTTACATAGATACCAAACTTTAGTGTGTAATTCCCAAAGAGCGACAGCAGCGAGTGAAGCTTGTAGACGTGTTTCCGGCCATTTTAGTTAGCATCCACTCACAAAAATAAAGTTTTGATATATTTATGGGAGGAAATTTTCAAAAATCTTCATGGAACATGTTGTTTACTTAATATCCTAATGATTTTTGGCATAAAAGAAAAATAGATTTTGAGCCATACAATGTATTTTTGGCTATTACTACAAATGTTCTTGTGCTACTTAAAGGTTGAGTAGTTATTTTGGAAAGGCGCTAACTTTAGCCTGCTAGCACTCAAATTATAATCCCACCCTCTATGCGATTCGCCGTCCAAAGCCACACCTCCTCCAAACACATGAACGCACACAGACCAGAAGCTGTTAGATTCTCAAAGCATGTACACACCTGTCTCAAAGAAAGAGAGCAACCATGGTATCCATGGTTTTGATTGGGCGAACGTTTTTTGGTCATAGATGATATATAATTATAAAAATATTATTTGACCACTATACTTCTTAATTGCTATCAGGATGAAAAGAGATTTTCAACCAGCATGACAAAAATGTTTCTGGACAGGATCACCCACCCTGCCTTTAAGATCCAGGGTCAAAAATATCATCTGAATTATACATTCTATGAAATGTTAATCCTTAAAGATTTGAATTTATATTCTGTGTTGACAGTCTGACTTTTTTGTTTGGTTTTGTGCGATTCAAGGGTATAGTCCTGGGCTGTTTTTTTGGCCCAGTTGCGCTGTATATTTGGGCCATTGGAATCCTCGCAGCTGGACAGAGTTCAACCATGACAGGAACGTACTCCGGTCAGTTTGTCATGGAGGTACAGTTATCTAAAATCTTATCTAGACACTATGTTGGTAAACGCATTTATTTTGCTTGTTTATTTCCACGGCAAGTTTGTCTATGTCTACAAAGTGTTTGTGCATTCCTTGTTTTTATGTTGCTGTTGCTCTTTTAGGGTTTTCTAAACCTCCGCTGGTCTCGCTTTGCTCGGGTGTTGTTGACACGCTCCATCGCTATCTTGCCTACCCTTCTGGTTGCCGTCTTTGAGGACGTCCAGCATTTGACCGGCATGAACGATTTCCTCAATGTTCTACAGAGCATGCAGGTTAGTGTGACATCATATCAAACACTGTGGGTTTAACACAAGCAGATTGTTTATTTGATGCTTTTCTTTTTTTATATACAGTTGCCATTTGCTCTGATCCCGATTCTTACCTTTACCAGTCTGACATCACTAATGAATGATTTCACCAATGGACTGTGAGTATCAGTGTTGATATTACGGTTTAAGGTGTCCCGATCCACCAGACCCCTATGGAGTGTATAAAACATATAGTGTATAAATACGTGTTTTTAGTGCTGTTTACATCGGTTGCCATAAGAATTCATGACGATCGCCTAAACGCTCAATTCTTCAAACTATACGAGGTTCAAGGCATAAACCCATAAACAATGTGGTTGTTGTACACCAGTCTGTGGGGACATTTCCACACCTCTAAACATGACGAGGTACAAAACAAATCGTGATTGGTTGTTTTAACTTTGTCACATGGCCTCTTGGGCGGGCCTTGGCCAATGAAAGCGGCCAAAGTTACTGCGAGACAATGACAATCCTTACGCTGTTGAGTTTTCCAGCTTTCCATGTTTTCAGTGTTTTGTAGGGGGCGCTGTTATGCCTTATCTGAGAATACAGCATCTACAGATTCCAAAACGATACAAGACCTGAGCTAGGGACACACTTAGCAGTTTTCATGCAGTTCATTTTTATTAATTTTCCAAAATGTGCATATTTTTGAAAAATATTTTTTAATGTGCTAAAAAGGGCTGAGGGTGTGGACACTGAAAAGTAACAAACCAAATCTTAAAATATGAACTTCCATTTTTTTATTTATGGTGCTTGTAACTTTAGCTGCTGCGGCTTCTTATTCTTTCAATACGGGGTGTAACGGTTCAAATAACTCACGGTTCGGTTTGTGTCACGGTTGTAGGGTCATGGTTTTGGTTCGATTCGGTTGTGCAATGTTCAGGGAGAAATGACTAATAATCAAGCTACAAGTAACACCAATAAAACAACAGAGCAAAGCAGAAAATAAAACTGCTTTTATATAGAAATGGATTAAATGTAAAATAACATTGCATATGTGCAAATGAAATAAAGATGAATCATTATTGAAGTTACAGAAGCTATTGAGTTACGAGCAGTGAGTGATTTTCCCATAGACAGCAGGAATATTAGGCTGCTGTCGCTTTAAGAGTAATGCAACAGATACAGTACAGTACAGTAGCTTATACACATGCGTTGTTTTCAGTCTGTTTCTGTTCACGTAAGACAAACTACTATGCTTGCGAAGATATTCGCAAAGAGGGGCATGTTGACCTACTTTTTGTATGAATTTGAACTCAATATTTGCGCCGTCTGAAACTCAGTTTTCATTGTGCGCGCTATAGATATTATAGTTCGGTCTCCTCACAACGCGCGAGCGAGCAAGCATTTGTTTGCATCATGCTCTTAAATATTTATCCCATATTGGCAAGGCTTCAGTAAATTTAGTTTCAACAGCAACATGTGCTGCTCAGGTCTCACCTGCGCTCGCACGCTCTCAACACCCAGGTGATGACGGCATAAATGACATATATAGCAATCCTTCTGAAAGTTGTCTACGTTATTTGATTTGTTGTAGTTTTGGGAGTATCCACCAACAAACATACATTAGCACATCTTTGTCTGTCTGTTTTACGCATTATAATTTTTAACGGACCATATTATAGATGTGTCTTCATATTTAAGATGACATTTTTTACTGAGAACCGTTACACGCCTAATACATATTCGCCACGATGACGACCTTTCAAGTGAGATAAGTTTGGTTGTATTAAAAATTGACGCCTTTTTTCCTCTAAGAATCCTTGTTGAGCATGTTTTGCAAATAGCAATAGGATTCCCTCCGTTGGCACCTCCGCTGCAGAGCATGTGAGCATTAATATTTCTCCCAGAGCGTTGAGAGCCTTTCTGAAAACTCTGCTCGCTCAATTTGCTCTGTGTCGCACGCTCACTTTTGGTGATTTGCTTTTCGCTGCTGAATTACTATCGCGTGTACACTGCATGAGCCTGAATAAATGAACAACGGCATGTGTGTCAACTATAAACGCCTCGTCCGTTTGCAAAGGTGCGAGCGCAACCAACAGAGGTTGGCGGTGCGGAGCAACAAAGCTTGATACAGGCTAATCTTAGAAAAAAAACATTTTTAAATTATTATTTAATTCTCGTGAGTGGTAATCATTGCAGTGTCGTACATAACCAATGTAACGGTTGCTTTTCTGAAATTAAATAAATCTCAATGTCATATGCGGCTGACAAATGCGATCTCTTTCCCTGTGTTTTGGTTTATTTTTAAATCCAGTAATAATAAATGTTTTCATTGATAAAAATGACATCAGTTTTACCCATATCGGCCGATAATTTAATTCCCCCTACTGGGAGTGGGTATCGAACCCAAAACCTTTCGTGCTACTAAAACAACGCTCACTCTTAACCCGAATAGATTACATGTACTAGAATACATTACTAGAAAGTTGTGTGGAAACCCGTAGAACTAAACAAACTATTTTTTGTTTTTGACAGAATGTAATGTTCCTCAAACATTTACTTAACCAAGAAACGTTCTTAAAACATTTTTAGAACAAACTTTGTTAGCTGGGATGTTCCCATGAACTAAAATGTCTGCCAAATGCGTCAATGTAAATGTACTACCATTATAAAGCTGGGAAGATCCAGGACATAGCCTTTAAGACCACCGTAGTGAGGGCATTGAGGTAGAAACTGATGATGGATTTGTATTTTCAGCATGTGGAAGATCGGTGGTGGTCTGCTCATCCTGGTGGTGTGTGCTATCAACATGTACTTTGTGGTGGTTTATGTGACCGCTTTGAATAGCACCATCCTCTATGTCTTCTCTGCATTCCTCTCCATCGCCTATCTGAGCTTTGTTGTCTACCTGGTAAGCTCATACACATCTGAAGATCATTATAAAATACATAACAGTAAGAACTGCCAATAACAGGATCGCTTTCTTCTTTCATTTGTATCGTTTGTATTCACATCCACATCTATCTGAGGTTTAGAAGGTTTCATTAGATGCATGCGCCTGGCCCGATGTTAACTTTCGGTCTGTGTTTGTTGATCGTCTGGCTAGTAGCTAATAAAATAACGACTTTGATTTTATTGCATTAAACAAACAATTTGTTGAGTTTTATTGTACTCAAATATTAGGTTCTTTATAATGGTGAGTAAATACAGTCCGATGTTACAGTATGGCTCTTAATGTGTGTACTGTACATGATCATGTGCTTTCAGGTTTGGCAGTGTTTGATTGCTCTTGGTGTTTCCTCTCTGAACGTGTGCGGCTGCTTTCGGCATCCACCAGCTCTTCTCATTGAAGAACAAGCAGAATATGAAACATGAAAATGCTTCGAATTGTTTTTCTTTTCTCTGTTTTTTCTGGGTCTTGTCAGCCACCTTTGCCATTTTTTATATACAGTATCTGCTGTTGTATGTCTTCAAATAAGTTATTGCAGCTGCTGAAAAAAAGATGATATTAAAGTGTAGTTAAAAAGTTGTGTATAATCAAAATGTGAAATCACAGAGCAACAAAAGAATTAAACCATATGAAGCAGAAGATGTCAAACAGAAGAATCATTATTTCACATTTACTAACACTGATCAAGTGTTTTTGTGATATTGCTGTCAATCTGACTTTTTAACTTTTTTATTCCCAAATAACCAAGTGCATTTTTTCATTTGTGCACCAAAAGACTTGAATCGAAGAAAGATTGTGAGCATTTATTTAATAAAGTGCTTTCCACATTGGAACCCTTTTAGTGTTTGCTTTTTTCTGATCTTCATATAAATGTCATAACTTGTCTTTGTAAGGATGTGGGATACAGTACAAACTAACGTGGGGTTATTTCATTATAACACAAAGTCACAGACACCTTCACGTAGTTATGCAGAATTGTGCGATGTGTGCTTCAGTGTTGTCTCGATGCCAGAAAATATTGTCCTGTAAATTTGTGACATTTTTTTTAAATACAGAATTGATCATAAATTCTTCGTAATAGAACATCAGAAAATTAAGGCCACCGCCAAAAGAATTTATGTCCCAGCTGTAATGCGCCAGTCAAGGAAAAACAGAGATCGGATCCAAATGCAGCTTAAGGTTTTTTAATATAAATACAAATGGAAACGAAGTGACAAAAACACAGAACAGGGAACAGGGAGCACATCCACATAAAAACAATGACTGACAACCGAACTCTGGAAACTAAACGAGAACTGGAAAAGACTAATTAACACAGAACTACACAGGAAACAGGAATCATGACGCCAGCATTGTATAATCGAATATGATTTTGTGTTGTTTAAAATTACAAATGTAAGATTAAAATGAGCCTCTGTGCGGGTCCACAACGTGCTTATTCACTTTGCTTATTACACAGAAGCGCAGAAGCACACCAACAAGCCAAATATTAAAAACAAAAGGTCTACAATGTAAAAGATTATTATTGTGTACATAAACATACATAAAAATGTGACTCTAGATTGTCCTGTAGACGGTCTGCTCGTGCACGAGGTTAAATTGCGACCAGGATTTTTAACTTTATGTACACAATAATAATGTGTGCTGTTTCCTCACTAGATAAGTGTTCAGTTGCACTCCACCGTGTAAATAGCAAATATTCCATGGCACGAGCGCAACTGTCTTTTAAAGGGAATGAAAGATGAGACTCTGATTGGTTTACTGCACATTGTGCCCAAAACACACCCATTACTCATTATTAAGAGAATAGATACAACCTGTTCAGATCATTCGCCCGGGCGCGCCAACCACGTGTCACAGACACATTTAGGCCAGACTGTGATGAGCCGTTACCCAGACAGGAATTAGATTTAGCCAGGACTAAGCCTTAGTTCAATTAAAACTTTATAAAGGTTAGTTAAACCAACATAAATATAAATATTTCCCTTTACTCAAAAACCATGAATAAAACAGTTGTAACTTTGGTAATTATATTGTGACTAAAAGCATTTAAAAGAAATGAACTCTACTTTATATTTTACCATCTTCAAAGTAATCATCCTTTTTGCAAAAACAAAAAAAATCTCTTAGCATTTTATCATCCAGCTTCTTGAGGTCCCAACCTGGGACGCTTTTGTATTGAAGGAATTTCCATCTATGCAGGACTCTTAATTATTTGATTCAAGTAATCCATTTCACAATATTTTTTAAAATAAAAATGTAGTTCCCTAATGAAAGAAATGAATATGTTGGCACAATTATATTATTGGCCACACAATTAGTTTCAAACATTGAACTTACACCTTCACATTAAATAATTTTTAAGAGCATGAGAAGCATTTTTGTTAAGTGATCCCTTTTGTAGTCAAAAGTTTACATCCCCCTTGCAGAATCTGGAAAATGCTAAAAATAATAACAATAAAGTCACTATTCATGTTATTTCTACACAAGTTAAACTGAAGATCACATGTGAAATAATCAGTTTATGAAGACACACACACGCACGCACGCACACACACGTTAGACTTGGGTTTAAGACCTATACTGCAGCCAGCCACCAGGGGGCGATCTAAAAGCTTGCAGCTTCATTTTTCAGGAGTAAGAGTATTCGTATATAGAGCAACAGTATTTTTTACAACAGTAAGGTTTTTATGGTTGTGGTTTAATACAGTGATATGTCTACATATAATACAATTACTTAAATATTTCTATATGGATGCCATTTTTACTCACCTCATGATATAGGCTACCATTCATGTCAGCACTAGTAGCAACATTTGCTGTTACCTTAAATGTGCAGGCCTTTGTATGTTTTCTCCTGCAAAAAATCTGCTTAAATTAAGAAAAGGCAAAAGCTGTGTAGGTTGTGACACATCTTAATGAAATATTATGATACATACTTGAAATGAACTCTTTTAAAACAGTTATGGGTAGCTCTTAAAAGAGTCTTTGGTGTGCTCTATGTACTCAACTGCCATGGCACTGCACCCTCATGGTTGAAGTAGGCACAGTGCATCTCCCAGAGTTGAATGGCTCTACGGGTGGCATTGTTGGAGCCCATCCTTGGTGCATCTCTCAGGTCATAAGGAGCTGAAGTTGGCTCAATAAGGAGTTTAGCTCTATGGTGCATCTCCCTCTTTCCAGTGTCTTTATTTGCAGGAAGTTATGCGAACACATGAGGCCTTCACACACACCTCTGCAACATCTGGACTTGTCGCGATGACACAGCAGTACATCCTCCAGCGGGCAGAGAGGATGCCAAAGGCACACTCAACTACCAACCTAGCCTGGTGGTATTGGAACACCCTTCTTTCAGGTGGGATGTAATGTCCAGGGTATGGCCGCAAGAGGTTTGTCATTAACGGGATACCCTCATCCCCCACAAACACACAGGGAAGAGGCCCCCGCTGCTGTGCTCCTGGAATAACAGCATCTGGTGGTAAATCAAGCATGCCATCCCTAAGGCCCTCTCCAAATGGCTGATTTTCGGAGGTCCTGCCATAGCCACCAACATCCACAACCTGAAACAGATAGTTGGCATCGACGACAGCCAGGAGCACCAGTGAGTAGTTGCTTTTGTAGTTAAAAAACCAGGGACCCAGAATTTGTCGGTGCCTATAAGACCACATGTTTCCCATCGATGGCACCAAGACAATTGGGAAAATTCCAGCGCACATGTACAGAACTGGTAAGCGATGGCCCTCCAGTCCTCCATTTTGGGAACTGGCATATTTCTCACATACTCGAATAAGCTGAACTCAGACACAATTAACAAGTTTATACTGGTTATTTAAAACCCTTTTCCCTGTTGAAAAAAAATAGAAACAGTCACATAAATGTTATTGGATTTAATTGTATTAAGGGAATTGTTTTGATTTTAATCGATACTATTGTTTTGATTAGAAACAATAATAGTCTCTTTGAATCTCTATTGGCATGTGTTTGATTCTATTGGTGGCAGAAAGTCTAGCAGATGGAAATCAATAGAAGAACATTAAATCCTATGCCCAAAACACACTAACTTACAAAGGAAATTTTGTAATGATTCATACATTTCGATTGTTTTTTAGCAGGGTTGTGACTTTAAAAAACTAAACTAAACAACAGACCTATTTTCGTATATCACTGGTGATATGACTTTCTAGCCGATGTAGGTTACACAGAGGCCCAATCCCAATTCTATTGCATACCCCTTGCCCCTTGCCCCTCAAGTGAACCCATATGCGCACCTGGCTACCGAACCCGAGACTTTCTGAAGGAGGTGGTGTGAGTTTGGTTGCTCTCGAACTGTGACGTGGTTCACAACAAGGACCCGAATGCACACATGATGAGGAAGTTAAGTGACCTGCGCATGCATTTAAGCCGATCACGATGTATTTCCTTCAATAAAACATGTAAGAGTTGATAGTGTTGATGATGGCAAAATAAAGGCTTACATTATACTCTCATGAGCCGCCATTTCTTAATTTCTTACCCCTTCATTTGAAGTGAGTCCCAAAAAATCTTCGTTTAAAGGGCTATATGGCCCCTACCCTTCCAACCAAAAGAGAATCGAGACAGCCCTACCCGTTCACATGAACACGATAAACAGAGGGGTATGGGAAAGTGTAGGGGTAGAATTGGGATTGGGTTAAAGTCTACAGCAAGTGAAATCATTATAAAATTATCCTTATATAGTGAGTCTCAGAATCTGCCTTTGCGATGATGGGACCCACCTTGCCGAGCAACTCATCGAAGGTGTCTGGGGACATCCTGAAGTACTGCTCAAACAGTACCGCATCCAGGCGCATCTCCTGGACAAGTATGTGATATTGGGATACCGGCATCCATTTCGTTTCACAAACTAACTGTCAACCCAAAAGTCGTTTTTTTGTGCTGTGTTGCGGTCCACTGTGATTGGCTGTTGGTACTATGACTATCGGGTCAAGGCCACGCTTTAGACACGCCCTCCATCAAGAGTTACCGCTGACACCCTGTGTGAAGGTTTTGGGCTAAAATTGACTGGTAATTGGAGCTAATAATTATTCCATTCACCCTGTTCAAAGCTGAAGAAAAGCAGTGGCATTTTGGTGATGTGCTTTGTTGTTTGCACCAAACATATCCTTTGTTGTATTGGCCAAAAAGTTTGAATTTGCACCATAACATTATTCCACATGGTTTTGGCAGATTTCATGTATTTTTGCTAACTTTAGCCAGGTTAGAATGTTTAGCCCAGACTTGGGGAGATTGTTGTCACATGTAAGGAGCAACCAGTACTTGCCAGAAATTGTTGCAATTCTTTACATTTTGCTTCCGGCCTCTTGACTGTTGCTCTTACCATTTTATTTCCTGGTCTGCTCATCCATTTTAGTTGGATGTCCTGACCTTACTAATGTCACTTTGTTGATTACTCTTTTTACATTGTTCCATGGTATATTCAATGTCCTGGATTTTTTCGTAACCCTCTCCCGATTACTATTTTTTAGTAAGCTCTCAGTGTTTTCAATTGGATGTTACCAAATTGATGTCTGAAAAATCCTTTGGGAACAGTCATACTTTTTTAATTGTTAATCAGTGACTTAAATTGATGGCGGGTGTACACTAATTCACATTTAACTTAAGTCGGAATGTGATTGGTTGATTTTAAACACTGTCACAATCCCCACTATTCGGTTGTTTAGTCTGCCGTCACCCACCACCATGTATGGAAGGTCATGTACCAGATAAGGTCAGATGCCAAAATGGCTACTGCAATAAAGTATCCATAAGCCATAAGCTTTATTGTGAATAAATTACAGCTGAAGGGCATTGTTAGGGACGATGTGAAACGGAGTGCCTGCAACCCCCTTAGCTGTGAATTATTAACAATAAAGCACTAGCCTCTCGTACATTATTGCTTTTATAAAAGAGTTACCACACAATACAAATATTAAAGCCGAAAAAAAATGGTTCAATGCAACTTTTATGAAGTAAAATCACTTAAAGCCTTCCTTCCGCTGGAAAAAATTGTCCCTGATCAAGTGTAAACAGCAACAGATTGTTTGGTTTATGTTGCTAAGAATCGCTAGTTGAAGTGGTCTTAGCTGTGATTTTTTGGGAATAAGTTAAAAGTATGTCTAGCCAGTATTATTTTGGTTTATCAGCAGAAGAACCGTTACTTGGCTAAACTTAAATGAATTATTTAATACAATTAATATGCAAACAAAAATTGATATAAATAAAAATTGATATAAATTAAATTAAATATAAATAGTTATATTATCAACAAATAAAGCCAAAACTTCGGGCCAGGTGCATGCGTTGACTTGCTTAGATAAACTAGTTCATTTCAGAATTTTGCAAAAGGCAGCAAATGCAGTTTCTTTAATCATTCCGCTATCATATTATAATATAGAAGAATTTTTCATTCCCTGAAAACATTATGAGAAGCACTGTAAAATCGATAAAAAATGGTATGAAACACAGAATGCATGCTGCGCTCCTACTCCCAGTAGCTCAGTGTATTTAATGATGAATACATGCATTTAGCTGATGAGATGCTTTTAAGGGACTTAGATATCAAATGTTTAAGATATGAGTTTAGATACTTGTTGTGTCTGAATGATCCTTTCAGGTCATCAAGAGATGAAATGAAATGCAAAATTACATCATACTACAAAAGTTCAACACATTCCATCCTGAGGATAACAATAACGGTTTTGTTGCTGCAGACTCAAAAATGAAAAGAAAGAGAAACATTATTTATTGTAAAAAGGCGAGAGTAGAGGAATGAAAGAGCATCTTTTACTCGTATCTTGTGACCATGAAAGCAGCTCAGAGGCCTTTCAGCTGAGAGCTCAGCAGACCAGACAAGCATCATTCACACACAGGCGTCCTTTCCCTCACTCATGTTCATATTCAGAGACACAATGCACTTTTATTCTCACAGGATCCATATATAATCACAAGATAAAGCACTGCTGAAATGCAACGTTTCAACAATTATAACCGCGATGGGTTCAAATTCAATCAAGTACTTGCAACTGAACAGATCCTGTATGCCCATATGAACTGCTGTTTTGTCAGATAGCCTCTGTTTACATCTTTTGATCATTTTATCCAAAGAATCATTTCCAATTGTTTCTCTTTCTCAGTGCAAATGACTTATGGGAGTAAAAAAAACATGTTATGATGTCATAAATCGTAGGCGGGGCTGAATCTCATTTAAAACACTGCAGGACACCTCATGGCTCTCTATCAATGAAGCTAGACCTTTAGTCACGGTGGCCGTTCTTACTGCAAATACTGATCATGAGGACGATTGCGATCGCTCTGCTTCTGACACTCTCATCGGGAGCACTCGCACGTGAGTATTTGTCTACAATAAATGTTTGTAATGCACATGAAGTTCATATTTAAAAACAACAATGTCATGTAAAGCGTGGATCTTTAATGTTATTATCTTATTTACTTGTTTGTTTCATCCTCATCTAAAACACTTGCATTGTATATGCAATGAAAGTGTTTAAACATGTCCAGTATAGTTGAAAATAATTGACTGTATAAGGGACTTTATGGTGCAATGAATGTGAATAATCACTACTATTAAATTCTGTAACTAATACAGAATAATACATTTTTAGACTGTGTGTGTGTTGTGTATATATATGAAGAGTTTGTTTCCCAAATTTTTGTCAAAAATCATGTTTTTTGATTGTGTATTCCAATTAATATCAATCAAAACTGCAGTTGGTTTGTTTTGATTAAACCATAATAACTAAAAATAATACAGCTAACAGTTAGTTATCTCGTTTTAGAAACAAACTCTTCATATATATTAATATATTATAGTAAATATCAATGTTTAATGAAACTTAAAATCTTAGATCTTAGTCTTAGATAAGACCTGGTGTCAGTTTTGCTGTAATAATTTGGAAATGATTTTATTATTAAACATTGGCAGTATTGGTGTGTAATGTCAACTGTTAGCACCGCAAGTTCATGGATCAGATTCCCTGGGAAGAAACATTAATAACATTTATCATGTTGCCAGGCGAGTAAAGAACCAAAAAACATACGTTTAAATGAGGAGGCTCATTATATTTCACATATCCTGGCTTAAGTATTCAGAATCACATGACCAACAACTAAAAGGCTGAGCAAATGCAAAAGCTCAAGAGGATTTGACCTCATTCCTGGGATTTTAGTAGTATGCTCAGCTGAAAGTCACATGAAAAGGATTGAATGGGATTGGGGAGGTCGTGTGACTCTGTCTGCTCTCCCTCACAGCCTTTCTCATGTCAATTTGTCTTCAGTTCCCCAACAATTATTTAAACAATGACTGGAATAGAAAAAAGCACAATAGTTTAATAGAAGAAGAATATTTCAGCATTAATACCATTATGGTTTTTACATGGAAAGCTACAATAAACTAATTGTATTTTTTAAACCATGTTTCGTCCTTACATTTCAAACACTGTTCGTAAGAGTGGCGTGTGTGTTTTGGACAAAACACACACGCTTGCTTAATGTTTCATGTGAATGCTTCGTTGTTTCATAAATTTAAGATTTTTTCTTAATATTTTTCCGTTACTCCGGCAGAATACCGAACTCACTTTTCACGTTATCGTTCGTGGGATTCACACAGGTATCCGGTCTGGAGAGATGGAGATCCCAGATACAGACATTGTTGGACAGGTATTGTGAGCACACGCAACGTTTATTAAAGAGATTAAAGTTGACAAATGGGGGTTGCAATATTTCAGTCTTTTTATTTTAGTTTCTAATGGCTTTCGCTTGTTTGCTGATTTTTGTTAAATACAGAAGAACTAATCATTTATTTAGATAATTCATTCGGAAATCCTACTTATCACAGGAGGAGATGGGGTCTTCTGTGCAGTGGTGCTATTTTGTGCATTAAAGCGAGCATAGAAGGCATTCAGCTCATTCAACAGGGAGATGTTGTTGTCACATGTCTGCGGTGGGGGCTTGTAGTCCGTAATGGTCTGAATCCCCTGCCACAGGCTACGAGGGTCTCGGATCCTCCTGGAGTACTGTCACTTAGCCTCTCTGATACCGCAGGATAGATTGGCCCTAGCTGTCTTCAGGGTCTTTTGTGCATGCAAACGCTTTAAGGATGAAATCTACTCAACAATGTATAAATGAGACCACAGGTCTGGAGACTGGGATGGCCATGGAAGAAGCCCTTTTTGGAAGCCCTGTTGAAAGATTCAGCATCTCTTATGACTTCTAGCAGAGACAGTCAGGTTTAGATTTTTTGTCTCTTGATATTTGCTAGAATCAATGATGCCATCTATCTGATGTTCCAACCTTTCGCCTACACTGACAGCATATACTCCCACAAGGCTCAAGGTATTTTCTAATTCCTCCTACAATCGTTTCTTAAACTGTGTATCGTGTCATAGGTGGCGAGGTGACATTTAAGGTGAAAAGTGATTCTCCCACACTGACTGGAGCAACAACTACCTTCAACATTGATGTTCAGTTCCCTCAAAATCAGACGGTACTCCCGGATGGACAAGTGGTGTGGGCAAAAAACTGTACCATTAATGGTTAGTTAACCAAGCTTCGATCATCACCATTCATCTCAATTCTGTAATGAATTATAAAGCATTAGTCATATTAGTCAATGCTTTAGTCTTTGTCACTGCCTATTTGTACTGTAAGAACAGATTGTGGCATGTGATCGTTTTCATGCATGCAACAACACATATCGTGTGTGCACTTAAACAAAGTTTATTTTGTCCTTTAGGAACAGCATATACTATGGGTCAGGCTGTATACCCTGAGCCCAATCTCCTTCAAGAATGGAAGGGTGTCTTTCCTGATGGAACACCCTTTACAAAGATGTCTAACCAAAATCCCAGATTCATTTATGTGTGGAAGACATGGGGTAATGAGTTTAAACCTGCACTTTTATTGCACATGTAAAAACAAACATATACTGTACCCTACAATGGTTCAATATCATTTCTTCAGTTCTTTATTTGTCTTTTTTTAAACAGTTTTTCTTTTAAACCGCAACATCTCGCGAGACCCGGGGAAAAAGTCTCATGATTTATATCCAGTATTATATCGGTATTTAAGATAGTGTGGGTTTAGTGTGCGTCAAGGGCCGTTTTTAAGATGTGGGACAGACTTGCGGTTTAACTCCCTGTCACATGCACATGCTCTTGAGTGGCCAAGACCGCAAGTGAGAGTATTTGGATGCAGCCATCGCGAGCATCGATGCACCCTGGATTTTCCGATGCATTGTGGGAGTTTTTAGAAGATGAACGTTCCAGTGCACAGGAAGGATTTTGCGATTGAGACAGCCCTTAAAATGGCGACTCCCTGACTACTGAACAAGCGGGCTGACGAGACACGGCCACAGTCTTCTCTCTCTCTCTCTCTCTCTCTCTCCCTCTCTCAGTCATTAGCTGACGGAGGCTACACATTTAGTCATTTAGCAGACGCTTTTATCCAAAGCAACTTACAGAGAGATTAGGAAGCAATAAAGCGATATGTCATACAGGGGCAATAATATAATAAGTACCATGACTGGCATAGAAAATCATAAACACTCAAATAGTAGAGCTGTGAATCTTTATCTCTACACCTCGTCCTCCAATTCTAATGTATTATTAATAATATAAACAGGTTTTTATTTACCAGCTAATAATTATTGTGGACACAAAACACTTTTCTGTGGTGCACTGTAAACAGGGCTCTGTAAATGACTCTTATGGGGGATTTATTAACTTTGTGGGGACTTGCAGAATGACTAAAGCTATAAAGACAATGTATAAAACAAAAAGTAATATATAAAACAATGTGCAAAGAATATATAACACAGATGATAAATAAATAAACAAACGTGTACTTAAACATCAAGAGAACAGCTGTACATAATAAACAGAGACTCACACTTTACTGCAGCGACTCTTGTCAGCGCGCGTCAAATCTAAATCGCGGCGCGCTTCATTGATTTAACCTCGAGTAGATGAATCGTGTTGAATTAGCTCTTTACAGAAATAACAACAGCTTTAAACAGCGGTTCAAGGGCAGAAATATGCTACATAAGAAGCTTATAATGTACACGCAGCTCATCGGAAGAGAAAGAGTGAGAGACTCACTTGCACCTGCGCTGCGTCTGTCTGCTCCCGCTCTTTGTTTAAACTGCCTGTCACGCGCCTGAGTTACATCGACCAATGGTAAATAAACATAATTCATACAACTATATTATGTTTATGCACATAGGCTGAGATGTATTCCGTATTTATCTATCATGTATTAAACATTTAAAATGTTGGATTAACAGATTTCTGTCGTGTCACGTACCACCAGCTGGGGTCTCTTCAAGTAGATGGTACGCGTACCACAGTTTGAGAACCACTGGTATAAAGTATACGATAATGGTGGATGATAATGTCTTAAATAATCTAAACTGTCTTAAAGACGGCAGTTTAAGCTGTGAATTAATATATGTTTACCTTGACGACACTTACTGAAACGCGTTCTCTTTTATGGTAGGCAGGCTTATTGTGTCACGAGGACATATCGTCACTGTCTCTCTCTGTGTATTTATACATCTAATCTTATGTTTCGTTTGATGTCTCATACTTTACAGATATATATTTACAAAAACGTGTGTGCTTCGCCGTAGCGTTAAGAGAACGGGTTTAGGTTGCAATTTGACGTCACATATTTTTTGACGCATAAAAAGGTGGCCACATGGCAGAAATATTTCTTCAAAGTTTATGAATACTGTGACAGTTGCACTGTTTTTTATTTCACATTTACAAAGTCAATGCCATTGTTAAAATAATAGGCCATACATTTCTCTATACCCTGTTCCCTGTTGCAAAATCTTTCCATTTAATCTCATTGATGTTTAAAGTAAATAATTAAAAAATGAAATGATTTTTTTCTTTTAACGGGTTGCTGTATTTTTAGTCATTTGTGTCTTGCAGGTAAATATTGGCAGGTAGCTGATGGTCCTTCCTCTCTACTGACCATTGATACAGACAGAGAGCCTGTTGGCTCTTATACTATGGAGGTAGTCATTTATCATTGCCGGGGGAAAGACAAATTCATTCCTCTTGGTTATGCGTCTGTCCAGTTCTCCATTACTGGTAAGTAGTGTAGTCAGTGGACAGTAGTCCTTTATCTTCTGTGTTCAAGAAAGTTCTAGTCATATGTGTTCACCCTTGTACCTTTCAAACACCATAGGGCCTTCTTTAAACCTGCTTTCTTGCCTTCTGAACAGCATGACTGACCGTTGTTCATGTGCACTCTTGTGAACGTGTACAGAAACAAATGGCACAGGTCAGGTATTGATCTAATAATGGATTAGTTTGCCTTTCTATTTGTGTATGCCTTCCGAATACTTAATGATTAATAAAGTCATTTTCTTTTACTATCCACCTTGCTTTCGAAAAACAAAACTTGAGGGTTTACTAACATGAGGGTGAGTAACTAATGACTACATTTTATTTTAGGATCAGAAGTACCTTTAAGCCCAGGCTGCAATGAACTGGTCGCTTGCACAGTTTAACGGGTAGAGCAGCGCTCCGTCTCTGACAGTCCGGTAATGAGATGTCATCTTCTTTCTTTAGATCAGATACCATTTGCGGTGACATTGTCCCAGGTTGGTGATATCACACAGGGTGACCAAAGCTTTATCCAGAATACGGCTGTGTCATTTAGCATCAACCTGCATGACCCCAGCCATTACCTCAGTGGGTCAGACATTACCTTCAACTGGGACTTTGGGGACAATAGTGGTACTCTCATATCCCGGGACACTACAGTCACCCACACATACCTTACATCTGGATCCTTCAGGCCACAGGTGCTTCTTATGGCAGCCATATTATCTGACTGTACACCCGACCCATCCTCAGCAGCTACAGGTAAAGTTTTCCTTTACCTTTGAGACCCTGTGAAAAAATTTATGAACACCAGAAATACTATACCATAGCAGCATTTAATGCTACAGTGCCTGAACATCAGTCCGCTTTCACAGACTCAACCAAACAGACCAAACGCACCACCACAATTCCACTACTTGTAACATTTAGAGTTTAACCGGCCAGATGTTATGCCTCTTTGTTATGTGTACCCAACACATGACTGTAAAGCAGGAATAGGCTTAGGGTTAGGGTTAGTGTTAGGTTCTAGAGAGTTTAGCTCCTCATCTTTCAGGTTTTCAGGATTTGACACGCACTTTTAATGATCCTAAAGACATTGATTAGTTTGTTCAGGTGTGTTTGATTAGGGCTTGGGGTTGGGAATCAAAAATCTCTTACAATAAATGTTAGATATCAGGTTGATATCTAAATGTTTTACTTCAGTTGTGGAATTGTAAAGCAGAATCGGAATCAAAATTGATACATTTCAAACGATACCCAACCCTAATTAGGTCTGAAGCTAAGCAACAACAGTCAACGCAATCTCACGGCGAAATCGTAAGTATTTGACAAGGTGGCTAATTTTGGCTAATTCGTATGAATTCGTACGAGCTCAGTCGTACGTTTTAGTACGACTTGCTGTCACGCCAGTGGCGTATGCTATCGCGCCAGTGACGTTAGGTGTTAGGCGGGGTTAGGGGCGGGCCCTCAGCATTGCTTAATCGTACGTTTTTGTACAACTCACAACGTATGAATTCATACGAATTAGCCACCTCATCAAATACTTACAACTTCCCGTGAGATCAGGTTGCAACAGTCATGTTGTGCATGATTTCAGGGATGTTTGGAGGACACGGCAGACGGACAGACCCTTTTACACTATAACCAGAAGCTCCAACTTGTTATGCTCCAACAAGCAATGACTACATATATTGTCTGTAGCAAGATTTTCTCCCATCCTGTATGCTGGGATGTATTTCATCAGAAATGACTAGAGCCGCACAGAATCTGTGCCCGCAGATTTTAGCGCTTGTCATTAACAAGTATACACACACAATGTGAGCGCATTACTTGGATGCGCTGTTTGCTATGATGGACTTTTTGAGCCTAAGAATGAACGATTTGATATTTGAGATGTTTCAAATGAAACAAACCAAGTTCAGAAGACGCCATTTCCACTCACCTGAGCAGCAGAGATATGATTGGATGCTTTGCTGAAAATGTACATTAAAATGTACATTTGTTCCAACGTCCATGCATTACATACTCTTACATGTGTGTTTACATTTTTATTATTTGAAGGCTTCTCACCTTTTTTCCAATAAAGTATTTTGATATTGTTGTCCATTTAATTCTATTTTAGAAAAAATCTTTAAAAAATCTCAAAATAATTGTTAGATTTCCCACCAGAAAGTTGGCAGAATACTTTACCAATGTAATCAATAGTAAAAGCTTTAACTTCATATAATTTTAAGGACCATGTTGCGCTTTGGATGGATTTTGCTTCCAGACAGATGTTCCAACATGATGTTTATCATAATGTATTTTTTCCAGGGGATCCGCCAGCCTCGTCTGTTTCGCCGGATGAAGCTGCTGCTGTGTCTGTTGAATCTGTCATCATGGCAGAAGCAGAAGCTGATGATGCCACTGTAGCTGCTAATGAGTTGTCAGTGGCACCCGGCACAGAGTCAGATGTAAATGCAGTTGCCGCTCAGGAGGTGCTAACAATTGCTGTAGCTGAAGCTGCTGCTGCTGCTACCACTATCACAGTTGAACCTGTGGCAGAGTTCACTGTTTCTGGTGCTTCCACCTCAGTTCCAGCTGCTGCAGAAGGGGATGAGGTTATAATCGATCTGAGCGCCACTTTTCTCCCAGAATCCCCTGCTGCTGCTGCTGCTGCTGTGGAGACAGCGGTACCTGTGAACGTTCTCAGCACTGATGTTGTAGCATCAGTAATTCCCACTGTAGAGAACACAGAGATAGTCAACGGAGCTACCGCTGAAGCCAATAAAGCGACTGAAGCCACTGTCGGTAAAGCAACATCATTTAAACCTCCAGTGTTTATTAAATGAATGAACTGTGGAATATTTAAATTTTTTATGTGTTTTAGGTAGTATAACTGAAGCCACTGTAATTGAGACAGCAGCTGAGCTGGAGACAGTCACTGATGCCACACAGGCCACGCTACTCATCGCAAAGCGTCAGGCACCAGAAATGCCAGCAGAAACATGTTTAATTTATCGCTATGGCTCTTTCGCCACAACTATTGATGTTGTCCGTGAGTACTTTCATCTTATTGATGAAATAACACCGTGATATGATTTGTTTTTGATTGTTTGTGGAAAATATGAAATATTTTATGCATGAATGAATGAATGAATAATTGAGGCATTTATATAGCACTTTATTGTGTATTGCTGTACACCCAAAGCGCTTTACAATCATACAAGGAGGTCTCTCCTCAAACCACCACCAGTATGCATGTAACGGGCAGGTAAGAGAAAACAAAGAGCGGATCCAGATGCAGTTTAATAAATAAAAACAAATCTAATAACAAAACTAAGGTTATCCAGGACATGGGACCAGAAACAAGAACATACAACAAACATACAACATAAACATTTAAACAACACTGGGGCTTAAATACACAAACCATGGAGCAAAGGACATGAACCTGGGCCTGGTTCAGATTCATGGGCGGCAGCAACCTCTGTGGAGACTGAGGAACAGAGCGTAGACCACACACACCACATAGCTGTAGCCACCACAGGAAACATAATGTAAGTAGGACACACCTCAGATGCCTCTGAGACCATCGGACTTGGGGATTTCAGGAGGCCAGCCACCCGCACAGACACAAGCGGAGTGTCTGCCAGATTTGCGACCAAGCTCCTGTGCCACAAATCCACCAACTTGGCAACAGGCTCTGGTGAGGCGACCATCTTTAACAAGATAGGGAACTCGGATGATACAGACATCTTGGACGAGGCATGGGATTCAGGTGAGATGGCCATCTTGGACGAGGCATGGGACTCTGGACTGGCGGCCATCTTGCGAGCGTACTCTGGACTGGCGGCCATGATGACCGGCCTGGCCACCATTAGTGTAGGGTAGGTAGGCCTCTGTGCCAGGCCTGGCTCTAAGGCCTGTGGAACCTGAGACCTACAGCCCCCTCCCCATAAAGTTCTTGGGGAAGCTTCCACCTCGCCCACGGTGAAGGGGGACCCACTCAACAATAAGGAAAATTTGATTAACTGGGCCAGGGACCATCAAGGACCATGACAGGATATAGTGTGTTGGAAATTATAATTAAGGCTTTTGCAGAAGAGTTTAATTAAGAAACAATCTGGATATTTGGAAAGGTGAGCAATGTCCAAGAAAGTCTGAACATGGTTCTTGAGGGAATTATTTCCTTGACGTAGGGGGGACAGATAAAATGCTGGATCTATTGTGGTCAGTCGTTCTGTAATGGGCAGGCAAGGGAAAACAAAGAGCGAATCCAGATGCAGTTAAAGGTTTAATAAATAAAAACAAATCAAATAACAAAACTAAGGTAATCCAGGACATGGAACCAGAAACCAGAACATACAACATAAACATTAAACAACGACTGATAAAGGAACACTGAAAACACTGGGGCTTAAATACACAAACTAATGAGAACTAAACAAGATAAAAAGACACAACTGGGAAAGACTAATTTACACCAAAACCTACAAGGGACTACGAAACAAATTACAAGAACAGGAAGTAACTTAAGTTCAAACTAACAGGGGGGAAACAGACTGAATCGTGACAGTGCAGCATCCACTTGGATGATGCGACGGCAGCCACAGTACAACTGCGCCAGTGGGCTCACCACACACCAGCTATAGGTGGAGGGGAGAGAGAGATAGAGCCAATTTAGGGGGTGGGGACCATGATTGACAAGGGCCGGTAGAGGGTATCTGGCCAGGGCACTGGGGTTACAACCCTACTCTTTACGAGAAGAGCCATGGGATTTTTAATGACCACAGGGAGTCAGGACCTCGGTTTAACGTCTCATCTGAAGGACGGATACATGACATAAGTGTGTGAATTTGTTTGTCTGCGTGTGTGTGAGTTAAAATTCTGTGATGGATTGGTATTCTGGTATTGTATGTTTTAGAACAAATTGCCATTTCTGTGAGATCAGACTTTTTAAACAATGTTGGACAGAAACTTGAGAAAACTTTAATGCTGGACACAATTTCCTTAGACAAAGACATTAATAGTTTGTTTGAATAAAGACAGAAATTGAGCTACAAATAATGATAAGTAAGGGATAATGTACAGGCAGCTGGTTGTTATTGCAGAAATAAGCCCTGGCAGTGTGATCAGGACCCGTTATTAAAATACACATTTATAATGAATGTTTGTGTAATATTAAACTGCATCTGTCAAAATGATTGGCAGCATCCAGGTTATTGGGTTTTATTAGTTTTGATTGGTTGTTATCTGAGAATGACAACCCTTGGAATATTGCGACTGGCCAAGACTGAGCTTCTAATCTTTCCTACCACTCCATCAGAACAGCACCAGTTTAAAATCCAGCTTGGTCCATCTAAAATAACCCCATCGATTTATTTAGCTTTGGCTCATTTCTCGAATGAGACCTAAAGCGGGCATAACTCACGCAGTTTCTGCCAAGCTCATGTTTATCTTGAGTACCTATACAGTAGTATTGCATACGTCATATCTTTGAAGAGTGTTTAGTTTGATCACATTTATAAAAGAGAGATACAGCTGTACGATTATTTCTCTCAACTTCTCTCAATATCACAAGAGTAACAAGCTTCAGTGCAGCTCACAGTGCAACTGAGCTTGACATACAGCGCAGACAAGCATGATGGTAGGCGGGTCTTACTACTGTATGCTTGACGGTTGGCGTGTGGGTGGGCTCTTTTTTTTGCTTTGCCAAGCCATTTGTTTCATTAACAGTGCAGTGTAGTCCAAAACATGCATTTAACTATTGTGTAGTGTAAGAATAGGCGCTAGGACTGCATAAATGGTAGCAATAATGCCTGTAACTGAGGTTGCCAGTTAATATTTCTTAAAAAGTTGAATGCCAAGTTGAGAATGTCAAGAAAGAAATTTCATAATTTCTTCAATTCAAGCAACCTAGCATGTCTTTGGGCTGTGAAAGGAAACGGGAGCACCCGGAGTAAACATCTTTTTCATTACTTGCATATTATTTATTGATTTAACTTTAGCATGTTATTATTTTGATGTAATATTTATATATTATTGGGGTTAAAACTAATATGACAGAGTACTGTCTCACCGTCGGACACATCCAAGGTTTACCTCAATACGCAGATAAAAACAAAATACGCAAGATGTTTGTCCCTTCATCCGCTCTATAGTCTGGTGTACATTCTTTTTATGTGATTAACAGCCTGTTAACAGCCTGTATATTCTTATTTTTGGGTTGTCTTCTGAATATCTCTCTCACAGTCTCCTGACTATTTTTTGTTGAGGCAAAGAACAGCGAATTTGGTGCCGAGATCGATTTCAATAATTTAATTAAGCGGGCTTCCAAAAATACTGCCACTGCACTAACAGGATATATTTCCGACACAAATACTAAAAACCAACTTTACCCAAATACTACTTTATTGGCACAAGCACTAGCTGTGGTGTATTGTACTTCATCTACCTGTCGACGAGACTATCCATCATTTGCTGTGAGTGGAGTCAGTGAACAGAGGCTGTGAGTAAGAAATGGAAAACCCAGAGCGGAATACATGGATCTCTAGCGGAGTCATAACAGAATGCTTTCAGCGGGTATGTGAGTCCATATCGTGCAGTTTGCTGTTGCATGCATGCTGTGCTCGTGTGAGGCATGTACACAGACAGCTTCCAAAGCTTCTCAAAGTTAGCGGAGAACAGATAAGTTGCACAGACGCGTGCATTGTATGCACACAATTGTAAAATAATAATAATCATAATTTCAGGAACTTAAAGGCCCCTCACATGCCAGGGCCCTATGTACTCTGTCACCCTTTTCCCCCCACTTGCGATGCCCCTGACTAGTTTCCACAATAGCCAGAACACAACCTATTGATAGAAAGAGAGAGTTAGTATTTTTTAATTTGTATTTATTTATCAAGTATTCACAGAAGAGATGTGTTGTAAGATGTTGTAAGAAATTTGGTTGACCGAACAGAGTTTGGAAGGCTGTTCCACCAGCAAGGAGTTGTGAAGAAGAATGAGCGGGAAAGTGATCTACTGTCCTTTTAAGAAGGAAATACAAGATGCCACTCATTTGCTGAATGCAAGGGATCTTGATGGAGTGTAGGAGGGTATGAAAATATGCTGGTGCAGAGCCAGTGATAGTTCTGTAAGCAAGCATTAGAAACTTCAATTTGATACGGGCTTCGACCGGTAACCAGTAGAGAGAGATAAAGAGGGGTGTCACATGAGCCCTTTTGGGCTCTTGGAAAATGAGCCGTACTGCAGCATTCTGAACCAGCTGGAGTGGTTTGATTGCCTTGGCAGGAAGACCGGCAAGGAGAGCATTGCAGTCCAACCTTGCAGTAGTCTGAACAATAAGCTGTGCTGCATGCTCAGTGAGATAGGGTCTAATCTTCCTGATGTTGAATAAAGCAAATCGGCATGATAGCGTTGTCTTTGCAATGTGGTCACTGAAGGATAGCTGGTCGTCAAAGATGACTCAGAGGTTCCTGGTTGTTTTGGAAGGAGTGACTGTGGTATTGCCAAGTTGGATGGTGAGGTTATGTTGCACTGAGGGGTGTGCCAGAAATACAAGAAGTTCAGTCTTGGCAGGGTTCAGCTGGAGGTGATGCTCTTTCATTCAAGCTGAAATGTCTTCAAGTCAGGCTGAAATACGCGCAGCTACAGTGGGATCGTCCGGGTGAAGTCTCACTATATGTTTTTAGTTATTGTGCATATTGAAGGATTTTATGTATGTCTTTCTGTTATGTCTCCCTGTGACCTGATGTAATTACCCTAAATGTCTGATGTGTGTCCCACCCGTAGTTTTCATATGTAATCAACATCTGACGTAATCAACATCTGATGTTACTGTGCCCCACCTATCTCTGTAAAGGTGTGAACCAAATGGCTCAAGCCATCAACTGATGGCTCTTCTATCTGTCCATTGTAAGGTCTCCACAAGTGTATCCATTTGTTACCAAGTATAAAGTCTGGTCACACAGACAGTACCTTGGGTTAAGATGGTTAAGATATGGTTAAGATCTAGAAGACGGCTATGCTACACGAGTATCTTCAATAAACTCTTTTCCCCTGAACATTGGTCCAGCTTTTCTTTTAAGTATTAGAAGCATTCTAATACTTTGGCGAGCCACCCAACGACTGCCAAATTCAAGGAAATCTAACAATACCATTGAGAATTGTACGTAATCTTTTGCACACATGTGTCTCACTAAGTCTCACTAGAGAAATGAGCCAAAGCGATTGAGAAAAACTCTAATAGTCTCTTGGCTTTGTATAGGCATACTGCCCAAGATATATGTTTTTTTCTCCCTCTCTCTCCCTCTCTCTCCCTCTCTCTCTCTCTCTCTCTCTCTCTCTCTCTCTCAGAGGGAATAGAGAGTGTTGAGATTGTGGAAGTGAATACTGTGGTTGTAACAGAGTTGGAGCAGAATGCCGTGGATCTCACAATCACGTGTGAAGGAAGGTAAATTATTACATTACATTCATGAAGAGACAGATAGACAGACAGAGAGATAAAGATACAGTATATATATATATTGCCATTCATGACAATCCGTCTGGCATAGATGTTTTGTTGAATTTCACCAGTTAGGAAAGATTGATTTCATAATTTACAAAGTGTATTTTTTCTCTACAGTCTACCTAATCAAGTGTGCACTGTGGTATCTGACGCCGACTGCATCAGCCCTGTTCAGACTCTGTGTAATGCTGTGACTCCAACACCTGAGTGTCAGATGGTGTTACGGCAGTTTTTTAATGACTCTGGTACCTTCTGTATTAATGTATCTCTGACCAATGATGTCAGCTTGGCTGTTACCAGTGCAAAGGTCAGCGTAACTGTAGGTGAGTATGTAAATTTACCAGCACTGGAGTACGGCTGTCACAATATCAATTATCATGGCCAAAAGATTTGTAAGACATTATAGCAATGTCAATAGACTTATAATGTTATCAGTTCACCCTCAAATTTTTACTGACACTGAATTGTCGTGAAATGATGGAACTACGTTAAAATGACCTTCACTTGTTTCGTTAAATGTAGGCACAAGCTCATCGAGGGGGACTACTGGAGCGGCACTGGGGCTTCTGCTTTTTATTTGTGCTGTGGGGGCCATCGCTTTCACATACAAGTAAGATAAATAAATACCAGCTTATATACAACCATGTATATAAGTCAACTTGCAAAGTATATTTAATAATACATACAATAATACAAAGCATATACATTCTCCAGGCGGTTTAAACATTACCATCCAGTAAGAGCAGATTACAGAAACAGCAGCAGGAGCACAGTGTCTTTAATGCTGTGGAATCTTGTGAGCAGACAGTCAGCTGGAGAGAGCCGTCCACTGCTTCATGGACGAGTGGTGTGAGAATAAAGTACGAGACCATGACAAAAGTCTCACATATAACATTCTTCATATTATCTAAAATGAGTATTATTTGTGCAAAGCTTGCAGTGTGAAAAGAGACTTCTCTGTATATGTTGTGTATTTGAGTTGTCATATAAAAATGTCTTTTTCTGGCTGCATTTTTATGAGTTGTAATATTCTGCTTATAACGGTTTAATAACGTTGGAGTGTTACTGTGTGGCTATATGGAGTTGTTGGATGGAACTGTTCAAGCAACACATTTTACCAAATGAAAGTTAATAAAATCAAAATGAACACTGTTTACTCTCTTGCATGTTCCTGATCACATTCTGAATGATTAGGGCCCGAGCAGAGCCCTAGAGTTTTTCTAGTGTTTATTAATATTGTTAGGGCCCAAATACTGAGGTGCAGCCGTAGCTCCAGAGCCCTATTGTTTCTCTCGATGGATAGACAGACAGACAGATAGCTAGACATCAGTGTTAATTTTGTTGACGAAAACTATGACGAAAATGATTTCTTAATGTTAACGGCATTGACGAAAATGAAACGATAACTAAATAAAAATGAATGCATGATAACGAAAACTGTAATACAAATATACTGACATTTTTGTCAACTAAAAAAACGAGACGAAAATATTCTTGTCCCACTGACTCCCACCCGGCAGACATTAGCTTGCACGCATGTACTGTTTATCTCATTTAAGAGAAGTGGGAGAAGGGGAAGCACAGACATATATATTCTCTGTCTCCATGCGGTTTACAAAGCTTCTTATTTTCCTTCAATCGCTGGTAAAACATTGCAAATTGAAGCGCGACTGCTGGCGAGTCACCCCAAAACTCACAAGCACAAATGTTTTATATGCCAATGTTAACTTATCCACTAACACAAGCTGCTGCATAACGTGACATTTTTTCATCACCCGCTTTTTATCAATTAAATGTCAGATGTATGTTGATTAATTGTATATGTTTGTTTAGAGGGAATTTTGTGAGTAGCCAAAAAACTACATGAAAGATTGAATTATTGTATGTGCAGAAGTAAGTGAAGGCCCAGCTGTATTGGTAAAGTCAAGCGGGTAACAGATTCAGGTGAAACACATTTAGGTTCTAAATGAATCAGTTAAACAGACCAATCAAATTCAACATCCTTAGGAAAGTGGTTGGGCAACAGGTTGAGTAAAAGAGAGAGAAAACCAACCAAACCACTGTAGTGCCAAGAGTCAAACAATGCCAAGAGGAAAGAAGATATCTGAGCCCATCAGTCTGGGGAAGACTATAAGACAATCTCCAAGAGATTCCAACTCCATCCATCCACTGGAAGACAAATCATCTACAAATGGAAAACATTCAACATGACCACAACTCTGACGCCCATCAAAACTATCATCAAGAAGCACCAGAAAAAGAATAAATGAGCTAAAGGACAATCCATAGCGTCTGGGGTAAATGTACATGTGTACATAGTTCAGACAAAAATTCTGTGATCATTTATTTAACCTTAAGATGAAAAAACAAGGGTTTTCACCATTCTGATGTCAAAATGTAGTCGTTTAAATACCCATTTGAGGTGTCTCTGCAAGTTTTCATAGCATAGGTATCCATAGTCAGGTAATGAATTGTCAAATCCATAATAGGCCATATTTCTCATAAATGGGCAAATGAAAATAATTTCTTCATTCCTTCTCCATTTGTTGGGTATTCTTGCTTCTGGATTGTGTATTTTCATTCACAGAAGTATGCAGTCTCTCAAAAACATGTCATTTTTTGTCAGATCAATAATGCATGAATTTTTTCTCACTTTTGAAATGGAAAATGGTGCATAGACTGATATTTGTATGATTAGTATAATATAAACAGATGATTCAATATATTGTTAATAAATACATTCTCTGATTATTTTTATGTCATGAAGCATTGCCAGCAATTTTTAAATGTAATGCTCATATGGACTTGTTTTGGTTTACACTTCGCAAAATATAGAAGTAAAAATATTGTATTAATGGTTTTCTCACACACCTAGGCAATATATTGTTTCTCTCATTTGTTAAGTGATGGATATTTTAACAAAATGTTTTGCGTTTGACTGAAGAAAGGAAGTATACATAATATGCATCTGGGATGTCATGAGGCTGAGTAAACTGAAAAAATGTTACCTTGATGAAATGACAATATAGATTTTTGTATTTTTTGTCCACAACTAATTTCAAATATTTCAACACACAGGATCAAAAGGTTTTTAAGATCATAAAAAAAGCTTTTCAATCAAGTGACCTTAAACATCTGACCGGCAGTGTATGTTTTTATTTGACAGACTCGCTACCACTACCAACACCAACACCGTTTGAGAGCTTGTTGTTTATAAAAAAGCAGAAATGATTATTCGTTGATACCGAGAGAATAGAACACACAACACAAATGAAGTGCACATGAGGTGTAATAGATGACTAAATCACAACACAACCTCACACAGATATTTTCAGCCACTCATATCGAAATGATTCAAATGAACACTAAAGAGAGACATTTGGCACAGTTGATACTGATAGCTGATACTGCTGGAATGCATAGACAAAACGGGAACTGAAAGACTCAATGATGTTTACATTCAACTCCCTTTGTCTTCTTTGTATACGTTATTATTTAATGTTTCAGGAAGGTGGGTACTATTTCTTTCCGAATCTTTGCGGCACAGCCATGCTCCAGATCTGACCGGGAGCTGTCTCCCAGTCCCGAGACTGTATCCACTCTGTCTCTGCAGACAGGCCACTCCGAGCACCACGACCAAACCTGAACACAAAAGAAGTAAAAACATTTGTTCATGTAACACATTTTAATTGTATTTCCCCTTTCACATAATCTGTGTAAATCATCGAAATAAGCAGTACATTGCTGTCCGCTATCTTTGACACAGTGAACCTAGAGCCTCATTTCTAAAATGTGCGTACACACAGATTTGATCGTAGAGTGCGTGTACGCAAACATTTACGACGGTTTTTGACGCACTTTTGCTCGTCCGAGTGCTGCATGTTTTTGGAAATATAAGTCATTCTTGCCGCTCGTATAGGATTGACCCGTTTCCACGTGCTATTTAATATGACAATGACATTAATAAGACATTGTTCACAAAGCGGAGATCTGAAACAGCTGCACACAATTTCAAAATAGTTTGCAATTCATGGGTTTCACATCTGAAAGCGAATCGCACATATGCACTTCGAGAAATGATCGTAAAATCTAATTTAGGACGGTTTCTATGCAGCATTTAAAAAAATCACCCTTCACTGGTTCCAGCAATTGCATTTCATTTCTTCCAAGCTTTGGTTTGCATACACACCGCTGAGGCTGGTGAAGCACTGAAGGGTTGCGTTCGTATCTCTGGGAGCCGTGCAGTAAAGATTGCAACAATTCTAACAGAAGACGATCCTCCAGTAGATGTTCCGTCTGTCCTTCAGTGACCTGTTACACAGATTTTCTGGTTGACTTTATATAAACTTGTGGTTGATAAAAGAACTGTGTATCAGTTTATGTACTTGAACACAAGCACAACAGAATTAGCTTTTCAATCATTTATTTAACTGAAATATTAATATGCTGTATGTGGAAAAGTAAGCACACCCCTGGCCTCAGAAGCTAGTATTGGCCTCTACTGTAAAGAAAACAAGTACACACTTTCACATTACTGTACAATACAGGGTATTACTGAATTTCTCCTTTCTATAGAAAATACACAAAATGTTTCTTACCACTGGCCCCCGACTTTCCACTATGTCGTCATCTGAGTCTTCATACGATTCCAGAATGTGTTTGCTCTGCTCTAGAAGCGCTTCTTTTGGGATGGAATGGCTGATATCAGTCATCACCAGCAACACACCCAGTAGCATGAACCATAACCCTGCATCCATTACTTACAATTAGTCAGAGACCAGCGTATTGACTAGAGAAATGTCTGCTACTGTGTCTCTGCACAACCTTTCCAATAGCCATTGTGAATGTCCCTTATATAGTTCTACATAAGCTTATAACCCCAGAGACAGAAAGAGATGAGTAATGCATGGATAAGTCCACTCTGTGTTGCTGGGGATTTGGTAATGGCTGTATTACGAATCCCACAGGAGCCCATGCAAGCACATTAACACATCATTCTTAATAACTGATGCACAAAAGTTATTTTTAGCATCAAACATCTACTAATGTTATCTAATAGACAAGTTTTATATTCAAAATGCACAACTACAAAAACAAAACCTGCATACATGCACATATCAGCGTTTTTTGTTGGAATTGAGTATATGCTTCTCAATGTCTTTATATAGTTCTCTTTTCCACCATGCAGCTTGACACATATCTCTAAATCTTGAATTTGAAAATACAGTAGACCTTATAGTGTCACGTTTCTGTTATTCTTGTGTTTTTTAAGTGTTTTGTGACAGGGCCATGATAGCCCTGTGTGTTGTCAGTACATAAGTACATATTTATTGATGCAATGTTTTAAAATAGTCATCTGTTTAAGTCACGTGACTTCTGTCAACCATCTGCTGTATTTATGACCATTAGCAGGGTGCAGTCACTACACCAGGCTGCATGTTTAATAATGGGTCATGTTTATTATATCATTGGATCTCATCCATATCATGTCATTTTACAATGACCCATCTCAAGTTAGCACAAACCCCTGCAACATTCATGGACATTTCTAGTACACAATCTGTGTCTCTCTTGGTCGAGAGTCAAATGCTCAATCAGTAAACATAGCGGATGAGCTAAAAAAAAGTGACTTGACTATAATGAAAGATGAATATGCTTTTAAGACACTAAACAAAACAATGTAATGATATACTCACCCACTGTTTGAAAAATGAATGCTCTACTTGACCGAAGTGAGCAGAGAAACGGTCTGAAATCACACCGTTTTAAATGATTAATCTGCTATATGCAGTGTTGGGCAAGCTACTTGTAACTTGTAGCTAAATGTAATTGTGGCAAGGGGGGCGTGGTCACGCTCCGTCTGGGAGGGAGGAGCTTCAGTCCGGAGCACGGAGGGTGGTAAGTAGGTCAGGTGTGATTTCTAACCTGCTGTCTCTTGTTACAGTGATTGGTGAGAGGAGAGATAAAAAGCGCCACCGAGGGCGCAGACGGGGCTTGCGTCATGAGAGAGACCCAGAGAGGGACTTTGGGCACGCAGGGAGGCGTGCTAGCAACCGTGTGGCAAACTAGCGAGGGAGCTAGTGTTTTGTTTATTGATTTCTGTTTGTTTGGCGTTTTGAAAGCCACCTTTTTATTTACCTTACAATAAATATTATTTGGAACATACCGTGTCGACCCCGCCTCTTTCCTCCAGCTTAGCGAATTTATTACACTGGTGCCGAAACCCGGGAGGAAAGAGGAAGCCGCTGCCGTCATGCAGCCTACGCCAGGATCGCCGTTTGCGGAAGTCATTCAGGCACTCGCGGGACTCCACGCGGAACAACACCGGGCCTCGATGGAGCAGGAGAGGAGGTTCGAGACTCTCCTGCGGGCCCAGACTGAGGACCGCGAGATTTTCCGGAGCTGGTTGGCGTCCGGACGACAGCAGGCGGACGCTGTGTCGACCCGCGACGCATCCCCACCGCTGCTGCTCCACAAGATGGGACCGCTCGATGACCCGCAGGCATTCTTGGAGCTCTTCGAGAGGTCCGCGGAGGGGGCGGGCTGGCACCGCGGGGACTGGGCCTGTCGTCTAGTTCCACTACTGACAGGAGAGGCTCAGCTCGCGGCACAACAACTGCCAGCCACGAACCTCTGCAACTACACCGACCTCCGGAGGGCTATTATCCAGCGGGTCGGTCGCACCCCTGAGCAGCAGCGGCAGCGCTTCCGGTCCCTGGAACTGGGGACGGGTGACCAGCCGTTCGCCTGGGCGCAGCAGCTCCGGGACGCCGCCCGCAAATGGCTACTGGACGAGACCAGCGACGCGGATTCCGTGGTAGAAAAGGTGGTGCTGGAGCAGTTCGTGGGACGGCTCCCCAAGCCCACCGCCCAGTGGGTCCAGTGCCACCGGCCGACGTCGCTGGCGCAAGCCGTCCAGCTGGCGCAAGCCGTCCAGCTGGCGGAGGACCAGATGGCAGCGTGTGTCGGGGTCGGCGAACCCCATGTTAATTTTTCTTTATTTCCCCCTTCTGTTGTTTCTCCTCCTCCCCCTCCCAGGTTCTGGGACGAGATGCAGCCGCGGGCGGCGTCCCGCAGCCGGGGAGACACGGGCTCTCCCGCAGCCACGGCTCACCACCACCCACATCCGGCTTCCTCTCGCCAATCCCTTGGCCGACTTCCCACTGCGGGGGCAGGGGGGAAACCCGGGCCGGCCTGTTGGCGTTGCGGGGACCCGGACCACCTCATTGGCCACTGTCCGCTGATGGACGTCGGTTTGGTGATCCGGGTTCCCGACGCGCCTCGGGCTGCCCTCGATTCAGCCGGCCAGTACCGGGTACCCGTGAGTACCGAGGGGGGTACATATCAGGCTTTGGTGGATTCAGGTTGTAACCAAACCTCCATCCACCCAAGTCTGATTCAATCCGCGGCATGGGATTCGAGCTGCGAGGTTAAGGTGAGGTGTGTGCACGGGGATGTGGTGAGTTACCCTTTAATGTCTGTCGATATTAAATTCAGGGGTGAAAAGCATAGCGTGAAGGTGGCCGTTAACCAGCACCTTCGACATCCGCTAATTTTGGGGACGGATTGGCCGAATTTTAGCACATTATTAGGGTATTTATGTGCGGATGTTCCTGGGGTAAAACGAAAGCGGCGGAAGGGGGCGGTCGCACAACTTGGCGAGGCTGAGCCGGGTCCTTCGGGGTCTGTTTCAGGGGAACCGAGCGCGATTTTGAGACGAGATCTCATATCGAGCGATGATTTTCCCCTGGAACAGTCTCGAGATGATTCGCTCAAAAATGCATTTGAACAGGTCCGTACCATCGACGGACAGCCTCTCCAACCTGCGCGGCCGCTCTCCTATCCGTATTTCACCCTTATTAAAGACCGGTTGTATCGAGTGACCCAGGACGCTCAATCAAAGATAGATACAACCCAGTTGGTCGTACCCAGGGGCCGTCGGGAAATGCTTTTCCAGGCGGCCCATTCTAATCCGATGGCCGGGCATTTAGGGCAGACAGCAACACTAAATCGTCTAACGGCCCGCTTCTTTTGGCCGGGCATTCACGAGAACGTGCGCAGATGGTGTGCCGCTTGTCGTGAATGCCAGCTGGTAAACCCACCGGCCACCCCAAAAGCACCATTGTGCCCTCTTCCCCTGGTTCAGGCCCCCTTCGAGAGAATTGGTATGGACCTGATCGGGCCGTTAGAGCGATCTGCACGGGGGCATCGATTTGCATTAGTCATTGTGGATTATGCAACCCGATACCCGGAGGCGGTGGCGCTCCGCAGCATTTCAGCAAAGAGTGTTGCGGAAGCCCTCTTCTCATTGATCTCCCGCGTGGGAATCCCCAAAGAGGTTCTCACGGATCAAGGCACGGCGTTTATGTCACGCACACTGCGCGAACTGTACGGATTATTGGGCATTAAAACGGTTCGAACAAGCGTCTATCACCCACAAACGGACGGCTTGGTCGAGCGTTTTAACCGTACGTTAAAAGCCATGATCCGGAAGTTCGTTCACGAGGACGCCAAAAATTGGGATAAATGGCTAGAGCCTCTGTTATTTGCTGTCCGCGAGGTCCCGCAAGCCTCCACGGGATTTTCTCCCTTCGAGTTGCTCTACGGTCGCCAGCCCCGTGGGGTTTTAGACGTCCTAAGGGAAACTTGGGAGGACGGACCATCCGCTAGTAAAAACGAAATTCAGTTTGTCCTTGACCTGAGAACAAAACTCCACACTTTGGGGCGGCTCTCAATGGAGAATTTGTTACAGGCCCAGAACAAACAGAGACAGCAATATGACAGAGGCGCTAGATTACGCAAATTTACACCGGGAGAGAAAGTGCTCGTCTTGCTTCCTACATCGAGCTCAAAATTACTCGCCAAGTGGCAAGGACCCTTTGTGGTCACACAGCGATTGGGGGATCTCAATTATGAGGTAATACGACCGGATAGGAGCGGGGCACATCAAATATATCACCTCAATCTCCTTAAAAAATGGAATGAGGCTGATGCCGTGATGCTGGCGACGGTGGTGAGTAGAGAGGATGATCTCGGGCCGGAGGTATGCAAACCTGGCCGATCTATCGCTCTCGGCTCTGGGGGAGATCACCTCTCACCCTCCCAGATCACGGACATAACTCGTTTACAGGCACAGTTTGCCGATGTGTTTTCGCCCCTTCCCGGTCGAACTACGCTCATTGAACACCATATTGAGACCACGCCGGGCGTGGTAGTGCGCAGCCGGCCGTATCGTTTGCCTGAGCACAAGAAAAGTGTGGTTCAGGAGGAATTAGGTGCCATGCTCGATATGGGAGTAATCGAGGAATCCCACAGCGATTGGGCGAGCCCGATAGTTTTAGTTCCCAAAACCGACGGCTCGGTGCGCTTCTGTGTGGACTATCGCAAGGTGAATGCTGTGTCGAAATTCGACGCATATCCCATGCCGCGGATTGACGAGTTGCTGGATCGACTAGGTTCGGCTCGTTTTTATTCGACGCTGGATTTGACAAAAGGATACTGGCAGATCCCCTTATCTCCTTTATCCAAAGAAAAAACAGCCTTCACCACGCCGTTCGGTTTGCACCAATTTGTTACACTTCCATTCGGCTTATTCGGAGCCCCGGCCACGTTTCAGCGACTGATGGACCGTGTTCTCCGACCCCACGCAGCATATGCCGCTGCGTACTTGGATGACATAATCATCTATAGTAATGACTGGCAGCGGCATATGCAACACTTGAGAGCGGTCCTGAATTCGCTGAGAGCGGCGGGACTCACGGCTAACCCGAAGAAGTGTGCGGTTGGGCGGGCGGAGGTAAGGTATCTGGGCTTCCACTTGGGTCACGGACAGGTGCGTCCCCAAATTGATAAGACGGCAGCGATTGCAGCCTCTCCGAGACCCAAGACCAAAAAGGAGGTGAGGCAGTTCTTGGGGCTGGCCGGCTATTATAGGAGATTCGTCTCAAATTATTCGGCGCTCACCAGCCCGCTGACAGACCTCACTAAAAAGGACGCGCCGGATACCGTCCAGTGGACGGAGCCTTGCCAGCGGGCTTTCACCCAAGTAAAGGCTGCCCTATGCGGTGGCCCTCTATTGCACGCTCCTGACTTTAATCTTCCCTTTGTTTTACAGACGGACGCATCGGACAGAGGTCTGGGGGCTGTCCTGTCTCAGGAGGTAGAGGGTGACGAGCGGCCGGTGCTGTACATCAGTCGAAAGCTCTCACGGAGGGAGACGATGTACAGCACCATTGAGAAAGAATGTCTGGCGATTCGGTGGGCCGTCCTCACCCTCCGCTACTATCTCCTGGGCCGGGAGTTCACGCTCTGTTCGGACCACGCACCCCTCCAATGGCTCCACCGAATGAAGGATACCAACGCGCGGATCACCCGTTGGTATTTAGCGCTTCAGCCCTTCAAGTTTCAGGTGGTCCACAGACCGGGGACGCAGATGGCTGTGGCTGACTTCCTCTCCCGGAGGGGGGGGGGAGAGGCTGCAGTCCGGATGAGGCCCCGGCCTGAGTCGGGCGGTGGGGGTATGTGGCAAGGGGGGCGTGGTCACGCTCCGTCTGGGAGGGAGGAGCTTCAGTCCGGAGCACGGAGGGTGGTAAGTAGGTCAGGTGTGATTTCTAACCTGCTGTCTCTTGTTACAGTGATTGGTGAGAGGAGAGATAAAAAGCGCCACCGAGGGCGCAGACGGGGCTTGCGTCATGAGAGAGACCCAGAGAGGGACTTTGGGCACGCAGGGAGGCGTGCTAGCAACCGTGTGGCAAACTAGCGAGGGAGCTAGTGTTTTGTTTATTGATTTCTGTTTGTTTGGCGTTTTGAAAGCCACCTTTTTATTTACCTTACAATAAATATTATTTGGAACATACCGTGTCGACCCCGCCTCTTTCCTCCAGCTTAGCGAATTTATTACAGTAATAAAGATAAAGGTTTCTCTACATTAAATGAAGCTTCACTACACTAAAGCTACCACCGTGGGAAATGTAGCTAAGCTAAGCTACAGCAATATGGAAAATGTAGCTTACTACATCTAAGCTACTTTTAAAAAATGTATTTTTATTTTGAACCAACTTCATTCCAAATGCTATCTCAGTGATCAATAAAACTCTCAGTCAAACAGATAAATAATTGCTTCCCCTATAATACACCAAACTCATACAACCCCCAGAAAACTCTACTGCTGCAACCTCAGGGGTAAATGCACCAATGAAAGTTCCACAGCAACTATTTGTACCAATCTGCATTGCTACCTGGATGGGAAAAACCATTGTAGATACAGGAGCAAGCTACACACTGATTTATCACTGTCTTTTAAAGCAACTTGCATCCATGGACCAGTTACAACTATGGACTTGTGGTCCCCTTTACTAAGCAAATGGCAAAGCTGAGACTCCTTTAGGATGGTTAAACACTACATTTACATTTAGTCATTTAGCAGACGCTTTTATCCAAATGAGTTACAAATGAGTTAAACAATAGAAGCAATTGGAACAACATAAGATACCAAAATGCATAAGTGCAGTAAAACTGGACAATATATATATATTTTTTTTTTTTGAGAAAGAGTAGAAAAGAGACAGAAAAGAATAGAAGTCAGTGTTAATAGGTTAGGTGTTGACGGAAGAGATGTGTTTTCAGGCGATTTTTCTAGATGGCTGCGGAATCTGCTGATCTTGTAGCAGCAGGATGATCATTCCACCAATGTGGAACAGATCCAGAGAATGTACGCGAGAGTGATTTTTTCCTTTTTTGGGATGGCACCACAAGACGGTGTTCGTTTGCAGAGCGCAGGGATCGTGCAGGAACATAAGTCTGTATTACCGAGTGAAGATATGGGAAAGCCGAACCAGTGGTGGTCTTGTAGGCCAAGAGCAGAGCTTTGAATTTGATGCGGGCGGCAACAGGGAGCCAATGTAACCTAACGAAGAGAGGAGTGACATACGCTCTCTTCGGTTCATTGAAGACTCTTGCCGCTGCTTTTTGGATCATCTGTAGAGGTTTGATTGTGCAAGCGGGGAGTCCAGCCAGTAGCGCATTGTAATAGTTCAGTCTAGACAGGACAAGAGCCTGGACTAGGACTTGCATAGTATGCTCGGATAGGAAAGGTCTAATTTTCCTAATGTTGTAGAGAATGAATCTACAGGACCAGGTGGTGCTGGCAACATGACTCGTGAAGTTTAGCTGATCATCAATTACCACCTCCAAGTTCCTGGCTGTTCTTGAAGGTGTAAGGGTTCTACCATTCACCTGCATGATAAAGCTATTACATTATCTGCTGTTGTCTTCTCTTCTGAAGCCCTTGCCTATGCCATAGTCCTGGGATTGGACTTAATCTTCTTTAGTGGGCTACGAATAGATGTCAGTGAACAAAAATACTCCAAGTCTGATCCAGCTAAAGAATATCCATTTCAACCAAGGAAAATGGGGAAACAAACCAAGAAAATGCAGCTAACCTTGTTAAGTGCTATTCCACCCCCTCAAACATCATTGACCTTGCTACAAACTGATGCTGTGGATTATGCATTGTGGACCCTGCTAGTAAGACAAAGACCGCTTTCATCCTGTCCCCTGGCATTTATCCTTTCAATGTAATGCCCTTTGGTTTAAAAAATGCACCTGCTACATTTTAGAAATTAATGGAGATGGTTCTTGGGGAACTAAGAAGTAAGATATGCTTTATCTACATTGATGACATTATTATCTACTCACCCACAGTGACCCAACACCTCCATGATCTCCAAACAATACTCCTGAAACTAGAAGATGCTGGATGGTCCATTAACCTGAAAAAGTGCAAATTTTGCCTTTCAAAAATGATCTTCTTGGGTCATGTGGTCAGCACTAAGGGCATCACTGCCGATCCAAGAAAAGCCAAGGCCATACGTTCTTTTCCTGTCCCCAGCAACTTGAGGGAAATCAAGCGTTTCCTGGAATTGGCGGGTTGGTACCACAGAATTCTCCACAGAATACCACAGAATTCTCCAAAATAGCTGAGCCTCTCAACTCACTGGCAATTGCATATGCCACCAGAACCTTAAGTGGAGCTAAGACTAACTACAGTGCTACAGAAAAAGAGTGTCTTGCAGTTGTGTGGGCTTTGGAAAAGTGGCAACATTACCTTGAACATTAGCTTTTCACAGTTGTCACCGATCATGGTGCTCTGCAATGGGTCATGGGTTCCACAAAAGCAAACAGCCATTTTATTCAATGGGTTTTAAAACTTCAGAAATTCAATTTTGTCATTGAATAACGCAGAGGAAAACTGAATGTAGCCCCCGATGTCCAGGTCTCCTACTACTCTAAGCTGTACCCTGTACACTGAGCTAAAGACAGACAATCGAGTTTCCGGTTACAGATGTCCTGTGGGAGGAACAGCATAAAGATGATGAATTAACAAAATTATTCCAAGCAGTAGCTGACAAGCACTTCCCACAAATGGACCAATATGAAGTGATGGAAGACAGGTTATACCACGAAACTCATCTGATGGATAACTAGATACACTATCGAGTGCATGTTCCTGTTACTCTCAGACCAACCCTTTTTGAGCATTATCATTCTCATCCCCTGAGTGGCCATAAGGGAATTTACAAGACCTATTGATGGCTCCAGGAAGTAGCATTTTGGTCTGGTATGTGGTTTGATGTAAAGCAGCATGTCCTCAAGTATGATAACCAGAAACCTAGGGGAAAACTCCAATCAATTACTGCCACTCGTCCAAATGAAATGTTTGGAGTTGACAATATGAACCCACTACCCAAAACTCTCAGCTCTAGCCTTGCCATCCTTTACCCGAGTTTTGAGTTCCTTGTCTTTATTTAGTTTTCCCCCCTTGTGGGAAGTCTTTGTTTTGAAGTTTTGTGTTTGTGAAGTTGAGTTTATGTTACGTTGCCTTGTTATTTTCACTTTTTTGCCCCATCGCAGGGTTTTTCAGTTCTGTTATTAAAGTGTTTTAATCCCCTCACCGCTGTCTGCACTTGGGTCCTCATTTCCAGTACCATGACACTAAACTAGGGATGGGCATTTCAAGCAAAAATACTATTCGAAGATCGATGAGAACTATTCGAAAATTATTTGAAATTCGCACCCCTCCACCGCATGCCCGCACGCGTAACTGTTATAGGCTACACACACATAAACGGAGAGAGAGACCATTTACACATTAAATCCATATGACCACAAACTGTTTTATTCATTAGGGAATAGGCAATCTTACCTCAAGTCATACAGAAATTTTAGGATAACGTTCTGAAACAATAATATTAAAACAACCGAATTATGGCACTTATTAACAGTCCGGAACAGCCCGTCGATAAGCATCAACACCTTATAAGGCTAAGTTAGGACATTTCCTTAAAACATGACCATGTACATTTATAGCAATAAAAAACTGTTTGATTTATTCATGAATATCTCATCAAGCCATAGAGATTTTAAGCTAGACCAGGTGTGGCAACCTTTGTGACCAAAAGAGCCATTTTTAAAAGTGAAAAGTGAAAGTGACCTATTTGTCAGATATGGTGACCCATACCCGAAATGTGACCTCTGCATTTAACCCAACCATAGTGAATAGTGAACACACACTTCAAGTAGTGAACACACACACACACTGGGAGCAGTGGGCAGCTATCACTGCAGCACCCGGGGAGCAAACGGGGGTAAGGTGCCTTGATCAAGGACACGTCAGTTGTTACCTGCCGGTACTGAGAATCAAACCGGCAACCTTCTGGTTACGAGTCCGACTCTCTAACCATTAGACCACAACTGCCCCACATTTTGGCCCCTCTCCCACCAAAAAAAAATACCTGGAGCCACAAAACATATGTAACCTTTAAATAAATAACATAACATTAACAATTAGTTACCCAGTTGCACTATAGTGTAAAGTCGATTGTATGTTAGCAACTTTTTGTCCCTGGCAAAAAGTGGGAGTGTTGCCTGGCAACGAGAGTGGCGTCGTGGTGTTGCACCTTTTTTCTGTGAACTCTTGGTTTGGCATTTCTTTGATTTTAAATGAATGAATACTATGTAGTTTTGTGTCAACATTAAATCTTGCTATGTGTTTATTTCACAATAAAGAACCCAGAGTATGATGAACACAGCCACAAGAGACCGCCTACTCTCCGCATACGGATAATGCGTAAACATTATGAGAAGCGCGCTAGACAGACTAAAGGTTTAAAGATGAAAAACGTATCAAGCACAATGTTTTCTTACCATTCCAAATTTCACAGTGTTCGGCGCGGTTTTGCAGCAGTCGAAGAAATAAAAACTGCTGCTCTCTGTGTGTTTTTCTGCCGTCTCTAGTCACGTTTATTTGTACACTGCATGCGCTTATTTAGTCAATTCAATCAAAACATCTGAAAAAGCAAGCAGGTGTAATGTGTTTCTTTTGTCCTCTTGTGATCCGATCGACCAAAACACGTCTTAAAAACAGATATAAACAGGGCGTTATAAAGGCTGCAGGGAGCCACAATGGGGAGCAGAAGAGCCACGGGTTGCCGACCCCTGGGCTAGACATGAACACGTTTCCAACAGCCATAACCGTTACTTGCCACGCAAATCTGTTGTCTGTTGATTGACAGCTTTTAGGTGTGTTGTTATTGGCAGCGCCACCCTCTGGTTACATGGACCCACCGCATCAGCACTAAAAACAGTGTTTTTTTGGGGGGGAAGATCACACACACTATTCGACATTCTATCATTAAATCAACTAGTCAAATATTCAAAATTTGTGACTCATCCCTACACTAAATCATTTAATGCTTAAGTTATAAGAAGGATTTTAAAGTCTATTCAGAACTTAATAGGCAGCCAGTGCAGTGATGATAGAACTTGGGTTATATGGTCAAATTTCCTTAATCTAGTGAGCACTCTAAACCCCTAAATCTGATCCCTGTGGCACTCGAATTTAACTTGAGATTTAAATGACATTTCATCATTTATATAAATAAAGTGGTAGCGATTGGATAAATACTTAAACCAGGCTAAAGCCTGACCACCAATGCCAACACAGTTTCTAGTATATCAATTAGAATGGTGTGATCAATAGTATCAAAACGGCACTCAGGTCCAGTAGGGCTAAAAGGGAAATGGCACCACGATCAAATGCTACAAGAAGATCATTTGTCACTTTAAGCAGTGCTGTCTCTGTGCTATGGTTGGGCCTACATTTTTTATATAAGCTATTTTCCTGTAGGAAACAACATAGTGTGCTTTTTGGAGAATTTGGATAAGAAAGGGGGTTTGAGATTGGTCTAAGCTTAGTTAATTCTCCCAGATAGAGTTGTGGCTTTTTATAAGGGGCCTGATGACTGCTAGCTTGAAAACATTTGAGACATATCCTTATCATGTCAATGATGAGTTTATTATATGTAGAAAGAGGTTTTGCCACTGCAGGAAAAACCTTTTTTTAGTAGGTTAGTAGGAATGGTCTAATATGCATGATGACGATTTAGCTGCTTTTATCACTTTTGTGAGCTCTTCTTGTCCAATTTTTAGTAAATAACCGAAGCTGTTCACATTGGGTTTTGCTAATTGGTGTATTAATAAATGGTTCATTTGCCAGCCACACAGCTAAAATATTTTCTCTAATGACCTCAATTTTATTTGAGAAGAAGTTCATGAAATCATTGATACTGCGTGGTAATTTAACATTTATATCTGTTGAGGACCTACTTTTTGTTTAATTGTCATTAGTTGTTTAAGGTGTTCTTGTCATGGTCCTGCCCTTCTTGCCTAGTAAATTCCTAGAGTCCTGTGGGCAGGATCATGACAGTACCGAGTCGGTGTGTTTATGTTTTGTGTGGAAGCGCGTGGCCAGGGCGTGGTTCGTCTTGCGTCTAGGTCACGCCCCCCGGATACTGCCGCGATCCTGTCCTTCATGTTTATGCTTTTTATTCATGATCTAGTGGGTAGGATTGTGACAGTATCTTGTCTTTGTGTTTGTGTTCTGTGTGGATACACACGGCTCGGGCTCATTTGCCTTTGCCATGTGTTTTCATGTCGCGCGTCTAAGCCCCGCCCGTTAATGTGATCATGATTTACACCTGCATATGATCCCTGTGTAATTATCCCTCGTTGTCTTCCCTATTTAATGCCCTTGTGTTTGCTGTCCTGTGCTCGTTTGCTTTGCATTACTGTCTGTATGAATGCCTTGTCTTGTTCGCCTGCCCATTTGTTCTTGTCCCTACCGTTTAGATTATTGTTCTTGTTTGCTGTTTTGCCCCCTCGTGGGTTGTCTTTGTTTTAAATGTCTTGTTTTTGTAGTGATTTTGAGTTTGTGTCATTTAGTCTTGTTTTACCCCATCGTGGGTCTTTTGTTTGTCTTTGTTAAGTATTTTTGTTCCCCCTGTACCGCTGTCTGCATATGAGTCCTCTCTTTAGCAAATCATGACAGTTCTAATTAGTATTTAATCAAATGTAGAGGAAGAAAAAAAAAAATTGGGATGTAAGGCAAAATGACGAGTCACGTGAGGTGAGCAGCACAGTACAGTAGGGAGAGCATCTGTGGCACTGCCTGCCACTGTACAACACTACAAATTTGCATTTCGTTATTTTAAATTCATTAATGAGAAAAACCTCTTTGAGAACCTCATCAAGAAGCTCATTTTACTGACGATGTAGATTGTAGAACTTGCAGTTGTTGTATCCGCATAGCTTTGGGCTCTTTCTAGTGCACGTAGTACCAGTTATAGATAAAAAGACACTGCGCTTTGTCTTTTGGTGCGTTTTCAGCAATATCAAGTTAAGAATTTTAAGAGAGTTAAGAATATCAATAAAAGCTTGTCCTAAAGGATCTTTTTGATTATCAATGTAGATGTTCAAATCACCAACGATTAAGGCTCTATCCTCCGTAACTACCAATTCTGATAAAAAATTATCTGAATTTTTACTGAAAAGCTATTTGATTCAGAAAAACCACCATGCTACTGAGAAATGTAGTTAACTACTTAGCTTTGCTACTGCCCAACACTGGATATATGAAACCATCTAGTAACGTGCTACATTTAATTCATTTCGTTTACTTGAGTAACTTTTCAGAAAATATGTAGGCCTACTTTTAAAGTATAGTACTTTTATTCTTACTTGAGTATATTTCAACTAGACTTTTACTTTGTTACACTGACGTTCCTTTATTTTAAGGGAATGCGATCGTTCAAGGTTGTTGTCTCTTTTTACTAGGGCATTTCCGAGTGATTGATTCTTCTGAGTCGATTCTTTTGAAAGCATTAAAGGAGAAATATTGCCAAGCTAAAACCAATATTATTGTTTGTGTTTGATGTAATGCAATGCGTTTATACGTTGTAAGGAGGAAAAAACTTATTATTTTCCACATACCGTTTATTATTGTATCTCCTCTATGCCCTGCGTTCTGAAACGACTCGTTCTGTCATGGCTCTCTTGTGCGTTTAAGTGCCGTGTACTCTGATTGGACAGTTAGCTGTGCGTTGTGATTGGCTAAATACCTCCAGTGTGAGGTGGAACTTCCAGGACGAGGCTGACTGTCAGTTTATTGCTTCTCTCACTCAGAGAGTCATGTTTTGTGTCATAACAGTTGCAAACACAGTACGCTAATAACAACAAACAAAAAGTCAGATTAAACCAGCGAATTAAACCACATATGAGGCCAGACAGTGTGTGAAATCTCAAACCTAGTTAGGAGAATGAAACCAACGGATCGACCTGAAGGACGCGTTACAGAGCTGTGATAACTAAACATACGCGCCTTCTTCTTAGCGTGTACATTTGGGTGGCGTCATGCAACGAACTGAGGCGGACTGATGTGGCACTGTAGTATGGAAGGGTGTCGACCGGCTTACGTCACTAAATGCTGATGCCTGCAATAATATTAAAATGAACCTTGGCTTTCTTTATTTTCAAAATCTAACATTATTCTTTCTGGCAATCAGTCCCTTTCAAAAGATGGCCTTTTTTTAATAATGGTAGCTAAACAACATTTAGAATTGGTCCACATAAACTGACATTGTGCTGATTTTTTCTGTTCTCTGAATGCCCATCATTGAAAATGGAGTATCTTTCTAAAAAAACAGATGTTAACACACGTCTATTAGTTACCATGACAGCTAATAGGATTATGGGTCAGAAACCTGAAATGAATTTAAGGTACTGTATCTTTCTTTATTGATGTTTCTGTGTAAATCGTCTTTCAGAACAAGGATGAAACAAACACAAAAAAAGTGGTATAGGCACTTCTGTTTATTAAAATGTCTAATCATGTTTACACCTTGATAATTTACCACTTACATTACTTACAAGCACATTTGTTTGTAATAATCTCATAATCCAACCCTTAATTCACAACTAGTATTATTATTATTATTATATTATTATTGTGTTATTTTAGTAGACAAAAAGTAGACAAACACTACAATGAAGTAATAGTTGTTTAAAGTTACATTACTATGTAACATAACTGAAGTTTAATAAACACTAGAGCATGTCTAGTACAGTGCATGCATAATTCATCCTAAAATAATATTTGTGACCCCTAACCCCCCCCCCCAATTTGAAAACCCAGCTAAAGTAATTATTTTTGTGATTTAATGTTCTTTACAATAACTCATTCTACATAATGTAAAGAACATTTTGTAAAAATACACTACACGGAACACATTAAAAACCATCAGATCTCAATGGGGAAAAATATCATGCTGCATATCTACAGTTGTGGTTAAAAGTATTGGCACCCTTGTATTTAATACTTTCTGCAACCTCTATTTGCACAAAAAACAGCACCGAGTCTTTTCTTTTCTTTTATGTCTGATGAGGTTTGAGAATACATGTCATCTGAGTCTATTCCTCTGTTCAGAATTTCTCCAGATCCTTCAAATGTTGGTGTTATCTCTTCTTTAGTTCATCCCACTCATTTTCTATACTATGGCAGGATCTTGATTTTGACTTTGATGTTTGTTTTGACCCAATGTGATGATGGAAGATCTAACCACAACCCATTATAAGATTTCTACAAGAACAAGTGTAATGGTGCAGGTGAACAGGCAGGTGAGCACGCCACAAGGTGATGTAGTTGAAGGTAGGTTTATTGACACACACAGGCACAACGTTCCAAAAACAGGCATTCAGGGAAGTATTCCAAAAACAGGCATTCAGGGAAGTATTCCAACACGGGGTAAACCGCAACAGCCTACAAAACACAGATTCAAAGCACTGAATACAACTAGATCGGACCAAGAACAGAACTCAAATGACAACTTAAATAACAAGTGCAAACACAGAACAGGTGAGAAAACAAACAAGCAACAGATGAGAGTCCAAATCAAGATGGCGGAGGTGCGGTGCAGGGGATTCTGGGAAGTGAAGTCCAGAAACAAAAACAGGGGCAGACAGAACTGTTACAGCAAGTCAGGTTTCGATTTTTGGGGCACTTTTTTATCCCTGTGTCCACCAAACCCATCTTGTGTTCTTGCTGCCAAAGAACTCTTTATCATTTCATGTGACCATAGATCCCAGTCCTGGTTTAAGTTCCAGTATGGCAGATTAATATGGTGCACTTTGTTTTTTCATGAGAGCAGATTTCTTCTTTAACAGTGTCCCCAACAACTTGTGCTGATGGAGGTGCAGTTTTCCTTTATTTTTATTACATTTTTTTCTGACTCTAAAATAATCTGATTTCTGCAAGCTGTGATATTTGAAGAGTTTTTGGCCACTCAAAATTTTCTCTTTGCTGTGCATTAAGACAATATAGACACACATTCTCTTTCAGGCAGATTTGCAGTCCATTAAAACTTCATAATTATTTTCCTGATTTTTGAAATGGGAATTTGTATTGTTTTAACAATTTCCTTTTAAATCCACTTTGTATTTTGTGTCGTTTAACAATGTTTTGCTGCACATCAGAACTATATTCTTTGGTTTTACTCATTGTGATGAATGACTAAGAGGGTTTGGGCTTTGTGTTATTCATATTTATTCTCATATTTATTAGTCATCATGACTGGACAACATCATGTTTCTAGTCACCTTGGTGTGCTCAGAAAATATAAATATCAATGGAAATATACTTGGAAGATATTTTACTCACAAGAATTTCTAGGGGTGTCAATAATTATGGTCAGGGAGTATTAGAGAAATAATATTCCCCCTACTTCAAATAGTTTTACTTTAATAAAACGTTGTAATTTTGTAGAGTTTTTAAATAAAAGATCAAAACGAGAAACAATGCAGATTTATTTTTACAGCTTTCTTTGCTTATATTTACCAAGGGTGCCAATACTTTTGAACACAACTGTATACTGATATTGACTGGGTAATATTTGGAAGATAGGATGCCACATCGTTTGATGAAAGTGATCAACCTACAGAGAGCTGAATTAAATATCACCCTGAAAATTAAAGTGAAAAAATTATGCAGCATGTTAGTCAATTTTGCTTAAATTTTATTGCATCAACTCAAAATGGTACTCAGTAGTTTGTATGGCCCCCACTTGCTTGTATGCATGTCTGACAACGTCGAGGCATGCTCCTAATGAGATGACGGATGGTGTCCTGGGGAATTTCCTCCCAGATCTGGACCAGGGCATCACTGAGCTCCTGGATAGTCTGAGGTGCAACCTGATGGCATCGGATGGACCGAAACATAATGTCCCAGAGGTGTTCTATTGGATGTAGGTCAGGCGAGCATGGGGGCCATTCAATGGTATCAATTCCTTTTCTCTTCCAGGAACTGCCTGCATATTCTTGCCACATGAAGCTGGGCATTGTCGTGCACCAGGTTTGACAGTGGGTACCTAATGGCAGTCAGGGTTCCATTGTCTAGCCTGTAAAGGTCTGTGCGTGCCTCCATGGATATGCGTCCCCAGACAATCACTGACCCACCACCAATTCAGTCATGCTGAACGATGTGACAGGCAGCATAACTTTCTCCACGACATCTCCAGACCCTTTCACATCTGTCACAATGGTTTTAGGGTGAACCTGCTCTCATCTGTGAAAAGCTGCCAATGTTGGCGTTCTATGGCAAATGCCAGTCCTGCTGATGGGTTAAGGACCTTCTACGGCCCTGTCCAGCTCTCCTAGAGTAACTGCCTGTCTCCTGGAATCACCTCTATGCTCTTGAGATTGTGCTGGGAGACACAGCAAACCTTCTGGCAATGGCACGTATTGATGCCATACTGGAGGAGTTGGACTGCCTATGCAACCTCTGTAGGGTCCAGTTATCGTCTCAAATGCAAAACTAGTGAAAAACTGTTAAAGAACCAGAAGCATGAGCAATTTGTAAGTTTCAGTTCCGAAAACGGTTCTGGTGCGAAGCGTGGCGAAGCACTGTGAGCATCTTTGCACCGGCGTTTCCTGTAAAGGGTGTCACAAACCAAACAGAAACGCTGTGTCGTCTCTATAATTACTGAACACATCATTCCCTTTGACGATTCTTACAATAGCCAACCCTAACCCTCAATAATAATACATATTATTATTTGGTTATTGTTGTTGTTATTATCACATATATTACCAGTGATCAGTGGTGTAGTCCTACCAAAAAAGTGGTGTACTATATTATACAACCATTACCCTCAACCCCAAATGGCCCAAAAACATAGAAGTCTATGTTACAAGATTTTTTTTCTTTTAATATAACAATTATTACAGTTAAATATGTCATGTATTCATATTTATCCACAATTCCTCACTTGTGCCAGTACTGTTGAACAAGCATCATATACAGTTTCCTGTAGTTCAGTGGTTAGAGCATGGCACTAGCAACATCAAGGTCATGGTTTCAATGAGAATACAGAGTACTAGTAGTATTAAATAGTATTAAAAGTTGTGACAAATAGCCTATCAAAACTTTGCAATGCAATGCAGTATCAGCAGTGTAAGAGAACCCGTGAATACGGTATCAATCTCTCTCTCAAACAGGGTCAGAGTACCCAATGCCTGTAACGGCTCCAGCACCACCGCAGGCCATGCACCCTATATCAGTGCTCGCTCACGGCTTCTCCCGCTCCCGCTCACCTGCTTATTGATTACACCCACACCTGCACCTTGTTACTGGACACTACTCACCTTGTTCTTCATCTCATTATCTGGTCTAGTTGTCCATTTGTCATTTGTTGCTAGCCCTGACCCAGTTGTATTGCCTGCCAGACACACAAAACACACATGCACTGACATACAGAATAATAATTAAAATGTTTCCCCTCGTTGTAACTGAGAGCATAAGCACGTGCCTAGAATGCCTATGCATAAATCCGGCTCCGTTGACCGGGTAAGACCATGTCAAAGATTGAAATCATAGTGAAATTAATAGGTGAAATCAAACTTTGATGCTCGATATCTCAAAATTTGATTTTCCGACTTTAGCCTGGTTTTTCCCAGGCAGGGTCACATTTGAGGATTCTTTACCTTAGCAAAGTCTCAGAGCACCTGAGAACCTTGTACTTCTGGAGACTCCAAGTAGGTTAAAATTCTGGAAAATGGCGGCACATGAGACTAAATGATTCACACCTTATTCTACGTCTTAATTCTTCTTTCTTTTGCAGTTAAACTGTCTCTTTTGTTCTTGGCCTGTTTTTGTCGGACTGCTGACACAGTGAACATTTGGGTGCCCCACTGGTCATGCTTCAAATTTCTTGGTTTGCATTCTTATATTGGGCATTTAATATTTTTTGACTTTTCAGTGTATATTAAATGTCTTTTTAACTCATTATACATGTAAACAAATCCTGCTTTATAATTGTGCATGCTTGAATAGAAAGCATTAATTACACAATTAATAGTATTTTGATTGTTAAGATTGATGTGGTTAGGAATTGGTAAAACATGCCTTGAGAAAGATGCGATCAGAATATCAACTTTCATTATAATTATACAAATACAGTGCATGGCGTATTACATCATGAGGTTAAAGCTGGTGTCTCTTGAGAAGACCATTTGTTTTCAAGAGAATTTCTCATGGGTTGACATATTATGCATTAAGCTAGACTGAAGTATTCAACTCATTTCTCTGGAGTCTTTACTAAGCTGTCAATTTACTGGCCACTAAGATGAGAGACTGCCAGTTTTCTTATATTCTCAAGATTACCCTTTACCTAAAAGAGAGGTAAAGCTGCGTATCATCTGCATAAAAATGGTATGAGAACCCATGCGCCTTAATCATTGCAAAATTACACCTATATGCAGATGACACTGTCATTTACACACATGCTTCCTCTGTGGTACAGGCATTGCAAAAGCTTTAGAGTGCATTTAGCTCATAACAAGATACCCTACTTTTTACCCTGAGTTTAAAATTGTTTTTAAATGTACAGAAAACAAAGTACATGATCTTTTCAAAGTCTCGTTCGCAGATAATTGAAGATGGAAAATCCATTGAAAGAGTATCTTAATATAAATATTTACATTTACATTTACATTTATTCATTTGGCAGACGCTTTTATCCAAAGCGACTTACAATTGAGGAAAACAGCAAGCGATTCGTGTAAGTAAGCAATATTCACGAGAGGTGCTAGTAATACAAGGTTTCAAATACAACGTCAAGATAGTATAAGCAAGTATATAGAGAACATTAGAAAAGGAAAAATAGAGGTAGAATTATTATTATTATTTTTTTAAACAGTTAAGTGCTCATGGAAGAGGTGGGTCTTCAGCTGTTTTTTGAATTGTGAAATTGATCCAGCAGTCCTGATGGAAACAGGAAGATCATTCCACCAGCCGGGAACGGAGAAAGAAAATGTCTTTGAGATGGATCTCATGCCTCTCTGTGAAGGAACAATGAGGCGCCGCTCGTTTTCAGACCGCAGACTTCTGGAGGGGATGTAGGTCTGTAAGAGAGAGTTGAGGTAGATGGGTGCTGTGTTAGTGGCTGTTCTGTAAGCAAGCACCAGTGCCTTGAACTTAATGCGTGCCGCTACTGGGAGCCAATGCAGAGAGATGAGCAGAGGTGTGACATGTGCTCTCTTGGGCTCATTGAAGACCAGGCGTGCAGCAGCATTCTGGATCATTTGCAGAGGTTTGAAGGCACAGGCTGGGAGACCGGCCAGAAGAGCATTACAATAATCCAGTCTAGAAATGACAAGTGCCTGGACGAGAAGCTGTGTTGCATGTTCTGTTAAGAACGGTCTGATCTTTCAAATGTTGTACAATGCAAACCTGCATGACCGAGTTGTTTTAGTAACGTGATCCTTAAAAGTCAGCTGATCATCCATGATTACCCCAAGATTCCTGACTGAAGTCGATGGGGTTATCTTAGATGGACCAAGTTGGATGGTAAGCTGGGGCTGTTCTGACGGGGTGGCAGGAAGGACGAGAAGCTCAGTCTCGGCCAGGTTGAGTTGTAGGTGATGATCTTTCATCCAAGAAGAGATGTCAGCCAGGCAGTCGGAGACTCGTACAACGCAGACATATCATTTGCAGAGTAGAAGCAGAGTGGACGCAATATCTCAATGGCATAAACAACAAAACTGGTTACAACTTAAACAAAAACAACAAAAATGTTTCTTGTTTTCTTGCTTCAATCAGTCTCAGAAAGCCAGCTAGATCCTCTTCTTTCAAAAACTGTAGGTCATCTATCGTCTCCACACCTAGGCTGTTCAGACCCTCTATGGCTAGATTTGACATAGTTGGGTTTGGGAACACATGCTCAACAAACTGCAATAATGCATCCATTGCTGATGGGTGAGGACGGTTATTTTTAATTTTTATTTTTTACATATTATTAATGCTGTGCTTAAGAGTAATGCCTTTTACTCCCATAAAACTGTACTCATTCAAGGGATAATAATCCAGACATCTTTCAGCATTTACACGAATTATTTACTTGGTTGCAAGCAAAATCTCATGTCCATAATCAGACAAATACAATGAAAAGTGGGGAGTCACGAGGAAGGTCACTTCATGATCTTTAACAAAAATCAGTTCAATCTGTCCAAACTGCAAAGTAGAATATTCCTCTTCACATTTAAGGCAAATGTATTTCCCTTTCCAATGTTCCCCTACGGTGTCGGACGGCAATCTCGCCTTTAGAGAAGAACGCCACTGTCTGTATGGCTGTTGCAAGCCTCTATGGTAGGCTACTAACTACCGAACCCACTGGAAGGTTACGTCTCGTGGTAGCGCTCACTGGTGACTCGCTAGGCCAGTCAGTGTCGCTCCGCTTGAGCTTGTTATGCGGCTCAGCGCCGTGCCGTGCCGTATAGAACACAACACAACATTGAGAGACCGACATAAAGGGAACATCTCGATTACAACTGTAACCTTTGTTTCCTGATGGAGTCCATGTCCCCATGCCACAACGCTTTTCCGCCCGCTGCAGCGAGCCGGGAGAAGTCTCTCAGGTTCCTCAGCCCAAAAAGGTAAGTGAATAGGCAATGCCACCTTCCTTTTGTATTATGCACGGGCAGAGACTGGCATGCATGTGCCATTTTCCAAGTTCATTGGCGTGTTGAAATTCCCCTCAAAGATGATAGGTTCTCAAGTTCAAACCCCAGTCTATCTCTCAACACAACGTTTTGTTCCCTCCATCAGGGAACAAAGTTAACAGTTGTAACCAAGACGTTTAGAAGAACTGCCCGCAACTTTGATGTTCTTAGTATATACAGGTGCTGGTAATATAATTAGAATATCATCAAAAAGTTGATTTATTTCACTAATTCCATTCAAAAAGTGAAACTTGTATATTATATTCATTCATTACACACAGACTGATATATTTCAAATGTTTATTTTTTTTTATTTTGATGATTAGAACTGACAACTACTGAAAATCCCAAATTCAGTCAACTTATATAAACTATTAATACCTATCTCATCTTTCTTTCTATCTAACTTAAATTGTATTCTCTCTTTAGGTAAAATAATTCCATCAATACAGAGGGGTTGCAGATGACCAACACTCAGAAAATGCACCTCCTGCTGTTCCCTGTTCCACTGTCCATTCTGCAGTACAAGCCCTCAAAGAAAAGTAAAGTACAGACTCATATTCAGATTCACTTTTCAAGAGCAGTTGTCCATGACAGTAACATAATTTGGGATTTTGCATGATTAATGTATATTTTTGCTTTAAATTTGTTTTGGTTGGCCAAACTAGCGCCAAAGCTCAGCCCTATGCTGTTTCAGACAGGAATGTGAAAAAAAACTGTGCCAGAATTAAACCTGAAAGGCCAAATGTAAGCCAGAAGTGGCCCACATTTTGTTGCTATCTGTATCACAAGGTTTAGGAAAGAATGCAGTAGATACTGAGGAGAAATGACAGTTTTTAAACTATACCACCAAAAACTGAAAAAATTCTTTATTATGAGGTTATTGGTATTTGGAAAGAAATTCTGAGTAAGTGAGAAAAGGAGTTTGGTCCACCAGAAAAAGAAAATGGTCTGCTGCAAACCTGGGTGGGTTTAGGTTGGGTTTTGGTTAACCAAAGAGCTTTACATCTTGTGTGGTTTGTATGTCATACAACTTTTATCAAAAGCTATCTAAATAATGAGGCATTAAAAAATAATTCTAAGGTAATATTTTTTTTGTAAAAACAATTTAAATAATGAGAATTGGCTTGATCTAGTTAAAATTGATGAATATTTGTTCCAGAGCAGAAAGTTTTATCAAAAGCTATTTAAATAATGAGTGATTAAAAAAATAATTCTAAGGAGGTAATATGCATATTTGTAAAGAAAACAAGACTTGATGGCTGTGTTGACAAGATTAACTTGATGGGCACTTAAGACAGAAAATGAGGTGTCAATATGCATTATAATAATCAAACAATAATGAAATGTTTTTGAATGAAGTAAATGGTTCATTCTGCAGCAAACATGTAAATGGGGGGGGGGGGGGGGGGGGGGGGTGTTTCTGATTATTGGAGATGGTGTGGGGTTACCATGTCATTCAAAGTTGGCCTGAATAGGTGTTTAAGAGTTTATGCTTGAAAGGGTGTGAATGAATATTAAATGTCATACAAGTAGTCCTAACTTTTTATTGACTTAGACTTTGGTTCGAACAGCACCAACTTTATATAGGTTTATTCACCAAAATGGTTTATTCAGTACAATGGAGCAAATACAAATTAAATAGGCTACTGAGACACGGTCTGACAGTCAGCTTCTTTAAAATGTTATAGCAGTCAGAGAGAAAAGATCTACAACTAAGTTAAAAGACAAACCTTTATGGATCTGTTAGTAAAACATTTTTGTGAGATGGTAAAAAGTAATAGGCCTAATAAAATAAATATATTATTAATAAAAAATACTATCAAATATAGCACATACATTAACTATTTTAATTGGTTAGCATTATTTCAGAGAGGGCAAATTATGAGACAAACTGAGATTATATCAAGATGATGTTTCATACTCAACGACGTAACAATTGAAATCTGCCCTTCTGTATGTCTGACGATGATGTAATGCAATGCATCTTGGGAAAAGTATTTATTTACATCTACAGTGTTAAATCCGCTTTACAAAAAGGACTAGCCTACTTTTCCCAGAGCGCACCATGTCGCGGCGCTGCTCAGACTGGCATGTGATACTGTGAGTGAGAGTTGAGAGCCGAATGTTCTGCTAAATGACTAAATGTAAATCGGCTCGTTCTAGACGGCCAAATCCCAATCATTCTAAAATACTATGGGTAAATCTACATAAATGTAAATGTATCGCTCTCGTGGTACAAGCACAAATCGATCTGCGCGGGCACCGCCCACCACAAGAACCGGAAGTTGCGTAGCAGCCAGCAGCCACTCATATTTGTGTATGCCGTGGATGTGAAATTCAAACTGCTGTTTTACTACATGCTGAACTATTGTCTCGCTGTATTGGATTATTGTATTCACGTCAAGGTGGGTAAAAGTGTTCTTTAAAGAAATCGAAACTTAGATGTAGGTTTTAGTCTTTCTCGGCAGCGCCCTAACGTTTCTTGACCAGCTTGTTTGTTCTTTCGTAGCTTTCCTGTGGTTGTTTTTTATTTGTAAAGTGATGCAGTTATTTATGGTTGCCATTTACAGTGCATAGTAATGGAAAACCTGTCGGCGTTGCGAAGTGAGCAAAAAAACATGCGCAAAAGGGCCGCAAGACGTGTCGATAGGATGTTTGAATCTTTCCAGATTAAAAGACCAAGCACTGGCACTGACGATGCATGTTCTGGTGTTGCCAGTTTTGAGACTGTTGTTTATGAATGTGAGAGGCCACCAAAACGGAAAATGAAGTAAGATATGCATATTATATCAAAATACACATGACATTACATATTATTTAATAAACACATTATATACACAATTACACATTATATCACAGACTTGTCTTAAGAGGTCCTTGAATGACTGGGCAAAGCAACATGCATGTCATAGATCATACACATCTTACTGTTTAAACTGAATTTGTTTCTGAATATTATCTTCACCTGGACATGCCATTTTGCTTCATAAAACCATCATTATGACACGGATGATGATCAGGCTATTGCACCACAAAAAGACAGTTTGCCACAAGCCCCTCAAATACAGCCACAACCTAAAAGGGTTTGGTCAGCATCTACTGATCTACAACCAAGTCCTCATGGACAAAGACAACCTCAAAAGTCCCCGCCATGTCTGACACAGATCCCAGAAACTCCAGGACCATCTTTGTTGGACATGAGCCCTTCATATGAATGGCAAGAGAGAACTCTTGGCTCTTCATTACGGCAAGCGATTGACATGCCTGAACTCACTCTGCCTTTTCACCGTACTGACCAACAGTTTTTAACAAGAACTTCACAGCACATCACAGGACGTCACAGTGACACGATTTTACAGTCTCCCGAGCAGGCAGTGGAATCCGTGTCGCATTATGACTTCTCGACGCCCAGACTCCAGACACAGCGCCTCCCAAGCAGGGATCCATTCCAGAGATGTACGTTTTTTTTATTTCATAATGACTGTTAGTGTAAGCCTGATGTCATACAAGGGATGTTGTGGTAACCATACAATTTCTACATTTAATGTTTCAGCACTTCTTCATGACGTCCTAACAAAACTTGAAATTGTTATGGAGCGGCAAAGAAACCTTGTAAGAATGGTTCAGGATCTCAAAGAAAACAATGTCAGGGAGATCACAGAGGCTGACCACTTAACGCCAAAACGATTTCCAATCGAAGATTTAAGATCATTAACTTCCCTGGAAAGTGATCTTCAATCCTCTTCGGAAATAAGACGAAAAGTGGTAGGTAACAGTAATGGTTATGCACATTTCCCTAATGCCTGCTGTTATCACTTACATATCTGTTTCTAATTGATGTTATAATTAAATTGTATGTGTTTAATCTAAAGCAAATGGATCCAAAGACTTAATTTCTACATTTCAGGTACTCGAACTTGGATTGCTGGGTGGGGTGGACTTGAAGGACACGGTCTGGAGAATAATGAAGCAGACGATTAAAAATGACTTTGCTAAAACCATAAACTGGAGAGGTGTAAATGGGAAAACGCCATTCCAGAGTTTGGAGCTTAAAAGTGTTGTGATTGGTAAGTGCTTTGTTGTAAGTCTTTGTATAACAAAGTCTTTGTTTCATGATGTCAATATTGAATGTTGAATGTCTTGGTTCTTTAGTACTATATTGTGCTATATGCTTTATGTCCCTATTTATTATATGTTTTATTTAGTTGTAATTTTTCTAACTCTGTATCTGTATGCTCATATTCTAGAGGCTGTAAGAAGAAATTCAGTTTGTTCTCAAAAAACTGAGCAGGAGGTTGATCAAGTTATCAGACGGTGGTTTTATTTTGCTGGTGATCGTGAGGGTGGCAGGAAAAGAAGAACACCATTGCAAAATGTTTATTTAAATAACTAATTTTATGTTATTGTATAATTTATACTTTTGCACATACTGTTTTACTTGTTTTATGCACATATTCTTAATTTAATTTGCACTTTTGTGCATTTATATTGTATTGCTTAGAATTTAATTACTGTTATACTGTTATTTGAAACCATTGTTCTAATTTTATTTGATCACATCTGTAAATATATTTTTAAACTCTTTTATAACCAGTTTTGTTTGTTGGTATTACTTCATTTATTGTGTACATTTACTTTATCCATTATTCGTTTGCTTAACATTTATCCATTATTCGTCTGCTTAGTTTTTAATCTGTTTTTCTTGAAACAGTGTTTCTTTTATTATCTCTTATTCTTTTGCTTTCTTTTTTTTGCACTTCCCATTTACACTTTGTTGGTTTATTTAATTCATTACACTGTCCATTTACATGTTTGTTTTGTTTGAGGTTTTGATTTGTTCACTACTACCCTTAACATTTTGTGGTTGTTGTCTTTGATTTTTACATTTTAAATTTGTATTGCCTTGTTTTTAATATGTAACACTTTGCTTAGTTTTTACCATCTTATTCTTGTATTTTGCTTTTTTGTTGGTGTCCTTAATTCACTACACTGTCCATTTACAATTTTTGTTTGAGGTTTTGATTTATTCACTAGTACCTGCTTACATTTTTTGGTTGTTTTCTTTGATTTGTGCACTACACATTCACTTTATTTTGCCTTGTTTTTAATGTTACACTTTGCTTAGTTTTTAGTGTATTGTGATTTGTTTTTTTCAAACTGTTATGTTATTAGATTCTTATTTCCCTTAGTTTTCATTTTCTGTATCTAGCTGGAATCATTTACCTCTGTTAATAAAACACTACATTTTCAACGCATCTGGTTTTAATATTTCACAATGATTAAATATTGTCTAAGGGTGCATTCGGGCTGAGTTTTGGGGATTTTGGGATAATGTTGGTCTAGTTAAGGCTGTTTTAGGGGTTATGTGTAAGTTTGGGGGGGGTTTAGGATAAGTTGTGGGTGAGTTTTGTGTAAAGGTGTTAGGCTATTTCCTGGGTTACACATGGGAATTCAGGCAGTATTATGGGACAGTTAGGGCTGATTCCAGGTACATTAAAGAAATTGTGAGTAAGTTTTGGTCTACTTCAGGCATAGTTCTGGTATTTTTTATTAGGTAAGTAGCTTAAGGGCCAATCGAGGGAGTGGGTCTGTGGCAGTATGTGGGCCATAACAACAGCCCAAATTCAGCCTGATAAGGCCCATAACCAATTTGCTATCTGGATCCTGTTGGCCAAAGAATCTGATTTCTGTTCCACCTGTAATTTCCTTTTGGAATAATTTATTTGTGTTCTACCCTGTAAAGAAGTTTATTCAAAGATTTAAATCTGACATTGAGCTCACATGCTCTTTTTGTTCGAACTCTGAAGAAACTGGTACACTTATTTTGGTCATGCCACCATACTCAGAAGTTTTGGGATGATGTTTGTCAAGTGTAAGATTTTGCCAGGCTTCTCAGTACAAATGAAAAACATTATATTTGGGTATTATGGCTCTGACCCAATAAGAAAATATCTGTTTTGTTGTTAATTAATTTTTTTTCCTATGCAAATTTCACATTCACAAATGCAAATTTTCTAACAGTAAGCCTGTCTTCTCTGTCTTTCTAAAAGAAATATTATTTGAATATAATTTCAGTATCTACTAATAAGAAAGCTATAAGGACTGTTAGGAATTGCTCTGCCTTTGATCTCTTCATGTAACTATGGTTAGATGATTGCCCTCTTATCTTTATTTCATTTTTATTGTTTTTTTTATTTATTTTTTGTGAGTGTTTTGTTTTGTTTTCATTTTATTTTATAAGCACGCAGCCCCCGAGTTGGGACACGCCATTGTGTCTATATGCTCTTGACCGATCGGTGTCGCTGCAGCGGAATGACGCGGATCAACTCTTAAACCGGAAGGAAGCTCTTGTCAATACACACGCATCTCCAAGGAAATGGCGGAATTCGTGGAGCTGCAAAAACTGAAGGTAATAATATGAGTGAAAATAAGTGTTTTTTGTGCTTGTTTAGTGTTTGCGACCTTTAAAAACAACCAACTATCGTAAGCTGTCTTAAGTGAAGTGATAGTGATGTCATATTATTAGATTTCACGTCTCTCGTGTGGAACTTTTGTGAGCTGCTCCCCTCGACGGCATGTTTGAGTATTAAACACAGCTGCTGTGTTTTATATCACACGTAACATGAGCAAAACGGCGTGGAAAGGCCGACGACTTACTTTTCTATTACCTGGTAACGTTATATTGAGAACACCGCCTGTTTCATTGTAATTGAATTTCCGCAGTCGCTTATCTTTCTTTTAAATTGTTTCTTATACCCAAACATTGAAATGAATCGCAAACTTTTATTATGAAACAGTATTTCTGGTTTGATGAGATGCTTTAGCTCTGTGGTGTAAAGTCTGTTGTCTTGTTCTTCAGTTGGCTGAGCTGAAGCAGGAGTGTGTAGCTCGAGGTCTGGATGCTAAAGGAAATAAAGGAGACCTAATAGCCCGGCTGCAAGCTTACTTGGAAGAGCATGGTATGTATTAATGCTTTGCATCTCTTTAACTTCACGTGCAGGGGTATACCTGACTCAAAAAGTGGAAGAGGTGTTTTAAGAGTTTAATAAGCTGCAAAGTTGTTCAAAAAGAAAATGTAACTAACTTTTTTAACCAGAAGTGTTTTGGCTAACGTTACTGGTACGGGTAGAGATGCCCCGATGCCACTTTTTCTTTTACGAATAGCTACATACTCTGAGGATCTGCCAATTCCAATCCCAATCTGATAATTGGCACTGTTTTTTCCTGTTCTATGTAGAATTGCATATATTTTCATCTTTTGTTGCCACAGGTGGATAGTACTTAAGAATTTTTATTTTCAAGTACATTTTCAAATATCTGTACTTTATCAGAGTGTTTTTACTTTGGGAAAAAATTACTTTACTACATTATATAAATAAATGTTGTTTTTGAACCTTTTATTACTTGAGTACATTCAAATCTACTTTCTGGATACAAAATCATGCGTTTTATGCATGCGCTTCGTCATTTACAGTTATGATCATTGTGGAGGTGGAATGTTCTTAATGAACCGCTTCCAGTACTTTTACCTCTAGCAAAATACATTTAAACAAAACCAAATACTATTATCTAGTGATTATGCAGTATAATGGAATCTTGGAACATCTTGGAAAGAGTAGCGTACTGACTGTCACCGAACACACGCATGCTAAATGAATATTTACAGATGACAGCACCAGCGGAGGTCAGGGTTTCATAATTACGCTGTATTGGTTTCTTCCTCACGTAAAGCGACATAAGATGACATATCATCAAATGACATCATAAAGATTTGGAATATTGTGCATGACAACTTTAACTTTATTTTCTTGATAGTTAGTCCTCGTTGTAACTTGAGAGTAACATCCGCGGGTAACGCACAGTAGGGTTGTTTCGATCTACGATACTATCGTGTATTGACGATAGTCAGACATATTGGCGATAGCTGATAACTTCGATGATAGTTGGCTGTTTGTCAACGATTGTTGGAGATTAGGGCTGTGACGATTTATTGTGCGACTCTTATGCTCAGTTTCTCAATGAAATACAGATAAATGCCGTCACTGCCGAAAGACATTTTCCTCACGCGAGAGAGCTTGTAATGCACGTGGCTCGGGCTTTTTCCTCACGCCAGAGAGAGTTTATAATGTTCAGGGTTTGAGTTTTCCGTGCACGAGAGAGCTTGTAATGCATGCGGCTCAGGCTTTTCCTCGTGCCAGAGAGAGTTTATAATGTACAATTTTGCAGGAATTGTTATGCGCTTGAGGCTTTAAAACAAGCGCGCAAGTTGTTCTCATTTGGCAATCAAGTAATAACAGCGCACGTGGGCATCAATGACGCATTCGGATTCGCCCCCCGATACTATCATGAACTGGCGATCTACAGGCTGGCTATAGAACGATCTGACTATAGAGAAAATCGGATTTGGATTGAACCTGTCAGTCTGACACCTGATCTAGAAAAAAACCTTTGACATAGCCATAGCCATGCAGGCTGTGTCATGCTGGTATGTAATACTAAGCCTAGAAACACAAGTCAGAACAATGCAGTAATTTTCAGTCACAGCCCTGATGACAGATTTTGGGATGCCTATTCTTATGCCGTTCTAATGCATGTTTGTTAAGAACATATTAACTAGTTTTCACATTTTTAGAAGAAGTCAATGAAGAGGAAGTTCTGGGAGAGTTTGGAGAGGTGAGTAATCTTGAATGTTCTCTCCTAAAAAACTGAGGTCAATGCACTTTAATCCCAAGTGCAAATAACACAGAAGTTTAAAGAACAGTTTTTAAATGTCAGATTTTGATATTTCACATATGTTAATATTTGAGGAGTCCTTTGCTAAAGAAGAAGAAGCAGAAGCAGCAGCTGAAAAGCAGGAGTCTACTGAACCTGAACAGTAAGTCCTACTCTAAATTTAGTTATGTAGTGCTGATCAACTTTGTAAACAAATCAGTAAATGGAATACTTCTAGGACTGTGATTTGGGGAAAATGTTCAATTGCATTTTTTTGTGGAGAGATATTGAGGTTTGATCAAGCTTCAGCTCAGTTTCGTCAATAGTGTGCAGAACAGTATGGGTATTGTTACCCTGCTAAAAAAGAGATGTACGGGGCTGAAGAACTGAGCGATGCTATTGATCGCCAACAGCTCTTTCACTCCTGTATGCTAGGTGGTGCAGATGGACAGTTCACTGACAGTTCAGAAGAAGAATGTGATGCACTCATGAGAAACCCAGGGAAGCAAACATGTTGTATCAACATTATACAAATAAACTTTGAAAATGATTTGATGCAAAATATATATTTTAATTTAATTAATCACACATTTTTTAATGTGATTAATTGCCATTATTATAATTATAATAATTAATTGCACATAACATTGTTTTTAAATTTACTTTTATATTCTAATAATAATTTCACATTTATTTTACTGCATCATTTTATGAATGAAAGCCAACATTCAGATATTAGTACTACAACTGATGTCGCTTTTAAATTAATTTTATTTTAGCCATTCAACATTGAAGTACAGTATAATTGAGCGCTATCATGTGTAACAGGTAGGAAATATATAGACATTTATTGGAGAATGAAGTTCTCAAACACTTTGGGAATTAAGATTGCGATTCTTATTTTGTTTAACTGAAACATTTATTGCACTCAAGTAAAAAAAAAAGCACAGGGTATTCAGTTAAAATAAAGTGCTGGAATTTGTTTATGCAGGATAAACTTGTTAGTGTGTGCTCATACATTTAATATTTCTTTACATTTTTATCAAATTTTTAAAATAAAAGTAATTATTTAAAAAGACACAGATTCAAATCTAGAAACATACAATACAATCCTCAATGTTCATTTAAGCATCAGAGTGTTAAAATGGTTTCTATGACTGTTTGTATTTTAATGGTGGTTTCAGTCCTGATCAAACTTGTTTTACCTGTATTTGGCGCTACCTATTGTTGCGGCTATATTATTGATACATAAAAGCCTGTGTGCGTGCACATGCACGTGCATGTGGGGATGACAGCAGGTGGTTATAACAAGGGTATAGCGCAAAGTACAATGCAACCTGTTGCACCAAAAAACAATTAATTTTCAGAATTTGTTTAGGACATATACCTTTATAATAAATAAAAAAATGAAATAAGCCAGATTCAAGTCACAATAATGTGCAAAATGTGTTAAGGCAAAATGTTGGAAATGCAGGAGAACATATATTGAAAACACAAGAAGCCACAAATAGTTTTTATAGAGTGAGCCTTCAAAAAATTTTCCTGATACATTTTAGCTGCTTTTTGAATATATTGAGGAATGTGACAGGCCAGGCATTTTTTATGCTTTTGTTTGACTTTTTGTATTGTGATTTCAGGGTCACTGAGAAGAAAGTGGTGAAGATAATCCCTCCTACTACAGTTAATGAGGTGATGTTATATTTACTATTCTATTTATAAATTTTATGTGCGTCCAATGACACCGTCTATAGACAATTCAGCGGCCACAACATAAACAAACTTAATGTGTCCCAAACTTAACTTCCACTAGACCTCTGCAAAGAATACTATTAATATACAATAAAATATTCATATGAATTATTAATAATATAAATTAAATATAAAGTACATCGTGTGCGTCCGATGAAATATGGAATACAAATTTTAGCTTCCCAATACCTTACAACAGAGCTTCCCAAACTTAAAGGTGTAAGGCCCCCCAAAAACATAGCAAAAGCTCCACGTCCCCGACCTCTTTGTTAAAAAAAATATAGAGAGATTAATAGTATAAAGATATATTTGTATATTAGATATGTTTAATAAAGCAGATTGTCTTTTAACAAAATTATCAACATTTATTAAACGAATTATGAGAACTACCATAAAATGTCATATTATATATTTTGGTGAAAGATGTAAACATTCTTTACAAATATATTTAAATCTGTTACACTGGCTACATACTTTCTGCATACTATTTACAATTATATTGCATCAAAGTGTGTAACAGAAGCTACATAGTTCACAAATCTATTGTAATGAAATAAATAACGGTTTAAAAAAACCTAAAACCATCTACATTTAAACTGAGGAATGATGTAGACTTTTTTTTAAATATATTTAAATAAGGAGGGAACTTTTTAGAACAACTAGAATATTTTAATTATTTTAATATTTTATTTAGCATAGCCACGCCCCCCCCGCAATACCAATCACTCTTAAGGTGGAAGTCACCAACTGCTCGTGACTCAATAGCCTCTGCAGCATCAGTAATGATGATCTTTATTTAACTTATACACTAAGATATGCAATGTTAATTTACATTTGATTTGATTCATAAAGTCAGGAAAAATCTGAGTGTATGAGAGAGATTTGAGAGTGCAAAGCTGTAAAACATGTGAATCAAGCATGATAACCTATTCTAGTGCATACCCAAAATAACATCAAGATTTGAAGACTCATGTAAGTTTTGGATGTGTATTACAGAGGCTTCAGCAGAGAGCAGATCGCTTCAATCTTCAGCCGAGTGCAGACAGCAAGAAAGCCGCCCGTGCCACAAGGTTTGCTCTTTTCAGAGAGAATAACAACAAACATATTACATCATTATAAAGGGAATTGATTTAAGATCTAGTTTGAAAAACAGCCCCTGTACAAACTACACTATTTATAAGGATATGGACGTACTTGCATTAGGCTGGCCACACACGATCTTAAATCCATGGGAGACCACATATGGAGAAGGATCATCAGTTAATAGGCACATTATAAACATTGTAAGACGTTATAAACACACTTGTATTGCTGCCATAGTTGTACAAGTCCATCTTCTTTCTCCACTTGATACGTTTGTGGCTGCAATGTTTCGGCTTTAAAAGCAAACAACATATGTTTGTCTGATGGCTGTTGCGGTTGTGTTGTCAAAGATGGCCTAATCAAGAGATTAACATGTCTGATATTTGGGAAGATCAGGAGCAGTAAAATAATCGTAATGACAGCACACATACAAGGATTTATTGAAGGACAATTGCTTGTGACGAGCCTCGAATCGGACCACGCTACCACTGATTATTGGGCCAAAAATCTGACTTAAAATCTTGTGTAGGCAGAAATGCTGGTGGTGGGGTTTTGCTGTTGGTCTCGTATGAGGTCTTTTTCATGTCTGTCTTGCTGTTTTTGTATTTTATTAGGTTTGGGTTGCCAGTCCCTGAGTCTTCCAAAGGTGAGTTGGCATATATTAGCATCTGTTTATCCATGCTTTTAGTGATGTTAACCAGAGATAAAATCTGCATAAATTGGAAAAGTACTGCTGATGAAATCAGCAACTTTTTGTTTGTGTTTTTAGGAACTTCAGACATTCCTAAAATAAGTGTAAGTATATTAGTTGCCAGTTTAGCTTGTTGTCTTTGGCGTGTAATTGCTGTTAAACACTGTAATCTCTGTCAGGTGGATGTTGAGGTCTTAAAAAAGAGGGCAGAACGTTTTGGCATGAACGTCTCGTCTGTTTCTAAAAAGGTATGCTTATTTTATCTTGCTTTGTGGCATTCTTTTACATATTCAAGTGTCTTAATGTATTGAATGATTTGATTTATTAGATGATGTCTTGTTCAGTGCATTTGCTGTTTTGCTTTTATTGATTAATCTGAGAGAAAAGTGCAGACACTGGGAAAATCTGATTAAGGCTGCGTTACTCTTTTGGCTTTCTTAATTGCAAGAAGGAACTGTATATTAAACATGTTGCCATGGCAAGGTCATACATTTAGATGAAAAGGGAAACTGAAAGCATCTTCTGCATTATTTGTGTGATAAACACTAAGTCATGGAAGTCTATGGGTCACTGTCATTGATGAATTTGCTAGTGTTTGCTTTTATGATTTATTTTTGTTGTTGTTTCCAATCTTTGTGATTTCACAGTTTGAGGATGATGAAAAGCTGAAGAAAAGGAAGGAAAGATTTGGCATTATGACGGCCGCTGCTGGAGCACATGATACAGAGGTATCGAGAGGAAACACTCAACAATCTACTTAACAATCTGTCAATGTACGGAAATATGACCTCAAAATTGACTATGGTTGTGACAGTAGGCTGGCCTGCTTTGTATTTGCACTAAAAACAGTACGGCACAGTTAGTAGCGCTCGCTCTAGTCAATCACACCAGGCTTTAGCTGTCAAATGATTAGAATAGTGTGAGCAGGCCCTTAGTCTCTCCTTAGGTAGTTGGTACACTACAGCCTCCTTTACAGCATGCAGTCTTGCATTGGAAACTAGTTCAAAAAACACACAAATGGTGACCTATGCAAGCACCATACTTAAAAAAAAAAAATGGCAGCAGCTGAGCTCCGTGCCAGCACACTTCGTTCTTCCACGCTCAGCGCATCTAACCAGTGTGCCTCGGGAGAAAGTGCCCGCAGCCAGCATTTTCAGCCAGTGTTCAGTAAATGTACCTCTCACATATGACTTATGAGCAGGGCTGCACAGAAAAAGCACTCTCAGATCTTTGCTGAAAATCAGTGGAATTGCATGAATCTTACTGCTTGTAAGGAAAGGGTAATAATAGTTTTTTTTTTTTTTCGTTTTGTGAGCTAAGCTAAACACTTGTGCCATGCTGCCTCTTTCTTGTCATGTGACTGATCACGTGGCAGACAGACCAGGTAAAATTAAAGACATACTTGCATAAAACGATACGAGGAATATAATGTAAAACCTATTAAAACTCCAGTATACATAAAATGATATAAATGTATATAGCCTTGCATGTTTTGGTACTGTAGTTACTTTGATATCAATCCCAGAATGAAGTCAAGAGTGTTTTTCATCTAACTTCATGCACCGATCCTCAACGCCTGTACTTTGATGGTTAAGATGTTAAAATGTATTTGATTTGATCTTTTTAGTCACCGGTATGTTGTAGTCTATAATACTTGTTAATGCTTGTTTGTCATCATATTTTTGTAGTGTAGTATAGGTTAAATCATAAATTGCTGCTGATTTGTTTCACTCATCCTGTCTGTCTTTCTTTTTTACTTCTGTTTTAGGCCAAGAAGCGAAAACGTGCAGAGCGATTTGGAAATGTATGAAAATGGATTTGGTCCTTTTTGTACTTTTTATTTTAATTTTTTTTTTATTAAAATGTTTCAGATGTTCTTGCAGTATGCTGTAATTCTGAGATTTTCAATGTTCCATTAAATATACTCGGTTTCTTTAGTTTGTCACATCTCTCATTCCCCTGATGTTTAAATAATGAATTGATTCGTGTTTGAGAACCTCGGGGTGTTTATTTTTTACTCGGCTGGCCTTGTGTATAATAAGAATAAGAAATTGGTTAAAAGATGGCGTGATACTGGTAAAGCCGGTAAGTGGTATTAATGTGTACATACATTGAATTTGTTTTAAGGAAACAAGCTGCGATGGTAATTTTTACACATAATTAGCCAGATAGAAACTAGGGCTGTGAATCATTACCGGTCTCATGATTTAAGTCAATTATGATTATCATGTCAGCGCTTCAATATCACTTTCAGTATTACTCCAATTAAGTCTGTCTTAAGAATTTGTCTTTGAGCGCCACATCCAGCGCCACAGGATGTCTGTTTATAGGTTCTATACGGTTTTGCCATGCACGGCTTATTATATTCGACAGCCATAATAGAAACTGCTGAAAGATGAATGTGTGTACTGTTATGACACTGCCATAATGGATCTAATACAAAGTATCTACTTAGATTTAATTACCTTTGAAAATATTAGTAAACATAAGTCAGTGAGTATTATCCGATAGATCCTATGCTTTCAACCTACTTTTATGTTAAATCTCTGACTGTGGCAGGAAATAACAGAGCAGCACTTTTAACCCAAATATCAGCTAGAGCAGATGCAGAGATGGAAAAGAAAAACAAATGGAGATGGAATGAAATATGACTAATATAGGTATTACTGAGAATTATTATTCAATATTAGGATTCGAATAAATATACAACAAATACTTCTAATATTACATTGCACTCTTAAGTTTAAATAAAATGTCAGAACATGTTCATAAAATGGCACAATGAGACCGTTTGCACCATGAAGTCAGAACCTCTGTAGTTACTATTACATTTTAGTTTGCCAATCAAAAGATAGAAATCGTCATTCTTAAGTGGAGTTTAATTTAAGTTGAGCCATTCTAGCAACAACAGTCCAGCCTTTCATTAAAAAAGTGGTTTTAGTGGAATTTGGGTTTAAGGAACCAAATTCTGGCAGTGTTGAGATCAGATTTTATATTTGGTTGGAATTGTTGTTTTTTTTGTCTTCCCCCATTCGAGATGATAGAATTTAATGTTATATGGCTGCCTAGTGGGATTATCTGCCTAAAGAGACATTAGGCTTGTTTGACTTCGAGGCCGTTTATACGAGATCGTTTTCAAATGAAAACGCAAAACTTTTTATGCGTTTTGGCCATTCGTTTACCTTTGTCTTAACACTGTAGAGGATTGTACATAATTTCATTGTTCTTTTGTATAATAATAAATAAATAATAATAATAATAATAATAGTAAATTTCCTAGATACAGTACCATTTTTTACTCTAGCTAGATAAACCTCCAGAATACTGTAGTATATGTTAATAGAGTGTGATAGTTACCATAATATCTATCAGCTGTAATATACTACAATTTACTGTAGTAAATACTAAAGTATACAACAGTATTTTTATGTGACGTGCACTGCTGAATATGTATTATTGACTAATGTTTTAAATAAATAGAGAAGTTTAAAACAATGTAGTACAATACCATTATCATGGTATTGTTTATTTATTGTTTTCAATACATAAGATTCATATTTAATACCTAATAGTACGTCCTTTACGATCTCTTCTCAGTGAAGTGTAAAGCTGCAATACATAGTTAGTTCAGTAGATGGCGATAATTAACCATTTCAGTTTGTGATACAATAGGCCTTAGATGACGACATGACTTATAGGATGGATTAAAGGGATTCTTCAGCCTTGAATCAAAATTTCCCCATGTTGTACTCACCCTCGTAATGAATATGACTTTCTTCTCGAAGAACACTGCAGTCGGAGTTATATTACCATTTATCGGGAAGAATGATTTTGGTAGAATGGGAGGGACCCCATGTTTTAAAGCTCCAAAAAGCACATCCATTGATCAAAGAACAGTTTGAAACGGCATTGTTCTTCAAGAAGAAAGTCCTATTTATTACAGATGCCCCCAGTAAACATGGGGAAATTTTGCTGAAGAATCCCTTTAAGGCATGTCTTAATCAAGTTCATAGTCTATTTCAGTTTAGTTCAGTAAACTAAATTGTTGCAGAAAATGTAAGGACATTTGAGTTTCAAGTTTTTTGCATTGATATTATGGTAACCTTTTGGAAGTAGGAGTGTTATATGTACGAACAACATACTGTTGTTTTAACGTGTAAGTAAGAGGTGTATGGAGTCAGGGTGTGGTGTGCTCTGTGAATGCCAATGCAATGTGAACATTAAAACTGCTGTTCCTGATTTGGTGTCTCGACCGGTCTTAACGTGTCCTCTAGTTTAAAGGAAGACAAAACAACAGTTTGTGTTTATTACAGAAGAGGGTGTTGGATTCAGCTGTAAACACGATGTGAGGATGACGATTCGTTCATTGATTCGCTATGGAAGGGGAAAGAAACATTTCCAGCTGCCCTCAGATTGATTTACCCTTCACGCGCGTGTTTTTGCCTGCTGTCTATGTCACGGTTTTTATTGTCGGAGTCTTTGCCAATAGTTTTGGACTTAAGTCAGTCTGCTGTAAGTGGGGTAAGCTTGGAAATATAAACATTTTTATTCTGAACCTCGGCGTTGCAGATTTACTTTATGTGTTTACCTTGCCTTTCTTGGTAATGTATTACGCTGGGAACAGCAGGTGGATCTTTGGCCAGACGTTCTGCAAAATCACAAGGTTTTGCTTCAATATGAACCTCTACGGCAGTATAGGATTCCTCACCTGTTTGAGTGTATACAGGTATCTCGGCATCGTTCATCCCATGAGGGTGATGGGAAAAATAAACACAAAGATCTCAGTGACGGTCAGTGCCCTGGTCTGGATTCTGGTTTTAATTCAGATCCTGCCAGACATGTTCTTTGATAAATCCGAGCAAAACTCCTCAGACTCCTGTTACGACACCACCACAGATCCGTGGATTTCTGACTATCTGTCCTACAGTCTGGGGTGGACCTTCACTGGGTTTGTTATCCCACTGCTCGTAGTGTTTTGGTGCTACGGTCACATCATCATAGTCCTCGCCACCAAGACCAACATGGACACTGTGCTGAAGCAGCGGTGCATCCGACTGATCTGTGTTTTAACACTTTTGTTCACGGTTTGTTTCATCCCCTACCATGTCTTCAGAAATCTGAATTTACTGACGAGGATATTAAAAAAGCGGGGCATTTGTGTTGAAAGCTTTGATAATATCTACGTAGCGCATCAGGTCAGTAGGGGACTGGCCTGTCTGAACAGCGCCATAAACCCGCTGATATATGTTATTGGGAATGACAAAAGTTCGATGCGTGTGCACAACTTGAGCAAAAGAGCCAGAAAGAGTTTAACACGGCTTACTTCAGCAGTCATTGACCGCAAACCAAAAGATACTTCTTGTGTAGTAAATATTGAGCTGCAGCTTCAGAACACAGAATAGTGGTATTCATTTAATAAACACACTACATCTATACTGACATGTCTGCTCCATATATAAATGTGTGTGTCATTAGTTAGATCAAATAACTTGTACTTTTGAAAGTAGTTTTAGTACATTTCCTTCCATAAAGCTGTCTCTGGCTTCTCTTAATATAATTTTACCATCTACTTGGCACTCATTGTATCGTGAACTCAACGGTCTCAATGGTCCTCCAGTCTGGATACTCCCCCACTGCTTTACCAAATTACAGACGGTCTTGCCATGCTTACTGGGGGTTTTAAGACTTGAATGCGCCAATACACACAAGTCAAACTAAAGTGATGAAACTGGAACAGGCATGTCTAAATCTTCAGCCTTGGAAAATGGTGAATGATAAACTCTGAACATTCGGGGTAGTAACCTCCAAAAAGACATTCATCTGCTGTAGGAGTAAACAAGTGGACTGATGCACCTTTGGAGGGTTTTGATTCTCTCTTGTGCACTGTGTGTTCACCCAACCACACCTCAAGTTCAAGCACCTGGGACGGGAGAGACCTGAAAGATAAGAACAGATTGCAACTCTGCGTCTTCTGTTACAAAGTCCAATGAGTTTACAGCTTGAACAACTACAGCAAGTTTGCCGGAGAAAAACATTCATTTAGGTCATAAATCACATCATATTTTAGTTTGTCATTTTACAATCATTTCTCAAAGTGCGTATGTGTGATTCATAGAACGAACGTAGGCACAGAAAATGTTTTTAGATGTTGAATCTATAAATCGCTAATTCTTTTGAAATTTTGCGCAACTAAACAGTTTCTGATCCAGTCTATTTAATGTTATTGATATATAAAAGAGCACATCTCACTGTCCAAATACTTTACGAGCGACAAGAATGGCTTATATATCCAAAATCATGCAGCACATCTGCTCAGACCCTGACGTGGCGCTAAGCACTTTTCCACGTTTTTATAAATACGAACGATCTTGTGGATTTTTGTGTACACACACACTTTACGATCAAATGATATATGCTTTATAAATGATATGGAAATAAAACTCATACCATCTGTTTAGAATACAAATGCCACAGTGTCTGACTCATTGTTACTGTTGAATGGAGCTGTTTTAAACTGATCCCCATGTTTATACAGTATGGTGCTCATGAACTTTCTTACAGGCATTTTGAATGCCCAGGACTTGGAAAGATACTGACATTGACTCTTTTAAACTTAACAGCTTTTGGAGGAATCTCTTAAGAAAGTGTTGTCAGTTGTACAAATGACATAATTAATCACAATTTCATTAGTCATCTCTGTTACGTAGCCATCCAAGAAGAAATCAAGACCATACTGTAATCTATTTAAATGTAGGCTATAAATGTACAAATAAAAAAGGCTTCCAGGACCTAATATTAGTAGCAAATTTGAAATCAGTTTTTTGGTTTGTGACGTGTTTGCCGTTGTTACTGCTTCAACAATGTGATTGTCAGTAATGTTGTATATGCCAATCGATTTATTGTAGCCTACTGTTTGGCAACCTTGAAAAACAATAATATATATATCAAAATAAACATAGTCCAATACTTGTTTTCTTTGGCCACAAAAAATAAATAACTTATTTGACAACGCGGGCATAGCATACATACGGCACAAGATCAAAAAGTTTGTTTGACCTCCTCTCGCCCCGCATCGATCATGCCATTCAAATACCCAAAAGGTATGCTGCACCCGCTAGTGTCAGCAATGCAAAATAACAAGGCATAAAATGGCTCGTACAGGTAAGGATGACATTTCCAATGCAGCTCCTGTCTGTGTTTCCCCTTGATTTTGTGGATTTATGTTACTTCCTGTTTCCTGTTTTTTGTAGATCTTTTGTTTATTGGTTCTGTGTTATGATTGGTAGAAACAACAGGTGTGTTTTGTTATCCCTTTCGTTACCCTGGGTTTTTAAGTCCTTGTGTTTCCTTTGTCTGGTTAGAAGTTTGCTTTCATGTTGCTTGTTTTCTTGGCTCTGATGTTATTTTGCTACTTTGTTTACATTTATTAAATCTCAACTGCATGTGGCTCCGCTTTCCTGCCTGGTTATTACTGTTACACTGCTATTGTTTCGTTTGGTTGTGTTCAACATTTATTAAAAAACGTTTAGAATTCTACTTCATCATGCACTTCAGTTGTGGCCTAATGGTTAGAGAGTCAGACTCGTAACCAGAAGGTTGCTGACGTTGAAACCTTGTATTACTAGCACTTCTCGTGAATATTGCTTTACTTAGACGAATCGCTTGCTGTTTTCCTCAATTGTAAGTCGCTTTGGATAAAAGCGTCTGCCAAATGAATAAATGTAAATGTAAATGTGGTTCGATTCTCAGTACCGGCAGGTAACAACTGACGTGCCCTTGAGCAAGGCATCTTACCCCCGTTTGCTCCCCGGGTGCTGCAGTGTTAGCTGCCCACTGCTCCCGGTGTGTGTGTGTGTTCACTACTTGAAGTGTGTGTGTTCACTATTCACTGGTTGGGTTAAATGCAGAGGTCACATTTCGGGTATGGGTCACCATATCTGACAAAAAATAGGTCATTTATGTACAGCCAACACACCACCTCTTCGTCCTCCTCCAGAACCCCCCCCTTTTTGAACTTTTCCACGGCACAAGGACATGTTTTCCGGGAGGGGGAGAGTTCTGTAACATTTCTATTCGTTTCGGTTTAGTTAAATTTAGATGTATTAATTTGGTTGGAAAGTTACACCTAATAAAATCCTGCTCATTTGTTTTGAAATATTTTAAAGTTATACTTTTTACAAAAAGACTTATTTTTAAAGGCCATCCTCATGTAGAAGATGAACAACAGACCAGATACTCCTCTCACAAAAATCTTTTAAAAGGAATGACTTCTTTTCCAAAAGATATAACATATTTACGAAAACGCAGTTTGTCTGTTTAGGGATACTGTAGAAACAACGTGGAGAATTTTATGTTATGTGACCCGCGGTGTATGTAGATACAAATATGAAAAACACAAGGCTTCATTGTGTAAGGTCTTTATATACCTCTGAACGGACAGTTTTTATGTATATTATATTGCATTTCCGTCAATAACCTCCAAAAAACTACACAATGAACTGAGTTTTACATTTTATAATTATTTTTGGAACGTTATCTTCACAAATTTAAATGTTTGGAAAATAAATTTCTCATTATTTTTGGTAGAACTGTAGTAGCCTACTAAAGCAAACGCAATTGTAATTTTTAGTAAGCCTATATGTAAACCACTGATATATCTTATTTGTTTATTTTGTTTGCTTTTTGTTCTTGTTGTTTTATTAAGGTATATTGTTCTGTGAAGGATGTTTTTACAATTTGCTTTCAATTCCCAAACAATTACCTCCTGCAGATACATCCTGGTACGTCAGCTTGTGCGTAAGTACGTGCAGCAACGTCATGACGTACGGCACGTCACATCATCACGTTTCGCAAATTCGCAAACATGACTTCAACCGTTGTGAGCAAAATACTATAGCGTCCATACCGCGTGAGATGATTGACAGCTGCTGTCAGCTTTAATTCACAGCAGCGGAAGCTGTGAGTTATTCACACAGGTGAGCGGGAGCATCCTTTTGTGAATCTTTCTTGATACAAGAGAAAATAACGAATCAATGCAGCCGTCAATGCTCACTGCTAACCGGTAAGTATTTTTCTGCTGTCGCAAATGTTTAATAACTCAGCAAGTTCGCACGTGCATGTACACTTGAAGCTTAACGTTACTCGTTGTGGTTGCGTTATTGAAATAAGTGGACTTTGCGTTGTTTGCAGGATTTGTTCAGAAACGCGCTGATCATGAGCTCGGAGACTTCAGTGAAGGACATTAAACCTGGACTCAAGAATCTCAATGTCATTTTCATCGTGCTGGAAACAGGTAGCCCAACAACAACAACAACAACATGCTGCAATATAACAGTATAGCATTAAATGAAGAAATTGGTACATTGTAGCAAAATGTACACAACAATGACACAGTTGGTGGTGGGATCGTTTAAACCTTGTTTGTTTTTATTAAGTTCTATGTTCTCGTCAAGTGCCTTCTGTTTAACCACTTGTTGTGTAATCCTAGGTTTTAAAACGGGGTTCTTTTAATCACACCCCATGAACATGAAGTTTGATCATTAATCACACACAGAAAAGTATGAGTAACTCCAAGATGCACCGAATGATAGTTGAAATGTTCCCATATATCGTCTCAATGAAGGTCGAGTGACGAAAACCAAAGATGGTCACGAAGTACGCACGTGCAAAGTGGCTGACAAGACGGGCAGCATCAGTATATCAGTTTGGGATGAGGTCGGAGGACTTATTCAAGCTGGTGACATTATCAGACTTACCAAAGGGTGAGATACACACTGAATGCGCTTCTCCTATCAGATTTCTGATTGTATCAAAAGTCAAGTCATATTTATTTCAACGTTTTTCACAATACATCTTTATAGAAAATCATACTGTAGTGTTGTAAATGGCAAAACGTGTATTTGAGCACTGTTGTGTTTAATGTTACACATAATGTTATGATCTTTCTAATGGTATAATAATAATCAAATCAATCCTAATTAAAATATTGAATATAGAAATATGTAATGAATCCTTTGAAAACGTGAACAAATTTGTGTGTCTTCTAGAGTCTTAAGTCTGTCAGGGTCACTATCATCAAATATTATAAGTTGGTGGAATGAAACTGTTCTCTGTGTAGACAGAGCAAGAGTGAAGCAGTATATATCCTCCCACAACAACACTTTATTTGCCTAAATAAAGTGTAAAGAAAACCTGCCTCAATATACACAACAAGCTTTTAATCTAAATGCACATAAAAAGATTCTAAGCAAAAATAGCTGATGGTGAACAACCGTTGATGTCTAGAGAAAAAGTTGGGCTTGTAAGCTGCGTGTCATTTGTTTCGGATAGAATTTTAAATAATTAATGACGATTCCTGAAAGCAGCTTGTGCACACGGGGGACAACCAGCGCGTGATTGACATGCTGCTTGAGATTGAGCCTGTCGCTTGAGATTGAGCCTGTCGCTTGAGATTGAGCCTGTCGCTTGAGATTGAGCCTGTCGCTTGAGATTGAGCCTGTCGCTTGAGATTGAGCCTGTCGCTTGAGATTGAGCCTGTCGCAGACACCCATACCTGTGTTCCAAGATAAACACTGTTGAAACAGTTCCCATTGGTGTGTCCAAACTTTTGACTGGTACTGCACTCATGATACAGTACATAAACAGAATATTTATACATGAACACACGTACTTTATTGTTAGGGAACTGTAAAAAAAACTAGAATACAAATGGATTAAACTATATAATTTAGTGAGTATACAATGATTGACAGTATGTGGTTTGATACCTTGCAGAATTTTTTAACGTTTGCATTGAAAACGATACGTGATAAAATTGGCAGACTGGCGCAGACTTTCTACAACAACTCCAGACTAAAAATCTGAGCACAAGTCTTGTAGTATATTTCAGCCTTAACCAAACAGTTTTTGGGTCCCAAAACCTACACGTTTATCCTGTGAACTTTACTGATTAAAAGCAATGTACTCGTCGTAAAGACCGAGAACTCATTTGTCTTGTGTACTTTGCCTTATTAAAGCGATGTGTTTGGATTTTACAGATCAGACAGTGTTTTTCATTCGCTTTATGTGACCATCTTGTTGTTACTGGAAGCACATGCTGCGTCCCAATTCGCATACTATCCGTTCTAAATAGTATTCGAAAATAGTATTAGTATGTCCCAAATCATAGTATGTTGAAAATAGTATTCCAAAGATTCCCAGATGGTCTACTACTTCCGGTAGAAATTAGAAGTACAGAATGATGCACACTCTAACGGCTGATACTACCCACAACTCACCACGAGTAGCATCACTAAATTAATAAATATAGCTACAGTGTTAACATTACATATGAAACAATAAATAAATAAATCCTTAAATAGAAAGAAGAAATGTATTTTGATGTGTGTGTCAGTTATTGGTCACAATGTTGTCTAGGCAACAACGCCCATTTCCGTTTCCTGTTAGTATGTCCCAGTGCGTGCGTATTGTTTTGCTACACACTGAAAGGTATATACTTTTCCATAACAAAAATAGTACATACTTTTAGTGCATAGTATAAGTAGACTAAAAGTAATTTAAGTGGTCTCTAAATTTTTCAGTGGCTGTGTATATGAAATATATATGTAGTAGAATGTATACGTCCATCCCTGGGTTGGTCTTAAATTTCATATAAAGTGGCATTAAAATGGTCTTAAAAAGTCTTAAATTAAACTTGCTTACATCTGTAGACACCCTGAAAAATGTAAATGTTGATATTTTTTTGTCAAGGTATGCATCAGTTTTTAAAGGCTGTTTGACACTCTACACGGGAAGGGGAGGTGAGCTGCAGAAGATCGGAGAGTAAGTTGGTTTTATATTTTCTACCTTAAAAAGGTTTCCACATAGCTTTTGTTCATTTTCTACATTGTTACAATTACTAAAGTATTGTCTTAAAAATGATTGTATTGTGTTGTCTATGTATAAAAATACATGCATGTAGAGTCATCTTGACCCAAAATAACTGTTAAGTTTTTGCATTTAAATGTTTAAGGTTCTGCATGGTGTACTCTGAGGTGCCAAACTTTAGTGAACCAAATCCAGAATATTTGTCCCAGATGAATAAAACGGTAAGTTTGATTATTTTAGTGTATTAAAACGTGTATTTCGGTCATAGGTGTTTACTTTCTTACCTTCTTGCACATCAGGGATTGAATGACCAGGGCAACATGAACAGCAGTGTTACTGCCTCTGCAGGTACTGATATCAAATATTTCCTCTTTTCTTCCTTTGCAGGAATTCTAAAAAAATCGTTTGATAAACATTTTCACTGTAGTTTGTTGATTTGATTTCTTTTTCTAACATGAGCGACATTTCATTTTTTTAAGGGAACGATACTCCAAATGGAAATGGGGTAAATTCTCAAAGCACAAATAAACCGCCTGGTGGGCGAGCAAATAGTGGGAATGGAAATAGGTCGACATCCAGTTCAGGTGTGGGAGGAAGTACCAATGTAAGCAACGGGAAGGAGACACGACGTACAATCAAAAGATGACTTACAGGAATAAGCATAGCTCCATCATTTTAAACAGGGGTGTCAAATTCACTTCCTGGTGGGATGTTTTCCTGCCAAGTTTAGCTTCAAACTCGATTAAGCACACCTGCCTGGAAGTTTCTAGTGATTTTGTTTACGGTGTGTTAGAGCTGGTTGGAGCTAAACTTATCAGGGGTACGTTTCCCGAGCAACAACAAGTGTTGGGGAAATGAACAATGTAGTTACAACACCGAAACCAGAGTAACTCTGTCGAAGATCAGTCATGTGAACGGTTTGAAGTTGGTTCAGCAATCTAGTTCATGATGTCACACTATGCTTCTAACCACAGGTCAAGAGCGGCAGTTCCACGCAACTCTGTGATGCTGTTTGGGGAAACACTTGAATCGGTTAACTATGCAGGTTCAACGGAACTTCCGACTATAGTTGGGTAATGATGCTTTTGGGAAACGCACCCCAGGATAGTAGCCCTCCTGAACTGAGTTTGACACCGGTGTTTTAAAACATTTTCTTACACAGTTTTGTGTTATATATGGCTCAAGTTGAAGTAAACATACTTATGTTTGTATAGTCTTGTCACATGTTCATCAAGTACTGCTCCGCTCATAAAGTTTACCCATCAACATACCTGTTACAACTTATTTTTTAGTAAATATCATGTCAACTTTTAATCAGTTTAATGTTCAGTTCTTTGGCTGATTATTTCATTTGTCAGCTAAGATTAGACTAAAGAAATCTGAGTAGGTAAATGAAAAAACAGACATGAGCATTTTCTATTTTCTAGTATTTAAGTCATTTTCTATTATTACATTTTTTTTGCAGTCACTACAATACACTACAATTCTGGGTTATCTGAGATTAAGTGCTTTGTCTAACAGAACATTGATAAAGTGTTTAAACCAGAGGTACAGATACAGGACAAACTAACAAAAACAGTAAAACAACTGGAGAGCTCAACACCGAGGCAGCCATACGTGGCACCATCAGTAGTGGCGTTTACTAGTGTTGTATCACTATTGGTTGATTAGCTGCACCTGATGTGATTGGCTGAAGCAAGCTTGACTGACGCAACCAGCCATAACTGGCGCTATATGCTAAATTAAGGGCTTGTTCAACATCCTTACGTGAACTCACAGAAATGTATGTTTATATCATCTTTGATGTTCATTGTACTTATCTTCGTGCAAAATCAGGAATATGTCCACTTTTTCAGTAATAAAAATCTGTACTCTACAGGCAATAGGAAGTGTCTGACCTAATGGCAGTTTTTTTACTCCTACCCCGTTGTGAATGAGTGAGCGATTGAATGAATGCTTACAAAACAGCGTTTACAAGCACCTGTTATTGTTCCTAACTGGACATTTAAACGGGGGTGGCGCTAGGGGACAAAATAGTTACCATCTCCAGCCTCCTTGCCACTGTGGCTGTTCCCAACTCCTCTGTGTTCTGCCCCAGCGTCACAGCCACTGTGGCCATTTCCTGCTGTCTGCCCCAGTATCATGGTCATGGCGGCTGTTCCTGAGCTACCGGATCGTCCCTGGCTCCAGGTGCGGGCAGCACCACCATGGTTGCCCAAGCTGCCCACACCTCCGTGACAGCCTGAGCTACCAGTACTTCCATAGCTCCCTTGATTCCTGGTGTCAGGAGAGCCATCCTGGTGTCAGAGGATGCCCAACCCTCCTCCCAAGTTGTTACTTCTTAGGTGCAAGGACGTGCCATGCCTGTTTTTCTCCCAGTCTTCTCCACGCTCCCTCACTTACCCGCATTCGACGTCACCCTCACCCGACAGTCATCAGCCTCATTATCTGGACTCCATATACTCATCATGTTCCAGTGTTCATGTTGGGGTCTACTGTGATATGCGTGTGTATGTCAGTACTTGTGTGTTTTGTGCGTCTGGTGCGTGTTGTGTGTACGCGTGCGTGCGAGTGAGTGTTGTGTGTGTGTGTGTTTTCTTACATGTGCGCTGTGTGAGCATGAGCGTATGTGTTTGTGTGTGCCATATATTCTCTTTTCTTTTTTGGGTGGTTTGTGAAACTGGGGTGTATTTATTCATTTTGTTTATTTTGTCTCCTGTACAGCTGCTTTAACAATGAAATTTGTAAACCGCGCTATATAAATAAACTTGTGCAGTTGAGTGCTGTTGTTTTAATTCTGTGTATTATCCTGGTTCTGTTTCTATATATCATTATATTTCCAATACTACTAGCATCAATAGCAACACTGTTCTGATGATGCAGTGGCCCAAATAGCGAACAAGAAAGCGTCCTCGCCAGACTTCTCCATTAGTCCTATTTACATAATTTCAAGAAAAACAGAAATCTCCAAGTTACTGAAGCAAATGTAAACACAGAGACATTTATTGCTGGATGATATTTTAACTAATCTTACATGCATACCTGTCTGTTTATAGGGGTATTATTATATTGACTGAGATGTTAAATGTACACCTGTCATTTGGCCAGTGCTTGAAGTGGGGAAAAAAGGTTCTGGTACTTACTTGTGCATGTTGCCATATTCAAATTATTACCACAGTTGAAATGTCTAGAATGAAAAAAACACTACTAAAGGACTGATTTTAATACAAATGCAAATTTGCAGATAATAGTTCTGCAGTCTATTGAATTCTTCTGTAAATTAAATCCAGCATATACACCGTGTCATATCTCTAAACCATCTCTGAAATCTTACCATTTATCATTTTTATTGTAAAACTGTTGGCTTTGTTGTGTTTGCCTTTTCACATCTCACTACAGTCATTAGCGCCCGCCTGCATACAAAATAACTTGCAGAAAAAGCGGAATTGTTTAGCAGCATCTATTGGCAAGGTCGCGAATTGCAACCAACCGCTCACTCCACCCTTCCCCTCCCGTTTGAAGCGCTACGGAGGCTGTGAGAGGACGATGTCATTACATTAGCTTCTTTTCCAAAAGAGCTAACGTATTTACGAAACGCGCTCTGTAGAGGGATTTGTCTGTTTAGAGATACTGTAGAAACAACATGACATACTCTGTGTACGGTGGTATATGTAGCTAAAAATAGCTCGTTCTAAGGTAAGGAAAACATAATAATTAATAATGTAAGGTCTTTATACACATCTGAGCACATAGTTATGTATATTATATTGCATTTCTGTCAAAAGAGCCTCCAAAAAACTACACACTGGACCTTTAAAACCAACCTGTTTCTTCTTAGCAGCGGCCTGCTACAGTGCCTCTGATTAACAACTTTAAAGGCAATTTTCTGCACATTTTACATTTATTCATTTGGCAGATGCTTTTATCCAAAGCGACTTAGAAGTAGGAGAGCATAAAACATTTTGTCAACACGCTAAACAATACTGCTAGTTTACAAGACAAGGGAGCAAGGGAGAAAATGAACAACATGAACGACAGTTTTTTTTAAATTTTTTAATTAGACAAAACATAGACAGTTGTTGGTTAGTCAGACTAAAAAGATTAAAATCCTTTAATGCACGGCTAGTCGTGGATTATCCCTTACTTGTTTAGAGGAGGAAGAAAAATAAGGGTTTCAAAAGTAAAATTGCACATGGTTTTGAGGCCCCATAGATGGAATTGCCTAGGGCCCCCAAATCACTAAATCTGCCGCTGCTCTCCCTGGTGAGACCATGCAGGTTTTTCATAGTTCACATAGTTACCTCCCTGCGACAGGATGTGGTATCCATAACACGCTTCCTCAGCAGAGGGAGTAGCGCTTCTCAGTGTTCCCTTATTGTGCCGAGTCTCTCGCTACTAGAGAAAGAAGGCCACCACCTGTGACGCAAGCTGAAGCAAACACGCTGAAAGGTTACGATTCACGGAAGCGCTCCCTTGTGACAGGTCCAGGAAAGTCAGTGTCGCTCCGCTGGAAGTCGTGATGCGCCGAATGAATGACAGAAAAGAAACGTCTCGGTTACGACTGTAACCTCTGTTCCCTGATGGAGGGAACAAGACATTGTGTCCCTCGTGCCACAACACTTTGCCGTCCGCTGCAGCGATCAGGAGACTCCTCCCAGGTTCCTCAGCACATAACCTGAATGTATGGGTATCGCCATCTTCCTTTAGACTGGCATGTATTCGCCAAGTTCATTTGCCTTTTGAAATTCCTCTCGGAGAGAATAGTTTCTCAAGTTCAAACCCCATTCTGTCTACACAATGTCTCGTTCCCTCCATCAGGGAACAGAGGTTACAGTCGCAACCAAGACGATTTGTTGTCCAGGGTCACATATAATATACTGTATAAAAATGCATTATTATTGTTATGTATATGTACTAATCCCTTTCGTACTGTATATGACTGTCACCCAGTAAAACATGCGGTTCCTCTGTAATCTGGCACACACAGGGTTCAAATGTACGACTGATGGAATTGAAAATGCATCAAACTGACACTGAAGCTGGTGTCAGCAAAAAACCTTCATGGTGGAAATGATGAGAGCCAGGCAGTCTGCCGCATCTTTATTTGGAGCACATGCCAAAGCTGGAGTACAACCTAAGAAAATAAGCTCTACATGAATGCTCCAAATATACAGTGTATGTCTGTAGTTTATTATGTTGGCCAACGTACCATCCTCATCTTTTGCCAGAACTGTTGCACCTCGTGTTAGCAGCACCTCAACCACAGTGACAAGACCATTTCTAGCTGCTATATGCAGAGGCCTAGAGATGTGGAGAAAGACAAACCTCCACTGTGAAAATAACCCAACAATCACAGAAAATGACCAGGCAATTTGCCTTGTACTTGTACATGTGTAATGACAATAAAGTTGACTCTAATATCACAACTGCAAAGCATTTCAGTGGTTCTCAAGCTGTGGTACCATCTCATTCACATCATACAAATTCATACGAAATCACCACCTTAGAAAGTTGTAGAGTTCAGTTTTTCTGTGAGATAAGCCTGGGAATATAAATCATATTGTCGTTATGTCTACTAAAAAATGAAAGCGAACATTATTGTAATTAGGTGGTACAATGTAAAATGTTCTGATTTGTTCAAAGACGCTTCTTGGCCCGTAATGACTGAAAAGCACTGATCATATGAATGCTCACGTTTGTAGTGCTCTGTTGGCTGTGTTGATAAGCGAGGGGTCGTCTATATCAGCCAGCAGGAGAAGAGCACACATTTCATGACCCTGTTGAATTTAACACGTGAAAATGCTTTAGAAATGGAAATACAGGGTACAGAACATGTCATGTCATGCAATAGGATACGACGAGGGCCACATTACACTTCTACAGGCGAGATGGAGGGCTGTGTTCCTGTTCATGTCCAGCACTGAAACGTCTGCTTTGGCCTGATGAAGCAAAAGATCTGAAAACAGGTCAAGTTTGATTGAGATCAGTAATCAGTGAAGAGATTTTTTAAATCAAAACGATACATACCCACACAATGTACTAATGTATGGATGCATATTGGTAGCATTTTTCAATTTAGAATGTAGTGAGCAATATGGCAATGCAGAATGTATGTACATTTACATTTCAGTATTTTTTTCACATCATATGAGCAACATTGTGTGCAAAATGAAAATGAAAGGGAAATTCAGTGATATAACCCATAATCACCCATAGGGATGTAATAATCTTCAGAAAATTTTTTTTTTTTAATTCTCCCTTCGGGCTCCACTTCATGTGCATATGATTTAATGCTTTTACGCAATGGCCCTGTAAAATGCATAGAATTTTGCTACACTCAGCGCGTGGTATGTATTTCACTACAGTTTTACTTGACTACCATAAACATATATAATCAGTCCGAGTAATGCATTTTCAGTTTTTGAATTAAGGATTTCAAATAATACTAACACAGACTAACAAACCCAAAGCACTGAAGATTAAACAAATATGTAGGCCTACCTGTATATACGCATATATACTGTACACATATCTACCTGATTAAATTAAACCTAAAAACAAAAGGGGGAAAACCCACAATCGATTTAAAATGAACAATCAGAGTTTTTGTAAAAAAGAATGAAGAGGTTCCCAATGGCTGCAAAATTTGTCCGACTTATGATTAAGATCATAAGTTATTTCTCCAGAGGAATAAAAGGCTGATAGCTGAGATATGCACATAGTAACAGTTGGGACCTGGGATGTCTTCAAGAAAAAAAAATGTTTAGCTAGAATTGAAAGGATTGTAAACAAAGGCTTTGTGTCTGAATCAGAAAGGTCTTTGGCAGCATCATTCAACAAATAAAGTGAGGCAGATGAAATGAAACATTTCCCTGGATCACAGTGTAGATTGAGATCAAACTGAGATATTTTGAGAAATATACATTACTTTCCAAACCAGTAATGTATTATAAACAATCATATTTTCACTAAGAGAGTTTATCTGATCAATGTTATTAAAGGGACAGTCCACCCAAAAATGAAAATTCTGTCATACTCATCCTCAGATTGTTCCAAATCTGTATACATTTCTTTGTTCTGATAAACACAAAGGATGATTTTGTAAGAACAGAAGTAACCAAACAGATCTCATCCCCCATTTACTGCCATAGTAGGGCAAAGAAATACTATGGGAGTCAATGGTGGATGAGATCTGTTTGGTTTCTGACATTCTTATAAATTGAGTAAATGATGACGTGAACTGTGGGTGAACTGTGCCTTTGATAAAACAAAGAGACTCTGTGAGAATCTTCTTGGGTAGCAAAAGAGAGATTCAAAATCAAAAGATAAAGCATCCTGCCTATTCGAAAACCAGCTTGTTATTGAGCCGACCAGTAATAATTGGGCAATGAAAGACCCCCTCGATCTATTGCTTTATAAAGTTTAAAAAGACCAACATAATTTTAAGAAAGAGAGAAATCAGCAAAGAGAAATCCACTTTTCCTTTTTAATTTTTTGAATTAAAGGAGAATAGTTGGTCTCAAACAGGTTATTCAAGTCGGGACTAAGAAAGATTCCCAAATATTTAAAAACAGTAAAAACTGAACAGTAAAATCATATGTGATGAATTTGGTGCTTAAAGATTAAGGATAGTTATATGATGTTTGAAAAACAAAAAGCATAATAAAACACAATACAGCGCTTACACACTCCTATTCTGTCTCCAAACGACAGAATAAAAGCACCCCTGATGAAGTCACGGAACATATTAGAGGTGAACTAATCCTAATTCAACTAAAGGACCACAGTAACATCTTAGATGCCAGAGACAAAGTCCAAACCTTAGGTTAGACCATAAACTCAAATGAGTCCCTTAAAGCAAAACAACATTTTGGAATAAATGAGGTCAAGCTGTGTAAGAGGTTAATCGAACCCATGAATAGCATTTTGAAGCAAAAAAAGAGCAAATAAATGAGTAAATTAAACATATATGTATAAATAGCTCTGGAGTGCTAACTTCGCCATGCTGATGCTCGGCAGTAGTGCCTGTGGTAGACTGATTAGTCACTTTCTTTTTCCTGGTGGATGAGCCAGACATTGCAAAAATAAGAAATCTTTATCCCGTTGTGGCTTTGGTATACTTGAGGCAAAATTGAACTGAAAATGTAAGTTTACTTGGAGAGAGTGCAAGTAATTTTTGTTCATTTTGTTCATTAGTTCATTTTGCAACTTGGTGTTAATATTTAAACTACATTTGAAAACTAGTGTGGCAACTGTCAAATGTAAATTAGGATATTGAAATTTTCAATTTAAATACAGAAAACCATTGCCATTTTACATTCTGCATTCTAAATTGCTACCAATATGCTTCCACAGTAATGCACACAGCCTTGTCTTATACAATAACAGAGCATGATATGAATCATGTGATATCAGACTACAAACCAACAGCAGAAGTATGGCCATTTTCAGCAGCCACCATTAATACAGAGCGTCCTGCGTGGTCAACTGCAGTTACATTTGCGCCACAGATCAGTGCAAACTGCAGCGTTGTGAAACCACCTGCATGTGCTGCTGCGTGCAGTGGGGTCCTGTGGACAAAAACACATCAATGAAATTAAAACATGAATAAATGATAAAACAGACAGAGATATTCAGCTAATGCTCTCAACTCAACTCACCTTCCTTTGGAATCTCTGAGGTTCATAATCTGTGTTCCCATAGTTTCAACTAGCATTTTAGCTGCACCATCATGGCCATTCATTCTATGGATAAAGATTGAGGAGATACAGGTTCACAAAAGATGATAAAGGATGTGTATTTGTTCTGAAGTTAAACTGTTGAGCTTCACTCACAGTGCACAGTGCAATGGTGTAAAGGGACTTCCATCCAGGATGCATGATGCTTTATAATTAAATATAACTTCCAAACAGTCCTTGTGCCCTGAAAAAATGCTTCATTTTAATTGGACAGTATCAAAATGTAACATTTACATTATTACAATACAGGTCAAGTGTAATGTGGTAAGGTGTTAGCATGAAATATTTACAGGCTAAGCCCCTGTGCCCACCGAGGCTGAAAACGGCAGGAAATGGGCGAAAAAAAAGCCAGCTGCAGGCTCCTATGAGCTGAGCGTTCTGCCCCAAGTTGAGCATTTTTCAACTCTGAGTGCCCAGTCGAACGCCAGCACTGGGTGTGGAAACTAGTGAAAAAACACACCGTACGCCGGCATAAACGCCTTATTGATCTAGCGTTTTTGTTTAGTTTAGTGATTCCTGTTTTGCAGGAGATCCACCCAACATTGAATTACAATAATTTATTTGTGGGGAATGAATACGTTTCTCCATGTATAAAGTAGAACGTTTAGAGATTTTTCTAAGATGGAAGAATGCTGTATGACACACATTTGAGATCCAGCAATGCACCCAGGTTCTTAACTGTGGAGGAAGACACAACCGAACAATCATCTAAGGAGGAAATGTTGCACTCTACTTTATTATATTAACTGGCATTAGGGATAATAAAGAATACCTCTGTCTTGTTAGCATTTAGAATAAGAAACTTATATTTCTATGCTGATGATACCCAGATTTACCTTATTAAGGTGCATAGATGAGATTAAAATCTGGCTTAGTCAAACATGTTTAACGTTAAATGAAAATAAAACAGAGGTGGATTGTTTTCAGCCCGTCTGCTCACTCCAAGGCTTGCAGTCTAGATATTGGTAGCTTATCTACATTCAGAATTTCTCATGTGCTAAACTTGGGTGTCCATTTTGATGAGTCGTTAAAGCTGGACAAGCATATCTCCTCTGTAATCGGCTCCAGCTTTTACCAACTCCGTCAACACTTTTTAAACGCTACAAGTTTAGAGATGGCTGTCCATGCTTTTAGCACCTCATGCTTAGACTATTGTAACTCATTGTATTGGGGAATTGCACAGTCACAAATGACCCGCTTACAACTGGTTCAGAACGCTGCTGCGAGATTCATTACTAATAGCCGTAAATATGACCACATCACCCCTATTTTGAGGGCTCTCCACTGGCTGCCCATTCAATCTGGAATTGTTTTTAAAATTCTTTTATTTGTTTACCAGTCTTTACATAATCAAGCCCCCAGTTATCAGTCAGAGCTGCTGCACTTTTATACTCCCACTAAACGTATCTGTTTGATCTGGCCTATCAATAACCCACCTTTATTCTATATTATTATACAATCTTTTATGCTTATTACTGCATTCTCTGATTGCTGATATGGTTTCTCTCTGGTTTTTAATTGATTTGTTTGATCTCTGTGTACTTGTACTTGCTTATTTATTTTCATGTACAGCAATTTGGTCAGTCTTGTGGCTGTTTTAAATGTGCTCTGTAAATAAATGAACTTGAACTTAGACCATGTTGGTATTACAATAACATATACCCAAATTAAATAATATACTTTAAATGAATAAATGACAGTAACTGATAATCTAGCATAGTATTTATTAGTTTTATCAGTGTACATTACATAGAAAAACGCTTGCAATAATACCGTATACTGTCTGTATATTCTCTTTTTCATCTATTACTAGATGAGTTTTGAACTATGATGCATGTAAAGCTGATTTGCAACAATGAAATTGTAAAAAGCGCTGAAACAGGATCATTTTAAGAGGCGTTTTAATACATTAACCTTAATGTATTGTGTAAACAGCTTGTAACAAATGTTTTAAAAAAAACAAATTAAAAAACTTTTTGAAAATATTTTGTTAATATTTTTAACTTAATACTTACTTTAAGGTGAAGTGTGAAAACTAGTATTATGTGTTCTTACCATGGTAGGCTGCCCAGTGAGCAGGTGTGTATCCACTGTAGTCTAACAGAGAGTCAAGAGGGTCAGAGAGAGCTGCTGCCTCCAGCAATAGCCGCAGTATTCCTACATGACCACAGGAGGCTGCCATGTGTAGAGGGCTCCTGCCATGAAAATCCCTGCACAGAATGAAGGCTCCATGCACAAGCAGAGCTGAGGCACACTCTTCACCACCAACTACTGCCTAAAATAAGAGAGAAAAACACTGCATTGAAACCATGGAGTTGGCATTAGCAGCAGGGGCGTCATAAATGGGAGAAAAGGGTGACTGAGTACTTAGGGCCCTGGCATGTGAACGGCCCTCAAAGATTCTGAAATGATTGACTGTCGATTTGAACAACTTCATTTATGCATCAATAGTGGATTTCACAAGTTTTCACTTAGTAAATAATTAAAGTGGGATAAATAGTATGCGTATTTGGTGTGCTTTACTGGGGGAGGGCTCTGAAGTTGGTATTTGCTTGAACCCAGAGCTCTCACCCTGTTATACTATGGTAGAAAAAGGGGTTAATAGTGAGGAGTCTGGGTGGAGGAGGGATGCTGCACTTTTTTTTAGCTTCGTTCATCATCTTCATGTAAACACACCATATATTTTTTACAGGCATCTGAAAAATGATGTAAGCAGGCATATGTAATTTGTCCAAGACCTGTGGGTTTGAGACACTGGTTTACTTTAAATTCTGTCACCTTGTTCAAATCAAAAATCCAATGAGCCCATTGATTTTGAAGTGCAGGACAACCAACCCAACCTAACTTCTGCCTACACATCTCCTGTAAGAGCAATTTGACAGGCAGTGTAAGAGGAGCAAGAAATCCCATAGGGTCATAAACTTAACTCAAAACTGACAAGATACCTCTTATTGTACATTGTTAGGGTTTCAAGTGCATCTTAAATTGAAATGTGTCAAGTTCTGCACACCAATGGAGACCCAAAGTTCTTTAGACAGGTAACTGATCGCTGTCCAAATATTAAAGTGTTCTTCTGGAATTGATAAGTACTTTGCAGCCATTACTGATCCATTTGGTCAGACAGAAACAACATTTTTTGACATAGAGTCCTTTACCATAGCAATGGCTTCTTCGTCACACTCTTTAACCAGTCATCCACATAAAAGCAATCAAAGACAGTTTTATACTCTTCAGATAGAAAAAGGTGATTGATTATCAGAAGACACAGCTCCAGAAAGGATAAACAATCATTCTGTAAGTAGTGAGATTTTGTTTCAAGTTTCCTTCACACCACCATAGAAACCAAAGGAAATCTATCTTTTATGACATCATCCTTACAAATGACAACTTCAAACTGTAATGACCATCTTATAGTTTGACAGAGTCATTATTTTCAAGAGCTGCAAATCCTTTCGAGACATCTCCCTCTTATTGACTATGTTCTCATTGAAGTCTTGATTATACTGATTGTGGAGCAGGTGCTCAAGCTTTCCAATTGAAATCGTATTGACTAACAATGTCAGAAGTTGCCACAGATCGGAGACGTGGAGATGAGATACAAACACAGATTGTTTTAAATATAACATGTATATACAAACTAAAGCCACGACACTCTGAATTAACAAGGATGAGACCAGACAAAGGAGGGACAAACATAATGAATCTTTATAGTGTCCTATTAATGAAGGTGATAACTGGCAGGTGAGGGTAATGGCTGACAAAGAACAGGTGAGGGAATGTTGAGGATGCTGGGAGTTGAAGTCCATGGGGAGAAAACAGGCATGGAAACACTAGGATGCAGACAGGGGCACACAAGACCATGAAAGTACTGCAGTCCACACCGGGAACAAAGAAGGTGCAGAAAGTTTGGGTGGCCATGGTGCGGAGGGGATGATGGTCATCATGGCTGTGAAGGTGGAGCCAGGAGAACTGGAGCTGACAGCCGCCTTGGCTATGACGGAGGAGCCGTCCTCCATCAGAGGCTGATGGCCTGGAGATACTGGTCACCATGGTCGTGGCAAAGAGGAGCATAAGGAGCATAAGGAGCGTGCCTGAGGCCACCGGTATTCGGGGCTGCAGGGAGGGAAACCGGAACGGCCACTTCAGCTCGGTACAGCCCCGCCAAATATGTATTAAGGAAAGCTCCGAGTTGTGTGCACTGCACATGCGGCAACGCCATTATGGCAACTTTTCCCAATGTGATTTCCTTCTTAATGCAGAGCAACCTTTCCTTTCATTTGTCCCATATGCAGAATGTTTCCAGGCTGCTGGCTCTTAATTGGAACTGAAGAAACAACATTCGTTGTCCATAGTGAGCAGGATGCAGACTGTACCCAGACCAGATGGTAGAGCTGAAAGAGGGAAGCGGCAGAGTAGTACTCCTTACTACAAAACTGCCACTGCAATTAGCTACAGGATTATTGATAATCAGGATATATGATAATCTTACCCCTATTATCTACTTTTTATTTTTATTTAGCCTAGTTGTGCAAGCACTGTCGAGTATGTAGAGATGCTGCAGTTTTTGCCAGAGGAGAACCCATGTAACACCCTTCTGATTTCACTTTATTGGCTGCCAGTTACCTGTGTTTCTCTTCTATATCTATATCTTCTATGTGTGCTTCTCTGTAATAACTGTGTGCTGTGTGTGTGTCAGTGTGCTGCACACACTCAGATTTTGGAGTTTTGCTTTTTGGAACAGTGTTGGAGATCCAGTGTTGGATGAAATAGAACATCTCTTTTGGTTATAGACTTTAATTTTTGCAATTGTACGTGTCTAATATATGCAGGAACAACTTGTAACACACCAAAGATACAGGAAACATGAAATCGCGTCATATGGAAGTTATACAATGCTGGAACATCAATTATTTTGGTTGGTGGGCTTATTTTTCTGATGTTTGATTGCATATAATTATATGATACATTTCTATATTTCATAAAATGCCACAAAATCTGTGGCCCCCTGGATCCATCTTGGAGCTCCCAGTTTGAGAACCATTGCTCTAGGACAGTACAAACAGTACATCTACAAACACATACATATACTTACTGCATAGTGCAGTGCAGTGTGATTTCTTCTGTCGCCAGTGTCTGGTTTACTTCCTCTTTCAAGTAACATGTGAACACAGACAGTATGACCGCCCAGTGTAGCCAGCATCAATGGAGTCCTACAGACACCACATGACTATGCTTACAAGAACAATCATTTAAAAATGTAAAAGAGAAAAATAGAAAAAGTAGAAAGACAGAGAAGACTATATATTACATTACTGCTTGACATAGTTATCCCCACTACTATTTTGTTGATCACATCGATGTATTCGAACCTACTGAGGAATATGACAAGTGACATGGGTTGGAGGATATGTGTTTTTTTTTTTTTTTACTTGCACTGACCAGCCGAGCTCCTCAAAACCAAAGACATGTACAGAGGCGGAGGCAAAGAACTAAAATTCTATGGCACACTGTTGCCTAGTATTTTTCTAATAAATGCTCCACAGCCTAGAGTGATACTGTTATGTAGACACATCAGCGGCACAGTTCCCGGGGGAGCCCTCACTTTTTGAAACTTTCCTATTCAATTGAATGCTTTAATGATTTTTACAGTGTGTCTATATAGTGTAAGTGCAAATAGTCAGCAGAAGGTAGTTGTATGGCTTTATTATCACAATAATTTATCATTCTTTTAATCATTTTAATAAATCGAATTATTTACAGTCATTTACACAAAGTCCTGCTACTGATGGGTCAGCATTTACTGCGCGACAGAAGGACATGTTTATTTTGCTTTCACGCTCCATATGAAATTCATTAGCATATTAAAATGTTAGGCTATTTTGTAACTGAAAATAAAATTGACTATTACCCAACACTGGTCCCCCCCACTTGTCAAACCATAGTTGTGCCACTGAGACACATTGTTATGAATGGCAACATTCAAATACTGCTAAAATGAAACTTACCGTCGCTGTATGTCCTTGAGGTTGATGACATCAGTCTTTTCAGCTCTTTTCAGCAGCATAAGCAGGCAGTCAGCTTGACCTTTTGCAGCTAATAGGACCAATGTTACATTTAGTTAACAATTTGATTGACATTCTCTTCTATCATCTTCAGACCGCAACATGCTTGTAAAATCCTACATTCATTTAAAATGTACAACATTCCCAACAAATTAAAAATAGCTTGAAATAAGCCTAATGCCTCTGTATCTTAAAATGTGTTATTTTACTTTCACCATCATTATAACTGGTGCCGGTGTAATGTAGTAAACGCTCATGTGAACAATCTAGTGGCCCATCTGCTAGTAGCCATAACATGGTGCATAAAGAACAATTTGAATACCTGGGCCCGTATTCGTGAAAAATCTTAGTGCAAACAGTTGCTCCTAGTGACAAAATTCTAAGACAATTGTTAGAAATCTGTGCATCTTCCCCTAAAATTAAAGAAAAGATCCTAGCTAAGATTAGAGTTATTCACAAAGTATCTTAAGTATCTCCTAAAAGAGCTCTTAAGGTCAGAAAGTGTTAACGTGACCGCACACTGTAGGATTTTGGCCAAGATTTGGCTGTCTCAGACACATTTTGAAAATCCTTAACGATTTCTTAAATCCTAGGCCAAAATCTGTAGTCTTTCATTGCTAGTTTGACATGTTCACTGACAGCCGATTAATGATCACTGAGATCATATTTGTCCTCCGATCAAGTTCTGGCAGTGTCAGGAATTTTGAGCTACTATCCTGCAGTGTGGCGTCTCCTAGGATGAACGTCTAATCAGGAACCAATAGGAGCACAGAACGTGATGACGCAATTACAGCGGCGACAGAGAAGCGGCAACAGAAAAAAACGCGCGAAGAAGGGAGTAGGGAAGAGGACTTTAAGAGGCTTAGGAGTTTCTTTAGCAGATGATAAAATGGCTGAAAGACAAAGAGAGAGAGAGCAAACAATGGATAACAGTGAGTTAATAAGACAATGGGGTGGTTTCCAGGACAGGGATTAGACTAGTCCTAGACTAAAAGAAATGTAAGAGATCCAAACTGAAAACAACTTGCACTGACATATCTCAAAATACATCAGTGCCTCATGTGTTGTCTCAAAATGCACACAGGTAATGTTTTTAGTAAGGTATGTTTGTTAAAACGGCTTAAATTTCCCAATTAAACTGAGGCCTAGTCTAGGCTTAAATTAATCCGTGTCTGGGAACCACCCCAATGTGTGTGGACTTTAAATTCAACAATATATAAAATAAACAAATGTCTTGCAGTATCATATGCAGGCTGCTACTACCCATAAATGACCTACCTTTATGTATTGAAAATATCAACTGAATTCTGTTTGTTTTATTAACTCACAGATCTCACAAGAAAACAGGCCACAGATTAGTGAGGTTTTGGTTAACTTAAGATGCACTTTTACATTTCGCATCTCTTGCGTGTGCAAATTTGTTTTAATCATAGACGCGCAAAAAAGCGTCGCGGTTAAAATTTTTCCTACTATGGTAGTCAATGGGGGAAAAGAACCATTTGGTTACAAGCATTCTTACAAATATCTTTCTCTGTGATCATCAGAACAAAGACATTTATATAGATTTGAAACAACTCAAGGGGGAGTAATTGACGACAGAATTTTTATTTTTGGGTGAACTATCACTTTAGGGCTAACATATATTTAATCAATCAACAAAAACTCAATTTCAATATAAACCCCTCTTAGTCAAACAAACATTCAAAAAAACAAAGAGGGAAACTACAATAAGTGATGCTTCATCATATAAACCCAAGGGTAGAATTTACAAAGTTAAATCATATTTTTCCACATTTTATAAAAATAATAAACTCATCAAAATTATGAAATAAAACAAAGGGAACTATGGGAATTATGTTGAAATAAAAAAGTGCTCTTATTTATAACATCCTTGCAAGAGTGCATTTATGCTCCACAAGCGTGCAGAACAGTATCCACGCGGGTGCAAAGCACAATTCTCTCTATGCTCTTGAAACTGCTCAACACTCACTCGCTCGTCGAGTGGACCTTTGAGACTTTAGAGGCGGGACAATGGCAGATGTCTGTACATGAACAGGTAGTAACTCCCACATTTGTGATGATTGACACACTGATAAGATAACCATAGCAATGTTCTGTTGTCTCACCAGTGGAGTAGCGTCCGGGTATGCAGGTGCATATGGGCCCGGGGGCCCGCATCCAAGTTTTATTCATGGCCGTACAATACTGAAAAAATGACTAGATTACTGATCTCAGATCTGCTTTATGCATGGACATATGTGAGTTGGTTCTTCCTCTAGAAAAAAAGAAGAGTTTGAAAACAAGACCACTTTACCTGCAGCTTCAGTGGCTAGGATTCAGTGAGTAAGATGCGTGACAAGTAGTTTGAAAAATGGCTAACAGGTGTATAATAATAAAGTGAATGGTGAGGTTAGGGGTAGTAGGTAGGTCTTTATTGTCCAGATTAGTTGGTATACATTTAATAATTTTAATACATATAATCATTTACTCTCTATTAATATTGTATAATGTACTTTGTTTACCTTGCTGTGTCAAAACAGAATAAAAAGTTTAATTTATATGGACTCTGAATGAGCTTGTCAATGTCATTCTAATTGAGGTGGCCAAACAAATGAAGGAAGGCGAAGAAGGATTTGCTATTGACAGATGCTGAAGTTAAATGAGTGAAAGAGCCAGCGCGATGCAAGTCGCTAAATGTTTAATGTTTAGGGTCGTTCACATGTCGCATGTAAAAACGTGCAAAACGCTGACTTCATCGCTTTGTCCCTCTTTCTGGCTCTTGGGAGTTTGCACTACCTTGGGGTCTGCCATTACTATTTGAGCGCATTTAATGCACCTGAGTAAACAACCAAAGTCCAGTAATGTGCAACGCGGTCACTAACGGATGGATGGGGCCCGGTAAAAGTTCTTGCATGTGGGCCTGGACCTGACTAGCTATGCCACTGCGTCTCACAGTTGTGAACAATAATCTGTTTGGTATATGCAGAACAGCTGTGCCTTAACATCGTACACCCGGCAGGAGCTCTTGGATATTGGTTTGCGCATTCCCGGCAGTTTTATCGGCAATCTTCGACTCATCACTGAGATCAAGTAATCCTCACCTTCCTTCATTTGTTTGGCCACCTCAATCAGAATGACATTGACAAGCTCATTCAGAGTCCATATAAATTAAACTTTTAGATCGCCAGAACACCCGATGCTACGCTCCCTACACGGCCGGGTGGAAGTGCTCACAGGCGGCGACGAGATCATAAACAAAGGCAGGTCATGAAACACTGCAATGTCATGATCTTCACTGAAACATGGCTACACAGCTGCATTCTGAACAATGCCATTGAGCTAGCTGGACACCACACACTCCGGGCATATAGGACGGCAGATGAATCCGGTAAGACCAGAGGCGGAGGATTGTGCATTTACATCAACAAAGCTTGGTGCACAAACTCTGTTATTGTTGGGTGACACTGCTCAGCTAACCTAGAGTTTTGCATGGTGAAATGTAGACCGTTTAATCTGCCACGGGAGTTCACTTCCACTATTATAATGGCAGTGTACATTCCCCCCGATGCTGATGCCAAGCTTGCTATAAAAGAACTTCATGTGGCCATCAGTAAACAACAGACTGCTTACCTGGAGGTGTAGAAGATTTTATTAACCTAAATCTAGAGGAATTGCACACAATTTAAGCCACTATTATAATTCTCTATACATGTGGCTACAGGTCTTTGTTCCTTAACCCCACCTCTAAAACTACTATCAGACCTGTGTGCCCACCCCCAAACATTCCTTCGAACATGTGTGCATGTGTGCCCACCCCCAAACAGTCTATCTATAAAAGGTTTGCCCTTAGTAGGCCAAGAGGGTTCTCTCCTATGCAGGTCCCTGTCCTCTGCAGTTCTCTGTGGGAGGGCCCGGCCTTGCATATGGGGGGCTCGGCTCTTTATTGGTTTAGCCTGATCCTCATATGCTTGTCACAAGTTCAAACTACAGCCAACACCATAACCTCATTTAAACCAGCGTTGTATGGAAAACAACGAAGTAACACAAGAGGAGAACCACAACACAGCTGATGGTGATATCAAACTAGATATGTTATGGGAAACTGCACAGAGTAATCAATGGAGAACAATTGGATTCAACCAGTAAAATGACATGGCAAAATGGATTATCTGGAAGAGAGAAAAAACATGGGATTGGTTTGATTTGAATGTATCTGTAACCTAAAATGTCATATCATGCATTTTATTCATTTTCATATTACGCATATTTTGTGTTTGTATTAGATATGGTTTATTTGTTTTTGTGTTATGCATTTTTATTTTTGGGGTACCCCTTGCTTGGTATTGTGTGTAGTTACTTTATTTTGCTACTGTTATTATTGTTTATACCTGATATAATTGTGATGACACACACAGATAAGGCAAACTTGATCGCACACACGTTTCGATTATTGTATGATTCTGTTGTACTAATTGGGAAAGTAGGGTGTTAGGATCTTTTACTTCCCTCAGCCAAATTGATCAAAGGGACATGAGGAAGATGTTTGGTCCGCACCTGCCGAAGTGCTGTGGCATGATTTGGACCTTTGGTAATAGAACATAGAGGCTTTATCTGAAGTGATTAAATTATAGTAGGATAAAATCTGGATCATGAAACAGCACTCCGGAATTGTGAGACATGTGTATGTCTCAAAGGGGGAAATGTAGAAGATTTTATAACCTAAATCTAGAGGAATTGCACACAATTTAAGCCACTATTATAATTCTCTATACATGTGGTTACAGGTCTTTGTTCCTTAACCCCACCTCTAAAACTACTATCAGACCTGTGTGCCCACCCCCAAACATTCCTTCGAACATGTGTGCATGTGTGCCCACCCCCAAACAGTCTATCTATAAAAGGTTTGCCCTTAGTAGGCCAAGAGGGTTCTCTCCTATGCAGGTCCCTGTCCTCTGCAGTTCTCTGTGGGAGGGCCCGGCCTTGCATATGGGGGGCTCGGCTCTTTATTGGTTTAGTCAATAAAAGTCTATATGATGGAATCAAAACCCGACTTGAGTGTTCAATGGAGAGTGGCAAAAAGAAACCACAACAGAGGCTGCATTTATTGTTGCGGGAGATTTGAATTACTCAAACTTAAAGGCAGTGCTTTGTTCCTTACCCCCAAGTATTCACCCCTCATCAATCGTGTTAAGCCATCAGTGAGGACCATCAAAGTGTGGCCTGCGGGGGCAGACTCAACACTCCAGGACAGGTTTCAACACACAGACTGGAGTATGTTTGCTTCTGAGGCGACCTGTGGCTTTCATACGGACATAGACAGCTACACCTCCTCTGTACTGGACTACATCAACATCACCATAGATAGTGTTACAACTCAGATCACTCAAAGCAGATCACCACGTACCCAAATCAGAAGCCGAGGCTGAACAAGGAAGTGCGCCTCCTGTTGAAGGCACGCAATACTGCCTTCTAAAGAGGGGCATCAAAAAGGCCAAGCTACAAGCTAAAGTTAGAGGAGCACTTTTCCAACTCTGATCCTCGACGCATGTGGCAGGGCATCCAGGCCATCAGTGACTACAAACCCACCCACTCCACCCCCGCAGCCACTGATGTCTTATTACTGAATGAGCTTAATGACTTTTATGCTCGCTTTGAGAGAGACAATAGAGAAACTGCCACCAAGATTACACTCTTAGCTGACCACCCGTCCATCACACTCACCTCCACAGATGTCTACACTGAACTGAGACGGATATTTTCAACCTGTCCCTCGCCCAAGCAGCTGTGCCAGCATGCTTTAAATTCACCTCCATTGTGCCAGTGCCAAAACACTCTAGCCCAACGTGCCTGAACGACTACTGCCCTGTAGCACTCACACCCATTGTTATGAAGTGCTTTGAGCAGCTGGTCCTGGCACACCGAAAAGACTCCCTCCCGTCCACACTGGACCCATACCAGTTTGCCTACCGCAGCAATAGGAGCACAGAGGATGCAGTCTCCATAGCACTGCACTCCATACTCACACACTTGGACAATAAAAACACTTATGCACGAATGCTGTTTGTTGACTTCAGCTCTGCATTCAATACTGTCATCCCTTCCAAGTTTATCACTAAACTTGGAAACTTGGGCATTAACACCTCCATTTGCAACTGGATTATGGACTTTCTGACAAACAGATCTCAGCTTGTTAGGTCAGGTCACATCTGCTCCACCAACATCACACTCAACACTGGTGTACCACAGGGCTGTGTGCTGAGCCCCGTCCTCTACTCCCTCTTCACACTCGACTTTGAGCCGTGAATAAATCTAATTCCATCATTAAATTTGCAGACGACACTACGGTGATTGGTCTCATCAGCAACAATGATGAGACTGCCTACAGGGAGGAGATTCAGCACCTGGCCACATGGTGCTCAGACAATAACCTGCTCCTTAACACCTCCAAGACAAAGGAGCTCATCGTGGACTTGTGAATAGTGAAAACTGCCCAGCACATCACAGGGACTTCACTACCAGCCACTGAGGACATCCAGAGGAAACACTGTCTGCGTCGAGCATTGGTAATACCCTTACATTTTCTAGTATGTTACAAATAAAGACACACCAGCAATATGTAGAGGTGTCCACCCGTAGTTGTGCTCCCTGATGGTGCATGAGGCCTCATGAAGCAGCAGTACCTCCACACAGCAGCAGTGACCCCTCATAGATGCCAGATACAGTGCTGTACGACCCCCAGAATCCTGCACATCCACATGAACCATCGTCTCTAATAGCACCTGAAGGGTTTCACGGTGACCATTGTAAGCCTGACAAAAACAATTTAAATAAAGTTATTACATGCAGAAAGCATGCAGTCAAAGAACATTCACATAAGAAACTATAATAAGAAGAATTTGAATGTGTGTGCAAATAATCGTAGCTTTTACCTGCCGTTCTCCAAGAATACTTACAGCTAAGTGTAAAGGGCTTATGTGAACAGAATTCTTTATATCCTCCACACACTTGAAAGACATTTCTAAGAGCTGTAAAAAGACAATTAAACAAACAAAACAATTTATTCTGAATGTGGTAGTAACGTTTTGAAATGCATTCTAAAAATAGCTTCTCAAAACTTATGTTATGTGAAATTATGTTTATTTCATGTACTAAACTTTGAAAGGGAAAATATGTAGATGCCAATCAGCATTTGCGACACACACAGAGAGAAAGAGGCGCCGTGGAAGTGCCTCCCAGCAAACACAGTATGTTCTGAAGACATCTCCACTTAGTCATTATTGTGAAAAGTTCCCACTGGTGTATATGCAGTCCAAAGTAACCCAAAGTCCTTGTTGGTTGTGCTGGAATGGTAAGTCCACGATAAAAGAGAAACTCCTCAGTCCAGCTGTTTTGTGAGCTAAACTAAGCTAACTCCATGTGCCATGCTGCCTCCTTTATAATAGCAAAAAAACACACATTTAAAAATGGCTGACTACCTGTTAGGCAGGCCTGTCAAGTGCATGACTGGACTGTCTACACATGTACCACATGTTCATTTGCACTATCGGACAATGTACTGAATACTGCAATAACTACTAAACGCTACTGTCCATAATTTATGCACTACTTAATATTCAATGCACTACTGTTCTGCATAGTCTAATTTATTATTGTACGTATATCCATCAGTAAATTTCTGTTTATAGTAAATAGCCATTTGTATATACAGTAATGTTCATAGTACATATCCACTTGTAAAATATTTTCATAATTTTGCTCTATCCTGCATTTATGAAACATACTGTATATCCTGCTCTTGCTTATTGCACTTCTGGTTAGACCTAAACTACATTTCGTTGCCTTGTACTTGTACATGTGTAATGAAAATAAAGTTGAATCTAACCTAATCTAATCTAAAGATTTCAAACTTATTTTATAAAAATTATTTTTATAGATTTTTAATAAAATATCAAAACGAGAAACAATGCAGATTTATTTTTACAGCCTTCTTTGCTCATATTAACAAAGGGTGCTAATATTTGTGGAGGGCACTGTAATTTTCAGAGAAATACTGTTGAATTTTTAAGCATTTTTTTCCTATTTTAAAAGATTTTATTAAGTTAATATAGCTTTTTATTTTTGTGATATTTACAAAGCCACTGGCTTATTTTTTTTACAGTGTAGGCAAAAATGTATGTTGAAGTTTGGACTGTAGGTGTCCTCTATGTGTGTGCCAAATTTCAACTTTACCATGTTCTATGGGCTGCCAAGCCTGCCATAGAAGAAGAAGCAATAGGTGTCTACGCCACTTCGTGGCTTGACCCCTAAATATTCTTTTTTGAAATAAAACTGCCTCGTTTAACTGTGCGTAGCTGTAGCTGAATAGTTAGGCCTACTACGCTACTGTATTTTAATGTTGGTCTTTATGGTGGCACTTGAAGAGCCACATATTTTCTGAGGGTGGTACTTGATGTAAAAAAAACACTGATCTACTGTATATACAGAGACTAAAACCCGCTTGAAACAATGCAAATGGTTGATCTAGTATTCGTCTAAAAATTGCGAGTGAAGGCTGTACTTAAATACATAAATTAAAATAAACTAAAACGGCAACATGCTGCGTTTTGAAATACCTTTATTACACACAGATTAATGCTGAATTAAAGTGCTATATGAATGATGTTGCTGCATCATCTAGTGGCTGTGTATGGAAATCTTTTGAGTTCACAGTATTCTTTACTTTTAATATCATCAGCAAAAATTCCTTAAACAATAGTTGAACACAACAAGTAATACTTAAGGAATGCGATTGTTAATCTTATTTATTTATTATTTGTTTGTTTCATTCTTAATGCCATTCCAGCATCTAAGGCCATATTCATGGCATGAACTAGTCAATTTATACACAAGTTAAATTAAAAAGTCGGGGAGGGACAATTTGGAATCTTCAATGAACCTATCCTGCATGTCTTTGGGTCGTGGGAGGAAACCGGAGTACCCGGAGTAAACCCATGCTGACACAGGGAGAACATGCAAACTCCACACAGAAAGGCCTCCTGTACCAGCCGGGGCTCGAACCGGTTAATCTTATTCGACATTAGCATAAAATATTTGCTAAACATTAAAACAAACTAAACAAAATAACTGCTAAACATTTTAACTGATAATACCAAAATTGCCAGTCATAACTGGGTAAATTATAATGGATTTTGTGCTGCTAGGTTAAAAATATTTATTTTTGGCAAATAGTTGCCTGTTTTTTAATTATGTAACATTTAAATATGAACAAAAAAAGACCATTTTTGTGTGTTTTATTAAGAGGGATGTGCTGGGCGAGGGTGCGTGCGGTTCCATGTATTTTTAATATATGATCTTTCAATAACCTACACAATGGTTATTTTCATTAACAGAAATGAAATACGAAAGAACGAGGTGCAAAAAATAACAAAACTGTAATGCACAAAACAAAATATATTAAAATTATTGAGAAAATGTATTTAGTTTTTGTCCATTTATTTCATGTGTAACAGGTTTATTCACTGTCTCCATGTGCCAGTTAAGTATAGATAAATAATCGCATTAAACTATGGTTGGTCAGAAAGGCATCAACAAAGTTTCATATTGGCTGGACATCTCTATGTGCTGCAAGTATCGCCATAATGTTAATCAGTTTAGGTATATTGCCAAAAGTATTGGGTCACTCTATCTAATAAACAGGTTTGATGACTTTAGTATAAATCTTAATGCTGCAGCATATCATGATATTCTATGGAACTGTGTGCTTGTAATTTAATAGCAACAGTTTGGGAAGAACCCTTTTCTATCCCATCATGACAATGTCTCTGTGTATGAGACAAGATTCAGAAAGAAATCATTGATTCAGTCAGTGTGGAAGAACTTGACTGGTCTGCATAAAACCAAGTCCTGCTTGTGATATCGGCTGACCCAAAGATTCATCACAAGCTTTCCATTCAACTAGTCTCCTATCGTCTCCACCTGCCAGCAATCCCCTCATCACCCGGACACTTTATATGCTCTCATGTTTTCGTGTAGTCATTGTCTAGTCTTGAATATAACGTGAATGTATTGTGCAAGTTAATGTTGTTCTCCCTGTGTTTCCAAGGATTATTAAAAGTGTATGTTTGGAACTTCCTTGTCTGGCTCCATGCACTCCTAGCAAAACACTCAAATATGCCAGCAAGTGTTAAACATACTACTAGAAACTTGTTAAAACATGTTAGCAACACTTAACTATGTGTTAATGTATGTTATTAATGTTGTTCCAACTTAAACATGCAATGTCCGGTCTACCCCAAACTTCACGTTTGTTAATGTTCCTAGACTGACACACATCTACACTTCAATATATACTTATAGTCATAGTGCCACCTACTGGTCATAGGAAGTGACATGTTTTACATTGTGATCGGTGCCGCGTTAAGCATTCGCGAAGCCCTGGGCTAAGGCAGCTTTGGGCCCCCCACACAAGTTATATGCCGGTTATATTCAATGAATATGGTAAATCAACAAACACCGTATAAAAACAACATGTACGTTGTAGCCTACTCGGGAAATAAAACTAAACAAACACGAAGTGCCTGTCATAATCCCATAGTAGGCAAAATGATGTACACAAATTAAACGATATCACGGAGTAATAATCTTACAAATCAGAAACAGCCCAGCAAATAAAATGAATTAAATATCACTCACCTTCTTCCTGCTCTTCTTCAGAAAGAATACCTAGCCTACACACTTGACATTAGTGGTGTAAATTTGTTTAGAAAAACAATACTTTAATAAATTGTTTCCGTAATAAGGCGTTGGGAATATTTATCATACAGTATATAGTGGGCTGTTTGTCCATTGCTACCCCACTTTATGATTTTACACTGTATGGTAAATTTAGGAGTTGATATGTCTTATACTTGTCAAATTATGAGCATTGTGATTGTTGATGAGACAAACATAAAGTTGGTCTTTTAGCTTAAAGGGGGACTTTTATTTTAAAATGTTACGCAAACGCAAACTTCCCTCAGTCTCGTTGCCTCGGATGTGCGTCATTGCTTACGTAGCATGAGTGCCCACTACAGGCGGAACTCATGAATAAAGTTTCAATAGAACGCACTACGCCCTTGATCACTTAGTATTTACTTATGAATTTGTTTTATGGATCATTCTATATTAAGTTATTAATATATATTATATTATAACTCTATATAAGTTCTTGTAGAATATATATATAAAAAATGATGGAGAAAAATAAAATGACAAAATCAGAACATCATTAGTATAAACTTTGACTATAAACATAAGCTAATCTAGCTACAAATATTATGCAATTAAATGTCACAATAAATAATGTAATATACACTATTATGCTTTTAATTCACAAAAGAATGAATACACCATATACAGTTGAGCAGTTGAACTGCTTGAAGTGTACGGTCAAAATTGAGGGAACAAGGGTCTGTCCATACAAACTTCTCTTGTTCACTTGACGAAATGAAACGCACTTCAAGATTCCCCTGAGGGGAAGTGCTTAGGGTCTGTTTCAAAGTGAAGTGGATGCTATGCTCCAAACACACAGGGTGCTTCTCAATATGGGTCATTGGGTCATTGGGTCATTGTTGAGGACATTGGCACATTAGAATTTTTTTAAACAACGTCTTCAACTTCATGGATTAACAACAGGACTATCTGAGGACAGTCTGAGGCTTTATATAGAGGACAATCATTGGACAATACTTCCTATTTATTCGAAGTGGACTTTCTATGTATTTGCCAATCAATATATAGACTATTTGCTTGGTTATTCCTGTTTTATTATGGGTTATAAACCAATTTTGTTTTGAAGACAAAAGTTTTTGTAACTGAACTCAACACATCTACATGCCAATATTCACTTAGTCATAGTGTTACGAGCTGGAAGCAGGACATGTGACACTTATAAATGTTAAATGACAAAATCCTGAAATGACAACTGTTTTTTGGCCCTAAAGCCACCAGGTGAGGGTGGCACTGGTGCGAGAGTCCGATCTATGCAATATTTACTGCAACTTCACATTTGGTGTGGCATGAAAATAAACTTAGTTGACTGAATTACCATTTTTAGATTGTGTTTCTTGCCGTGGGCAGCTGCATAGTGAACTGAACTGAATCCTTTACTGTCAAGCAAGACTGGATCAGCACCATAATTCAACAGAAACTTTAAACACCTGAAAGATCACACAACAAATGAACAGTTAGGTTATATTAAACTTAGAGGTTATTATCATTGTCTTAAACATTAATTGCATCTTTACCATAGAGCCTCCTCATCACAATCATTGCTGGAATGTTGATCAAGACAGATCTGTTCAGCTCTGTGGGACGAAGCATACATAAACTTACCACGAAACCCTAAAACACATCATTTGAAATTATTACAATTATGTACAGGTTGCACAAAATAATATATTTATTATTTAGTCAAATGGTTAAATGTGTTCTTCCAGTAAAAATTCCATCAAAAAGCAAGAGGCTCAAAAAAGATTACATGCCGAGATAGCAGCAATCTTCATAATTACAAAGTGCAAAAAAAGTGCTCAGTTCATGTTAAAATCAACAAACGTGTTATTCACTCAGGACCTTCCTCTGTGTTTTACATTCTCTCGAAACTGTGAACCTTATATCTAATCATTCACATATCAACACGTGTATCCAATTAACCAATAAATCAATGATAGATCAGCTACTTTCATTTGCATTGACAAATATATCCAGAGGAAAGACGAAAGAAGTCAAATGAAATCGTCATACATACAATCAATCATAAATACCAGCATAAAAAAAGCTAGACAAATTGAATTCGTCGTTCAAACCATTTGATTGTACAGTATTTAGATGACAAATTGGAAAAAAAAATTTGTTCTAAATTCGTATAACATCACGTCGAAAGTACCACATCTGTTCAACAAAAAGTCAGCTTGTTAACTGGATGATTCAATTCTGTGAAATGTCGTGCAACAAGCGATTTACTATCAGCTTTATTTATGGCACTTCTGTGCTCGTTAATATGAATACGATTGGTCTTCCCCACATATACCACAGGGACAAGAAAGTAAATATATCACATTGGCTGAACGACAAGAAATAAAAATTCCTGATTTTTAGAATAACTCAAAAAATTATTGACTAATTAATGACTTTTTTCAAATTGTGACAAGCCAAACAATGTCTACATTGACAAAATTCCATTGGCCCTTTGTGTCAGGACCCCAGTTTGATCTTTCCTCTTGTTTAACTTTTCCTTTGTTTTTATCGCTTGCTGTCACCACCTCCCCTAATCATTCTTCCCTCACTCTCCTTCTGGTCATCCTAGTCTGTAACGGTGCCTCGTTTAATGAGTCAGCCCTGCCCAACTCGGGATCCATGAGAGGGGTCTCCCCATTTGAAGGTTCTGCGCTCTGAACGACAGGGTTTTACAAACAGTGTCTTCTGTTACCGCCCCTGTGAGCGTTATGACCTCAGGTTACCACAAGGAAGAGCTAGAATTTTTTATTTTTAAATCACCAGTGGCTCTCATAGTTTATGGTCATCCATGGCTTTCTCTTCATAACCCATCTATTAATTGGTCTAATAGTTCCTTATCTGGTTGGAGCCTTTCTGGTCACTGTCTTCACATGTCTTTTCTCTGTTTCAGAGGAACAGATGGATTTGTCAAAAGTTCCTGTCCCAATGGACAGATATGTCTTTGTGTATCTGGACAACATTTTCATATTTTCTTCTTCTCTCCAGATGCACATTTGTCACGTCGGGCAAGTGCTTCAATGGCTGCTCGAGAACGTTCTTCCTCGTTCTTGGGTCACAATTTCGGATGAGGGGGTTTGCATGGATCCTGCCAAGGTAAGGGCCGTTTCTGACTGGCCGACACCTGCCTCCCGTAAAGGAGTACAACAGTTTCTGTGTTTTGCCAATTTTATCGGTGATTCGTCAGGAACTTTGGGCAGGTGGCGGCTCCCCTCTCTGCACTAACCTCCCCCAAGAAGAGATTTCTGTGGTCATCTGCAGCTCAGGCAGCTTTCGATGAACTTAAGAGTAGTTTCATTACCGCTCCTATTCTTATTACCCCAGATCCCACTCGTCAGTTTGTGGTGGAGGTTGATGCAGGCTCTAAGAAGTGTATGAACCGCCCAGTGGTTCTCCAGTGGGGTCACTATTCCAGACTCACCTGCCATCCAGGAGTTAGGAGATTGCTGACCTGCCATGATGGAGGAGGTCCACCGGTTCATGGGTGTGTGCTCGATCTGTGCGCAGAACAAGTCTTCTAATTCACCTCCCGTTGGTTTGTTACAGCCCCTTCATATTGCTCTGGACTTTGTGGTCAGCCCAACTCACTCTGTCACGTGCACCCAGTCTTTCATGTTTCTAAAAATAAACCTATCCTTCGTTTCCCCCTTGATCATTGAAGGCGCCCCTCCTGCCTTCAGTGTTAAGGGGATTCTAGACTCTAGGCGCCGTGGTCGGGATTCCACTACCTGGTGAACTGAGAGGGCTATAGTCTGGAGGAGAGAAGCTGGGTGCTGGGACTACAAGCCTGTTTTTTACCACGGACCCTGACTGCGCCTCGCTAGACCCTTCGCCTGCCTGACCTCGTCTTCACCTCACCCATTGGACTCTCCGAGCTTTGCCCTTTTTTATGGTTGCTCCTTTGTTTCTGATGTGCAGCAAAAGATAAAAAGAAGAAAGAAGATCTATATTGTCTTAATGCAGTACAAAGATAATATTTTATATATATTTAAATATCACAGATGGAGAACTGCAGAAATTAGTTTAATTTAGTGTCAGAACAAATAAAAGAATAATAAAGTTAAACTGTGCCTCAATCACCACAATAGTGTTTGGGACACTATTCAAGAAATAACTCCACCATATTAATCTGCCATACTGCAACTTCTATGGCCATATGAAATGAAAAAGAGTTTTCTTAAGATTTGGTGCACACAGGGATAAAAAGGGCCCCATGTCCACAGTTAAATATATCACCAAATCTTCATTGTTGTGGACCTACTTTTATACCAGAGGTTCTGGACATCTTGTTTAGATACATGGCATCATGGATTATATCAAATACCAACAGATAAAAAAATCTAAACCTGACTTGCTCTTCTAGAAATATTATAATAGGTCATGGTTAGATCTTCCATCAGCACATAGGTTCAAAACAAACATCCAAATCAACAAAAAATGAGCAACTGAACACAAAATCAAGATCCTGCCATAGCCATCCCAGTTTCCTGATCTGAACACTATAGTAAATAAGTGGGATGAACTGAAGAAGAGGGAGCACCAACATTTGAATGATCTGGAGAAATTCTTTATGGAGGAATAGACTCGGATGACTCTCAATGTTTTCTTAAACCTCATCAGATTAAAATGAAAATACTTTTTTTTACAATGTGATATTCCCCGTACTTCAAATTGTTTTCTTTCAGTGATATGTTGGAATTTTATGATGTTTAATTAAAAATGTTTGGGAGGAGTCGGAGCATATAATCAGCCAGCTTTAGCATTAGCAATCTATGCTTACCCGCTCAGCTCAGCTCAAGCGAGCTCTTCAGACAAATTGTCTTACCCACCTCATCTCTATTGCAGCATATCACTGCCATTTCCGTGAACGAAGTCAACCCTTCCGCCCGCGCAAGCTGCTAGCAAAGTGAGCCAGAACCGCAAGGTCCCTTTCACACTCCATGACTAATCTTCTAACATTATTCTGGTTCACTCGAGGAAAGACCTCTGGTTGTCATTTACCAATGTATTAGTAAATTAGTTGTACATTTTTGGGTTTATATTCAGGTCAATTTTGTTTATTTCTTAGAAGTAATGATGAATTGCCACAACATCGTTCATCCTGATAGCACTTAAGCATCTGGCAGATGCCTATTCGATATCTGCATTTACATTTACAGGACACAGTTCGCTTATCTGCAACGAGTCCCAGGGATGTCTGCTCTCAGACGTGTTATAAACATCTAGAGGATGTATGCAGGATTTTCATGATTTAAAATGGATGTAAACTGATTTTAAGATGTTTAGAGCATGTGTTTTCCAGCTCTCCAGCAGACATCTTACAAACGTAACCATGCCAGCAGGCAGTATCTTGAGACTACTTGACATTTACATTTACATTTATTCATTTGGCAGACGCTTTTATCCAAAGCGACTTACAATTGAGGAAAACAGCAAGTGATTCGTCTAAGTAAGCAATATTCACGAGAAGTGCTAGTAATACACTTGACATCGTGATACTCCAGCTGGTATAGTATCATAAAGCATGTTTATAATTCGCGACATCCCTAGTCTGCTCCTCGACTCTCTAAGCCGTCTCATTCTGCATTCTGCATTAAATCATACAGCTAATATACTCAATAAATCTGTTCTTTATGTAAATCTTTCCACTGCAGTGACGTTATCTAAAGCTACGCCCTCCCCGCTCCCTCATTGCATCCACCACCTTCACTGGCATCCTCGTATGCCTCAGCGCCCTCCGCCATCCTCGCAATCGAAAAGAGGTCTACGACAGGCCATCTCGAGCGCCGATGTCCACTTCACCAGGCGGATGACCAAGGCGGAGCTATACGGCCTTCTCGCTTCCCACCAGGAATTAACTTGCACGCCGCAGCTCTCCATACTCCCGGCCCGGGCATTTCGCCTCTGTCGTCCAACGCGACCCTCCACCCTCAAGCACAGCTCAGTCAGGACTCAGGTTTTGGTAAAAATTCAGCCAGCTGGCACCCGGCGCAGACTCCCTTGCAACACCTGTACCTTCCTATTCAGAGCTGATCTTCCGGTAAACTATACACTCAAAAGTCTCCTAGACGCTTCCCTCAACTCTGTTGTCCAACCGTCTCACCCAGGACCCTCCAATCATACCTCACTGCATGGAAGAACTTAAAATCCTTCCACCAGGCTTACAACCTCCCCTTCCCCGATTTCTCTCTCCTCACCATTACCTCATTCATCACCTTCCTCAATATGTCCAAAAACCTACAAGCAAGTTCAATCAAAGGCTACCTGAGCGGAACCCAATTTTTTCCACAAACTCATATTCAACTCAACCTCTGCCACCATAGCCAACCCCCAAACTTCCATGATCATCAACGGCATTCAGATGAACCAACCCGCTCACCCAGATGTACCAGATGTATCTCTACCCTGCGCAAAGGATACCACTCCACGTATACGGCCCGCACACTCAACGCCATTTTCATTCTGGCCTTCGGTTTCCTAAGATGCTCGGATATCTCAACCACATCACATTTGTCAGTACTCGAAACCATATCATTTCATCAAGCAAAGTAAGATGGATCAAACCAGGAGAGGCCATTTCATTTACATTTTCAACCTCCAGTCTCCCATCCAACCCTACCAAACCCTTCTAGCTTACCTACACCTCAGGAAATCCAAGTCTTAAACCACATCTGAACCCCCTTTCAAAGACTAATCAAACCACCCCGTCACACGTTTCTGTTTCCAAAAACACCTCAAATCTGTCTTGCTCCAATCCGGCATCCTCACAGACCATTTTTTTAGCCACTCATTTAGGAGCAACGACAACAGCCGCCCAAAAGGCCTTTCCTAGCCCCAAATCCAGACACTTCAGCATTCAGAAGTTACATCCGGTCAGATCGATCCCTCATTAGAGAGGCCCATTGTACTTTCATTTTGAGGATTTCAGCATTGAGAAAGTGAGCAGCGTTTAAGGATGTGAAATCACAACTCTATAGGAAGAGAGTCAGAATCATTCACTTGTGCAAGACTTGTGTTACCTATGAAGACAAAAAATACAACTTTGACATGCATGATTAAGCCAACAAGTTCTACTGTTCTCATCGGGTTGATGAATAATGTGTATGAAAATTATTATGAAGAAATAATTAAAATTCCTGTGTGTGTAAAACCCAGGGTTGCACTTGACCTACAGTTATAATTGCATATTTTGTTCTGTGTTTCTTATATTAGCTGGATAACATACTGAAATTGCACACAATTATGTATCTGAACTTGCACATAGACCTTAGGTGACATATTCTTTGTTGATATCTCACACACTTTGGGAGTTTGTAGTTATGTTTAATCTGCGATCGTCAACTGTTGAGGAATTAGATCTAGGTATAATTAGGGGTTAAGCCACAAAGTGGCATAGACACCTATTGCATCCGCTAGTTTTCTTCTTATTCTGCTTCTTCTTCTTCTGCCATGGAAATCTATGGCAGCCCATAGAATCGTACATGGGAAAGTTGTGAAATTTGGCACACATAAGAGTCTAATCTGTCTTTTTCTAACTTTTTCTAACTCCTCCTAGACAGTTTGACAGATTTGCACAAAATTTGGTATGCAGTATATCTCAAGACAAAGCAAAAAAAAAAATTAGAATATTTTTGATCTGCCAATCCGTTCTTGTATAGCTCGTCCATGAATGTGACGCCAAGCACACCAAAATAGACTTAATGCCAAACTTTTGTGTATTAACATGAAACTTGGTACATTTCATCGCAGTCATGACCTGTGTACTGGTCCAGAGATATAAAAAATGGCTATTTTTTCTTTATAACTTTGATTGTAAAATGCTGTATTTTACAAACGCAATGGCGAATCGCTACGAACATTTGCATAGTTCATCAAGATCATGTTCGGAGAGGACCTGTAAAGTTATAGGCCATCGCCCCCTAATGGTCAAGAAATATAACTAAATTTATCAAAATGCTTATGACATATGAGGAAATCAAGTTATTTGATTTCATATAAGTTATTTGATTCACATGAGTATATTTGTTGGCTCAAGCCATGTTTATTGAAATCAAAGTTGTCATATTCCAACCTACTTCCGGTCCGACATATTGAATTTTATAGAAAACATACTTTTTCAAACTTCTCCTACAAAAACTGACTGGTTTGCACTGAATTTGGTGTATGACTTCTAGAGACATCTATAAATAAAAGTTATTAAAAGCTTTTGATTGGTCAAATGATTCTTGTATACAGTGTCAATGAATTTAAAGTTGTGCATGCCAAACGGTCATTTTAAATTAATATCGTCGGGAAGAATTTGCATTTCCATTTTCATTTTGTGTGATGTAACAGTTCATCAATTCATTATTATTATTATTTGTACATAGAAGTACATTACATGCTTAGGCTTGTGCCGGTAGTACATTTTTATGTTGCAGTAATAAGTAACAAGTTTAATAACTTTTTCAAATATTAACCAATAATAAGAAAAGAATGGAAAGTACAGCTTATTGATAATTTGTCAGGTGTTTAAATAAATATGATAAAAAATCTTTTATTCCATTCTAGATATTAATAAGAGAACACATAGTGAAGATTAAGCTAAACTTTACTTGCTGTACAATAGTGTACTTAACATACATAGTCAAATACATATGTAACATAATATTCATGAATTGATATTTAAATGGTCATTTTTACTGACACATCACTTCATTATAAATAATCTCCTGTCAGTTTCAGTGGAACAATAGTGCTAATTCATGCTTTTTTCCGGATAGCAAACAGTAGGATAACTTATATAGCTTAATAGAGATTAAGATCAGCACTTTGTGGCAAGATACAACTGTGTTGAGTTCCATCTTAAACTTGAAATCAAAATAATTGTTTTGCCACACTGCCATTATTAACTACATAACTTACTATTAGTGGATTACTGTACTTTATTTGTTAAATTATGAGATGCAAACTTTAACATGTCTAGCGGACCAAGCTAACTTTTCAACACTCAGGAATGCAAATGGAAATAATCCGTGCAATTTTGGAATTTTAGTTCGGCTCTTTGTTTTTATTTAGTATTCAGAAGTGGCGTGACATAACTCATATGTTTCACCTTAGTTTATCATCACTTTAGACATTCTTCTCCAAGTGAGGCTGTTTACATCAGAGTGCACATGCGTATGAAGCTTACGCAGCATAAACGTAAAAGATAAGGCACATTATTCTTCACAGTGATTTGACGTGCCTGCAATAACACTACCGTGCACTTTCACTATACTGTGATGTACCGTATTACCGACCACCGGCACAAGCATAAACATGCTTGTACATGTCTTTTTTAATGCGAACCAGCCAGGCTTGATTATTTGCTCAGGCTCCTCCCACACTTTGTTAAAAAAAAACATCATTTGGTGAATAAGTCACTTTATTGGTGGCCGGTTCAACATCTACTTGTCAGAGTGCGGGGAAGATGGAAGAGCACACCACAGAGGTTGACAGGAAAAATTGGGTTTATTTACAAAAACACAGGTATATCCAAAAACAGGCAAGTATTTTAAAAACAGGCACTTCCAAAAACGGGTAAATACTAAAAACAGGTAAGTATACTTCTCAGGGTACAGTAACGTGACGGTGAAGACAGCAAGACTGAACAAAGAAACAAACAAAAGTGCAAACTTAAATAGTGACCGGATGATGTGATGCAGGTGTGTACAAAACGAGGTGCAGGTGCAGATAATAATCAAAATGGCGGGCGTGTGGTGCATGCTGGGGAATTGAGTTCAATAAATTAAAGGTCCGAAAATACAAAAAACACACAGGGGCAGAACGGGAGTGTTACACTACTAAACCAAAACATATTTTGTGTTGTTCTAACTGGTAAGGTAGGGGTAAGTGTAATACCTGTGTGAAGCTTTGGCAGCAGCTATATAATGCAGTGAACTGCATCCATTTATATCCACTTCATTAACGTCAGCGCCGGTCTTTACCAGAGCTACTGTACATAGATACAGGCCATTCATTGAGGTATAGTGTAAAGGAGATCTGTAAAATAAACACAAAAATCAAGGGATGAGATGACAAGTCTTCATCACTACAAGCTATTAGATATTACATATATACTTAAACATCGTGTCTATTTATATATATATTTTTAGCTATTTGTCCATTTTTAAAATTAATTGTATAATCTATAACTTAGTTAGCTTATACAAGTTTAGCCTGTCAATATGAAGCAGTGTTGTGTTAACAAGCCAGCAGAGAAGTCTGCTTTCTCCCAAGGTGTTTATGGGAGATCTTTGGAGTTTTGGTTCCTTGCCACTGTCTGCTGCTGTGTGCTTTCTCACTGAGAGCCTGCTGACATCAGGCGTAGGGCTCTATACTTTAAAATAGATTTTAATGTATTAGTCAGATTTAAATTGTAAAGACATATAACAGTTTTTTCCAGGAATGCTAACTGCAACCTACGACATTATTGCAAATTCTGTTTGACATGTTGATAATATATCTAAAGGACACTATATTGCCAAAAGTATTGGGTCACTCTATCTAATAAACAGGTTTGATGACTTTAGTATAAATCTTAATGTTGCAGCATATCATGATATTCTATGGAACTGTGTGTTTCTAATTTAATAGCAACAGTTTGTGAAGAGCCCTTTTCTATCCCATCATGACAATGTCCCTGTGTATAGGGGCATCCGCTTCGCGTCAGGTCCTGATCACACTGTCGGGACTTATTTCTGCGATAACTACCGCTGCCTGTACATTATCCGGCTTATTACATGGCTACTTGTCAAATGAGGAAAATACTGGACATAAAATATGAATTTAAAACATTTTATTAGCTTATTAATGTTTTAATTTGAAAGTGCAAACTTTCCGTGAAAAGATAGTTCCAAGCGACTATTAACATTCCTAACAAATGATGTAGTACAACCATTTGTAAGCGCTACATATGAAACATAAGCATATATAGACTGTTCAGTTTAAATTTTTTCATCTTATTTAGGGAGTCATTCGATTCGTCCGAATCTATCCACTGTTAAAGCGTTTTTTGTTTTTACCGTACATGTCGAAATCATCCATTGCAAATTGTGGTTGTCCAGTGTTTCAGTCACAAGATGGTGCCAGACGGTGATCTTTGTTGGAGCGGAGGGATATTAAACATACAAGTAGTACCGGTCATGCGTTATTAGTTTGCAGCGGTTATTATTTAAAAAGAACAAACCTGCAAATGTTGCGACTGGCCAATCAGAATCAAGCATTCCAACGAGCCGTGTAATAATGTGAAGTACATGAAATTCACTCATTTACTTTGAAAAAACAGTTTGAATCAACGCATCCATAAGGGTCTCCACCACTGCTCCTGAAGAGCTACCATCCTGCAGACTGCACCCTTAACCCTGTTTCCTGTCATTCTCAAACAACCCTGAACAAAGCCTCTACTATTGGGCTATCTCCGCGCTGCTTCGCTAAAGAAACACTCTCTGTAAGTCGCTTTGGATAAAACCGTCTGCTAAACGACTAAATGTAAATGTAAACACGTCTAATCTGTTTTTGATGTTATGCACCAAGTCCTCGTGACCCGCGGCGGATCCCATACTATATTTCCGAGCTGCACGCCCATGCTATGCACCTGACTTCAGCACACCAGCACAACTCAGTGAACAGGATGACATCGAAGCATACCTGCACACGTTTGAGGTGATCGCCACCCGGGAAGCTTGGGAGGAAGAGCAGTGGGAAAGAGCATTATAGTGCCCTTCTTGGCGGGGGAAGCGCAGCAGGCTTCCTAAATGCATCGCAGGCAAATGCTCAAGTGACAGTGGTTCCTCGTGCTCTAGGACTTCGGGCCGGACCCGTCTTCTCCCCTGCCACCTTACCAGGATGACCTTGTGCACAGAGCTTGTGACCTTGTGATCGTCTGAACCTGAGCCAGGTAGCAGCTGAGCATATCCGCATCCAATCTTTGTTGAGTGATTTTAATCAATGGTCATGTGGTCTATTTGACACGATAACAACATCAGCATAACCATTAAAATCTCTTTCTTGTGCAATAGCTGTTCACAATACGAACAAACAAATTCATGCAAATTGTGCAACCTAAACTGTTACCAACTGCCGTAAAACTGTGAACGCCATTATTTGATTGGCTGAGATGCCTCAAGTGATCCATGTTGTCCTACAGTAAATATTACAGCCCGTTTCATCTCTGACCCTGAACACCTTGATTAGCTGCTTCAGCTGTGTTTGAATGGGGTTGAAGCTGAAATGTTCAGGACAGTAGCTCACCAGGAGCAGGGTGGTCTATGTTTCACGCTATTAACATTTGTAAGAATTCATCAGATGCTTTGCTCCTGAAAAAACTTACAAACGTGAGGATTTAAACTAAGTATGAAAAATATGAGAAGCCAACTAACCTAACCTTTTGTCTAGTGCTGTCAGTTGACGAATTAATTAAGCGGACATAACTTTAATGTTACATTCTAATAATTTCACATTTAATCTCCAAATGAATGTAGAAACAACACATTTCTTTAACAGCATCATTTCATGAATGAAAGCCAACATTCTGATATTACTACTGCAACTGGTATCTTTATTAAATTGCTTATTTTTTTCTATAAATTAAACCCATTATAATATACTTATGTGTGCCATTAATTCCTACCTGTCTAATGGGTAGGTAATATATAGAAATTGAATGAAGTTCTGAAATTCTTTTCAGTCTTTACTGCAAAATTAAATGTAGAGGAATGCTCATTTCAAAACACATTAATTTCTTCTTTCCTTTTGTTCTTTTATTAACATTAATGACAGGAGTCACAGGAGCAGGTTAAGGAACGTGGCTGACCTCTAAGCTGATCTGATGTGTTTCATTTAAGACATTATGTAAATTGTTGAAGACTCTGCTTACGAAAATACCTGACAAAATGTGCTTTCTGGCATAGTCCCAATATAGATATGATGTGTTTGTTCAGTGTTCTGTCATTTATAAAAAAACATAACGTGTTTGTGCATTCACTCATAGAGAGTGTTTCTCATTTGCTTTATGTGATCATTCTCTTCAGTTTTGTTGTTACTGAAGCACAGTCTCTCAGTCTTTCTGCTGGAAAGGGGGCAGAGACAAGCAGCGTAGGTCTGACGCAGAAGTATAAATCAGCCTTTAGGCGACCTAACACATACTTAACGTGTTGTTTACCCGTCAAGAACATGTTAACGCTCACACGTAAACAACACGTCAAGTACGTGTTAAACACACATCAATTACGTGTGGAATATGCATAGTTGACGTGTATTTCATGTCTTAAAATTCATGTATATTTAAACCACTTGGTCATCCATAGAGCTACACTGGCTGCATCAATACAACCACTTCAAATTCACACTTAAATGGTTTAAAGGCCTTTACATGAACATGAGTGTGATTATATCATGTAGCGCTAGACATAGGATGACAGAAATAACAATGCTGCATTGATTTTTTCACGCGTTAATCTGAAAAATGTTTCTCTGTTTCATGCCAGGTTGAGTACATGCTGTCATCAAAAGAAAGACATACCTCACTAAAAACATAGAACTCTAAATCCAACACATAATTATTAACTACTAAATATTTTACCTTCCAAATATGTCCTTTTTATTCAATTCAGCACCACAGCTCAACAGCAATTTAACACATTCAATACTTCTGGCAACAAACAAAAAGAACAAGGAATGAATGACCAAAAAAGAATACAAAAAACTAAGCACATCATGCACAGATGTTCAACATACCCCTCTAGCGCAGCTATATGCAAACATGTCCTTCCCAGGCTGTTCTGCATGTTTATATCAAGCCCTGCTGACAGTGCAGTGCAAGACAAACATATAATATTACAGTAGATATTTGATGTTTATAATTCAAATGACAATAAGGGTCACTAACAAAATGTATGAAATACTTTGCCATGTAAAAAATGTTGCAGAGTATATTTGCACTTTGTATCAGAACAAATCTCATAAAAAGGTTAATGATTTTTACCTGATGACAGCAACTTTTGGCCTGAAAAGCTGTGAAGTGGATAAAACGTATTAATGTGTCGTCTGTGAGGTGATTGAGAAGAGCAAATTATAATTAAGCCTTTTTTAACATCAAGTTAGTATAAGTATATTCTGAAGATACAGGGTGACACATTTTTGCTGTAGTCAAAATCCACTTTCATTTGACTGGAGAATTACAAATAAAACGATATATTGGTTAATGTTTCATTCATGCATGGCCAAATATGGACCCAAACATTTCACTAGGGCTGGGTGTTGCGACTAATTTGGATTTGATTTGATTTTCATTTGTATTGTTTCAATTTAAAATCAATTTCAATGTCAATTATTTATCAACATTCATTAAGAATGTTAGACATAGAAACCCTCCCACTTAGCTATATGAAATACACATTTATATTAACAATGGACCCACACCTTAAAAAAATAAAAACATTGTAAATGTGCCACCAAAATTCTTTATTGCAACTGATCAACATGGTCTCACTCTGACATAAACAGGGCTGGATTATCCATAGAAGGGATTGGGCGCAGTTTTGCCAACTATCTTTAATGGAAAGTAGCTGAAGCCTGCCCGAAAAGTCACTAAATGTTGCCATGCAGTAGTATCTGACAAGCAGTGCTTCAGGTCTACTTTATGTCTCTACTGTCTGAGCTGGGAAAGCTGGGAAAGCAAAAACTCGCTCTCGCAGGGCAGAAGCTGTGAAGCAAAATGTTTTGCTAAGTCGCCAAGGCTTATTCAGAAAGTAGCTAGATTTGTCGCTAGTCGCTTTTTGAAAAATAAGGGCGAGTGCCCTGGGGAACAAGCCAGTGGGGGGCACCAAGTGATTAAGATAATGACTATGTAACGGTACAACACAAACGTATATAGTGCTTCAACAGTTCTGCAGGTATAATGTGATGATGTATTGTGTGCTCGCGTGCTTCAGTTCCGCTCGCTGCACGCCTCCAGGAGCTCGACTGTTCTCAGAAATAATCAGACAGCTGTATCTGTCTTTTATAAATGTGATGAAACTAAACACTCTACAGATATTTAAAGGGTGCGATACTATTCTGTAAGTACTCAAGATTAATATGAGATATGCAGAAACTCTATGGGGTGGTTTCCCAGACAGGAATCAGCTTAAGCCTAGACTAGGCCTTAGTTTAATTGGGAAATTTAAGTAGTTTTAACAAACATACTTTACTAAAAACATTACTTGTGTGCATTTTGAGACAGTTTGGACAGCTCTTACATTTCTTTTAGTCTAGGACTAGTCTAATCCCTGTCTGGGAAACCACCCCATGACTTACAGCCACTTTAAGTTCATGTTATGGAGGCTCTTAAAAAAACATTTTGGCACCTGTTTTTTCCCCTATAGGAGCCAATGGCTCCTTTTTGTATTTTTTTTGGTCTGGAGCCCTGAAATAAAGATATTTGGTATGACCTGTCATGCGAAGTATCAATATTTATACATCCTCTGAAGTAAAGTATGCGCATTAAGAATCAATTCGGGATTTTCTGAATCTATATTGTTTTATTAAATCGAAACTCAATTCAAATCGGTTGATTTTAAAATGTATATTTTTACCCAGCCCTACATTTTACATATGTGAAACATCCATAGGAAAGTGTATCCAGAATCTGGAGTGTGTGTTGAGTTTAGTGTTTGTATGGACACACCTGGTCATGTTTGCACGGCTCTTTAGAAGTGTGCTGATGAGCAGTTCATGTCCATGTTTAGTAGCAGTGTGAAGAGGAGTATTGCCATATTTATCGGTGCATTCCACATCTGCACCTAGAAGAGAAAATAAGTCTTTTTTTCACTCCTTTATTTGTTTATTTTTAAAAAAGACTTCTTAGAGACACCAGAAAGGCACATGATGTTTCACATAAAATTTGGGGCAACTTGTTCGACTTGCACCATCAGTACCATGGTGTGCGCTTCATTGATTTTAAATGCGTAATAGTTTTGTCGCAGTTTATAATGCAGAAGCAGTGTGGTGTCACTTGCCTGTCAAATACGAGCTTTACAGCTAAACTTTGAACAGCTTTAAACAGCCTTACAGGTACAGAAATGCAAGTTGAGATTGAACTCCTTTCATGCTCAAAACCCATCGGAAGGAAGAGAGAGAATGTTGAAAGAGTGACATAGGTAGCCTACATATATGATGTATATATGATTGCCTCTTTTTTATGATGCAGACTGGTAACGCAGATGTAACCTTTTATCATGGCTTCTGAATGTACGTTTTTGTCCGCACACAGGTTCAAATTGCAATGCGCGGGACCTTCAATGACCCCTGGTTGAAAACCCATGCTCCATGCGGGTCCCTTTCATCACTACCTTAATACAGTATTCTGTTTTTTACAAGCTGCCAGGACGGCACAGTGGCTCGGTGGTTAGCACTGTCACCTCACGCTAAGAATGTTCCCAGTTCGAGCCCCGGCTGGGATTGGAGGTCTTTCTGTGTGGAGTTTCCTCCCACAAACCAAACACATGCAGGATAGATTAACTGTCCCTCCCCTGACTGGTGTATAGATTGACTAGTCTTCACATGAATATAGCCTTAGATGCTGGAATGGCGTGAAACAACAATGAAACAACAAACAAATCAATAAATACATTTACAAGCTGCTTTAGTAGATAGAGCCATGTTGGGTCAAAAGCTTCGTTCACCATGTAAATATTATTCTGATGTTTGTGTTTTAAAGACATACCATTTTGAATGAGTATTTTTGAATGGGTGCAGCATCCATAAATAGCAGCCATGTGCAAAGGGCTCTTGCCTTCTTTATTCTGAAAACACAAAAAGATGACAAAAAACCCCTGAAAACAATCATGACCTCTGTCCTTTGCTGACCTGCACATTGATGTCGGCCCCATTATCAAGCAGCAGCTCCAAACACTGAGCTCCATAGGTAGAGATGGCAGACATGTGCAGCGGTGTGCAGCCACGCACATTTGTCTGGTTAACACCGGCACCGCAGTAAATCAGTTCACTGGCTACACTCTGTTGACCGGTGTAACAAGCCATGTGAAGAGCTGTGTTGCCAAAAACATCAACTTCATTAATCTATGACAAGAAGAAAGACATAAAATCCCTTTTATTCACAAACAGTTCATCACAATATTTGATAGAGCTTATAGCTTCGCGGGCAATGCTCTGACACATGGCGCTCCGGGCGAACTGAGTTTGATTCCCAGCTCGAGGGAATCTTTCTCCCACTTTGCTTCCTGACCACTCTCACATTGTGCTGTACAAATAAAGCCAAAAAATGCCAAAAGTACATTTACAAAGAAACCTTTATTCTAAGTAATATTGGCCAACACAATCTTACAGCAACTTTTATTTCATTCTATTTTACGAGGTGGGCAATTCGTATGAATTTGTACGATCTCATTTGTATGTTTTGGCACCACTGAGGGTAGGTTTTTTTCGAATAATCATATATCTTTTTGTATGAATGAGCCACTTTGTAAAACTGTTATGAATTCCTGTGAGATCATGCTGCCTTTGTAGCTACAATATCATATCAATTAACTGTGCTTGTTGTCCTAATACCACTAAATGAGCTTTTCTGGAACAGCAGCTTTAGGGAGTATAACTTGTCTGGATGTGGAGGTTTTCCTCACCTTTGCTCCATGTCTTATCAGGCACTTGACCACTTTGATGTGTCCACTAAGAGCAGCAACATGTAGTGGGGTACATCCTTGCTTATCCCCGCAGGATACATCAGCACTGCATGATAGTAAAAGCTTCACAACCTCCAGATGCCCTGACCGTCAGACAAACAGCAAAAACATGACATGCACAATGAAATGCTGTATATTCCCAATACATTTCCCAATAGCCTACATGCTTAAGTAAGAAATCGAAGCACCAAGTACCTAGATGAGCTGCCAAATGGATAGGTTGTCTTTCTTTGATGTCTCTGGCTTTCAGGTTGACCCCATTATTTAAGAGCAGGGTCACTGTCTGAATACATTGTATATGAGTTCAAGGAAACATTTACATACACTTAAAAAATTACTTGTTGGATTAACTAAATTGAGTGAATTATACAGATGGGTAAAATTACGCTCAACCAATTTATTTTGTTGAATTTTAACTGAACGTAATTTATTTAAATGCCTCAGTGTGTCACTTTTAAAAAAATAAACATCTTTGTTTTACCATGTGCAATGCATGGTTCTAGTAGGAAGCCCCAGAGAGTTTACTGCGATATTTATTGTAAAGCTGCATACAGAACATGCAAGAATACAGATGATGAGCTTGTCCTCAACCTAAGTGAAACCACCACTCACAAAATGTGCACATAACAGAAGATCTTGTCAATTTCAACATTACAAAAAATCCTTTTTTGAGTGTAATTTGGTGTAATTCTCATTCATTTAAAGGAATGGTCCACTGATTAATAAGAAATCTGTCATCATTTACTCACTTTTATGTTGTTCCAAATCCACATTCATTCTTATGCAGAACACAAAAGGAAACACAGTGACTATTTAGATTTAAAAATGACACAGTATCGGCCAAAAGTGATGTCTGGCAGATGATCACTTCCCTGGCTGTTGACTCAATAAGCTATTCAAGCCAAGTGACAAAGTCATCCAACAGCAATGTGAAAGACTGACAGCATGACAAGACACCTGAAAACTATGATATAAATCACTGTTATCACATTAAAAATAAATCCTTAACTTTTCCTAAATAGTTCACAGAATGAAACCTACCTAATCGCATACCTATATATAGTTAATTCAGAAAAATGAAAATGGTCTCTTGTTTATTTCCACAGCTGCATGTGCTGTTGGCTCATGAGCACTCATGACTTGGGTCATGTCCTGATAACACACTCCCTCTCTGATCCCCACTTTCCTGTCAACAATAAAGGCAAAGAGCCCCCAAATATACTTTTAATTTTCCATTTAAATGTAAACATTAGTCACCACTTTAGCAGTCCACATGACGCCTGTATTAAGTACTGAACAGTGCTGTACAGGTCGTGGTACACAGGTGAACCAAAGGTGTTTGGCGTGAATCACTTCAACGTAATGAAAGAAAACGAATGTGAGGTATGAACAACACAAGGGTGAATAAATGGTGATACACAATGTTCCCTCTATTTCATACCTCTGTGTGTCCACTGTGGGCTGCGTGATGTATAGCTGTCCTACCAAAACAATCAGCTATATTTACATTGTGCAGATGAGGAAGCAGAACCTTAACACAATCTGTTGCGTTGTTAGCTGCAGCCACGTGTAGAGGCGTCTGCCTGACCCTGTCCTGGGTGTTCACTTCTGCCCCTTTCCTCACTAGCAGCCATGTAGCTCTCTGCAATGAAACGTGATACACAATGACAAAACACAAAAAACAACCATACAGCACAACAGAACTGAAATGAAAACAAACTGCTCTTACTTCATTGTGTGAGGCAGCTGCCCGGTGAAGGGGAGTCAGCCATTCCTGATCTTTAGCGTTAACATTCGCACCTGACAACATAAAATCAGGATCTACTAAAACATGCAGTAAAAGAGTAGATATGATACAAAAAAAACTTCTTACATGTTGGGTTTTTTATATAGATTTACAATGGCATGGTGAATTATTGCTTCATAAGTGCAGAAAACAAAGTGTGTTCAACTAAAGATTATACTTCGAAATATACATTTACATTTAAGATTTTTTCATGCATTTGTATTTATATTTACTTATTTACATTAAATGAATTAAAATGAGACATTTGCAATATTTTATAAGTAAATAAGAAACTGCAATGTTACCCGAAGTGATGAGAACATCCATGATATGAACATCACCCACACAAGCAGCGGCATGCAGGGCACTGCGCTGCTCTTCATCCTAAACAACAAATAACTATTCAGTTAAGTTTTACAGCTCTTAACACAATGTTTGTCTTTCAGCTGGCTAGTACGAAAGCAGGTATTAACCCATTACTGATTTTAAAAAGAAGTCAAAGAAATAGTGGTGTTTGAAAAATAAAACACATGACTTTACCTAAAATAAGATACAAATAATACAATACAAGGATCAAAACTTTAATAGCCAATTTACTGCATCACAATAAAATATCTAAATACTCTTGTGTGAAACACACCAATTCATTCACTTCTTCCTTTTGTTGCAATAAAAATTTGACCATTTCTTCATTCTGGCTGAATATTGCCTGGACCAAGAGTGTCTGTAAAAGGAATAAAAAGAAATATTCAAATCAGTAATGTCAAGCTTTACTTAAAATAAAAACACATTTAATTGTGAAATGTGTCCATGGGCAAAAAAAAATTTCATGAAAATAACCACCATGAAGATACCACACCATGTATGTCACAATTCTACAGGGAAGACAATGCACAGCACAGGGTAATTTACAGCATTTTATAGAGATGAACAGGCAAACACAGTCACAGTGTGTATATTCCACAGGTAATCAGGTAACGTATTCCTCAAGCAAACAGGTCAGTTCCACTGGTATACGTTTAAAGTAATCCACAGCTCACAATCCGAGGGAGCCAGGTGGAACTGGTGGACTGACGGGCCGCGGTGGAATAAGAGAGCTAGGAGCTGATGTCAGGGGCTCGGAGGCTGGAGATGAAGCCCAGGAAACCTCCAGCCACAATGGAGACTGGCAAACCCACCACAAATCCACACCACTGGTTGCTGGGTTATTTCCAATCATGGTTGGGTAAAGACAACCTAGCATTTGGGTCATTTTAACCCAGCAGTGTGTTATATCCAATATTTTACCCAGCATTATTATTTAATTCAGTGTGCTAACACTTGATCATTTCTAATGGGTTACCACTCAGCTCTTCAGCCATTGTCCACCAGACTTATAATAATCAACAAGGAGCGATATCTCAAATACTGGTAAGGTAAGTAGGCTAGTGATGCAGTGATTAAGTGAATTTCTTTCCTTTCAAATAAATAAAATAGAAAACAGGATAAAGATGCATTCATTCAATTTTTATTGACATAAAATAAAATCTTAATGAGCACAATGTTTGGTCTTCAGTTTGGTAAAATAATTAAGACCCGGTTTGACAGACTAGGCTTAGCTTAAACCAGGACTATGCTTTAGTTAAATTCGGATATTTAAGTTGCTTTAATTAAAATGCATTATTTAAAAACATTGCTGATGTGCCTCTTGAGACGAAACAATATAATGACATATTTTAAGATGTGTCATTTATTTTCAGTTAAGACGGCTCAAACTTTCACTTGTCTGTGAAACCAGGCATAAGTTTACCAAAGGTAAACAAAATTAGATAAAATTGTATCATTAATAGTAATCAAGACCACATATAACTAGTTAATTGGCATACTTATTTTCAGCAACTGATAGTGAGTACGGATAGTTATTTTAAATGAATCTTAGTTATTGTATAGTTCTGAAGGACACATACAGCATTTAGTATTTATTAATGACTATTAAATAAGTAATAAGAAACGAACCTTAAACATCAGGATTGATCTTTCTTCATTAGGAGTTATCAGTGGTGACTACAGTGTTAATGCAGCACTAACTATTAGTTCTACATTAGTTTCTGCATAACTACCTATTAAAGACAACTAGCAGCTTTACAGATGTATCTCAATAATCTCAATATTCCTTCATATCAGGAGCATTGCTAGGGAAACTGACAATGGCATTCTGAGAATCCTCCAACTGACAAATAAATGTGTTCTTCAGACTAAAAGAACAAAAAGGGTAACACTTAATAATAGGCTACTGTTCAATACTTAAAGTTTTTTCTTTCGTTCTGTTCAAATATAACCGGGAGGATCATAATAAAACTCAAACTAACGCCAGTTACAAAGCACATGACATAGACTAACTTTAAGTTCTGTTACACTTTATTTTAGGGTGTCCGTGTTACAGTGTACTTATACATAGTACTGAGTAATAATAATTAACTAGCCTACATGTAGGTTACTTACTATAGGGTTAGGATAAGGGTGTGGTTTTAGGTTAGTTGCATGTAATTATGCCTAATTTATAATAAATACTATAGTAAGTAGCCTACATGTAGCCCTAACATACGTGTAACAAGGGCACCGTAAAATAAAGTGTTAACTTGCCTTAAGTTCTTACTGCTGCCCTTCACATCAAACTGAAATACTAAGGGAACAACCCACTCACCTGATCTCTTATGTTTAAGATCACCATTTCCTGAAATTAGCCAGGTCGATGTTTAATGATTAAAAAGAGAAAGAGTTTGCGCAAAGGTTTAAATTCACGAACGGTACAGAGACAGCGGAGCGGATCCACACGAGCAGCTGCGCTGTAATATGAACCTGCTGCTTTGCAGCGACATCTACTTTTACAAAGACAAACCGCCTTAAATAACTCTGACATAAATGGAAAAAATAATTAACATCACCACTTATTTACACACCAAAGGTTGGTTTTATGCAGACCAGTCAAGTTCTTCCACACTGACTGAATCAATGATTTCTTTGTGAATCTTGTCTCATACACAGGGACATTATCATGATGGGATAGAAAAGGGCTCTTATTCACAAACTGTTGCTATTAAATTACAAGCACACAGTTCCATAGAATATCATGATATGCTGCAGCTAGGGTTGCCAACTTCAGCAAAGGAAAATAAGGGACAATCTTGGTTCTTTAAATAAAAATAAGGGATGCTCAAAATATTTGTTCAGTACAACTCTAGTATGTGACAAAAAAAATTTATTTGCCTTTTAGAAATTGTGAAATGAATATTAGATGTAAACATATTTGTTTTACTTGACCTATTTATGTATAATTTAATTCTTAAACAAATAATTTTAAAATGTCACACACATTACATCCCAGCAAACACAGTACGTTCTGACAACGTTGCCAGTTCGTCTTCATTTGGTCACCGTGACATTACTTTGTGACCACTTCTGAGGACGTCTTGGCAACGTCTTTTTTTTGTGCCAACTTTCCAGAAACGTCCTAGCCAATGACGTCATCAATGAATCCCATATGTTGAACGTGATGTAGCCTACTGGTTTTTAGATAACCTGGTCATTTGATTAATGAATATGGTCATAATTTATATTCATGTTATTATATGGAAAAATTTATAATCAGAGTAAAATTTGTTATAATGTCAAGACGAATGCTATAAATCCGACTTCTGACAGCTATTAGGAGTTTAATTTGATAGCACAATTAAAACTGCGTTTATATTTATTGAGTGTGCGCATCTGATAGGCCTATGTGCGTGCGCGTCTGCAGCATGCGCTTTCTCTGTTCTGTAAAGACCCGCGCGCGCGCGCTCGCACCCCACCCACACGTACACTAATTCTGTCTATAATTTAGTAACAATACACATACTGCGCACACATTACAAACTGTACCTTTATATTTGCTTTTATATTTGTAGCTTGATACGGGACAATCTGCTTTGAAGTCTTCAAACTTCCCTAGCTGCAGCATTAAGATTTGTACTCATGGAAATTACTAGTCATCAAACCTGTTTATTAGAAGGGGACCAAATACTTTTGGCAATATAGTAATAACACTAAACATGAAATGTGAGATAAAACATACATTTGTGTAAATTTGCGTAACTAAATGTTACAGAACAAACACGCCAAAACACGTCACATATACACTTGCGCAGTTTGGCCAATAAGAATAAAGTGGCTCTTGCGGTACTTTCATAGCACATGTGATCGTAAGGCGCCATTTCTTTTGTCAGGCAGCAGCATGAAGTCGAACAAGCCTATTTACTTACTTGTTGTGCTCGACATCACGTGATATTCAGCAGTTCCGTCAAGGGTGCTGTACGTACTTTTTTTTTTTTTTTAGTGTAGAATGCAAATGTAGTCAGGGTTCTGAGAAAATCGCTTTGTTCCACGTTACTTTCGCCCCGGTCCTCCTCCGTGTAAATGTTTTTTTATCTAGGTTAAACAGTGGAATGAATCTAGAGTAAACAGCTCAAATAGAATGGACTTGTTTGTGCAAACATCAGAAACAGGATTTAATCAAAAATGTATGATACATATGGAGTGGAAACCATTTTGTTCAGCTTTATCCAATCAAGTGTAACGGAGGCCAGCTAGTGAAGAGCTGTGCAGTGTGTAAACCTCACTCTCCGACCTCAAGAGGTGCTGCGGTCTTTAGAGCACCCGACTCCCATGCCGGAGTAGGATCACAAACACATTGTATCCTGCACTCTTTTTTTGGACATGGGACTTGCATAAATAATAAATAACGGTCACTCTTTAAACTTTGGATGCATTGCATCAATTGTTTAGCCGTCATTTTTGTGTTGGTATATGTCTAAAATGGCAGACTCTCGGCAGGGTGACACGTTACACGGCCCATGCAGCGCTGGCCTCAGGCCGTCTTCACTACATTCTGCTGGAGGCTCCCAGCATTCTCCTGGCTCTTTAGATCTCCATGTCAGAGAGGAACAATTCTGTCCTGGTCAACTCTGACCTCCAGCTCAGCGCTCCGTGAAACGAAGGTCGATCTCTCGTTCTGGAACCAGCAGAGTTCTGGTCATTGGATGAACTGCATTGTTCTCTTCTGCAGGCTCCACATTAAAGTGCATTAAAATCTGTAAAAAAAAAAAAAACGAGCCTTAACTGATCAAATGTTCTTTTAACTATGACAATGCCCACCATGTGTAGTGTCATGCTGTGAAATCACACTGATCAAATCCCACACATCACCCCCCTGAACATGAAACATTTGAAGGATTATGTTCGGATTTGTCCTGATTGTCGTGATTTTAGGCTTATGGACAAACAAAGGGCATGTTAATGTAACGTGAGAATTTTTCAGCTCACAGACAACAATGACGTTCAAGAAGGTTAGATACAGAACGTTGTATACCCTAGAAAGAGCAAGGTAGACCTCCAGTTCAGCAATGCGTCGACCAATACAGCTGCGTTTACCCACTCCAAAAGGTATGGAGGCATAAGGGTGGCTTCCCTCACCGCGGCTCAACCAGCGCTGAGGGATAAAAGCATCCGGCTCAGGGAAGTGTTTAGGGTCATGAGAAGTTGCATAGTGGCAGAGAGTGATCAGAGTCTGTGAAGGATGAATCACACAACTGTTCAACATCAGTGCGAATGAGACAAATAAAGCTGTTTTTATTATTTAAAACCTACGTTTCTAGGGATAAGGTATTCTCCAACTTTAATATCTTTGTCTGTGATGACTCTAGCATTTCCTGGAATTACAGGATACAGCCTGGAAAATGTACCATGCTTCATATGATATAATGAACAAAATCATTTGAAAAAAGAAAAAGAAAAGAACTGTCCACACAGCTGGATTCACCTGAGGATTTCTTTCATGACGGCCTTCATGAGAGGCATGGCAGCAACGTCAGAAGCCTTTGGGATGGTACGGCCCTGCAGTACATTAAGGACCTCAGCCCGCAGCGCATTCTGGATCTCTGGATGCCGAGACAGCTCGTACAGTGACCACGACAATGTGCTGGAGATCTGATTGAAAAACAAATCCAAACATCAAGGGGCGGTTTTCCGGACAGGGATTGGTTTATGAAAAAAACATTACTGGTGTGCATCTTGAAACAAAACAGTTGCACTGATGTATTTCAAGACATGTCAGTGCAACTAGGCTTAAGCCCTGTCCAGGAAGCCGCCACCTAAAACTATTACACTATATTGAGGATCAATCCCAGAAGCCATAGAAATTGCATTGCAGTGCCTGAAGTTAAAAGTGCTACTGCACGCCTGGTCTTCAATGAGCCCAAGAGAGCACATGTCACACCTCTGCTCATCTCTCTGCACTGGCTCCCAGTAGCGGCACGCATTAAGTTCAAGGCACTGGTGCTTGCTTACAGAACAGCCACTAACACAGCACCCATCTACCTCAACTCTCTCTTACAGACCTACATCCCCTCCAGAAGTCTGCGGTCTGAAAACAAGCGGCGCCTCATTGTTCCTTCACAGAGAGGCATGAGATCCATCTCAAGGACATTTTCTTTCTCCGTTCCCGGCTGGTGGAATGATCTTCCTGTTTCCATCAGGACTGCTGGATCAATTTCACAATTCAAAAAACAGCTGAAGACCCACCTCTTCCATGAGCACTTAACTGTCTCATAAAAAAAAAAAAAAAAAAGATTTTCATTTTACCCCTATTTTTCCTTTTCTAATGTTCTCTATATACTTGCTTATACTATCTTGACGTTGTATTTGAAACCTTGTATTACTAGCACCTCTCGTGAATATTGCTTACTTAGACGAATCGCTTGCTGTTTTCCTCAATTGTAAGTCGCTTTGGATAAAAGCGTCTGCCAAATGAATAAATGTAAATGTAAATGTAAAACTTGGGGTGATTCTTGGACAGAATGAAATGGGTACTCAACAGAGGAGTCTAGAACAGTGGCGGAGCCAGGGATTTTTCATAGGGGTTGCCGGGTGGGCCAGCAATTACCTTGGGGTGTCACAGAAAATATCATCATGCACGCATTGTAAGTTTCATGTTTGGCACTCATTCGACCTTAAAATACTTTTTAAAAGTTTTAGTTCTATATAAAATTGACCATTAAGCCTAGCATTAATTCTGGAATCTTTGCATCAAATATTTCTAGATAAAAAGATAACTTAATGAATATCTAAAACTAGTGATGCACTGAAAGAAAATGGCATAAACTGAATGGTTATTTTATTATGTTGTCTGGCTTTTCAATATAATACAATATAACGTTGAATAAAAAATTGAGCAAAACAAGGAAAGTCAAAACAAAAAATTGAGCCCTCTCCCTTCTCGAATAGCCTGACTGCTGAAAGAATGTAATGTATACAACTACAACAAAACAGTTCATTATAAAGTGTAATTTAACATTATAAGCCAAAACTACGAATAAACAAAAACGGTTGGAATTTTATTTGCTACACTGCAAAATGATTTAAAGAACAAACATCCATGCAAGGACTGCTGACTGACAATTCAGTTCCGTCTCTCCTCCAAACTCTAGTTGTTTAGTAGCCTACACGGAACTGGTGCACGCGACCACTGTGTGATGTCAAAGGATGACAAGAGCGGAGGGGCTACTGTCAGACCACCTGCTCCCGTCTGAAGTATGCTATGCTATCACACACTGCCGACATCATTGCTGCATTAATAAAGCGTGCGCATCTCTCTCTCCGCGCTGGGTGCTGATGATCGCATCATACGTCATGTTCGGGAAAATGTATTCGGCCATATTTCACTTAATGTTATATATTTTTTCTGTTGCCAAACATTCGGTGCATCCCTACTTAAAACTCACAGATAACATGACTAGTTCTAATGCTTGTCAATCTGTTTCCAACTTCTGTTACACATGACATTGATACAACTGCGCTGATTAACACTTTATCTTTATAAGAACTGAAAGGAATCAAAGTAGGCCTAGTTTTTCTGATTTTAATTTCAGTGCTCACTCACTGCAGTAGCCCCTCACTGCTCAATCGCTTGTAGTTGATCCAGGCACCGAGGCGATGTCGCGCTTCTATACGGTCTCTCTCCCCATTGTTTATGAATGCTGGAAAACCGCGCTATGGAAAATCTCGCGATGCCTATCAGTGATTCATTTTCGGGCCGGGTGACGAGAGTTTTACAGTTGGAATATATAGACAGGATTGCATGATCTGAAAAATTATTTTTGTCTTTTAAAAATACTAACGTGAGTGGGGTGGCCAGTGTGGTGGCCATGATTATATCCATGGGGGCCGCGGCACCCCTGGCCACCCCCTAGCTCCGCCACTGGTCTAGAACAGTGACAGCTAGCTTAACACTGAGGTTGAATGTGTTGTTTTTGCCCTATCATTTACATTTACGCATTTGGCAGACGCTTTTATCCAAAGCGACTTACGTTGCATTATACTATACATTTGTATGCAAATTTATATGCAATCCTTGGGATCAAACCCATGACTTTGGCATTGCTTGCGCCATGATCTAACCACTGAGCTACAGAACTACAGGCATTTGGTCTACTGAATCAACCTTCTGGTTACGAGTCCGACTCTCTACATACAGTATTATACTAGTGAGTGAGTAAATACCAATATTAATGAAAAAAATTAACATTTTCTCACAAATAAAGCTGTAAATCATGGGTCTTGGAACTAATTCATGTTTACTCACAAACAACATTTTGTTAAAAATGTAAGACCATTACGACCAATGCTCCTTTTAAGCTGCACACGTGCGCGTCCTCACAGATTGATTGAAGTTCCTGGGCATTGTCAGGGGATATTGCTGTGACAAAACGGGTTTTTTCTATTTAAATAGCGTAGTTTTACACATTTAGTATCAGGGGGTCCCTGCTCCATGCATTTCTCATCTAAGGGGTCCTTGCCCCGAAAGACGTTGAAGACCTCTGCTGTAAATGCTTTAAAATTTCAACATTGCCACAAAAGCCACACAACTATCAGAATTTAATCAGAATCTAACATTTTTTGAGATGTATGGTAAAATACCGTGTCGACACCAGCAAGCAGCAGCTCAGTCACATTACTGTACACAGATTTCATTGGCATTCCAGCCTGAGACAGAAAGTAGGTGAGGTAGCGTCCCTCTAACATCTCTCCCCGTGTCATTTTCTCTGCCTCCTCCTCAAGACGCTGGTCTATTTGTAGTTTTGCTATTAAGACAAAAAACATTTTAACATAACTATATGTGTAATAGCTAACCCCCCCCAGGATCAATACATTTCTCAGGGTTCAGTCTGTTTCTTGCCACCGTAATGTTTTAGGCTGACTCTGTGTTTCATTGCATGTAAAGCTGGTTATATCAGCATATATTTTTTGGGTCAAAAGTGTCAAAGCTTTGTTGTGAAATGTCGTCAACTTTTAATGGACATTATACAGCAGTTTAACCCTAGGTTGAAGCTAATTTCATGTTATTTTGTATAAAAACCCACTTTAACCACTTGTGCAGTGATTCAAATGAATTTAAACCGCCCAATGCAAAAGTAACACAAAAAAATAGATTTGAGCAGCACTGTGAGTGTACAAATAACATTCATTTAGATTTATCCAAAGTGAAATAATTCAGTGGGCCATATGACTAACAATTAATTGTCGAGCTTTGCATTTACCAGACAACTGTAACTGGCAATGAAGACAAAGCTTCTAAAGCTTGACACCACAGTAATGTCTGTGTGTGAAGGAAGTCCCGCCTCTTAGTAAAAAGATCCAATCGTCAATGGATAAGGACTGATGATTCTCTGGGCCGGTGCTCTTGTAAGACTTGCCTCGAAAAATGTGATTTTTAGTGCAATTTAGGCTTAGCAAACCCAAGTTATGGTACAGTCTATATAAGGTTTGTTCATTGATCAGAAATATGCCATTTAATTGAGATTTAAATTGTGAGTGCAGTGATTTTAGAAATATCTGCCTTCCAACATTCAAGGAGATAGGATAGTTGACTCGCTATGATGTAAATAACATCTGCCCTGAGGCATTGCAAACATGGCCGCTGAGTGGCACGACTTCCACGACTTTGTTAGCATTCACACTCCGTTGAGCTACAGTATTGCACAAAAAGGACTGTCAGAATCTAGACAAAATCTCAATTTCATCCGTATTCAGCATTTTGTCAGGGTACAAACGCACACTGCACCGTGAGTAGCGAATGAATGGGTTGTGTTTCACTCACCGAACTGAAAGAGGTTGTCCCAGCAGCGGCAGAACGTATCCCACGGTTTGGGGAAGAGCCGGTGCAGCCATGCAGGCATAGCCATAGTGAGAAGAGTCATGACAAACATGCTGTTGATGGACTGAATGAAACGCTCGGTTTCGATGGGAATGACCGGCTCCAGACAGCCAATTCTTGACTCAAACAGCACAGATGAGATTCCTTGTAAAAAAACGACAAAGGACTATGATGAAAAGAATACAAACTGAGATCATTAGAGGTCACGTTATGCTTTTATTTGCATTATAGTTTTATTGCTGCAAAATCTAAATTCTGTCATGACTCTTTAAGAAATGTCTCAGTGGTTTTGTTTTTCTTCAATTTCAAATATAAAAATACATGTATAATAATGATTAATTTCTTTCTTTCTTTCTTTCATTCTGATTGGTTAAGATGGATTTTGGGTGCTACCCTGCATTCCAGAGTCAAGACCGGATTATTTACCCAGTCCTGTCATAGTTTTATCAACATACATTCTTGTATCTGTGTTGTCACTAAAATCTTTTCATTGTACGCACACGGCCGGCCCCCTTCTCATGAATAATGCGTGTGTGATTTACCTTCCAGACCGAAGCGGTAGAATTCAGCTGAGATGTCGGTGATGAGGCCGCTGGAGTTTTCTTGTCTGCGTAGCTTTAATTTCTCGATGAGGTCATCCACTACACAGTTCAACGTGCCGTCGTACGCCTCCACAGATTTAGGCCGTAACATGTGTTTGCTCAACAGACTCCGCACATTCTGCCATTCCTCCCCTTCACTGTGAAATGAAAAAAAGACGCAAAAGATTGAAGGAGGACGGAAACAAGAGGAGACACTACACACTTTTTCTGCATGCATTCAGACATATAAAGTTTTTGTTATCGTAAATGTACATATTTTCTTGGTAATGTTTAGGTGTGATATATAGATATATATTTATGTCTAAATACAGCACTTTATAACGAAAATCGAAATGGCTAACATACAGAATGTGTATGAGCTAACAACATCTGAATGGTTCATGTCTGTTCTCCACACAATCCCCTTCAAAGTACTTGAAATTCATACCCAGCATTTTATTTGTCTTATCTCTGGACCAGCAGGGGTCTTGCACTTGTGTAGGCGATACACATCAAATTTATGCGAATGATGAAATTTATGCGAAGTTTTTATACTTAGCCATCCAATAAACTTTGTAAAATATGAGGCCTTTGGGTTGGAAAAAAAACGACAAAAACTTCGGACTGCTGGTGGCACTACAGGATTAAAGAGCTGTAGCCCCAGACACGTACATATGAGCTGTTGGCTCATGGGGACCCGGATTTGACTCACAAACCCTGTCTTTTACCCACATACTGTACAAACTGTATATATATATATATATATATATATATATATAAAAGGCCCAAAAATATCATTAAAACCCAGTTGTCTCACATAAAAGCAGATTTGCTTTGGTGTAAATTCAGAGGTCGGTGACACAGTCATGAATGCTTGACCAAGTACTTGGAGAACTGTGTTACTGTTTGTGGCAAGGGGGCGTGGCCACGCTCCGTCTGGGAGGGCGGAGCTACGATCCGGAGCACGGAGGGTAGCGAGTCCGCCACGAGTGGCTTCTAACCTGCTGTCTCTTGTTCCAGTGATTGGGGAGAGGAGGCATAAGAAGCGCCGCCGGGGCCGCTTCGAGAGAGAGTTTTGGACGAGAGCATGTGCACGCAGGGAGGCGTGCTGATCTTCGCGAGACGACCTAGCTGGGAGCTAGTTTTTACGTTTGTTGATTTTCGTTTGTTTGGGCGTTTTGAAAGCCACCTTTGTTTTACTTTATAATAAAATATTATTTGGAATTATCCTGCCGACCCCGCCTCTTTCCTCCAACTTTATCGAACGTATTACACTGTTCCATACGGTGCAAATGTCTAAACTTTGACAAAATCCGTGTGTCAGCAGAAAATATCTACGTAGATTAGATCATCATATGAGATTTCAGTGTGAACATCGATCTGATCTCACCATCAGTCTGGGATTACACCAAGAGAAACTTCAGAAACATCCCCAAGAGTAAGCATTACATCTCTAGCCACAAGCAGTAAACATTGTAAAAATTAAAGCCAAGAAGAAGAATTGTATTAAACTATACTGTAGATGGCTTTATCGGGTGCACGCGCTGACCCGAAGTTAACTTCCGGTCTGCGTTCGGTTATAATAGAACAATTTATTTAATATTCCATATATAATAATATTGATTTCTATGAATATGTTATTGTATATGTTATCCTTGATTCGGCCACATAACATTTGTTTAGGTTGTTGCAGCTGAACCCATCTATAACCAAACCAAATCCAGAGAGTGGGTCCTGGTTCACTTACACACAATATATACAGTAACATAGATCTGCAGGGAGGTTCTCTCCAGGATCTTAAGAGATAGATCTTATGGATTTTCTCCATTCTGTTTGATGTAATTCCAGACTAAATGCTATTTCCTACTGACACACTGAATCAAAATCAAAGAATGGCTTAAAAGAAACCTTTAGCGATTAAAGCAAACATAGTAATCGTGATGTTAAAGACTCATTAATAGATCAGAATACTATGAGAAAAGCACCGGTACCCACGCGGTCAGAAGTCCATATCCATGTCCTCGGAGCTGCCGGTAGTCCTTCCAGGATGAAAGATCCGAGCGCATGGGATGCTGACCCTCCTGTCTCAGGACTTGCTCTATTAGTTCTGCTTCTGCCACGTGAACAGTCAGGATGGGTCCAAAACTCGCTTTCCACATGGGCCCGTACTGCCTCCTGCCCTCCAGCTTTAAACATGACTCACAATATCAGTCAAAACATCCGGAATAAATCAAAATGACTTAGCATTTTTTTATCATCTTGAGTTCAGGCAGTTCTCTCGTCATTTCATTAAGCAGCTTCTTAAAGTGACCTTATGTCACTCCTGGGGTTTGATTTTGACAAAACACTTGAATTTCAACAAACACTGGAATGGCCACAATACATCTAGAAATTCGGATTAAATGAACATTTACAATGGTCTCTTCATTTTTTCCTCGGCTGTGAGAAATATTAAAACAATCAATGTAAAAATAAAAAAGGCATAATTTGGCAAAAAAAAATAACCAAGAACTAACCCCGAAAGCCGCTTGATTCTTCGCTTTCCCTTGTTTTGCGAGCAGGCTGAAGACTACACATGTAACATTATATACTGTACTGTATATACTGTATCTCACCTGCAGCTGATGAAGGCGTGTGAATCCACGTCTGAAGAACAGATCCCAGATGAAGCCCGCGGCGGAAGGTCCCGGCATCACATCCAGCGTCTTCATCTCCTTGTGAAGAATGATGTCCGGCCATCTGTCCACACACCTGAGCAGAGAGGACATGCACCTGCCGGACATCCTGAAAGCCTGAGGCAGCATCTCTCTGAAGAAGCTCATGTCTGCGCATCGTCACGTCCTCGCAGGCACACATCACTCCGTTTATACTGCACCAGAGCTTCAGCCAATGGCGTAAATGCCCCGCCCACCGACTGAAAGGTGACTTCTAGCGCTTTCATGTAGTGATGCATTTCCTGGAGGTCCAAAAGCGCGCGCTGTGTAAGAGCTTAAATATTTAACTCGAATAAATCAATACATTGATGAGAGCTGATGTAACTCTGTTTCTATGTTAAGACTTCAGACTAAATGTGTACTGACATGCCTGTGTGTGTGTGTGTGTTTCAATTATTCCTAGAACGCTTCATAGCATTATGCACTGTTGCAAAGCAGAAAACGTAACTGTAGAATAAACAGTATGAGAAAGAACATGATTGCAAATATCAGTCTAAAGGACTTTAATCAGACACTTGTATTTTGAGTAAGTTTGCATTTTAATATGTGGTCACAAACAAGCCAAAAATAGGAATTTCTGAATGGAGAGATGACTAACTACATACATCAGAAACTGCTTATTCAACTCGTGTCCATTTCGCAGTAAAACTCCTGATAATGTATTGGTAAAGCAGCACAGTTTGATTTCTTCTGTATTGAGCTCATGACCTGATTCCTGTGAATGTGGCCATCGGCCGGCCAGCCGTGTGCGCGCGCGCGTGCGTGTGTGTGCGCAGGGAAGTAAAATCAACAGTACTGAGAATCTCCACTCGTTTTCAACTGTGCCATGTGGACTAAAACCCAAGAATAAAATTAAATCAAAATACGGCTTTATATGTGGGGGTGGTTTCCTGAACAGGGTTTAAGATTAGATAAATGTTAGAGCTGTCTAAACTAAAAAAAAACCTGGCTTGCACCGACATATCTTAAGATGCATCCGTGCCATTGTTTTGTCTGAACATACACACAATGTTTTTTTGTAGGGCATGTTTGTTAAAACTACTTACATATCCTAATTTAACCGAGGCCTAGTCGTGGCTTAATCTAATCCCTAAAACAGCACAGGTCAGCACTGTCAACAAAAAAGAATCAAAAATACAATCTTCTCACAGGAGTTTATAGTGCATTGGCAAAGTACATTATGCATTTGGCACGTTTTGTGAAACTAAAGAACATTCCATATAACATAAAGAACCGTACTTCACAAAAAGGTAAGAAAGTAATGGTACTTGGGGAACCAAAAAGGTTCTTCTATAGCAGGGTTCCTCAAATCTTACCCTGGAGGTCCGGAGCATTGCAGAGTAAAGCTCCAACCCACCTGTGATCTCTAGTGATCATGAACACCTTGATGAGTTTCCTCAGGGTTGGAGCTAAACTCTGCAGAGCTCCGGACCTCCAGGGTAAGATTTGAGGAACCCTGTTCTATAGCATCGCTTTTTCTAGGACCTTTATTTTTAAGAGTGTTTTTCACTCTGACGTACATTGATAAATGAAATACAGTCACACTCTCGAAAGAGTTTTAGCATTTTGTCTGTGGTGTTTGATTGATATTTATCATTCTGTCATTGCTCAAGTCAACAAGAACGTGCGCATCTGTGTGTGAATGTGTAGAAAGCATTTGATAGCTTAAAAACAGAAAACCCCTGTTTTTATACTTTTAAAATAAAATACGTTTGTGCGTAAAACAACAGATCAGTATTCTGGTATGGTATGCATCTATTATCATTATGCAACTCTCTTGCTTTAGTGAATCCGTTTTACCTAAGCAAAGCATTTACAAACACAAGCTATCACTTTTGTTATCTTAAGACACCTTCTCATAATACTTCTGGAGGTTACTTTAACCATTATTCCATTATACGTGTCGTATTTCAAAGCACTTTTTGCCTGTACTCTACAGGGGTAGTTCATGCAAGGTGTATTATGTGGTCATGGACAAGATGTTCATGTTTCAGGAGCCACTGGCCTGCATCCTAATCTTTAATGCTCATGACTGGAGATTCTTTGTTTAGGAGTAGAGCCGCAGCTCCTTTGCATTGAAGCAGGGGCTGGCGGTTGCTAGTATATCTTGGCAGTCTGGTCAAGGCAATTGAAAGAGTTATTTTATTTTGTGTCATTTATAGTTTGTAATTGTTTTAAAACAAGTGAATTGTGTCCATGGCTTGTGATGTTAGATTTTAGCGGCGACCTCACGAGGCAGTTTATGTTGATTCTGTAAACCTGCTTCAAACATGATCACGCGAGCGCAGTAAGAAACGGCGCTATTATACCGCCAGTAATGAATTAAACTTGAGGTCAAGATCATATGAGCTATGTGTGTGTTTTGGCTGGTCTAAAAGATGTCACTAAAAATGTAACAAAACGATTGACTCCCAAACCAACATGCACTTTAATTTGGGTTATTATACATTTTAAAACATTTATTCATAAATCTTCACAGTGGAGGGGGCAGGACAAAAACCACAGTGATGAATCTGTGTGGCTGGCGCTGGTTTCCACGTTAATGTGTGTCAATTCAACGATCTGCAATATCAAAAAACACATTGCTTCCACGGATATTTCTCGTATTATAGCAACCACAATGCCCTATCTTCACAAACGCTGCGCTTGCAAAGAGCTTTTAATCGGTCATTTTCAGAAGTTTTCAACCACTTTCCACGTTCTGGTGGACACAGACAGTCTGTATAAAAACAGCATGTAATGTGCTGCTTAAATGAATTTTGTTTTGTTTTGACACATATTTGTATTTAACTGGATTTTGAATTAAGAATGAATTGTGTGGTGTAGTGAAAGATTCTTCAAATGAAGCAGGGTTGAATTAGGGTTGGACTACAATGTTTTTAAGTGATCAACACATGAAATGAAGACCATATTGACATTTATACTAAAAAGTAACGAGTGACGCGCCTGTATTTGTTAATATGATCTTTATTCTTTACACATCTAAATCTTACAAACGGTATTACAGGGCAGCATGGTATTTGCACGTGTTCCCTGAAAGATTTTTTCAGCAACTACTAAATAAACATTTAGAATAAAAACACATTTACATTCTGTTGTGGTTACTTGAAAACTGTACAGAAAAAATGTAGTAGCCATGTACAGACAAAAACAAATCTATATAAAACACTCAAATGTATTAACAGGCTTGCTTTAGTACACTTCCACTGTAGTGAGTGAGGGAACATCCAGCGTTTATGGGCTATTATTAACCTCCACTCTGCAGAAAACAGCTAAATAATTCTTGCCCCCATTCCTCTGAACCTTCTTTCCTTCTTCTGTGCATGTTCCTAGATGACTTATAATGATATCATCAGCCTGAAATGAGAGCAATCCAAGCAAAGTTAACAAGGTGCAATAATATGACATGCTCTTCAATATACAATTAGCAGGAGACATTCTGCTTTCTCATAGCACAGTGACTGGCTCTTTTAATGCATGTCACCAGCCCTCAGACATCATCTGAAGGAAGGAAGACCATGCAAGCCTAACTGGAGTGTGGCGATGAGGCGGTGAGGCACAGCATCTTGTTCCCCATTTTCAGGGAACTGGCTTACATGTGTAATCTCATTTGTAAGTCGCTTTGGATAAAAGCGTCTGGTAAATGACTAAATGTAAAATGTGTAAATGGACACTTCCCTGTCAAGGGAGCTTGACACTGTCAGGAAGCTGATGCTAAGGGGAAGTGTATACCTACTATGCTACACTAAAGGAAGCGCCTGCTCCACAGGCTATGCAACACTGGCACGGACAACCACCGAGTACCGACACCATAGATAGACAGTCAGCCCAAGAGGATCTGTGCACCTGGAGCTGAGACCATTTCCAAACGAATAAACCTGATGAAAGCGCAGAGAGGACCGGTCTGCCATGCCACAGACATCACTTAAAGATGCACATCAAGACAAAGCCTTAAAGGATTCTATACATTTTTAGAGTGGGCTCTGACTCCAAGAGAAAAAGACACAACATGTACCTAGTAGGACATGGCGATGGCACCAGTATAAACCTGATGAAAGCCAATCAGACAAGCTCAGCCGCCACAGCAGACCAGGATCTGAGAAGACGCATGGCAATGACCTGAGCGCTTAGCCGGAACAGTGCCTTGAGCGGCCCTGGCGATCTCTTGCTTATCCCGGGAGCAGAGCTATCAGGAACGGCAGACAGGCAAAGCCCTGGCCAAGTGGATGGAGTCACCACCCATGGGCCTCAGCCCTTTTCTAGACAGGATGGCTGCTTCCTGGTTTGTACGCCCCAGAAAACACATGGCTTTGAGAGAAGGGCAGCTTGGTCCCTGCCCAGTGCATTATCTGCTGTGCCTGCCTTAACAGGGGGCGCAATCCCTAGAAATGTGGAGTAAGCACACTCTTTCGAAGGTTTACTCCCAACTTCAGACACTTTATATCTCGATGGCGTGCAGCTCCATCTTGGCCATTACCAAGCAATCTTTGATATAGTTTAGTATGTGGATGTTAAGTGCTGCTGAAATGCATGGGTGGCAAGTGGTATTTAAGGATGTTGGAAGCCACACTACATTACATTTAAGATGCACATGCACGCACACAAACAGATTCAATGAATTGTGAATTACATCCACGAGCCTTTAACATGATTTGTGTGTGTGTGTGCTCACTGTGTGCCAACCAATCAGCATATGACAAAGTCTCACGTGTTTTAACACTTGTTTAATGGTTTGTGGATCATGTTTGGACATGATTGACTGTGAAAGACAGATGCTTTGCCAAAACAACTGCTTAAAGGTAACATTACAGATCTTGATCTAGAAGTGTAGTGGGTTTTTTTTGGTGGTTGATGATTTTAAATGAATTGCATTTGTTAACTCGTTAGCATTGACAGCCCTAGTTGTAGTTAGTATTACTATCTATATCTAGTATTATTATCAACACTTAACTAACTCTGAGTTAGAAGGCATAAAGCCGGACATGATGAAACATACCAGCTCCTCCTCAGGCACTCTGCTGAAGAGAGGATGATCATTAAAGTGTTTCACCATCCATTCATGTACCTCCTCAACATCAGTGTTTGTGTACACCAAACCCTACAAAAGAGCAAACACAACAACTCAAAAAACATACTAATGACAAAGCAAAGCTACCTGAAAAACTATGTGAAAGGGACAAAAGGGTGGCCAGACCAAATATTGATTTGATTTAGATTTAAATACGGATTAAAAAAACCCTGTTGTGTCTCATTGAATATAAAGTCATATGTGTTTGGAACAGATCAGAGTGAGCCAAAATGATAACAAACTTTACTAAATCATAAAATTCACTTGACTGAAGCAACTACAGCACATCACTTTAACTATTGATCCAGCACAATTTAAACGGAGACATTTTACATGAAAATCAATGTGCTGATCTTGCCTTAAATACTTTGAACTGCAGTGGAGAGAACTGAAATAGTTGGACAGCAAACATTCAATCTTATCACTAGTGTCATTGGCTTTACTCTTTAGACAGTTCAGATAGACTCAGTGGAAGAAAAAATTCTTGGAAGTAACAAAGAGCTCCAGCAGCCTGCCGTAGAGTAACTGAATGTGATATACAAACTATCTTTGTGTTCTGATATAGTTTGAACAAAAAAAAGTGCAGAAGAAATTGTGCTTAAAGGCTGAAATACACTACAAGACTTTTGCTCCGATTTTTGCCCAGATTTTCAGTCTGGAGTTGTTGTAGAAAGTCTGCGCCATTCTGCCGATTTGATCACGTATCGTTTTCTATGCAAACGTTCAAAAAGTCTGCAAGTGTATGATGTCTATTGAAAAAAAAATCTATTCAGATTTTAAAAGTTTCAGCCTTAAAGGGGCCCCCAAACAAGACGACATCTGACGTGTCACTAGCTAGGTTTCCAGACACCTATTTTGATTTTAGACTATTGCATAAAAAAAACCTTGGATGGAAACACCAAGATGAGCATACATTTTGAAAATGCGCTTAAAAAAATTATGCGCACAACTGAGTAGGATAAACTTTGTATCTGATAAGAAAAAATGCGCATGAACTACGATGAAAACAGGTTAACTGAATAAACCCCCAGATGCGCATCAAAAAGTCACATGACTGCGCATCAGACGGCATAACTGGACTAACCAGCATACAAATGTCGTTGCACAGCATCTGAATGCGCTTTTTGGATGTTCTGAAATGTAAAGTTTGTCATCTCAATGCTACGGTAATATTACTTTACAGGACTGTTTTATTTGACTGTGAGCTCAAACTGCAGGAATCCACATCCGAAAGCAGATAACAGGTGTGTAGTGTTTCGTCTGTGCGCTTTGAGGCGATTATACACGAAAATAGTTCAATACAGTGACTTCACCTGCTTTTCTATTTTTAGATATTTAGCACCAGTTTATCAGGAAGTGACAATTTTGCTCTCTTCAGCTCACTGGACGAAAATGCTGCTTTATTCGCAAATGTTTCATGTGATATTCCAATTAGTTTTATACGCAACTTTGGATGGAAACATATTTGCCTTTATTGTGGAATATAGGACTGTGGCCCAAAAAACAAATCTCACAATAAAATGTTCCATATCAGTCGATATCAATAATTATCATGATAAATTTGATATCTTTATTTCTGTCCAATTTTAAGGCAGATTTTTGAACATTTACAGAATAATCAAATAAAACAACTAACAGCACTTTAAACAGGTGTTTCAGGTTTCAACTACTTTTACAAGAATACTTGCTAATATGGACATTTTGACATCACTTTGTGTGGATTTCTCTGTTCAACAGTAAGAAAACACGAAAGAGACAGTATTTGAGTATTCAGTATTTTGCGAGAGATGAGGCTTTCTGGGCGCGTGCACGTGATCGGGGGAGTTTATAGTTTGATCGAGGAAAATGATATTGCAATAATTATTGTTATTGTTTTATCACCCAGCCTTAGTGGACTGTCTGCCTTGATCTAGTGTCTGTATGTTTAATCATTCAGGGTCTTTCCAGCGGCTTCACATTACTGCTGAATGTGCGGTCTTAACCCACATATTCACACACCTGATACTGTTGTGTTCTACTCGACCTCCCTCAGTGCAGCGCAAACACCTTCTCACACGCAGAGGTGTTAGACATTAGATCTGTCTGAAACACTCTCACAGACTAACTGCACAGAAACATACACAACACCATCACCATCCAATAGCTTCACAGACGGAAGCAGGTATAGGTTCTATGAGAAGTCAAAGCTCCAGCAACTACTTGAAAAAGCTTCATGAGGCCAAGTAAAAGGAAAGTGTTCTTACCCCTACTCTCAGTGTGTATGCATACTCGGCCAGTAATGTATGGCTAATGATCCGCCACTTGTGTTTGGTTTTCTTGAAGTGTGGGTCCGGAAAGAGAAAGAACATCTTACTCAGCTGAAAAACAAAAATCAAACAAAAGACAACAGCAATTTGTGGAACTGTAATATTTGTATGGCATGCAACTGGTAATCGCAACTTGTGTTTCATGCAGACTTGAACAGCACGTTGTCAAGAGGCACCATAAGAAACATAAATACTATAAACAGTAATAGTCTCTCATCTAGCATTGAAATGAATGAGATCACGCGTGAACGCGGCTTCAAAAGGACTGGTCTGGGAAGAAAGATTTGAGAAGCACCAAAACACCAAATTCACTGCACGATCTGAGAGTGGCTTCTGTATAGCGAGCCATATTTGAAGCTGCTGTGCTGTTTGCCTGGAAATTCCCTCATTATGAGCTTTTATTACACACAAGACCACTGTGAAGCCATTCCCCTTCAACTCAGCAGCTGATATCCAAATATACAACAGAGATGCAGATAACTGGGAGCAGGAAGGCCCTCAGGCCCTCTCTTTACTCCCCAAAGGAGAAAACATCACATTTGAATGAAATGTTGTAAGAGAGAGAGAGAGAGATGATGCTGTAAGTCTGTATTTACATTGCAGTTGTACATGGGGAGCGTGCCAGGAGACCTCGAGATATAAAAGAGCATTTCAGTCTCCGTTTTATCCTCGGTGTGTGTGCGTGTGTGCCATGCTGTTAGTTACATGTTTTAGTTGGGATGGCATTCCTTCTGATAGCACCTTTATCAAAAAACGTAAAGGGTAATTGACAAATATTACCCAATATTTGCTGACTACATTGTTTGCAGATAAAAGTAAACAAGATAAAGTTAAGTTAAGACACATGTTCAGTATGGGTGCGCTCATAATTGTAGTTCGGTTCTCCTGGTCCGGACCAAAAAAGAAAAAAATGATTTAGTCCTGGTTCGCTTAGCGTTCAGCATTTTAACAGCGGACCTAAGTGTAAAGTCGCAACGTGATTAGACGTTAGCTTTTATGATTCATAATTTAAAACTTACCGGACATCCAAATCAATGCTGTGTGCTGGGTTATGCATGCTCGGTGTATGCCTGCACATATGCGACCGCTCTTATGACCGCAGGGTCTTAAAGAACACTCGATTTCTCACGACACATGCAGACACACGATTTGCTGATTTGTGTTGCGTTTGTTCTCCTGTCTTCAGTTTCAGAGGAAATGATACCAAAAAATAACACAAAGATGTGTATTGTTCCAAATAAATAGTTTGTATTTCCTTGGATTATTTTAAAATAACATGAGATCAGAAATGTTTCATAAAAAAAAAATACCCCACCTTGTACAAATTTACAGTACAAACCAATTAAACAAAAATCGTTCAATAGAGAAAATGTTCAATTAAATGAGATTAGGTTTTAGCCCCATCTTATCACTTTCTGTTTTTGGTTTCGGCTAGATGCCTTTTGTCCCCATGTTCTCAGCAGTTTTGGTCCACTTGTTCACACTTACACAAATAAACCGCACTAACAGAGCGAGCATTAGGTTTTATTTACCTGCTACTTTACAAGTGATATTACAAGTGGTCTTTGGGGGAGAAAAGCATGTCATGTCGTGAGCCCTTAACTTTAGTCTGCGTCTAAACCCTCATGCAGTGTTCGTGTCTGTTCCACAAATTCTATAGGGTTGAATTAACACCAACTGACTAACAACACTTACCTGACCCTTGGTAAAGAAATTGGGAAGGTACTTCATGGCATTGCTCCTGAGGCAGGCGATGTTCTGATAACTGCCCGGCTCAGCAGCACGAAGTGAGCAAATGCGATCCTGCACATAATCGGACACTTTCACCCGAATCTCCAAACCCAAAATCAGCCGCTTCGGGAAGAGCCGTGATAACTCAACTATGGGGGAAAAAAACACACACTAATGTCACTAAAATATTTCAAGTCAAATCTTTTAACAGTCACAGTACACAATCCATGAACTGCAGATGACAAATTATGGATTGTCACCAAACTCTGAAGTCTCTAATGTACAATCTCTGATGGCCTTTCTGGCTTAAGCATGTTCAGCTCATAATTCAAAAGATATAAAGGATCATTCTGTGTCAACTCAACCAGAGGTCATCAGCTGAAAAGCTAAGAATTGAATTCTGATAGTTATTTTATGAAAAAAGTTTCCAAAATAAGTTTGATTTGTGAATGTTTTAGGCATTTTCTAATCGTACACAGAACAGTGAGATTGATGTGGTCTACATACCATCTTTAAACTCTCAAAGTCCTCAAATCTAAACTTGAGCATTTTTATAGGGAGCTCAAGTTATTTAGCTTAAGATCGTAGGAGTTGATTTCACTTCTCTTAATGTTGTTCTTGGTCTGACTGCACCACCTGCTGTTGATGAATGTAAGAGCAGCTGGAGAAGAATACCACTACAACTGCATCCGAAATCTCATATGTGACAGTGTACTGAATTAGATGGAGATACGAGCATTAACATTATGTAGAGTACTTAAGTATTTGTACAATATTTTAAATATTTGTTCTTTTTGAGAGTGTAAAACAACTACTGCATCACATTATAAAGCACAATATCGTATGTTTTACTCCACTACATTTCATAAATATATATATTTTTTACTTTTAATACAGTAAATAAGGACATTTACAAAAATCTAGTACTTTCCCATATTTTTAAGTAAAAAGACTTTGTATAAGAAATACAGAATTTTAATGTACTTCAGTATTAAAAGGTAAAAGAAAACTTTATTTATGAAATGGATTATTTGAAAAGTATATTATATGCTTTAGAGTGTAGCGAAGTAATTCTAAAAGTAAAAGTAAAAACACTCCTGGCACAGATTGATATACATTACTAGCCATGTTTCCATCCAAGGCTTTTTGTTGCTAAAGAAGGTTAAGCGCATCAAAATGTTTAGTGATATAGCTGATGGAAATGCTATTTGTCATTAAAGTTTCTTTTTTTGTTTATTTTTAGCTCATTAAATCCATATCAATACTTCAAATGTTGCAAAAAATAGTATGGAAACACTTCCTGTCAATAAAATAGCTTTAATGAAAATTATTGATTTTTTTAAAATGGAAACGGCAAAGGAACATTCCAGGATTTGGAAAGAAAAATGTCTACAAATGGTTACACTAAGCCGTGGCATATCCTTCACTGCAAATGGAAGGTCCTGAAACAACGGTACCTAGCAGAAAACCGCGAGCTTTCGCGTAGTGGCTCCGGGGGGGAAATGAGGGCTAAGTTTACATTTTCTGCCAAATGGATCAGATACTCAGTCATAAGCCCATGGTAGCTTCGTTTTCTACAAATATCAATAGCTTGGGTACATTTACATTTAGCAGACGCTTTTATCCAAAGCGACTTACAGAGAGATTAGTAAACAATAAAGCGATGTCATACAGGGGCAAAAAAAACAATAAGTGCTAACACAAAGTTAAAAGTTTCCACAAAAGCCAGAACACAACCTATCGATAAAAAGAGAGAGTAGATTTTTTTATTTTTATTTACTTGGCATGTATTCACAGAAGAGTTGTGTTTGAAGATGTTGTTTGAATGTTGTAAGAGATGTGGTTGACCGGACAGAGTTTGGAAGGCTGTTTCATCAGCAAGTAGTTGTGAAGGAGAATGAGCGGGAAAGTGATCTACTGCCCTTTTGATAAGGAAATACAAGACGCTGGTCATTTGCTGAACACTGGGATCTTGATGGAGTGTAAGAGGGTATGAAAATATGCCGGTATTAGTGACTTGAATTTGATACGGGCTTCGACCGGTAACCAGTGAAGAGAGATAAAGAGGGGTGTCACATTTTGGGCTCTTGGAAAATGAGCAGTGCTGCTGAATTCTGAACCACCTGGAGTGGTTTGATTGTTTTGGCAGGAAGACCGGCAAAGAAGAGCGTTGCAATAGTCCAACCTTGAGATAACAAGGGCCTGATCAAGAAGCTGTGCTGCATGCTCAGTGAGATAGGGTCTAATCTTCCTGATGTTAAATAACAATATTGTCTTTGCAATGTGGTCACTGAAGGACAGCTGGTCGTCAAAGATGACTTTGAGGTTCCTGGTTGTTTTGGAAGGAGTGATTGTGGTGTTGTCAAGTTGGATGGTGAGATCATGTTGCACTGAGGGGTGTGCCAGAAATACACTGAATCCCTGTTGGACCACAGTGGTCATGTGGCGAGCAGCAGACAGCGAGCCCCTCCATGACACCTTGAAGGATCTGTCGGAAAGGTAGGAAGTGAACAAGAGGAAAAGAGTCCCTGAGATTCCAAGTGATGACAGGGTTGATAGCAGTATCTGGTGGTTGACACTAGCTACGTTTACGTGGACACATCGGATTAAATTTATTCAGAATGTAGTTTACATGAAAGGTAAATAAAGTGATCTGACTGTACGTGTTTATATGTGACAAGCTTCAAATCCGATTTAATATGCTTGTACCACGGTAAAACCATGACAAAACTACCAAGACCAGAGTGTCTGCAGACAAGCAATAATTGGAATAAATGTTTAATAATACCTAACACTGAACTTTAGAAGTGATAATACGCGGATATCTGCATTAATGGTAAACGGAGACGGGCGCAGTGGCCGTGGCTATTATAATATTCACATAAACGGCTACTCAGACAAGTGTTATATCAACATAACAAATGAAGCAAGGTCATTTTGCACAGCGATTTAGCAGTAAATCCTTCCAAAACACATTCAAGTAAACAATAAATAAAATAAATGATCGGTAACTATGAATACAAATTACCTTTTATGATTGAATATTTTAGCATGTTTGTACATCTGCAAATGTATCACGTTTTAAAAAGAAACTGAGAAATTGTGGTTAAAAACTCAACCCAGGGAAACAGTTAAGATATTTTAAATGCGTAGAAATATGAATATGTTTATTTAAAGATGACAAGCATATGGATATTTGTGCCACATTATAAGATTTATGTATTCCTGCCACCTGCCTATAGCTGCAAATCAAACTCCATGTTACAAATATGGTAGAACAATAACTTATATTTTGATATTCTGCCTGAATTTTCTCTATTCCCTAGAGTATCTGATAACTAGGATCTTGATATCCTCACCGAGAATATTAACTCAGTCTTCTCAAAAACACTAAACACAATTGCTCCTCTTCGCCTAAAGAAGATAAAAGATAGCAGTCCAACACCGTGGTGTAATGAGCACACGCACGCTCTAAAGAGAGATGCCCGGAAAATGGAGCGCAGCTTTAAGAAAACCAAATTACAGGTATTTCGCTTAGCTTGGAAGGATAGTGTTTTAAAAAAAAGGAAAGACTTAAAAGCTTCTAGATCCGCCAACTTTTCATTACTAACATAAGAAAATCAGCACAACCCTAGGTTTTTATTCATCACAGTGGCTAATTTAACAAAAAATAAATCATCAGTATATTCAGATTTTGGACATCAGCATAGCAGTGATAAATTGATGAATTTCTTCACAAATAAAATTGATAACATTAGAGAAAAGATTACAAGCTGTGCAACCAGAGGCGACCACAGGCAGATTAGACAATAAATGACAGTCTGACCGTGGCTGCATCTTGTTACTTGTGCTATTAGATCTTAGTTCTGCATTCGGCAACATTGACCACAGCATACTTTTACACAGACTTGTAAAAATTGTGTCGGCATTAGTGGAATAGCATTGAAATGATTTCAGACATACTTATCTGACCATTTTTGGATTGTGTGTGTGTGCGCAAATGTGTTGTGGAGTGTGTGTGATGTTTACCTGTGCTTCATGCGTATGTGCTGCGTTAGTGTGAGTGTATTTTGTACATTTGTGTGTGTGCGGTTTACTTATGCGTCATGCGAGTGTTTTTTTTATTTTTGCAGACCATACTCTTTTTTTCTCTCTCTTATAAATGTAATGTATTGCTTTTAGTTAATATGTTTCCTGTACAGCTGCTTTGTAACAATGAAAATTCTATATAAATAAAGTTGAGTTAAGTTATACTCTATAAACAAACATCTTACATTTAACTATAACTTACACATTCTATTAGCATGTTATGATATTATTGCTTCCAGTACTGATACATTTAAAATTAAATACTTAAATAATATACTTCAATTGAACAATTTACAGTAACAAACAATTCAACATGGTATTTATTTCTGATAAATTTTATCATTGTACACCTAGAGAAAAACAATGTAATTCAAGACCATATACGGACTATTTATTTATTCATGTAACACTATTTTTTTTAACAATAACGTACGTAAAGCTGCTCTGCAATAATGACAATTGTAAATCAAATTGAACTGAATTATTTATGCAAACATACTAATGTCTATTTCGAAGAATGGTTGGCAACGGCCATAATGCGGGTTTTGTTCAAAAATCTGGCAACACTGGGCTTCTCCCTGACATTAGGAAAATGTTATACTACAGTAACCAATGTTTTAGGGGCAGTTGTGGTCTAATGGTTAGAGAGTCGGACTCGTGACTAGAAGGTTGAAGGTTTGATTCTCAGTACCGGCAGGTAACAACTGACGTGTCCTTGATCAAGGCACCTTACTCCCGTTTGCTCCCCGGGCGCTGCAGTGATAGCTGCCCACTGCTCCCAGTGTATGTGTGTTCACTACTTGAAGTGTGTGTGTTCACTATTCACTGGTTGGGTTAAATGCAGAGGTCACATTTCAGGTATGAGTCACCATATCTGACAAATAGGTCACTTTCACTTAACAGTTGTATTTGTGGTAAAACCATAGCAACCACACATTTGGCATTGTGTTACGATCAGTAAAATGACACCATGGTAAAACAACAAACACCATCTGCTGATTGATCAAACTACTGCTTACTGTAGTGTTTCCAACCCTGTTTCTGGGGGTCCAGTCCACTGCTCAGCACATTATGCCTGTCTCTCTTATCTAACCCACCTAAAAATCAATCAAGATCATTAAGAGAGAGATCCATGAACTGAAGTAAGCGTGCAAGTCAAAGGTGACATTTCATGAAAATCGGACTTTTTCTGTGTTTAAGTGCTATAATCGGGTCCCCGGTGCATCTACCAACCCAGAAAACGTGAAAAAGTACAACTTAGTGACTTTGCTTTGTAACGCTTTTCTCTGAAAGCATGTTAGAAAATAAGCGCTTCAGATCACACTCCTCGTGACGTTGCGGGGATCTTATTGTAACAGCACCTCCCCTTAATCTGTACGTATCCACCCATGGTGCTGCCGCCATTACTGTTTTCGTAAGCAACATATGTGTGTTAGCTCCAACACCATGGCAAAAGTAAGCAAAGTAGATCAAAGCATGCACAGACCAGCACAGAACACTGTTCCCAGCCTCAGAGGACACAAGACAGCAATGGATTTATTTTATTTTCAATGAAAATCCTCCAGACTGAACAAGGCAAAGCTGCAGATAAAGACATTGTAAGTACCGATATTTTGTAAGTAAGACATCAGGGACCTGTGGCAACTTAAAAGTAGGTCAAATGTCACTATGAAATGTTTTTTCCGTTCACTCGTAGAAGGCAGTGTGTATGCTTTGTAAACACGCGATGGGGTTGTAACTTAGAATGTAACTTATTCGGCAAATGCATTTCCACCTCCCATTATTTGCATTAACCCTTTTTTGCAAAAATGAAAAACCACCTCAAGTGAGCATAAAACAAGGGTTTTTATTCAAAATTCAGTGTTTCCATCGCTCGTTTCTAATGCAAAACTTCAAAATGCGAATAAAACCATGGTGATGGAAACACGGCTAATGTGTTTGGTTTTTAATACCAGACACAGCATTTCACATTCGCTTTCTGACCCTTCTTCCTTGTTTTGTTGTTGGACGGAGCACAGGCTCAGAGCCCTGGCTTCATGTTCAGCTATATAACTATACTCTAAAGACATTATAATATGTAAACAGGTTATAGTGTAAGTTACTCCCTGTACCCTAGAGAGAGGAGCGGGGCTAGTAGGTGAGGGTGTTGTATTTTTAGGGGTGCGAGAGTTGTTGTACGCCGTGGGTGGGTGCCAGAACAGTGACCCCGGTTAAGGAGACAATGAAAGCGTTGAACGGAGGTACGACTGGTCATTTTGTACGGATAACGCTACATTGGTGTCAGAATTAAGTGACTAACAATACTATGCTGCTTACTACACTAACTTCAGTAATAATGCATTAGTGCTGGTTTTATGCCAAAATCGTAAGGTTTTCTGAAACAAAAACGATCGTCACGTTAGAATTTCATATCATGTCATTCATACCCAGCAGTCCGCCGTATCCGCAGCCGATGTCCGCGAACTCCACCTGGGCTTTAACTTCAGTGTCCTCCCGCTGACTGAAGTGTACTGGATAAAGCTGAGACCAGTCCATCTCCTCCGGACAAACTGGACTAATACATTTATCACAAGTCCTTCACACAAACGACACCACAAATGTAACAATATAACATCAAAATAAGCCATGTAATTGGTCTTACTACTGGAATGTGTGATCGGCCATCGGGTTTGAATGGGCTCTCTGTCTGTAATAGCGCTTCTGTGGCATACACACGCTCATTGTGATCACTTAAAAGTTTTATTCCTCTTCAGTAATACAAGTGTTTCTCTACACTTTCAAGATCCTCGTGTTAGGATATAGGGCTCTTCTTCTGTTCTCGTTTATTAGACAAAACGACTGCATGACTGCCATCTGCTGGAGAAATATATTTTCAGTTTTTCTAAAATAAGTTAATATAGGTAGGCCTGTGTTTAGGTAAAATTACTGTATTTGGTTTATACTGTCAATTACTAACAATATGTCTCTCAAATAACAGAAAAGATGCTCTGTATTTTATCAGACCTTAAATGCTGCAAAAGAAAACAAGTTCATATTTACTTTCAAGCAATACAACATTAATATTAGCCTACTACATGTACTACAAAATATTTTTTATGTGATAACCTTGTGATACCAGATGATAAATGAACATTTGGAACAGTCTCTTGGGCTGTACAGTTGCCAAAAGTGAATATTTCTACAATAATTGAAATTCCCCTTAGGTTAAATTAAACCATCAAAATACAAGGTGTATGGAAACTACAGTTGTTTTCCTCACTTTTTAAAGTCCCTTTGGATTAAAAGTATCTGCAATGTCTGCAAGGGTGTTTTTTATATATTTATTTTACAAAAAGTTCAACATTAAAAAATAAAAGGCTCAACGTTTTGATTGATATTCTGTTGTTTTGACTCCCTTCTCTTGGGACTGGATTCACCGGAATAAGATGTTTTTATAGGAAGTTCATAAGAATGTTCCTTCTTAAAAAGTTTTCAAATATTTTCTTAAGAACATTGCATTTCTGTCAATAGAGCCTCGAAAAAACTACACACTGGACCTTTAAAGATCAATTTTTTTAAATTGAAATGTTTACATCATCTGAAAGCTGAATAAATACATTTTCTATTGCTACACTATATTGCCAAAAGATGTATTTTTGGCTATTACTACAAATGTTCTTGTACTCCACATCAATGGCTTGTACAAAATGTGTGGAAATGCATTTTAAAACTGTTTCAAAAGCCCCTTTTCCTGTCCCAAAATGATGAATCCTGTGCACAAGTCATTGGTGTTTGGTGATGAGTTCTTTGCTCAAAGACTGCATTTAAAATGACACCAAAATGTGTTCAGCTGGGTTCAGGACTTGGTTTTATGCAGACCATTCAAGTTCTTTCACACAGACTGAATCAATGATTTCTTTCTGAATCTTGTCTCATACACAGGGACATTGTCATGATGGGATAGAAAAGGGCTCTTATTCACAAACTGTTGCTATTAAATTAGAAACACACAGTTCCATAGCATATCATTATCTGTGATGCTGCCCTTAATAGCAAGAAAATGTTGATGTGATGGTTTACCTAAAGTGTCTATAAGTAAAATGGTCCCCCACTTTGTACTCTGTGAAAAGCCATGTCATCATCAGCAGCAACATCTTCATACTCCTCTGGCTGTGGGATGTTTTGTTGCTTGCACATGTTGTGCAGAATGGCACAGGCAGTAATGATCCTGCTTGCTTTCTATGGAGTTAGACGGATTTCCCCATCCTGCAGGATTCGGGAGTCATGTGTTGCACCTGCATGGCCACTTGGCAACAACGTCCAGAATATTGTAGTTGGCATCAAAAACCACCTGTGTGTTGATGGTGTGTATTTTTTCCTCTTTACAAATGCATTTTCATCTTGTGATGGTGCAATGATTTGAACATGTGTCCCATCTATAGCACCAACTACACCCGGTAGTCCCGCTATGGCCATGAAGTGGGCTTTGTTTCTTTGTAGTTGGCGAACATCAAGAGGAACCCGTATGAATTGTCGGACAATGTGGGGTCTGGTGAGGGCATTTATTGTTTGATGCAGTATTCTACTGACAGATGGCTGAGATATAACTAGTTTGTCTGCGCTGCATAGCTGCATTTTCCCTGTGGCCAAGTAGCGGAGAGTTGACCAAACCTTGAGCTCTGGTGTTATTGGGTTGTTTGTAGGGTTCGGACAAGGCAATCAAACGAAACGTAAAACCACCCCTAGAAGTATATGTGCGCAAAATGTTGGATTTGAAAGCGGCTATTGCAGTGTGACTTTTGCTGAGAGTGTCGTACCATTTCTTCTCATAGTCTAATGGTGACCGAGTGCTTGAGATTTGTGAAGCGTTTTTCCTTGTCAGTGCTGGATAATGTTGGGCTGAACTTGCCTTTTATAATATATTTCCACTGTTCGATTAATTCAGCAAACAGTAGGCTATCGCTTCTTCCTCACTCCAGTTCGGTTTTCTTTTGGAATCCATGGTGGCTGATTAGTTCATGTAATCCAGGCTATATATAGGCAGGTCAGTTTATGGCACACCGGTTTCAAATTTGTAATTAAGACATGGTGGTGCAAAACGTGTTTATCTTTAATTTCCAATGTGTATATCATAATGCATTGTCTTGAAAAAATGGTCAAATGTGTGTTTAATGTAAACTCCTCTTAGGAATTTCACCATTCAATGTAAATTTATCTAATAATATTGTCATTGAAATAACACGTGTGGTGTGTGACTTCCTGCGCGCTGCGCAGACCCATCACGCTATGACATCACAATACCGCGAGATCGATTCAAGAGCATCGACGAACACGCCTTTTGATCCGCCCGATCAGAAGTCTGCGTCACCATAATCTGTTTTTGTGTATTGTAAAAACGGCTCAGAGAAACGGATTTCCCTGTCGCTTCGTGACAAATATTTGTAGCTGAAAGTCTTTATCTTGTGGAGCAATGCATTCGGGAAACTCAGAGAAAGCGGCTTCGCTACGGAAACGGACACTGTCTCGAGGAATGAGCGAAGACGAGTCACTTCGACACATTATTAGAGAGGTAAAGAGAATAACGTCTATGATAAATGTGTTTTCATGACGCGTGATTTGACAAAAGACAAATGTTAGGAAAGTATGATCTCTGTTTAGAATGTTGCAAAAAAATAATGTTATAATGGTAATGTTACATAACGCCTGTATTACGGTCACATCCATACTGTGGGCAATACACAGTATTGTATGAAGACAAAAAGATGTTACTCATAGGAATGACACTAAACGAACATTGTTTCACTTTTGTGGCGCATTTTATGTTCGTGAGAAAACGCGAGGTGTTAAACACACACCCTTGGCTTATTATGGCAAATCTCCTGACGAATGACGCTGTTTAATACACGAACTGCGTTATGAAATGTTCTTTTCACGGGCAATTAAACCACGTGATTGGAATCGACAGGATTCGAGAACAAGAGTTATTACAATGACTATTGCTCAATGGGCGTTTTCTTTCCATATGAGCGTTTATTTAACTTGCAAATCGTGACAGGTGTATAACAAATTCTGGGCTGTCACGAATCTCACAATTATGACATTTGGCTGTCGAATAAATAATTGCTATTGTGGCGATGTTTTAATGCTTTGACAACTATAACGATTAATTACAGTTAATTTATTTCACGAATTAAATATATCCTTTAGAAATGTGAAAATTCTGCAAATAATAACATTCACTATAGAGTGACCATAAGATGAAAGACTGTCTTGAGCACTCAAACTGAAGGCTGGTTAGTCTCAGCCTCAGACTTCACGCCCATGAACAGTTTTCGAGTTCTAAGTCGTCATCTGATTGGTTGAATGGGGTATATGCACACAGGACGATGACGTACTTCCGCTAAAATCTCAGCCAGCTAAGCAACGTCCACTCTCATAGAGCTGAGGGAATTTTTCACCAAGTGATAAAGTGTGTTTAGTAAGAAAACGATGGAATTTCAGTGAAACAACAGCACCACAGCTGAGCATTGCTATGTGCCTGTGTGATCATGCCTCGAGTAAGTGCAAACTTTTACTTAGCTTCTTTTTATATTTGTGAATGTAGCTTGAAACGGATAGCCTGAAGCACTTTTCCTATTTGGTTGTTGATGTATAACGTAGTGTTTGAATAATTTGATTCACGTTGTTGACCGTAATCCTACATGCATCCTGAATCGGCCGAGTGAAAAATGCCATTGTTCTCTATGGACGCTGCGTGCGCCAGAAGTAATGGAGCTGGCTGAGATTTTTAAGGAAATACGTCATAGCTCCGTGTGCATATACCCCATTCCACAGAATTTCCAGAAGACATGCGTGTTGCATTCTTTAATGGTCCGCATGGAAACAACACAAAGCTATCTAATCGATGTAGTAAGTTGTTTTGTTTACATCGGTTGTGATAAGAATTCATGACGATTGCCTAAACGCTAAATTCTTAAAAGTATGCGAGGTTCACGGCATAAACTCATGAAATTTGTTGCTGTTAACTTTTGACACATTCGACATTTCCACGCCTCTAAACATGACACGGAACAAAGCGAAATGTGATTGGTTGCTTTTTCTGTCGGTCCTATGGCCTCTTGAGTGGGCCTTTGCCAATGGAAGCAGATGAAGTTCCCAGATATTCAGTTTTATTAAAAATATGTTAGCCATAAAGACATCAATAAACTGATATGCTCTTAAGCGCTGACCAAATTTGCATTTAGAAGATATAAGCATTCAAAACTAACAGTCTTATCATCTAATCAGACCTCCTGCGCATCACTGTACTATCCAGAGTTTAAGAAACGTCTGTCTGAGATAGGGCTGTCACAATTATTAAATAATCGGCTCATCGCAATTATTTCAGATAACCGCAATAATTGTGAATCCTTAGAAAACAAGGGTGATCCGCTTATGGCAGCTTAAATAGGGCCCTATGATTTCCACGATGCATATAAACGCAATTTGCTGTATAGCACAGAATGGCACGGAATCTAGCAATTATTTCTGAACAGCAAAAAAATTCAAATTGTGCTATAAATAACGCTATTCAGATGCGTTTTAAATATGTCATCTGCTTGTTTTGCGTGTCTATGAGTGAAAGAGTCGTGCGTTTGCGTGTACTGAGCTTACAGGGTCCGTGTATAACAACAAGGACGTGAACACATGAACTAAGTGAAGCTATTGTCAAACACCCCTTGCGGCAACCGGTCAAAATAAAAGTCTGGTTAACTTGACCAGGTTATCGAACACACGTTGTACCACAACAACCCCCTTGATTTTTTTTATTTGACCACTGAGTATATTATTTGCTGAAATATTATTTATTGAAGTAAATGTGCAAGTAATAAATAGCACTTATTTAGAAAAATATATTACTTCATTAAAACAGTACTTGAATTTATGTAGACCTTGTAACAGAACAGAAAAAAAGAAAATGCACTTGTAAGATACTGGTTTAATACATTGTACATTAGTTGTACATTAAACCCTTTTTAACATATTCTTTCCCTGTATGGTACAAAGAATCTACTGTAGTTTTTTTTAATACAGTTTATAAGTAAATATGTTGGCAAATATATTGCTATTGTATAGTAAAAAACAGAAAAAACATAATCCAGAAAAAAGTTCTGAAAAAAAACCCGCCGTACGTCAAGCACCTTTTTCCACAGCTGACCAATGACAAGCGAGTAGCGAGACCTGTCGTTTACATAACAACAGGCAACGAAGGTGATTGGTCGAGCAGGATTAAGCTCGAAAAAATAAAACCGAAACTGGTTGGAGCATAGTTTTGTATAAATGTAAGTTTAATTTTCACTTTCAATAAGTTTTGATTGCATTTCTATCGAGTTAGAAATTAGTATTGTAGTTTTTAAATATGTGATTGGTTAGTGCAAAGACGCTCTCTGTTTATAATTCAAATAGACTTTAGTTACGCTGCATATGAAGCCAGTCTCTCTGGACGTTGCCGGCTGCTATTTGTAACCACAATGATGCAAGCGTTTTTTTTACTAAAAAAGAGCCTTTGTCAACTTTTTCTTGTCAAAAAAGAAGTCAGGTGTGAACATAGCCTAAGATTGCATTATTGTTTTATATTTGTGATCATTAATATCATTGTTGATTGTGTCATGCAGGCAGAAGAATCAAACAGGTACCTGTCACGCAATGACAGCAGATGCGGATCATTAAAACAAGGACAAAGACAAGAAAGCCTTGTTAGTATGCTGATACCTCATTTGAGTTTTGAAAGGGGACATTACTGCCCAAGTGATATGTCTCTTTTGCAGAAGAAATGTGTTTTTATTTAAAAATTGTATTTATTGAAAACTGTATTTTTAGGGTGAAGAGGATCTTCTTACTGAAAAAATTGAAATGGTAAGGTTTTTTGCTCTCCATATTTATTTACCATAGAAAATTGCACTAAGGTGCTGTGTCATCACAAGTGACAGGTGTAAAAGCGTGCAAATATCAAAAATATATTTAAAAAAAAAACGTACACTACAGTCAGTCCAAATTCAAACAAGTTCTGAATGTTTTCTGCTGTTGCCAATACGTTGCTAAAACATAAATACTTCACCATAAGCTGTTACGCCATACATACTAGAAACGGGTTGAAACCCATCAATCACAAGTGTTTGGGGTGTAGGTGTGGAGGCGATGAGGACTTACATGATAAGTAAAATGATGAATCATATAATGTAAAGAGGTGTGGCTGGTGAATACACTGAAAACAGTCAGGATCATCGCTAGGAATAATCCAATAAAATCATTAACATCTTAATATTAGGCTACTTAAAGAAAAGGACAATAACGAATTGCATCCGATAAAGTGTGGATAAACATTAACTAGAAACATTTCAACATGAGATGCAAGTAAAGTGTCAAAGGAATTTAAAGGAATATTTTGAATTTCACCCAAAAATCTCTCACCCTCAGGTTGTTCCAAACCTGTAAAAATGTCTTTGTTCTGCTGAACACAAAAGAAGATAATTGGAAGAGAATGAAAGAGAATGTCAGTAACCAAACAGATCTCTTAGAGTCAATGAGATCTGTTTGGTTACTGACATTCTTCCAAATATTTAGGGGTAAATCTTCGTTTGTATCTTCATCAAACTTTCACACTTTCAGCCAAGAAAGTGTCTGGAGCACAGTTTTTGAGTAAATAAAGTAATATTTTTGATTGTATTTCTAGTGAGAAATTTGTATTGTAGTTTTAAAATATTCGATTAGTTATCAGAAAGGCGCCCTCTGTTTATATTTCGAACATAATTCTGTTACGCTTCCTCTGAAGGCTGTCCTAGACTTGACTGAAACACTGAACTAGACAAAACTTGACTTGACTGGAATACCTTGACTTAGGGCTACACGATTATGACAAAAATCATAATTGCAGATTATTCACCTCGATATTGTAATTGCGATTATTGCTGTCAGTTAATAGATTTTACTAAATGTGTCATAACTTTCTTTATATAACTTTGCAAGCCATAATATTTCTATAAACATCCAAAACGAAATAATATAATGTAAATTACAAATAATTATTGGAAAAATGTATACAAATATTTATGGAAATAATTATGTTATCAATTGAAAATTCAAAACGAATAGCTAAAGGAGAGCGTATTAATTATCTGATTCGCCAAAACACACAGAAATGAGCGCAAATGGGCAGCTGTAATTGAGGCTTTTGGTGATTATGTAATAGTTTTACTCGGGATTGTGATCCTGATTAGTTTTTAGACAATGGACAGGTGCAGGGAATGAAACACTAATAGGAAGATAGATGGGAAAATGAGGGGGCGGGGCTAAGACTCCAGACAGGAGAGCACATGGCAAACAAAACAAAGGCCATGTGCTTCCACACATAACATAAACACAAAGACACGAGCCAGTCCACAACACTAGAAATCTTTAGACAAGGAGGACTGGATCATGATAATTAAAGTTACTCCACATTTTAGGCGGAGTAAAAAAAAAAGAGTTTGTGTTTAAAAGAGAAATGGTCAAAATGCTTATTTGGTGGTTGTAAGTGTCTTGCTGCTGTAGTGCAGTCATGATTTCCTTTTTGAGACTATTGTGAAATTATTTAGAGGAACCATGTGATTAAAGGTTTTCAGGCTGTTATAAAGTTTATATCACACACACACACACACACACACACACACACACACACACTGCCTAGCATCTGTTCCAACAATTGCAGAAGAAACGGAATGCCTGATTTGCTTGAGAAATAGGATTGATTAGCTCTTCTAATCGAAAGGTATATATTAATAAGGACCAAACTTTGTGCTTGTAATGCATGTGTACAATAAACATTTGTCTGGACCTTGAAATATGTAAGCTATCATACAGAGGCCCTAATAAAATACAAACTTAATTTGAAATTTTCACCCCCACACCACTGAAAAGTGTAATAAAATGTGGTTCAACAAACACATAATTTTTGTTTACCTTTTATTTGAACTTTTTCAAAATACATTGCACAATTACAGTAGATGAGTCTTATCTACACGTGGAAAAAGTATTACACGTTGCACAAAATAAGTGAAACAACATTCGCCTACCACATGCACATCGGGTGAAAATAATTAGCCTAAACATTTCGATGACAAACGATGATGAAAGTCACTTGTAGAAAACGCTGGTAAGTGCTAAGATCCATCTTTATGGTAAAACGCTGCCCTGGAGCTAGTTGATACAGATTTAAAAATGTGGTTCAAATGTAGAGGTTTAAAAAGAGAGTTGTTGATGATAAATCATCTAACTGTTTTAAGTGTAAGCTCTCTGTATGTAATACCCCTTTAATTAAACGTAATGCATCATGTGACTCTGAAGGAGATGAGAGCGGTACAGTAGAATTGTGGATCAGAGAACAATATGGATGTGAACTAGCTGTAACGTGCGGTTTCTTCAAAAAACATAAACTCTGCATATGGTCCAAGAGGTGCACACGGTATTTGTTTATGTTTCTTTCTTGTTATGGTATTTTGTGTTCCAGTGTTTATGTGCCTTTACGTGTGTAATGTAATGTGTTTGTTTTGCTTTATTTCTAACAATATGTAATGCTGTGATGAATGGAACTGTTTGTTAAAGGATTGTGTTTTGTGAAAGATGACTGAGGCCCTGTCCACACGTACACAGGTATTTTCAAAACCGCAGCTTTTTTATGCGGTTTGGCTGTTCGTCCACACAAAAACGCACTGAAACCAAACTTTTTTTGAAAACTCCGGCCAGGGTGAAGATTTTTAGAAACTCTGGTTTCAGTGTTGTCGTGTGGATGGTGAAACCGGAGATTTGGCTATGACGTTGGAATGCACGCGGTTTACATTTACATTTATTCATTTGGCAGACGCTTTTATCCAAAGCGACTTACAATTGAGGCTTTATGGTAAGGGTTATATCCAGGGCTTGACATTAACTTTTTTGCTCACTAGCCAATGTGGCTAGTGGTTTTTCAAAGTTACTAGCCACACAGCATTTTTAATAGCCACATTTGTGTTGTTGTTGTTTACTTGAACTAGATTTACAACCCTTTTAAATGTAAAACCACTGTACACACTTTAATCAAGACTACATAAATGTATAACAATACAGGTCATTATCATTAGCTTTGATAAGGTTGTGTGTATTAAGATAAAGACACAAAAAAGTAGTTTCTTATTGCATAATAAAAGTGGTGCCTTCACCCGTTTAGTCGAAATGCTTCCGATATGACCAATGGACACTTCATTGTCCTTTATGGCTTCGACTTTAAAATTGCTTGTCCCAACCACAAAAGATGCCCCCTTTACCTTTTCACCGCCGTACGCCCTACAATCGGAGCAATACATGATTTTAGGGTTAGGGTTATATGGGTGACTGGATCATATACCAGCCATTCTCGACCTGACTTCCACTTTTCGTTGAAAAGTCTTTTGATTTTCTTTGTCTCTTCTTCCTTTTTGGTTTCATCGTCAGGTTTTCTCTTGTGTGTTGTCTGCTCATCGGGTTTTGTTACACCTTTTATATGTCGCCACATAGCTCCACCGGCATCCAACGACGTAACTCCAGCAGGGCAGCTAGCTGTCTCTTCGTTTCTGTCACTAGCGCGCAAGCGCAAGGCAACACTGTGTGCTTGTAATACTCATGGGAGTTGTAGTGTCGTAGTGTCACACTGCAATATGGCTTATTTCAGATCCCTTTTAAAAACACTACAATTATTCAACCCACCAAAGTGGCTAGTTGGAGTCACTGTGTTACCCGCCATGAGCAAAATCCACCCGCATTTGGCGGGTGTTAATGTCAAGCCCTGGTTATATCGCCACCTGTTGTTTTGGCATGCTTTTGATTGCGTTTTCGTGTGGACACGATTTTGTTTTTAAACGAAGAAGGAAAAACTCCGGTTATAAAAATACCCGTGTACTTGTGGACTAGGCCTGAGTCTTCAGAAGCTACAGAGAGAGAGAGAGCCAAATAAAATTCTAAAAGTAATCGGTATGATTTGTGGCTGTTATTTATTGGATCAGTGCAGCTACAATGTCAATAAAACATTATTCACAGCATTGTCACTGGTAATCCGTAGGCCGACAGTAAACTTGTTAGCCGTTATCCTTCAACTAGAAGAACTTGGCTTTGGTCCTATGTGGTAAAGCCCATGTTTTACCTACAATATTAACACATTGATGTTGTAGATAAATACAAGAAATGTGACAGAGTCTGTGAAATCCAGGCTAAAGTCTTATTATCGAATTATAACGCAAGGAGTATTATAGTTTGATTTCAATCACTGACATTGCCTCACTCTGTGAATATTACAGATAGCACTGCATTTCACAGAACGCTCTTTAAATGATGTGTGACGACTTATGTAAATACAGGAATGACTTTAGCCCGCCTTAGAATATAACGCTAAGATCACTTTTTCTGTGAGTACATGTTTTTCATGTACAAGTTTTTTTTACAATGCTTGTGTGTTTTTGTGTTCAGGTGGAGCTGCGAGCAGACTATGAGGTCTGTTTACAGGAGATGCGAACTCTTGAGCTTCAGCAGGAGGCTATTTTGTTTCAGGTGGACTGTCTTCAGGACGCTCTCGAGGGGGCAGAGGAGATGCTTTCTGAAACCCAGAGAGAGGCTCATACTGTCACGATGGTATTATGTGACTGTTTGTAATGACATCTACAGCATAATACTGATTACTTCCCCTGCGTTATCAAATGCATTTTTGCTAACAAATGGATATGGCAAGTCGTGTGTATGTTTCTGACTTCTAGAGACTTTGAGGGAGACTGTTGTGTTTGTTAGTTCTCCACTAATTTGATTTAGTGGTGTGCCAGTTATGTGGACTGTGCAGCTAATGTACTGCAGATCTCTTTGCCTGACCTGCTGTTGTATCGACTGTGCTTTTCTTTGTGTGCAGGAATTGGAGCGTGAGAGGGATGCGAGGAGGAAGCTGGAAGACATGGTCGCCTCTTTAATGCAGGAGATGAAAGTGTTGAGAGAGGTGAGAGAGGACATTTAGAAATAAACAGCAGGAATGTCTTATGTCTGAGTAGACGTCCCTATCGTGGACTATCAACTTTAAGAGCTGCATGCTGCCACCTAGCATACCAAAGTGTCACATTCAAAAAAGATTCTGGTCTGCCCCTGGTGATGACCCTCAGATGATGCATGAAACACATGATGGAGAAAGACTTTGTTTTGTGTCCTCTGCAGGAAAGAAATTCAGTTTCTGTTGTTCCAGTCAATGATGTGGTGGGAGTCCAAGCACAAGGAGTGCGACAAGTCGTCGATAACTCTGCCGTCTTCTCAGGGACTTGTGTAGATGGGGATGTATCCAGTGAAGGGATGAGCACGGTGCACTTGGATACCGTTTCACGGTGTCCAGCCTCCACAGACGAGCCTGCTTTAACATCTTCTAGAGCAGCTTTGGACTTCACGAGTGGACAAACTGATGCGTCTCGGGCCAAACATGCTGAACCCATCTGGCTTCAGGGCGCTCCAGAGGGAACATCAGTGGACCAAGAAGCATCACTGATCTCAGACACTGAAAGCTCTGAGGTAAATCTGAATAGAAGCTCGACCTTACAGTTGGAAGGAATGATCGACCAAACGGTGCATTTTAATGAAAAGCGTGATGCTCATGATGGAGATGACAATGATGAAAGTAGTGGCTATGAGGACGCTCCATCAGAGTTCTCACCTACTCCTTGCACCCCTGATGTGCAACTGGACGGAGATCTACAGGAAGGTGAAGTTTATGCGAGTGAAAAAGAGTCGAATTCTGATTCTTGTGCTCTCTCTTAAGAAGAACGTATGGTTTACTTTCTGTTCAGTTTGATATTTGAAAAATGCTGCCAATAGAACATAGTTCTAGAAAACCTAGTTGTATTCTAAATGTATGCTAAAATTCAAGTCACTATCACTAAAAAGGCCTTAGCACAACAATCTAATAATTCATCCATCAGCAAAATAACCTGAAAAAAATACGGGACCTGCACTTTTTCTGCTGCTAAGTTTTAGCAGTAGTCTCTTTGTATTGGGCTGTCATTGTTTATACGCACCGCATCTTTGGCGATGAACATCGAGTTTTCACACTGACTTTGTTTACAGAGAAATGACTTTTGGAGTTGACCACACTTTTGATTTGCATTGCAGAAAATAATATATATATATATATATTAGAAACAGCAGGTTAATGGGAACTATTACATAAACTGTCAATAAGGAATAATCAATAATAATAATAATAAGTTCATAATGAGGTAAACTGTTCCTAACTTGTTCAGGTAACATCAAGATTTTGTTGCTTCATAGAAGCATTTTGCAAAGGATTAAAAAGAGACACATTTTGTGCTTCCCAGCAGCACTTGGTTCTGAGAGGCTTGTCAACACAGTAATGCTTTCTATCCGAGGCTTGTTTTTCTACCATATGGACCGTTTCGAATCACTCAGTTTCCTGCTTGTATAACAATTATGACATTTTTCAAATGTTTTAATCATTAATTTAAGGACCTTACAGATCTGCATGATATTAGCGTTCAAACCTTTGTTTTGTTAATAAATCAAATCACTAAATATATACATGTCCCATATCATGTGTCTCTGTGACAGGAACGGCCAGCAAAGACATCCCATTTTTTGCTATTAAAAGTATACATACAATGTAAAATCTTTTATTGGGTTTCATGGGAATTTTCATGGGAATTATGCACACTTCCACACAAAACAATATGGTAGTGTACTAGTATATAAAGTTACTGCAGTTCAGATCATTTTACTACAGAACACTAAAGTTTCCACAGTAATTATACTTTACTATAGAAAATACTTTAGTATCCCATGTTTTCTTATGTGGTTACCAAACAATATGCTAATCGTATTCTGGCTAATGTAAGAAATATGATAAATATATGGAATTTGTAATCAATAACACTGTGTCCTATTTACAGACATCAAAGGATGTAATGAAGCTAATAGTCAGTTCACAAATCTTAGATATCTCAATAAATCTTGATTTATTTAGCTGAGAACAACACCCCCCTGCAATACTGCTATGACCCACTGGAGGAGCACTGCTGTAGACAGTTGACACACTTTCAGTCTATAAATGTTTGGTTGGTTGATATTCATATATCCGCCATATATTCATAGCTCTGTATTTGATTTTCAATGCTTTGTAAATCTGGGGTATTTTATTTCTTAATTGCTATACAGTTGTACCCAAGCTCAAAATAAAATATAACCGTGTGATTTGGATATTGTTTGTGGAGTGGTCGATTTCCCATTCCCACCACACATGAAAGGGCAGAGAAGACATAAAAAAGTTGGCAGGTGCCATGAGTTTGCCTTGTACTGTATGGAAAATAATACTGGGATTAGGAAACTACCATGGAAACAGCGATTGTTTGATTACCTTACAGATCAAATGAAGACATGTGGAGAACTCTTTAGTTGCAATATCAAAGTGCATTACATACATGTAGACATGACCTCATCATAGTTACAGTGGCAAGGCAGCTTCTGTTTTGCTCACATACATTCCACTGGAATTCACAATTATTTCACATAAGAAATGTATTGCTAGACAGTTACGTAATGTGGATTATCCCCAATCTCTTATTATCCTAATATGATTTAATTATTAAAAGATTATTATGAAGACATCATAAATAATATGTTTGGTATGTCTATAATATTAACCAGTATGCTTTCGAGTCCCTTAAAACCCCCCCGATGCACGCATGTGTCCTTGCTGCCCCAGTGTACGATCATGGTTTTAAACTATTGACATTATAGTGATGCAGATGCAGGAACAGGTGCCGTTTTGTTGCAGGATGGGCCTGATGGTGTTGAGCATCTTGTGTGCTACTTTTCTAAAAGTTTCAAAACCATCAAAACTCTTACTCAGCGATTGAAAAAGAGACACTCGCTCTAATCTTGGCCTTTAATAATTTTGAGGTTTATATTGGCTCCTCTTCATGTCCAGTTATTGTTTATATGGAACATAATTCTCTTATTTGTATTCATTAAATGCGCAATTCCATTCAGCATCTGATGTTTGTCCAAGCATTTATCTGGAAATAAAACATGTTGCAGACATAACCAATGTCCTGGCTTGACTCTGTTAGTTTAGTTCAGGGTTATTACAGTTAAAATAGGTTTTTATATTTCAGTTAAGTTTTAGTTCTGTTTAGTGGTGTATAAATATTTGTTATTTAGTTTTAGTATTGTTTAGTGTCTATAGCGTAATGCCATGGTAAATGAATGCACACAGTGGTGGTTAAAAGTTGACATAAAACTTGCCAAACCTGGAAATAAGAGGATTTTTATCAAATAAGGTTTGATTTTTATTTAGTCCTGTCAACCACCAGCAGTAACTGTATAATGTTGAGATTCATCTTTACACACTGATGACAATCAAGAGACAAAATGCTCAGAAAGGCAACACCACACATTACAAACCCAGGTGGGTAAGAATAAACAAAAACTCATAATTGGTTTGTCTTCTGGGTAGCATGTATGTGGACAAATATACCGTACATGTGTCCAGTGGCGTGACATAGCACCACAGCACTCCAACTGCAGATCCAACACCGTTTAAAATACTAAAACACACATTTTATAGGCTCCCCATCTCTCATATTTTGATAACTTTTGTGAGTAATTTGTCATTTGGGTTTCTGGAGTTAAGAAACGCTGTGCTAGACCAATAAACAAACAACTTGTGTGATTTGACATCCATATTAAACATCTAAGATCAGAAATTAATCTTTACTTTCGTAATTTTTTTTACCAGATCCTTGAGTACCCACTGTAGTTGTAATGTAACCAAAATGCATTTTAAGTTTATAAAATGTAGTCACACGAGATTAGATGTGTAGAAGTAGAAGTGTACTAAAGGAATAGTTGTACTTTAGCACCAGCTAAACGTAAAAATGTATTCCATTTACATTTGGACAACACAATACATTCAGTACAAAATTAGTTGTTTGTATTTATCATACTTTAAGTATGTTAGGTTTACTAAAGTACTACTTAAGTTTTTAGCTTAAAAAAACAAGTAACCTGGCTTGCCTAAATTTGATTCAACTTTCATTCAACTTACAAATATTAGTTAACTAATGAATTTCATGCAAACTCGTTAACTAATAAGTTCGCAATTTTAAGCCAGATTGCTTACATTTGAAATGTTTTTACAGTGGGGGGTGCGGAAAGTGTGAAGAGCGGAAACAGGCTTGTAACAGACTCCACCTTCTCTTCAGAATGTGTGTGTCAATGTTCATTTCACTTCTTGATCTCTGAGGACCAGAGGAATAAACTTTTTAACTGGGGCTGAAAACATTTCAACAACTATCATGGCCTACCAATTCAAACTGGCTGAGAAACTTGTTCTACTCAATGACAGGGGTCAAGGAGTTCTAGTCAGGATGAACCATATTAAGAAGGTAAGAGTGAAATGTATTTTGTTGCCTGCTTTCACAAGATCGTGAAACACGGCAAGAATGACTGTTCCTATTTTTAAAAGCGCAAAAATATGTGTTTTACATAGAAATGTGCAGAATGCTGTGTGTGTTTTAAACATACTTTTATTGCTTCGGTTTTTAAAGTCATTTTTGTCTCAATTGCGAAGGGAAAGAGGAAGTGCGAACAGGAAATGAAACGAAGCAGCCAACCCTTTCTGTGCACCACAACTCTGTATTTCCTCATATATGTGCATGACAACATGACAACATGACATTTCACTTGCAGGATCAGACAAACACACTAAATCACTTGTAAATACTGGCACAATTGTAATGCGTGATGTGCTCAGTGATGCATACATTTTGCCATTTCAAATGACTGTCTGTTGTTGAACTTTATTATCTTACATTTACACTAGCTACATTTCAGAATTGTCTGTTTTGTCACCGTTTACAAATTATGGCAACAAAAGTGAAAAATGTGCTACTGTGAATTTTATTTCACAAAGCAATCCACTATCATTTCATTCATTGTGTGTCCTTTTCTCGTTCATGCATGCTAAAGTAGTGTATGTTGTTTGATCATCTCCTCGGTTGCACCTTTGGTCCACTTTACTACAGCAGCTGCAAAAGTGAGTCAAGAAAAAAAATGATAAATGTTCAAAAGTCCCATGTAGTCATACACAAAGTCCATTGCATTCATTAGTAGGTGTGTGTGTGTGTGTGTGTGTGTGTGTGTTTATGTTTACACCAGGAGCCTTTCAGAAGCACTTTTTTTTAATTCAAGAAGAGGGATGTAACGATTATCGGTTTTACGACTAACCACAATAAAAACGACCAACAGTTAGCAATGTCATGTCATATTGTAGTTAGCATTAAACCGTACCAGCTTATCGTTACTAACCAGTGTCAGCCAAAATTAGCAACAGTATGGGCATTTTGTTCATTTATGTCAGGAGTGCAAAATAAACAAGCAAAATATTGATATGAAATACATATTCATCCTCGTCTGCTCCCGTTTTTTGCGATCACAGGGCTTTTAGTCCAAAAGTGTTAGACAGACTGATGATTTTAAAGCTCCGCTCAACTCTGTCTGTCTCTTATGACTGCAGGTGTCTCCTGGGTCCTAAAGTACATCCCATAATTAAAGTGTTTTTAACAAGTCACATCAATATACAACATAGTATCATTTCTTTGTGGATATTTCCAGCACATGTGAACAAAACCGTGATAAAACTGTTAACCGTGATCATTTTGTGCTCGATAACTGTGATGTGAATATGTTCATGTCATTACTTCTCTATTCAATGATGCTATAAAGCTTTGATCTTGCTACTGTGCACCCTTACTGACATCGACAGCATTCATACACAATCTAGATCTAATCTACACACCTCATGTAGACTGATGATTGCTGGGACAATATCTCTTCATTTGTTACAGACTTGTACAGAACCGAAGCGAAAACCATCCCACCTCACTGACAAGACCATGGAGTCTGCAGTCAAATACATCAACAGAAAATTCCCCAATGTAGACATCAGAGGCGCCAGTGTGAGTTTTCATTGATAAAAATGAAATTCATTGTTCATGCTTTGGTGCTTTAAAATGCTGAATAATACTTGTGATTTCATTTCTAAATGTTTCTCTAGCAACATCTAAGCAGCATTCAGAAACAGAAGTCAGCTGTATTGGAGAGCTTTCAGAGTTACTATGAGTCTTTCATAGACGTCATGGAGTTCAGGGTGAGAAAACATGCTCCAGAGTAATCATTACTGTGTGATCCAATACAATCAGCAGTGCATCATCTTTTCAAAACACTCATACTTTCAATAATCTATTGATCATTTGCATTATACTGTATGACGTCACCCAACATTATAACAATTCCACGTATTTAAAGATTTTCCATGACCACATCTGATGAATGGATGTTAACCCAAACCCAGTTTTCCCAGATTTCACTGATGTCTGTGTTTAATGCAGGCCAACAGTTCAGGCCTTCTAAAACACAGCTCCATGTTTACCATGACCACGAGATGTGTCTTTTGACACGGTGGCGGTGTAGGGGATTTGAAGATAAACTATATGGGACCAGGACTAGGCCTTACCAAACATACTTTACAGAAAACATTACTGTGTGCATCTTGAGACAAAACAAATGCAGCATTATATTTTAAGATATGTGCAAGTTTTCGATCAAGACACCTCTAACATTTAGGTTAGTCTGCGCCTACACTCTTAAAAATAAAGGTGCTTAAAAGGTTCTTCACAGCGATGCCATGGAAGAACCTTCTTTGGTTCCACAAAGAACCCTTCAGCCTAAGGTTCTTTAAAGAACCATCTCTTTCCTACTTTTTTATAATCTGAAGAATCTTTTTTCATCACAAAGAACCTTTTGTGAAACAGAAAGGTTCTTCAGATGTTAAAGGTTCTTTATAGAAGCACCTTTTGAAGCACCTTTATTTTTAAGAGTGTAGGCTTAGGTCCTGTCTGGGATGAACAGAAGCACACAGACACAAACACATTTTCACCACAGGGGAACTTTAATATTGTGGCAATACACCACATGTGATGATGTATTGGGCGGCATTATGATTGCAAGGCATAGGTGAGGGGCATGAAACAGTACTTCATGAAATAACCAGAAAACAAGAGGATATGAGAGCACAATACAACAACAACAACAACAACAAAAAACAAACAAACAAACCAAGGCCGTGTAATTCCAAACACAAAAAACATGTGTGAGTATGTTTTAGATCCTGACATCGAGCTCAAGATCCAAGACTACAGCAAGGCTGTCAGGATCCAAAACACATGCTAAACATAGAACAGACAACTAGAAAACAACACCTATACGAGGAAGCAGCCCGATCTCATGAAATGCGAATGTGACCATTCACTTAAAGGGGTCATCGGATAAAAATCTCACTTTTTCCGTGTTTAAGTGCTAGAATCGGGTCCCCCCCAGTGCATCTACCAACTCAGAAATCATGAAAATTAAGATCCCAGTAAGTTTGTTTTGGTGAGCCTTTTCCTGCAAGCATGTGAGAAATCGATAGAAAGAGGCTCTTACTATAATGTTACCGCCCCTTAATCTACATCTTTCCACCCACAGCGCTGCCTTCATTGTTGTTTTCACAAGTGACAGCGATATACGTGACGCCATGGCTAAAACATGCAAAATGTGTGTAATGTAATGTAAGCCTCGGCTCGGAGAACGCATCAGAGAAGTGGATTTATTTGATTTTTAGTGGAAATCCTGCAGAAAAGTAATCATGTCATATCAGTTTTAAACAATCTCCAAATCCAGCATTATATCCACCGTTTATATAACATCCAGCACTGAAATGACTTGTGAACAAACAAACTACGTACTTCTGTCACTATCACAAGAGTAAGAAGCTTCAGTGCAGCTCACAGTGCAATCGAGCTTGATGGGCAGTCGTGGTCCAGTGGTTAGAGAGTTGGACTCATGAACACAAGGTTGCTGGTTTGATTCTCAGGGCTGGTGGGTAACGGCTGAGGTGCCCTTGAGCAAGACACCTAACCCCCACTTGCTTACTATACAAAATGTACAAATGTATAGTACAATGTAATGTAAGTCGCTTTGGATAAAAGCGCTTTGGATCTGCCGTATTTGGTTTTCTTGTAAAAGAAATAGCTCACTGCATGATATAATCTATAGAATGCAGTTAGAATGAAACCTAAAATGAAAGATATCTGCACAAAAATGACCCTGCGACTATGAGTGCACATGTTGTGCTGTATGTTGATCTAATAGAACAGTTAAATAAATAAGAAATGAATACAGTATTATGTTATATTTTTGACACGATTTTGTCCAGCAAAAATATGACTTATAAACTTTTGAGCAACACACATGCAGCATTGTTTCGTTTCTAAACCAGAGAATGAGACATGGAGACAAAACAAGCTACACAATATAGAGCACATACAGTATGTTGCCATCGTTCTTCACTTCTGTAGTTAATGCATTTATTCATCATTTTTGTCACTAGTCACTATGACAGACTTGTACTGTCATTTCAACGGAACTAGAATTGTCATGGTTCTGCCCGATCTCGTCTTGTAAATTCCTAGAGCCTTGTGGGCAGGGCCATGACAGTGCCATGTCTCCGTGTTTGTTGCTCGTGGAAGCGCGTGGCCTGGGCGTGGTGCGCCCGTGTCACGCGCTCTCCGGTCTTGCGTCATGACCACGCCCCCCGGATACTTCCGCGATCCTGCCCTCCTTGTTTATGTCTAGTTTTCATGATCTAGTGGGCAGGATTGCGTCAGTATCTTGTCTTTGTGTTTACGTTCTATGGGGAGACACGCGGCTCGGGCGCTTCCGCCTTTTGCCGCGTGTTTTCATGTCGCGCGTCTTAGCCCCGCCCCCTCGTTTTCCGGTTATCTCTCCCGCTAATGTCTCTGATGATTCACACCTGGTCCCCGTGTTATTATCCCTTGTTCGTCTCCCTATTTAAAGCCCTTGTGTTCGCTGTCTCGTGTCTTTGCATTGTATGTTTCTGTTCGTGTTTCAGTCTTGTGCGTCTTGTGCGTCTTGTGCGTCCCGGACTGTTTTTCCCTCGTCTTGCCTGTTGTTGTTTCACTCCTTTTGGATTATCTGTTTTTGCCCCCTGTGGGTAGTTTTGTTTTCACAGTTTTGTCTAAGTGTATTTTGGTTCTAGTTTATCGTCTTGTTTCCCCATCGTGGGCCTTTAATTTGTTTTTGATTAAATAAAAGTCTTTTGTTCCACCTCATCCCTGCCTGCGCTTGGGTTCTGTCCTCGTAAACCCTGACAAGAATAGACACTATATTTACATTTATGCATTTGGCAGACGCTTTTATCCAAATACATTTTTGTATAGTAAGCAAGTGGGGGTTAGGTGCCTTGCTCAAGGGCACCTCAGCTGTTACCCGCCAGACCTGAGAATCAAACCAGCAACCTTCTGATCATGAGTCCAACTCTCTAACCACTGGACCACGACTGCCACTTGTTGCATTATATTCCATTGTAATAATGTTTTTATTTGATCTCTGTTTTATGTTTTTGTATTTGCCTAGGATCACGTTTATGAGTTGCTCAACACAATAGATGCATGCCAGTGCTTCTTTAACATAGTAAGTAAGACGGTTTAAGAGAAGATAGGAACGAAAATGTGCAGAGACATTTTACACTAAAATCTTTCTTCACAAACTTTTTCAGACTGTAAATTTTGACCTCACTAAGAACTACCTGGATCTGATTGTCACCTATGCTTCGGTCGTATTCATGTTGTCTCGCATTGATGACAAAAAAGCCATTGTGGGAATGTATAACTGTGCATATGAGATGTCCAATGGAAACAGGTAATGTGAGCACATTTTGTCAGAAAAGTGAGCACAAATTCTATTTTACGAGCAAAGCAGTAAGAAATAATTGCAGTGTGTTTGCATGAAAGAATTGGCGTTGCACTGTGGCGTCTGTGAGGGCTTATATATTAGCGCATTAACTGCTCGGCTACTCGACTGTAGTACAGATTCTACATGTCAAGAAGATTGAAGTTGTGTGTGTGCGTGTAACTGTGCAGTGACCCCACATACCCTCGACTCGGACAGATGTTCCTAGAGTACGAGCATCCCTGGAGAAAACTTTCAGAGGAGTTTGGTCCCCACACCAAGGTGAGAGTTGTGTGCACATGTTATGTTAACTTGTGTTTGTGAACGTCAGCATTATCTGGGTGTTTCACTGGTTTGCTGGTTAGTCAAACTCCAGCTATTTGTTCATATTGGTAACAAAGTTATTATACCTTCTTAATTTGTTGCATTCACATACGTACATGTAACTTCAACAAGTTCTAAAAGAAGAGAGCTGTAGCACAATCAATTGCCATTGCACTACAACCCATAATAATCTCTGTTTGCTGGTCAGTCTGTGACAGAGGCTCTTCTGTCACTGCATCTGGTGTATCCGCGGAGGAATCTGTCTGCTGAACAGTGCCGTAGTGCTCAGCTTCTGTCACTGCTGGCTTCTCCTGCAGCCATGCTCAACCCTGTATGCTGTGAAACCGTATGTACCGCCTCCGCTTTTACATGCTTTCATTTTATTTGAAAAACTTTGTAGTATAATATCAATATAAACAAACTACGAAGTAGAGGTCTCTCGCCATAAAAAAGGTTATTGTGTGGCTACTACTGTAATGTATATATTACATGTGTTAAGATCAAACACGCTTTAGTACTTCTGCTTCTCAAAGAGAGAGAGAGAGACATATGTAAAAATGTAAGCATTGCCATTCACCGAAACTATATGATAAGCAATTGCTCTGAAGCCTTGAATCTGTGAAGTTTCATAATCACAGCTTCTGTTTTTCAATTGAAGACCTCGCTAAAGAATAAAGAAGACTATTATGTTGTTATGCTATTATAACTATGACTTTTTGTCATGACCTTCCGTTTGAATGTAAGGTTTGTACATGAGGTGTGTAAGGTTTTTAAAGGACCCTTAACCACAACCAGGGTGAAACAATATGACTTGAATGTTAGTTTGAATAATTACACACGATCCGGAATAGGCGGTTTCATCAGACGCACGTGCCTGACCCGAAGTTAACTCCTGGCTGTGTTTGTCGATCAGTCTGGCTAGCGGCCAGCCACAGAAAACATTAAGAGACCACTTCAACTTTTCATTTCAAACCAGCATTTCTAGATATATTGTGCTCATTCCAGTCAGGTGTCTGTTGAATTTGAACAAAATCAAACCTCAAGAGTGACAAAGTCATCCAACAAGCAATGTGAAAGACTGACAGCATGACAAGACACATGGAAACTGGGATAAAAATTAGTTAACACATAAAAGTATTGAAAAAACTTAAAAGTGATTATAAACTTATTTATTTGCAGAATTTGAGGTCTAAAAAAATACTTGAATTTGAAATTTGGAAAAATAGGGTTAGTAGTTCACAGAATGAAACAAGAATGATCATTTTACCTAAACACCTACCTATAAATTGTAAATTCTGAAAAAACGGAAATGTTGCTTTGAAATGGTCTCTTAATTATTTCCACGGCTGTATTTATATTTTATTTAATTGATATTAATAATAATTTGTATTGATTTTTATTTATTATACAATAATTGTCTTAAATAAACAATACATTTGTTGAATTTTATTGTATATACATTTTATTAAATAAACAATTTGTTGAATGGTGTAACAAGTGGGTTTAGGCGCTCAGCACCCCACCAGAGGGAGCCCTCTCCCAAATACTAGCCTGGACTCTCATGCAACACCCACACTTCCTGTGATCAGCAATATTTAGCTAGGCCATACCATACGCACGTTGCGAAGTATTGCCAGTTGTATTTTCACTGCCTTACCGAGCGTTTCTATTGTTTGTTTGCCTGTTATGACCATTGTGCTTGACTACTTTGATTTACATTTATTTGGATTACTGTTTCCGCCTTATTTGCCTGGTTGGACTGATCTTTTGGTTTGTTTGACTATGTTGGACTGATCTTTTGGTTTGTTTGACTATGGATCTGGTTGCTGTGTTGGATTATTGCCACTGTTATTAAACTTCTGCATATGGATTCTACCTTCGCCTCCTTGTCAAGTTTATCAGCACCAAGCGGCCATCATTGCCCATGGGACTGTGCCATCGAGTTACTGCCTAACATGGCACCTCCACGAAGTAAGGCCTACCCTTTGTTATGCACAGAAACTATGGCTATGGAAACCTACATATAGGAGGCACTAACATCAGGTTACATGCGGCAGTCGACGTTTTCTTTGTGACGTTACCATGGAGGATGGAGGCCTCCGCCCATGCATTGATCGAGGTCTAAACATGGTCACGGTCAAGTATCACTATCCTCTCACTCTTATTTCTTCTGCTGTAGAACAACTACGTGAATGATGTATTTACACAAAAGTAGTTTTAAAAAGTGCATATAACCTAATTCGCATCAGAGAGGGGGATAAATGAAAAATGATGTTCATCACCACAAGGAGACATTATGAATATCTTTTCATGCCCTGCAGCCTAGCCAATGCACCAGCTGTGTTCCAGTAATTTATTAATGAAATATTCAGATATCTCCTGAACAATGATCAACGATATTCTCATCTACTCCCAAGACAAGACGCAGCACATCAACAATGTCAAAATGGTTCTCTCACATCTCCAAGAACAGTTTCATACAACCCAGATCACTTTTCTCGGCTATGTTATCAGTCGTGAGGGCGTAAAGTTGGACAATCCCAAGATCAAGGCATTGACTAAATGGCCAAGACTTTCCACTGTAAAGGAGTTACAGCAACTTGGGCTTTGCAAAGACGCTTTCTATAGACGCTTCATACGTAATTACAGTATCTTCTCCACTCTGCTGACATCCATACTCAAAGATAAACCTTCCAAGTAACAGTGGTCTGACTCTGCTCAGAAGGCTTTTGACTTCCTCAAGACAAGCTTTACAACAGCCCCCAACAACCATTTGTGGTGGAGGTCTGTGGTGGATGCATCTGATTGTGGCATTTGAGCTGTGCTTTCTCAACATCATGGTAGATAACACCCTTGTGCATTGTTGGTAGACAACACCCTTGTGCATTCTTCTCTTGTAAACTTAACTTGGCTGAACGAAATTATGATGCGGGTAACAAAGAACTGCTCTCTATGAAGGCTGCGTTAAAGGAGTGGCATGATTGGCTAGAGGGATCAGTCCACTCATTCCAAGGAATAACCGATCACAAAAACCTTGAATACGTTAAAGCAGCTAAGAGACTCAATCCCTGTCAAGCCCGCTGGCCACTCTTCTTCACCAGGTTCCAATACACTGTCACCTACCGCCCAGGCAGTAAGAATAGCAAGGCAGAGGCTTTATCTCGACGCCATGACCCCCTTCACGCTACGCACCAGGATGAACCTATTCTCTCCCCTTCCCCGTCATCATAGCCCCCATTAGCTGGGACATCATGGAAAAGATTCAAGAAGCACAACAGACTAAACCAGCACCACCAAAATGCCCTCCTTCCAAACACTATGTACCTCGTACGTTACGTCAAAAAACATCCAAGAGATAGGTCGATTTTTAAGGTCATACTGCATATCCAAGTGGGGCTGAGTCACTCAGAGGGAGCCCTCTCCCGAATACTAGCCTGGACTCTCATCCCACACTTCCTGAACATAGGCCATGCCATTACACATGTTGCAAAGTATTTCAAGTTGTACTTTCACTGCCTTACCAAGCATTTCTATTGTTTGATTGCCTGTTATGACCATTGTGCTTGCCTGCCATCAGCATTTGGGACTGTTGTGTTGTGTTCTTACCACTAGGTGTCGTTGTACTCACCTATTCGCCTCTCATTAGTGTCATTGTTTTCACATGTGCCTTTTTTTGCCCCAGTGTAAGTAGCTCTTTGTCCCCTGTTTTGTCGCTCTGTAGCCAGTCTCTCGAGTGTTCTCTTGTCTAAAATCAGCTAGAGTTTATTGTACCCATCGCTGGTATGTTTCTTTCTTTTTTTTTTTTTTTTTTTTTACCTTTTCCATAGTGGATTATCTTGTGTTGGACTTTTGGATTTCCTTGTTTGCAAGTTGCCTCCGTTGGATTTTACCTTTGTGTTACGGGAGGTTTTTTTGTCCCCGAGTGGTTTTTCTCTCGTGGATATTCCTTTTTCTTGTCATCTTGGATATTATTAAACTACTTACCTTCTACATCTCTAACCTCTGTGTGCACCATCACCTGTGGCATCAGAGTTAAGAGGTCGTCTCTCACACCAAATACCGGTGTTTGAGACTCGGCTCTGACACCTTCTTTGATTTATGTATTTTTTTGGATTACTGTTTCTGCCTTGTTTGCCTGGTTGGACTGATCTTTTGGTATTGATTTACTGTCTGTTTGTTTGACTACGGATCTGGTTGCTGTGTTGGATTATTGGTGCTGTTATTAAACATCTGCATATGGATTCTACCTCCACCTCCATGTCAAGTCCATCAAAAATGGGTTGTGTAACTTTGTCGTATTTATGTTTAGCCAAGTAAACGGTTCTTCTACTGGTACCCCCAAATAACACTGGCTATTCATACTTTTAACTTGCTAGCTAATAATAGTAATTTACTTGTTATTTCTTTTGCTTATTATCAGAAATAATCTGCAGGCACTCTATTCTTTGCGGATGTGTACCGGAAGTTAAGTTTGGGTCACAAAAGCGTGCATGAGCAGTAACGTTTGTTCATGTTGTTGCTTTGAAACCGTCTATACTTGATTCTGATTGGCCAATCGCTGCATTCCAAGATATGATATTCCCAGACAACAACCACTCAAAAATGATAACACATTTTAACCCGGATGCTGCATCCTTTTGACAGGCACAGTTTAAGTTATCCATGCGGAAGGTCTGCATTCGATACAAATGAGCTAATAAAATATTTCAAATCAATATTTCACGTTCAATACCTTGCTTATGAGGTAAGTAGCTGTGGAATATGCAGGGATTATGTACAGGTAGCCAACTGTTATCACAAATAACATTCCAGAGACAACCGGCTGCCTGTACATTTTCCCTTCCTTATACTGTAAATATTTAGTAAAAAATGGCTTTCATTGTTTATAGATGGCGTGTGAGTATTTATCCATGGAAGTGATGGAACGCTGGATCTTCAGTGAGTGTCTGAATGTATACTTGTAGTCTTGTGTGCTTCAAATAAGGAAATGCATTAGTCATATAACATTTGCTTCTGGTGTGAACAATGCTTTGGCAAGCTTCAATAACAGCTTTTTTTATTATGCATAACTTGAAATTGACTTGATATTTTCTTCGTTATTTTCCATATGTGCTGTTGATGGTTATACAGCAGAAATGTCTGCATATATAATGTTTTTTAAATTATTTGTCTTTCAGTGGGATTCCTGCTGTGTCATAGTAGTTTAAATACAAACCCTGGTTCTCAGAGTTTATGGAAGATGGCTCTTCGTAATGGCCTGTACATCTCAGTGATCAAAGACGAGGTTCTGAACATACACAAGCTCTCTGAGGACTTCTTCGATACTCTCAAAGGGTAAGACGTGCACATTAAACTCTTACAGCATACTGCATGTGCTATTCCAGTGCTTCAAGAGCACTCTCTACAGTTATGCAACCTCAATACAAAATGATATCCTTTTTATTAAAGGGTCATAAAACCCCCTTCTTTCAGCTAGAGTCTACCTCACTGTCATTTTGAACAATGCTACTTAAATGGGCATGAGCGCTATGAGAAGAAGTGTGGGGGAGTGGACGGGGCACGGGAGTCTCATATCACACACCAAGTGCTGTCATGAATAATTATGAGACACCGACGTGTCATTGATGTACTATAGTGGTGTTCTACCTCACAACCTGTGATGTTGACCAGATGAAAGTTTTAAACCTCGAAGGCAAAAATATCGCAAGTTTTCTCTGCTGTAATAATTAACAGTTGCTAATACCTAAACCTAACAACTACTTACCATTAATAAGCAACAGGTTAAGAGTTTATTGGGAAAAAAGTTGTAGTTAATGATTTGTTAATAGCGAGAAGTGTGACCACATTGTTTTCTATGATGTCCAGCACAACAAACTCTGTTAACATCTAAAGAAATGTTGTTTAGTGTGTTATGACGCTTTAAATCTTACAATATATTGTTGTGTATTGTATCTATCTGTGTGGTATATAAAATACCACGATATAAATACATATATACATGATATAAATACATCATGTATAAGATTTACAAGTGATAAAACCTTATTACAAGTCTTGTTTTAACGCCAATGATATCTTTTTTCACTTGAAAGGTCTGTGTTCTTTACAAATGAGCTTGTAAAATATTTGAAATGATATAATAAGCAATGAAAAGAAAATATTTAGGTTTTTTTTATCTATTATTTTAACTTATTTTCTTCGGTAAATGCAGAACAACTTTGTGGAGGGGGCTGCGGTATACATCTAGTTTTCTGTTTTAAAAATTGCTAAGCGATCAAAATGCTTAGTATTTTTTTGTTTGTTAATGTTTTGTTTAAAGTGAATTTCAATTTTAAATCTGCATTTAGGCAGACAACACCACTTCCATCTCAGCTTGCAAGCTCTGGCCTATGCAATTCGTTTTTTTACTTTTACGAATAATAGGAAAAAAAAGAAAAACGTGAGCATTAAGTATTGCGGTTTTATTACTAACAAAACAAGAATATAATGCCAAGCTTGCTCATCAGAGATCGATAGAATTGGTTTAGCAAAAAGTCTAGTCGTCATCAGTATTTTAAATCCGAGTAGCCATTCACCCTTAATGTGTTGTGTTAAAAGTCTTAGAATGTTTGTGAAAATCCTTAATGCTCCCCCGAATCTCTCCCGCTGGCTTCGCTGAACCAAGCATGGAAGTTCCAAAAGTGCCCCTAAAGAGTATAAAACAATATAAGAACTTTAGTGCCCCCTAATGGTCGGGAGCATTTCCGTTGTGTTGTGGCTTTATTCCGTTGTGTTGTGGCTTTATTCCGTTGTGTTTTGATTTTATATTTGCTTTTTGAATTTCGTTGTGTTGTGCACCAGTAGGCCACCGTACTATTGTTTTATGCATTTCTTCTTCTATGGAATTAATTTTGTTCCAATAAGAATGAATGCAAATTTTAAAGCGCCATTCTGTACGGAAATTCAAACCAATTATTGAGCAAGTACATGAAAGAATGGTGTTTAAAACTGTGTCATTACTCTTGCTGGATTCACCACAGACAGCTTGTAATAGCGGTTTTTCATTTTCTTGTCAGGTCGTGTTTCTCCGGAAATCCTTATTTGGTGTCTTTGGTTATAGATGCACTACTGATGTACAGATGTAAGATTCTCACTGGTTCACTGTCACAGGCCACACGTGAAATGCGACTCAAAACATCTGACTCATCCACGCAGTTGAGCAGTGCCGAATTACAACTCACTTAAAGAAAATCACCTCCACACATCACCTGCAGTAGCAAATTACAAACTGAGATGGCGACAAAAGGCCATCTTACGGACAGCCACTTTAAGAAACAAACAAAAATATATAAGGAAAAAGACTGATACTCAATTGCAAAAATGTAACTTGGTTTTCAAATAATCTGCATTTTTACTTTTTTCTAAGTTTAGATTTTGCAAATCATGGTTGATGAATTAGCTGCTAGAGTTTTTATTTGCGCTTTCCAAGTTTTTGTTTACGCTTCTCAACTTTACGTTTGCCTTTCTGGTACAAACCTCACATGAGTGAGTGGGACTTAAGGGCACTTTATTTTCACTAGCTAGTGAAATTTGGATTGACAGCTCCCTGACTAAGAAGTCTGTGCAGCGGATTTTAGAGAGCGATCTGGATGCTGTTATTTGTATTGTTTTGTCTTAGTGGTAACACCATACAATAAGGCTCCATGAATAATCATTTACTAATATCTGAAATAATACTTACTTCCAGGGCTGGACTGGGACAAAAACAAAATCGTCCCTGGCATTTTGGCCCAGATCGGCCCACATACAGTACGATCACAAATACCACCCATCTTTGCGTGCCCTTAAGTATATATTTCAACTCCCATTCCATAAAAGCACTACAGCCATATAATAAGTAGTAAAGAGTGAGAACTGACACATTAAATACTTCAAAAAGTAAAAGTGTCATTTATTAATACTTCCTCTAACATGGTTCAAAAAGGCATACTGAGAGAGTTTTTGTTAACAAGATGCAATCATATCCAGTAGTATTATTATCCGATAAAGTGGCACACAAAGCTGCATTGGCATAACAACACCATATGCAGTTTTTAAAGTTAAATAAAGGAACAAATTTTGAATGTCTCAGTTTTATTTCTGTATTGTCCATAAACTGCCAGACATCGACTTTTTTGTTAGGTCCTATATACTTTTTACCCTAAAAACACTTACTTAGCTGACTTACTGTTAATGTTGATAAATGGTAGTTAACAACATTGTTTAAATTTAATTAAGGCAATGTATTAGAGCGGGGCCATTTTCCAAAATTCGTTTTTCCTTTTTAATTTTCTGTGTTTTTAATGTTTTACTATACAATAGTAATACATTTGTCCATAAAACACTATAGTATACTGCAGTAAAACTCTTACGTACTATAATACTTACCATAGTAAGGTTTAAAAATACTACAGTATACTATAGTGTCTACTACAGTTTATAAATTTACTACAAGTAAATGATTTCTTTCATCTGGTTGAAAGTAACCAGACTTTTATTTTGACAGGTTGGCACGGGCATGCTTGAGTTTCAGTGTGTGTTTGACGGTAGCTTTACTCAAACAGTGAAACACTCGTAAAATAAACTCAGAACAGCTCTGTGGATGAAGTTCATGTCCTTGTATAGTGAAATACAGACAAATCACACTTGTAACATGTTAAACTGTGTCACTCGTACACACGCAGAACACGCAGATGACATATTTAAATAGTAGAATTCCGCTTTCAGAATTTCTTCTACGTTTTCCCACTTTCCGCAGATCAGAAGGCTCTAGATAAATAGACTGAATGCAGCCGGAAAACAAGTTTTAATAGCAAAAACAAAATAAAAACTCTAATAAATAGTGGTGCGCCATCAGATAACATCAGACACAAACAAGCACAACGACAAACGCACTTCACACAAACGCAGCTCTGCACACGTTCAACATGACCTGTTAATGGATGTTTATGTCAAGACTTTACCTGAAGGGGCCTGTGATGGTTAATTCACTATTAACTAGCCGTTTACTGACATAAGCTCATAAACTATTAATGGATCTTAATCACTCCAAATATTAAGTTATCAAGATCACATTGTGGGTTATTTATTACATGAATTTTATGCAAAGTCACATAGTCTACAGTTTATGTGATTGCCCCACTCTCCAAAAATTGTGTAACTGGAGGACGAGCACTAATCCAACAGAACCAGCGACAGATGCTTTATCAAAAGAAATTAAAGTGTGAGAAAATTGTACATGGTAATTCATATCAAAGTACTCTGAAGAACTTCTTGTTCTTTATTAAGTGGTCGATTTGGTAAGTTTTACCTCCAGGTGTTAATTAATACATTAACTAACAAACATGTACTAACATGTAGTTAACCTGGGCAGTATTAACACATGAATCATCATGACTCTGGTATTAGCTAAGCTTAGCTGGGTTCTGGATTGGTCCAGGCACATTTCCTGCTGCCAGCTGGTGGCGCTATGACATGCCACATATAAATAATGACTCCTGAAATATACATGCCTAAATGCATATTGCCCACCATTCACGGTTTTCCTAAAGCAAACAGGTAGCGGTGGTGGTGACACTGGTGCATCACCCCAATACCTACAAAAAAGTATCTTGGGACAATACTTTAAACAAATCCGGAAAACAGTTATTTTGAATTTCCTATTATTGTGTATTTTTCCAATTCTAGGTGTGATCATTTAACAAACTCCTCCTAGAATTTGAACCAGATCAACAGCATATTTGGTCAGTTTCATCTTAAAGCAATGGTGCCAAACTCAATTCCTTGAGGGCCACAGCCCTAAACTTGATATGTTTGTTAAGAGTCGTGACCTGAAGATATTTCCATGTCAGTTTTCACAGTCATAGGGCCACCAGCTGGCAGCAGGAATCCGATTGACATAAATAAATGACAAAGTCATTGAATAATTAACATGCTTTAATGCATATTGCCCACCGTTTACTGTTTTCCTGAAGCCACTGGGTTGTGATGGCACTGGTCTATAATCCCAATACCAACAAAAAATGCTCTAAACCCAACACAAAGTCATTTATTTTCAATTTCCTCTGCAAGTTTTGTGCCGTTTTTGCCTTTTCCAGACATCATTCTATAAGAAACCCTTCCTATAATTTGAATCAGATCAATATCATATTTGGTCAGTCTCATGTAAAGTCCTTTGCGATGATAAATTTGGGTGTGTTCGTGTCTCGTCATGAAACAGGAAATTGGTGTGTTTTAAGCATACAATGTCTGATCTGCCACAAACTTAACATGTTTGATAAGAGTCTTGACCTGAAGACATTTTCAGAGTGTCAATATTTACCCATAGTCATAGCGCCACCATCTGGCAGCAGGAATCTGGCACATATAGACATTATATGTTCCTGTTCCTAAAGGCAAAAGGTGGTGGTGGCACCGATTGGCGCTGCTTGCAGATTTAATTACATATTGAATATGTGTAATAACAACTTGGTGTGAAAACACGTATAGTGTTTGTGGTTCTGTTTCCCTGCCCTTGACTGGTCTTGTTGTGCTGTGTTTCATGTCTCATGTCATGGTCATGTCTACATTTGAAATTATTCATAAACAGGGTTTTTTGCATAGACCCAGCCTCCTCATCTCGTTTATACAGCATGTTACAACATTTCAATTATTGTAAACCATTTCATCTTTCATACTCTTAGGTACAGCAAGCGGATTGCTGACATCAAAGAATGCAAAGAGATTGCCATTGCTAACTGGTAAGCATCTTTATTTTGAATGTTTTAAGGTAATTAATAGGGGCTACAAGCTTTCAAAACCAACAATGCTTTCCCTGCTGAATATTAAAAGCACACCCTCTCATTGTGGTTTGTCAGTGGGACGACTCGAAGAGAGAAACGCAACTTCCTGAGAAATGCCTTGAAAGAACTTACAAAGGTTTTGGAGGATGAACCAGCGCTGCTTGGTCCCAAGGTTTCTAGCAATCTATAAGTATTTGCACAATAATCCAAATGATATTACCTGTAAATTCACGACTGTGAATATAGTTTTGTGTCTCTTTAAGGCTTTATATGTGTTCATGGCTCTATCATTCTCCCGTGATGAAATACTCTGGCTTGTGCGTCATGCTGAGAATATCACGAAGACCAAGACGCCTGAGGATTATGCAGACTCGTAAGTTTTCACTTACGGAGAAAAGTCATGTATTAGTCTTTATAATACGTGAACTGAAGGTGGGAATCTTTAGTAGACACTAAATTGAATCAATTGAAATCATAGATCTTAGATTCAAACACGTTTCTTGCAAGTGTTATATTACTGGAGACCGAGATGTCTTCGGTTTCGCTCTTGTTTTGGTCTCGGGCTTAGTGGTCTTGAGAATTAATTCAAGATCGGACAAGACCACAACTGTGGGAATTACAATAAATTGCTAGTGCATTTATGTGTTAACATCATTACTGTGATTGGATGTAAAAGCAATCATTGACTTATTTGATCTTATGTCAGTAAACTTCATACAAAGGCCCACAATATCCAAGATGTGATTTCAAAATAGGAACTGTACTTGTATGATAGCTTGTTCATTTATATTATAACATCGGATGTGATCTGAAAACGTGATATTGATTTTATACAATCATTCAATAGACCATGAGTTTAGACACAATTACAAATACAAGTTTTTGTTTTATTTACAGTATTACCTATCAAATCTAGAACAAATCAGAACATTTGTGCATTTCTAAACAACACACAGATATTTTGCTACTAAACAGATAAGAACGCATGATTCTAGATAACATTTTGAAATGTATTGTCCACTGTCACAACTTCTTCATCAACAGAAGAACAAACTTACATTCAGAAAGTATTCAGACCCCCTTCACTTTTTTTTTGTTGGAGCCTGATACTACAATTGTTTAAATGAAATTTTCCTCATTAATCTACACTCTGTACCTCCTAATGACAAGTGAAAACAGAATTTTAGAAATGTCTGTAAATTTATTAAAAAGAAAAAACTGTATTCAGACCATTTTTGGGTATGACGCAACAAGCTTTGCCAACCTGATCTCACGGGAAGTCATACGTTTTTTAAAGAGGTGGCTAATTCGTATGATTAAGCAATACTGAAGGCCGACTTCTAACAACAAACGTCACTGGCGCGAAAGCAAACCGTACTAAGACGTACGAATTAGCCCAAATAAGCCACCTCATAAAATATTTACGATTTCGCCGTGAGATTGCGTTAGCTTTGCACACCTGGATTGTTTTTTTTCTGAAATTCTTCTTAAGCTCGATCAGGTTTGATAGGAACCGTCGGTGGACGGCCATTTTCAGGTCTCTCCAGAGATGTAAAACATGCCAATTTAGCTCAAAGGGAATTATTAACTAATTTTACAGGGATTTTCAAAAGAATCAACTCTTACGTCCGAACAAATTAATTTTCCCACGCTCATTTATATGGGCCGTAACTATTAAGTCTATGAGCAAGGTATCAAGATCAGCAAGTTCAAGACATTAAATGGTAAACATAACAAGACACTTCTCTTTGAATATAAACAAGACTTTATCGACTAATCTAACACAAACACAAACACACGCATACACACATTCACACAAGTTGCAGAAAGAAAGAAAGTGAGGAAAGAAAGAGTTTTAAGAGAGTGCAATAATAAAATCCCAAGCTTCTAGAAATATATGCCGCTTGTCGAACCATCAACCATTATTTTAACCCTTTTATCATTCTTAGATGGGGTAATTATATTCAATATGAATACACCAGTTCAGATATAGAATCTAGCGGCGTTACTTGCGCTTGTTGAGTTTCTTTGAATAAGGATTCCCTTCCGTAGCGTCCTTCATTGAAGGGGGGTTTCCTTGTTGATTTGATGGTGGTCTGTTCTGTGGTCTTGGGAAGCCAATCACATTGGTGGGTGCTGTGGAGTCTCATAGTTGCAAGTTTAAAGTTTACGGCTGGCAAAGGCTATAGTCGTAGACTGTGGCTTTGAAGCAAACTTAACTCAAAACGCGACTTTCGACGGAAAGAAAATAAATTAAAAGTGGAGTAGATCGTTTGGAAAATGTGAATGTTAGTCTGCTAGCAGTGCAATCATTCAATCCCTCCCTCTTGCGAATCACCATCCAAAGCCACGCCTCCTCCGAAAACACATGAGCGCGCACAGACCAGAAGCTGTCATGGCAGTTTCAAAAACTGCCTTTCTTTTTTCTTTTTGTTCCTCCTCTTGAACTGCCACTTGTGGTTGGTTTAGGAGGAAGATTTCCAGGTGCATGCTCTCTGTCCGTCATTGTCCCGCTGCCTGCACATCTCACATGAGCGCGCTGATGACGTATGATGATGTCTGCATGAACAGGGTGCGCAGTGGGATGCAAAATACAGAAAAAAATATTGACTGAAAATGTGCACATGACGTATCATTGCCCTCGAAACGAACCTCGCAAACGTTCTTTGTTCCTACGCCTTTCACAGACGATATGTAATTATAAAAATACCAATGTTTCATTTACTTATTGATTGCTATCAGGATGTAAAGAGGCTTCCAACCAGCATGACAAAGAACATTTCTGTTTTCCTTCCTCGATGCTGGGGGCTATGTCGACATTCCTCAGGTGGAGCGTGCAGTCACGGTGCATTTGTGCGTGCAAACCGCTACACCTGGCAGGGTCGACCAAGGCGTGTAAGTTTTCTTCTGCACTCGTGACGAAGGCTTACACTGCTGCGGGTCAGGCCGCCTCCGCTCTTCACGCCATGGCCATCCTCTAGGTCTATCAGGCTAAGTTCTCCACGGTGAAGAAGCAGACAGAGGCGATTAAACACATCCTGTCCCGCCGCAACTCGGCCGCCTTCCGGCCGTCAAAGTCCCGAGCCAAGTCCTGAGCGAAGTCTGCGTCCCAGCAGCCCCGCCCTCCCGTGGTGACCCCTCCGGATCAGTCCCCTAGTACCTCTTTCATGGTCCCTGGAAGCTTGGTTAGAGCTGTCCACACCGTCGCTTTGGCTAGAGAGGAAGATCCGTCTCAGCTACGCAATCCAGTTCTCCAGACACCCACCCAGGTTTCAGGGCGTTCTGTTTACCTCAGTACGAGGAGAGAGTGCTCCCGTGCTTCGGGCCGAGGTCGCCACCCTTCTGTCGAAACGTGCGATCAAGCCCGTCCCTCCGGCAGAGATGTCTTCCGGGTTCTACAGCCCGTACTTCATCATCCCCAAGAAAGGTCTGTGTGCTCCCTGAACAAGCACCTTCACAGAATGCCGTTCAAGGTGTTGACGCAGAGGCGCATCCTGGCATCCATTCGACATCAGGATTGGTTCGTGGCAATCGACCTGAAGGACTCGTACTTCCATGTCTCAAATCTGCCTCGACACAGACCGTTCCTGTGATTCGCCTTCGAGGGTCGGGCATATTAGTACAAGGTCCTGCCTTTCGGTCTGGCCCTTTCGGTTATCACGAAGGTCGCGGAGGCAGCTCTAGCTCCCCTCAGGGAGCAGGGCGTGCGTGTCCTCAACTACCTCCCCGCCTGCAGTTCCAGGTCAGGGAAGAGGGGCATCAAGTGCTGCTAGTTGCGCCCTATTGGCCCAACCAGACTTGGTTCTCGGAACTAATCCCTCTGACGACAACCCCCCCTGGCCGATTCCCCTGAGGAGGGACCTTCTGTCTCAGGGGAAGGGCACGGTGTGGCACCCGAGGCCGAACTCGTGGAAGCTCCACGTTTGGCTCCTGGATGGGATGAAGAACTCCTAAGCACCCTGCCTCCGGCAGTGGCTAACACCATTGCTCAGGCTAGGGCCCCCGCCACTAGGCACCTGTATGCCTTTTTAAGTGGCGCCTGTTCTCGTCCTGGTGTTCTCCCCGCAGGGAAGACCCACAGAGTTGCCCGATCGGGTTGGTGCTGGCCTTTCTCCAAGAGAAACTTGAGAGTCACCTCTCCCCCTCCACCCTTAAAGTGTATGTTGCCGCTTTCCCCGCACATCACGATCTTGTGGATGGCAAGTCTCTAGGTCAGCACTACCTGGTCATCAGGTTCCTGAGGGGCGCGAGGAGGATGAATCCATCCCAGCCACTCTCCGTACCCTCTTGGGACCTTATTGTGGTCCTGGAAGGCCTGCGTAAGGCCCCCTTTGAGCCCCTGGGAGAGGCCACTCTTTCTCATCTTTCGAACACGCTCTAAGAGCACTTGCGCTTTAGACCATGCGCTTAGATCCTTAAAATAGGGCCCAGAGTCTGGAACAGTATCTTCATGCATTAAAAAAAGGGTCAAATTTCAGTAGTAGTTTATATTAAAGGGTATGTTCTGGTGGAAACCTTTGGGGAAACTCGCGATGACTACCAAGAGGACTGGGAATGGAGTTGAGAAGAGTTCCGAGTCAGGGATTGAAGTCATGATGATAGCTGGTGCCAGGAGGACTGAAGTGGAAATGATGTCATCAACCACAGCACAATGTCAATGTAACAAGCAAGATAGCATTTGTCATCCAGTCCTGAAGATGGTCTTCAGAGTGGCATCACTGCATGGCACCAGCTGGCTCAGCTCTCTATAGAACAGACGGGCAGTGGGATAAGAGGAAATAGTTTAGGTCCGGTCAGACGGTAACCACTGAGACACAGATGGAGAACATGAAGTTGGAGTTTATTTACAACAGGCGAGTATAACAGCGGAATCTTTACCTAAAATATACATAATGTACATCATAGGGATAACATGGGTTGGAGTTAATGAGGGAGATCACGGACAGGTGTGTGTGGTGGCAGACAGGAGACCGATGATGTTGCGTGGAGGGAAATGGAGTCCATAGGATAACAGAGGGTGGAAACAGGGAAACAGAACAGGGAACAGAGAGGAACCAAGACAGATATTGCCATGGCGATGCAATACATTTATTGCAATACAAAAGGAAACCGGAAGTGTCTCATATCTACAGTGTACACAATATGATCTATACTATCAGTACTGTTGGAGGCTTGTTGGAATTATTAGCCTATTTACTTTATTACAAGATCTGCTATATTTTGCTTTAGAATCTTTTTTGTCAGTATGAGCAGTAAAAGTTGTCTTAAATTAAGCTTGACATGTATACTTAAGAATGTTTTAAAACAATAATATTAGGGTCATTCTCAAAAAAACAGTCTGTAACGGAATGCTGCGGGATTCAAAGGCACGACGAAGTAGTAAATTCCAAAGGTACTTTTAATATTCTAAAAACTGGAAAAAAACAGGAGCACACGCAACATCTAAACAATACAATACAATAGCAGAAACTGAACTGAGGATAACATGGGGTTTAAATACACAGGGAAACATAATCAAGGGAAACAGAAACAGGTGTGGGATTAATTAACAACCAGGGACATACAACAACCAAAATAATAGTTTGTCACCGATAATTTTTTGAGGGATTTTTTATTTATTTATTAGGACATATACTTAAAAATAATTAAAAAGGAAATGTTTATACACCATACAAAGGTGTTTAACAAAGGTAGGGAGCGTGTGTTTTTTCAAGTACAAATGCAATTTAAATACATTTAGAACTATACAGACTTAAATAACCACTTTTGATTATAAAACGCACTGACTTGCGTATTTATGGCTAAATATGTTTTTTAAAAGCTTTTTACATGAAAAGTGTAGGGACAGGTTTGTCACCATTTTTTGAAAATGACCCATTAGTATAATATTACTGTTATTTAAATATTTTATTTGACAAGAGTGGTCCTGACAAAAATGGTATTATTGCAATTTGCCTCAATACGATGTGCATTGATGGAACTTAACTGAAATAAATACTATTGTAGTATTACAGTATGCATTGTATTAACACAATATCAGTTATCATGCTTCCTTTCGCTGAGTAATTTGCAATATTCGATCACACTTCAGTATAGGGGGCAATACTCGCTATTAACAAACAATTAACTACGACTTTTACCACAATAAACTCTTAATATGTTGCTTAATAATAGTTAGTAAAGTAGTTGTTAGGTTTAGGTATTGGGTAGGGTTAGGGATGTAGAGTATGGTCATGCAGAATATGTGCTTTATAAGTATAAAGAGCCAATAGGCATGCTAATAACAACTAGTTAATAGTGAGACTTGCCCCCTGAACTGAAGTGTTACCCAATATTCTAACATGATGTTAGTTGCATCAAAAGAATGAATGTATTTATTTTCCAGACAGATGGCAGAGCTCCTCTACTACATGGAGAAGCTACGTTCACTATTGGTTCATCACAGCTATATTATACAGCGCTACCATCTTCAGTACTTGTCACAGTTTGATGCTCTAGCATTGAACGACACCATCCAGGTATTCAAGCACTTATTAGATATATCTCTCTTGCGCTCTAGCGACACAATAAATGTACAGAAGGACTAATATATCTCATGCTCATTTCAGGGTATGAATGTCTGTCCAGAGGAAGAATCAATCCTTCTGTCATCATTTGTCTCGACTCTGTCTACGATGACTCTCAAGAACTGTAAGGACTCTTTCTTTCATATAGATCAGTGGGATCAGAGCTCATGGTGGAAACGCATATGCTTTGTGGTCAAATATAGAATTTTATGAGACAATCTAACTGACAATGCCAGAGAAACATGAAAGCTGTAATTCTTGTGTCCTTGCTCAACGACATCATTAACCGCTAGTTCCAATACTTAAGAACACAGGAACAGATAATGCGTAGAAGTAGCCAGATGTGTTCTTGATATCAAGGATGCATCGTATGCAGACTTGCACATACCTCGCAAGGTTGCCTCGCAAGACCGGTCTCCATAAAAACACGAATCGGCCTATTACTACTACGTAAATTGCTAGTATAGGTGTGTTTAATCCAGGTTGGAGCTAATCTATGTAGGAAAGTGGATCTCGAGATCCAGAGTTGAGAAATCTGAAAACCTACGTGCCTATTTTTTGAAGATCATTACTATCAATAACTTTCAATCAATCAGTTAAGCTATTTAAAACAAGTCGCTAACATCAGCCTTCAAGATGGTGAGCAGACACTTCACCTTATTACCTCAATTAACTCCTACAGGTGACGTCACCTAATCACTCTTAAAAAGGTTCTTGTATTCTATTCTTGTCTGGTGCAATGACAGGTTGGAAACCACTGGTATAGATGACCTATAGATAAACCCTCATAAAAAACATTTAATTTGCTGATTTATTTGGTTTTTGTTTGTATTCTTTGGTGATCTTTTAAACAGTAGACGGAGGTGGGGAATTTGACCTGAAACCATTCAGATTGGATTGGTTAAGACTACAGGTACCGCTTGTGCATATATGAATGAATTTCAATCTTAGATAGAGATGTTAACTTTTGCAGTCCAACATGTTATTAAGCTAAGATCAAGAACAACAGCTCTAAATGTATTTTTAACCAACGTCTAAGTTGTGTTGAATAAGACATATCAAATTTTAATCAACACATTGGAGGTGTATGAAAGCAGGGTCAAAACAATGACATGTTTCTAGGCTTACACCAGCACTGGCAAAGCTCCTCTGGCACTGAAGGACTACACTGACCTTGCTAAGATCATGAACATGGCCCAGTTTCATACAAGGATGATGGACAATGTCAATGAACTCCTCTTTGAAACGGCTGATCTCTCTATTCTCTGGTGAGTCTCTGCCATGTGTGACATTGCACGTCATGGAAGATTATTTGGTCCCACGTAAATCTACAGCATGTTTTTTATGTTGTTGGATAATGAATCTGTCCATGCATCAGGAATGACACAGTGGGTCAATTTTTTAAATGGTTTTCACAGAAGGTCTTTTTACAGAAGGATTGAAAAAAGTCATAAGTGTTTGGCAGGTTTTAGACATGTTGAAAAGTGTATGAATGAAAGACATAACATTTCTTGTTGATTTTGATTGTGCATTTCAGTTTCCATGCACGTGTATTTGAGAAGATGTTCACTCAGAGCTGCGAGGACGTCTCCATGCAGCGATACCTCATGTCTTTTCCACTGGTCTGTTCACACTTCAGTCAGTGTCTTCACCCACTGTGTCCAGAGGAGGTCAGTGTAACGGGCCCGTATGGCCCAGCAGATTGTTCTTCGAAACAATTATGTCCAGAAGTCAGTTTAGCCACACCCCAAAATATGAATTGTTTGACATTATTATTAAACAAATTCCAAACCTCTAATAACATGTTCGGCTGTATTAATAACCTATGTCCGTGTGTGTGTGTGTGTGTGTGTGTGTGTGTGTGTGTGTGTGAATTACGACAAGACTGAAGAAATGGAGCAGCAAACGTTGAAGCTATGTGTGACCTTCCTGGAGGAGATCGCTCGGCAGACATGTACTGTTGTGTTGGACATTTGTGCTGAACAGTGTAACCTGAATGAGAAGGTACTTTATACTGTTGAGCTCCTATCAGTGTGACAGAATCACACCTTTGTCCTGTTCCTACAAAATCTCTCTTCAAACTATTGCTGATAAAAGATAAAAGACCCTGCGTACAAAATAAACTACTTCCATTCTATAAAGTAGGAAATACCCAGTGGTGCCCAATGATCCTGCTACTGTGGGGTTGGAGTTTAGCTACATCGCTTACTACATCCAAGATCAAATTGTCACGCTAATTATGATCTGGCTAAATTGGTTCTTCGAACACATGTATTGTGTAGGATTAGTAAATCTGGATTAAATTGTCTGAGATCATCGTGCACTCACGGGATGTTTGGAAAGACAGCATATAGAACATTTACATTTACATTTATTCATTTGGCAGACGCTTTTATCCAAAGCGACTTACAATTGAGGAAAACAGCAAGCGATTCGTCTAAGTAAGCAATATTCACGAGAAGTGCTAGTAATACAAGGTTTTAAATACAACGTCAAGATAGTATAAGCAAGTATATAGAGAACATTAGAAAAGGAAAATAGAGGTAGAATTTTTTTTATTTTTTATTTTTTTATATTATGAGACAGTTAAGTGCTCATGGAAGAGGTGGGTCTTCAGCTGTTTTTTGAATTGTGAAATTGATCCAGCAGTCCTGATGGAAACAGGAAGATCATTCCACCAGCCGGGAACGGAGAAAGAAAATGTCCTTGAGATGGATCTCATGCCTCTCTGTGAAGGAACAATGAGGCGCCGCTCGTTTTCAGACCGCAGACTTCTGGAGGGGATGTAGGTCTGTCAGAGAGAGTTGAGGTAGATGGGTGCTGTGTTAGTGGCTGTTCTGTAAGCAAGCACCAGTGCCTTGAACTTAATGCGTGCCGCTACTGGGAGCCAGTGTAGAGAGATGAGCAGAGGTGTGACATGTGCTCTCTTGGGCTCATTGAAGACCAGGCGTGCAGCAGCATTCTGGATCATTTGCAGAGGTTTGAAGGCACAGGCTGGGAGACCGGCCAGAAGAGCATTACAATAATCCAGTCTAGAGATGACAAGTACCTGGACGAGAAGCTGTGTTGCATGTTCTGTTAAGAACGGTCTGATCTTTCTAATGTTGTACAATGCAAACCTGCATGACCGAGTTGTTTTAGTAACGTGATCCTTAAAAGTCAGCTGATCATCCATGATTACCCCAAGATTCCTGACTGAAGTCGATGGGGTTATCTTAGATGGACCAAGTTGGATGGTAAGCTGGGGCTGTTCTGACGGGGTGGCAGGAAGGACAAGAAGCTCAGTCTTGGCCAGGTTGAGTTGTAGGTGATGATCTTTCATCCAAGAAGAGATGTCAACCAGGCAGTCGGAGACTCGTGTGGCTAGCGTGGAATCGTCTGGATGAAATGAGAGGTGAAGTCGAGTGTCATCAGCATAACAATGGTAGGAGAATCCATGTGCTTGTATGATGGAACCCAGTGATGTGGTGTATATGGAGAAGAGCAGAAGTCCAAGAACCGATCCTTGTGGGACCCCGGTGACTAGTTGGTGTGATTTGGACACTTCACCTCCCCAAGCTACCTTGAAGGACCTATCTGCGAGGTAGGATTTAAACCAGGAGAGTGAAGTTCCAGTGATGCCCAGTGAAGAGAGGGTAGACAGAAGAATGTGATGGTTAACCGTGTCGAAGGCTGCAGAAAGGTCTAAGAGAATGAGAACAGATGATTTGGACTCAGCTCTTGCCCTCCTTAGGGCTTCTGTAACTGTTAGTAGGGCAGTTTCGGTTGAGTGACTGCTCTTAAAGCGGTTGGTGTCCAGCCTGTTGTTTTGGGTGAGGAAGGTAGACACCTGATTGAAAACAACCCGTTCAAGTGCTTTTGCTATGAACGGAAGGAGGGAAGTGTCATGTGTGGGCCATTTCCTTTCAGTCGCTCTGAGTTTAGCCCGGTGTTCCCGGAGGGTATCGGACAACCAGGGACTGGAAGGAGTAGCACGTGCTGGCCTGGAGGAAAGAGGACAGATAGTGTCTAGACACAAGGTTAGTGTTGTGAGAAGTGTGTCTGTGGCAGAATTAACATCTAGTGATGCAAAGTGTGTGAAGGATGGAAGGGAGGTTTCTATGACAGATGAAAGATGGGCAGGAGAAAGGGAGCGCAGATTCCGCCTAAATGAGACTGGTAGAGGAGTTGGTGAGTTGAGGGAATGCAGTATTAAATTAAAAGTGATGAAAAAGTGATCAGAGACGTGCAGAGGTGTAATCAAGGTGTTCTCTGTATCACAGCTGCGTGTGTAGATAAGATCAAGTTGGTTACCTGACTTATGGGTACCTGTGGTGGGGACTAGTTGGAGATTGAAGGAGGTAAGCAGTGAGTGGAAGTTTGAGGCATATAGAAGATGGAAGAACCATTGATCAGCAACGCTGCTATTGGCTGCTTGTTACATCCATTTTGGGTTTTTTACTGCTGCTTGAAAATTCGGACTAATTTTAAAACCTTATTAAAACATCAGGAATACATGAAATGACTCACAAACACAGATATCTTGTGAAAAGTTTAATGTTAAAAGTCTAGATATTTTACAAGCTGTTACTATATAACTGATAATTGAACATTTAATTCTCTTTTTTTAGTAGTTAATTGCAATAAGATGGTATTTGGTATTGTTCATTGCATAAGACACTGGAAAAAGTGCTTCAGATGACTGTTCATAAGAGAAGTATTTTAATACATTTCTTTAGTTGCATAAATTCAGTAGCAGTTGCAGGAGTCTGCACAGAAACGTGGAAAATAAGATTTGGTTGTGTTATTTTTATTGTTTTGTGAATCTCCACAAAAGGCACAAGGCACATCCATGTATAAACTTTTAAGGTTGTGTAAAGTCTTTAAAAGTTGAATATATGCAAAAAGCAAAAACTTCAAGACATTGACCTTGACAATATAAAGAAGACCAAACTAAAACTGGAGATAGAGTTGCTTTAAAGGGAACTTCAGATTAAGTGCTACATCACTATTTCGAACATTGTTTACTGACCTAACATCTCATATTGCTGGTAAAAGATGACTAATACCGGCCTATTATCCATAGAGAGTTCAAATAAAATGCATGTGGGCCATTGTAGTGGCTGGAGATCATCATCAGGCTTCTTTTTACTGCTGATGTGTCTGTTTCTGCATATCTCATATTAATCTTGAGTACTTACAGAATAGTATCGCACCCTTTAAATATCTGTAGAGTGTTTAGTTTCATCACATTTATAAAAGACAGATACAGCTGTCTGATTATTTCTGAGAACAGTCGAGGTATACATGTGGGCGTGCTTTTCCGGACAATTTGTCCAATAAGGGACTAAGAAAAGTTGTTATGTATAGGTTTCTCAAGAGCGAAAAACACTTTCCAAAACCTGTACGAACGCTTGGGGAGTGTATCAAGCACACAAATACTACGTCAAACGGCCAACTTGTTTTTTGACAAATTGACCTAATTTTGGAATAAACTTACCATCACTTCATCACCTTGTGGCGTCCTCACCTGCCTGAGCACCAGACTGTGACAGCTGCACCCCCCCTTTAGGGAAAATGCAGTTTAGTTAGGCCCAACATAGTAATACATGTACTGTATGTAATACAGTGAGTTTGACACTTTTATTTTCTCTTACCTCATTCAAGTAATGTGCATAAATGTGACTGAAGATTGTTGACTTGTGCCAATCTAGGCCATTTTGCAATCTAAGAGATTGTAATCAGTTAGCTTCAATTTCCTTATTGATTCCTTTTTGTTTAATATACTATTACTAATCTGAAATATTAATATATCTGAAATATTAAAATAATTAGATTAGATTCAACTTTATTGTCATTACACATGTACAAGTACAAGGCAATGAAATGTAGTTTAGGTCTAACCAGAAGTGCAATAAGCAAGTGCAGGATATACAGTTGTGCATAAATACAGAATAAAGCAAAAATTATGAAGAATTTACAAGTGGGAATGTACTATGAACATTATATACAGATGGCTATTTACTAAAAACAGAAATTTACTGATGGATATGTACAATATAAATTAGACTATGCAGAACAGTAGTGCAAATGAATATAAAGTGTGCATAAATGATGGACAGCAGCTATTAAGTTAAAGTAAACAGTGCAGTAGATGAGTTATTGCAGTATTCAGTACATAGTACTGGAGTGCAAATGATGCAGTATATGTATAATAGTCCAGTAGTGCAAATGATGCAGTATAGTATAAATAGCCGGTAGAGCAAGTAAACATGTAGTACATGTGTAGACAGTCCAGTCGTGTGCTTGACAGGCCTGTAGTGCAATAAACAAAACAATAAAGCAGCATTAAGTTAGAGGTATATGAGGGGGTTGTGGAATCAGTGGGGGGTAGAGTTCAGTAGGCAAACAGCTCTGGGGAAAAAAGCTGTTTCTCAGTCTGCTGGTCCTTGTCCGGAGGCATCTGAGGCGCCTGCCGGAGGGCAGGAGAGAAAACAGTCTGTGAGCGGGATGAGAGGAGTCCTTAAGAATGCTGCGAGCTCGACGCAGACAGCGTTTCCTCTGGATGTCCTCCATGGATGGAAGTGGAGTCTCTGTGATGCGTTGGGCGGTTTTCACCACCCGCTGCAGTGCCCTGCGCTCTGCAACAGAGCAGCTCCCATATCAGACTGTGACACAGTTGGTTAGGATGCTCTCTACTACGCAGCGGTAGAAGTTCACCAGGATAGCTGAAGACAGTTGGTTCTTCTTCAGGGTCCTCAGGAAGAAGAGGCGCTGGTGAGCCTTCTTGACCAGGCTGGAGGTGTTGGTGGTCCAGGACAGGTCCTCCAAAATATGGGTCCCCAGAAACTTGAAGCTGGAGACACGCTCAATAATAATTATATTATTATTAATAATAATTATATAATTAAAAATAATAATAATTCACCTGCAAATATTATAATTTATTTTCGGATATGCATCAATGTCATCATTTAAGACTGTAAGGCACATACAATGCTTACTGACACGATCATGACTACATGATCTTCAGTTACATTTATAATATTAATTTGTGGAAAAACTATTTTTAACAGTTAGTATGGCAAATATCTCCCTCACAAGAAAATGATATTGTTCGAAAAGGGTTAGGGTTTTTCTTTTATACCCGTATGCACGGGCGGAGACTGGCATGCGAATGCAATTCGCCAAGTTCATTGGGGTTTTGAAATTCCTCTCGGAGATGATAGGTTCTCAAGTTCAAACTCCAGTCTGTCTCTAAACACAACGTCGAGAGACCGACTGAAAGGGAACTATAACTTCAACTACTAAAGATAAATTTCTCGATAATCTGCCTGAGTTGTCTCAATTCCTGAGCATGCCAAACAATGTAGAAAATCTTTAAAATGATCATAGAAAATGTTAACTCCTCATTCTCCGAAATGCTAAACACAGTTGCTCCTCTGCACTTAAAAAAGATTAAACAGGTTAAACAGGGATTAAAGATGGCAGTCCAACACCGTGATATAACACACTCAAGCACTAAAGAAAGCAGCCCGGAAAATGAAGCGCAGCTGTAAGAAAACCAAATTAGATGTATTGCTTATAGCATAGAAGAACAGTATTATAACATACAGGAAAGCTCTAAAAACATCTAGATCCGCCTACTTCTCATCACTAATGTAAGAAAATCATTTAACACAAAAAATGTTATTTAACACAGTGGCTAAATTGAGAAAAAGATCACAATGAACTGTCTAAAATCATTACATCATCTAAGTGAACAACATGCATGCTAGACCCCATCCTTACAAATTTATTGAAAGAGATGCTCCCAGAAATGATAAATCATCTTCTTATCCTTTTGTCAGAGAGGAGTTAATAATGTTATGTCCTTAAAGTATATAAGGTAGCTGTTATTAGGTCCCATGTAAAAAAAACAACAACAACAACTCGACATGACTGCGTCATTGCCACAATCTAATCCTGTTTGCATGAAATAAGCCTGCTCCTTAGCAGGTTTAAGCTAACGGACCTGTTGCTAGTCCAGGTTAAGCGTCGAAGAACCAAACAATCCAAGATCATGCGAAATCCAAATCCAGCTAACTGAGTTAGCGATGTGCGAAATAAATAACATGCAGGTATGTTTGATTCTGTGTGTGTCTGTGGTCTGCCATGGTTTTAAAGGCTCTAGAGAAGTTACTTCAGCAGGTTTTTTTTCGTAAATTCTGTTATACTATTGTGCATTGAGAACTGAATTCTGTGTAAACATGTTATATGAAGTAGATTTTTAAGGCTGCACTATATAAAAACTATATATAATGATTTTTATCATTCCTGTTATGCTTTCAATGAACATTTTGCAGATTTTGTCTATAGTGTAAACTATAGTGATTATGATGTTTATTTTTTCACAGTCTACCCCAGTTACAGATTGAAATTCGCAAGCACACGATGTTTGACAGTGCTGTTATATTCTGTTTCAGCTATTGCCCAAACACAGCGCTGAGAAGATTAGTACGGTACGCAATAAAAAGCTAAAGAAACAAGTACCAAAGAAAGGAGAGGTTCAGAAGGAGAAACCAGGAGCAGAAAGCCTCCGGAAGGACAGAGCTGTTGTCTCAAAGTATGGAACAACTCACAGTGTGGTAATACGAACGATTAGCTGTAGATAGGAAATATGACCCATGTCTCTTTTCTCTTTTAGCCTGGATAAGATGCACCAGACGCTGACAGAGCTGTGCACCTCTTACAGTATGGGTGCTGACTTCACAGTGTTCAAACACATCCTTGTACCTGCCGAGTTCCTGCTCTCACAGTTGGAGATGAGACTTGCCAAGTACTGAACATTTCTTCTTACATGTTTATCGTGAGAGTACACACTGCAAAAAATGACATTCTTACTAAGCATTTTCTTGTAAAAACATCTAAACATTCTTAAATCATGCTACATTTTCTTGATAAGAAAAGTGAACGAGATATTTAGTCTTGTTTTATAAGAGAATATATAAGAATTGGGGAAATTTATGTTTAAAACAAGCAAGAAATCTGCCAGTGGGGTGAGAAAAATAAACTTGAATTAGGCAAAAAAAGTTAAAGCGAAGTTTTACAGCATAGTACCGTATTTCGGAAGTGTAAGTCATGTGTTGTGAAACTGTAACTTCATATTAATGCCAACTTCATATTTCCACGCTTACACTTTTGACACAATTTTTTTGCGCTGAAATTCAGCCAAAAGCATTGCGAGGCGTGCGTTAAAAAAAATGGTGTTGTGAACTTCAAAAAATATTCACCGCACAGAAACCATCTTTGTGTATGTAAAATAAAACATACATTGCAAATGTATAAATGTCTTGTTGCGTACGCAGTGGAAAACAGTTTACGGTTCCGTCTCACTTGTATCTGCACTTACAGTTTTGGACTCATTTTAGTTTGCAAGCGTGAGTGGGGAGGCGGGGCTACCTTCTTATGACCAATCAAAAGAGGTTCCAGATGACTCATCATTTTCTCTTATTCGATTGGTTCAATAATGTACCAGGCAGGCAGATGTCAAAAATGATACTTTAATGCATGAACACAGACAAAAATAGAGATTTAATACTTAATATATACACGATTCTTTAACCATTAACCATATTCCACCCACTAATAGAGCCGTGATGAAGAGATAATCAGTGTTATTCACTTCACCTGTCAGTGGGCATAATGTTATACCTGACTGGTGTAGATATATATATATATATATATATACACTGTACATTTACAAGGTAGATTTAAACTAAATCCTAATATAATCCTCCTTATTAAATTATGTATTGTAGCGTTTCAGGGGTGTTTTCCACCGAGGTGGACCACGAGCAGACTCGGGTGTTAGAAGAAGAAGTGTTGTCTCTCATGGAGAAAGGGGCCATAGAGTATGTTTCCCCCCAAGAGAGTCAGACAGGCTTTACAGTCGGTACTTCATAGTGCCGAAAAAGGATGAAGGGCTGAGGCCCATTTTGGATCTGAGACATCTAAACAAATCTCTGAGGAGATACAAATTCAAGATGCTCACTGTTCCTATTATTGTGGCCGAAATCAGATCAGGGGACTGGTTCACCACGATAGATTTGAAAGATGCGTATTTTCACATATCCATCCTTCCAGCATCGTAAGTTTCTCAGCTTCGCTTTTGGGGGCAAAGCTTACCAATATCGAGTTCTTCCATTCGGCCTAGGTCTCTCCCCACGCACCTTCACAAAATGTATGGATTCAGCCCTTGCTCCACTGAGGCTTCAGGGGATTCGGATACTAAATTACAAAGACGACTGGTTAGTGCTAGCTCAGTCTCGAGATATGGCGGTTCGACATCGAGATATCGTCCTCAGCTATATGAAGCGCCTAGGGTTACGGCTCAATGCCAAGAAGAGCAGTCTCAATCCCCAGCAGAGAACTATGTTTCTGGGGATAGTATGGGATTCAGTCACGATGCACTATAAATCGCGAGTTAGCTGCATTCACTATTTCACGCGTGTCACGCTGCTGGCGTTCCCCATAAAGTCAAATCCTTGATGCAGTGTCTCGGTCCCTATCTCAGGGAACCGTGGTTACAGTCGTAAGCTAAAACGTTTGTAACAAAGGCATGGATTACAGTTTCAAGGTGTTGCCTTGAGTGAAATGGCTTTATTTTAGCCAGTTGTCTCAGCTGAAAGAAGCTAGATTTGACAACAGCCCCAATCTGACTGTCCAACATTAGGTCTGAATCAAATTTAACCCCAAGGTTTGTAATGGTCAGTTTAATATACTGGGCTAAGACACTACAATCAAACACAAAAGGCCCCAGTAGCATCCCCAAAGACCATCACTTCCTTGCGTGTATAATGTGAAATCTATGGTTCCATTGGCCAATCCCTCTGTCCACCACATGTCTCTGTCTCCACAGCTCCATCACAAGCACCTAGTGGCAACTCCTAACTACTTGAGAGACCTCTCAAGCTGTCTTAAATAATTGGTAGAGTAAGAGTCATTCTTAGCTTTTAGAAATTTGATAACTTGCTTTCATACTTAAATTTGGAAGTAGGAGTAAATTTAATGAATTTTTAGTACTTAAGACTAAAATGGCACATTGGGAAGCTTGATAAATACGGGCCCAGGTTTTTAGAGCAAAGGTTGCACTACTGCATGTTTAACATTTTCAGGTACCACACCTGAGGACAAACTACTATTAACAATAGATAAAACAAATGGCCCTAGACTAGAAAAGACCTCCTTAAAAAATCAAGGAGGAAGAGCATCATGCTGAGAACCTGAGGGCTTTAAATGACCCACAATCTCCTGTAACATAACCAGCATCACAGGCTCAAACTTTTGGCTGAAGCTAGCAAAAGGCACTATCATCACGCCTGGCGCCACATTGCGTCAGCTGTATGATAGAGCCCAATGACATATAATGTGTGCTTGTGCAGAAGTTTTGTTTGGAATATATATAATGTACATCAAAATCCAAAATTGGAATCAGAAAGATTTAGAATATATTTTTATGTAAGCATGTGTGTACTTAAAGAGAAAGAGTTAGTTGATCTATTTTGAACAGTCAAATTCATTGATATATGACAGTGATTTGTTCAGTTGGCATTACAGCTGTCTAACGCATTGATATTTTTAGGGTGATTGTACAGATGGGCAGTTATAACCCAAGCACTCAGGAAATTGCCCGACCCTCTGACCTGTTGTGTGGGATTCAAGCCTATGTCACCAGTCTGCACAACCTTAGCTGCTACATCAACATTGATGTTTCACGGCTGGTGAAAAGCGTGCTGTTGCAGCAGACACAGCCGCTAGACTCATACGGAGCGCAAACCATCACAACGCTCTATACAAACTGGTAAGTTCATCACATTCTTGAGCAGGTCACTGCTTGACAACAACTGAAGAGCACTGATGTGTGACAGAGCATATACTCAAAAACTAATCATATACACAGAAAGGGATCAAAGGCTAGATTCAACAGTTCAACTCTGCTTCTTACAGATATTTCATGTCTAGATACTACAGGTTTCTGATCTCTAGTTCTCACAGGTTTCTGATCTCAAGTTCTCACAGGTTTCTGATCTCTAGTTCTCACAGGTTTCTGATCTCTAGTTCTCTAGTTCTGAAGTGTGTGTGTTCACTATTCACTGGTTGGGTTAAATGCAGAGGTCACATTTCGGGTATGGGTCACCATATCTGACAAAAAATAGGTCACTATAACTTCTGCTTCACAGGGACTTAAGCATAACATCAATGAATGTTGTTTAAAGTCACCGTTATTGTGATCAGTGTTTACTTTAGTTGGGCTTTTCACCCACGATTTGTTAAACAAGTTTTCTTTTGGTTGCTATGCTATAATGTGTTTTATAAAACATAGCTGTCATAGTAAATACAAACAAAAGGCAATGTAAACAGGAGCTTTAGTCTGGTTTTTATTATTGTGAATACTCAATTAAAAGCATTTTTTATGTTTTGAAGTGTTTTAATAACTGTGTGAATGAACTTAAATTTGAGAAACAGCAACAATCATTTGAGAAAAGTTTTTGAGCAGTTTGGAAAAATCTGCATTTGATTTTTAACACAGACATCAAGAATCAGTGTATGAATCTCAACAGTGGTGACCATCAAATGAAAAGCTTCATGCAGCAATGCATCCTGGGAGACGTGAATGAGTTTTTCTACTTTGATGGTACCCAGAATGCCTTGCGTTTATCTTATGTGGTCATTTTTGTGGTCATCATTGATGAGATGAATAGGTTTATTATTGATATCGGCTAGTCCATTTAGTTCTGTAAATCATGTTGTAAAGTCTCTCAGAATATCATTCTGTCAGACTCCTTCATAACATCAGTGAGCATAATAAAATAATTTTAAAACCGTGAATAAACCAGTAGATGACAACTCTCATGACAAATAACATGATGAAAATGACCTCTTAGCGTTTTCCACCATAACAGATGTGTTTTCATCACACAGTTACAGCAGCTAAAGAATATCTAACACAACAAAGCAAACACTGAACACCATAATGGTGACTCAACAAAACCATCAACATCTTCACTTGTGTTCATTCTCAATAAGATATTTTGTAGATGAACCACAGAAATAAAGTGACAGTGATGTAATAAGTGAATGTGTTAATACTGTTTGTGAAGTTGTTTAATGGTGAGTTTTTAGAGAAAAAACTGATTGTTAAAAACTTATTTCATTTGAGTTTTTACGTGTTTTTTTCCAAAAACCGACAGAATTTCATTGACAGGTTTTACAACTTGTGACGTGTTTTTTCCGTACAAATCTTGCCTAGAGTCTCTAAATCTTGTCCCAAAATATATACACAGCCAAAATATAACTCAAAGCTGCACGATTACCAACTTACAACTAGTTATTCTTAGGATTTACAGGTAGAAATCTCTTTACATCCAACCGCTCAAACAGAGATTTTTCCTGCACCTCCGTCTCGCTCTGGTATTTTTTTTGTCACCAACCCAACGTACGACGTATGCACGTAAAGGGAAAAAACATTAAACTTTAAAGGAACAGTGCAAAAATAGGCATATACAAGAAACATGAAAAGGCATAAAATAAATACATGTTACAACATGTTTTACACTTTGGTAAACAATATTATAGTCTATACAGACTCACAGGGCTACAATAGTGTATCACCAGATGTTATTGTCATGGTTCTGCCCTTCTCGTCTAGTAAATGTCTAGAGCCTTATGGGTGGGGTCATGACAGTGCCATGTCTCTGTGTTTATGTTATGCGTGGAAGAGCGTGGCCTGGGTCGCCTACGTCACGCTCTCTCCGGTCATGCGTCTTAGTCACGCCCCCGGTTATTGTCATGATCCTGTCATCCTTGTTAAGTTCTAAATTCATAGTCTTGCAGACAGGGTTATGACAATAACATGTCTTTGTGTTTAAGTTTTGTGTGGAGACACACGGCTTTGGCCCCTTTCCCTGTTTGCCGTGTGTTTTCATGTCGAGTGTCTCAGCCCCGCCCCCTTGATTCCCATCTCAATCCTCCCGCTCATGCCGTGCACCTGTCCCTGTGTAATTATCCCTATTTAATGCCATTGTGTTTGCTGTAAGTCTTGTCAAGTTTGTGCCTGTTCTTATATTTCCCTGATCCTGTGTAATAGTTTGTCTAGTTCTTGGTTTTCTGTTTTGCGTCCTCGTGGGTTGTTTTCGTTTTGCAGTTTTGCTTTGTGTTTTAGTTCTAGTTCTTTGTCCTGTTTTCCCCCATCGTGGGTCATTTGTTTTGCTTTTTTCAAAAAAAAAAAAAACTAATCGAGCACAAAATCTGTGGAATGAACTATAGAACCAACATTTGAAGGATCTGGAGAAATTCTGTATGGAATAGTCTAGATCACTTGTCATGTATTCTTCAACCTAATCAGACATTATAAGAGAAGACTCTTTTTTTTCTTGCAAATAAGGTATTTGTGTATTAGAGAACAACATTTATTTCATAAAGTGATTTCCCCCCTCCAATTGTTTTACTTCAATGAAACGTTGGAATTTTGTGAATTTTTTAAATAAAAGATCAAAAGGAGAAACAATGCAGATTTATTTTCACAGCATTCTTTCCTCATATTTACCAAGGGGGCTAATATTTTTGTCTCCAACTACATTAAATTAGAGAGTGAAATTGGCTCAACGTCTGAAAAAAATACAGATCCCTCGGGAGATAACGGAGGTTTTTTCCATTGCCTCTCAGCTCTCCTCTAGTCTTGCTTCTGATCACGACACTTGTATCATTAGACGAGGACCCAGGCGCAGACAGCAGTTAGGGAACATAAAACACTTTATGCAAACAAAGACAAACAAAAACCCACGATGGGGCAAAACAGGGATAAACAACCCGAACTCAAACACTGTAAAGACAAGACTATAAAAACTGAGAGAACCCAGGAGGGGGCAAAATTGAAACAAAAGGCACGACAAAACACTAGGGAAGACTTTCTCAACAGGGTAGCATACAAAGTGTAACAAAATGAATGAGCACAGGACTGAAGACACAAGGGCTTTTTATATGGACACTAACAAGGGATAATGACAAGGGGACAGGTGCAAGGCATGAGAACACTGATGGAATGGTACAAAAAAATGAGGGGGCGGGACCAAGGCACGCGACACCAGTCCCACACAGAACATAAACACAAAGACAAAGACAAGATACTGTCACAATCCTGCCCACTAGACTGTAAGTAAAAGGCATAACAAGAAGGACGGGATTGCGGCAGTATCCGGGGGTTGTGGTCTGCACGCAAGACCGGAGAGCGCGTGACGCAGGCAACCCGCACCCAGGCCATGCGCTTCCACACACAACATAAACAAAGACACGGCACTGTCATGACCTGTTCGCACAGGTTTCACTGGTTCTCAAAGGTTTCACTGGTTCTCAAAGGTTTCACTGGTTCTCAAAGGTTTCTGATCTCTGTTTTTGAAAGTTTTCTGATCTCTGTTTCTGACAGGTATCTGGAAGGTCTGTTGCGACAAGCAAGCAGTGCTCTGATAGTTCACTGTCCTACCACACATTGCTTCATAAACCAAAATATTGAGAATGAGCATAGCTTTAATGCTGAGGAATACTCTGACATTTGTGGTAAGACGAAAACTTAGGATAATATTTGATGTTTCACATATTTGTAAATAAAAATAAATCACTTCAATTACTTTTACTTTTGGATAAGGTGAAATTGTGATTTTTACTGTGATTTTTTACTCTGTAGAGTTGCGCTCATTGACTGAACTGATTGGCCCATATGGACTGAAGTTTTTAAATGAAAACCTCATGTGGCACATTATATCTCAAGTTGGAGAAATGAAGGTGCAATGTCTTTTTAAATACAATAAATAAATAAATACATAAATAAACAAAAAGGTGACTATGGATTCTAAAACATTTCAGAAACTTGTTATTGACAACATGGATGTTCTAGTGCAAATGAGAGCGAATTATGAGAATCCTGAAGCAATGAGAGATCTTCAGAGGAAACTGACAGGTTTGAAAGAATCTTTATATTTGACATAGACAAAAACCTAGCAACAATCATTCGTAAGCACTCAAAATGTATTAATAAAGTTGTTGTAATTATGGTCCTATAAAGTCCGTTTTTTTCTTGGCCTGTGATATTTTAAATCAGCAGTGAATTAAAAAACCTTCATGGGTGGGAATGCCTAAAATTAAAGGAAAAATGATTAGTTATTCATGTGCAAAAATAACATGCATAACCATTTTGAGGGCCCATTGTCATGTATTTAGAAAAGAAATGCAGTTGTGAATACCCATTGTACTCATTTTAATTCATTGTTTACTTTGTTTACTGACAATACACACAATGTATCACCCAGTAATTTGAATTGAATCAGAAGATGAATGGAGTTTAACAAGTGTAACACTTGATGTTTTATGTGATAACTGCACAATGCTCTCATTCCACTGTACAAGCCTTCCACAACTAGACTGTTATATGAAATGAAATGTCATTTCCATCAGGCTGTGAGAATGTGCTGAAGAGAATGACCATTGTTGGTGTGATTCTGTCTTTTCGATGTATGGTTCAAGATGCTCTGGAGGAGGTGAATGGCTTAATTTAACTTTGTTAAATAATTTTTTATTTGTACACAGATACAAACCATAGCTGCTACATAACTCGAAATATAACATTAGATACATTTTCAGCATTAACTGTATGGAGTATATATTGCTCTGTATCTTTGTCATTTTACAAAGTTTTCTGAAACACTATAATGGTCATTTTTTCATACTGTAGATTATGGACAAGCACTGCCATTATCTAATGAGACCCATCAAATGTCTGAAGGACTTCAATAACTCTGAAACTGACATCAAGGTATGTCAGTTAATGTGTGTCACCACTACTGCAGCTCAGCAGTAGCAAAACGGGTTTGAAACCCCAAAACTGATCAGATGTTAATGCACTGCAAGTCACTTTGAATGAAAGTTTGTCTGTCAAATGCAGATTCACTAACTGCCTCTAGTTGGTGTGTTTGGTTGTCTGTGGGAATTCAACTGAATATCAAAAGTCCCAGTGCAACAAGTCTAGTTTCCCTTCTTGTCGGTCTCTTGGCGTTGTGTCATACGACAGTATGGGGTTTGAGAATCATCTCTGATCGTAATTTTAAAAGGCCAAGGAACGTGGCGAAAGGAATCCGTTCCATACATACAGGTATAAAGGATGATGACATGCTCCGTTGAATGAGTGCACAGGTACTAGCTAATTCTACTTCCCAATCCCATGGTGAAGTACAGCCATTCCATCCATTACTAAGCACTTTTCTGGTATCGAGCCGGGAGGAGCGGCCTGATTAGGAAGCCTGGTACTGGCTGAGTTAGCCCTGATTCAGGTGAAGCACTATACATAAGCTAGTGCTCCATCTCCCCTCCCGGGTGGTCCTGTATTTTCCACTCTACGTTTCCCGTCGGTGAACCTGTGTTCTCCCTTCTGTGGATGGCTCCTACTCTCACCTGTGCACCCGTCAGATGGGGGACAATCTCAAAGTTGGAAGGTTATGATATCAGTAGTGACATGCCCAGGCCAGTTAGTGTCGTGACACGGTTCAACGCTGTGGCACTTTGTATACTGTCGTTCCACATAACCTAGAGAGACCGACAGAAAGAGAACATCTCGGTTACGACTCTAAAACCTCTGTGCCGTGATGAAGGGAATGAGATGTTATGTCCCTCGGGCCACAATGCTGCTCCTTCCACTGCTGCGAACGGTAGATGCCAAACAAACAAACAATATAGACAGTGTAATAATAATAATAATAATAATAGCTAAAATATGTATAGTGAAGTGAAGTGGCGTTCCACACTGAGAATTTGTGCTTTGCATTTAATCCATTCAAGTGCGCGCACGCACGCGCGCACACACATGCACACACACACAGCAGTGAATACACTTGCTCAAGGGTCTCACCTCAGTCATAGTATTGAAGGTGGAAGAGAGCGCTGGTCATTCACTCCCCCACCTACAATCCCTGCTGGTAACCTTTAGGTTACGAGTCCGACTCTCTAACCATTAGGTCACGACTGCCCCACAAATATAGTAATATGTTATATGTATAATCATAAATATATGATCATGAATTGTAAAATAAAATGCATGTATAAATAATTGTCTATACATTAGGTTTTTAAGCTTTATTAAGTGTGCGAGTCATTTTTTTATGTAAGAAATACAATAGCGATAGTATCTGTTGAAATAGTTGTCTGCAGGATTGTCTGTTGTATTCATAGCTCTCTTAAGTATGCATATGTCATTTTATGTAAAATATGTAAAATAATCACATCAAAGGTATGATTCTTAAAATATGATTACAGTGAATACTAAACTATATACTGTGTGTGTGTATATATATATATATATATATATCAATGTATGTTGAGTGTCAAGTATATAAGGTAATAAACTGTCTGTCTTATATTGACATAGGCTAAAAATAAGTCAATAAAAACTGATCCATGTCTGATCACAGGTGACACTGGACGTGTATGAGATGGCATCTGCAGCTGGACTGTCATGTGACATCGACCCTGCACTAGTTGCAGCTATTAAAAACATGCTGACAGGTGACATCATGATGAACGATGCTCTAGAACAATAATATGAATACTTTTATCATATTATGTTGACTTCCTGTCAGATTTTTCACTGTATCATGTATTACTCTCTCTGTCAGACAACACGTCCATTGAGGATGAGTTTAAAATCACGTGCCTGCTTCTGGTCTATATAGCTGTGTCTCTACCCACCCTTTGTCAAGACCCAAACTCCTTCTACAGGCGAGAACATGGAGGTAACTAAAGAGAGAGGGTTTCCTGGGCATTAAAACAATCTAGATCAGGTGTATGGACAAGACGTACAATCACTATAAGGCACTTCCATTGCCTGGGTTTTTGGTTAAATTCATGCAAAAAGAACCTCTAAATATTTCCTACTTTGACGGGGAAGATAAACGTCACTACACACAAAAATCTCCCAAATATCATTCACAGAGTAATTACTTACACGTATTTAAGAAAGTTTGAAAGAGTTGTCTGATGTCTTGGTGGTGGTGACGCTGATGTTGAGCGACTGGTGTATAGCCTCATGTTAGCTTTTTCCTTCTGGTGAATTCATTTAGGCTTCAAAAATAACTAGGGCTGTCAACATTAATGCATTAACGCGGCATCTGTTTTTCTATCAGCCTTTGTCTACCATTACATGATATAATCAAGCTCTTATTCATGTAAAGGCCTTTAATATATTTCAGCTCCATTTAAAATAGTTGTATGGACGTGTCCAGTATAGATAGACAGCTTCTGGCTGTGGGACGCGGCACAAGGCAATGCGACAGCGGTCCAGTATACAGTCAAGGGCTAAAGACTGCGTCAGTGAATCTCCATCAGACACCGCACCAGTTATAACTTCTCTAACAAGATTATGCCAGAAAGCACATTTTGCCTAGCACAGTCTTCAACAAGTTAAATAAGCGTTAAGCTCGAGAGGGTGATGCAATAATGCAAAACAAATGTCCAATGAACCAAGCTTTCATATCAAGAGCGAAACAATTTATTTCACACTGGTAAGCCAGGTGGCGCTGATGGACAATGAGTTTGCTGTTGTTTCAGTAGAAGAAGAGTGCGTTACAGACTGATGTTAAACATTGTATAATCAGTATAATCACTTGTCAGTATATGTTTTCATGCCTGTGTCATATTTGAACCAGAAAATGGTTATGACTGCTGTGTTTATAGCACTACGTAAGCCTATTGTCAAGTTATATAACGTTACAGATATTACTAATAGTATCATATTTATCATTTTAAAGACACACAGTTAATATTGCAGTGCATTAAAGAATTTAAACAAACAGTAGTAGTGGTGAATATTAATAAATCCTGCTAACCATATCTGCAACGTAATCTGATGACCAAACTTTCGTTGCGGAAAATTGACATTTAGTGTGAATTAGTTCACTTTTACATCTTATAGCAACTGAGATTGACTCTTCTGTCTTTAACAGGTCACCAGAACAACATGCACTGCTTGGCCACAGCGGTGAATCACCTGGCAGCTGCCATGTTCACTGTCCAGAGGAAGAGCATCCAGATGCACCTTGAAGAGTTTCTTAAGGTGAATAAACATTTGTTGGTTTTTGTCATTCTGAACTCAAGATTCAGACCCTGAATTTGATATTTTCACCACATACTTACATAGTAAACATTTGTTGATCATGTAGGTGGCATCTTCGGTTTTACTGCAGCTTGGTCAGAATGAGGAGCGAGTGGAAGTAAAGAACCGAGATTCGGTTTACCTCCTCCTGCACATGGTAATGAACCTAACTGTTAAGTATTACAAAGCTAAAAAAAAATCACCCAATTCCTCATTTGCTATATCTTTTGTGTGGTTTAGATAGTGCAGGAGTCACCATTCCTCAGTCAGGACGTACTGGAGAAGTGTTTCCCATATGTGCTTTTGCGAAACGCTTACAGAGAGGTGCACCGGACCTTCATCCACACCATGGGATAAATGTACTGACTATGTATCATCAATATAATGAAAAAAGATCTGCACATTCCCTTAAGCACTGTTTATTCATGATAACGGTAATAAGCGACGTGCGGCGCTTAATGGAGCGCGCAGTTCTTGTCTCATTATTTTGTCTGTTCCTTGCTAGCTTGCGCTTGAAAACAGTGTGCGTTTGTTTTACTACTTTGTTCATGTATCATCAATAACCGTCATTATGACTTTATGATGTAATAACAACGCTCTTTTCGACCATTTGATTTCAACTAGATTCTGGTGGACCTGTTCTAAAAGTGAACTGTTGAGAATATTAAAAGGAATTTAAAATAAGGAAAATAAGCCAATGAACTTGGGCTATAGACCAGAGGCAGGAAAACATCTGGCCCACGAGGCTGTTTATATGTGTATTAAATATTATTGCAATAAATTCCAATGTTGGTCAAAATTACGAATGTGACGCAATACATTTATTACATACTTACATACATTCCTCTTACACAAGCCTACTAATAAACTTCCCTTACATATTATTAACCATCACACACCACAAATACGTCATTTACAGTTCAACAATTTCATTGATAATGGAATCAAAAACAAGTCGGCACCCTATATCTCCTGCCTGAGGGCATAAGCTCATACTCCTCATAGAGAATATGGCTTGGCTCACCGGTAATTTTGAGACAGACCTCTCAAAAGTGTCCTGAAGAGAAAATGAGGGAAATGCAGCTCTTTTAATGCAGCACATTTTAAAGTTGTAACCTGAGTTTAACAGTCAAATTACCAAACCATAACATATAAAAGATTTGATAGCAGATGTGTAGACCAACAGCATGATATTTTTATGCACTCCATAGACCCTAAGCCTACGAAAAATATGCAAACGCTGACTGCGGGCGAGGGCGCAAACATACTCCACTTGCTGACCCCATTTCAAATGAGAATCAAAATAGATGCCCAAATACTTCTGTGTTGTTACCTGCTCCACTTCCTCCTCATGATAATCTCAACTGACAAAACATTAACAAAACTCATCAAGAATGATATGTAATGTAATGACAGAACTGCTACTGCACAGGAATAAAACTTTATCGGATTTATTATGACTACTTACCAATGACTACTTAATATAAACGAAGTACAAACACTAAAACACTACAGATACTGTAACCACATTCAGATCGTGCTCTAAAATCCGCTCCACTGACTTCCCTAGCGACTTCCTGGTCAGGGAACTTCCAATACAAATCTCACTAGCCAATGAGAGTAAGGGTGTACTCACACTGTCCCTAGGCGCGTTTGACTCCTAAAGCCTGCTTCATTTGACTAGTGCGATCGCTCCGTACCATGCCCGGGCACGGTTAGATAGAAGATAGAAGAGGTGGGCCAGAGCGCAGTTCGGTTGGGCTCGAGCGTAGTAGGGACGGGGGACAATCGCACTTGGGCACAGTTGAGAGCAACTGGGCCATATGTGAGTACACCCTAAAGTACCCTCAAGTCCCACCCACACATGAGATTTGTGCCAGAAAGGTGAACGTAAACCTCACAGCACTAACAAAAACTGAAAGTGTGAATGAAAATGAAGATTTGCAAAAATGATCATTGAAAGACAAAATGCAATTTATTTGAAAACCATGTTGTTTTTGTTCTCATTATTTTTCACCATCTTTTTAAATACTTGTATTTTCTCTGTGCCGCTAGCTTTTATGCTCGTTCTGTATTTTTGAGTTTTGGTTATTGTGTGTCTAATATTTTGTTCGATCTTTGGTCGTTTTGTCTTAAAACAGATGTTAAAAACAACACATCATTTTTAAGAGTGTAGAGTCGCTTGTGCTGTTCTTCTGTTCCATATATCAAGTCTTCACATTAGTGTAACTCAACTCAAGTTTATTTATATTGTAGAATTTTCTCAATACTTTTTAATGTTACAAAGCAGCTGTACATGAAACATAATGACTATAAGCAAAACTTTACATTTATAAAATTTATGAAATACACGTGACTTATACCCCTCTCTTTCAAAAAATCCTTAAAGACAGTGGCCAGGAATTGAGGCCCGTAATCAGTCACAACACACTGCGGATTGCCCTCTCTGTTGAAAACTGAATGAAGGAAGGACGTAACAAACGCTGCAGTAACATTTGAGGTAAATTCCACTTCTGGCCACTTACTATGGTAATCCACTAGAGAGATGGTGAAATGGCAGTCAGAAGGTTCACACTCAAAAGGTCCCACTATATTGATCCCCAGTTTCTGCCACGGATCCGATGGAAAGCTAACAGGCTAAAGAGGTGCAGGGGCTGGTTTAGCTGATTTATCATTTAGTTGGCATGTTAGACAAGAGAACACTGTAGACTGTATTTGAGCATCCATTTTAGGCCACCAGAATAATTCACGCAGCTCATGCGCCAAGTGTATCATCTTAGAACAGGGGTAGACAACGTCGGTCCTGGAGTGCCGCTGTCCTGTAGATTTTAGCTCCAACCTTAATCAAACACACCTGAAGTCTTCAGGATTACTAGAGCTACAGAAAGGTGAGTTTTTTCCAAAGTGGGAGCAAAAATATGCAGCCTACCCCTGGCTTAGAGTGTAAGGTAGATGGAACGATGACACAATGTTCCAAAACGTGTTCAGTTGGGTTCAGGACTTGGTTTTATGCAGACCAGTCAAGTTCTTCCACACTGACTGAATCAATGATTTCTTTCTGAATCTTGTCTCATTCACAGGGACATTGTCATGATGGGATAGAAAAGGGTTCTTCCCAAACTGTTGCTATTAAATTAGAAGCACACAGTTCCATAGAATATCATGATATGCTGCAGCATTAAGATTTATACTAAAGTCATCAAACCTGTTTATTAGATAGAGTGACCCAATACTTTTGCCAATATAGTGTATATATATATATATATATATATATAAATTGTTTATGGTAGCAATATAACTATTATTATATACATTATATATATATATATATATAAAATATACTATATATTAGTATATATATATATGAGAGAGAGAATATAAGACCAGCCAGTGTGTGATTCTTGCGTACATGTGCTTTCAGCTGTTCCTATATTTTTTCTTAACTTTAGAATACATTTTGATACGAATAGTTTTAGTGAATCATGGTTTGTTCATGAAAACATTCGTACACAGGTTTCACGCACAGATTTGTGCCATCTAAATCTTGGATGGCACAAGTTAATGAACAACAATCTGGTGTTTCTTTGTCATTTTCAATGTCACTCTCGTTTATATGCATGTGCTTGCTTCTCCTAACCTATTTGTCTGAGCTCGTGATCAGCTCTACAATTCTCTCTGCAGCCGACACCTTTTCAGTTTAAAATCTGTTGGTCCGTTTACAGTCCGATATCTTTATTGGCTACTAAAAATGGCTGTAAAAGGTTAGAATAATAATTCAAATTGTACTCCGTAGCAAAGTAGAAGTATTAGCTTAATTTGTAACGAAGTACAAGTATAATTACAGTCTTAAAAATATACTCATAAAAGCACAAGTATCCAAAATAACTACTTAATTATAGTAACATTAGTTGTAATTCATTACTTCCACTGCAGTTAAGACATTTATTGACCCATGCTTAAGTCCCATCCGGAACACCGCCCCTTTAACTTAAAGAGTACATTCCACAAGATCATAAACATTACATTTCATACATTGTGTAATGTTGCCGTGTTTGAAAGTAAGCAGTCTGCCAAAGTTGTAAATCCGAAGGTGAACGAATAACAAAGTTATTAGCTTGTAAAAATGGGAGTCGACTCTGAATCACGCAAACGAGTCATGATCTGTCCGAATCTTTAACCTCCGTGTAGGTACGTCTCTAGAAATAATCCCCGCCTGCTCGCAAAAACTTGAACGCGCGCTAAACCAATCACAGCAGACTAGACCACCTGACCGATCACAGCAGACTAGACCACCTGACCGATCACAGCAGACTAGACCACCTGACCGATCACAGCAGACTAGACCACCTGACCGATCACAGCAGACTAGACCACCTGACCGATCACAGCAGACTAGACCGATCACATCAGACTAGACCACCTGACCGATCACAGCAGACTAGACCGATCACAGCAGACTAGACCACCTGACCGATCACAGCAGACTAGACCACCTGACCGATCACAGCAGACTAGACCACCTGACCGATCACAGCAGACTAGACCATCTGGCCGATCACAGCAGACTAGACCACCTGACCGATCACAGCAGACTAGACCACCTGACCGATCACAGCAGACTAGACCACCTGACCAATCACAGCAGACTAGACCACCTGACCGATCACAGCAGACTATGCTAGCGGAAAGGCGGGGATTAGACCGATGAATCGCGGAACGAATCATTTGAGAGTCAGTCAAGAAGTAAGGTAATAAAAACGTCTTATTATTACGAAATATTAGTGTTTTAACACCATGTATGTACATAAACCTGCTGTCGGACACTCTATAAACCAAAGTAGACCCTTAAAAATCTGAAGCGATTTACTCTTTAAAAAAAAAAAAAAAGACAAAAAGCAAAATGTAATCTGAGGCATAGTTTATTCACTCAATCATGAAGCACCACATTGATGAATAAATTATGTGTCTTTTTGGAGCAATGATTTTGTGAGTAAACCTAAAAACTGGCACCTCTATGACATTGGCAACAAAGAAAGATCTCAAAAAAAAAAAAAGCAACAAAAGCTGAATTCTTGAGTACAACTATGACATTACTGACATTAGTTAGAGCGGGGTAGGAAAGACATCATCTATTAGTAACAACCCAACAACACCAAACCCTTTAATTTAATGGACAACAGCTCATCAGATACTTATTCTATATTACAAAGTGAAAAGCTTTCATTAGTACAACTAGAATTCTTTTGGTCTCCTCTAAATTGTGCCTCAAATAGGGAGATATCAGTGAAGCCAGTAAAGAAATTCATGTCATTCTTTCAAAATCTAGTCAAACAGTTCAAAGACCAGTTATTGTTTCCAAATAAAATTAAGACCATATCAAATCACATAAAATGCAATCAACAATGAAAAGAATATCAGATTCACAACAAAGCTGCTGATGTGACAGCATGTATTCAGCTCAAGTATGTTTATTGTTACTTCTTCTCCTTCTTCTTGTCCTACAAAAAAAACATAAGAATCACAAAAATATTCATTGAGTACAGGGACATGATGTATGATATGAGTGTGCTCCACATACCTTTTCATTCATGGCAAGGATTATAAGAAGTTTTCTGAAGATGGCCACAAAGTCCATGAAGAGATCCACACAATGCCTGGATATAAGACACATGAGTAAAATTACAGTGCAAGGACCAATGGGAAATTGGAGGAACACAGGAAATCATAATTGTTTTATGTGGTGGTTCATTTGCGTTAATCGATATGATGTAAATTGAAGAAAAACGTATGATTATTAGAAAAATTTAAAAAGTGAAACCGTCTTAGTTTAACAGCATATGTGTTTTAAGGGTCAATTTTTCAAAATGAGATTTTTATATCATCTAAAAGCTGAATGAATAAGCTTTCTATTGATATATGGTTTGTTAGGACAATATTTGGATAAGATATAACTATTTAAAACTCTGGAATCTGAGGGTGCAAAAAAATTCAATTATTGAGAAAATCATCTTTAAAGTTGTTAATCTGAGGTTCTGTAGCAGGCCGTTGCTAAGAAGAAACAGGTTTGTTTTAACTCTCTCTTTTGTCTTACTGCTGTAATGATGTTGTAGAGAATAGATGAACCTAAAATCTGAAATTCTAAGCTTTACATAGATACCAAACTTTAGTGTGTAATTCCCAAAGAGCGACAGCAGCGAGTGAAGCTTGTAGACGTGTTTCCAGCCATTTTAGTTAGCATCCACTCACAAAAATAAAGTTTTGATATATTTATAGGAGGAAATTTACAAAATATCTTTATGATACATGATCTTTACTTGATATCCTGATGATTTTTTTACAAAAGAAAAGAAAATTTAAAGACGTAATACAGATTTTTAATGCATGTGTGTGACCACCACCACAACATGAAGGAGCACAATGAGACTTACCAGATGTAATCTTTGTCTCCCATCTCCGCCTTTTCAATGATGAGCTGAGTGTCGAACAGCACAAAGCCACACATAATGGCCAGACCAAGATACACATGAGCCTACGACCAAACAAACAACTCATTTAACATCTGCTTCATACAGTCATGTTTAAAGAGTTGACTAAAGCTGTTTAAACAAGTCTGTTCATTGATATCAAGTCACAGGTTCCCACTCTTTTACATACATTTCCAAGGCCCTTAACTTTCCAGGAGGACATTTCAAATTTCATTACAAATAATCCTGTCCAAATGAAGCCTTTGTCTTTAACTGTAAGTGTGTCCAATTCGCACATAAGAAATCTCAGGAAAACTACTAGTTACTACCAGATTTATTCATTTGGAAAACTTGGCACTTGAAATCTGATTTGCTTCTACTCTCTGATCACATTATATTGCATTTTAACACAACTGAATGTAATTTTCACATCTTGTGTCACAGCCTGACAAAATCACCATACATTTACTTTGAATAGCAGATATACAAGGTGATTTTGGCTATATTAGCCTACTTCATAATCTCATGCAGTGCACATCCTTTACTGTTGCTCTTCTCATCAATGTGTCGCTGTATTATGATTTTTAGATTTTTTTTAGATTCAACTTTATTGTCATTACACATGTACAAGTACAAGGCAACGAAATGCAGTTTAGGTCTAACCAGAAGTGCAATAGCAGCAAGTGCAGGATATACATTGGTTATGAGCGCTTTGATTATTTTAAATGCAAGTGATAGTTTTATTGTAGATCACGTATAGCACAGACAATTTGCCGCAAAATTCAGAAATCTGAGAGAATACACAGAATGCTGTTACACAGAGTTACAACTACAGAATACGTGCGCGCCATAGGGACTAACACCAAGCACATGGAGAAAGGGTGTGTGGGGAAACTCTGCTAACATTTCATTAAGTCATGATAAACTCAATCAGCCGTCTTCTCTGTCAATAACATCTGTGACTGTTGACGTTTACGTGGAAATGCAAGTACACAGAGGAACGCATGTTGAAAACACTCTTAAGTCATGTGAGAGAGGCGCTGCACACAACATGAGAGAGAGCATGAGAGAGAAATACTTTGCTCTTTTTCTACTTGTATTGATATGTATATATAAATACTTATATACTTTTATTTTATTTTATTTCTATCTTAACCTAGATTTGTACAGAATGTTTATATTAAATTTTCCTGTGCTTTGGCAATGTAAGATTTATTTTATCATGCCAATAAAGCTTCTTTGAATCGTGAATCTTGAGAGAAAGAGAGAGAGAGAGAGAGAGGCGCTGAGCACTCGCAGTTTTAAATGGTAAAATAAAAATCTTTTTATGGCGGCCAGTGTTGATAGTGTAACAGGCCGTGACGAATAAATCAATATGGGAAACAGACAACACAATGACTTGTTGTTATGAGAAGAATTTGGTTCATTCACTTAGATGAGTGAACCTGTCTCTTTAAATCCTCACTTGCCCTTTTTGCCGCGTCCCGCTCTGTTAGTGTGCTAGCTGACTAATAAAAGCGCAGCTACAGAGGAACTTATACACCAGTAGTAAAGAAAGAGAAAACGCCAGCCCCGTTGGACTAAACTGCAAGATAAACACAACACATTTTGGGATGGTCTTCCTCTGTCTATTCTCTGCAGTGAGCGGAAGGTAAAAGCAGTGCATTTAATTCACTGTACCGCAGTTGACTTGTCAATAATAAGTGCAAGTAGCGTTTTCCCAAAACCTCTCACTGACTGTAAGGACATAAGAACATGAACATACTTCTGTAAATATGCACAGTTTGTTACCAGAGGTGCTGGATGCGCTGCATTAGAGGAATCCACTGCTCTGTAGGTGTATAATGTTTCGTCAGACGATCAGGCAAATCCTGAACTTACTGCCGGTTAACATGACTAAATTAGTCGCGTTAATATATACTTAAATACTTGTTTTAACGTCTGACAAGAGAAACAGAAAATATGAAAACGGCTTTATTGGGCAGTTAATTCCATTACAATACATAATGTGACAGTTCAGAGACTAAAAGCAAAAGTGCCAACACTAGTCTGACTCTAAGTGTAATTGCGACGTAATGACGTCACGCATATGCAAACTAGCACATCGAGAATCGATTAGAAAATCAAATCATGAGGGACCAAACGATTCCCACCCCTACTACACCCGTATTTACATTGACTTAACATGTAAATCACTCACGCTTAATTAGATTAGATTAGATTCAACTTTATTGCCATTACACATGTACAAGTACAAGGCAACGAAATGTAGTTTAGGTCTAACCAGAAGTGCAGGATATACAGTTGTGCATAAATACAGAATAAAGCAAAAATTATCAAGAATTTACAAGTGGGAATGTACTATGAACATTATTTACAGATGGTTATTTACTAAAAACAGAAATTTACTGATGGATATGTAAAATATAAATTAGACTATGCAGAACAGTAGTGCAAATGAATATAAAGTGTGCATAAATGATGGACAGCAGCTATTAAGTTAAAGTAAACAGTGCAGTAGATCTGAGGCGCCTGCCGGAGGGCAGGAGAGAAAACAGTCTGTGAGCGGGATGAGAGGAGTCCTTAAGAATGCTGCGAGCTCGCCTCTGGATGTCCTCCATGGATGGAAGTGGAGTCCCTGTGATGCGTTGGGCGGTTTTCACCACCCGCTGCAGTGCCCTGCGCTCTGCAACAGAGCAGCTCCCATATCAGACTGTGACACAGTTGGTTAGGATGCTCTCTACTACGCAGCGGTAGAAGTTCACCAGGATAGCTGAAGACAGTTGGTTCTTCTTCAGGGTCCTCAAGAAGAAGAGGCGCTGGTGAGCCTTCTTGACCAGGCTGGAGGTGTTGGTGGTCCAGGACAGGTCCTCCAAAATATGGGTCCCCAGAAACTTGAAGCTGGAGACACGCTCAACAGCCATCCCGTTAATGTGGATGGGGTCACGTGTACCTCCTCTCTGCTTCCTGAAGTCCACGATGAGCTCCTTTGTCTTGGAGGTGTTAAGGAGCAGGTTGTTGTCTGAGCACCATGTGGCCAGGTGCTGGATCTCCTCCCTGTAGGCAGTCTCATCGTTGTTGCTGATGAGACCAATCACTGTAGTATCGTCTGCAAACTTAATGATGGCATTAGATCCATTCACAGGCCTGCAGTCGAGTGTGAAGAGGGAGTAGAGAAAGGGGCTCAGAACACAGCCCTGTGGTACGCCAGTGTTAAGTGTGATGGTGGTGGAGCAGATGTGGCCTGACCTAACAAGCTGAGGTCTGTTTGTCAGAAAGTCCATAATCCAGTTGCAAGGAACAATAAAGGAACAATACTTGTTTTTGTATGATTTATTGAAAGAAATGCAATATAACATACAAAACTGTTTCTTCAGAGGTGTATAAGGCCATACGTAATGAACAGTTATGTTTTTATTACCTTAGAATAACCCAGTTTTACCTACATAGGCGCGGGCCTATATATGTGGAGTTTTCCATGTTGCGCGGCCATGTTTGGTTACCGCAGCACTAAATGGACAAACAGCTCACAGAGCGCATTTAGTAATTCGTAGAATTGCGTCATCACCGAGTTGAAGACCACGAAGAAGTTAGTCAGTCGTAGTACGAAGAGAAGGAGGAGTAGTCGTCGTCATCGTCATTTAGCTGAAGCATAGATCGTTCTGTTTTTAGAAGTTTTGATACAATGGAAGAACATACGTATTGTGCACAAGAGCCGACAGAGCGCGAATCTCCGTCGGTGAAGCGCAAATGTGACAAATTAGAGACAAACGACGGCAGAAATCCAGGATAAACATCGGTGTAGATATTACCAGATGAAGGACAAATGTTTTCAACGCGACGCCGAAGTTGCCTGTTTTCTGCTGGGCTGGTAAGATAATTTAACTTTTGTGAAAGTAAAACCAGTTTTTTGGTAACGTTAGCATTTGATACAAATGGGCATATAACCTACGAGAGACGAACGTTTTTCCTTATAAGTGTAGAAATAATGTAACTGCATTGTAATTTCACGTGAAGTAACATGACAGTGTGGCTAGAATCACAGCCGCTGTCTCAGTCAGCGACATGTTTTTTTACTGTTGCGGCCACCGTCGTACTTCGAAAGGGAGGGATGAGCAAATGACTGAAATATTTATTGCAAATCTATACTGAAACGCTAGTGGCTGCTAAAAATCCAAAACTGTGCCTTTAACGCTTCATTCGCATCTGGTGTGAACGCACCTTTACAGGTTACATCCTTACACAAACACCCCAGTCGGAAATAACCGTTCATTTTGGTTCAAAAATAGAGAGTGGCTGGAATATTCTGTTGAACGGGATGCTGCATTGTTTCAAATTAATTTAAATGTTTTTTTTTAATTTTTGATCAATCTCAGGTGATATACTTCTGGTGACATTGTTTACATTGTTTTAAAAGAATTGAAATAGTTTTTGTATTTTTGCTAAATCAGTCAGGCTCAGTGGTTGCTCAGTGGTTGCTCGGGGCAGTCGTGGCTCAGTGGTTAGAGCGTTGGACTCATGACCAGAAGGTTGCTGGTTCAATTCCCAGGGCTGGCGGGTAACGGCTGAAGTGCCCTTGAGCAAGGCACCTAACCCCCACTTGCTTACTATACAAAAAATGTATAGTACAATGTAATGTAAGTCGCTTTGGATAAAAGCGTCTGCCAAATGCATAAATGTAAATGTAAATGTAAATCTTTGTTTTAAAGGAATTGTAAAGATTTCGATTTTATGGTTTCAAAATCTGAGGCAATATGTTTCTGGTAATAGGTAAAATAAATATATAAACAATCCAGTGGATGTTGTTTGGTGGTAATATTTTCAGTCTGATTAAGATTACAGGCCATTTCTACATAATATATTTACATAATAGTAAGCACCCTCAATATTTCCAAAAGCCCCCTCAGTGATTTGGTTCTGGAACCGGGCCTGCTGCGTGTGCATATAAAAAAGCTAATTCTTGCGTTTTCAGAAGTCAAATCAATTTGTAAAGCTGTTAAAAGTTTAACTTAAAGTTTAACTGATCTCACCATCCAACTTGGCAATACCACAATCACTCCTTCCAAAACAACCAGGAACCTCAAAGTCATCTTTGACGACCAGCTGTCCTTCAGTGACCACATTGCAAAGACAACGCGATCATGCCGATTTGCTCTATTCAACATCAGGAAAATTAGACCCTATCTCACAGAGCAGGCAGCACAATTTTTTGTTCAGGCCCTTGTTATCTCAAGGTTGGACTATTGCAACGCGCTCCTTCAATCAAACCACTCCGGTCGAAGCCTGTATCAAATTCAAGTCACTAATGCTTGCCTACAGAACTATCACTCGCTCTGCAGCGGCATACTTTCATACCCTCCTACACCCCATCAAGATCCCTGCGTTCAGCAAATGACCAGCGTCTTGTATTTCCTTATCAAAAGGGCAGTAGATCACTTTCCCGCTCATTCTCCTTCACAACTCCTTGCTGATGAAACGGCCTTCCAAACTCTGTCCGGTCAACCACATCTCTTACAACATTCAAACATCTTCAAACACAACTCTTCTGTGAATACATGACAAATAAATAATAAACCCTCTCTCTCTTTCTATCAATAGGTTGTGTTCTGGCTTTTGTGGAAACTTGTAACTTGGTGTTAGCACTTATTGTATTATTGCTCCTGTATGACATCGCTTTATTGTTTACTAATCTCTCTGTAAGTTTATTTGGATAAAAGCGTCTGCTAAATGACTAAATGTAATGTAAATGTAATATAATTAATGGGAGATCATTACCGTGAAATAAAATTACGTCATGACCAAAAATCTATTTCACGGAATGAGTATCAAAGCAGCCCATGCACCGTCTATCTATGTCTAGGGTCCCACCCTTATCATATTTACATTTATTTATTTGGCAATTATCCAAAGATTACAAAATCACTCTTTTTCCTTCCATAGGCTGTTGTGATTGGTCCCTTTCTCAGAGAATGTGTGGAATATTCATAAACTTTAGCTTTTAGCAATAAACAGTAACAATGGCATCTGTTCAACACGCAGATCATTCAGAACTGAGAAGTGTAACTGAGGTCTGCCAGTGTGTGAAAGGACCTATTCACATTTTGCGTCTAAAACCGCGAGGAAAAACGCAAGCCGCACCAGTTACTCCTTTTCCAAAGCACTGGAGAGCTTGCACTCTACTGGTGTCTGCCGCTGCTAAGCAACCATGAGCTGCGTGTGTCATAAAGACGAGAAGGTTCCAGTAATGGATCAATTGCTTTTTAGCACAGAAAATCCATTGCAATAACTCTGCTACTACTTTTGATTTATTCTGTGCTCTATTCCTCTCCATTGAGCGTTGCTTTGGTCTGGAAAATGTGAAATGGTGGTTGGTTCGTCACATGACCCGTGGTGCATGCATGGCATTCTGAAAATGTGAAATATTTCAACCTTTAAATTGATAAAAACACAGAAGCATACAGTTACGCAGTGTTAACACTGGATGAATTGTTTGCCATAAACATAAACAGTTCACATTTCTAAAGCGGAGGTTGCAGTGAGACCGGTGTCCTTACCAGGGAAGTCATAAGCTAACGAGAACCTTTTGATACCCACACCAGCTATAAATAAACCTGATCACATTACATGGCTTCTTTTAAAAAATAATGCAGTATTGGTATGCTTTTCGGTGTCTGGTTCTGGTATGTCATATGTAGCGATCAGTGGCGGTCCGTGACTTCTCTTCCGGGGAGGCAAAAATTCAAAATATGTGTTTGGCGCGTCATGTGTGCGGCTTGTCATGTGAACATATGTGTTCAACACCTCACGTGAACGTATGTGCATCGCGCATCATGTCAAAATACGTGCCTGCTGTAGATGCGTCGAGATGGTTTATGACAAAAGACGCTCGCATTTGCTAGATATTGACTTAATCTCATGTGTAATTAGGCTTAAATGTTAAGCGAGTGTCTTGCGAATATCTTGTGAACGCGAGCATCTCTTTTATGATAAACCCTCTCAACACGTCTACAGCAGGCACGTATTTTGACATAATGCGCAATGCACATACGTTCACGTGAGGCACCAAACACATATTTTGACATGACAGGCCTCACACATGATGGGCTAAATACCGAACTTCACATTCGTGCCTCCCTGGAAAAGAAGTCACGGACCGCCACTGGTAGCGATACAGCAGCTGTGTTGTTAAATGTGCTACAATGCTAACGTGGCTAAACATACTCTTAAATGCAATTCTCTTTACTTTACTTGTAAGCAAAGAAAACATAAGCAAAGTTCAGTGTTATAGTGTCAATAACAAGTTTATTAACTTTTTCAAATATTAACCAATAATAAGAAATAGAAAGGACAGCTAATTGATCATTTGTCAGGTGTTTAATATAAATATGATAAAACATATTTTATTCCATACAAGATTTTAATAAGTGAACACATAGTGAAGATTAAGCTAAACTTTACTTGCTGTACAATAGTGTATTCAACATACATAGTCAAATACATATGTAACATAATATTCATGGCTTGATATTTAAATGGTCAGTTTTACTGACACATCACTTCATTATAAATAATCTCCTGTCAGTTTCAGTGGAACAATAGTGCTAATTCATGGTTTTTCCGGATAGCAAGCAGTAATGCAAATGGCAATAATCCATGCAATTTTAGTTTGGCTATTTGTTTTTATGTAGTATTCAGAAACACGTAAATATGAGAAGTGTCGTGATATATCTCATGTTTCATCTTAGTTTGGCAGCGCTCCGCCATTCTTCTCCACATGAGGCTGTTTACATCAGAGTGCGCATGCATATGAAGTATACGCAGCATAACTTTAGTGCTCACTGATTGGATATTTACCCGCGAAGAGGAGTTTATCCGTCTCGGTGCGTAAACATGCAGAACAGAGCCAGTTCAGAGAGTAATAAAACGCATGGAAATTATTTAAACGCAAAACCAAAAAACCGCAATTCACATACATGGAGGTCGTTCCGAACGGTTTTATATTATATTGAGTATTGTGGCATCCCTATTATTAACCATTATCAGTTACAATTATTATTATCATCATCATCATCATGTTCTCTAACATAGTAACAAATAATAAATCCAACAGGAAGTAACTCGCAGGAAAGGCGCCCTCCATGGAGACGTGAAGAAAAGGTGGATATAAAAAAGATCAAGGGAAATTTGATATCTGATGTGAAGACCCCTTTAAAAAAACTACAATAAAACTGAAAAGATAACTATAGCACCTGTGTAATGTACTTTCATATACCTTAAAAAGAAGAGCTGACCCAAAGAACATGTTGAAAAGCGACACCAGCAGAAGAACAGTCAGGCCTGACATTAGTGTGCCTTAAAAACACAAAACAAAATCAACCAACATGACATTTTATATTTTTATTGCATATCGTTTTCCTTGGTTAAGTTGCTTTCTACAGTTTAGTTTTGCTGTTTTTAATGTACTTGGTTCTTTTTAATTTTGTATTTATAAAAACATACACATACATGCATATTTGTAAGAAAAATATAAAATATAAAAATGTATAAATATTTAAATATAATTTCAATTATTGGTAAATATAAATACATACATGTAAATATTTTCAAAACATATATAGGTCTACATGTATGTGTTTGTGTTTATAAATACAAAATGAATATGCACAGTTCACAGACATATATTTTGTAAACACAAACTTTTATTCTGAATGCGATTAATCGCAATTAATCGTTTGACAGCCCTAATATATATATACACCAATCAGGCATAACATTATGACCGCTGACAGGTGAAGTGAATAACACTGATTCTCTCTTCATCACGGAACGTATTAGTGGGTGAGATAGTGAACATTTTGTCCTGAAAGTTAGAAGCAAGAAAAATTGGTAAGCGTAAGGATTAGAGCGAGTTTGACAAGGATCAGATTGTGATGACTAGACGACTGGATCAGAGCATCTTCAGAACTGCAGTTCTTGTGGATGTTACCAGTGTGCAGTGCTCAGTATCTATCAAAAGTGGTCCAAGGAAGGAACAATGGTGAATCAGCAACAGGGTCACAGGCGACCAAGGCTCAATGATGCATGTGGGGAGCGAATGCTGACCTGTGTGATCCAATCCAACAGACGAGCTACTGGAGCTCAAACTGCTGAAGAAGTTAATGCTGTTTCTGATAGAAAGGTGTCAGAATACACAGTGCATCACAGTTTGTTGCGTATGGGGCTGCAAAAGCGGGATCAACACAATACTGGGAAGGTGGTCATAATGTTATGCCTGATCGGTGTGTAAACTTTTAAAGAATTGAGTAGCCATTTAGATATTTACCACCAAGGAAAAGATAACTCCTGCGCTGGGCATACAGGGCACTCAATGTGAAACAGGTAAAGATGACAGAGGTGCCCAGAAAAGCAGTCACAATGATACTGTACAAACAAACACAGCACTCATGTAACACACACTGCAGTTTAATGTCATTTAAAACACACATCAGTTGACTAATAAAATAAGTAAATGGCTAAATATATTACATGTGTCCCAGCACGTGTTTATGGTTAGATTTTACCCAAAGAATACAAACATCAGCCTAATGTAAAGTTTACCCTGAGATGAGAGTAAATTACCTGGGGTTGATGGCAATGACATAGTCCATGAGTGGGCCAAGTCCCAGACCTGTTCAAGTAAAGCATGACAGATTACATAATGTCAAAATCAGTCATGTTCTTGCAGGTTTGGGGAGATGGTACAAACTTGTCACCTGTTAAGAAAGCAAAGGCAGCCAAGATGGCTAACCTCTTCTTCTCAGTCTGAGGGCTGTGAGGAATCATGGCGAGCCAACCCATCAGGGCCAGTGATCCCAGCATTGTCAGGCCTCCCTGAATGTCAAAACATAAACACAGACAGTGGATAATTTTCCTGTTCAATGTATAAAGAGCGCCACAAATATGATGTATTTTTGTAGGAAGTTAGCGCTGAACTGGTTCCCTCGATTCAAAACCCAAGGATTTTCCCCAAAAATGGTTAGAAGATTTAAAAAAAAGACTGTGGTTTGACACGCTTTGTCTATCAAGATAATCTATACAAATGAACACAATTATGAAATTTGAAGCACAAATACAATCGCCAGAAGTAAAAAGCTAACACGAGACTACGACTAGACTAAACCACGGTCGACTGACATCAGTGAATGAATCCCCATCCACGTTTTTTTAAGATGTGTGTCCATGTTTGTGAGATTTTTATCTGGGTGTATCTTTAGCTGGGTGTGATGCATTTTAATGTCCCTGATAACATCTGTAGTGCCATTTAACAACTTGCTAGCAACCACCATTTTTAAGAAGCATCAAAACTTTACAAAAATCACAAACGGGTTATAACTAGGGCTGTGTATTGGCAAGGGCCTTGCGATGCGATACGATACATATCACGATAGATGAGTCGCGCTACAATATATTTATACAATACATATTTAATCAAAACTGTAAAAAGAAACTAAAGCTGAAAATACAACTTGCTGTGGACCACCTGAGGTATCTTTTAACATCCAACCAATAGAATCCATTACATACCAGTAGACACCATTATAGTTTTCATTAAAACCAATACAATTCCCATTATAGCCATTAAATCCATACAATTTTCTACTGTGTTTTGGTCAGGGTTCTATTGTGTTTTTCAGCAGGCTGCACTTAGGTTTAATAGCGTTAATGTCCGTTTGTTCATACTTTAGATTGCATTTTAGTTGATAGAATATTTAATAACTCGCAGTTATTGATTGACAATAAAGTCGTTTTTGCAACTTTAGTCTTGTGCCACATCCCTACCTTATTTAAAAAAAAAACTCTGTGCCTTTCCTCTACATTGCCGCGACATAAGGCAGACATTAAATAAGCCCCTGAAAGAAATTAAGTGAAAGTGACCTATTTGTCAGATATGGTGACCCATACCTGAAATGTGACCTCTGCATTTAACCCAACCAGTAAGTAGTTAAGTGGTGAACACACATACACCCGGAGCAGTGGGCAGCTATCACTGCAACACCCGGGAAGCAAACAGGGAGAAGGTGCCTTGTAGTGTTGTCAAAAGTCCCTGTACTTCGGGTCTAAGTCGATATCTAAAAATATAAAAGTTGGCGGTACCTCACTTTCATAAGTACCACCAATGTACCGGGTGAGCTGTCAGTTTGTCAGTTGGAAACTTTTCATAGACGCAATAAGAAGTGATGAGCGGAAAGCGCTCGGGTCGGGTCTACAAGAGATGAACAGAGCTGCGCACAGAAATACATAAAGAAACTGAACAAGTTTTGTGGTGAAAGGAGGAAACATCCAGATTTATTTGAACAAGTTCAAGCGGGAAGTTTCAAATTTTAATTTAATTTTTAAATATCCCTTTAGGACAGTATTTTAGAGTAAACGCTGCTCAAAATACAACCAAAACATGACAATACTGCTATTTACTGTATGTCTGTCATTCATTTTATTCTTCTAACAAACTAAACTGCACTACAGTATAGTACATGGCATAGGTGCCGATCACGTGGGTGATTGAGACACAAGATATATTTCTCATTCATTTTAACCAATATAAAGTCGATAAAACTTCATTTGAGGCCGTTTTAGTATATTACGTTTTATTTTTTAACATTTTTTGATGCGTTATTGCAGAGAGCATTGAATCCTCTCCGCTCGGATATCATTTACACTGGCGCACCCGTTTTTATGTGACCGAAACTGGATACTCGCTCGCAGATATAAGTGCACGTTATTGAGTGTTTGAATCCACCAGCGGAATCGGTGCCTATGGTAACTTACATAGTAGAATCATGGTGACTTTTCATAAGCGCTCATTTATAAATCAAATATAATGTTAGCACATCTTGCGGTCAAGTGCACGTTATTAAAGGAGCCCGCAAGATCGTCGACTTTATAGGATTAAGCTAATTCAACATTTCAACTTTCCACATCCACATCCACCATGCCCCGTTTACCTTAGGGCTCAGACGTCTTGACTCTTCGCTTAAAAAATTTGCCAGAAAGTGCGGTTGAAAGGGGATCAAGCGGGATTTTGTGGTTCCGTCGATATGCAGATTCTTGTTATTGATAAACTATACGACTTGTCAATCATTCCCGCTTTCTATTTGGTGGATGAACCCTATGATGAGACATATTCTTCTTTCTCTGTTGCTTGTTTTGAGTACTGCGCGTGGCAGAGGCGTCACCAGGTTTTCGCGTAGTTTAGACTGACAAATGGTACCAGCGTACTTTGAGGTCAAAATGCGTACCTGCTACACAAAATGCAAACAGGTTGGCAGGTCTGCATGGATATATGTGTTTTCAGGATGTTTCAGTGCAGAAAGGCAGCACTTGAAAAATACTTGAAAACACGAGTGTGGACGAAGAGCATTTTTAAATGAAAACATATTAATGTGGACATGAAATAAGTTTAAAGTGTGGCCCTGATGTGCATGGACCTCTAGAACAGAGGTTCCCAAACTGTGGGTAGCACATGTGAATAAAGGAAGTTTTTACTTCTGCATAGGACCTATGCCATAGGCAGCGCATCAGTTTTTGTTTATGCTTCTGTGTTGTTGTCCGTGCCAACAGGCAATGACCACTAGTCTTCAGTTTCCATAGGCGTGTTGCTTGTGTAACCAAGACAGCAGAAGCAGCAGCAGCTTGTTGTGTACGTTGACGGAAAGCATTAGCAGTGATAGCGGTAAACAGTCACTTTTGTTGCAGCATGAGTTGTTAAATATAGAACAAAAAATAATTTACTTATATAATTTATTCAAAAATGTGTTTGATTAAAGGCGACATGATCGCAGTTTTTTTTTTAATGAGGGAGGGTTTCAAGCAAACCAATCACAGCGCTTGCGGTCCACGTCAAATTGACGCGTTATCTTTTTGAAGAGGTGCACGGCTTGGCATAGGCTAGGTCTTGTACACCATACGTTAAAATATTTCAATACAATTGTGTTTGCGACCAAAAATATTCATTTGCGAGTAGGGCTGTGACGGTAAGGGATTTTTTCTTACCGAGGTGAAAAGGCCACAAATTCCGCAGTTCGGCAATTAATTGCACCCAGCCACCAACATGGCCCCGCCCCCTCCCCTCTGCGGAAATCTGTAATGACTTTGATCAAGAACGCATGCAGCTTGTGAACATACCTGTCAACACTCCTGTTTTTGCCAGGTGCCGGGAGTCTCCCGTTTTTTACACCCATCTCCTGCCACCCTCCCGTTTTCTTATTTCTCCCGTATTTCAGTTATTTCTCCTTTGAAACTCCCGAACCGATGGGAACCGTAAAGCGTTTGCGTAAACAAGGGTGATTCATATATACATATATTTTCATAGTTTTTAAAGTATTTCTGTCGGTAATGTGTTTTTGCTCTTGGTCTACTGTAACAGTACTATTTTTGGAAGTTTGCCCAATTAAACTAGTGAAACCGATATCATCTTTTAACACTACATTAGCTGTTGTTGTTACACTTTCTATGCCTTTACAAAAAAACGTGTTATGAAAAGAGTGTAAAACAGGTATAGCCTAATATAGAGTTTATTTCTAATATTTCCTGTACTGTGACCATAAGGAGTTCTTGTAAATAACAACAGCAATAAATCCATCCATTCATGTAACATTCTGCTAACTAATAAACAAAGTTAAAACTATGTATAGCGTGAAGGGACAAACTACTCATTCATTTTTAAACCACGTGTATTTCATGTCTGATGTTGAGATCTCTGACAAAATTTAAATATTAAATTAAAATGATATCTTGCAGAGCTAATTAAACAGTCTGTCTTATTATTCTAAATAAATATATTGATTTACATTTATTTATTTAAATTCTTACATTTAAAGAGAATTCACCCCCAAGTCTTCGTGTTTCGTGCCAGGAAAACCAACATGTTGATTCATTTGAGTGATTAGTTCTTTTCAGTTCGTTCACAAAAATGATTCGTTCAGATTCCTTCACGGATTCGTTCAGTGACCATTTCTATGAATACGCCATTAGGTGGCGAAAAAGAGTATCCTATGTGTTATGTAACAAACATACTACTGAATGCATTAACTGGATACAGGCTTGATTAAAATGCGTCTCTAATTTACTCATTAAATAAATAAAATAAATCTAAATATGTGGTTCAGGTGACCAAAGCACAAGGTTTTCTTGCATAATTAAATGTCTTTTTGACTCATTATAGGCCCTACCTGTAAAAGTAATGGTGCCTAATAATTCTGCACACCACATAAAAAAGCTTTTGCTAACTATTAAATCTATCACGTATAAGTATTATATACACAATCAATAGTAATTATTATAATAGATGTGGTTACGAATTGGTAATGTGCCTGGAAAAAAATAGGCTATGATCAGAAAATCAACATACCTAATAATTAGGCACACAGTATAAGTTTAACTATATTATATAACAAATTTTGTTGACAGATGCAAGAAATCAAAATGTCACTTTTTACAATACTAACACATAGCTAAGGCAAGGTAATACACTAAGGTAATACATCATAAGACAGGTCATAGACTGTATATGACTGCATGTTAAAAGTGACCAATTAGATGAGCGGAGACATCTGCCATTGTCCCGAAAATGCGCTCCCTCAAAAATTCTTCTTTTCCGCGCATGGATACTGTTCTACGCGCTTGTGGACGCGCTAAATGCGCTCTCACGAGGGTGTGTTTCTACTCGTTGAACTGTTCTACTTGCATCACGCACGCGAGTTTAGAGACTAAATAAACGCCATACAAGACGCACTCTGTGCTCGAGTGAGAGATTTCAGTGAACGAGAAATATGAGTCATTGCATTTTGTGAACGAGAACAACTAGTTCACTTAAAAGATTCGTTCAAAAAGAACGATTCGCTCACAAACGTAACACCACTAAAATAAATAAAAATGCGGTGATGACGTTAACACCGCGGTCGGCATCTCATTACCGCGGTGATTCGATCCCAGGGGATTGCACATACTCAGAAACAAATGTATGTGTAATGCAATGTATGTCACTTTGGATAAAAGCATCTGCCAAATGCATAAAAATGTAAATGTAAAAAATGATCCATGAACCGGTTTGTTATGCTTCCCTGTAACTTTGTTTTAATAACAAAGCAGATGCATGTAGGCCCACCCAATAATGCCACTGGTGCTGCTTTTGTGACAGCTCTTTCTGTAAGGCAGGTCTCTATACATCAAATACACATTCTCACCTGAAAAAGTCTCGTGATGAAATAGATGTACGAGCCGGCAGCAGCCACCAGCATACAAACAGCCAGACTGGAGTAAACATTCTTCAAGTGCTGCTGGGTCGAGCGAGAACTAACCACAAAAACACAGAGACAGACAAATAATGCTTTCAGTATATTAAATGACATTTACTGTGAAACCCACTGTTAATGCATGTTTTTTTTTCATTAATTTTTTCTTATTTTTAGCCTATCAGTTATAATGTGCAAAAGGCAGATAAAACAAAACAATTTATTATACCAATTATTATTTATACCAATTTATATTAGTGGTGAAGTTATACTGATGTAATGCTGTCACAGGTTTCATCTGTGAAGTATAAAGCCAATTTTTTTTGTTTGTATTTTACACCATACCAGCTTCCATGGCTTTTTCCACGGCGAGAAAATGTTGGTATAATAAATACATAGATCTCAAGTTTTACTTATTTCTAAAAACTTTAAAGGGATAGGATTACCCAAAAATCTAAATTTAGTAGTTTTTTACTAACCCACATGACATTCTAAGCGTTTTAAAACCTCCCAGAGTTTGCAGAACAAAAATAAGATATTTTAGATGACATTCGAGAGCCTTCGAGTCCTTCTTATAGACATCATGGTAATCCTGTCTGTCAAGGTCCAGAAAAGTACTAAAGACATTTTTAAAATGGTCCATCGGATCATAGTAGTTCAATAAAATTTTTATTAAACGACAAGAGTTCTTTGTGCGCAAAAGAAACAAAAAAAATCTTCTGCACATTCTTCTGTACGCCTGTAAACCTCTCTGATGTCATCAAACATTTTTGGGTGAACTATCCCTTTAAAACTGTATTTGATGTACGGTTATTAAAATCTATTCTAGGGCTACAATAACTAATCGATAAAATTGATAATTAAAATAGTTGTTAACAAATTTCATCATCGATTAGTTGGTCTGTGACGTCAGTTATAATCAAGTGCATCTTCTTCAGTTTTAAAGTCAGACGCATCTCTCCGTGCAGCGTGAGGTGTGCAGTTTTAAAGTCACATGCGTCTTGCATGTATCTCTTCGAGCTGTGCAGTTTTAAAGACGTTTGTCTTTGTTTTATTGATGTTGTGTTTTTATAAAAATAAGAATTCATTTTAAAGTAAAGAGAAAACCGAAAGATCTTTCATTTATTTGTGTTACAATGTGGATAGATCTCATCCATCTTATATTAAACAAAAAATGTATAAAAAAAATAAGCAAATGCATAATTTTACTATTTTATTATCGTTGTTTTTTTTTATAAATATAATGAACCGTAAATAAATTCATTTTAAATAGGGAAATAACAAAGGTCTTTTGTTTGTTACTATGCAAGTATATCACATCATCAGTCTTATAATAATTCTTTTTGTTAAAGGAAAGTGAATAATGTAAAGCTGTAACATTGACAATCAAAAAAGTTTACTAATGAGATTGTTTATTTAAACTTTTTGTTTTGAATGACAAAATTTAAAATTCTATTAGTAAAACGTTTGCACTTTGCAAAGTACATAATAAGTATCCTGATTTGGGGGGTTTATTTAGTTATTATAAGCAAAAGATCTAATTAAACTTTTTTGCCAATTAATCTAAAAAAGCATCAGAGTAATCGATTATCATAATAATAGTTTGTTGCAGCTCTAATCTCTTAAAAGGTTATATAACTGTATAAAAACATTTTCTCATCAGGTTATAACCAGCTCAATTTAATAAAACAAGCTTCAATGTATAAAGTTAATAAAGGTAAGGTTAATAAAGTTCAATTACTGTTATTATTACTATTAAGATAAAAGTGAATCTAGTGTTCTTTAGCATAGACCTATTTCACAGCGTGATGTGTACAAAGGGTAAACGCTATTCCGGTCAATGCTCTAGCTTCATTCACAGAACAGTTGCGGAGACTGGAAGCAGTTAGGCATGTAGCGCTCCCTTTATGGAAATTTGTCTAACATATATCTGACCATAATAATAAAGAAATTGCTCAAAAACCAATGTTTTTGTATTCCCATATTTTTATATCTCCCAGTAAACCATGAACAAATCGGACAACATCTGCTACTGTCGCTTTTGGTAAATAAAACAAATGCCTGTGTGTGAAAACAAGTTGAATGAATGGCTGTGGCAGCAGTGCGACAGGAAAATATTCTCCCCTACTTCTGGTCTCTGTCGCCATATTGTGAAATAGGCAAATTTCTGGTGCCATGCAATAAACTTGGCCACACATCAAATAGAACCCAAACTATTGAACAACGCTATTTAATACGAAGAACACAGAAGCCATGGACTCCTAATCCGGACTGGACATTATCGCACAATATGTTTATTTTAAGGAAACGTACATAATTTCAATGGTTTTCTTAAAATGTTTGCATTTTGTTCCAGTAACTAAACATTTCATATTACCTGTTAGAGGCAGATATAGAGTCTGAAGAATTTGATTTTGGTACCACATTGGCCACCCCGATAAAATCCCTGGACTTAAAACCTGGTTATGTCACTGTCTAGTTAACATGTGTGCAGTAAATGCTGAAGTGATCACGTGACACACTTACATCTGAGACAACTTAAACAGCGCGTCAAAGTTTATGTTGCGATCAAAAACGTTCATTTTCCTTCAGTTCACAGGAACAACCTACACACACACACACACACACACACACACACACACACACACACACACACACGAGAGAGAGAGAGAGAGAGAGAGAGAGAGAGAGAGAGAGAGAGAGAGAGAGATTACATATTAACTGAATATATGAGCAGTGAAAGCTAAAATAACTGTCTGAATTCACTATACATCAAATAATAGAACGACTGTTAAATGAGCACGAACTTCCTCATTCACTGTCTCGAGTCACCAACAGACTACAACGTTAAACCAAACCACACACATACGTCAAATATTTAAACGTAAACACACCATTTTTCTTCTAGTGTGTGTGTGTGTTTGACAGAACATCGGTTATTTCACAAACAGAAGCACATACGGTATGACTCCATGACAGCTGTAGATTTTATGATGTTATCGTAACGTGTTTGTTTAATCGTTACATTTTCGTCATTTCTGTCAGATTTACTCGTCACAGTTATCGACTAAACATGTTATTTCTTATCGCTCTATAGGAATAAAAAAGAGTTTTACCATACAATGTGAAAATGTGCCTCTTCACGTCTGTTATCTTGTTTTAGGCCTAAGAAAAACTCTACACCTCCCAGTCACGTACAAGCTTTAGTAACAATCGCAATGGCGTCAGGCGCGTCGCCAACGTAATGACGTCACACACAGGAAGCGCTTGGCCAAAGAAAGTTTCCCAAACGAAAAGGCTACAGAAGCCAATGCTGGCTGTGTCCCAATTCGGGGGCTGCAACCTTATAAGGTCGCGGACTTAAAAAGGAGGTCTTGGTCTTTAAAGCACGCAACCTCAAAGGTTCGTGAAGTGAACTGAAATGAGACGGTCTTGCCTTGCGAAGGATTTCCTAATTGCGTCACCTGCTGCTCCTGTTGCCTGGTGACAGCAGTTGGACACAGCTAGAGCCATAGATATATACGTCTAGATGCCGCCTTCAACCCAAGATTTGATGTGAAAAGAGGCATTAGACAAGGATGTAGTAGCTCACCCTTGCTATTTATTATGGTGGTTGAAATGCTGTCAGTTTTGATTAAGATGGGTAGTATTGCAGGTATTAATATGTTGGGTAATCATTATATTGTTGGTCAGTTTGCTGATGACACTACTCTTTAAAAAAAAATAAACAGCAAATACCCCTTGCACTGCAGTATATTGGAATTTTCTCAGATGCTTCAGGTCTTAAATTAAATTTGACAAAATGTGAGCTAATGGCCATCCATGATCAGCCAGACTTATCAATTTATGGTAATATCCCAATAAAAAATAAGGTGAAATATTTAGGCATTTGGATATCAAAAAATGTGAGTGATTTAGAAAAGTTAAATATAGACAATAATGTAGGAAAGTGTAAATTAATAATGAATACTTGGCTGCAGAGAGATATAACCCTTTTTGGAAGAATTCTATTGACAAAAGTGGAGTTTTTCTAGATTTAATTATCCTTGTTTTTCGATAGCAATCTCAGAAAAGAAAATTAAAGAAATAAACTTTGATTTTGTATGGAAAGGGAAAAGTCATTACATACGTAAAAATGATATGATTAAGGATTATAATGAAAGAGGCCTAAGAGTGATTGACTTTGACATTATGAATGGAGTAATTAAACTTAAATAGCTGCAATCATTGATTAATAATGAATCCTCATACTGGCTTAAGAATTCTACATCTTTATTTAAAAAATGTGGGGGCATAAAGTTTTTATTACAATGTGACTTTGAAATTTCAAAATTACCTGTAAAACTGTCGGCTTTTCACCAGCAGGTATTATTATACTGGAAGTTGTTATTCAAGCATAACTTTAGCTCTCACAATATGGCAATTTGGAATAACAGATGTATAACAGTGAATAGGAGTTCTTTGTTTATTGATGAATGGTGGCAAAAAGGTATATGGTCAGTCATGCATGTTTTAGATAGTTTTGGTAATATACTGAGTCACAATAATTTTTGTGTTAAATATAATTTACAATGTTCTTTAACTACTTATAGTAAAATTATTAAGAAAATTCCCATTCAAATGATTAATTTAATAAAAGAACAGTTAAAACACTCAGTAAGAACTCCTAAAATATGCGACCTCATGATTGGAGATTTTAAATTGGCAGACAAGAAAAAATGTTCTAATATAATATTACGAAAGTGTTTGACACAGATATGTTTCCCAGGTCCTGTAAAGAGAAATTATATTTTAATGCATTTTGGAAAAAAAAATAATTAAAAAGGTTAGGTGCAATTTTCTTTATTTTCCTATTAACCCTAAATGTAAAGAGGTTCACTTCAAAATTATTAATCATATATATCCTGCAAGAGAATTTTTAAGATTAAAATTTAAGGTTGGAGACTCTAATGTTTGTCAAATTTGTAAAAGTGATGTTGAAACTGTGGGGCATTTATTTTTTCAGTGTAAATTGGTGTATTGTTTTTGGATTGAGGTGTTTAAATTTATCATGGGAAAATATAAAATTTGGTTTGGTAATTAAACACAAAGATACATCTTTTGTGGTGAATAATTTACTTCTTTTATTGAAATTCTATATTCATAAATGTAAATATTTAACTGTCCCCCCTAGGTTAATTGTTTTTCAAGAGGATTTTCTTTATATGTTAATTGTTTAAAAGAGGTAACTAATACAAAAGCTTAATATCTATATTCTTTATTGCTGGATTTTGGTTTTATAACGTGATTTTATAGCATCTTTTATTTACTTTATTTTTGAGTTTATGTAAATGTAAATTTTATGTATGTGTTTAGGCCTGTGTAATATGTGGGAATTTATTATGTACAATTCATTGCAAATTGTTAATATTGAATATTGTTATTGTCTTTTTGTTTTGATCTTAAAATTGAATAAATGGTTGGGGGAAAAAAAGATGCCGCCTTCAAGCGCTGCAGGCACTTAGACGTGTCGCCATCTTGGAACGGTCCGCAGGTCAGATGCTGCTGACGTCACTCACAGTTTGGTAAATATCAGAGCCGTCGCTCTGGCAAATATGCCACAACACTGCGCAGAGGGTGTACTGTGTAAATTTCACTAAAACCAACTACGGCTGTCTGTACTTTGTAACTGAAAACATATTTCATATTTGATTAGTGACAACATATTTGAAAATACAATATAAATTGATGTAGGCCTACTGAAAATACACGTAAAATACACTTCTGGTTAGACCTAAACTGCATTTCGTTGCCTTGTACTTGTACATGTGTAATGACAATAAAGTTGAATCTAATCTAATCTAATGTAAATAAATTGCTGTTAATTAGCCTATAACGTGAGTCATTTTTGAGTGTGAACGTAAAAATGTAAAAAGCTATTTAACGTCAACCAATACTATTTAAAAGGGCTTTAACCACTATTTTCATTAGCTTTATGTGTACAATTTTCTTTATTATAAATCTTATCAAAGATAAACTTAATCATAGGAAAATCATGTGCTTTAAGTCTACGGCAGACGTAGACGATTATACACGCATATGGCTACCCCTGCTGCAGACTCATTCAGCTCGCTCTGCTTGGCGTGGTTGCCAGATCTCTGTAATATAACGTAGTATACCAATCCTACCCTACCCTCAACACTATAACCTTACATTTATAATTTCACATTTGTAATTACGGTTAAGACAGCTGAGACAGAACAAAATTCTTTACCTTTTAAACCGCGGAAGAATAATCCGCTGCAATAGTTTAAAAGTAGTGTAGTTTCGCGGGATATCGCGGACTTGTCATCCCCAACCACTTGGACCGTTCCAATATGGCGGACGATCTACGTATAGCGGCCCATAGAAACAGATGCTAAGGCGGCATCTACTAATATCTATGGCAAAGACGTTTTTACTTTTTGAAACAAATACGGAGCCAGAAAATTGTTGTTTTATTTTTGAGAATATGGCGCGTTTATGTAGCCTAGATTAAAACAGCCCAACAGTATATTAAATTAACCAACTTTAGAAATGTAAAAACAATAATGCACCAATAATGTTAATGAACAACATAATATTAAAACACTGACAGAGACCTTGTCTCCAAATTACGTACTTTTATTTAACTAAAGTTTTAAACGATTATTTAAAAGATTCCAGACATTACAGGCGCGCAATACATTTCGGGATATCCGAGGCTGTGACGGATACATTCGTCGTAGCCTTAAAACCCGGGAAAATAAGGTCGCATTTTGAGGCTGCATTTGAAGCACTCTTCGAATTGGGACAAACATAGACAGGCGGACGCAGTGCGTAGAAATCATGTAGAAATCATTTTAAATAATCTGAGAGGTGTGAGAGTGTTGTCATAGCAACGTGATACTTCCTGTTTCACGGAGCTATGACGTATTTCCTCAAAAATCTCAGCCAGTTCCATTACTTCTGGCGCACGCAGCGTCCATAGAGAACAATGGCATTTTTCACTCGGCCGCTTCAGGATGCATGTAGGATTACGGTCAACAACGTGAATCAAATTATTCAAACACTACGTCATACATCAACAACCAAATAGGAAAAGTGCTTCAGGCTATCCGTTTCAAGCTACATCCACAAATATAAAAAAAAGCTAAGTCAAATTTTGCACTTACTCGAGGCATGATTCTGTGTGCATATACCCCATTCTAAATTGATGATCCTCTGTATACCGCATGATCGCATCCTGATGAGATGAGACCTCCGGAGCACACAAGGACGCAGACTTACGAAATGAGACACAGCTAGTGCTTCCTGTTGTTTTCATTTTAAATAAATAAATATGTGATTCTGGCAATATGTGCCTATGATTGTCCTAACTCCTTTAATGTTTACAATAAAATTAAATATGTTACAAAACACAATCCTTTATTATAAAGTATAAGACGTTTGTCAAATGTAAGCAAATAATTTAAAACTACAATGCAGCGCTCTCAAGTAGCCTTCAATGCTAAATCAAAATAGAAATTGAAACATTCTCGCCTAAAAAACTCTTAAAACTACATTTAGTAGGCTAGTTAGTAGTTGCCATTTAATGATAAAAGAAGAAAGTAAAACACAGTCACAAGTCACACAGCGCTCACACTAGCTGGTCTCTGTTACACATGGACATTAAAAAGCAATGGAAAAGTTCCGCAGTGGAATGGGAATAACGCATCCTCAGTGAGTTTCCTTTTATATTGTCTTTAACACGAGGCAGTCGTGGCCCAGTGGTTAGAGAGTTGGACTCATGACCAGAAGGTTGCTGGTTCGATTCTCATGGCTGGCGGGTAACGGCTGAGGTGCCCTTGAGCAAGGCACCTAACCCCCACTTGCTTACTATACAAAATGTACAAATGTATAGTACAATGTAATGTAAGTCGCTTTGGATAAAAGCGTCTGCCAAATGCATAAAATGTAAAAAGTAAAATGTAATTCACACGCATGCTCTGCTTCATTAATCCTCACTAATAACTTTATTGAAGTAGCACAGCGCTAATTTAAAAGACGTGACGGTTAGATTAACTGCGCTGGTCTGGAATTCATGGTGGAAGAGAGTAGTTCCCCATTTCAAGACACTCCGATGTTGTTTCTGATCTACACACTTGTGACGTCGAACTGTTGTATAAATGCAATATTGCACTCGTAAACATGTGATGTTGCTCTATATCGATCCAAGATGGCGGCGCGATCACATCGCGAGGCTCAGGGTCTCTCCAGATTCTGCAATTTTGTGGTATTTTTCTTGCTCATCTCGGGTCTGTTCGTGCAGAACAGCTGTGCCCTTACATCGTACACCCGACATGAGCTCTTGGATATTGGTTTGCGACTTCCTGACAGTTTTATCGACAACCTTCAACTCTTTCCTGAGATCGCCAGAACAACCGAGGCCGCTCACTCTACCCGGCCGGGCGGAAGTGCTCGCAGGCGGCGTCGAGATCGTAAACAAAGGCGGGGGAAGCGCGGAGGACTAAGAGCTAAGCTAAAGCTAACACCGCACCGGCTCTCTTTACCCAGCATTTTCCTCGCCAATGTTCGGTCACTGGTGAACAAAATGGAGGAGATTCGACTCAGCATCACTTACAGCAAGAGACTTTTTAACTGTAATGTTATGATCTTCACGGAAACATGGCTACACAGCGGCATACCGGACAATGCTATTGATTTAGCAGGACGCCACACACTCCGGGCGGATAGAACGTTAGATGGCTCCGGTAAGACCAGAGGTGGTGGATTGTGCATTTACATTAACAAAGCTTGGTGCACGAACTCTGTTATTGTCGGAAAACATTGTTCAGCTAACCTTGAGTTTCTCATGGTTAAATGTAGACCGTTTTATCTGCCACGGGAGTTCACTTCCACCATTATAACTGCAGCCTACATTCCCCCGGATGCTGATGCCAAGCTTGCTATGAAAGAACTTCATGCGGCCATCAGTAAACAACAGACTGCTCACCCGGAATCTGCATTTATTGTTGCGGGAGATTTTAATCATTCCAACTTAAAGTCAGTTCTCCCCAAATTTCACCAGCATGTTTCCTGTCACACCAGAGGAAACAAAACCTTAGACCATGTTTACACAAACATGGCTGAAGCTTACGTTGCGACCCCCCTCCCCCACCTGGGACAGTCAGATCACCTTTCTTTGTTCCTCACCCCCAAGTATTCACCCCTCATCAATCGTGTGAAGCCATCAGTGAAGACCATCAAAGTGTGGCCTGTGGGGGCAGATTTCACACTCCAGGAAAGGTTTCTACACACAGACTGGAGTACATTTGCTTCTCAGGCCACCAGTGGCTCTCACACGGACATTGACTGCTACACCTCCTCTGTACTGGATTACATCAACATCACCATAGACAGTGTCACAACTCAGAAACAGATCATCACGTACCCAAATCAGAAGCCATGGATGAACAAGGAGGTGCGCCTCCTGTTGAAGGCACGCAATACTGCCTTCAGATCAGGTGATGCACAAGCCTACAGCACATCCAGAGCTAACCTGAAGAGGGGCATCAAAGAGGCCAAGCACTGCTACAAGCTAAAGGTAGAGGAGCACTTTTCCAACTCCGACCCTCGACGCATGTGGCAAGGCATCCAGGCCATCAGTGATTACAAACCCACCCACTCCACCCCTGCAGCCACTGATGTCCTCTTCCTGAACGAGCTCAATGACTTTTATGCTCGCTTTGAGAGAGACAATAGAGAAACTGCCACCAAGCTCAAACCCTCAGTTGATCACCCTCCAATCACACTCTCCTCCATAGACGTCTGTAATGCACTGAGCCGGATCAGTGCGCACAAAGCCGCTGGACCAGACAACATCCCTGGACGTGTACTCAGGGCATGTGCTGAGCAGCTTGCTGGGGTTTTCACTGACATCTTCAACCTGTCTCTTGCCCAAGCAGCTGTGCCAACATGCTTTAAATGCACCTCCATTGTGCCAGTGCCAAAACACTCCAGCCCAAAGTGCCTGAACGACTACCGTCCTGTAGCACTGACACCCATTGTCATGAAGTGCTTTGAGCGGCTGGTCCTGGCACACCTGAAGGACTTTCTGCCATCCACATTGGACCCACATCAGTTTGCCTACCGCAGCAATAGGAGCACAGAAGATGCAGTTTCCATGGCACTGCACTCTGTGCTCACACATCTGGACAATAAGAACACTTATGCACGTATGTTGTTTGTTGACTTCAGCTCAGCATTCAACACTATCATTCCATCCAAGTTAATATCCAAACTTGAAGACCTGGGCATTAACACCTCCCTATGCAATTGGATTATGGACTTTCTGACCAACAGACCACAGCAGGTGAGATCAGGCTCCATCTGCTCCACCACTATCACACTCAACACTGGTGTACCACAGGGCTGTGTGCTAAGCCCCTTCCTCTACTCCCTCTTCACCTCCGACTGCAAGCCTGTGAACGGATCTAACTCCATCATCAAGTTTGCGGACGACACTACGGTGATTGGTCTCATCAGCAACAACGATGAGACGGCCTACAGGAAGGAGATCCAGCACCTAGCCACATGGTGCAACAACAATAACCTGCTCCTTAACACCTCCAAGACAAAGGAGCTCATTGTGGACTTCAGGAAAGAGTCAAGAGGCACACATGACACCATCAACATCAATGGGATGGCTGTTGAACGTGTCTCCAGTTTCAAGTTCCTGGGGATCCACATCTCGGAGGACCTGTCCTGGACTACCAACACCTCCAGCCTGGTCAAGAAGGCTCACCAGCGCCTCTTCTTCCTGAGGACACTAAAGAAGAATCGGCTGTCCTCGGCTATCCTGGTGAACTTCTATCGCTGTGCAATAGAAAGCGTCCTGACCAACTGTGTCACAGTCTGGCATGGGAGCTGCTCTGTTGCAGAGCGCAAGGCACTGCAGCGGGTGGTGAAAACCGCCCAGCGCATCACAGGGACTCCACTTCCATCCATGGAGGACATCCAGAGGAAACGCTGTCTGCGTCGAGCTCGCAGCATTCTTAAGGACTCCTCTCATCCCGCTCACAGACTGTTTTCTCTCCTGCCCTCCGGCAGGCGTTTCAGGTGCCTCCGGACCAGGACCAGCAGACTAAAGAACAGCTTTTTTCCCAGAGCTGTCTCTTTATTGAACTCTGCCCCTCACTGATCCCACTGCCCCTCATTTACTACTACACTCTTCTCTCCCCCCTCATTGCACACCTGTCTTCACTTGTTATTTGCACTAATGGACTGTCTATACATAACATTTATGTTCATTTGCACTACCAGACTGCTCATTTGCACTGCCAACTGTTCATTACAGTACCGACTGTTTACTGTTTACTATGCATCTTGCACTCCTACACTTTAACTGAAATATGCAATAACTTCTTCCATTGCACTGTTACTTCGATAGCTTCTGTCCATAATTTATTTGCACTACTCTATATTTATCGCACTGCTGCTCACCATAGCCTAACTTATTGTATACAGCCACCTGTAAATTTCTGTTTATAGTAAAAGCCATCTGTACATTATGTTCATAATACATATCCATCTGTAAATTTCTGTTTATAGTAAAAGCCATCTGTATATCATGTTCATAGTATATATCCATCTGTAAATCTCTGTCTATAGCAATAGACATCTGTATATTATGTGCATAGTATATATCCATCTGTTAATTTCTGTTTATAGTAATAGCCATCTGTATATCATGATCATAGTATATATCCATCTGTAAATCTCTGTCTATAGTTAGAGACATCTGTAAATCATGGTCATAGTACATTTCCATCTGTAAATTACTTCTGTATATTTATTTATGTAACTTATGCAACCAATGTATATCCTGCACTTGCTGCTATTGCACTTCTGGTTAGACCCAAACTGCATTTCGTTGCCTTGTACTTGTACATGTGTAATGACAATAAAGTTGAATCTAATCTAATCTAATCTAATCTATATCAGCGGCTGTGATTAGGTCAGAGGCACGAGAGCTGATACAGAGCAACATCACATGACTACTCAAGTGATATTGCATTAATATATTGTGGCATTAAGTCCACACAAGTCACCTCCTGATACATCCTCGATAAAAAGGGCAGATCAAGAACACATTCCAGGGATTTTAACCGTTCTTGTCAAGATGTAAACTTTGAATTGGGCTGTACTTGTGCTGAATGACGTTTCACAACTTAGTCCATAAGAACACAAGTACAGACAAAAAGGCATATTGAGAAATGGCCATTGAGTGAGTGATTTTGGACACTGGCGTATATTATATATAGTCTGCTTCTGAAAATGTTGCAGACGTTCATCATAAACATAATGATTATCTTATATTACACCTGTGTGGCTTTGTGGATTGTTTTAAAAAACACTAAAATGCACTTTATTTGTCATGTTTATTGTATTAGTTTAAAATAATAAAGAGAACAAAACAACTAACACATTTATTTATTACGTTTAAATAAATTATTTAATATATTACAAATAAGACACGTTTATCACATTAATTCTTTAAATTAGAAATTATTTAAAAATTCTTTAAAGAAATGAATAACTGTCAACAAGAACAAATATAAGTGTGTATAATTTGTGGCATTAGCGGTCAGTGTCCTCCATGATTCTAATCAAGCGCTCGTCTCGTATTGTGTAATGGAAAATAGTGAATGAGTGCGTGTACGGCCCTGTCCCAAATGGCACACTCCGGTCTTGTGGACCTCCTCCGAGTCCACACTTGGTGACGTCAGGAAGTGCAGACCTATAGGGCACTATAGGCACGAGTCCACAAGGGTAAATGGGAGCGCATTTTGGGACAGACTCGAGGTCGTCACGCCGGAAAGAGGAAGCAGTGCTTTTTAATCGCTCTCACTGTATTTTGATGTCATAGGTTGATCAGTTTGCACAGCGCTGCATGAAGTCGACCACACTGATGTCACGTTGTTGTTATTTGGGACAGAAGCTGCCGGTTTTTATAGTTCTGTCTTTCATATGGTGATCTTGTCACCTGAGTATTAAGCAGTAACTTATACTATATTACCAAAATGGGTTACTCTATCTAATAAACAGGTTTGATGACTTTAGTATAAATCTTAATGCTGCAGCATATCATGATATTCTATGGAACTGTGTGCTTGTAATTTAATAGCAACAGTTTGTGAAGAACCCTTTTCTATCCCATCATGACAATGTCCCTGTGTATGAGACAAGATTCAGAAAGAAATCATTGATTCAGTCAGTGTGGAAGAACTTAACTAGTCTGCATAAAACCAAGTCCTGAACCCAACTGAACACATTTTGGTGTCATTTTAAATGCAGACTTTGCTCAGCCCTGCGCACACACATATTTAACAAGAATGCGTCTTTTGTTTGTACACTAGTGGTCAAAAGTTTTGGGACACTTAAGCAAAATTTTACTCATTATTTATAAAAAAAACTTTTGATCTGAGGTGTTTGCTTAAATATCTTAAATTAGTTTAGTAGACAAAAATATCATTTTCCATGTTTAATAAAAATGTTTTTAAATGGATAAACTGAATAATGAAGAACGAACAGCCAATAAGAGCACAGAATAGATCAAAACTCCTAATACTGTGTAACTGCTCACGAACACGTCACTTCTACTGCTCATCTAGTTACTGGATCTAAGTAGCACCGTGCAAAGACAGATACTGTCCAAGGCCAGGATACTATATCCCTTTTAAGAGTTATTAATATGATCTGCTGATCATTCAGTGGACGAATTTATTAGTGACCGTCATTTTGATCCTGCTGCATTAGGTAAACGCTACTGAATAGACTTAGTTGATAACATCAACTGTGTGTATTCGCCTTCGAGTTAAATTGAATAGTTTCCCTGAGAGGCACTACATAGTAACCTATATGAGACATATGTCTTTGGTTTGTGTTCAATAAGTTACAATTGCCATATCCACTGTAACCTAATTCATAGGGTTTGTGTTCAGTCAGTGACCATTAGCCTAAGATATAGGCTTTTATTCAATAATAAATGGTAAATAAATCAGTTTCTTGTAATGTATGTACAGTATATACTGCATTTCGTTGCCTTGTACTTGTACATGTGTAATGACAATAAAGTTGAATCTAATCTAATCTAATATACGTGCGATTAAATGTGATTAATTAATTGGCACACCATGTAATTAATTACATTAAAAATTTTAATCACTTGACAGCACTACTTTAAATTCTTACACAAAGCTAATGTAGATGTTTTACACGTTTATTTGATGTAATTTATTTTTTAAGCTTGAGAGTCAGTGGTAAATATCCACAAATATCAAATAGCAATGCCTTTATCCTAAACATTTGAACCCTTTTCTGGTGAAGAAATACATTCAATTGCACATACAGAAAAAACAATAAACTTGCCTGACAAAATGAATGACATTAGTTACTGTATGTGTCACCAGTACCATCATATAATCAGTAAGTGAAGATAGAGCAAATAAAGATATTGGCTAATTGAGCCATTGGGTTTATTCTAATCTATTTGTATAAAAAACACCTCACCCCCCAAAAAATTCAAATGCAACAAATTAGCTCATCTAAGCAGTACAGTCTAACATGGTTTACTAGACGCTCTTTTTATTTGAAATACACTGCATTTTTTTATTTGTTGCTGAATCGTTACATTACAACATTATGTATTCCATATACTTTAAAACAGCCCTTTTCCCTTCTTAATGTTGCTCTTTTTCCAGTGAGGCAAAGTGTTAAACTCATCTTTGGACATTCCAAATATGGCCTGGAAATCAGCATCCGAGAGAAATATCTGGAAAACAGAAAAGGGAAATGCAGAAGATGTTAAGTTGCTTAAACATCAACATGACTTCATGCTTATTAATGCTTTATAAAACAATGTATAGATGTCAAATGTGTTTGCTGTAATTTAGTACTGTATTCATATATAGGTTCCAGGATTTGGAAAGAAAATACTATCAAAATGCAGCTTGGGTTGTAAAATTGTGACAGAATGTGAAAATTGAGGGAACTAATTAGTTAACTGAGAATAATATTCTATAATATAATACAAATTTAATAACCTCATATTCATAATGTTCTGAGAATAATGAGACAGATTTGAATCTGCTTCCTGTGTTATGCTCATATGCCAGAGGAGAACTGGCCCTCCTGGTTAAGTTTGGGGTTTTTTCTCTACAGGGAACGATGTGCTACCAGTGTTGCCAGATTGGGTAGTTTTGAATTTGATTGTGAGGATATAAACTGGCTTAGACAGGCATTTTATTGAAAAAAAAAGTTGCAGAATGGAGTGGGAGAGTGATTCAGACCTGAAGCCATGGATAATGTTATCTGAATTGATAATAGTAAAGCTCACTGCAAATTCTGCAACATGAACATAAGGGCCAATTAAAAGGATTTGAAGGATCATGCTGGAGAAGCACAATATGCGGTGCATGCAGGGCCGCATTAACGCACGGGCTTACGGCCAGGGGCCTTTACACGAATAAAGAATTTTTTTAAATTACGTATTTAAAATATTTCTCTTCGTGTCAGAGTTGTGATGCACAGGCGCAGCCAGCGGTGCAGTAGATCGTGTGTGGCAGGCAGCTCCGCGGCTGGAAGGAGCAACCTAAACTACCAAAAAGTAAAGGTGATTGGTGGATGGGTGCGGACATCCTTAGTGCGGTAATCAATCATCCCATAGGTTTATGTGCAGGTCATTCAAAAATTAAAGCCATTTGATTGGTAAGATCAGATTGATCTGATTTCCAATGATTATGTGTCAGGAGTTACTTAATAAGATTACAAAGTTATCAGGATATTTTACGAAAGCAGATGAAGACGGAGTGGACCGGGCCTATGAAGGATCATCCTGCCTGCCAATTTTAGGTTAGTTTGGTTGTTAATTTGATGCATATTAATTTTTTGTTTAAACTAGGGCTGTCAACGTTAACGCATGTGATTATTATTATTATTATTTTTCAGATTACGTCAACTAAATACAACGCAATTAACGCAGCTGTCATGATTCTGTCTGTGTTTGCCCGGTTTAGTTTGGACTTTTAGTTTGTGTCTTTTGAGTTCCTGTTTCCTGTGTCTTGTTGTAGTCTTTTGTAGTTTCTTTGTTCGTTGGTTCTTTGTGATTGTCTACCCAGGTGTTTCGTGTCTGCTTGTTATCCTTGATTAGTTTGTGTATATAAGCCCTTGTGTTTCTCTGTTCAGTGTGATTCGTTGTATGTTGTATGTTGTATGTTGTATGTTGTATGTTGTATGTTGTATGTTGTATGTTGTATGTTGTATGTTGTATGTTGTATGTTGTATGTTGGTTGGTTGGTTCAGTATGTTTCGGTCTTGGATTTACCCTGTTCCGTGTTCTTGCTTTATCTAATTAAATATTTAAATGCTAGTGGATCCGCTTCCTGTTTTCCTGCCTGCCAGCCATGTTGTTACAGCAGCATCCATTTATTTTGTCATTCTTTGTCTAGTGTTTAGAACAAAAGAAAATAAGAAATCTATGTGTTTTGTAGCTTTAATGAGAATTCTTCTGTATTTAATTTGGCATTAAAGTCTGTAGAGTGTTTGAGAACTAAATTTAATATTTGTATATTTCCTCCCTGTTAGACATGACGCGCATTTTATAAGCGCAGAGACGCATTCTATGTTCTATGGTGGGGCCTGCGATAATTCATAGCCCCGGGGGCCCATGGGGGTCTTAATATGGCCTAATATGGCATGTTCTAGTTTTTGTGTGATGAGTTTTTGACTCAAAGTTTGCATTTAAAGTCACACCAAATGTGTTCAGCTGGGTTCAGGACTTGGTTTTATGTAGACCAGTCAAGTTCTTCCACACTGACTGAATCAATGATTTCTTTCTGAATCTTGTCTCATACACAGAGACATTATCATGATGGGATAGAAAAGGGTTCTTCCCAAACTGTTGCTATTAAATTAGAAACACACAGTTCCATAGAATATCATGATATGCTGCAGCATTAAGATTTATACTAAAGTCATCAAACCTGTTTATTAGATAGAGTGACCCAATACTTTTGGCAATATAGTGTTATATTGTTTAGAATTGATAAATAATTAATACATATTGGGAATTAGGTGTAAATATAAGAGTTTGATATCGATATGAGAATGTTTTATGACGAAAGGTGTTTATAAATGTAGCTGTTCTAATTATTGTTTTCTTTTCATGTCTTTTTTTGGGTAGAAAGTATTATCACAAGAAAAAAATATACATATAAATAAAATAAAATAAAGTATAAGGAAATAATGAAGTATAACAATTGTAATATACATGTTTGAAACGAGACACATAATAAAGTATATAAAAAAAGAAAAAGCTAATAGTTCATAATTGTAATTTAATCTAAACCATTATAATGTATGTGATGTTTTTTCAGCAGGGATAACACCCCATCTACACCACATGCGAGCGATGCGTAAACAGGCAGTGAAGAAAACATCAAATAAAAAAAACTCTTCGAACTTTTCATGTGGCGAGGGCATAATCATCACTGCAATTTCCACGTGCAGAATTTGTGCAGAAACAATGCAAAATTGTGAATAAATAAAAATTCTACTGAATAGAAATAAACTGTGTGCACAAAAATCGTGTGCATGTTTTAGCCTACTATTTTATTTGCAGGGCTCTGTAGAATACACCAGCTGCAGGAATTTTTGGAAAAATAGGAAGAGGAGTGGCAAAAGACTGTGGGTTACTAGATGTGTATTTTTACTGCATATGTCAGAGCACTGCCCACTAATATCGGCACAGACAAAACACTTCTTCATGTCAATTACTGCTAAGTGCCGAAGACATTTGAGTTTGTCTACATCAGTGTGTCATAACCCAGGTCCCGGAGAACCACTGTCTCCCTTATCTGTACATACCTCTCTGTTTGCAGGGTCCACATTCTCAGGAAGTTCCCCAGCCTGTTTGTTCATCAGCATTTCTGGTGGATATTCTAAAACAGCCTGACGCTCTACCTCACTGGATGTCTGCTGTGAGACATAACATAATAAACTGAGAAGATTGAACATTTACGCTTTATATGTGGATTTACAATATACAAGAATATACAAACATACACATTCAACCGTAGTTGGTAATGTGACCTCTCCCAACTCTTCTTTCAGTTGCTCATAGGTTTTGCCACCCTGTTGTGAGGAGAAAGCAGGGTGTGATTTGAAGTGAAACTAGCATACGAGCGTGTGCTCATAAGGAGAAAAATACTTCTTGCATAGTTTTGTACTATGTTGCTTTTTTTGAAAGTCAAATCAAGCTTACGCTCCACTTTGTTGGGTCCCAGGCGGTAAACCAGCCAGTAAAGGTGGGAGGTTCAAAGCCCTGCTTCGCAAGCATTATTGGTGTGTCAGGGTCTCGCATTCCAGGATGGGTCCGCAGGTATTCTTGGCAAGTGGTCACAGATTCCCGACGCTCCACATCATTTGCTTCATTTCCTATCCAAAGGAATATCTGGAGAAGCCAAAGATCATTGCAAATGAAAAAAATTATACCAGCCAACAATTTATATCAATTAAAATCGAATCAAAGTGTGACTACTCCAAGTGTAACCAGTCTCCCATACTCAAACACAAAAGTGCAAAGACTTGCAACACTGTATACATTGTATGGCATAGATGATCTACCTGATCCCATATGTCCAAAAGCATGACATCATCTTCTCTCAGATCATCCTGTGTGAACTGGGTTACCTCAGTGGCAATAAACCGACCAGTCTTATTTGAACATTCAAAAAGACGTGGTTGATGATCTGGAGCAGTCTGTTGTAATCTTTAAGAAGAGAAAACAGCAATGAATGCTGTCAAAAAGGAGCACGAGGGTTTTGCCCTATAGTGAGAAACACTGTATACCTTCTGTCACTTGCATAAGGTGTCTTTCCACCTAAAAGTTCCCAGAATTCATTTGGCTCCTGTCCTTCAGCCATAATTTCTTCAGTTGCACCCTGACTAATGAAGGCGCTCACTTCTTTTGCCATAGCTCTTTCATCTCCACTAGAGCCCTGCCAGGTTATGAAGAGACATGATTAGACCTGCACAATGTATGGTAGAGTAAGACATTTACATTTAAATTTATTCATTCATTTGGCAGACACTTTTATTCAAAGCGTTTTACAGTTGAGAAACACAACAAGCGATTCATATAGTGAAGTGAGGCGATATACACGGAAAGTGCCAGTTAACAAAATTTCAGCAAAGCAAAAGAATGCACTTTCTATCGTCTGTGAACTGTTTCTCTCCGTTCGCAGAAGTGCTGCAGGTGCACGTGTGCTGTTTATGCTGCCATTTATGGAATTTTGAATGCTATAATCCCAGAACCTCCTAAAGGGCAATACCTTATGGTCAGAGGTGGGTAGAGTAGCCAAAATCTTTACTCAAGTAAAAGTACAACTAGGGAAATTGTTACTCAAGTAAAAGTAAAAGTCATTATTTTAAAAATTACTTGAGTAAAAGTCAAAAAGTATGCAATGAAAAAACTACTCAAGTAGCTAGTTACTTTGTATCGGATTATTTCATGAAATGTATATTAATGCCAATATTTTTATATCAATATTATATTTTAATCACTATTTTATTAATATTATCATAAGAAGACATCTTTGCAATATACATAAACTAAAGAATAGACAAACAAAGAAGAGACAAGCATTTCTGTGAATTTTATCTAGTCCCAAATGTCAATGTAGCCCAAATGGAGGGCGTTTATCATTGCTGGCAAATAATATGATGCATTTGCAGATTTGGTTTGATAGATAATAGATTCATATCCACTTTATCCAACGCTCTTTGTGTTTTACGTGTTCTTAAGTTTCCTGCTATGATGAGTGAGTAACGATTAAGATCGAGCCGTTTCAGACGATTCAGATCGTGCTGCGAACTGAACAAATCAAAAATAATGAAGCCTCTATTATTATCCCTGCTAAAACCTCTCTCTATTGTCAAGAAAATCATACCTAAACAGTTTTAAACATATGTCATTTCAATAAATCACTACTAATAAGCTCTCCCTGTTAATCATAAACATTAACTCAAAAGTCACTGACTGCAGCTGTAATGCGTAAAGAGGAGAACTGGCACTCCCAGCTTGATATTAGATTAGATTAAAATTTCATTAACATTGCTTTTATTAAGATGGTCCTCTCTGTTCGTACTCTTTACACCAATTTTCTCTTTTGTGTTTTCTTTTTCATGTAAAGCTGCTTTAAACAATGCAACATTGTAAAAAACGTTATATATGTCATGATGCTGTCCTCCATGCCCTGCTTTTCTGAGTCTTGTGGGCAGGATCATGACAGTGCCATGTCCCTGTGTTTATGTTATGTGTGGAAACGTGTGGCCTGGGTGTGGTTTGCCTGTGCCCCCCAGTTACTGTCATGATCCTGTCCTCCTTGTTAAAGTTCTAGATTCCTAGTTTGTGGACAGGATTTACGTTTCCGTTTTGTGTGGGGCACACAGCTCTGCTTTTGTTGTCTTGTGCAGTGTGCTTCCCTGTCGCGTGTCTTGGCCCCGTCCCCTGTTTCCAGTCTAATCTTTCCGTTAATGTTATCATGCATTTCACCTGCCCTTGTTGTGGTTTTTCCTTTTTCCCTTGTTAAAGAAACACTCTTGGGTCGGGTCATGATTCCAAAAGATAGACTTTATTGATTAAACATTTAAAGCCGAGCCCTCCATGCACAGAACAGGACCCTTCATATAGAGAACCATAGAGGACCAAGCCCTGCATCTAGAGAACTGTCTCTGCCTGTTTGAGGCTTTTATAAGGGTCTTCTCACGCACACATGTCAGATTGAATTACAGGGGGTCATTGGACATACCATTATAATTTGAAACAGATGTTCTTCATTACCATGGCTTCACTAACAATACTAATATGATTGGAAACAGGAAACAGGCAGTTCATGTCGTGTTTTGCCATGCCTTTCTAGCCGTTCTTTGGCCGTGTCATCTGTGTTTTTGTTAAGTTTTTGGTTCCTGGTTTTGCCCCCTTGTGGGAAGAATTTCTAGTTTTCTCATTCATCTCGTTCCCTTGTTTTGCCCCATCGTGGGTCTTTTGTTTCTGTCTGTTAATAAAGTGTTTTTGTTCTCCCCGCAATGCTGTCTACGCACTTGGGTCCTCATTCACCGATCATGACAATAGAAATATACTTGACTTGACTTGATGTCTTTGGTAAACTTCAGTTTTATGGAGCAAATATTCAGTAATTCAGTAGCATACTAAAAACACAACACAGACATATAAACAACATTATAAACTTGATTTTCCTCAAAGGGAAATAATGTTATATCCAGGGTTTAAATTGGGTCGGTGCGCAAGTACCTGTTGAACGTGAAGATAGAAGATAATGTGTTTTCAGTCACTTCCTGCTTGTTGAGTCGTGATGTAACGACTGCCTGGGAGTTCTATTTCTGTGTCTGTTGCATCTGAATAATAATATTGTCATTTGATGACTAATTGAGGGGAACGTGGCTGCAGCTAATAAGGTCAAACACAATAATTAAACAAACTAAATAAGGTCAATGTAAAAGTTTGGTGCCAGTGACTTAATTAGAGTTAAAAGTATTTAAACTACTACATTTTTAACCCTTACTGGGGTCTCCTATAAAAGATTCATAGTTTTGGCAATAACTACAGTTTGCTGTTTTGTTTGGACCCTAAAACGAGGTTTTGTCACACAAACAGATTCTGTTCTGTCTAAATGGTTCTCAGTCATTTGTGTGAATATCTTTAATAGTTTTTAATGAGACTCAGAAGTATGATGAAGTCATTATGATGGTGTCCAGTGCATACACAGGATAAAGTTGGATACATTAAAGATAGTACTGCCCTACCCATCTTGTTCAAAATAAGAAGACTAGTAGACTGAAGCAATAGACAAAGCAAAATATTTAAAATTCTGCAGCAAGAATACTAACTTACACTAAACAATCTGCTGTTCAAAATTCTGCTGCTTACTTTTAAATCACTCAATGGACTTGCTCCTCCCTATCTCTCTGATCTACTGTCTGCTTATGTTCTGCCTCGATCCCTTTAATCTTCTGGATGTGAACTCCTTACCGTGCCTAGATTTGGACTATCCTCCATGGGTGGCAGATCATTTTCTGTAATTGCTCCTAAACTATTGAACTCTCTACCACTGTCACTAAGAGCAATAACCTCTCTCTCTGTATTTAAATCACAACTCAAAACCTACTTGTTTATCCAACACTATCAGGCACATCATGCTTCTTGACACTATCCTATACTGCCAGCTGTAATTCTCTCTGTGTATCTTTCTTGTTTGTTGGTACACTGTAAAAAAAATTGGGGGCTTAACTTAAAAAAATAAGTAACCTGGCTGCCTTAAAATTTTTAGTTCATTCAACTTAAAAAACTAATGAATTTCATACAAACTCGTTATGTTAACTAATATTTTTAAGTTGATTTAATTCAAAATTTTAAGGCAGCCAGGTTGCTTATTTTTTTAAGCTGAACCAACATTTATTTTTTACAGTGTACTTATTTGACACTTACATTCTCTTCTATGTATATTTGCTTACTGTTTACCATGATTTGCAACTGCAGTCATGTCATTTCTGGTTTGGGCAAATGCCTACCATCCATCAAACTGTCAAATTCATACTGAAATGTCTGTCTAAGATCTGTTAATCAATTGTCTTATAACTGTTCACTTTACTGTTTAAATTGATTATGAATTTATCTATTTTGATACTGTGTACTAATTGTCTATGTACAGCGATCTTGAGCCTGGAAAAGGCGCTATATAAATTAAACGTATAATTATTTTTTTTACTGAAGGCTGCTTACTTTGCCATACCACAGGAAGACTCCATTCTGGCTTTTTAAAAGGAAGACATCATTAGAGTTGAAAGAGGCGGCGAGAGCTGGGACTTCTATTGCTTTTGAATTGGATGGGTGAGTGCCACAGATCTGGAAAAGACGAACAGGGGGTTCTGGATCAGAGACCCCCTTTCTGGAAGTGCCCCCCTAGAATGGAAATGAAGAAAATCTCATGTATTAAGAAAACACAGCCGTTTTAAAAAACCTCGATTATATATTTTGTAACTCTCCCTTTAAAGCTGATCACAAGCTAACATCATAAAAATGCTTCTTGATTTACCAAGGTGTTGTAGAGATTTGTGGTTGTTTTATCCAAATGGTGATAATTCAAAGCACTACGTCTGGTGTAAAGTGCATGTTAACTAGCATTTAGTAATTGACTTCAGGTATATGCAAGCTGGATATCTCTAGCCTCTATTCAAACATAAATACAAAGCCAGCATCAACAATGTGTTACCTCAAAGATAACCATTTTGCCCTTGAAAATGGCCATGAAGTGGCGAGGTTCTTTTCCCATGCAGACTCTCACTTGAACAGGCTGACCACCATATTGCTGGTCCAGAGTGACAGACTGATATGCACAGGCAGTAATTTCATCTTGAGAAGCATGACGTCCCTGTGAGATGCATTTAAAACATTTGCATTTAAAACTTCACTATCAGTACAATCACTTGGGTATTACTGTAGTTCAGCTTTAATCTAAAAGATGGCCCACACTAATAGATTTTTCAAGTGTTGACAGATTTTCAAAATGTGAGAGACCACAAACATGCCAGATTTGTGTCTATATTGTGTGGAGTATATTGTATTCTTGTCTCACCATGAGCCCAAGACAGCACACCACACACTATACAACCAAACGTCTTGACTGTGAAATCAAACAAATCTCTCGTGGCCAAACGTGACTTTAGAGTAAACAACAAATGGTTTTAGTAGTGTTATGCTTCCATCAGCTCACTTTCTGATTGTGCATTGTCTCGTGCCGTGTGACATCTAAAGAGTATTCAACATGTGGAAGATTTAAGATTTAAGATTGGTGTAACCCCACTGTTCTTCCAGCCAGATTAAATCAAGTTTAACACACCTCATACCACAGAAAAATCTGTTAGGATAATCTGTACAACCATAGAAGACAATTGTGACTTCACCTATGCAGATTGTTGCAAGGGGAGAATTCAGCCAATAATCTGCCAGATTATCTTTTGGGGTGTGGGTGCCTTACAGTACTGTCATTTGTGAGGCAAACATCCCCAAAATCCCAGTTCACCAACCATTTACGTTACCATCCATGTTGTACAACTTCCTAATACACCTGGCTGTTGTGAAGTATTGACATTGTCTTTCTTCATTAGTTTCCTTTTTGATAACTGTTTGCCTTGTTTGAATTGCTTACCTGTCATCTGACCACTGCCTGCATTTTTATTGGGGGGTGGGCTTTTTTCCCTTTATTCATCTTTTCTTACAGTAGAGAGAGACAGGAAGCGAAAGAGTAGAGGAGGCCACAGGACTGGGCAATGCCACACAAACCGGTAGGATTTGCCTACCGGTTGCATCCCTTGCCCACCGCGGCACTGTCCCCACCGTCGTTTTACGTTTTATAGCAATAAAGCACTACCTGTGTTTGTCTCAATTGTATGGTATGATTTGAATACAGATCTAATGACAAGGTCATGGTCATTTGAACAAAGGAATTGTGTAACTTGGTCACAACGAATCACACTTCTGAGCACCAGCCTGAAATATAACTACTAAAGTATTTCAAGTCCATGCTTTTCTAACCTTTCTCTGTGTGTATTGTAAGCACTGTAGAACTAGGCTAGAACTGAATAGTAGTTCAAAACAATATAGCTGAACAAAAGTGTAGGTTGTTTACATATATACGATGAAATCTGTTACGTTACCATCCACGTGTAAAGAATGTAGCTATTCCGGCCATTCACTTCATAGCTGTAGAGAATAAGGTAGCAGTCACCGCCATAGAAGTATCCATGCATTGCAGAATTGACCTCAACTAACTCCAGATTCTCAATACGCCACACCTGAGAATGTAAGAGATGTCTTTATTCATTCATTCACAGTTGACAGTATTCTCCGGTTTGTGGTCGACTGCTATGGGTTTTTGATTGGCCAATATAACACAAATGCAATTACAGAAAATGAGAGACATACAGAAAATTGGTGAGACTTGTTAATTACGTGGCTAGTTAGTCCGCATGTAGCTTAGTATTACAACAGACCATGAAACCATGACATTTGGGGCAGCTAAATGTGGGTAAATATGAATAAAATACAGTAGTCAACATTTAAAGTGGATCAAAAAGGTTGATCAAAGTTGTCCTAAGACAAGAAGAAAACACTTTTTTGATCCACTTCAAATGTTGACTACTATATATAGGAATTTAAATACATTATTAGTACTTACTATACAATATTTGTATCTCATTCACCTCACATGACCCATTTTACTTTGGTTATTTTATGGTTTCATCAAATGCTGGCTTTATATCCGAGTGATCTTACATATTTATATCCGAGCAGCTGAACATAAAAAAATATTGGCGGGTTGTAATGCGAAAATTCAAATATCTACCCAATATATATGGGCCAAATATCGACATATGCGACATATCGGTCTACCACTGCCTGCTGTTTACTTACATTTCTTCTGTATAGCTTATTGTATTATTTCTACCCTTACCTGTATTTTGCCACTGCCATCATCCACCATGCGCTCTTGTGCAGCAACTTCAGGCATCACATGCATCTTAGTGGCATCAAATTTCTCTTGAGGCACATCGGCTGTGTAATTAAAATATGTTTTGTGTAAGTGGAAATGTGGATTGGATAGTAACTAACTTCAAAACATTTTGTGTCACAAATGCTACACAGGAGGCTTAGAGAAGCATTGTATTGCTTAGGAATTGTTCTTTGAAGCTCGGGAGATCATAATGACCATACATTTTATGGCATGATCTTTTCACTTCCCACTAAGTCTGGTCAGTCTCATCTCTCAATGTAATATATATATATATATTAAAAACCCATCTCTAACTATAGACCTGTCTCTCTCCTTCCGTTCAAAGCAAAAACACTTGAACGGGTTGTTTTTAATCAGGAGTCTACATTCCTTTCTCAAAACAATAGGCTGGACATTAACCAGTCAGGTTTTAAGAATGGTCATTTAACCGAAACTGCATTACTGTCACACCCCATTGCTGGCACCTCTGGTCGCCACCCGAGGGCGCCAAATTGTCTTGTGTCTCTGCCTTGTTTTGTACTCCATTTCCCATCATGCTCTGTGTCTTGTGATTGTCTATTGGTTTCAGCTGTGCCTCATTTCCTGTTTGTCTCTTCATTTGTGTATTTATAGCCCTTATGTTCAGTTGTCTGTTGTGGGTCGTTGATTGTGTTATGTTGTTCGTGCCCCTGTGGTTTTTGACTACGCTCTGTGTTTTGGATTATTCTGTGGACTTCATTAAATATATTATATCTGCTTCCCTTGTATTCCTGCCAGCATTCGTAACACTTACTAACAGTCACGGAAGGAAAGAGTCCAAATCATCTGTTTTCATTCACTTGGACCTATCTGTAGCCTTTGACATAGTTAACCATCACATTCTTCTGTCCACCCTCTCTTTATTGGGCATCACTGAAACATCACTCTCCTGGTTTAAATCCTATCTCACAGATAGATCCTTCAAGGTAACTTGGTAAGGTGAGGTGTCCAAATTACACCAACTTTAACCTTAATAAACACACCCCAGTCTTTCTTGGTCTGGGAATTTTTACAAGAGTTATATTCTGGTTTCTTGACAAAGCAACAAGGAACTTGTCTAAAAATATGTATATAGAAGTATGAACATGTCAAGTAGTGAGCAATACACATACCCACTCTCCCTACAGCATGTGTTCGTCCCAGACCAGTCGTCTGCTCTTTGACAGTCCAGGTTTTGAAGAGTTGTTTAAAGAGAGCTGATTCTCCTCCATCGCAGACTGTTTCCACTTTAGTAGTGTGTGGATAACCCTTAATTTTAATAAACTCCTGGAGAAACCCAAAGATATCATCAGAATCATAAATGTAATTAGCAACCAAATTAAAGAGCATGTTCATTAATGAAGCTGGAAAAAGGCAATAAACCATAGCCACTAACGTCCACAGGCTTGTTATGTCAGAACAGCAGTTCAATCAAAGTCTGACCAGGGCCTTTGGTCCATTTACAAAGTAACAGTTCAACACTCATGGAAAGTGAGTCCAACTGTTACGCCCTGTGGCTGACGCCTCGGCTCGCCACAAGAGGGCGCCATGCCTTTTGCGTCTCTCCCTGTTGTTTTGGTTATAGACTACATTTCCCATCATGCTTTGTCTCGTTATCGTGTATTGGTTTCAGCTGTGTCTCATGACCTGTTTGTCCCTTCACCTGTATATATAGCCCTCAGTTGTCTGGTGTCGATCGTTGTTTGGTGTTATCCTGTTTGTCTCTGTCGTGGTTTCTCTTTCATTGGATTTTTCTGTGGATATTTTTAAAGTATTAAACTGCACTTGGATCCGCTCCCTGTTTTCCTGCCTGCCTGGGTCTCCATTCATAACACCAACTGAGGAGGGAAGGCAGGAAACTGGAGAAGGGCTAAATAAAACAAGTCCAACAAATGAGTTCATAGGGGAGTGGTTAATAACCAGTGAGAAGCCAAAAGCAGGAAAAGCCAGATAGTGGTCCTGGGATCAACCAGGAGGCCCCATGGCAGAGTCGAGGGAGGGAAAAGGCAAAACTTGGTGAACGACACCCTGGGGTTGACCGATGGAGATGGAGCCACTGGAAGAGGAGACCCAAATGGAGCTGACGAGTCCACACAACATCATAGGCACTAGAGAGCTACGGTGATGAGCATCCGGGGTGGAACCAAAGACTTGCAATCAAAGACTCAGTCCTCTGGGGAAACAGAACCAAGGCAGATCTGGAAGGATGAGGGATTCCACTGGAGCCAGGGGAGGGAGGTGCAAAGGCAGAGCTAATGTATTGGCAAGTCGGTGGGGCTTTCCTCCTAGCACTCTGTCCCCACTTACATTGCCTTGGCGATGGACAATGTTATGGGCTCAAACACACCTGATCAGATGTATGCCTTAGGTTCATCTATTTTGACAGGCTTAAAGTCTACGGTCTATGGTGGGCTCTCATATCTCCATAGCGCCAGTCTTCAGTGGTGGAGGAACAGCACGCGGTAATACAAAAGTCACACAAAACGAACCGACATGAGACAGCAAACATAAGGACATTAAATAGGGGAACAAACAAGGTATACTGACAATGGGCAGGTGCAGGCAATGAAACACTAATGGGAAGATAGACGGGGAAATGAGGGGACGGGGCTAAGACTCCAGACAGGAGAGCACATGGCGCAAGGCAAACAAAACAAAGGCCATGTGCTTCCACACATAACATAACAAACACAAAGTCACGACCCAGTCCACAACACTAGAAATCCATAGACCAGAAGGACCGGCTCATGACTCAGGTCATGTGATAAAGTGGCATTCTTACACTTATAAATATTTGAACTTTTTAAAATGTTAAAAAATTTGACACATTTGGAATTTCATAAGAAGTAGTACAGTTCTCTGCAGAACACTGAAAATAAGTGTTTCTCAATTATTGGGCATTTCCAAACTATAAAGGTATTTTTCAACCAACCAGTGGGAAAACAGATTTGGGAATCGCCCACTTGATTTCTGTCATCCCAGTTTGAAAATGTCTAATTGAGAAACTCCCTGTTCCCGGATCAACATTATTGTTCTTACTGCAATAAAAGTTCTATCAACAAATCAGATTGTAGGATATCAGATTAGGTTTAAGGTCAATGTTAGAGTTGGGTTTAGGACTTGTATGGCATTCTTATTTACCTGTTAGGAACATTTTTGTTTTGACACATCAATTATCCACGTTTAATGTGTCATGATTTTCGTAGAGGACATAGACGCAGGACAGCGGTACATTAAACAAGGACTTTATTATTATAACAGACAAAATAAAAAGCAGTGGGTTAACCCAGCAACATCACCCAGCAGTGATTATGTTCTCAATTTTTTATTTCAGTAAAGTGGAAGAATTTAATAGAGCAATATTGGAACAAGTGAGAAAAGAGGGCAAAACATCCAATTGGTAGGTACTGCTCCACTTCGAATCTGAGCTTTAAATATTTAAAGGTCAGGAAAAGTCATTCCAATAACATGTTATTTCTAATCCTATTTCTTACATCTCTTTTTTTAAAGAAATAAAGTATTTGGGTTTTATAAACCTTCAAAAAAACAAATTTGAATTGGGTAGAAATACTGTCTTAGTTGTACTTTTTCGGTCCTCAAAAACTTGGGACTGGTAGGTGGCGCTGTGACAAAAAAATAGGGTCCCAGAAGTGCGATCCTGGAATTGCGGCCTCCGTTATTGCAATCAGATAATATTGCAGTAACCAAACAGATCTCAACCCCCATTTACTGCCACAGTAAGAAAAATAAATACTATGGGAGTCAATAGGTGATGAGACCTGTTTGGTTACTAACATTCTTACAAATATCTTATTTTGTGTTTAGCAGAACAAAGAAATGTATACAGGTTTGGAACAATCTGTGGCAGAATTTTCATTTGTGGGTGAACTATCGTTTTCAATTCTTACTGTCAGATGATGATTTACCAGTTACATTTGTCCCCTTAAGTAAAAATATAATGTTTTTGCGTGATTGAATAATAATCATATTTGTTTTTAAATGTTTTGATATACTCTTAAAAAGGATGTGTTAATATTAACACACTGTTTGTTTTATGCTACACATAATGTGTTAAATTCATGTGAAATAAATGAAAGGGACAACACAAGTTGTGTTAAAAGTAACACAAAATGTGTTGTCCCAGAAATAACACAGAGCTGTGTTCAGTTAAGAACAACACATTAATGAACACAAAATTTGTTGTTTTTACACAACTGTTTTTAGAGTGTAGTAGTTGTATCTATACTAACTTCCTTGTTTTTTATTCTTTATTGTTCTTTAAATGTGAAGCTGAGGAGTCATGACCAGGAATTCACAGCTATTTTACTGTTCAAAAAATTTAAGAGGTTTTATTCTGTTATATGTATTCCTGTTCTACTCTAAAGTTTACACATTTTGTAATTTACACAGAATGTAATTTACACATTCTGAGTCAAAGTCATTTCTTTTGTCAAAATACATTTTATGCTGCAAGTTAAAACATAGAGCACCACATTAAATCTGCTGGTTATAAGAATTATTTGTTTGCTAAAGCAGAGGTTTTTTGGTAAGAGTTAGTGGTTTTAAAGTAGATTTTACATTGTAAAATGAAGTTTAACAGTCATTAAAGAAATTTATAAATGGAGCCCAATTCTCACCCATTTGAGCCCCATACAGTTTCTGTTGGTGGCCCACCATGGCCCCACTATTAGCAACCACGTGAGGCCCAACTGGGCCCATATAATGAACACATAAATGGGCCCCACCTAGCACCCACTATAGGCCCATGATGGGCCCCAATGGGCTAACACACATGGGGCCTATGTGGAGCCGATGGACAACATTTTCTGGGTCCCATTTGGGTTGCCCATGCAGGGCCCATGTGACAGCCCATCAAAAACCCACATGAAAATGTTTGCTGGGCGACCAGGCCACGCGCTTCCACAAATAACATAAACATGGAGACATGGCACTGTCATGACACACAAGGCTCTAGGACTTTACAAGACAAGACGGGCAGAACCATGACATAATGTTGAGTTTAAAATAGTGAAAAACTGAAACTTACCAGAGCTCTGGTCATTGCTGCTTGTCTCTCAGCTTTGTTTGCTGTCTTTCCTTTCCACACGAATATAGACACTCCCCCCTGGTCCAAAATGAAACAATCCTACCCACAAATGAATAAATAAATATCATTAGAGCAAAGCATGCCTAAATCATTAAGCTGATAAACACTTACATCACCATATGAACCATTTTGTGCAACATTCGCTGGGTGCTGGAAAACTTCTCTTTAGGTTTGGTCGTATTAAGTCTTATTTGAGGTCAAGCCTTAAAGAATAAAGACCTCTATTGTAGACACAGAGCTAACTAGAGGTGACCCCGATGTTTTACGGACTACCAATCTCACAGTCGAATCTTTGCAGAGGTGTTATACAATGGGGATCATGCCATTTTGGTTATATGGGCAGTGGCGTAGCAGGCGGGCACACACTGCGCCTCCAAAAATATTATTTATGATGTAAAAAAAAGGGACATTTTTAGTGTTGGGTACCAAAACCCCCGGTGCATATGAGCGTGAGGTCTGGCTATGACCCAGTGCAGGATCGCGTCCCTCCACGTCTTCTGTGCGGTGAGCCCGTAAAGAGAAGCAGCACGTTCCGCATGCACCCGGAGATGACTCGCAAATGAATGTGTACACTTTGTCTGTAAATGCAAGTAGTTCGTTACTTAGACTTTTGCGCTGCATGATACAAAAATAATAAAGTAATATAACCAAAATCACCACATATAACATTCTCTGCATTGAAAGTCAGCGTGCGCGTCAGGAAGACGGAGAAAGAGTAAGCAGGAAAAAAGTTGATAGGGACTTTTTACTGTTTAAATGGTAAGATGCTTTATTGCATTCCTTCTTTACATGCGGTAAATAAAGTCACTTTATTGGTAGTTCATTGGTAATGGATGTGCTGTATTCCTGTTGGTAAAAAATAATTTATTATTATCTAGTAGTTAAAAAATTAGTTTTGAGGCGAGATTTGGTCTAGTAAGTGGCACAGCATTGTTATGTGATGTTTAAGGAAAATGTCCATTAATTGTATTATTTGTGGCATGTGATTTGAATATATGTTCCCCTGCAATTCCGACATTTTGCTTAAACACATTTATTTTGCGCATTGTGACTTGATTTTGGCTTATTTCATTTTTGTATTTTTATTTATTATAAAGGTATATTCTGTTTAAAACTAATTCTGTAAATTAATGTTTGAATTTTTTGGCGCATCAATGTTGCGCTGTACCCTTGTTAACTACCAAGCAGCCAGCACCCCCTAGTGGTCAAGATAAAATGTATACTTTTTTAAACTCCTACAAAATTTGCCAAATTTGCAGAGAATTTGGAATATATAATTTCAAGACAGTCTTGACAAAAATTATTAAAATCTTTTTGATTGGTCAAATGGTTCTTATAAACATACCTGCAAACTCGGACGAGGTGAAAAAGGTGACAGACATACGGGGGGGGGGGTTGTTTTTGGGTGGAATGAGTGGTGTTGGTTGGGTGATTGGGGCAGTTAAGCGGGTTGTGTTGAGGCATCCTCCTCGTACAAAAATATTTGGGATTTTAACATGTAAATTATGCATTCTGGCGCACTCTGACAAGAAAAAAGACAATGTTTGCTTCAATTAAAAAACTGTCACATCAGCCCCAATTTGCTGGTAAAATGGATTTCTTCAGTCTTTGGGCCTGCACAAGTTTTTCAAGTGCACCACATGACACATATAGAGCAGCAGCTAAACTAGGTGAAGCTTATACGCAAATAAGACACATAATGCGCATGGTCTAATTTTGAGCTACAGGGAAAAAGAAGTGAAAACATGGATTTTGGTCGAATTTAAGATTTTCATAACAAATAAATGCATTGGTCCATGGAAAAGACGACGATGCTGTTACGTTAATTCTGGTTGGCCCAATGACCAAAAGACGACGCTGTTAGCTGTTATCTTGATTCTGGTTGGCCAAACGAATCCAGGCACTGGACCAAAGACGTTTCAGATGCTCGAGAGTAGACCCCCCCACCCACGAAAAAAAACAAAACTCTTCAAATTTACATGATTCACATAAATGACCCATTTTTGGTTCAAAACGGCGAATTTGGCCGAAAAGCGACTAGTTTGCGGGTATGTATAAACCGTATCAACAAATTCAAAGGCAAGCATACCAAATTGTCATGTAAAACTTGGTATGTATCATTACTGGCATATCTTGTTTGCCTCACAGTTTGGTGACAGCATCACGTAATGGCCAAAATTTATAAGCAATTAAATTGTGTGCCAAGTGTTGTAATTTGTTTTTATACTCATCATTAGAAATGTCCACATGTATTTCCTTTTATGTGGTTGAATGGCTTGACCCCGCAATTGCTGCTTGCAGCTACATTTTCTTATTGCATTTGTTTTTATTATGTGGTGTAAATTACTTTCCCATGATATCAGGGCCTCATTTCTCTGTTTAAAATTTGTAATATAAAGTAGAAAATCATTACCAATCAAAACACATTACAGTGTAACTGGCATAAACAACAAAAGCATGATTTAGTGCAGTATTATCATGTACTTACATCATGATTTAACATGTCCTGTGTTAGTGGACTGGTTGCGATCTCAGTGATCTTCATATTTCCTTGCTCATCTGACACACTTTCAAAAGAGAAGAGAAAGTTTCATTAAGCCCCAGAAAACATTACCATGAAGCCCTTTAACATGGTTTACATCAACTGTCAAAGCTTTTTTATTGTTCACATCTATGGAATGAAGCTCAGACTCCAGAGATGTGCTAAATGACATTTAGTGGCCATATGACATGAACAATTGATAGTAGGCTACATACTGATAGAGGATGAGCTTAGTCATTTGCTCTTGGTCTGATATTTCATCAGGCGTTCCACTGGGCAGCACAGAGGGTCGTTCACCAAGAATGCTGGTCACAATGTCCATTAGCTGAGTGGACTTTGTTTCTTCATCCCCCTCAATCACCCCAATCTCCCCCCGACCTCCTCGTTCACGGTCCCTGATGTCCTTGGCCAGCATCATGCCCTTACAGTCAACAAAAAAACAGCATAAACAATCTAAAAGTGACACTAAAAACATCATTGCATTTCGGGAGTCTAGACTAGATGTTACAAAAACATAACTGTGACTTTGCATTTTGCTCCTTGCATTGTAACCTTTGCTCCCTGGAGGGAAACTGCCTGCAGAAAATGTTAGCATGGGGAGTTCCACATGGTAACATTTTTGTTTTTAGTTTGGGCATGTTTTGCGATGCATGATATCACAGCATGCCATCGTCAACTTTAATGATATAAAATCATACTTTAAATCAAAATTGTTGACTGTAAAACGGAGGCCAGCGAGAGAGAACTGTTCAAGTAAACCTCAAGAGGTGCTCTAGCTACAGATCGTAAACATAGAGCCAGCGGTGTTAAAAAAAGCTATACTTTAGCAATACCTTCAGCTTTCTCGTTACAGTGCCCTTCTATCCTGCCGGACCGCTTGGAGCGGGACGAGTAGAACCAGTTAAACAAGTCATTTTGGAAAACCACTAACCACAGTATGAAGCCCTGATCATATGTATAAGTTTATCATTTGTCAACTTTATTATTAATTATATTTATTTAAGTTGAATGATTAAGCATGATATATAGCATTTATTAGTAATATTACTGTAGTAGGTGTAATTATTGACACCGGACCTCACTAATTTCCAAATCCTGGCTACGGTCATGTAACAAAATTAGATCACATATGAATTGATCAACCTTCAACCGTTCTTGTTTGTTACTTTCAGGCCCATTCCACTGGATAATAGTCATGCCAAGATCCAAGAGAAAGACACTGCCGGTGTCAAAACTTCCCCAACTCATTTCTACCTGCAAAACAAACAATAAAAAAACACAAAAATAGTTATTGATCTTAAAGCCTCCAGTTATGACTGTTCAGGACACCATTTCTTGATTTTAAATATATTGTCTAGATCACAGCCTGGAGTGACAACAGCAAAGCTCTGCAGAGGATGCTACAAACAGTTTATGTTTATTGTTTATTGAGTTTATGATTATTAAGTGCCGGCCGTTCTACATCCCGAGGGAATATACAGCCATACTTCTCGTTGCTGTATACATCCCCCCCAGCTCCAACAACAACAACAGGAGTGAGGCGCTGAATGAACTGTATCAGCACATCAGTGAGCAGCAGACAGCCCACCCAGATGCTTTTCTCATCTCGGCTGGAGACTTCAACCCTGCAAACCTGAAGAGCGTTTTCCCGAAAATACACCAACACATAGACTTTCCAACTCGGGGAAACAACACACTGGACTTTGTTTACACCACCCAGAGAGGATCCTACAAAGCCCTCCCCCATCTTGGCGCCTCAGACCACATCACTGTCATGCTAATGCCTGCATACAGACCGCTCATTAAAGTCACCAAACCAGTTTACAAACAGATACAAGTGTGGCCAGAAGGCTCATCAGAGGTACTTCAAGACTGCTTTAACACCACTGACTGGGATATGTTCAAGCAGGCTGCCACATACAACAACACCACAGACCTCCAGGAGTACTCAGAGACTGTCACTGCCTACATCAACAAGTGCATTGATGATGTAACGACCACAAATACCATCACTGTGCGGCCAACCAGAAACCGTGGATGACAGGGGAGGTCTACCGTCTCCTTAAGGCTCGTAACGCTGCCTTCAGAACAGGAGAGGAGGTGAGCCTGAAGACAGCTAGGCTCAGAGAGGCCAAGAGACAGTACTCCAGGAGGATATCCCATCGATTCAGCGACAGCAGAGACACTCGGAACCTGTGGCAGGGGATTCAGACCATCACGGACTACAAGCCCCCTCCGCAGACCTGTGACAACAACATCTTCCTGCTAAATGAGCTGAACGCCTTCTTCGCTCGCTTTGAGGCACAAAACAACACCACTGCACAGAAGACTCCACCACCTCCTGGCGACCAGGTGATGACTCTGTCCCCAGACAGCGTGCAGAGATCCTTCAGCAGGGTCAATGCACGCAAAGCTCCGGGTCCTGACAACATTCCTGGGTGTGTGCTGAGAGACTGTGCAGCAGAACTCACTGATGTCTTCACCGACATTTTCAACATCTCGCTGAGTCAGGCCGTTGTTCCCACATGCTTCAAAGCCACCACCATCATCCCAGTCCCAAAGAAGTCATCTCCATCCTGCTTGAACGACTACCGTCCAGTTGCACTCACTCCTATTCTCATGAAGTGCTTTGAACGGCTGGTCATGCACAACATCAAGTCTGTCCTCCCCCCCACTCTGGACCCCTTCCAATTTGCATATCGGTCCAAGCGCTCGACTGATGACGCCATCGCCACTACTCTTCATGCCGCACTAACTCATCTGGACAAAAAAGACTCATACGTCAGAATGCTGTTCATAGACTTCAGTTCAGCATTCAACACAATCATCCCTCAACAGCTCACTCACAAACTGGTCCAGCTGGGTTTAAACACTTCGCTGTGCAACTGGCTGTTGGACTTTCTGACTGGGAGACCTCAGGCAGTACGGGTCGGCAGTAACACATCCAGCACTATCACACTGAACACGGGGGCCCCCCAAGGATGTGTACTTAGCCCCCTCCTCTACACCCTGCTGACCCACGACTGCTCACCATCACATGACTCCAACCTCTTCATCAAGTTTGCGGACGACACAACTGTGGTAGGTCTCATCAGCAACAGAGATGAGACAAACTACAGGAGTGAGGTGAGCCACTTGGCCAGGTGGTGCAGTGACAACAATCTCTCTCTGAATGTGGAGAAGACAAAGGAGATTGTTGTCGACTTCAGGAGAGCGCACACTCAGCATGCTCCTCTCACTGTCAACGGTGCGACCGTAGAGAGAGTGAGTAGCACCAAGTTCCTGGGTGTGCACATCACTGAGGACCTCTCCTGGACTAACAACACTGCAGCACTGGTGAAGAAAGCACAACAGCGTCTCTACTTTCCCTGCAAACTGAGAAGAGCCAGAGCCCCAACCCCCATCATGTCCACCTTCTACAGAGGCACCATCGAGAGCATCCTGACCAACTGCATCACTGTGTGGTATGGGGCCTGCAATGCGTCCTGCTGCAAGAGCCTCCAACGCATAGTGAGAGCAGCTGAGAAGATCGTTGGTGTCTCTCTCCCCTCCCTCCAGGACAATTTTGGTACCCGTCTCACCCGCAGAGCCCTCTGCATTGCAGGTGATCCCACCCACCCGTCACACAGCTTCTTCAGTCTGCTGCCATCAGGGAGGAGGCTTCGGAGTCTCCAGGCCAGGACCAGCAGACTGAAGGAGAGCTTCATACACCAGGCAGTCAGGAAGCTAAACTCCCTTCCGACCCTCCCCTCCCTCCCCTCCCTTGCCACACGCATCTCTGAACCCTGAACCCATCCATCCCTTCCCACATCATACTCTGTCCCGCACTTGTCACTTTGTAACTTTACGGAACATTAGACTGCTCAGCCCCTTTTCAGTAGTGGTCTGAGCCTAATCAACTAACTAACTACCTCTAAGTCAGTTAAACAAGCCTGCTCTCCTGACACTTTAAAACAGACCGATAAGCTTTGCACTACATTACATTTGCACTGTTGTTTATTTCATCTGCACCATTTGATTTGATTATTTCATCTGCACTGTTGTTTATTTCATCTGCACAGTTGTTTATTTCATCTGCACTGCTGTTTATTTCATCTACACTGTTGTTTATTTCATCTGCACCATTTGATTTGATTATTTCATCTGCACTGTTGTTTATTTCATCTACACTGTTGTTTATTTCATCTGCACCATTTGATTTGATTATTTCATCTACACTGCTGTTTATTTCATCTACACTGTTGTTTATTTAATCTGCACCATTTGATTTGTTTATTTCATCTGCACTGTTGTTTATTTCATCTACGCTGCTGTTTATTTAATCTGCACTGCTGTTTATTTAATCTGCACTGTTGATTATTCTTTGGTTTGCACAATTATTTCGGTTACATATCCCTTGCTTGTAAAGTTGTTTTGTGAATATATATAGATTTTGTATTTATCTGTATTTATCTGTAATTTGATATATTTTTTTGATATATGTTATTCTATGTTATCTGTATGCACCTAGGGTCTGAGAGTAACGCAATTTCAATCCTCCATTTGTATGTACTGTACATGTGGCAGAATTGACAATAAAGCTGACTTTGACTTTGACTTTGAAACAGCCTGTCACATTGTTTGAGGTGAGTTTCTCTCCCTCCAAGACATCAACAGCAGGATATGTGTGAGGATAGCTCAGAGGATCACCAGTGATCCCAGCAATGATCAGACAGATCCCATAACCAGCACCACCAGCATACACTCCTACTGTAACGGTATATTGCTGGAGCGGACACACAACAAGAAGAGCGTTTCCAAAAACGGGGTATTTAATAAAACACACAAACACAGGAGGACAACCATACATCAGTATTACATATCAGACTCGACATTGAATAAAGGAACAGGCATAATATATCTCCATAAGTATTGGAACAGAGGCACATTATTTTTTTATTTTAGCTGTTAACCAAAATGTATTCAAGTTACAGTGATATAATAAATATTGCCTTAAAGGGCACAATCTCAGCTTTATTTAGAGTGTATTCGCATCCAAATTGGCTGAAGGGTTTAGGAATTACAGCTCTTCAGTATGTAGCTGCCCCTTTTTCAAATGATCAAAAGTAATGGAACCGTTGAATCAAAAGCTGTTTTTGGGCAAGTTTGGGCTTTTCATTAAATAATTTCTTCATAAATGAAGCATGTTAAAGGTCTGAAGTTGATTTTAAGTGTGGTGTCAGCATGAGGAAGCTGATGCTATGAGCCCACACATGCAATTCATGGAGATCTCCATGCAAGTGATTCAGACCATAGTTACGTTTCAAAAACAAAACAAATCCATCAGACAGATAAATGAACATGAAGAGTGGCCAAACCAACAACTTGATAAAAACAACACACTGCGTGCTGTGCTCAGCAAGAAAAAAAATCCTGCTGTCCATATTCACCTTATTTTGCGTGTAAATGTGGGCGCCGCCATCTTTGAGCAGTTTGTCTTAACACTTCCGGTGAGCCAGAACTGTCGTATGACAGCCTATGCTGACAAACTAGCGTTACTACGAGCTAACTCGATCACTAACTCTATAATATCACCCGTAATGTCTCACAATCCCATGATTAAAGTTCAGTATCATTAATTAAAGCAAAATATGATTCATCTGTATGCACTAGCTACGTCTCTTTTATTAGAATGTTTCTTAGGTTTAACGTAGGAAACATGCTGAACACAGTTGACCAATAATAGTAGATTAGGCCATCTGACCAATCGGAGGACACTGAAACCCAGTGTTTCACAGACAGGAGAAAAGAAGCGAAGCAAGAAGGGAAATCAAATGACAAATAATGCATTCTTTGAAGTTGTAATGTACGTTTAAAAATCTGCCGATTGGCTTGTTTTTTGCTCAAATTTACTTACATTTCATATGTTTTACCTAAAAACAAGACTTATTTTCTTGCTTAAGAAGAAAATGCATCTTGATTCAAGAATGTTAAGACATTTGTACTGATTTTAAACAGCAGAATTTGCAAAAAATTAGTAGTTTGCATCTCTGATTACTTTTATGGTTGCCTTTGCCTTTATTGTTATGTTTGCCTTCTCACATCTCACTGCACAGTCAGTCATTAGCGCCCACCTGCATACTATCTTCTTCAATTTGATTGGCTAAATGTTCTGTCTTTAGATTTATTGGCTGAAATGTTGCCATAAATGAATTTGATTGGCTGGAATTGATGCTCTGCCAAAACCAAAGCCACTGGATGGAAAGTCAACGCTAATGGCAGGTTAGTAAATGAGCTGTGCTCACTAGCAGAACTGAACATACTGAGAACAAGAGTTTTCTCACCTCTGTGCCAGTCACCTTCCTTTTTCCTTTCACATGAAGCAGTCTTTGAATGTTATAAGTGTTTGTCTGCACATGATTCATTCCAGTGGACACGCCCCCAGATTTATAACTGAGAAAACACACATCAAGCATAATCGTAAATGATGCCTGCCGTTACTCATCAACGCTTTTGAGATGATTGACAGGATGAATGATCAAGTTTATAACTTCATTGAGGTAGAGTTTAAACGATACTTGTATTATTGTTATGAAACAATCAATAAAAATGAGCCTTAATAAAAGACCATTAACCTAGATTAATAAATGCTTTTTGGTTCAAAATAAATACAGATCAGTTATTGAGCAAGCAAAAGCGGGGCCGTTTAGGCCTTCCACAAGGCTGGCCATATTCGGATGTGCCAGGTCCGGGCTGTCAGCGGTCATGACCTGCTGAGAACAGAATTAAAGTCAGCGTGAAGAAACTCTCTGAACACATTATTTGGAGCACATCTATAAGATATCATATCAGTAAGATATATTAGGTCAGTAAACATTTTTAGAAATAGTGATGGAGAACTTACTCTGAAGTTCCCTTTAAAACAACTATGCTGTCTTTCCAAACAGCGCGTGAGCATGCGATGATCTCAGATCATTTAATCCAGATATACTAATCTTACACAACACGTGCGTTCAAAGAACCGTATTAGCCAGATCATAGTTAGCACGATTAGGTCATCTTGGATGTGTCATTTGTGAAAGTGGCCTATTTGTCAGATATGGTGACCCATACCTGAAATGTGACCTCTGCATTTAACCCAACCAGTGAATAGTGAACACACATACACCCAAAGGGCAGCAAGTGGGGGTAAGGTGCCTTGGTCAAGGGCACCTCAGCCGTTACCCAGACCTTCTGGTCAGCCTCAGCTAGCAGCGGTGGGATTTGAACCCACGCCTCTGATGAGACTGGAGCTTTAGACCACTTGGCCATGCTACCGCTACCATTTGATCTTGGATGTAGTAAGCGACGTATGAAGAACGGCCCCCAGGTCTGCAATGCATGCAGATAAACAACTGAGCTTTAGTTTTGGGCAGTCATGGCCCAGTGGTTAGAGAGTTGGACTCATGACCAGAAGGTTGCTGGTTTGATTCTCAGTGCTGGTGGGTAACGGCTGAGGTGCCCTTGAGCAAGACACCTAACCCCCACTTGCTTACTATACAAAATGTACAAATGTATAGTACAATGTAATGTAAGTTGCTTTGGATAAAAGCGTCTGCCAAATGCATAAATGTAAATGTGAATGTAGTACTTTGTGCTGAGCCTCACACCGGGCAGTTTATTGGGAAGATTTGGACTCCCCTACTTACTGGTGATGCTGCTACATGAGTCCAGTCTCTAACTCTAAAGTCTTTATCTCTAAAGCCTGCCTCCGCACCTCATTCCTAACCGTCACCATAGTTGGGGAAAAAACGTTTTAAAAAAGCTCAATCGGTGCATTTAAAAAGGGATAATAAATGACGGAATTCACTACACACCTTATAAATAACAAAAAGGCTTGGAGCAGATAAAACAAAAAAAGAGTGCAGCGCATGAAGTTGCAGGAGCTGCCAGATATTGCTGTTCTCAGCAGGTCGTGATCGCTGACAACAACAGAAGTATTATAAAGATTTGCCAGGCTCAAATTAAACTAAACGAAAGTGCGGATGCACCTCTCTTCAGTTCTCATCAGCTACACAGAAATCTTTCAACGTTCATTCAACATGAATAGTGCACTAGGTTTTCAAAACCACGGTTATTTGTGGTAACCATGTTTGTTACTGTAGTAAAACCGTGGGCTTTTTTTGTTTGCTTTAAACCATGGTTAATTTTGTAAGGGCAGTGCTGCATTTGAATGACTTTTGCTAGTGTGACTTCAGTTTTACAAATGAATTAACTAGTGTTTGTAAAAATCATTTTAATAATTACACATAAAGATAAGTACGTAACGTAACCTGTAAAAGAACCGAGATGATGATAGAGAGACGTACTGTTACGTACTGCAGCGTTAATAATAAACCTTAAACAATTGTTAGAATGATTTTTTCTAAAATGGATAAATTCACAGCCCTATTCATTACATTTTGGTAGTAGTAAAAAAGCCCTCAATGTTCCACATGCTCACATGATGCCCTGTTTGAAGTATCCACAGAAGATGCTGGACTCATGGTACTGAACCTCACGGTGCTGCACAGGTGAGGTTCCCAGGAATTCATCCAGCTGCATAGCATAGATAGCAGCAGCTCCTTGTTCATCTGTTGTAGACATAGAACCTATCCAATAATGTATGTCATAGTAGGATGATTTGCCAGCTTTGCGTGTCTGCAGATAGATGAAAGAGAGTGAAAGCAGGTAAGAGGGGGAAAATTCAGAATGGCACTAAATGATATGGGGATACGATGACCATACAGCAAATTTTTACATTTTAAGGTTTTTAGCATACGTAGCATACGTATGTTGGTGTCAGATGGTTTCAGATTTAAAACTTTGCATTACTTACTTTTAGCAATAAATAGCAGTCACTTTCATAAAATTGTCCGTGAGCACTTTCCGGGACCAAAACCAAATCCATTTTCTAGGTGAAAAAGTGTGAAATTGTCACAATCAGGTTTAAAGTGAGCCAAAGCAGATTTCATAAAACACAATTGCTAAAAAAGAGGCATCAGAACAAATCGACAAATAAATAACCAGGTAGAGGACAGGACATGCCACACATTGAAACAAACAAAAGCAATGCATAACAATACATGACTGCATGACAAACAAACAACATCATCATTAGGCCTGGACTGGCCATCAGGAGCACAGATACAATTCCCCATGGCCTGGCGACTGATTTGGCCTGCTGCCACCCAGCCGCTTTATTCCGTCGGCCCAATGCCCAAAGTGGTCATTTCCGTATTATTTCGGTATTTGATGAAAATGATTTTACACTGCATGTGTGAGTATTGCGCATTCACAGCACACATCTGCAATGACCAGCAGTGCCAGTCTGACTTCATAGGGAATCTTGGTTGTTTTAACCCCAAATTGAATAAAGAGTTACCAGCATGTGATGGTTACAAAAAAATAGGTTTATGGTTTCTTAAATTGGTGGTATTGCTAGGATTTCCTGGCCTGAAATTGTGTCACAGTCCAGCCCTGGACACGGGCCACAGGCCTAATGCTGCATTCCAGATGCCTCGAATTTGGGATATACAGTGGCAAGAAAAAGTATGTGAACCTTTTGGTATTTCATTGTTTTCTGAATAAATTTGTTATAAAATGTGATCTGATCTTCATCTAAGTCAAGGGTATTGACAAACATAATGTGTCTAAAAACAATAACACAAAAAACTTCTGATCTTTCATGTCTTTATTGAACACACTCATTCAAAATGGCAATGGAAAAAGTAAGTGAACCCTTAGAATGAATAACTGATTGACCCCCCCCCCCTGGCAGCAACAACCTCAACCAGGCGCTTCCTGTAGCTGTGGATCAGACCTGCACATCGTTGAGGAGGAATTTTAGCCCATTCTTCCTGGCAGAACTGCTTTAGCTCTGTCATATTCTTTGAACGTCTCATGTGTATCCATATCCATGGATGAGATCCATCTCAAGGACATTTTCTTTCACCGTTCACTGCTGGTGGAACGATCTTCCTGTTTCCATCAGGACGGCTGGATCAATTTCACAATTCAAAAAACAGCTGAAGACCCACCTCTTCCGTGAGCACTTAACTGTCTCATAATATAATAAAAAAATAAAATAAAAATACTTTCTACCTCTTTTTTCCTTTTCTAATGTTCTCTATATACTTGCTTATACTATCTTGATGTTGTATCTGAAACTTTGTATTACTAGCACTTCTCATAAATATTGCTTAGACAAATCGCTTGCTGTTTTACATTTACATTTACATTTACATTTATACATTTGGCAGACACTTTTATCCAAAGCGACTTACATTACATTGTACTATACATTTGTACATTTTGTATAGTAAGCAAGTGGGGGTTAGGTGTCTTGCTCAAGGGCACCTCAGCCAATACCCACCACCCCTGAGAATCGAACCAGCAACCTTCTGGTCATGAGTCCAACTCTCTAACCACTGGGCCACAACTGCCAATTGTAAGTCGCTTTGGATAAAAGCGTCTGCCAAATGAATAAATGTAAATGTAAATGTGTATGGTCCTCTTCAAGTCAATCCATAGCATCTCTATTGGGTTGAGGTCTGGGCTGTGACTTGGCCACTCCAAAAGGCAGATTTTGTTTTTCTGAAGCCATTCTGTTGTGGACTTGCTCCGGTGTTTTGGGTCGTTGTCCTGTTGCATCACCCACCTTCTACACAGTTTTAGCTGACGTACAGACATTCTCACATTATCCTGAAGAATTGTCTGACATACTTGGGAATTCATCTTTTCCTCAATGATTCCAAGCTGGCCAAGTTCTGATGCAGCAAAGCAGGCCCAAATTATGATGTTTCCTTCACAATACTTTACAGTTGGGATGATGTTTTCATGATGATATGCCGTGTGCTCTTTCTACGCCAGATGTAGTGCTGTGTGTTTTTTCCAAATAGTTCAATCTTAGTTTCATCAGTCCACAAAACATTTAGTCAATACTGCTGTGGAGTGTTAATGTGCTCTTTTGCAAACTTCAGGCGTGCAGCAATGTTCTTTTTAGTAAGCAGTGGCTTCCTTCGTGGTGTCCTGCCGTGGATACCCTTGCTTGTTCAGTGTTTTACGTATTGTAGACTCATGAACAGAGATGTTAGCAAGTTCCAATGATGCCTTCAAATGTTTGGCTGTCATTCAGGGTTGTTTCTTTACCTCATTGATAAGTCTTCATTGTGCTCTTGGTGTCATTTTGACTGGGCGCCCACTTCTTGGTAGAGTAGCAACAGTCCCAAAGTGTCTCCATTCCTAACTGTAGACAGGTGAATTTCTAAAGTCTTTGAAATAACTTTGTAACCCTTTCCAGCTTTATGTAAATCAACAATTCTTGATCGTATGTCCTCTGAAAGCTCTTTTTGGCAAGGCATGGCTCACATAAGCGTGTTCTTCTTGTGCAGAGCAAACTCCAAAAGTTTGAGGGGTTTTTATCAGTCAAAGTAGCTGTAGTCCACACCTCCAAACTTACTATCTTATCGAGGTGTGCTAAAACCTGACTCCTATTAGCTTTTTTGAGCTCATTAACTCATGGGTTCACATACTTTTTCCATAAGCACTAGGAGTTTTTTTTGGTTGTTCTCAATAAAGACATGAAAGATCAGAATTTCTTTGTGTTATTATTTTTAGACACATTATGTTTGTCAATACCCTTGACTTAGATGAAGATCAGATCACATTTTATGACAAATTTATTCAGAAAACCATGAAAAGGTTCACATACTTTTTCTTGCCACTGTATATAGGAACATTAAAACATTAATTGGCAAGTGATATTTGTATTGGCTGCTCCCTTACAAGCAAGTTGCTAGTAAGGTCAGTGGAGTGGATTTTAGACAGTGATCGGGGCTGCTTTCAGGTTCACTTTTAGACAGACCCCTCGCAAACTTCCCTAAGAACTTCCCCTCGGGGGATTCCCCGCCGCCATTTTGAAGTGTGTTCCACTTCACGAAGTGAACGAGGGAAGTTTATATGGACAGACCCTCGTTCCCTTGACTTTGACAGAGGGAGCAAGTCTACTTTATATGTACACTTCAAGCAGTTTGACATCCCACAATTCAACTTGATTGTGACATCACAGCAGATCGCTCAACTGTAGTGTATGGTGTATTCGTTTTTTTGTGAATTAAAAGCATAATAGTGTAGGCTAAATTACATTATTTATTGCGTAATACTTGTAGCTAGATTAGCCTATGTTTATTGTCAAAGTTTATACTATTGATGTTCTGAATGGGTAATTTTATTTTTCTCCAATAGCTTATACAGTGATTAGATCAGTGATATATATATATATATATATATATATATTCTACAACAACTTATATGTATATAAAATGGTCCATAAAACAAATTCATAAGTGAATAGGACTTTATTTAATAATTCAGCTTCAAAGTGAATACTAAGTGATCAAAGGCGTAGTGCGTTCTATTTAAACTTTATTCACGAGTTCCGCCTGTAGTGGGCACTCACTACGTAAGCAATGACGCACATCCGAGTCAACGAGACTGAGGGAAGTTTGCGAGGGAAGGGCATACAAATTTGGACTTTTTCTACTAACTACTAACTACTTTTTCAGATGGGCAGCTAAGCTGTAACTTAACTTCTTTTATTTACAAGTAGCTTGTATATAGCTTACCTAACTACAATTTCAAATTAGGTTACCCAACACTGGTGTCTTGTCCACATACAAATGGAACTACAAAGCTATTAGCAAGAAGCTAGTTGTGTTTGCTTTCGTGAGGTGCTGCGCAGTGCGCACATCAAAGTACCGTAAGAGCAGAGCTGCGCATGTTATCAAATCATTCTCGCTGTTCTCTGCTGTTATATGCTGATCGGTCTGTGCAGCATTTCATGAAGTCAAACACACCTGATACAAAGCCAGAAGACACATATACAGTATCTGTGAGTATCAGTATAGGAACATGCACTTTTTTAAATTGATATTTGTTAGCTATAATGAAGCTTAATTTAACGGAGGCCTGATTTGTATCTGTTTTTGAGTTGTCTGTCGACCTAAATCAAGTTAATAAAACATGTTTTTTTATTATATAAAATAGTAGTTTTTGCAATGGCTCTTTTGGTGAAAAAGGTTCCCGACCCCTGCCCTAAATGCACGTTAATTTGCTTATCGAAATACATAAATGTAAAAGCAAATTCTGCTAGTTCAATATTGGAACATGAAAAAATTCCCAGAGAAGAAATCCAGAAGAACTGTGGCAGTGCCCCCAAGACACTTGATGACTATGTAAACAAAAGCAGCTTTAAACACAAAGTGTCACACCAAATACTGGTTTACTGATTTTAGTTAGCTTTAGTTCACTGGTAGTCTTCTGATGCATAAGGGGCTGTGTCCACCGAGGCATTCCTGCCAGTGTACGGTGTGTTGTTTTTTATTGTTTCCAATGGAAGCGCCGCTTTTTTTGAAAACGCTGCCAGGTTTTTTTTGTGCTCATTGCCAGTGCTCTGCGTTTTTTTTGCCACGCTCAACGCGGGCATTCGACTGGGCGCCCAGAGTTGAAAAATGCTCAACTTGGGTCAGAACGCTCAGCTCATACTGTAACAACTCCCGCCTCTACGCCGGCCACACCGTCCACATCTACATCCACGTCCCGTTTCACCCGGTCACTATCACCTGAGTATTGAGAACTACACCTCCCATCATGCACTTCTTCACCAGCCATCTTTGATTGGACTCTCACCTGCGTCTCATCTGTGTGTGCACCTGTTCTGTGTTTCCCATGTGTTCCTGTGTGTATTTAAGTTCCATTTTGAGTTTTGTTCTTCGGTCGGTCTAGTTGTTATATTCATGTCTTCTTGTCTGAACTTAGATTACTTACCTGTTTATTTGGATTGTTGGAAAACCTACCTGTTTATCGTGTGATTGGATTACTTCCCTGTTATTTGGATTATTGGAAAACCTACCTGTTTATCGTGTAATTGGATTACTTCCCTGTTATTTGGATTATTGGAAAACCTACCTGTTTATCGTGTTATTGGAAAACCTACCTGTTATTTGTGTTATTGGATTACTTCCCTGTTATCTGGATTATTGGAAAACCTACCTGTTTATCGTGTTATTGGATTACTTACCTGTTTATTGGATCTTGAGAATATCTTTCTGACCACCTGTCTTGTGTGTGTTGTGTATGTGACAATAAATCTCCCTACAATCCATCCCTTGTGGCGTCCTCACCTGCCTATCCACCAGTCCCGTGACACATATAAGGCCTGCAGCGAGTGTTTTCTGCCCCTTAGGCACACTTTTCTGGAAACACTTCAGCACGTTCGAAGTCGTCATCTGATTGGTTGAATTCCACAGGATTTCTGGGAGCTGCATTCCTTACCGGTCCATCTGGCAACAACACAAAGCCGTCTAATGGAAGTAGTAAGCTGTAGTGTTTACATTGGTTGCAATAAGAATTCATCACAATCGACTAAACGCTCTTCAACAATCCGAGGGTTCACGGCATAAACTCATAAACACTGTTACTGTGGGGACATTTCCACGCCTCTAAACATGACGCGGTACAAAACGAAACGTGATTGTTTGCTTTACCTGTCAGTCATATGCTCTCTTGGACAGGCCTTGACCAAAGAAAGCAGCCAAAGTTCTCAGTTCATGTGAGACTAGTTCACTGGTAAATAAAATCAATTTCTGACATTATTTTTGAAAACATCACTTTCTTGCAGGTCGGTTTCTTCAAGCATCTCAGAGAGTCTGTCTGTCTGTTTTTTCATTTCATAATAGACTGACTTGAGGGTGAGATCAGATTAATTATGTTTTCATTTAAAGTGGCTGTCTGTAAGAATGGCCTCTTTGTCGCCATCTCAGTTCGTAACTTGCTACTGCAGGTGATGTGTGGAGGTGATTTTCTTTAAGTGAGTTGTAATTCGGCACTGCTCAACTGCGTGGATGAGTCTGATGTTTTGAGTCGCATGTCACGTGTGGCCTGTGACAGTGAACCGGTACATCAGTCCTCCCCCCCTCTCTGGACCCCTTCCAATTTGCATATCGGTCCAAGCGCTCGACCGATGATGCCATCGCCACTACTCTTCATGCTGCACTAACTCATCTGGGTTTAAACACTTCGCTGTGCAACTGGCTATTGGACTTCTTGACTGGGAGATCTCAGGCAGTACGGGTCGGCAGTAACACATCCAGCACTATCACACTGAACACGGGGGCCCCACAAGGATGTGTACTTAGCCCCCTCCTCTACACCCTGCTGACCCACGCTGCACACCATCACATGACTCCAACCTCTTCATCAAGTTTGCGGACGACACAACTGTGGTGGGTCTCATCAGCAACAGAGATGAGACAAACTAAAGGAGTGAGGTGAGCCACTTGGCCAAGTGGTGCAGTGACAACAATCTCTCTCTGAACGTGGAGAAGACGAAGGAGATCGTTGTCGACTTCAGGAGAGCGCACACTCAGCATGCTCCTCTCACTGTCAACGGTGCGACCGTAGAGAGAGTGAGCAGCACCAAGTTCCTGGGAGTGCACATCACTGAGGACCTCTCCTGGACTAACAACACTGCAGCACTGGCGAAGAAAGCACAACAGCGTCTCTACTTTCTCTGCAAACTGAGAAGAGCCAGAGCCCCAACCCCCATCATGTGCACCTTCTACAGAGGCACCATCGAGAGCATCCTGACCAGCTGCATCACTGTGTGGTATGGGGCCTGCAATGCGTCCTGCTGCAAGAGCCTCCAACGCATAGTGAGAGCAGCTGAGAAGATCGTTGGTGTCTCTCTCCCCTCTCTCCAGGACGTTTATGGAACCCGTCTCACCCGCAAAGCCCTCTGCATTGCAGGTGATCCCACCCACCCGTCACACAGCTTCATCAGTCTGCTACCATCAGGGAGGAGACTTTGGAGTCTCCAGGCCAGGACCAGCAGACTGAAGGAGAGCTTCATACACCAGGCAGTCAGGAAGCTTAACTCCCTTCCGACCCTCCCCTCCCTTGCCACACGCACCTCTGAACACTGACCCCATCCACCCCTTCCCACATCATACTCTGTCCCGCACTTGTCACTTTACAGAACATTGGACTGCTCAACCCCTCTTCAGTATTGGTCTGAGCCTCCTCAACTACCTCTTAGGTCAGTTAGACAAGCCTGCTATCTCTGACACTTTAATCAGACTAATAAGCTTTTTGCACTACATTTAATCTACACTGTTGTTTATTTCATCTACACTGTTGTTTATTTCATCTGCACTGTTGTTTATTTAATCTACACTGTTACTTGTTTCACTTGTTTGCACATTTATCTCGGTTACATATCCCTTGCTTGTAAGTTGTATTGTGTATATATCAGTGGCGGTCCGTGACTTCTTTTCCAGGGAGGCACGAATGTGAAGTTCGGTATTTAGCCCATCATGTGTGAGGCCTGTCATGTCAAAATATGTGTTTGGTGCCTCACGTGAACGTATGTGCATTGCGCATTATGTCAAAATACGTGCCTGCTGTAGACGTGTTGAGAGGGTTTATCATAAAAGAGATGCTCGCGTTCACAAGATATTCGCAAGACACTCGCTTAACATTTAAGCCTAATTACACATGAGATTAAGTCAATATCTAGCAAATGCGAGCGTCTTTTGTCATAAACCATCTCGACGCATCTACAGCAGGCACGTATTTTGACATGATGCGCGATGCACATACGTTCACGTGAGGTGTTGAACACATATGTTCACATGACAAGCCGCACACATGACGCGCCAAACACATATTTTGAATTTTTGCCTCCCCGGAAGAGAAGTCACGGACCGCCACTGGTATATATATAGATTTTGTATTTATCTGTAATTTGATATATTTTTTGATATATGTTTATTCTATGTTATGTGTATGCACCTGGGGTCTGAGAGTAACGCAATTTCAATCCTCCATTTGTATGTACTGTACATGTGGCAGAATTGACAATAAAGCTGACTTTGACTTTTGACTTTGACAGTAGTGCATCTATAACCAAAGACACCATATAAGGATTTCTGGAGAAACATGACCCGACAAGAAAATTACAAACCACTATTACAAGCTGTCCGTGGTGAATCCAGCAAGGGTAATGACATTGTTTTAAACACCGTTCTTTCATGTACTTGCTCAATAAGTGGTTTTAGTTCAAAACGTATGGAATGCCACAAAAGAGTAAAATTTAAGTTCTACTAGACATTCTCAAATTACAAAAAATGAATATTCATGTATAATAAAAATGAAGGAATAATGGAGGAAAGAAGTGTCCATGACTGATATTCTGATTGTTTTTAAAGACTGTTTGATTTTATGTAAAGAAATACATCTAGTACTTTTTAAATGCTAACAAGTTACTTAAAGTTAAAGTTATATTTTTCCAGTTAAAAATGTAATAATCTCTTGTCACGCTGTGCATGCTGTGTGCTGTGACTTTTTCCCTTCTCATTACCAATACAGCTAGATAGCTAGACAGATAGATAGATAGATAGATAGATAGATAAATACGTTCTCCGATGAATACATGTGTTCACAATAAAATCATATCTTCAATAATACTGTACTGTATATTTAGAAATTGAAATTTTACATGTATAATATTCATAATTAATTCAAATATAATTAATTAATGTCATATTATGTATGATTAATAAAAACTAGCATAGGCATCATGGCTTCACTTGTTTTTAGCAAAACATGCTATGAGATAGACGTTTTTAAAGGGTAACGGTAATGAGAAGTAAATACAGGGCCAGTATCACTGATATCGATACTGATACCAATACCAATACTTTTTACTTTTAGAAGCATTCACTTGCATTTACTTTCCTTTAGATGAAGTGTCACGATTTATCAAATAAATGCATCATAATATGCTAAATCATACATTTTCATGACCACTGAAACATTTTATGATTTGTGCTCTAAATGTGCCTGTAATTAATTGTGTGTATGTTAAAACACAGGACATATCAATAAACTGAATTTGCAAACATAACATTCGCACCAAAACTACAGTCGCTAACTGTAAATAATAAACAAAGTGCACAAAATTATTACTGAAGAACGAGGATTTTAACTTCTTTTCAGTTTTCAGACACAGTAATAGACGGCAGTGAAATAACTCCACTTGATGCGCCTCTTTTTTCCGCCATGATAACCCAGTGACGTGATGTCACGTGATGCCAGGACAACAAAACACAACAGAGCAAGGAGGAGCAACGTGTGCAAAACAAGATGTATGGTAAATAGTTTTTCTATATTGCACAATTATTAGCTAGAGTAGTAAATAAATAAAATCATTAGTAAAACACCTTAGTATCGATATTGTTATGTTAGGATCGATCCTTTTCGATACAACCTTGGGATCGGAAGTATCGATACTTCAGGATCGATCCGCCCACCCCTAATTGATGGTTAATGTTCTCATGCACCTGCACCTGTTCCCCGCTTGATTTGGTCCCCTATTTCATGCCCTTGTGTTTTCTGTCCTGTGCTGTTTGTTATGTTAAATCACTGTGTCAAGTCTAGTCAAAGTCAGTTTGTTTTAGTGTTTAGTGTTACCCTGTCTAGTTTAATTCGTCAGAGCCTCTGTTCTGTTTGTTTATATCACCCTTCTGTTTTGCTGTTTTGCCTCGAGGGGTTTTGTTTTGTGTTTGTAGTTAATAAAAGTTTTGTCTGCAAAGCCGCATCTGCAATGGGGTATATGCACACAGGACGATGACGTACTTCCGCTAAAATCTCAGCCAGCTAAGCAACGTCCACTCTCATAGAGCTGAGGGAATTTTTCACCAAGTGATAAAGTGTGTTTAGTAAGAAAACGATGGAATTTCAGTGAAACAACAGCACCACAGCTGAGCATTGCTATGTGCCTGTGTGATCATGCCTCGAGTAAGTGCAAACTTTTACTTAGCTTCTTTTTATATTTGTGAATGTAGCTTGAAACGGATAGCCTGAAGCACTTTTCCTATTTGGTTGTTGATGTACCTTATGCTAAGGTAATAAAAACATAACTGTTCATTACGTACGATCTACGATCTGTATACACCTCTGAAGAAACAGTTTTGAATGTTATATTGCATTTCTTTCAATAGATCATATAAAAAATCAAGTATTGTTCCTTTAATCAGACTGAAAATATTACCACCAAACAACATTATCCACTGGATTGTTTATATATTTATTTTACGTATTACCAGAAACATATTGTGGGAGTAAAGTTGAAGAACGAGGTAGGCTATCGTCATCAACAGCAGTTGGTGGCATTTGATCCTTTTGCACTTTGGTTTGCTCTTTATTTAACCAATTTCTAATATCCATAATGGCATTATTTTAGACAACATGGACGATTAATGTTTTAATTTTGTATCAGTCAGCTAGCACACTAGCAGAGCGGCACACGGCAAAAAGGGCAAGTGAGGATTTAAAGAGACAGGCTCATTCATAAGCGCTTCATGCTTGCTGAAAACACGAATCGAATTAAATGAAATTTCGATTTGGATTCGGAAGATTGTGTTTATCTATTAAATATGTTAAGTTGTGCATGTGCGCATCTGTATCTATTGTCAAATTCGAATTTACATAATTAAAAATACTCTATTCATATACGCTATTAATAATTTTATCTGAGGGTGCTTTTTCTGTTCTGTTTTCCTCGTAGAACCGAGCCTGCTTTAAACATGCCATACCTTGTTTTAAATGAATGTAAAGGAAATATGTTAATACAAGTGTTCTTGAGAAAATCATGTTTGACATCTTGAAAGCAAGATTTTGTGAGAATCATCCATGCAGACTTCCACACTGACTGATCCAATCATGTTTTTTCAGAACCTTGCCTTACACACAGAGGTATTGTCATGTTGGAATAGGAAAAGGCTCTTTCCATACTGTCGATATAAAAACATATTATACTCATTAGTCATGGAAATTACTAAACTAGTCAAACCTGTTCGTTAGAAGGAAGCATCCCAATACTTCTGTGTAGCTCCTTATACACTCATTTGCATGACATGTCAATCATTTCATGTCATCATGCGGTCAAACTGGGACTCGGAGCGTGTGTTCAACTTCTCAATGGTCTTATTGTTGTTCGTATTAACCATGCATGCACTGCTGGACAGATTTCTTGTAGTAATGTAACTGATGATTTGGCATCAAAGAATGCAAGAAAGTTCAGGGTTTAGGGATGTTTAGTTTTAGTCAGTTTGTTTTGTGTGCTTCAATAATTCTTTTGTGATTTTCAAAATATCTATAAAAGCATTATTGGCAGGTAGGGAAAGAGTTGGAGGGCACTAAAGTGGGTTTGGCCCCCGGGCACCATACGTACTAAAACTGCCACTGGGTTATTTAATGTTGTTGTTTGGAATGAAAATGAGTTCATTGTTATAGGTATGTTACTTTGTTAGTTAATAATTCTTAGAAATACTTTTTTCTTTCATAGAATGTACTGTTATTTTGTTTGTTTGCTTTGAAAACGTTGTTGTTTTTTTACCGTGCAGACCTGTTTTGTACTTTTGTGTATTGAAAGAAACTAGGCTGAAGCACAACAACGATGAGAAAACCATCACTATTATGAGAAATGATGAGAAACAGACTCATCACAGCTCTTAACCTGCAGTGTTTATCCCCCGCCACCACTGTGACTATATTTAACAAATAGAAATACCTATGATAAAGATATTATTAAAAATGTAATTAAAAAGGTGCAGCGTTTAAATGAAAACAACAATAAAATGACGATACCACTTCCAGTATCTTGAATCCATGTACTGTACAGCTAGTGTCACCAAATGCCAATCTCTGACAGCTGGGATTCTCAACATTCTAAATCAAAACGAGTTCTGAAATTGGTTTATCAAAGTTCATAATTTTTCTATGAATGCTACTATAGCTTAATGGGCTTCATATAAGCTCATATAATGCAATTTGTCATTTAATTTCATGAAACCTTCCAAAACAAAGGACTGAGGTAGCATTAGGGTGCCTTTACTGTGTGCTCTCCTGGATGTATGCATTATCCATAGCCCGTTTACATTCATGCTCAAATTCAACTAATACATACAGCATGTATTACACAGGACATAATGAACATAGTAGCAGATTTTGGCAATACTGTGTATCATTCACAAACAAGAGAGTATACACCATTCCCTCTTTAAATCCGAAATGACATGAAATTCTGCTTGAATTGAAAACCTACCTCAATTCTCCAAATAAGTATGCCAGGATTGTTTGCGACAGCTCTAAATGTTTGTTGCATGATTGCACGGTGTGGCCGACTAAAAACCAAGAGAGAAAACATCACATTAGACATTGGTTAAGCATCATGCCATTCTATGTGAGAATTGTGTACAATGTATTGTTCAGGCTTCATGTTTTGACATGAAAGTTTCAATAATAACAACAAGAACCTACCTTATAATGAAAGTCAAATGAAAATCACTTTTCAAAGGATGTTTCCCCTCAGACAGATGGATGAAAATGTGAATGTGTGCAGTCCAGTCAGTGACATCACCCTGATGCTAGCAATGCGCAAAGCAAAACATGTCCTTTTTTGTCCTGTTCTACCTCTCCTTTGTCGCTCATTTTACTAAAACTTCATTTGATTGCATTTGCCTGCCGTCACTTCATCCTGAACTCACCGGCCAATCGGAATAAAGAGATAAGAAACTAAGCACAGTCCAGGCAAAGTAGTAATGTAAACAAAAGAGACATATTCAAAACGGGAGAAAATAGCCATAAGCAGCCATGGAGCAGGTGCTGGCGTGTAAAGTGTAACAGGTTTGCTTACAACTAGCAGGTAGGCTATATTGCAGTCTGATCACTTCATACTGTCATCACTGTCAAGCACAATTTCATATTATAGTATTCATGTACATGGTAAATAACATACCGCAAATCACATGATAATATTCACGATCATATTAAATACAATTGGTATATGTCTGAAAACTGTGCCTGTTTATTTTAAAAAGGGAAATAAATCGGAATACATTTTAAAGAGGCCTATACATCATATTTTGCAGAGTCTTTAAATGAAATTATATTTAATACAGAAGTTCATTTAGTATTTTCTTATCTAAATGACATTCCATGGGCCCAGTGCAGATCTCAGCTATGTACCAGTGGCGGCCGGCCTATAGAGGGCGATATAGGGTCCCGCCCTCCCTGTGCCACACACACAAAATACTTTTTATAAAGTGACATCTATATGATATGATATACTACGCCTACATGTCCTTCATATTCCAAGCTCTGGTGTACCAAATCAGCCAAGAATTAGACATGACGTCAAATCGAATCCAAGATGGGCACTTCTGCGTGTGGTTCTTCTGTTACAGTCAAAAGTCAAAGTCAGCTTTATTGTCAATTCTGCCACATGTACAGTACATACAAATGGAGGATTGAAATTGCGTTACTCTCAGACCCCAGGTGCTTACAGATAACACAGAATAAACATATATAAATATATCAAATTACAGATAAATACAAAATCTATATATATACACAAAACAACTTTACAAGCAAGGGATATGTAATCGACATAAATGTGCAAACCAATGAAATAAACAACAGTGCAGATGAAATACACAACAGTGCAGATGAAATACACAACAGTGCAGATGAAATAAACAACAGTGCAGATGAAATAAACAACAGTGCAGATGAAATACACAACAGTGCAGATGAAATACACAACAGTGCAGATGAAATACACAACAGTGCAGATGAAATAAACAACAGTGCAGATGAAATAAACAACAGTGTAGATTAAATAAACAGCAGTGTAGATGAAATAAACAACAGTGCAGATGAAATACACAACAGTGCAGATGAAATACACAACAGTGCAGATGAAATAAACAACAGTGCAGATGAAATAAACAACAGTGCAGATGAAATAAACAACAGTGCAGATGAAATACACAACAGTGCAGATGAAATACACAACAGTGCAGATGAAATACACAACAGTGCAGATGAAATACACAACAGTGTAGATGAAATAAACAACAGTGCAGATGAAATAAACAACAGTGTAGATTAAATAAACAGCAGTGTAGATGAAATAAACAACAGTGCAGATGAAATACACAACAGTGCAGATGAAATAAACAACAGTGCAGATGAAATACACAACAGTGCAGATGAAATACACAAAAGTGCAGATGAAATAAACAACAGTGCGGATGAAATACACAACAGTGCGGATGAAATACACAACAGTGCAGATGAAATAAACAACAGTGCAGATGAAATACACAACAGTGCAGATGAAATACACAACAGTGCAGATGAAATACACAACAGTGCAGATGAAATACACAACAGTGCAGATGAAATACACAACAGTGCAGATTAAATAAACAACAGTGCAGATGAAATACACAAGAGTGCAGATGAAATACACAACAGTGCAGATAAAATACACAACAGTGTAGATGAAATACACAACAGTGCAGATGAAATACACAACAGTGCAGATGAAATAAACAACAGTGCAGATGAAATACACAACAGTGCAGATGAAATAAACAACAGTGCAGATGAAATAAACAACAGTGCAGATGAAATAAACAACAGTGCAGATGAAATAAACAACAGTGCAGATGAAATACACAACAGTGTAGATGAAATAAACAACAGTCCAGATGAAATAAACAACAGTGCAGATGAAATACACAACAGTGCAGATGAAATACACAACAGTGCAGATGAAATACACAACAGTGCAGATGAAATACACAACAGTGCAGATGAAATACACAACAGTGCAGATGAAATAAACAACAGTGCAGATGAAATAAACAACAGTGCAGATGAAATAAACAACAGTGCAGATGAAATAAACAACAGTGCAGATGAAATACACAATAGTGCAGATGAAATAAACAACAGTGCAGATGAAATAAACAACAGTGCAGATGAAATACACAACAGTGCAGATGAAATACACAACAGTGCAGATGAAATAAACAACAGTGCAGATGAAATAAACAACAGTGCAGATGAAATAAACAACAGTGCAGATGAAATAAACAACAGTGCGGATGAAATAAACAACAGTGCGGATGAAATACACAACAGTGCGGATGAAATACACAACAGTGCAGATGAAATAAACAACAGTGCAGATGAAATACACAACAGTGCAGATGAAATACACAACAGTGCAGATGAAATACACAACAGTGCAAATGTAATGTAGTGCAAAGCTTATCAGTCTGTTTTAAAGTGTCAAAGATAGCAGGCTTGTTTAACTGACTTAAGAGGTAGAGTTGAGGATGCTCAGATCACTACAGTAATGTTTTAAGATGTTGTCTATCAGTGAGAAAATGGCTTAGAAATAAGATATAAAAACAACAGTACAACAAACGACAATGCAGGTCATTTAATATGACATGTACCAGGTCATGGTATTAAAACATGGTATTTCTGTCTCCCATGTTTACAGTATCATTAAAATCAAATCAAATCACCTTTATTGTCACATCACCACGAGTGGTGAGTGAAAGTCTTGGGTGCTCAATACAAAGCAGAATGCAGTTGAACAGACAAACAACTGTATGACAAAACCTTGTAAAGTAAGTAGACAGTATGTAGTGCAGGCAAGCAGTGCAAATTATAACAGATGGGCTGTACAAAAAAGACAATATACATTTACACATATGCACATTATATATATATATACACAAGATATACACATTGGACGGTGTCTATAATTAAATATAAAAAAATATAACAGAATATACAGATATGCACACGGAGTGTATGTGTGATGGTTCAGCACATAGTACAGATTGTTAATGGATGGTTATTACATTAGTCCATGATACTGTGGTGTATAGTATGACGAAGAGTGAGTGTGTGGAGTGTGTCAGTTTAAGTGTTGAGTTTTAAGTGTTGAGCAGTCTAATAGTCTTTTTTATATATTCTTTTTTATTTTTTGCTTGGTATGTGAAATTGTGCGCAACACAGCGCAAATGTGACAAATGATAAATTGGGGGGTATTTATTCAATTTGTTGTTCTTACTTTTTATAGACAAATGTAATGTTTTGCTTATAGTCATTTTGACAGCTGCTTTGCAACAATGATAACTGTTGTAAATGGCGCTATGTAGCCTAAATAGACTTGGGTTGAGTTGAGAGTTTTAGTAAGTAAGAGGAAGATCCGCCCATTTCTGCTGCGATTTATTCATTATTCATTCATCACAGACTTTTATTCATCATTTAAATCCAATAAAGTAAAACATAAACAATAACAGCACGTATAAGAAACACATAAGACGAAATACACGATAAAGAAGTTCGAAGTTGAAAATGATGCTGCATGAATTGCGTTGAGTTGGTTTTATATGTGATTTGGTCTGATCATGAGTCCGGTCGTCGCTCCGCCCTCATATATCAGACACATAGGAAGTGAGTTTAGACACCGGACTAAAGCAGGCCAGAGTTTCACACACATTCATCTGATAAATAAAGTTAAACGACAGACGACACAAACGTGTGTCGCACGAGAGACATATGAGACATATGCTTTGGTTTAGCTAACGATACACGCCGACAAGAAACGTGGTGAGTTTCTCGTGAATTTACTTTCACTTTATTAATGATGGCGATGTATGTTTCATGAAGTTAAGCGGAAGTGATGACGTGTTATTTACTCGGGAGGTGAATAAAGTGCCATCTATTCTATATTTCCGCGTGTCGGGGTTGGACCTACATGTGTAAAACATCTGCTCTTCACAGTGTGTCAGTAAATGTTATCAACCCTGTCACGTTGAACTTAAATTATTTTTTACAGCATCACTGTCTGCAGTGTCTGGTCAACGAATATTAGTTACAATAATATTACAAACAGAGTATTGTGTATTCTTCTTTACATAGCCTACTGTACCAGCTAGGGCTGGGCGATTAATCGAAATCGAATCGCAATCGCGATTTGAGACAACTGCGATTTGCTAATCGCAAAGGCTGCGATGTGAAAAATATGAAACGCGTCTGTTCCCGTCAAAGCAAAAGCATGACTGCCCGGCTCGCCTTGAGTGACAGTCTTACTAACCAATTGAGTGAGCGCAATCAGCACTGGCCTAGCCTGCGTAAACGCCCACCATTACAAAATAACAAACAGAACGCGGGAGAGAGCGCGAGTGTATGGAAAGCCAAAGTATTCACTAACGCCTGGTAGGGCGTCTTATTGCACACTGACGCGTCACAAGCGTGCGATTTCACAGCAGAACGCGCGTCATTGACGTGTGATTTGCCATAAAAGGCGCGCGTCGAGGACGTGCGCTGTGAGTTAACTTCAAACGCGCGTCAAAAACGTGCGGGTTTGCATTAAAGCGCACGTCCTTGACGTGCGTTTATGCCGGCTCTAAAGCGCGCGTCGAGAACGTGCGCTTTAGAGCCGGCATAAACGCACGTTCATAACGCGCGTTTTATCCAACCGAAAACGCACGTATTCAACGCCCGTTTTTAATGTGATAAACGCACGCTTCTATGGAAAACCAAATCCACTGTGCAAACGCGTAGTGCAAGAGTCCAAACAGGCGAAAAGAACGTGCACTCTTCATGTCGAAAGCGCGTGCTCACTTTTAGGGCTTGAGTGTTTCATCTTTTGTCCGCTAGATGGCGTTAGGACTCTTGTTCATTCGAGGACAACTGAATGTAATGATGTGAGCTATTATAATGATGGGACAGCGGATTATGATTGTTCAGTTATTATAACCTGCATGAAGTTGGCCCCCCACCCAGCACAAAACGTCTGAAAAATAGGCTCAATAATTTCTGCTACGTTTGTGCTGGTTCAAAAGATTCGTTTGTGCTGCTTCAGTTTTTTAAATATTAAGCGATGAGTTGGCAATATATTTTGGTGCTTGTGACGTCATTGCCTATAAATCAATTTCTAATATTTTAAACGCAGCACAAACGAAACTTTTTACAGCACAAACCAGCACAAACGTAGCAGAAATTATTGACCCTATTTTTCAAAGGTTTTGTGCTGGGTGGGGGGCCAACTTCAGGTGTTATTATAAGTAGGCTATAATTTAGTTCCACAAATAAATTGATCAAAATTCTTGAAACAAAAGCAGCCGTAAATATAATCTTTAAGATATTACAGTTGTCTTAAATGTCAAAAGGTAAGTTGCTTTATGGTTGTTTCACGTGTGACGTGTATTGTAAGCCAGAAGCTTGAAGTTTAAATGTTTACTTTCCATTGATGAATTTCTATAACGATATAATAATAATAATAATAAGGTATAGGCTACTGTCTTTAGTTTATTATTTAATAAAGCTTTTTACATTTATTCTGGGACAAAGTGACTCGAAACGGAGAGGGTCACAAATGTTATGACATCATAACACACAAAAGTATTATAAAAAATATAATAGTATAATGCTAGTTAATGCGATCGTTAATGCCATTTAACACATACATTTCACTTGATTCTTAAAGAAAATAAGGAAAATATTTTGACTTATTATGAAATGTTCAAGAATCGCACATGTGAACATTCTTACAAACTTTCTATAACTTTTCTTAAGCACAATCTTACAGATATGTTAGGTCTATATCTTAAGAACACTTTCAAGATCTAGCCTTGTCGGTGGAAAGTTTTCTTCACCTTACACTCCTCGCCATCTCACATCATCAAAACGCCACATACCACACAAACGTGTTTAAAAGCAGCACACGTTCTAGAAATATATCTAAACTTTTATAACAATATATCTTAACCTTTAGATTAATTTGAGTGCTTAAGACATTTTAATCAAATGTGTGTATAAAAGCAAAAACATACTTTTAAAACATTCGGGTTACTTCATTAATTCACCCACTCAAGTATAGTGTGTAGCCTACGCATGGTCTAAAAGTCCGTAGGGTGCGCACTTATTGAGGCTACGCAAAGTATAATTTTTAATAAATTCTTATAGGCTATGTGCATAGACATTCTTATGCCTGTTTTGTGCGTAAGCAATGTTTATAAATGAGTTGGTTTAACCTCCTTACTGAAACGGCCCTGGTAAAGTTCACTTTTTTATGTCAGCACATTGGACAGCTGCCCAATCCTTGCAACTAATGATGCATCTGAGAGACACAATAAAAAAAATTCCAGTTGTAATTTTCCAATTCTTCCACTGTAAGAATCATTAGTTATCCACTTTGTCTAATTGTTTTATTTTCGAAATTCTGCTTTGCAAATTGCTACAATGAAATGGTACAGTGTTGCCAATAATCAGTGTAATTATGCTCTAGGTTTAAGAACAAATACGATTAGTGTTTCAAGAAATCTGAACACACAAAATAAAAGTTTGAAGTTCTAAGTTTACCTAAACAGAAGCGAATTGCCCAGCCTAAATGTCATGGCAAGAACAGACGAGAGACTCAGATGCGGGGGGTAACAAAGAGTTTATTTGAAATGACGTGAGAACAGCAGCAACAATAAAATCCCTCGGGGAATAACTCGACCCGGACGACTCGCAGTGGAGAGAGATGAACCCAACACGGGAGACGAACCCAACACGGGAGACGAACCCAACATGGGAGACGAACCCAACCCGGGAGACGAACCCATCACGGGAGATGAACCCATCACGGGAAACGAACCCAACACGGGAGACGAACCCAACACGGGAGACGAACCCAACACGGGAGACGAACCCAACACGGGAGACGAACCTATCACGGGAGACGAACCCATCACGGGAGACGAACCCAACACGGGAGACGAACCCAACACGGGAAACGAACCCATCACGGGAGACGAACCCATCACGGGAGACGAACCCATCACGGGAGACGAACCCAACCCGGGAGACGAACCCAACCCGGGAGACGAACCCAACCCGGGAGACGAACCCATCACGGGAGACGAACCCAACACGGGAGACGAACCCAACACGGGAGACGAACCCAACACGGGAGACGAACCCATCACGGGAGACGAACCCATCACGGGAGATGAACCCATCACGGGAGACGAACCCAACACGGGAGACGAACCCAACACGGGAGACGAACCCAACACGGGAGACGAACCCATCACGGGAGACGAACCCATCACGGGAGACGAACCCAACAAGGGAGACGAACCCATCACGGGAGACGAACCCATCACGGGAGAGGAACCCATTACGGGAGACGAACCCATCACGGGAGACGAACCCAACCCGGGAGACGAACCCATCACGGGAGACGAACCCATCACGGGAGACGAACCCATCACGGGAGACGAACCCATCACGGGAGACGAACCCATCACGGGAGACGAACCCATCACGGGAGACGAACCCAACCCGGGAGACGAACCCATCACGGGAGACGAACCCAACACGGGAGACGAACCCATCACGGGAGACGAACCCATCACGGGAGACGAACCCATCACGGGAGACGAACCCATCACGGGAGACGAACCCATCACGGGAGACGAACCCATCACGGGAGACGAACCCAACACGGGAGACGAACCCATCACGGGAGACGAACCCATCACGGGAGACGAACCCATCACGGGAGACGAACCCATCACGGGAGACGAACCCAACACGGGAGACGAACCCAACACGGGAGACGAACCCAAAACAGGAGAAAACTCGACCCGGTGAACCAACTCCAACCGGAGAGAAACTGCGATGGCTGAGGAGCGCTGTTGCTGTGGTGCCGAGGGGCTCAGCAAACTTCCTAAACTTCAGTAAAAGCACATCTTACAGCGGATAAAAATGTCAAATTAATCTGTAATGAAAATTAAAGTCTCATTATATGTCAGTCGGAGTGGAAGGAGCCGAAACACTAAAGCAAAAAGGCTGAATCTCAGGGGAAAATACAAGTGGTCACATAAATGTGACATATACAGGGGCATAGCAGCCGCTTAGAAACAGGTGTACCTGTAAGCTATCATGGCATTTCCTAAATTGCCACTAGGGTGCTCTAAAATGCCAATTGGTATTCTATTTAAAATTGAATATATGAAAGTGAATGTAGGCTACTTTGTACATTATGTGCATAATATGTTTATATGGCTTTGAGGGTCACATCACCTGGCAGCTGTCCCCCCCACTTTTAATATGACTGCTACGCCCCGGGCATATATATATATGTGTGTGTGTGTGTGTGTGTGTGTGTGTATATATACACATGTATATACACCTCACAACTACCTGAGAAAGTTTCAGGCTTCATAAAATATATTTTATCCAGTCTTCCCCATGGCCATTTTAAAGTTTGATGGTCTTTATTTGTGGAACTAAATTATAGCCTACTTATAATAACTGAACAATCATAATCCGCTGTCCCATCATTATAATAGCTCACATCATTACATTCAGTTGTCCTCGAATGAACAAGAGTCCTAACGCCATCTAGCGGACAAAAGATAAAACACTCAAGCCCTAAAAGTGAGCACGCGCTTTCGACATGAAGAGTGCACGTTCTTTTCGCCTGTTTGGACTCTTGAACTACGCGTTTGCACAGCGGATTTGGTTTTCCATAGAAGCGTGCGTTTATCACATTAAAAACGGGCGTTGAATACGTGCGTTTTCGGTTGGATAACTCGACGCGCGCTTTAGAGCCGGCATAAACGCACGTCAAGGACGTGCGCTTTAATGCAAACCCGCACGTTTTTGACGCGCGTTTGAAGTTAACTCACAGCGCACGTCCTCGACGCGCGCCTTTTATGGCAAATCACACGTCAATGACGCGCGTTCTGCTGTGAAATCGCACGCTTGTGACGCGTCATTGTGCAATAAGACGCCCTACCAGGCGTTAGTGAATACTTTGGCTTTCCATACGTTCACACCAGACGCGAATGAAGCGGTAAGCGCGATTCGCGCGAATTACGCGGCGCGAATGAAGCGAGTAAACTGATGATGTTCAAGCGTCTAACTACGCGCGAATAGCGCGATTTATTCGCGCAAGTCGCGCTTGGTGTGAACGCCCTGTCGGAATGCTTCTCATACTCGCGTCTCTCTGCCACGCGTGCGCGGCGCGTATCCCGCGTTTTACGGGCGAGACTTTTACACTTGCCGCACACATGCAGCCTGTTTCATAATGCTTGTAATGTCCAGCTCCGCACCGCAAGTCTCCACGAACGCACATGAGTTAGCTCGCGCCTGGCTCCACGTTTATAACAAATGTACATTCAATCTAACTGCTTTTCTAATTTCACAATAAAGTAGCCTATTTTAATAATTGACTAAAGTAATAGGCTACAGTTCTTTATTTATTCAAAATAAACAAATATTTCCAGTGAAATTCATTAATTAAGTTCATTCTGTGAGTATTAATACCATTATATTTTCCCTGCTGAAAAACAATAGAATTCCTCCCAAAACACAATCGAAAATTTGATGGTTATAATTAAATTAGATTAGATTCAACTTTATTGTCATTACACATGTACAAGTACAAGGCAACGAAATGCAGTTTAGGTCTAACCAGAAGTGCAATAGCAACAAGTGCAGGATATACAGCGGTTGCATAAATTACATAAATAAATATTACAGAAGTAATTTACAGATGGAAATGTACTATGACCATGATTTACAGATGTCTCTAACTATAGACAGAGATTTACAGATGGATATATACTATGATCATGATATACAGATGGCTATTACTATAAACAGAAATTAACAGATGGATATATACTATGCACATAATATACAGATGTCTATTGCTATAGACAGAGATTTACAGATGGATATATACTATGAACATAATATACAGATGGCTTTTACTATAAACAGAAATTTACAGATGGATATGTATTATGAACATAATGTACAGATGGCTATTACTATAAACAGAAATTTACAGGTGGATGTATACAATGATAAGTTAGGCTATGGTGAGCAGCAGTGCGATGAATATAGAGTAGTGCAAATAAATTATGGACAGAAGCTATCTAAGTAACAGTGCAGTGGAAGAAGTTATTGCATATTTCAGTTAAAGTGTAGGAGTGCAAGATGCATAGTAAACAGTCGGTACTGTAATGAACAGTTGGCAGTGCAAATGAGCAGTCTGGTAGTGCAAATGAACATAAATGTTATGTATAGACAGTCCATTAGTGCAAATAACAAGTGAAGTCAGGTGTGCAATGGGGGGGGGAGAGAAGAGAGTAGCAGTATATGAAGGGCAGTGGGATCAGTGAGGGGCAGAGTTCAATAAAGAGACAGCTCTGGGAAAAAAGCTGTTCTTTAGTCTGCTAGTCCTGGTCCGGAGGCACCTGAAACGCCTGCCGGAGGGCAGGAGAGAAAACAGTCTGTGAGCGGGATGAGAGGAGTCCTTAAGAATGCTGCGAGCTCGACGCAGACAGCGTTTCCTCTGGATGTCCTCCATGGATGGAAGTGGAGTCCCTGTGATGCGCTGGGCGGTTTTCACCACCCGCTGCAGTGCCTTGCGCTCTGCAACAGAGCAGCTCCCATGCCAGACTGTGACACAGTTGGTCAGGATGCTTTCTATTGCACAGTGATAGAAGTTCACCAGGATAGCCGAGGACAGCCGATTCTTCTTTAGTGTCATCAGGAAGAAGAGGCGCTGGTGAGCCTTCTTGATCAGGCTGGAGGTGTTGGTAGTCCAGGACAGTTCTTCCGAGATGTGGATCCCCAGGAACTTGAAACTGGAGACACGTTCAACAGCCATCCCATTGATGTGGATGGTGTCATGTGTGCCTCTTGACTCTTTCCTGAAGTCCACAATGAGCTCCTTTGTCTTGGAGGTGTTAAGGAGCAGGTTATTGCTGTTGCACCATGTGGCTAGGTGCTGGATCTCCTCCCTGTAGGCCGAGGACAGCCGATTCTTCTTTAGTGTCATCAGGAAGAAGAGGCGCTGGTGAGCCTTCTTGATCAGGCTGGAGGTGTTGGTAGTCCAGGACAGTTCTTCCGAGATGTGGATCCCCAGGAACTTGAAACTGGAGACACGTTCAACAGCCATCCCATTGATGTGGATGGTGTCATGTGTGCCTCTTGACTCTTTCCTGAAGTCCACAATGAGCTCCTTTGTCTTGGAGGTGTTAAGGAGCAGGTTATTGCTGTTGCACCATGTGGCTAGGTGCTGGATCTCCTCCCTGTAGGCCGTCTCATCGTTGTTGCTGATGAGACCAATCACCGTAGTGTCGTCCGCAAACTTGATGATAGAGTTAGATCCGTTCACAGGCTTGCAGTCGGAGGTGAAGAGGGAGTAGAGGAAGGGGCTTAGCACACAGCCCTGTGGTACACCAGTGTTGAGTGTGATAGTGGTGGAGCAGATGGAGCCTGATCTCACCTGCTGTGGTCTGTTGGTCAGAAAGTCCATAATCCAATTGCATAGGGAGGTGTTAATGCCCAGGTCTTCAAGTTTGGATATTAACTTGGATGGGATGATAGTGTTGAATGCTGAGCTGAAGTCAACAAACAACATACGTGCATAAGTGTTCTTATTGTCCAGATGTGTGAGCACAGAGTGCAGTGCCATGGAAACTGCATCTTCTGTGCTCCTATTGCTGCGGTAGGCAAACTGGTGTGGGTCCAATGTGGATGGTAGAAAGTCCTTCAGGTGTGCCAGAACCAGCCGCTCAAAGCACTTCATGACAATGGGTGTCAGTGCTACAGGGCGGTAGTCGTTGAGGCACTTTGGGCTGGAGTGTTTTGGCACTGGCACAATGGAGGTGCATTTAAAGCATGTTGGCACAGCTGCTTGGGCAAGAGACAGGTTGAAGATGTCAGTGAAAACCCCAGCAAGCTGCTCAGCACATGCCCTGAGTACGCGTCCAGGGATGTTTTCTGGTCCAGCGGCTTTGTGCGCACTGATCCGGCTCAGTGCATTGCAGACGTCTATGGAGGAGAGTGTGATTGGAGGGTGATCAACTGAGGGTTTGAGCTTGGTGGCAGTTTCTCTATTGTCCCTCTCAAAGCGAGCATAAAAGTCATTAAGCTCGTTCAGGAAGAGGACATCAGTGGCTGCGGGGGTGGAGTGGGTGGGTTTGTAATCACTGATGGCCTGGATGCTTTGCCACATGCGTCGAGGGTCGGAGTTGGAAAAGTGCTCCTCTATCTTTAGCTTGTAGCAGTGCTTGGCCTCTTTGATGCCCCTCTTCAGGTTAGCTCTGGATGTGCTGTAGGCTTGTGCATCACCTGATCTGAAGGCAGTATTGCGTGCCTTCAACAGGAGGCGCACCTCCTTGTTCATCCATGGCTTCTGATTTGGGTACGTGATGATCTGTTTCTGAGTGGTAACATTGTCTATGGTGGTGTTGATGTAATCCAGTACAGAAGAGGTGTAGCAGTCAATGTCCGTGTGAGAGCCACTGGTGGCCTGAGAAGCAAATGTACTCCAGTCTGTGTGTAGAAACCTTTCCTGGAGTGTGAAATCTGCCCCCACAGGCCACACTTTGATGGTCTTCACTGATGGCTTCACACGATTGATGAGGGGTGAATACTTGGGGGTGAGAAACAAAGAAAGGTGATCTGACTGTCCCAGGTGGGGGAGGGGGGTCGCAACGTAAGCTTCAGCCATGTTTGTGTAAACATGGTCTAAGGTTTTGTTTCCTCTGGTGTGACAGGAAACATGCTGGTGAAATTTGGGGAGAACTGACTTTAAGTTTGAATGATTAAAATCTCCCGCAACAATAAACGCAGCTTCCGGGTGAGCAGTCTGTTGTTTACTGATGGCTGCATGAAGTTCTTTCATAGCAAGCTTGGCATCAGCATCCGGGGGAATGTAGGCTGCAGTTATAATGGTGGAAGTGAACTCCCGTGGCAGATAAAACGGTCTACATTTAACCATGAGAAACTCAAGGTTAGCTGAACAATGTTTTCCGAGTTCGTGCACCAAGCTTTGTTAATGTAAATGCACAATCCACCACCTCTGGTCTTACCGGAGCCATCTAACGTTCTATCCGCCCGGAGTGTGTGGCGTCCTGCTAAATCAATAGCATTGTCCGGTATGCCGCTGTGTAGCCATGTTTCCGTGAAGATCATAACATTACAGTTAAAAAGTCTCTTGCTGTAAGTGATGCTGAGTCGAATCTCCTCCATTTTGTTCACCAGTGACCGAACATTGGCAAGGAAAATGCTGGGTAAAGAGAGCCGGTGTGGTGTTAGCTTTAGCTTAGCTCTTAGTCCTCCGCGCTTCCCCTGCCTTTGTTTACGATCTCGACGCCGCCTGCGAGCACTTCCGCCCGGCCGGGTAGAGTGAGCGGCCTCGGGTTGTTCTGGAGATCTCAGGAAGGAGTTGAAGGTTGTCGATAAAACTGTCAGGAAGTCGCAAACCAATATCCAAAAGCTCATGTCGGGTGTACGATGTAAAGGCACAGCTGTTCTGCACGAACAGACCCGAGATGAGCAAGAAAAATACCACAAAATTGCAGAATCTGGAGAGAGCCTGAGCCTCGCGATGTGATCGCGCCGCCATCTTGGATCTTATCTTATAATGGGAATTGTATTGGTTTTAATGTAAACTATAATGGTGTCTACGGGTATTTGATGGATTCTTTTGGTGGGATGTGATCTGGCAGATGGAAACCAATAAAACAACAGTAAAAATGCCCAAAACACACTCTAACTGTGAAGGTTTCTATTGTTTTTTTTATTCAGTGGGGTAACAATACTCACACTATTGACAGTACTGAGCTGAAGCTTAACTTTGCAAAATTAAATCGCAAATCGAATCGCAATCGCAATATCTGTCAAAATAATCGCAATTAGATATTTTCCCCGAATCGCACAGCCCTATGTACCACTATAGGTGCCATTTTCCAGTAATCATTCAGTACCAGATGATATAACAACATAAAGTCACTCATATTTAAAGGATATTGTACAGCCGTTATTTACAAATTTAACCTCGACTGACCCAAACGACTGAGATGTTATCATGTGTTTGTTTTGTGCAGGTCATGGCGCAGCAGAGCATGGTGCAGTATGAACCTGTGGCAGAAACGACAGTTTATAAAGCCCGGGAGCGGACAGTAAATAAACATCTAAAGAAGGTAGAATTTGAGTCAGGTTGTAAGAGTCACACATTTTTCTCAATTGTCTAGTCGTCGGGTCAGGGAGTTCAGCATTTTTGCCAGTATTTTAAGGAACCCTAACTGGATGATGTCACACACTAATTTACATATTTGTGATGTGTTGCAACTTCTACACTTTTAACATTTTGCGTTTTAAAGTATACCTCCGCCCAAAAACGAAAATTCTGTCATTAATTACTCTCCCTCATGTAGTTAAACATCCACAGGTCCTCCATTTTTCCCCAGAACGCAAATTAGTGTATTTTTGAAAGCTTTCTGACTCCATAGATGGCAACGCAACCGAACTTTAAAACGCTGAAAGTGCATAAATACATGGTAAAATAGTCCACGCGACTCCGGTGGTTCAGTATTAATTAATATAATGCCACAAGGATACTTTTTGTGCGTAAACAAACAAAAATAACGACTATATTCAAACACTTCCTGATTTGAATCTTAGTTTCCAGTGCGCCCTCCTTGTTCAGAACGCGCATGTGTCGAGCAGTGCTGACGTCAGATGCACAGTCAACAGTCAAGTATCACAAGTAAGTCATACTCTAGTAACAATTTAATATATAAACATTCCCTAGTGTTGAAATATATTAAACATCCCATGTGAAAACCGTTTAATAAAGTAAAAGTAATGCATAGCGTTAATATGAAAATGGTGCTGGGCACACTTAAAGAATGAGAGCTCTCATTGTTTAAGGATTTACATAGTCGAATCAGAATCGTCACGTCTTGCCTATAGTCGACTGACAGTCGAATCAGAATCGTCACGTCTTGCCTATAGTCGACTGACAGTCGAATCAGAATCGTCACGTCTTGCCTATAGTCGACTGACAGTCGAATCGCACAGTGTGTGCACGTGCATGTGGGGATGACAGCAGGTGGTTATAACAAGGGTACAGTGCAGCGCAACATTGATGTAACAAAATTTGTTTAGGACAGAATATACCTTTATAATAAATACAAATTTAAAAACTCAATAAGCCAGATTCAAGTCACAATAATGTGCAAAATAAATGTGTTTAGGCAAAATGTCGGAAATGCTGGGAATTCAAAACACAGGCCACAAATTGTAAAATTTATTGACATTTACCTCAAACATCATGTAACAATGCCAGACCATTTTTTTTACTAACGGGAATAGCCTTCAGCACGTTCATTACCAATGAACTACCAATAAAGTGACTTTATTCACCGCATATAAAGAAGGAATGTAATAAAGCATCTTACCATTTAAACAGTCAAAAAATCCCTTTCAACTTTTTTCCTGCGCACACTTTCTCCATCCTCCTGACGCGCACGCTAAATTTCAATGCAGAGAATGACAAGTTCCAAAAGTCAGCAGCGTGTTTGCTATATGCGGTGATTTTGGTTATATTACTTTATTATTATTTTTGTATCATGCAGCGCAAAGTTCAGTCTAAGTAACGAACTCCGTGCATTTACAGACAAAGTGTTAATTCATATTTATATGCCCAAACATTCAGTATTCAACAAATGTTTAGACACGGTGTATACAGTCATCTCCGGGTGCGTGCGGAACGCGCTGCTATTCTTTACAGGCTCGCAGTACAGAAGACGTGGAGGGACATGATCCTGCACCAGTTCATAGCCAGACCTCTCACTCATATGCGCCGGGGGTTTCGGTACGCAACCCTAAACTGTCCCATTTCTTTAAATCATAAATTATATTTTGGCGGCACAGTGCATGCCAAAATATAACCTTGTCTCATGATGGGATAGAAAAGCTCTTCCCAAACTGTTGCTATTAAATTAGAAGCACACAGTTCCATAGAATATCATGATATGCTGCAGCATTAAGATTTATACTAAAGTCATCAAACCTGTTTATTAGATAGAGTGACCCAATACTTTTTTTTCAATATAGTGTGTCTCGCGATCGCATTCCAGAAGCAGCTCACATGAGCCGCTGCCCACCAGGGAATGCTTTGATGTTATCAGCTGGGGTTTGAGTCGTCAGCACTGGTCTCACGATTCATTTATTTACACGTAGCTTACTGTACGCTCACACTCACCTCATCAGTGAGGTGAAAAGGTCCCTGGTTCGAAACCGGACAGAAACAAGTCAGCTCTGTTAAAACAGGTTTCTAATGTTGCTCCTGAACTGTCCTGCTCAGTTAAACTGCACAGAATGCCCCCAGAATGGGGAAATCAAGATGTACTAAGAGTTTCTGTAGTGTAATGGTTATCAAGCTCGCCTCACACGCGAAAGGTCCCCGGTTCAAAACCGGGCGGAAACATGTCAGCTCTTTTAAGACAGGTTTCTAAGGTTGCTCCGCAAAGGTCACTGTCCTGCACAGTTAAGTGCCAAATTGGCCAAACACACCTAGTAAGGAAAGTAAGGGTCACGAGCAAATGCCACAGGCCACAACACAACATTTTCAGAATGGGGCAAACAAAGGTCACTAGGAGTTTCCGTAGTGTAGTGGTTATCACGTTCGCCTCACACGCGACAGGTCCTAGTAACAAGTCAGCTTTTTTGGGATAGGTTGCTAAGGTTGGTCCGGAAGGGTCACTGTCCTTCACAGTTAAGTTCCAAATTGGCCAAACACACCTTCCTGGAAGTTTCTAGTCTGCCTGGAAAAACCTTTCAGGTGTGGGGCACTCCAGTAGCAGAATTGGACGCAGTTAAACTGCACAGAATGCTCCCAGAATGGGGAAAACGAGATGTACTAAGAGTTTCTGTAGTGTAGTGGTTATCAAGTTCGCCTCACACGCGAAAGGTCCCCGGTTCAAAACCGGGCGGAAACATGTCAGCTCTTTTAAGACAGGTTTCTAAGGTTGCTCCGCAAATGTCACTGTCCTGCACAGTTAAGTTCCAAACTGGCCAAACACACCTAGTAAGGAAAGTAAGGGTCACAAGCAAACGCCACAGGCCGCAACACAACGTTTTCAGAATGGTGCAAACAAAGATCACTAGGAGTTTCCGTAGTGTAGTGGTTATCACGTTCGCCTCACACGCGAAAGGCCATAGTAACAAGTCAGCTCTTTTAGGACAGGTTTCTAAGGTTGGTCCGGAAGGGTCACTGTCCTGCACAGTTAAGTTCCAAACTGGCCAAATACACCTCGTAGGGAAAGTAAGGGTCACGAGCAAATGCCACAGGCCACAACAGAATGTTTTCAGAATGGGGCAAACAAAGGGCACTAGGAGTTTCTGTAGTGTAGTGGTTATCACGTTCGCCTCACATGCGAAAGGCCATAGTAACAAGTCAGCTCTTTTGGGATAGGTTGCTAAGGTTGGTCCGGAAGGGTCACTGTCCTTCACAGTTAAGTTTCAAATTGGCCAAACACACCTTCCTGGAAGTTTCTATTCTGCCTGGAAAGACCTTTCAGGTGTGGGGCACTCCAGTAGCAGAATTGGACATCCCTAGCTGTTTTGGGCTCTAAGCCCGAAGTATACTTCCCTTTTTATGTGTACCCAAGGGACAGCGTAAAGTTGAAGAAAGTAAGGGTCACAAAGTAAGGGAAAGTAAGGGCCTTTTTTGGGGGGGGCAAACAAAGGGTACTAAGAGTTTCTGTAGTGTAGTGGTTATCATGTTCGCCTTACACGCGAAAGGTCCCCGGTTCGAAACCGGGCGGAAACAAGTCAGCTCTGTTAAAACAGGTTTCTAAGGTTGCTCCGCAAAGGTCACTGTCCTGCACAGTTAAGTTCCAAACTGGCCAAACACACCTAGTAAGGAAAGTAAGGGTCAAAAGCAAACGCCACAGGCCGCAACACAACATTTTCAAAATGGTGCAAACAAAGGTCACTAGGAGTTTCCGTAGTGTAGTGGTTATCACGTTCGCCTCACACGCGAAAGGCCATAGTAACAAGTCAGCTCTTTTGGGATAGGTTGCTAAGGTTAGTCCGCACCCGGAGAGCGAGAGAGACGCTGAAATTACAGTCTGGTTTATGTCACAAGCAGCATTTAGAAATGAGAAAATAAGACATATATAAGAACACTTTAGTTACAAGAAAACATATGTGACCCTGGATCACAAAACCAGTCTTATGGGTAAATTTTTTGAAATTGAGATTTTTACTTCATCTAAAAGTTGAATAAATAAGCTTTTTTATTGATGTATGGTTTGTTGGGATAGGACAATATTTGGCCAAGATACAACTATTTAAAATCCATGAATCTGAGGGTGCAAAAAAAAAACAAAATATTGAGAAAATCACCTTTAAAGTTGTCTAAATGAAGTCTTTAGCAAAGCATATTACTCACAAAAATAAAGTTTTGATATATTTACGGTAGGAAATTTACAAAATAGCTTCAGGGAACATAATCTTTACTTCATATCCTAATGATTTTTGGCATAAAAGAAAAATTTTGATAATTTTGACCCATACAATGTATTTTTGGCTACTACTACAAATGTTCTTGTGCTACTTAAGACTGGTTTTGTGATCCAGGGTCACATATGATAAGTGCAGCGTTTTGTTTTTATGCATCAAAGTAGAATCGTTCACATCAGCATCGCCATGCATCGTAAAAACTACATATACATCCAGCAGATATCTAGATATCAGATACAAAAGGCAGCACATTGTTTGTCTGGAAAGCGGTTGGTGCTTCACATTCATAGCGAATCATTGATTTTTGTCTTCATGAATGTGTGCAGGCTGATGGACGTGTGTGCCACACTGAGAACAGAGCAGGAAACTAAAGTGACTCTGGTGTTTGAACATGTGGATCAGGACCTCAGGACATATCTGGAGAAAGCTCCTGCGCCTGGACTGCCCATCAGCCAGATCAGAGTAAGATCCAATAAACATCAGTCACTGACATCATGCAGAAATGTCATCAGCGACATAATTCATTGACAGACATTGAATTTTTGGGAATTTTGTGTTGCGAGTTATGGTCTCGTGTTGTTGTGTTGTGCAGGACTTGATGCAGCAGCTGTTGTGTGGTTTAGCGTTTCTGCACACAAATCGAGTTCTTCATCGAGACCTGAAGCCAGAGAACATCCTGGTGACCAGCAGAGGCCAGGTGAAACTGGCAGACTTCGGTTTGGCGCGACTCTACAGCTGTCACATGGCGCTCACTCCGGTGGTAAGACGCATCTCACTACACAAAAAAAATGTATTTTCTCTGACTAATAGAGAAATAAATACATTTCCCAGTTGTGATGTGATTTAGATCTTTTTATCAATAGAGCTTTGTTGCAGGTTTATGCCTTTGTCATTTTTCATTAATTGTGGCACATGTGAAGAACATCTTAAGGTTCACTCATTTCAGTTGCTTTCTGTTCTTTTTCTCCTACTTTTGTGTCTGTTCAGGTTGTGACGTTGTGGTACCGCTCACCTGAAGTCTTGCTTCAGGCCTCTTATGCCACACCTGTAGACATCTGGAGCACTGGATGCATCTTTGCTGAGATGTTCAGACACAAGTGAGTAAAAGAAATGTTGTTAAATCCCCTACATGTACACATTTAAAAATCCTCTGTGGTGGTGTAAGACAACATGGAAAAACACCTCTGTTTCAGTACTTGTCTCTTTAAATAATAATGAGCTACTGCACTCTTCACACGTATAAGGAGACTCTGTATATGACCTTATAGAAATAGTTATCAACGTAGAAACCGGTTCGCTGGATAACAAAGATTTAGACACCTGGCTAGGGCTGGGCGATTTGTTCGATTAATTCGAATTTGGCCTTTTTCCCCGATTTTATTATTTTTTTCAACAAATCTCGATTATGAATAAATATGTTAGCAAAGGTTATCAGCCATGTTGACAGTGATAGATGACAGCCATTAAGTAACCAGACCGCATGATGGCGCACATGATTTAGCACTGTCGAACACATCACTAGACGCAAGACAGCTGGGAGTCCAGCCAGCAGCGCATTGCAATAGTCCAGTCTGGACAGGACAAGAGCCTGGACTAGGACTTGCGTAGCATGCTCAGACAGAAAATATCTAATTTTTCACCAGACATGCTGCTGCTGCATTCTGGATCATTTGCAGGGGCTTGACTGTATTGGTTGGAAGGTCGGCCAGTAGAGAATTGCAGTAGTCCAGTCTTGATATGACCAGAGGTTGGACTAGAAGCTGAGAAGCATGCTCTGACAGTCTGATTTTCCTGATATTGTAAAGCACGTATTTGCATGCTCGAGTGGTTGCTACAATGTAAGAGGTGAATTTTAGCTGGTCGTCAAACATTACCCCCAGGTTGCTATAGTGTTAGAGTTGAGGATCCGATCTGAATGAAGAAGTTTTGTTCGATTGAAGGGTGGGCCGGTATAACAAGGAGTTCTGTCTTAGAAAGGTTAAGTTGGAGGTGATGTCGTCTGGCGACCCCACCAAGAGAGGTAAAGCTGCATATCATCTACATAAATATGGTATGAGAACCCATTTGCCTTAATGATTGGACCCAGGGAGGGGTTTTATATAGAGAGAGAGAAGAGGAGCAAGGATTGATCCCTGAGGAACTCCAGTTGTTTGCTGGTGAGATCTGGATGTCTCACCTCTCCAGGATACCTTAAAGGATCTGCCTGTGAGATAAGAGTCAAACCAGTTGAGTGCAGTTCCAGAGATGCCATGTTTGGAGAGAGTGTGCACAGCTGTGTGCCCTGTGATGTACATTTCTGTGAATAATTACCAAACGGATAATTATTCACGTGTCTCAATCATCACAAATGCGGGAGTGTGTACATGGATAAAGACATGCGTGAACCAGTGGGCGGAGCTAGAGAAGTAGTCGTTGATATTCCTCTGTGGAGGCGGTGTTCAACCTATAGATAGGTGCATTCCAGGACCTGGCATTCACCAATAATAGTTGTCACTTCAGTAACAAGGGCATTTTCAGTTCTGACACTTCATTTGAATATATGAACACCTATATAACAAAAGCACAGGTTCAAATTCAGTTCTTAATTCATGCCCCCTTTAAAACATAACTTCTTTAGACTTCATTGCATTTCTAGCATGCGTGGCATATATCATTATTATATTTTATTAATAAAAAATGACAAAAAATGTGATTCCATTGTACTTTATCCTTTCTAACTTTTAGGTTTTTTTTTGTTTGATTGATTATGCAGCATGCCCCATAGACCAACTTGATAGATCTGATAGATTATACTATCTTGTTATTGATCCAAATGATACCATCTTGTTACCGTGAAGCCAAACGTGGTAGATCTAACCATCCAGACTTAAATGTCTACTATCAGAGATGAAGAGGGAAAAACAGCAGGCAGGAGACGAAGTTGATGTTATAATAAAATGAGGCAAGTTTATTAGAGAAAGTCATAGTTGCGTTAGGATGTTCATATAGCTTCTTTAGGAGCGAACTCCCACAAACTCTGTCTAGCCCATTCTAACTTCGTCTGCCTAGAAACAGATTCATCAGGTGTTATTATACCAGCATAGACAGTGAAAAATTACTGCTTCACAACATTCAGTCTCGTGACGTTATTATGAACCTTGAGAATGAGACCATTGGAACTCATATCTACTTGTGGAGACAATACAAATGCAGCATCCAACGTAAATGACAGGACAGCAATATAGAACAGAATAAGTAGGTAAAATATATAACTAATAACTATATCAAAATAGTAAAGAATAATAAGAAGAATAGAAAATAAGAACAACACAAAATATATGTCTGTACTCTCAAGTCAGAATTTGATCATCTTTAGAAAGGACACACAAACACAGTGGTTGCTTTAAAGAAATATAGATGATAGGATCTATCAAACTCAAACCTGGTCTAAAGACTAAAGTCATTGGCGCAATATTTTTTATATTTAAAGAGCGCATTAGTAGAAAATGATTGATCAACCTGTTTAGACCATGTGCCCGGGTGCGCCGACCATTTCCCCGTTGTTAAACTAGCAAAACTTGATTCACACACGCCCCAAGCGCACTTGCGCCGTGCGCTTTAGACTACGTGCTTAGATGCTTAAAATAGGGCCCTGACTCTTACAATGGGACTTCTATTCCCTCGAAAAGACAGTCTTAAGAGGTCTGCTTCTGCGCTGTACTGATGAAAACAATCATACACAGCTCACTGATGGCAGATATATTCAGACGTGCTGTAAATAATCTCTTTTTGATATCTTGTGTTTCAGACCTCTCTTCTGTGGAAATTCAGAGGTGGACCAGCTTGGCAAGATTTTCGCGTATGTGGATTTAACCACATCATTGAGATCAGATTTTGTGCAGTTACTTCTAACAGATTGTGTCCATTTTCATTGAAGTCATATTGAAATGATAATGACATTGGTGTATCGTTTGTGCATGCAGTGTGATTGGTCTGCCGTCTGAAGAGGAGTGGCCATCTGATGTCACTCTGTCCTGTAAGAACTTCAGCCCTCAGAGGCCTCAGCCAATCACAGACTGTGTTCCAGAGATCAGTGAGATTGGAGCAAAGCTCTTATTGGTACGTTAATGGCGCGCGCTCGTGTGCGCGTGTGTGTGTGTGTGTGTGTGTGTGAGAGAGAGAGAGAGAGAGAGAGAGAGAGAGAGAGAGAGAACACAAGATATCAGTAAAGATGTTACTCAACCCATTTCAGAAAGTCATTTCAATGTAAATGTCTGCTGGTTTACAAACCCGCGAATCGAGGGCTAAAACATAAAGCATTATGTCTGTAGCTGAGGTGGATTTCAAGATTTGTTGACTAATAATCTTTCTCTGTCCTAACAGGAGATGCTCACATTTGACCCAATAAGAAGAATCTCTGCATTGAGTGCATTAGAGCATCCGTTCTTTACCGAATGATCATTTTGCAGTCCTAATGCGGAGAGCCGATGGGACCACATACAAATGACTGAATCTTTGACTGGATGTTTGGTTGAGTTTAGTTACCTTGCCTGTGGAGTATTGAGCATTGCTCCCATTCGTTTATAGACTTGAACTTTGAAGTGTCATGCTTTTACAGTGTGATGAGGCTTACTATCATTAAGCTGCTACAGATGTGGTCTCATCTCCGGTCCAACCCTAATCCATCACACCTGTTGATCACTTTCAAAGAAGGTTTTGGCTGCGTCTCAAAGCTTGGGAAGATGCATTCCAATGCAGGACGGCATCACGCCATGTATTTGCTTCTTCCGTCTCCTGAGATCTTCTATTTGATCAGTTTTTGAAGGCAGCAAAGATGTATGCTTCTTTGTTTTCCATTACCCACAATCCTGTGTGTGTTGGTCGAGCAGGGTGGAGATAGAAAGATGAAACCTTTAGATTTCATTTCGAGCAAGAAATCAGTGTTGTCGTTTTTAAGTTTGAAGGGTTATTGCAAATATTAATAATTATAATGTAATATTTCAAATAGTTTTCCGTTACGCTGCCTATATAAGGCCTGTCCAATTCCGGTTTCCTGAGGTGCCTTCATGAGCAATCGAAAGCTAGTATTCATTTGGTCAGATGTGTTTAATAAGGGTTGGAACTAAACTCTGTAGGGCACCGAGCTGACTAGTCCCGATCTAGAGTTTTTTTTTACTTCTGCGTTGGACCCACGCCATAGCCTACGCAGAGACGCGTGCCCTACGCCGTGAAATGCAACACGGAGTGCAAGCGATGTGATTGGTCTGCTTCAACCCCTCCCTCGGGTAAAAAAAACTTTTAGCATTTACACAGAGAAAGTGTAAAAATAATTTCACCAACACCACATGACACCAAGTGTGCAGACTAATGAAAATATTTATTTCTTTTCATGTACTCAAGTCAGTCAATACTGAACATTTCAACAAAACATTCATAACAAAACATTTTCCAGTTTTCATACAGTATTTCTGAACGTACCATTGTACTGTAAGCTTACAGTAATACTGTAGCATAAATTACATATCCAGTTCAGTACTTAATAAAAAAAAATAAAAACCTAAACATCTCTACGCCTAGCTGGATCTGGCCACAGGGCCTCGCCAACATCACAGGCTATATTTTCATTTGCAAGGCAACGTGGGAAGAATCTTTTGGAGTGACGAATCCACCCTTGAATGGATGCTGCTTCAATTTGATCACATGCTTCCTCCATAGCTTGAATGAGGGCTATCTGGATATAGGGCCAGAGATCATAAACCTTCCACCGCCATGCTGAGAAGAACTCCTCAATGGGGTTTAGGAAGGGGGAGTATGGTGGAAGGTATTGAACTGTAAACTGTGGCTGCTGATGAAACCAGTTCTGGACCAGAGCAGAATGATGAAAAGCTACATTGTCCCAGACAACAATGTATTGCATCTGCTCCCGTTGGTTTGCTGCTGTGATAATATTGTGTAATCTGTCTAAAAATGTAAGAATGAGGTAAGTGTTGTAAGGACCCAAGCTGGCATGGCGGTGGATTCTGTGTAATGGCAGCACAAAGGGTAATGTTACCCCCACGTTGCCCTGGTACATTAAATGTATATAAACTCATGCGGGACTTCCTCCGCCTAAATTTGCAAAACTCTGAAATGCAGCAAAAAAAAAATCACATTGTGTAGATCAATATACTGTAGTTCTGCTATACAGTTAAAAGGTTATGTGTGCAGTACACAATACTACAGTCAGTGAACTAAACGTACCACCACATAATCACGCCACAGGACTTTCACCCTGTCTGAATTTCTTTCAAATGGCACTTTATACAGTTGTTTCATCAGAACTTGATGTTTTTAAGGATACGGGCTATTGTTGACAGAGAGACTTGTTGAAAGAGGTGATCATTGACATTATGGGCATGTGTTTCTCTAAGTCTGATTGCATTATTGGCCAAAACGAGGTTTATGATCTCTCTCTCTTTTGCTTCTGTGTGAATATGGGACCCCTCCCTCCTTGGTGTTCTCAACGTTCAATCCTATGTTGGCCAAACAAAATACATGTAGCTTACTGTAAAATGATACACGAATAAATACCAAAACTGTTGATATAGTAAACGCAGTAAGCTATGGATTTTCTGTTGACAGAAGATACGTTTCTCACTTGTGCTCTTGATGAAATGTCCGAACTATTGATGCCACCGTGTACCTGCTTCGGTTAGGCTGTACTTTCAGTCCAGCCTCCCTCAGTGTAAGTCCGTGGTTTATTACATGGTACACAATTGTAGCATGAATTTTGTTACACAGATTTGGTTGTCTCCTTCTTTGTGCATGTCCTACCCCTCCTTCAGGTCTTCCTCTCCCTCTTCCTTTACCTTGGCTTCTGCCTCCACCTTGTCCTCTCCGGATTCCCTCTCTCATCTGCACTTTTCCTCTGACACCGTCCATTTTTGTTACCTGTTGCCTTCTTAAGCCCCGTTCACACCTCCAGCGACATCTAGAGACGAAGCGACATGATCTCATTCATTTTATTGAAAAGCTGCCGGCTTCCAGCCACATGAGCGACATTATACTTTAATAAGAAAATAAAATGCGCTTTTTATCACAGATGGAATTGATGCGATTGAAATACCACTGCTTTTACATGAAGAATGTTATGAGGACAATATATTTCACATAGTTGTGTTTTTTCCACATATAAAAAAAAATTATTATAGTAAATGGGCTTATTCATGGAAAATTTATGAAGATATCAGCTGACTTTCTTGCCCAATGAGCATTTAAACTGTCGTCAGCAAGTCGTTTCCCATTGTGCTTTTCAGCAACGCAGCCGGTGAGAAGCAACTGCGCTCACCTGCGAATTTCGGCCATGCCGTCTCGCCGTCGCAAGAGTTTTTCAACACACGTCAGCATGACATCAGAGCAAGGAGGACCACAGTCGGACACAATTCTAACCGGCATGCATCTTGTGGTGATCACCGGTGATCGATTCTGCGCAGAATTTGGCCATCTCGAACGAGCCTATTTTTTGAGTGGAAAAGCGCAAACAAAAATTTACCATGGTTTTACTACAGTAAAATTGAAAAACTATGGTTTTACTACAGTTATAACAAAAAAAAAACATGATTACTGTAGTAAAAACATGGTTACCACAAAATAACCATGCTTTTGAAAACCATAGTTTTGCTAAAAACCATAGTTAACGATGGTTACTGTAGTAAAACCGTGGTTTTGCCATAAGTAATCAATGCACCAAAAAACATGGTTACACTTGTACAACAAATAAACCATGGTTCATTTTCGTAAGGGTATAGTTTACAGTTGGGCTCTGGCACCAGCACCAGTCCTGGTGGAAAAGCGGTAACAGTGTCCCGTTTGTGGAAGCCAAGGGGCCGCTACACATGACAAATAAACGTGAAAAATATAATAATGTAAATTGTTAAAACTTAGGCGTCTAGCGACGCCCCTGTGGTGCATGCTATTCCATAAAATGGAAGATGAGCCTTTAGCGGCATTGTTCTGGCCCTAACAGCTTTCCATACAATCACTACTGTTGGAGTGGGTGGGGTGTCCGCCTTATGACACGTGACGTCGAGCTTACGTTGCGACAGTGACGTAGTGCGGATGTCCCAGAATGCCGCTGTGTGCCAGCGCAGCAGTGATCAATGATCAGCTGTAACGTTACGTTATTGATAAACAAATAATAGCAAACGAGACGGATCAGTTACCGATGAGTTAGTTACAGATTAAACACGCGGATTGAGTCTTTATTACGTCATCAGTTTGTCTGTGTCGCGTCAATGAAATCCGGCTAGAGATTATCTCCATCTTTATCGTTAATATAAGTCATCAAACACACACACGAGGTAAGAGACACACATCACTACACCTTCTTATACACGTGCATTCATCAGATATGATCAGACAGGATTTTGACCAATCGTTATCATCCTGTAATCATACACTCGCTGTAATGTCATTTATACATTGGTCAGTCGTGGTCCAGTGGTTAGAGAGTTGGACTCATGAACAGAAGGTTGCTGGTTTGATTCTCAGGGCTGGTGGGTAACGGCTGAGGTGCCCTTGAGCAAGACACCTAACCCCCACTTGCTTACTGTACAAAATGTACAAATGTATAGTACAATGTAATGTAAGTCGCTTTGGATAAAAGCGTCTGCCAAATGTAAAATGTAAATGTCATGAAATCCTATTATTTCTTAGTGTATCATGATATTCTCTAACGCGTCTGCCACAGTGTTTATGAATATATGGTATCTTCACATTATCACGACGCAAAGTCAGTGTCATCTTGTGTGTCATAGAGTCATATAAATATATAATGATGCGTTATGATATGATGACGTATGTTTGACGGCAGATGGCCAGTCCCAGAACAAGGCGCGTGCTGAAGGAGGTGCGCACAGAAGACGAAAATAACGTGAGTTAATCCATTATATTATCACACTATTACTTTATATATTTATTGCCTCTCTCATCCCGTGACTTTATTTGTGTATCTGATGGTGATGTGTGTGTGTGTGTGTGTGTGTGTGTGTGTGTGTGTGTGTGTGTGTGTGTGTGTGTTTCTTTCATGTGTCTTTAATGTGTCTATATGTGTATCTGATGATGTGTGTGTGTGTGTGTGTGTGTGTGTGTTTGTTTTATGTGTCTATATGTGTATCTGATCATGTGTCTTTATATGTGTATCTGATGATGATTTTGTGTGTGTGTGTGTGTGTGTGTGTGTGTGTGTGTGTGTGTCTACATGTGTCTATATGTGTATCTGATCATGTGTCTTTATATGTGTCTCTGATGATGTGTGTGTGTGTGTGTGTGTGTTTTATGTGTCTATATGTGTATCTGATCATGTGTCTTTATATGTGTATCTGATGATGTGTGTGTGTGTGTGTGTGTGTGTGTTTTATGTGTGTGTGTTTTATGTGTGTGTGTTTTATGTGTCTATATGTGTATCTGATGATGTGTGTGTGTGTGTGTGTGTGTGTGTTTTATGTGTCTATATATGTATCTGATGATGTGTGTGTGTGTGTGTGTGTGTGTGTGTGTGTGTGTTTGTGTTTTATTTGTCTATATGTGTATCTGATCATGTGTCTTTATATGTGTATCTGATGATGTGTGTGTGTGTGTGTGTGTTTTATGTGTCTATATGTGTATCTGATGATGTGTGTGTGTGTGTGTGTGTGTGTGTGTTTTATGTGTCTATATGTGTATCTGATGATGTGTCTTTATATGTGTATCTGATGATGTGTGTGTGTGTGTGTTTTATGTGTCTATATGTGTATCTGAACATGTGTCTTTATATGTGTATCTGATGATGTGTGTGTGTGTGTGTGTGTGTTTTATGTGTCTATATATGTATCTGATGATGTGTGTGTGTGTGTGTGTGTGTGTGTGTTTTATGTGTCTATATGTGTATCTGATGATGATGTGTGTGTGTGTGTGTGTGTGTGTGTGTGTGTGTGTTTTATGTGTCTATATGTGTATCTGATGATGTGTGTGTGCGTGTGTGTTTTATGTGTCTATACGTGTATCTGATGATGTGTGTGTGTGTGTGTGTGTGTGTGTTTGTGTGTGTTATGTGTATCTGATGATGTGTGTGTGCGTGTGTGGTTTGTTTTTTATATGCCGGTGGGGACAATTTACAGCAGTTCTCATTTTCAGAGGTTTACACCCACCTGACTTTAAATGAATGGTGTTGACTTCATGAGCATCACTGAATGTTTATCTCTATTGTAATAGTTGTGTATGAGTCTCTTGATTATTATTCTCAATGTAAATACATGAATCTCAACATCATACTGTTACTGCTGGACATGAGTCAAATATCCAGAAATGCTGAAAAAGCAAAGATTCTGGAGGACCAGGATGATTTTTCTGAAGATCAGTGGACAGTTTAATGCCTCAGGACAAACAAGAAACCCTTAAACAGCTATAAGAAAACATAAAAACTCTCATTGATTGTTTACATTACCTGACACTGCACAATATCATCCACACAAATTATTAGGGATGCCACAATACTCAATATAATATTAAACCGTTCGGTACGACCTCCACTGTTCAATACGCGTATGTGAATTTGCGGTTTTTCGGTTTTGCATTTAAATAATTTCCATGCGTTTTATTACTCTCTGAACTGGCTCTGTTCTGCATGTTTACTCACCGAGACGGATAAACTCCTCTTCGCGAGTAAATATCCAATCAGTGAACACTAAAGTTATGCTGCGTATACGTCATGTGGCAAAACAATTATTTTGATTTCAAGTTTAAGATGGAACGCAACACAGTTGTATCTTGCCACAGAGTGCTGCTTGTAAATGTCTATTGAGGTATAGAATTATCCTGCTGCTTGCTATCTGGAAAAAGCATGAATTAGCACTATTGTTCCACTGAAACTGACAGGAGATTATTTATAATGAAGTGATGTGTCTGTAAAAATGACCATTTAAATATCAAGTCATGAATATTATGTTACATATGTATTTGACTATGTATGTTGAATACACTAATACAGCAAGTAAAGTTTAGCTTAATCTTCACTATGTGTTCACTTATTAAAATCTAGTATGGAATAAAATATGTTTTATCATATTTATATTAAACACCTGACAAATTATCAATAAGCTGTACTTTCCATTTATTTCTTATTATTGGTTAATATTTGAAAAAGTTATTAAACTTGTTATTGACACTATAACACTGTTTTCTTTGCTTACAAGCTAAATAAAGAGAGTTTTTTTTATTTTTAACATTTTCATGTCTCTGTCAACAAAGCATAGAATAATGTAAAAAAATCTTTATTTGTTCAAGCCATCAGAACCGAACCAAAACCCGTGGTTTAAAACCGAGGTACGTATTGAACTGTGGGTTTACTGTATTGAAAAAGTCCCACACAACTGACGTGCTCTTTTACACTAAAGTTTCCACAGTCCCGCGTTCTGTCGAGCCTAAAGTTTTCTGTGGAGATCTGCGAGCACTTATTTCGTGCTCACAAGTAACATCTGAGAGGTACATTTAGGCTCCGTTTACACTCACATTTTATGACTTTATTTAGAAAGTGACCCGTATCCGATATCTGCATTTACACTGTACACAGCGAAACAACCCAAGATAAACCTACTGACTGGAAAGGAAGTGAAAACGTCACAATGGGTTCTTCTTTTTTAGGCGTTTATGGTAGCCGACATCCAACTTGTTGCATTACTGCCACCAAAACGCTGGTGCTTTCTTGGTAACAGCACAGCTGCCATTTTGAAATAAAAAATGCCAACTGAACGACAACACAAATACACAGCAACAGACAGAATCCCTGAACTTAAAGTAATTTCAACCGAAACTGACAAGGTTTCTAGAGAGCAAAGGTTTTGTGGGAAAAAAAGAGCTTAGACAAAGTCTGTAAAAGAATTTGATGATCAGTAGTCTACATTATTATTATAACATGATTGTATGTTATTCTGTCTTGTCTTTATTAAAGTTTAATTTCAGCTTTACGTTTTTTTTAAACAAAGATAGTGGACTGCTTTCACTCTAAAATGGCAGAAACGAAGGGATGCTGCTGGGCGCTGCTGTTGCAATTGAACATTCTATTGGCTTTCACTTCTTAGTCAAAATAAGTTCTTGGCTGCCACCTTCTGTGGCGCAGTTGTTGTCTACCTGAAATGATGTCATATGCCACTGTCGCTTATTTTATTTTTGTTTCTGTGATTTGTTTCAGGTATGTTTCGAATGTGGTGCATTTAACCCACAGTGGGTGAGTGTGACGTATGGTATCTGGATCTGTCTGGAGTGTTCGGGCAAACACAGAGGCCTCGGTGTCCACCTCAGGTAAGAAATAATGTCTGCAAGATGGCAGAAGAAAAAATTGTTTCAAATTGCAATTATTTTTACATATGTTTTGATCTCAAATGTTAATTAATGTTCCAGTCAGTTTCTGGTCATTAATTGGATTATTTTTCTGCTTTGTGTTTTATTCTCTATTCAATCAGTAATTCTTTATCGTCATTATCTTCAAGTTCTGGATGTTGTGGGCCCTACAATTGTATGTAATTTATCCTCTGCCAGAAAGCCTAGACTCTATCCTCTTAAATAATCATCACCACCCCACCCCGTGTATCCAAAATTCTGGCTGTTTTTCATCATCTGATGTCAATTCTAAACTTTTTTGCTGAAATGGGATTTAAGTCCAAACTCAGCACAATGTCTGCCTATGTGAACAATGACTCGGCTTGCTGTCATCTTAGGAAAGGGAGCTGTTTTAGTTTTCCTTTCGGCAACATTTGAAACAATTGCAATTCTTTAAAAGTATGTAAGTCAGTGGGTGAGCATTTGGGGAAATTCTTTGAGTACATAACTTTGGATTTTTAAGGGCCTACTTTGGTTTATGGAGTGTTCGACAACAGGTTTATGTACATACATGGTGTAAAAACACTATTATTAATAATAAGCAGTTATTCTTACCTTACTTTTTGATTGACTCAAATGATTCATTCCGCGATTCATCTGTCAAATCCTGCCTTTCTGCTAGCCTAGTCTGCTGTGATTTGTTTTGCGCGTGTGTTCAAGTTTTCACGGGCAGTCCTAGCAAAACTTAGGCGGGGATTAGGATACACAGCGGTTAGAAAATCGGACTAGGTCACGACTCGTTTGCGTGATTCAGAGTCGACTCTCTTTTTTCCTAATGCTAAAGCTAATGCTAATAACTTTGTTATTCGTTCACCTTCGGATTTACTACTTGGCAGACTGCTTACTTTCAAACACAGCAACATTACACACTGCATGAAAGGTAATTTTCATGATCTCATGTTATGTATTCTTTAAATGGTTTTGTTCTCATTTATAGGAGAAATTACTTGTGTATTTGGGTTTCCTCTGGGCTCAGCTTTGGGGCCTATTTTGTTTTCTTTGTACATGCTTCTGCTTGGCCTTATTTGTCGGAAATAACGTTGCATATCCTTGCTATGCAGACGCCACAACTTTGACTTCCGTCGAAGGCGGATGCTGGTTCAAAGTGAAATGATCTGGATGGCACAAAATTTGTATGAACCTAACATAGCTAAGATTAGATTAGATTAGATTCAACTTTATTGTCATTACACATGTACAAGTACAAGGCAATTCTAAGACAGAATGCCTAAAATTGCCTAATACAGACACTAATTGATTTAATGTTTACAAATTGACCGGAAAAAATAACAAAATCCTATAGTTTTTTAACAGGTATATCTGATCATATCACCACATTATTTGTTCGAAAACTTACTAAAAAACGCTTTGACAGTAAAATCAAAACAAAATGTAATTGCCAGAGAATTCCTAGAAATGAAATAATTTTCAAACTGCAATGCAACAAATTGATTGGTCTAATCTCTTGCACAGTAACAATATTCAGAACTGTAGCAAGTTGTTTCATTCAACTATTAATAAAATTATATCCTCCTTTACTAAGAAAATTAATAATAATTATAAACAGGAGTGTTTTACCATGGCTCACTTATGCTCTCTGGCAACAAATGAAAGAGCGAGATTTAGCACTAAAGAAAGCAATTAAAACTGGTCACAGCAGTGATATATATATTTTTACTCTTTAAAGGAATAATACTTGATTTTTTTTATATGATCTATTGAAAGAAATGCAATATAACATACAAAACTGTTCCTTCAGAGGTGTATAAAGACTGTACGTAATGAACAGTTATGTTTTTATTACCTTAGAATAACCCAGTTTTATCTACATATGCGCGGGTCTATATATGTGGAGTTTTCCATGTTGCGCGGCCATGTTTGGTTACAGCAGCACTAAACGGACAAACAGCTCACAGAGCGCATTTAGTAATTCGTAGAGGCAGCTTGCGTCATCACTGAGTTAAAGACGCATGAAGAAGTTAGTTAGTCGTAGTACGAAGAGAAGGAGGAGTAGTCGTCGTCATCGTCATCTAGCTGAAGCATAGATCGTTCTGTTTTTTCTAAGCACTGAAAACCTACTACAAACTCTTCAGCAATAAACACACGGTAGATTAGGACAGCGCCTCTGAACAGGGGGATGAATTATACTACTAATGTGTAATAACTTACCTTTATTATTTGTGATTGTTTTAGGTAAGAATTGTCACATTGTTTGGGTTTGGTGTTAATCATAGTTGCATATACACCAAAGTAATGTATTTATTTAATAATATTCATCAGTACGCTTGTTTAAATTATTTGAAGCACTGCAATATTAACTACAAGTCTATAAAATAATAAATATGTAGGCCTACATTGTGATTTTTAGCTCAAAATAAATAGATGTTCAGTATAACAAAATTACAAAGTGGTTTAAATCTCCAATAGTTAAAAACAGTAAATTCAGCAGTAAAATATCACACAGATGAATGTCTATGATCCGCGTGATTACTTTGTAACATAACTGCATACATTATCTTTCCTTAAGTAATGTTAGATTATCTAATGTTAGAAAAATATGCTGATGTAGTGCTAAAAACACAACAATCATAACCAGTGAGACCATTTTCTAGTTAAAATATGACACAGGCATGAAAAGATACTCCAGTCATGTTTACTTGTATACTGTACAATGTTTTACATCAGTGTGTATGCCTCCGGCTGCATCTTTAGCTGCGTTTGTCAGGGAAGCATCAGTGTCTTCTTCACTGAAACAACCACAGTGGACTCGTTGTCCATCAGCGCCACCTGGCTTATCGGAGTGAAATAGCAGCTGACGATAATCGTTTCGCTCTTGATATGAAAGCTTAGTTCGTCGGGCATTCGCAATTGCAATGTGAATGGGCCTTAAGAGGGCAGTTTGGGGGCAGCCGGATGGTATGCTGTGCGACTTGTGCGCGCACCCATTGTCATTTCACACTGGCAGCATTTATGCCTTGTTTCATGCTCTTTCAGATCCACAGTGCAAGGGTTTACTCACCATAGGAGAGAGTAATTGACAGCGTGATGCGATCGCTTTTCTCTTACACATGCAATATAAGCACATAACATGATATCTGTGTAGTAGGGATTTTAATGATTAATCGAGAATAGATTAATTGTCGATAATGATTTACTCGATTAAACTTAACAAGCATCGAGCAAAGTCATGCACGTCCGTGCGGCTAATGCGCAAAACAGATACAGTAGACTCATGGATAAACACAATGGCTATCCACTTTTATATTACTTGGCTACCGACACACCTTCATTTAGCATTTTTAGAGAAATCAAAGAAAGTTAATTTGGACAATGGATGCAAGAGTTCATGAGGTGCACGTCTGTCAGCGCGATGATTGACAGGTCAAGGCGGAGGAGAGCTTTTGTTAATAAAGTTTAATTTCTTTGTTTAATATAAGTAGTGTTGTCCATGTTTTATTGTTCTAGGCCTAATTTCATTTATAATAATAATAATAAACCACAATCTGTGTTTGAAGTAAGGGGAAAATCTGAAGATCTTTGAATTTATTTAAATTACAAGACAGGTATAATGTTTTCAGTCTTATTCGTTTGGTTCATAAACGTTCTGTTTCATATAAGCAAGTTTGTCAGTGTACAATTTTTTTGTTGGTTAATTAAAAGTAAATAATGAATGAATAACCATCCACCTTTGTCAGTAAAAGTTTAATATAAGGGCGTTTGTAATGTCAAAGAAAAAAGATGCAAAGATCTAACACTGCAGATCAAAATAAGCACTATAGATGAAAATGTTGTTGCCAAATGTATTTATAATGTGTGGTTTATTAGTTGGCGAAAAATCCTCACCGGCATCCCTAATAATGTACAGTACCATCGGGGTCTTGAGGTTTGCATTGATCTCATGTGGACAGCTTTATCAGTTATTTTATTTGAAATGGTTTAGCACATCATTTAGCTTCTGCTCATGTAATACAAATAATGATGTTATTCATGTGAGACACAAATCTCAACTCCAGGACTGCTAAAGGTTGTTACACGTTATGGACATTAGTGAGGAAAAACTTCTCTGTAATAGTGTCCATACGCAGTGTCCTATGCACATTTAGAAAGAAAAGAAAACACTTATTATTTTCTCAAGCAGATGCACACAATGACATGAATTTGCTCATATGCCTTAGTGCACATCTGAGGGGGCGATCCATTGTATATTGGTCCATATGTTATTGATTAAATACATAATTTCACTTTATTATCAATCACACTGATTCATTTTAACAATACTGCTAGGCTTTTTTTGAACTTACAAACCTTTTTATTCAGGTGTGAAAGCTGGCGTTTTGCGTGGAATTTGCATATTGCAGTATTAACATTAATGAGAGATTAATTGATCGTTAATTTAAATGAAAATCGATTATGGGAATATGTCTAAATTGACATCCCTACTATGTAGTTTAATCTGTTTTTCCGAAGGTTTTGATGAGAATTTGGTTCAGTCAGTACTTGTACAGCTTAATTCAGTTGTTTTCCCCTCATACATATGCAATAAACGCATATAACATTTAAAATAGACTTGTATTATAAACCCTTTAAATGTGCTGTTGTGGTTTGGCCAAAAAAAACTCCTAACAGCAGTGTTTTCGGAAGTCATGGTGACCGTTAAGAACATAAGACACCACTTACACGCTTTAAAGGTAAAAATATTACTTTTCCTGTTAATTCGTGTGCATTTTGACCATAACGAGTGCACTGTCGCTTTAATTGAGCAGGAGCAGAGCAGCAGAAATAGACTCAACGCCAAAATCACCGCTGCACTGCAGCTTCTGCGCCGTTTCTGCTACGAGAGCACACACTGCTTCTGCTTGCAGTATAAAAGCTCTCATCTGTTAACATGGGCGCAGAAAAAAATATGCGCTGCTTATGCATGCGGTATGAACGGGCATTAGACTTTTTCATTGTCCATTATTTTCACTATATTGTGGCCATCTGATTTTGAACGCTCAGATGCGAACCTGAGTCTGGTTGCTCTGGGGTATGGTTCGCTGCTGAATGAACGCAGTCCTACCAAATCGCGGAAGTGAACCACTATTGATGTCGTATTATTTGATAAAAGTGTGTGTGTGTGTGTGTGTGTGTGTGTGTGTGTTTCACACCAGACCAGGCAATCCAAGTATAAAAGCACCCTAAAGAGTTCTGAAAGTTCTGGTGGAAAGAAGCTCTCAGAACCAACAGTGGAGAGCATACACTCAAATCTTTAGTATCATTTGCTCTTCTGTCATACGCAAACATTTTAACTTAATATAACAACAAAAGGCTTCATGGAAACAGAACCGTATATTGTGTATGCTTCATATAATCATAATTCACAGTTCTTACTTTAAGAATGGTTTTCATGGTTTATTCATTTTTTCCATAGCTTTGTACGATCAGTTTCAATGGACAAGTGGAAGGACATTGAGCTGGAGAAGATGAAAGTTGGGGGAAACCGAAAGTTCCGTATGTTTTTTGAGCTGCAAGACGACTATGATCCCAGTTGGAGTTTACAAGAAAAATACAACAGCAAAGCTGCCGCTCTTTTCAGAGACAAGGTGAGCGCATGCACCTGAATGATGATGTTAAACACAGATAATTGAGTCATTTCACTCTGGCAGCGTTTACAGTGTGCACCACGCTGCCTGGGTAACACGGTACAGCAATGCAAATTCCCCTTACGTTATTGTAAATACATTAAAGAGCAAAACCTCTTCCGGAACCGCATCAAGAAACATATTTTTTCTGACATAGATTGTATAACTTTCAGGTCCCTGTTGTGCAAATTGTAGGCCATTGTGCTTTATCTTGTGCTTTGAATGATACGTTAAAAGATGATCCAGGGTTCAATCAGTGTAGTCACTCACACGCTTGCAATGTAAGCATATAGCATGATTTGTGGTCTAATAATAAAAAAAGATGTTTGGAAAATGAATCTTCAGTTTAAGATTATAAATATGCACATATAAATATGACTTTTAAATACTTCAAACATTAGACACCATTTACACAATTTTAAAGGTGCTGTGTGTGGTTTTTTTGGAGGCTCTATTGACAGAAATGCAATATAATATCCATAACTATGTGTGCAGAGGTGTATAAAGACCTTACATAATAAAGCGTTATGCTTTTATTACTTTTTATCTACATACACCGCAGGCTCACCTTACATAGAATTCTCAATGTTGTGATTATAGTAGCCCTAAACGGACAAACTGCTCTACAGAGCGCGTTTCGTAAATACGTTTTCTATTTTGGGAAAGAAGCGAAAACATGACGACATCTTAATCCTCTCACAGACTCCGTAGCGCTTCGAACGAGAGGGGGAGGGGTGGAGTAAAAGGCGGGTTGCAATCCGCAACCTCACCACTAGATGCCGCAAAAAAATATAGACAGCGTCTTTAAAGTAAAAGTGTTGTTTGTTTCGTGTCAGTCCCTGTGCATATTTGCCATCAACAAAGTATTGTTCCTTTAATTGAGTGTGAGCAGCGCAGTGCAGCAAAAATGGACTCGACGCCAAAATGATCACTGCACTGCTGCTTACGTGCTGCTCCTGCTGGAAATGCTCTAATCAGTTAAAGCTGTGATAACATGCACAGTTTCTGCCAATCTTATATTCATCTCGAGTACCTATAGAGAAGTGTTGTATACTTCATATCTTCGACGAGCACTTAGTTTGATCATTTTTATAAAAGACAGATACAGCTCTACGATTATTTCCGAAAACAGTCAAGCTTCTGGAGGTGTGCAGCGGGCGGAGCTAAAGCATGAGCACACATTACATCATCCCATTATCCCTTTTGATTCACTATTAGTTTGTGTTGTTTACATTATGCACGTATGTGCCGATGGCAACAAAACACAGACACATGACTCAGTTTCACTTAACACGTGCGGTTCATGTCCGGCCGGCATCTTTTAGAGCTGGGATCGTTCCATCTATCAGTTTCAAACCATCTGCAAATCCAGCGTTATATCCACCGTTTATATAACATTCCTCACCCAAATGCAGTGAACAAACAAACACAGCTGAACTTCCGTAACGAACGAAGCACATTGATGGGCGTGCTCCTTTCTCTCGCTCTCGCTGGTTGACACGTGGGTGTGCTTGTCCGGGAGAATTGTCCAATAAGGGATTAAGAACCCATGTTACGAAATGGGAATTCATTTTTTTTTTTAACTTTCAAAACCTGTTTAATCCTTGCGGAGTGTATCGAGCACAGAAATACTAAGTCATACGGCCAACTCGTTTTGTTTTTGCCAACTTGACCATGTAAGGCATGAGAAGCAAGAACTTTGCCCCCTACTTGAACATAGGCTCCGGAAAAAGCATGTGCTGCTTTTGCGTGCGGTATCGTGGAGTCAGGTGGTTTCGTATAAGTGTGCTCCAATTTTTGCGTCACTACCGGCTGCTCGCGAATCGCTCTCACAGTACTTTAATGACACAATTTCAAGTCAGCCGTCGATGGGTCTGCACAGCACCGCATGAAGTCGATCACACATCCGTATATACGAATCGATGGGTTGTTTTTGAAAGAATCATGAGTTTTGTTTTGTGTTTGTTGAAGGTGGCGACTCTTGCTGAAGGAAAGGATTGGTCAATGGAGAATTCACCTGCTCGTGATTGGATGCCGCCTCAAGCAAAGACAGGCCTGAGCTCCACCCACCGGTACACCAGACACCATCTGTGGATGTAGTTATGTGTCTCCATTATGAGTGTTCATGACCTGAAGTGTATTTGTGTGTTGTGTTGTGTTGTTGCAGGTCCAGCGGCGCGGTGGGTCAGAATAACACTCGCTCCTCTGATAAAGCTTTTGAGGACTGGCTGACAGATGATGTCAACTCTTATCAAAAGTGAGTTCACCTTCGGCGAATCTTGATCACACGATCCAAAACACTGGACTGTATGTGAAGGGTTGTATGTGTGATTTCAGTGCTGGAGGTTGTGGGCCGCAGGAGAATCGATACGTGGGTTTCGGTAACACTCCGAACCCACCCAAGAAAGATGATGACTTCATTAATAACACCATGTCCTCCATCTACTCGGTAATGATCAGAGCCTTTATGTTCTCATGAACTGCTTGCCCATTAGCTTTACTTGAACAGGGATGCAAACTCGATGCGGGCGGCACAGTGGCTCGGTGGTTAGCACTGCTGCCTCACAGCAAGAAGGTCCTCGGTTTGAGCCCCGGCTGGTACAGGAGGCCTTTCTGTGTGGAGTTTGCATGTTCTCCCTGTGTCAGCATGGGTTTACTCCGGGTACTCCGGTTTCCTCCCACGGCCCAAAGACATGCAGGATAGGTTAATTGAGGAATCCAAATTGTCCCCCAGACTCATGTGTAGAAAAGACTTGTGTATAGTATCGACTTGTGTGTATAGAGTGACTAGTTCTCGCCATGAATATAGCCTTAGATGCTGGAATGGCGTTAAGAATGCAATAAATAAATAAGCCCCCTCGATGCTATATATATATATATATATATATATATGTGTGTGTGTGTGCATGCGTGCGTGTGTATGTATAGTCATAGTTTATATACAACTTATAAAAATATTACAATAAATATCACATTTTGCATTTCATATATCAGTGCACATAAGTTAATCAGAATAGTCCATGGTCTGCTAAAAGTGTCTAAGATGATAGACAACCACATGAAGAGTTTATGTGCAAAATGACTCTGTTTGTGCGATCGGCTCCGATGTTCGGTCCAGACTATCACGTAATGTGAGGCACTCACAGATCAAATCTCACACCTGCTGATCTGCTCCGTGAAAAATCGAACATGTTTGATATTTAGGATTTTAAATCGCGGTGACTGTCGACTGACGCAGTGATCACGTGAGTTCTTTCACAATAGCCAATGAGAAGCAGATGGAAGTGACAGAACTTTTAAAATGGCGACCGCGAAAGCAGCTGTTGGTTGAGATGTGGCAACAGTATGAGTGCCTTTACAATCCTCAAAGATTGTAAAGGAGTATCACAACCGCTGCGAGAGAGAAGAGCTGGGGAGACATCGCATCGGTTTTGAACGTTCCTGGTGAGTTGAAAAGTTGCTAGCGCACTTGCTAGCGAATGTAAACATTAGCTCTTGAAACGTCCATGATCATATGCTTCCTCGTGAGATCACGTGATAAGTGCGTCCTCTGCTAAGATAATCTTATTATTTTAATCTTGTAATGTGTGATGCGCCAGGAGTTTCAAATCTTTAGTATGAGCATAATTAAGATTTTAAATGAGAGAATCTGTTAAGATTCTCGTAATGTGTGTGCTGCAACCAGATTTCAGAATTGATTTCAGGTTTCAGGATTTAAAAAATCGAGCCAGCCTTTACTTATCTGTATTTTTTGAGTTAGTATTACTTTATCAAAACAACCCAACTGTTTAAATAATATTACTTGGAATGCATAATTTGGAAATTAACAAAAAATGAGTTGTCTGTTTTTGCAATTGAACTCTTCACATTTACTTCAAGGTGTTTGTTCAACAGCTTACAGTCACAGCTCTAAACATGAATGAATAACATACTGTCAAACTCGTAAACTATTTGCACAGGATGTCTGTAACCATAGTGACGGATTTAAATTTAAAGACGGCACATTTATCAACATAGTATTTATTTTTACACAAGAGGTTGCTTGTAACAACTACATTAGGTGTGATATAATGTTTTATTAAAAACCAAACGCAACACTCACATGCTTACAGTATGTTACACAAGAAATCTGGCGTTGCATTGTGACGTCTATGAACACTTGTAGACTATCACATTATACTGTAGCGCAGCTATTGTGTTGATACATCGGCTGTGCAAAACATTACGAAGAAGTTTCCAGTCAACTCTGTGCACTCATTAGCACATTTAACGTCACAGGGAGTGACGGTGACATGACAGACAACTAGTTGTCCAGTACAATTACTTTTACACATCAGGACTTCTCCATAAATGCGGTGATTGCGGTTGTCACAGTGTGTTAACCAGCACACATTTACCTGTTGCTTAGTGACGGTTGTGTTGAAGTAAGTCAGAAAGACGCAGGTGCTATTGATTCATGAGTTGAATATGTGAACTCAATCTGCTCAGCTTTTAGAACATAACCTGCAAACTGGCTAGTGATTTGACATCGTGACCACAACATCTGGACATGATTCTTATTATTTCATTCACCGTGACCCCGTCCAAAGACTCACCCCTCATTTTCAAAAACCCATCGGATCTAGACGAATCACAATAATGACCCATTTTGGATCGAAAATGGCAAATTTCAGAGAAAGGTGACAAGTTTGCATCCCTGTTTGAAACTTGGGGGGAAGGGGGGGATTTTCTTTATGTATTTCTAGACTGTCTGATAAATGGGATTTACATAAATCTGTCATAATATATTCTTGAGAGGAGAATATTTGTGTCAGGGTCCCTTGTGGATTATACAAGTTTTTTTTCTTTGTCACGAAGGGTTGGAGCAGTTTCAGTGTTGGAGCCAGTAAATTTGCATCTGTTGCTAAAGACAGTGTAAGTACATTCCTAATTCTCCATTACATGTCTTATGTATTGAAAGGGAACGCTCACTAAAGATTGAAAGTTCTGTCATGAATGATCATGTTTCACGACTGTAAGCCCATTATTCATCTTCAGAACATCTTTCTGACTCTCCCAAAGCACAGGAAGTTAGTAGACATCGCTAACATGTGACTCCAGTGGTTCAAACTTCATTTTATAAAGCGATGAGAATTATTTTTGTGCGCTATAAAACAAAAATACATTTATTGAACAATTTCCTCTCTTCAGCGTCAGTCTTTAACGCATGTTGGCTATTTTCATGTCATTCTGTCAGTCATGTGATACTCACTTTGTGTATTGCCTACTGGAAATCAATGAATTACAAATGTCACCACTGTCAATCATGTCTGCATTAAAATGACTTCAAACAGAAACTCATCTGAAACAGTGTCAGTAAAACATGAGTAAATGCACATATGTACATACACACCTGTTGTGAGGAATGAAATGTTGTGCTTTTTCATAAACAAGAACTTATTTTTGTTCTTCTCTCATCAAACAGACCACAAAACTGGCCAACCAAGCCACTCTGAAGGTATGTCTGATATTTACCATGATTGAGATGAGCTGTAGAATGTACACGTGCTTGTGTGTGTGCGTGCGAGTGTGTGTGTGTTGCGTGTGTGCGTGTGCGTGTGTGTGTGTGTGTGTGTGTGTGTGTGTGTGTGTGTGTGTGTGTGTGGTGATCTTTAAAAGAGACACCAAATTAATGTAGTGAGTTTATCACTCTATGCCACTGAAGATGTTGTGAGTGTTGGTCAAAGGTCACCTTGTGTGTTCTAATTTTTGGGAATATAGGAAAGGAAACCAGCTGGTCTGAAGGATTTTGTGAGATTCAGCTGACTTGGAGAGCCCTTTACTTTGTTATCAACACAAGGAAGACACAAATGTATTAAAATAGAATTTATTAACAAAGACATACAAGACTATCTAACAATTACTAAATGGTACTAGAATGCTAAGGATAGTAAAGGTGGAAAGTAAAGTGCAAAGAATAGAAAATAGGTGGCTGATGAATGGCAAGAATGAATAAGGTGAAGACCTTATATCTTAAACAAATAGTTAAAGAACTATTTGTAACACATTTGATAAACAGTTATATAATATCAAAGACAACTAAAACACATAAACAGATAGAATACACTAATGCCGAGGTCTCTGGAAAGAGGTTTGGTTAGTGTTATTTACGTTCCTCTGTGGTTGTGAGCAGTCTTCCAATGGTCAGGCTGGGATGTGCTGCAGTGGGGAAGATGGATTTCATTTAATAGCCTTCAACATAAAGCGCTGTGGGATGCTGATCTTTGGAAGCTTGTGCAGAAAGGTCTTTAACAATATGGAACACGCAGACGAGGCCCGGAAGCTTGTCCAGAAAGGTCTTAAACAATATGGGACACGCAGACGAGGCCCGGAAGCTTGTGCAGAAAGGTCTTTAACAATATGGAACACGCAGACGAGGCCCGGAAGCTTGTCCAGAAAGGTCTTAAACAATATGGGACACGCAGACGAGGCCCGGAAGCTTGTGCAGAAAGGTCTTTAACAATCTGGAATAAACAGATGAAGGTACCTTGAAGCAAGAGACTCGGAATGAAGAGTTTTTCCTGAAAGGGTACTTTTATCCCTTTTCAGAAAAGGAGGAGATTGCATTTGCTGCTTCTCCATTCCAGTGCTGTGATTGGCTGTTGATGTCAGATGGAACTAAGTATGACATTAAAATGTGACTTTAATGGTTTACCTATGGACATTTCACTTCCCAAACCACTTCCAAAATACCTTTGGCATTATCTTGAACATATAGTGTATAAACATGGGAGAAAAGTGTTAAAGTATCATGCATGCTGTAATGAGATCGCTAAGCTGGAGGAAAGAGGCGGGGTCGGCAGGGTATGTTCCAAATAATATTTATTATAAAACAAAACAAAAACGGCTTCCAAAACACCAAACAAACACAAATCAACAAACGAAAAACTAACTCCCTTGCTAGTGCTTTACGCGGTCTTCGATAGCACGCCTCTCTGCGTGCAAGTGCTCTCTCTCCGGGTTTCTCTGTCGAATCCGGCCCCGGCGGCGCTTCTTATGCCTCCTCTCCCCAATCACTGGAACAAGAGACAGCAGGTTAGAAGCCACTCGTGGCGGACTCGCTACCCTCCGTGCTCCGGATCGTAGCTCCGCCCTCCCAGACGGAGCATGGCCACGCCCCCCCTTGCCACACATGCATTCAAACATATGTTATTTACTGACATTGCGTGAACAGTTGAATAACGCATAGCTGTAATTGAGAGTGCATATAACTCTTAGCAGTTATGATGTGAATATGATAAGATTTTGTGTCCATTTTATGTTTGGAAGAATGTTTGTCCTTTGTTTTAGCCAGTGCTACCGCATGGCCAGTTTATTACATGCCACATCTGGAGGTTCTGAGTTTTATGGTTTCTCTGGCCTGAACCAGAGTAGAAGGGGGTTTTGTGGTAAGGTGATAAGGCCAAATCTTGTGGAGCAATGGAAATGTCCTCCTCTTCCCAGTCTGGAACAGAGTTCCTTCATCCTGCCCCTAAGGGGTGTCTTGACAGTTGTCCTAGCAGCCTTATCTGATGGCACTATGGCCATTTGTTTATGTTAGCCCACCAAAACCCAGTTCCAATGTAGCAAACCTTTCTTTATGATGGCAGTTAGAGAGTAGCTAAACCATAAAAGTTTGGCCCTGGAATGCATTGTTGGGTGCTGTTCATTACAGTGTTATAAGTCACTTTACTGTGAGCTGTAGGATGTACACTGCATAGTGCTGATGGGTGACGTGTGTGTGTTATATATGCTACTTTACTCTCCTCTCACTGCTGCGGATGATAGTTACGTGGTTATAAGCCGCCCCCTGAGCCGGTAATACTCCTGCATGCTTGATTTCTCTCTCTCGTGTGTGTGTGTTCGTTCATCTTGCTAACTCATTCAGTTATGTGCTCTCCTGAATGCATGTCAGTGCTTTACTAGTTACCCATAATTCCTGTCTGCTGAGCTCCAGCTGATTTGGTGTGTGCCATATGTCAAGAGGAGTTTGGAAATGTGTGTTTTTCTGCATAATGTCTACATGCATGTGTCTGTTGTTGTCATGTTCTCATGATGTTGATCTCTCTCTCTCTCTCTCTCTCTCTCTCTCGCTCTCTCTCTCTGTCAGGCTGCAGAATTGGGTCAAACAATAAATGAATCTGTTATCAAACCCACACAAGAGAAGGTAAAGATCACATGTCAAGCTGATATATGTCTACAGCTCTCATAGATATAACAAGCTCTCCTTTATACCGGGGGTGTGCACAAATAGTCGTATATTCGATCTGCAATAATAATTTAAATATTAAAAACGCTATTCGGATTTTTCATGAGAAAAAAGCTCTTCACCACGTGGTTAAGTTACTGCTTTTTTAAAATGCGCTGTAGTTCCTGTTACCTTCCCAGCGGGCACCTTGACTTCAAATTGACAAAAAAAAAAAAACAGGTCAAAAATGCAAATCAGACTGATTTGCACTTAACGTCCACACACTGATGTCCTTTCGACCACCTAAACACACCTGCTTTGGTTTAATTGATAAGTGTGAGCAAACAGTAATAAAGTTAAAAAGCTTCTTTATGAAGTATTGTTGCTGATACTGTTAATGTTATGGTTCCCAAATGTTAGTATTGCGACAAAACAAACAGAAAATATTACAGACACACTTGGACATCAACATTCATTACACCAATCTCATCAATTGTGATAATCCTCAAACTACTACGGATCAACAGCAATGCATGCTGGGAGTCATGAATGAGTTTTGTGCTATGATGTTATCCAGCATGCATTGCAGCATGAAGTTTTCTTTTGTTGATTGTCATCATTGTTGAGATTCATACACTTATTCTTCATGTCTAATTGATTCAGTTGAATGACCAAGCACTAGTATCACGCAGTATTCTAGCTTCACTGACACAACACACTCAAAAATATTTAGGTCATTTCAAAGTGATTATATCAAAACAATCATTACATTGGTTGGCACGACAAATGTACTTTAAGACACAAGGATTACTAAGAAAACGTAGGGTTTAAAAACAAGAACCCAACTAAAGTAAACACTGATCACAATAATGGTGGTTTGTTGAAATACATAAAAGAATATTCAACATAGGTGCATTGACCAGTTTATTTATTTTTTTTATGTTAAAGTTTGATGTCAAGTTTTTGAGGTCAGTCTGATTTGCATTTTTGACCTGTTTTTTGACGTCAATTTGAAGTCAGTTAAAGTGTTGTTTGACGTTAATTTGACGGCGTTTCAACATCAAGGTGCCCGCTGGGTTAGATTTTATTTAGTCATACAATGCAGAGCTAAATCAGACAGACACTAACAATGAAACGACAAAAAGAACAATATTAATATGCGGTGGTGATCCGTAGAATTAGTAAATATCATCTTTAGATGACGGTCACATAAAAACAGGAAAACAAGCACAATGGCTCAGTCTTATGTTGCGGGATGTTTTTAGGGTCTTACCTCATTCAGTCGGCATGGAGGTATCAAGCCCGTTTACTTTATTTATTATCAGCATTATAAGTGATAAAAACAGATATTCTGGTCAGATCCCACTATATGTACCGGACGAACGAAGAGTGGCGTCTTTCTCCGCGGTCGGCTTTCCGGCTGAGGACTTTTTGTCTTATGTTGCGGGGCATTTTTTAGGATCTTACCTCATACATGGAGGTATGGTACGTTTTCTTTTTTTATCAGTATTATGAATGATAAAAACAGATGAGATCCGGCCATAGCAGCGCGTTTTCTCTGCTCTCGGCTTTATTAACCGGCTGAGGACAGAGTAAAAGACCTTTATGCTTGATTTTCTTATCAAAAACATGTAAACAAGATAACCAAATACCACAGACTATTAATATTTTGTTTTGTACGTTATGTGCTCGCTCCACTTGGATTTAAAGGCTTTTTTGTCTTTTTCTATACTTTCCACTTTGTCAACGTTGCTAAACTAGACAACTTTTGAAGTAAAAAACACATATACAAGATCAAATATTAGTGCGTTATGAATATTTAATTATAAGCTTGATGTGAAAGTTTTACTTAATAAAAATGCCAATAATTATGTCATTATCAAATGTTCGAATATTCGTTTTTTTATGAGCTCAAATATTCGAATATGAAATTCTTGAAAAATGCCCATCCCTACTTTATACGTCATATACAGAAGAGATCGCTCCAGTTTGGATTTCAACCAAAACAAACCTCAGGAGTGACATTACGTCAACAACAGCAATGAGAGAATGCAGAGACGCGTGAAAGTGAATTGTAAAAATTGCCTTATTCCATCATACATTCATTTCTGATCTGATCTTTCATTTTCTGCAAATTAAACATGTCTCTGTTACCACTGTAACTCCTTCCTGACGAAGGAAAAACTGCCACAACGCTGTTCCGGGCTTTGCCCTTGTGAACCTTTCATCTCTGATCAGAATTTCAAAAGGCCGTTAAATCCATGCCGGTTTTGTGCTGAGGAGCCTGGGAAGCATCTCCCTGTCCTTGTGTCCCTCATGCCACTACGTCTGTAAGGTGTCTGCTAAAGATCTGGAAAACATCTGCTGTGTAAAAACATCTTCGAAAGCGCAGTTATACACCCATTCTACCTCATGAACATCTTACATATGTCTATATGACATCTGACAGCAGACGTATAGGCCCTTAACCCAGGTAGCTCATGTGGTGGCGGCCTTCTTCTTGAAGAGCTCACGAGATACCACCTGGTACTGTAAGAAAAGCACTGGAAAGCCTCTTAACATTTCCAGGAGAGAGAGCGTTACAGAGACCACATCCTGCCGAAGGGGAGGCCTCGCAGTGATTTGACCACATGCTGACTCCACACGAAGAGCTGACCTTATGGTCGATGGTTGTCCAGCTGGATAAGCACATGAAAGCCACGCGGTCGGCAGTTCTAGGCAGTTGACTATTGCAGGCAGGAATCCGTCCACTGAGCATGTCCATTGCACACTGCACCCCAGGAACCCCAGGACCCAGGGCCCGATCTCCAAACAGAATAAATCAATCAAGTATTCGAAGGCACTGTAAAAATTCTGTTCTAGTAAGTTATGACATGTTTTCTGAAACATTCTAATGATCTGTCACATTCATGTTTAATACACTGACTAAAATTGTAATTCTTTCACAAATGGTGAAAAAAATATTTATTGGCCTTTTGAAATGATGATCAGAGATAGTAGGTTCACAAGGGCAAAGCCCTAGTGTCGTCAAGCAGACAAAAGACAGAAGGGAAAATATATTTTCATTTGGGAGAAATGTTACTATGATTATGGGATTTAAACATGTACATTCAAAAAAACTCAAGAACATTTTTGGAGTGATCTCTTTTTTCCACGGCTGTATATATAAAACATTATTCAGCCATTCAAGACTGATAACAACCGGCTGGCTGTACATTATCCCACTCATTACATGACTACATATCGCACAGAAATAATTGGTTTATTAATAAGAAGTATTTGATTTGTTCATTTGTAACAAATGCAGACTTGCTTTCACAGTAATCTGATTGTATATATTATCTCATATGTTATTAATTAGCCTTTTTATATTTAATTAAAGAGTAATTAAAAACCGCAAGTACAGTACAACAGATACCCCTGCGTTGTTTGTTTTGAGCGGTCAGCGAGTATTCCAGAGGACAGGGTTATTGATATATATACTGTATATATATTACATTTTAGATCACCCTGAAAATCAAAGATAGACCCTGTGTCTCAAACAGCTCTCTGTGTACACGGTTTCAGGCACTTTAGCTTTAGCTCACTTAGGACTTTAGGTCACTTCACACTGGAACACCGAGTGCTATTTATCAGCACTAGACAAACTGACTTTCTCTCTGACTTGACCTTTTAAATACAGGTTATTAATGTATGAAAAACATTATTCTGTTACGTATCAGTCAATAAATGTAGTCGATTATTAAAGGTGCAGTGTGTAATATTTAGCAGGATCTATTGACAGAAATGCAATATAATATCCATAAGTATGTGTTCAGAGGTGTATAAAGACCTTACATAATAAAGCGTTATGTTTTTCTTACTTTAGCATGAGCTGTTTCCATCTACATACACCTTTTACATGTTGTTTCTACAGTAGCCCTAAATGGCCAAACTGCTCTAGAGAACATGCTCTATGAAAACGTGACGACATGTTTGTCCAGTCTCAGCCACCGTAGGGGTGAGCGGTGGAGTGAGCCGTTGGTTCCAATTCACAACCTGCCGCTAAAATCTCCTTTTACTTTAAATAGATTTTTCCCTGCAGTGTGTGTTTATATAGAAAATCAACATTTGTCTTTTCAAAAGTTCATGATGTTTATTGAGTTGGGTTTAATGGCTTCACGCGGGTCACGTGATTTCCAGTAATGGAAGATAGAGAAGGATTTCATGAATGAGACAGCCCTTAAAATGGTGCCCTGACTACTGAACAAGAGAGCTGACTGAGACACATCCAGAGGAACATTTTTCTCATTTTGAATGAAAGGGAAAAATCTGAATTCTCTGGTCGTTTGCCCACATTCCTGTTATTTTACGGCAGGACTCATTTTCTACTGCATGCACAGATATTACACGACATCTCCGATAACTTGCTGAGCGAATATATTATTATCAATAGAGAGCAAAGCAACTGATTCATTTTGTGTTTGTTCTGTCTGAACATAACAATACATGATTATGCTGCTGCTGTTACTGATGCTGTGACTCATCACGTTCAGGTGAAGGAAGGAAAGTTATTTGATGAAATGGCCGTCAACATCACAGGCCTGGCCACAAAGGTATGAGTTGGTGTGTGGTTCTGAAAGCGGCAGACGCTTTCGGAACGCTCACACTTCTTCTCCACACATGAATTCACTTCACTGTTCTCTCTTTCTCTTTCTTTGTGCTGCCGTTGTGATTACGGTGGTGAGTAAAGTCATTTCCTCCAGTAATCATGGACCGATGATGCTAATGTTGCTACAGCAATATTGTGTTGATTGTGAACCTCAATGGTTTTTTGCGGCCCTGTGTATGTGTTTTGGATCAGGTTCAGGGTGCCGGTGCGAAGGGCTGGAATGATGTGACGTCCTTCTTCAGTGGAAAACAAGATGCCACCGATGATGGGTGAATACTTACATTAATTTCCTGCTTTGCTCGTGTTCAGCATTATTCATCAGAGCTGTTGTATAGAAAACGTGATGACCTTTTTTTTTAGAATGCGGTTTTGCCTGGAATGGCTTTCCCGTTTGCCAGGGATGTCATGTTTTTAAGCCCTCACTTCTAGAGCTGCACGATTAATCGTTAAAAGATCGCGATATTGATTCAAACACCCAGACGATGTCATTAATGAAAATCAACAATTCTACTGTGTCTATTACACCTCTGACTAAAATCATAACGCTCATATCTGTGTTGGTACTAGGGTTGCCACCAGTCCCTTAAAATACGGAATCGTCCCGTACTTGAGAATGAAATAGCGCGGCCCGTTTTGAATCAATATGGGACGGGTTTTGTCTCGTATTTTCGAGTTGTCTAATCAATGTTCCATGCAAATCATGCCACCCGCATTCTGTGAAGAAGACTCGTTTTATTCCATCCCTGATTGGCTAATACACGATACCATCGTTGGTTTGATTAATACCATCAGATTCAGTGCCAATCAGAGTTAGAGGAGGGCGGGTCTCTTGACAGAGAGTTGATTTTAAACAGAGGCAGCTCCAGATACCCCTGCGTTCTTCTCTGAAAGATTCAGAGCCGAAATGAAAGCAGATGCAAAAGTACCGATGAGAATTGGAGGAATAAAATACTTGACTGAAGTGTAAATGGTGCAACTTGTCAGCGGGTCTTGATCCCAGTCACGCACGGTGATACAGAAATCAGAGCGCCGCTGCCATATCAGCGTTCTTCACCTCAAGCATCTTAATTCCAAGGCAGATCATGTAATGACATTTTATCACCTCAATGATATTCATATTGATTACGTTAGATTTCATATGCTGTCTATTTGTTAAGATGTAATAATACGTTTACATTCATTCATTTAGATGCTTTGGTCCAAATGATAAGAGCGTTTAACATTTTGTCAACGAGCTAAACAGTAGGCCCTAACTGTATACTATGCCATGTTTACAAGTTATGGTATTATTTGTTTATTAAAGTTAAGGTACAGTCAGACATAAGCATAAATTAAATAAGATAGTGTCCAGATTATTTTGGTGTTTTACATAAATTTAGAAATTGCATCAATCTTAATACTTTACCAAAAACATGCCCTAATAAAAAAGCAATACATTTAAAATATAAAATGATAATTAAACTTTTACACAATGCACATTTCTTAATATTAAGCCTAAAATCTGTTTTAATGCCACTTTTGATGAGGATTGTATGATTTTTGAATAATGTCAGTCTTTTAATCTACCTAAAGTATACTTGCAATAGTTCAACACTTCAGTATATCTTTAGTTGGACCTCAGCACTACTTCTGCACAATTAAAGTGCATTACTTACAAAATTAGTTGTTCCAATTTAGCAGCTTTTCAGTGTACCAATTTAGTATACTAAAAGTACAATTGCAGGGTATTTTTATTAGGTAGCTATATATGTGAATGGATTTGCAGTTATATGATTTACCACCACTGACATAACATCAGGCCTGTTGTCACTGTGGCGCCCGCTGTGGCAGGCGTCCCTTATTGTTTGGAAGGTGGCGACCCTAGTTGGTGCTGCTGCTGCTGCTGCTGCTGCTGCTAAAGCAGAGAAAGCAATGATCATCATTAGGTATGAAACGCCACCACAAACAGTCTTTTCAACCACACACTGTCGTTATTTCTGTGTCACAGAAGTATTGGAATTAAAGCAGAATTGCCAACTCGCACGCATGAAACGCGCGTTTGCTTAGCTCTCAGTCTGCCCAAATGAATCTCACACCAAATAACAAACTAACAAAGTAAATATATAGCCTAGCAACAAAACTGCTCGTATGGTTGTCTTTCAGGGTTGTGTTACAGTGTTGTGATTTTGCTTCACACATCATAACTGGACAGGTTTGAAACAAAACTTTTAATGATTGTAGATCGGAGAAATCCGAGTGCGCGCTTATATCTGTCATTACGGTAAAAACACGTCATGAGAGTTTGTGGGGCTTATCACTGTATTTACGCTAATAGAGAATATATAAGAGCTATAAGAGCTTTTCATCAGCATTTCATATTTTCAGGTTATTTTAAAATGTTTATAGTTGAGAATAAAGTGAAAGTGTGAAAGTGACCTATTTGTCAGATATGGTGACTCATACCCTAAATGTGACCTCTGCATTTAACCCAACCAGTGAATAGTGAACACACACACTTCAAGTAGTGAACACACATACACCGGGAGCAGTGGGCAGCTAACACTGCAGCGCCCGGGGAGCAAACGGGGGTAAGGTGCCTTGCTCAAGAGCACGTCAGTTGTTACCTGCCGGTACTGAGAATCAAACCAGCAACCTTCTGGTTACGAGTCCGACTCTCTAACCATTAGGCCACAACTGCCCCAAAGTGTTTGTATGTTTATCAATTGTATCTTTCGTTAAAGTCCTCTTTCAAGCAATCTGTAGATTTTTTCTAAAGACCTTTAATTGCAAGTGTCATCTTATGAATTTGTTTTACTGTAGTTATATTTTATATTAAAGTTACTTTAATGCATTAATACTTTTTAGGAAGTTTAACTTTTGCATTTGAAGTCAAACTTAAAACAAAATTAACCATTATAGTTGACCTATGGTATTTGTTGTAAACATTTTCTCACTATAGTAACTATAGGCTAACCATGAAATATGTAATAATTTTGAAGTAAAGTCCTAAATATGAACTTACTAAATACACTTTTTTAAATGATTTTGTCAGAACCTTTAGTAAATGATGTATTACTTTTAGTCAGCCAGAATCGTAAGAGAATCGTGATCTCTATTTATCCAGAATCGTGCAGCTCTACTCACCTCCCTGATGCCCTGTCTACACTAATGTGTTTTCGTTTGAAAACAAAGTTTTTTGAAAAGTTTTTCGTCATTTCCGATGCTTTCCAGTTTGATAGCATTAATGTCAATTCGTTCATTCTTAGATTGCATTTTAGGACATAATATTTCATTACTGGCAGTTATTGTTTGGCAGTGGAGCGCAAGTGAAGTTTCACTTTTGCAGCTTTTTAGTCTTGTGTTACCCGCAGCAACATCCCTACCCCTGTGTCTTTGCTTCACATTGCCGTGACATAATAATGCAGAAAAAAACACCTGACAGAAATGACACAGGATGACATGTCTTCCGTTTTACATGTTTTAGTGTGGATGGGCAGCATTTGGAAAACGATTGAATACGTTAGTGTGGACGAAGAGTGTTTGGAAAACGATTGAATACGTTAGTGTGGGCGAAGAGTGTTTGGAAAACGATTAAATACGTTAGTGTGGGCGAAGAGTGTTTGGAAAACGATTGAATACGTTAGTGTGGGCGAAGAGTGTTTGGAAAACGATTGAATACGTTAGTGTGGACGAAGAGTGTTTGGAAAACGATTGAATACGTTAGTGTGGGCGAAGAGTGTTTGGAAAACGATTGAATACGTTAGTGTGGACGAAGAGTGTTTGGAAAACGATTGAATACGTTAGTGTGGGCGAAGAGTGTTTGGAAAACGATTGAATACGTTAGTGTGGACGAAGAGTGTTTGGAAAACGATTGAATACATTAGTGTGGGCGAAGAGTGTTTGGAAAACGATTGAATACGTTAGTGTGGACGAAGAGTGTTTGGAAAACGATTGAATACGTTAGTGTGGGCGAAGAGTGTTTGGAAAACGATTGAATACGTTAGTGTGGACGAAGAGTGTTTGGAAAACGATTGAATACATTAGTGTGGGCGAAGAGTGTTTGGAAAACGATTGAATACGTTAGTGTGGACGAAGAGTGTTTGGAAAACGATTGAATACGTTAGTGTGGGCGAAGAGTGTTTGGAAAACGATTGAATACGTTAGTGTGGACGAAGAGTGTTTGGAAAATGATTGAATACGTTAGTGTGGATGAAGAGTGTTTGGAAAATGATTGAATACGTTAGTGTGGACGAAGAGTGTTTGGAAAATGAAAACTCAATAGTGTAGAGTAGACATAGTCTGAATGTCCAGTTTCACTTTAAAATCCATCACATCCACTCATGTGCATGACCTCTGCTCTGTATGTGCTGCTGTTTTGCTTATGTGGGATTTGATTTATGCTGTTGATCTAAAGAAAACGTGTTGTTGTTGTAGTTCTGCATATCAGGAAGGTTATCAGAGCAAAGATTCCTGCAGTAGTCAGGATGGCGGAGGTTTAAAGCAGGATTTCTGGGAAACTTTCGGCAGTAACTCTGCTCTCAGCGGCGCCTCGGAGCAGAAGAACAGCAGTGCAGACGGCTGGGAGAGCTGGGACAACGACTGGGATAAGAGCTCGAAGAATCCTCCCAAATCCGCCGAAGACACCTGGGATAACAGTGGCTGGTAGATGAACAACTCGCTCACTGTGTAATGCTTGTGTAACTCTCGTGTAGTGTGTTTGTCGTGTCTGTTAGAAACACACCTGACAATATCTCTGGACGTCGTCTTCAGAGTTTGACTGGATCTCCATCTGCTTTTCCTGATCCCTTCTGCTGAGTTTATAAACATGTTTTTGATAGAAAAAACCAATTCCTTTATTAACACTGTTCACAGTATACCAGCAGTTATTCAGAAGCATGAGGCATTGACTCCTTTTCATTTTTACATTCATTCTGTGCTGTGTTTTTTGACTTTGGTGGGCTTGTTATTTTGTTTCTGTCATAGTTTTTCCCCTCATAAAAACAGGATTGATATCAAGATCAAAGCATGGAAAGCCCAGAGGTCACGGAGCAGTTTTTGGTTTTTAATTTCTATATATATCAATACTCCGTTGAATGATTTACTGTATTTTTATTGTAAAAAAACAAAAACAACCTTCATGGGCTCAGTGTCTGTATGATATTTAATATTGGTATTATTACAGAGCATCATGTCGCTCTGTGTCCCAGATGTGCATTATTTGTTGAGACATCTGGACGTACTGACTGTACCGTCTTCTCTGGTGAAGATCGAACACAAGGCGTAGATGAGCGACACCTTCTTCTGATAAATGCTATAATAAAGTCTATTCAATGACACTTGACTCTGGCATGGGATTTTTCAATGAGTTGTGAGCGCTTGAAGCATGTTTGTGTGTTATAATAAACAGTCCTCACAGGATTTTGCAGAGATTTTTTGGTTATTTTTGATTTTGTGGAAGCTTTATTCGAATTTTGCGATTAAAAATTGCAAAAATACTGCTTGAATTAAAGTACCACCTGTGAAACCGTTACTTAGTCATTTCCTATGATTAAAAGACATGCACCAGACAATGTTTACTACACGATTAATCACTTTAACTTAAAACAATCATTAAATTCAACAACCATTGCAACAACTCATTCGACAATTAGATTAGATAAATCTTTATTCTTCCCACAATGGGAAAATTTCAGTGCAACAGCAGCAAAAATAAGACAAAAAGACAATAGGGTTTCAGCCCTACGGCTCGAACCCTTAAATATAGCTGCAAGCAGCAATCAAGCCACTAGATGGTGCTGTCACCAAATCTTTATGAGGCAGACAAGATGTGCCACTGATGATGCAAACCAAGTTTCGTGTCAGTACACAAAAGTGTTGTGAGGATACAGCCATATGACGCTTTGCTGTACTCCTTGATTTCGTTGAGGCTATATATGAGAACCATTTGATCAATCAAAAACCTTTTAATAACTTTTTGTCAGGTTCAGAAGTTATGGGCAAAAATTTGGACTGTTTGTGGCACTAGAGGGTTTTAGTTAGAGAATCCAAATTTGCTAGAGTAACATAATTTCATAACTTTCCTATGTACTATGGGCTGCCATAGACACAATGGCGGAAGAAGAAGAAGAAAACTAACAAATACAATAGGTGTCATCGCCCCTTTGGGGCTTGACCCCCAATAATAATTACTCTACCAACAGACAACAAACAAATAGCACTAGGATATTGCACAATTTAAATGATCATTATTGCACAGTTGCACAAATTTTTGAATTATTTGGATCGGAGCGGGTAAGTTTACAAAAGTACATACCGCCACCTACAGCTCAATATACTATCATCCCTTTCCATATTATTACAAAGCTGGTGCTGTGTTTTCCTGTTTACTTTCTCCTTCATAGCTCTGATGGCTTTATGGTGTTTCTCACGTCTGTGAGACTGACTTGAGCAGATTTTGACAAAATGTGCCATGTAATTACGTCACATGGTGCGAATTCGGCCAAATTATGCAGAAAATCTGCAGCAATTTCCAGATATTGCAAGACGCCGCAAACTTTGCGGAGTTTCTTTGATTTTGCTGCAAAATCCTGCATGAACTGAATAAGTAATAGATGAAAGTGTATACAGTATGATGATGCCGTAGTGTCTCCTCTAGTGACTGATGTGCAATCTAAACATACACAACACATACACAAGCAATGACCTCATGAATTGGGTCACATGTTTATGTTTTTATGCATTTGGCAGATGTACTTGTATTTCTTTATCTACTGTATGCGATCTTCCTGTTTCCATCAGGACGGCTGGATCAATTTCACAATTCAAAAAACAGCTGAAGACCCACCTCTTCCGTGAGCACTTAACTGTCTAATAAAAAAAAAAAACGTTTTACCTCTCTTTTCCTTTTCTAATGTTCTCTATATACTTGCTTATACTATCTTGACGTTGTACCTGAATCTTTGTATTACTAGCACTTCTCGTGAATATTGCCTACTTAGACGAATCGCTTGCTGTTTTCCTCAATTGTAAGTCGCTTTGGATAAAAGCGTCTGCCAAATGAATAAATGTAAATGTAAATGTATGCTGGAACACAGTAGCTATGTTTCCATCCAAAGTTGCGTATAAAACTAATTGGAATATCACATGAAACATTTGCGAATAAAGCAGCATTTTCGTCCAGTGAGCTGAAGAGAGCAAAATTGTCACTTCCTGATAAACTGGTGCTAAATATCTAAAAATAGAAATAAAACAGTCCTGTAAAGTAATATTACCGTAGCATTGAGATGACAAACTTTACATTTCAGAACATCCAAAAAGCGCATTCAGATGCTGTGCAACGACATTTGTATGCTGGTTAGTCCAGTTATGCCGTCTGATGCGCAGTCATGTGACTTTTTGATGCGCATCTGGGGGTTTATTCAGTTAACCTGTTTTCAAAAAATCCCCAAAACATAAATGAAATACATTTGAAAATGTAAATATTTCAAAGCTAAATTCAAACAATAGTTTACTATAACATAAAATTAATTGTTGTTGACAATAACATATAGTGAAGCCGAAAGTTTTGTTATGTTACAGTCTTTTCAAAAATCAATTAAATTTATTATTTTCCTTAAAGTTCTGCAAACAATACCCTACAATAATGACAATGCGAAAGTAGTTTATTTGAAATCTCAGCAAATGTATTACAAATCAAATAAAATCACATGTACATAAGTTTTCACAGCCTTTGCTCAATACTTTGTTGAGGCATCTTTGGCAGCAATTACAGCATCAAGTCTTTTTTAAGTGTGATGCTACAAGCTTGGCGCTCTTATTTTTGGCCAGTTTCACCCATTCTTCTTTGCAGTGCCTCTCAAGCTTCATCAGGTTGGATGGGGAGCATCGATTTTCAGATCTCTCCAGTGATGTTCAATGGGGTTCAAGTCTGGGCTCTGGCTTGGCCACTCAAAGACATTCACAGGGTTGTCCGTATAGCCACTCCCTTGTTATCTTGGCTGTGTGTACTTCGAGTCGTTGTCCTGTTTAAAGATGAACCTTCACCCCAGTCTGAGGTTCCTGACACTTAAAATCTTCCACCACCACGCTTCACTGGAGGGATGGTATTGGCCAGATGAGCGGTGCCTGGTTTCCTCCAGACATGACTCTTGCTATTCAGGCCAAAGAGTTCAAGCTTTGTTTCTCATGGTCTAAGAGTCCCTGAGGTGGCTTTAAGTGAGGAGTGGCTTCTGTCTGGCCACTTTACTCTATAGGTCTGATTGGTAGAGTGCTGCAGAGATGGTTGTTCTTCTGGAAGGTTCTCCAATCTCCACAGAGAAAGTCTGGAGCTCTGTCAGAGTGTCCATGACACAAACAGTATGCACCTGAGCCTTTGGAGGAAAATAATACCTTTAATACATATTTACATTTATGCATTTGGCAGACGCTTTTATCCAAAGCGACTTACATTGTATTGTACTATACATTTGTACATTTTGTATAGTAAGCACACTGAAAAAAATAACAAGCACATTTTACTCAATTTTTCTTTTGCAAGTTTTTGCACTCAGGTTTTTTAAGTAAATTTAACACTTGTAAAATTAAGTAAAACTTGCTTAAGAAAGTTGAGTAAAAAAGTCAATAAGTACATATAACTTGGCCTGTTAAATTTTGTTGAGTAGTTTTTACTTACTGATCTGATGTAATTAATTGATATAATTAAGTAAACTCTATTTTCTCTTTTATTAAATTTGACTTGTTTTATTTAGTGTTTTTAATTATTTTAAGTTAAATAAAACGAGTCACTGTTCCAACATAACAAAACAGTACTTTGACAATAAATGTGCAATCAAGAGTTATTTATTAAGAGCTTAATTTTAATTTTAATAACACATCCTTACAGAAATTTAAGATCTTTAAGATAACTTTAAGATACATAATAATGCTTAAGATCAATGCTCAACAGTTCCAGCAACAGTACATTAACACATTTGGCAGATGCTTTTATCCAAAGTGTCTTACATTGTATTATACTATACATTTGTTTCCTAGTATGTGCAATCCCTGCTATCAAACCCATGACCTTGGCGTTGCTAGTGCCATGATCTAACCACTGAGCTACAGGAAAGCTATCAGTAAACATCTGTGTAAGAGAATCTTAACTTGAATAACAAATTGTGATATTAGCAGACTGCTGTTCCACATTAAAATATATCTGCCAAGTAAACTCAGCAAATCCATGGCCAAATGCTAATTTAAAAGTAATTTAACTAACAACAAAAAACATCCCTTACAGAAAAGACACATGAATTTTCTCATGTGTACAACATGTGTTTTGGAACATTTTTGTATGAATCCTAAGGGATCACAATGTGCAACATGGGATTCACACAAAAATGTTCCAAAAAACACACGTGTTTATTGCACATGCGAATTTCATGCGTCTTTTCTGTAAGGGCTACATACAATACAAATGTACACGGTAACATTAGTAAAATGGGTCACAGTAACACTCATTCTGCATGTTCCAGGTTAGACATTATCTTACAATGTAACAATGTATAAGCAGAATACAAGACAGAATAATGCCTATGAACATCCAAAGAACAAACACATTTCCAGTGTGCAGCTTGGATTTCAAATGCCGTACTTTAGGGGAAAGCACAAGTCCATCGAGATTAAGAAACAGTTTGTGAAAAATCTCAAAAGTGTCATTCAGATTTGACGGATACTGTAGATTTAAGGCATGAATCAGTCAGAGCAGAAGAGCATCAGAAGAGCAGAGAAGATTTTGTAGGACCTTGCTTCCTTCAAGAACAATGGACACGACTGGCTCATCTCAGTTTCCATGGACAAGAATTGACATTACATCCTGAGTGAAGTCTTCGATACCAGGGATTGCAATCCAGGGAGGATGAGGGGAAAGAAGACATTTTTAAATGTTAAATTCAGGACTGGAATTGGGAACCACTTCCATAGAAGGGTTGGGTTTTGCGTGCTGTGCCAGTGTTTCAGTCTATAATGCTTCAGAAGTTCTGATCTTTTTGATGCAGTAAAGTTACATTTTTTGCATAAACACACATTGAACAAAGTTCAGTCATACCAAAAAGTTTGATTCATTAATAAACTGTACCCCAATGTGGACTGAAGACAACAATTCATTGTGTTTGGTCCCTTTTCTGCTTACCTTTCAAGTAATATGCAGCAAAGAAAACACAACAGATAGGATCCACATGAGAAATACATTCTGCAATTAAGAAAACATAAAAATAATTAGTAAACTGTAAAATACCATTTATAAACCATATATTCATATTTGAATTCACATCACTGAAACAAACAAGGCTAAACATAAGATCATCTAAGCTAACCGTTATCGAACGAAAACGTATATCGCGGGTCAAGTCATACGTTTGGGTTTTATACGTATTTGTGTAACTTACAACGTGATGCATTCATGTCGTATAACGTTATTGTACATACAAAACAAAATCTAAGGTTATCGAAATCACACGTTCAAGGTAACGTTAGGTGTCTTTAACTTTAAGATGTCGTGTATCAATCTCTGCACGACCATGTAACGTTAACGTTTAAATAACATTTAACTTATCGAACAAAACATATACAGTATCACGGGTAAAGTAACACTCACTTTATTGTATCTTTATGTAAAACTAGATTATATGATGCCGTATGACGTGGACTAAAGATCACCGAAGCGACTCTACTTTCAAATGTGCAGAAAATATACAGAATTAAGTGATGACTTCTCGGATTTGTGTACATTTGTCAAAGAATCACAAGTAAAATTTACTTGACTGTTGCGTGTCTAATATTTACAAGTCTAAATTAAGTACATATGTCCTACACTTTAACTGAAATATGCAATAACTTCTTCCACTGCACTGTTACTTGGATAGCTTCTGTCCATTATTTATTTGCACTACTTTATATCCATCGCACTGCTGCTCACCATAGCCTAATTTATTGTATACATCCACCTGTACATTTCTGTTTATAGTAATAGCCATCTGTACATTATGTTCATAATACATATCCATCTGTAAATCTCTGTCTATAGTAATAGACATCTGTATATTATGTTCATAGTATATATCCATCTGTTAATTTCTGTCTATAGTAAGATACATCTGTAAATCATGGTCATAGTACATATCCATCTGTAAATTACTTCTGTAATATTTATTTATGTAATTTATGCAACCAATGTATATCCTGCACTTGCTGCTATTGCACTTCTGGTTAGACCTAAACTGCATTTCGTTGCCTTGTACTTGTACATGTGTAATGACAATAAAGTTGAATCTAATCTAATCTAATATGTAGATTTTACTAAATAATCTAAAGTTTTTACTTCAACTAAATTATTTTTTGCAAAAAATACATTTTGTTTTTTTGTTTCATTTACAAAGCCATAAAATCATTTTTTACAGTGCAAGTGAGGTTAAGGTGTCTTGCTCAAGGGCACCTCAGCCGTTACCCACCAGCCCTCAGAATCAAACCAGCAACCTTCTGTTCATGAGTCCAACTCTAAAATAGATTAAGTTTATTGAAAATATTTTTTAAACATTATAATTTTAGGCATTATTTTAATAGACACACATAATAGTTATAAAAAAACAAACGCTTTCAAGCCGTCGTCAGGGTGTCAAAGTACAAACACACTGTCAGTTGCAAAAAACTGTGAAAAGTCTAATTCACTATTTAAAGCTAGATATTGAGTTGCCTTCCATGTAAAGATTCAGAAAGACTCTCTGTTGTAGCTTTTTTATTCTATCTTCTCCTTTAATTGACCTCTGAACATGCTCTATAAAAACTGTATTCAATGTACTACCATGATTACCATCTCTATAATGTAAGGCCATGTGTATTGAGTATTAGAGATTTACATGGTGTTTTTATGTTGTGCTAATTTTAGTTTCAATAACTTACATGAAACTCACACATAATAGTTTGTTAGTTCATTTCAGTGCCAGTTAATACAGTTAACTTGACATTCAGCTAATTTGAAACCAGTAAAAATGGCCCAAGAAATAATTGTTCTTAATAAAGCTAAAAACAATTTCTGTCATAATTTTTACATTTTGTATTTTCACTCAAAATGTATCCTCTTATATTTATGGATCCTATTATAAATCGCAAAAGCTTGCTGTAAAACTAATACATATAGATATGGTAACTGTTCTGACATGCATAACGCATGGTTTATATTATACATGCATAACACGATGCATTGTAATTGCATCAGGATGCAAGCCTGTTATCTTAACATATACACTCACATGTGATTTTTTTTCTTTGTCACAGTAAGATAAAACCCCAACTTCTCAAAATATGGCAAGTGCGTCGCAGACGCAAGCTCTCCCAATGCATTGAAAGCGGAAAGACCAGACTCCAATTCATTTCAATTTATAGCTCTTTTAGATTTTACATTTCATCAAAGCAGCTGTACAAGAAAACTAAATCAAGAAAAACAACTTAAGTTGAACATAAGAAATAAAATATCTGGATAAAGAAGTATAAAAATATGTATACAGACACATATGCCGTAAACTTGATGTGAGCAAGCACACAGCTGCTAACAGTGGCAAGAAACCAAACTAAACTTGTATAAACGAACTAAGCTATAGATAAATCTATTTTAAGAATGAACAAATAGAAAATAATAAAAAGGCAAATAAATACAATGAGAGCATTTACAGCATGTACAGTCTTATTTCGATTATGCTAAATAAGCTGATAATGTCTAGGGCCATGCACGTAAACGGTTTTCTTTAATCGAAGAAAGGTCATAAACGGCGCAAGCAAAACCTGTTCGGCACTGGTGGTTTTTTGCCCATTAGTCTGTAAACGCCTTTATCGGTTTTCTCTCAGTTTTGTTTGTGCGCATGTCTGACAGAGTAATAGTATCTTGTCTCACCTTGTCTCATACACAGGGACATTGTCATGATGGGATAGAAAAGGGCTCTTCACAAACTGTTGCTATTAAACTAGAAGCACACAGTTCCATAGAATATCATGATATGCTGCAGCATTAAGATTTATACTAAAGTCATCAAACCTGTTTATTAGATAGAGTGACCCAATACTTTTGGCAGAATGTGACCCTGGATCACAAAACCATAGTCTTAAGTAGCATGAGAACATTTAACAATTTATAATTAAACTTTTTATTATGTTGCCATGAGGTTAAAAGGGGACATTTTATAACACAGAATTACATCCACAGCCCTCAACTACAAAGGTTAAATTAGATTAAGTAGCACAAGAACATAGTTATAGCCAAAAATACATTGTATGGGTCAAAATGTGCCATTTTTCTTTTATGCCTAAATTCATTAGGATATCAAGTAAAGATTATGTTCCATAAAGATATTTTGTAAATTTCCTACTGTAAATATATCAAAACTTTATTTTTGTGAGTAATATGCTATGCTAAGGACTTCATTTAGACAACTTTAAGGGCGATTTTCTCAATATTTTGATTTTTTTTAGCACCCTCAGATTCCTGAGTTTTAAGTGAAAGTGACCTATTTGTCAGATATGGTGACCCATACCCGAAATGTGACCTCTGCATTTAACCCAACCATAGTGAATAGTGAACACACACTTCAAGTAGTGAACACACACACACACTGGGAGCAGTGGGCAGCTATCACTGCAGCACCCGGGGAGCAAACGGGAGTAAGGTGCCTTGATCAAGGACACGTCAGTTGTTACCTGCTGGTACTGAGAATCAAACCAGCAACCTTCTGGTTACGAGTCCGACTCTCTAACCATTAGGCCACAACTGCCTGGAACAATAAATAGTCCAAATATTGGTTTATCCCAACAAACCATACATCAATAGAAAAAAATCTCAATTTCAAAAAATTTACCCATAAGACTGGTTTTGTGATCCAGGGTCACATATAGTGTAGCCTATATACTGCCCATCCCATATAATGACAGGACCAAAATGCATGAAAGACGATTTCTGTACCACATTTACAAAATGAGCATGTTGTATCTATTATCATTTTTATATTTCTTCATAAAATGTTTGACAGGCAAGTAGTTTGAATGACGTAAAGCCCAGGACTCATCATCAGGAGGAGGATTATGATGCGGTGAATCATAGGGCGGGGTTTCATCACGTCAGTCAACTGCAGATCGTGTTCTCGTTGGCTGATCTGTCCTTTGGGGTGGGATGTGATGGAGGACTGTGCGAGTCATTCTCTCACACTGAAATAAACACGAAATAAAGCAACCTCATGTACACATTTTATGTATCGCATCATGTGAATATCATGTCACATATGAAGGATAAGGCACGAGTGTTGTGATGAAGACGAGGCGCCGTAAACTCCGCCCATCATCACCATCCTCCGTCTGAAATCTGCTCGAGAGTCGAGAAGAACGTCGCGTTTGAAACGGAAATTTGAGGTAAAACCACATTATATACACAAACACACCATACCATCATATACATCGTGTGGAAAATAGCGTTCACGACGTGTGTGCGTGCGTGTGTGTCATAGACTATATATGTTCGCGCGCTTGCAATTTACAACATGATCGACATCGGATGGACACAAATTTCTCTCATGATGTTCAACAGAATTAAAGGTTAAACATGCTTAGCCTTAATGTATGTTTCACGGGTTCAACCTTTTTGTTACTCGAAAAGAGCTTATGTTTTAATTAAACGGTGGTTTTGTCGTGTAAATGTGGTTATCGTTACTACACATTTACTAACATCAATTCACGTTGCTGACACTGTCTCCTTTAACACTTCAGAACCCATATATTGTAAATATCCCATTACTGTCATGACATCATGCATGTGCTTGTGTGTGTGTGTGTGTGTGTGTGTGTGTGGGTGTGTGTGTGTGTGTGTACAGGTTTAGTTATATTAGTGAGGGCCAAATGTCCTCAGGTATACAGTGAATTATCATTACAACCCACTTGTGGGGACATTTTGCTGGTCCTCACTAAATAAAAAGGCTTATAATTCGTTCAAATAGTGTTTTTCTTTAAATCTATAGTGTTGCACGTGTTTGTGTGATTATTAGGTTTAGGTGTAGGTGTAGGGTTGTGGGATAGAATATATCATAAGCCTGATATAAAATCAATGGAAGTCTATGGAATGTTAGTTTTCCTACACATTCATGAAGTTAAATGGACAGCAAAGGGAGTCTTGTCTGTGTCTCAGACATTTTTCTTGAGATAAAGAGAGTTTCAGAAGAGCTCAGATTTTTTAAGTCTGCAACCAAAAGTCAATATTATTAAAGATCTCAATATGAACTCAAACATTTCTCTTAAAATGTACTCAAATCTAGATTATTTGACCTCTACAATCTACATTTATTTACACCTCCATATGTGCTTCAACAATTACACTCTCATTTCATTTTCTCCTGAGGAATTTTAGGAGAAACACCAGAGACTGAGTTGATACTTCAATGAAACACAACTGAGACTGTGATGTCATCAGTTAAGAGAAATGAAATGACTCCAAACATCTTGATTTATTTTCTGCTGAAGCTCTTCAGGAGAAATGTCTCACAGCTCCTCTGTGCGGTTTGAGACAAATAAAAGCTCATCATTACTGTGTGTCCTGTTGTTGTGTATTCGACAACAGCAGTTGACATGTGCTTTATTTGATGTTTGTTTGTGTTTTAGTCATCAGGGTGAAATGCCAGTCATGCCTCCTCCAGCAGACATTGTGAAAGTGGCCATCGAGTGGCCCGGTGCCAATGCTCAGCTCATTGAAATTGACCAGGTCTATCATTGTTTTATTCTTCAATATTATATTGTTGTTTGTTTTATTATCGATATATTTCAGTGCTTGATTGTTATAAGTAATGTTAGTATTCAGAATTCTACTACTAGTGATGCCAGTAATAGCAAATACTTTTTCTTTAGTATCCCTCCTTGTTACAAACGTGTTGACACAGGGCTTGACATTTAGCATTGTCATGTAGTTGTCCTTCGATACAATAGTTTCTTTGAACCCTACTATAGTAAATATTAGTTTAGTAAGTATAACTATACTCTAGTGTTTATATAGTTTATCAATTTACTACTAGAATCTACAATTTACTATAGTAAATATTATAATACAATACAGTGTTTTTAATCTGGATGTTCAAGTTAACCAGACTTTTATTTAACAAACTAAATAAACTCTCAGAGCAGCTCTGGAGATGGAGTTTATGTCCTCATACAGTGAGACGCAGACAAATGCACGAGCGTCACACGCATGTAGTAATATGTTAAACTGTGCAGCTCATTCACGCAAAACAAGCAGGTGACATACTTTAAAAGCCGGATCTCGTCTCCGCTATTCCTCCCTTTTCCACATTGCTGAAATCACAGGACTCTAAATATGGACTCAGTGCAGCAGGATAACAAGTTGTAAACACAGCGACAAACACACCTCGCACAAACAAGCGGCTCTGTCTAAATCTCTTGCATGCGTGCCACACTGGTAAATTGCGTGACAGATTTTTTTTGTAGCATGTACAGGTGGTAAAATGGGAACACGCTGTTGTCAAACAGTTGGCTGAAGTGGGCTAAATTTGTCAGACACGCTTCCGTTTAAAGTACGCCAATCGACTGCTACCGTCTTTTTTTCAGAAATGTAATCCCGCCTCGCAAGAATTCCTATTGGCTTCCGTGGTTCCTGCGGAAATGCAGACCTCTGGACTGCAGTAAACTACTATTTTCTCAGTGCATTGCATAATTTAGTAAAAACTGTGTAAAAATGGTCTAACCTTACTGCTGTTGTCACCTGAGGTCAATTCTGATTGGTCAAGTTTGCTTCTGAGTAGGGATGCTCCGATCAGGATTTTTGCAGCCAATCCCGATCCAGATTTTTTTTCTGATCACTGAATTTTTTTACACTGGTCTTATTATTTGCCAGACCTGATCATTATTTTGATATAATCATATGAGGGCATTTAAAAGTAAACTATTATTTCCCATCCCTTTTTAAATACATTTTTATTTTGACCACAAACAATTAAATTACTAACAACAACTTTGTTCTGGTTTCTGTCTAAACTAAATTATTTGATAGGTAATTTACAACAAATTGTCATATAAATAAACTGTAAATACTGTGTGGATTATTTAGAATAAATCTTACCAACCACTGTTGCTATATGGCCTATAAGCACACATACGTTCTGATGTGTTTTGAGTCACTGATTTGATGGATTCAGACAGTGAGTCTCCTGAGATCAGTGTTTCACATGTTCAACCGTTCAAATGAGTCATTTTCACGAATCGGACATTAGCAGACGCTAGTAGCGCTGTGTCTGTGTGTTATTCAGACATCGCAAAAGAAAGAAGTTAACATGGAAACCACTTCGTCATTGTATAGGATTGATTTTCGATTATTAAAAGTGTGTTTTTGTCACCTGCGTCATGTGCTTGTCAGAGAAGAAAAGGCAACTTTTTTTTTTAACACAACCCGCACCCAGTGCTAATTCAGGTAAAAATATTCTCTGAATGCTTCATGTGGAACATGGATTCGGTCTTCCGTTCTTTTGTCATCGTGTCAGTTGGTTTTGATTAAGGAAGAGAGACACGGCCTCTAGGTATTTATTATGGGGTGTTTCTCAAACGCAAGGATGCGTACTGGGCAGGTTGCAAATCTCGGCTGCCACGTCATCAAGTGCCGTCGGAGGACATCTCAAATAGAAGGATGCTTGGAAGGCAGCTTTCGCTTTGTGTCCTTCGTTCAGTCTGTTTTCAAGGATACATGAACTGTATCCTTCGTAACCTCAAATCACCCACAATCCTTTGCACACGTTCCCAAAAAACATTGCAAGAATCTAGTTGCCACTTTCTTTACATAATTGTTTATGTAATAAACAAAAAATTAGTATGCGGCAAATTAGTATTTAAATATGTATAATGATACATAATATGATACATGACATTATTAAAATGAAAAGTTGTATCTGTTAATATTATTTAATGGATTTGAGCTAACATGAGCTAAAAATAAATTGTTGCGTTGTTATGCACAACATTATTATTCATGGCTGAAAATAAAATGAACTGTGGGAAGTGCTCTGTCTATGATTTTATTTATTTTTCTGTGGTCACACATGACTACTCTCTTTAAAGTAACTGCAGAGATGGAAACAGTAAGGACGTTGCCATGCGCTCTTTCTAGACCGTCTCATTCTAGGGTTTAATGTTGAGGAGTACTCAAGCCTTCAACCCTTAGAAGGACTGCTCTAGGCAGGAGGCAGCGTCACTAGCATGTGTCCTTGCATTTGAGAAACACCCAGCGTGGCATGTTTGACTTCGTGCGGTGCTGCGCAGACCGATCAGCATTTTGTTTTTCCGCTGTGCCTGCACGTCATATGCCAATTGGTCTGTGCAGCACAGAATGAAGTCTGGACTTCATTCCGCAGTCATCACACGCACGGCAGTCATGCAACACTCATAAATAACGTGTACGTCCTCACGAGGTGACGCCATCAGATTGCAATCGGTTTGTGAGATCGGCCAAGTTAGTAAGTACCGATCGAGTCATAAAATGTGATAATCGGCCGATACCGATCTGCGGACGATCTGAGCATCTCTACTTCTAAGCGTTTTACTCTTTGTTATTGCTATAGAACAAAGGCAAGCAGTAATAATTTTTTTTTCAAGTTACTTGTCTGGTCGGGCAAGAAGAATACTCTTTCACTTGCCCATACAAAACCTTCACTTGTCCTGTACAGGTGTTAATGATGAGCCCTGTGATAGTGATGTACAAAATTCTTCTTCTAGTGACACCAGACTGAAGGCTTTTGGTTTTAACATTTGTTTTCATGAAATGCACATTGAGTGTTTGTACGTCTCTTGTTGCAGAAAAAGCCGTTGTCATCCATTATTAGAGAAGTGTGTGATGGGTATGTAAACCTGTGGTAGATACACACCAACACAAGTGACTCTTTTTCATATAAGAAACACTGCAGAATTCATATCAAATAAGTTGTGTTCAGTTCTTGAAATGAAACCCCATGACCTTTGAGTCAGTATAAGCTGATGTGCTGATGTATTTGTGATGTTTGTGTAGATGGTCTCTGTCGGGCTCAGAGCAGTTTGCTCTGCGTTACGCTGACGGTCAGCAGCTTTATATCACAGAACAGGTGAGCATCATGAACAATAACCACACAAACACTGTTTACGGATGCTTAAAAGGAATAAGTCACTCTTTCTCAATGCCAAGGCCATTCAGGTTTCTTACCTACACACACACACTTTAGGTTTCTGCCACAGGTGCTTACAAAGTCATAACAGTCAGATATTTATACAGTATATACACTCACCAAAAATATAAAGTGTGTATTAAACATATAATTTGTTAATTAAATACTTATTTCTTTTCATTAAATAAACTTAAATATTATATTTTAACTTGAGAGAAATTAACTGTTTTTAGAAAGATTTTAACAGATTTTATTAAGTTAATATAGTTTTTATTTTTGTGATATTTACTAAGCCACTGGATTCTTTTTTTAAGTAGTGTGTAAGAGTTGTTTAAGAGTGTTTGTCAATCATCTTTTAGTTATTTCATAACTATGAATAACCGCCCTAGTAAAAAAAAACAATTCATTTAAAATGTGTTTATTTCATACTAAGTATAGTTTAAATGTATTAACATATTTACTGACACGACTTACTGATATAAAACTATAATTTAACTTTATTTGAAGAACTATTTATACACAATGCACATTTCTTAATATTAAGCCTGTGATTTAATAAAAATGTCACTTTTAATAAGGATTGTATGATTTAAAAAAAAAAAAGTCTTTCAATGCAATATATTTAAAGTTTACTTGAAGTATACTTGCAATAGTTCCACTTTAGCACAATCAAATACACTTCAATATATCTATATGTTCAGCACTATTTCTGCACAATTAAAGTATATTAAGTACAAAATTAGTTGTTCCAATTTAGCAGACTTGAAGTATTTTGTATACCACAAATACAATTGCAGTGTATTTTTAAGTACATCAAATTAAATGTATTTGTGGTATACTTAGCATGAAATAAATGTATTTCAAATACATTTTAGTATATTTATTTTCACTTGGGTGGTCATCTGATAAATATTATATGTAACATCAGCATATCAGAGTCAAGATCACTTACTTCATCTATTGCTAAAAGGATGACTGAAGAAGAGGACAGGATTGTCAGAATCAGCAGGCGTAGTTTGTGCATAAAAAAACGTGACTATGTCAGTCATAAAGTTTCTGTCAGGAACAAACACACGACACGTTGAGTGAAGTTCACTAACCAGACTGTGATTGGTGTTTACTGTCTTTAGCATGCTGTTATCTTTATACTCCAAACAGCGTGCGCTCATGTGGGCTGTTCAGGTCGATGCGAATGCTCTCTGAACCCCTTCTTGTCATTAATACTTCTCTGTAATTGTGCATATTTCTTATGACACACGTACACTACCGGTCAAAAGTTTAGGATCTCTTACTTATTCGAAATTTATATTTTTAGAATAATAGTAAACTGTGGGAATTATTATGCTGTGACTAAAAGCATCTAAAACAAATGAACTCAGAATGTGCAAAATCACACACTCGGCATTTCATCATCCAGCATCTTGACGTCTCAACCTGGGAAGCTTTTTTTAAAATAAAAATGTAGTTTTTAATGAAAGAAAATAATATGTTGGCAGAATTATGGTTTTAAACATACACCTTCAGATTAAAAGATTTTTAAGATCAATGAAAACATTTTTGCATAAGGATATATGTAGATGTTGTGATATTACACAAACAGGTAAAAGGTAATCATTTTTATTTCTTATAGGGATGCACCGAAATGAAATTTCTTTTGCCAAAGCCAAATAGCTTAACACTTACTGAACATGTTTTTTTATTTAGCCAATTTTTTCTCTATTGCATAAACTGAATGGTCAAAATGTGCTATTTTATATTTTGTCTTACTTTTCAACATAATACAATTTAACTTAAAATATCAAATTGAGCAAAACAAGTAAATAAACTGCTGAAAGAATGTAATGTATTCTGTTTGCCTACAACAAAGTAGTTCATTCATAAAAAAATGTCATTTGCCGGAGCCGATGGTGTAGTGGACAGTGCTCCGGCATATAGCGCGGTTGCGCTCCGGGCGACCCGGGTTCGAGTCCCGACTCGAGGTCCTTTCCCGACCCCTCCCACCTCATTTCCTGTCCTCTCCTTCACCACTGTCAAAAAAAGGGCAAAAATAAATCTTTAAAAAAAAAAATGTCATTCAACATAAGCCAAAAATGCACGCTGGGGCTGACTGACAACCATTTCAGTTTACGTCTCTCTACACTCCACCCACAAAAGCTGACTGTTCTCTTAGAAGGCGATGCACAGACATACAGTAGCATGACTTTCTAAGTTGTTTACTACAGGGAACTGTGTGCACCGCCCACTCTCATCTGAAGTACACCAAAGGTTCACCGACCGGTAAAGACACTTTCGTCCAGAAATTTACTCTCGACATTGAGCATGCATTTTTCTTTTTGTTATTTTTAGCCGAATAATTTTGGTTGCGGAACATCCATAATTTCTTAGCCGGAAAGTGTTGAGTGAGGTGATTGATGTGTGTTGTGTCCTAATTAGGGCTGTCAAATGAATAATCGCATCCAGAATAACACCAAAACATACACATACATGTATATATATTTAAGAAATATTTTGCTGGATTTATTTATATTTACCAATAATTAAAATGGTATATTAATGTGTATGTTTTTTGCTAAGTATATGCATGTATGTGTATGTTTTTATAAATACAAAATAAATATCCACAGTACACAGACATATATTATTGAAATGGTACACCTCAGGGATCACAGATGAAGGTAACTTCCAAATATACACTTTAATAATCCTTAGAAACATGGGGAGGAAAAACACAGAAGTTGCACTACATTTAAGATGAGACAAGGAACAGGCATGTATATATATATATATATATATATATATATATATATATATATATATAGTCCGGGTGATGAGGGTGATGGCTGGCAGGTGAGGTAGATGGAAGACGAGGAACAGGTGAGGGAGCGTGGAGCATGATGGAAGGTGTAGTTCATGGAGTAAATGCAGGAGAAACAGGCAGGGGAACACTAGGGCTGCGTCTCGATCACCTCCCTTGTTCAGTAGTCGGGACACTGATCAGGGGGTCGCCCATTTTAAGGCAGGGCTCCAGACAAAAAAAACAGTTAAAAAGTAAATAGCTTGTGATTTTTAAGTGCCTACTTTGGTTTATAGAGTGTCCGACAACAGTTTTATGTACATACATGGTGTAAAAACACTAATATTTCATAATAATAAGACGTTTTTATTACCTTACTTCTTGACTGACTCTCAAATGATTCGTTCCGCGATTCATCCGTCTAATCCCCGCATTTCCGCTAGCATAGTCTGCTGTGATTGGTCAGATGGTCTAGTCTGCTGTGATTGGTTTAGCGCGCGTGTTCAAGTTTTCGTGAGCAGGCGGGGACTATTTCTAGAGACGTAGATACACGGAGGTTAAAGATTCGGACAGATCACGTGATTCAGAGTCGACTCCCATTTTTACAAGCTAATAACTTTGTTATTCGTTCATCTTCGGATTTACAACTTTGGCAGACTGCTTACTTTCAAATGCGGCAACATTACACAATGCATGAAATGTAATGTTTATGATCTCGTGGAATGTACTCTTTAAGATAATTTGCCTGTCGTTTATTCTTGCTGTGAATGGATTTGATATGATCCAGTGCTGCCTTCTTAGCAGACACGTTCCCTAATCTTCTCCGTGGTTAGTTTAATTTAAATGTCTCAAATATCACATTGTTCTTCCTCTGGCTCATTAAAACCCATCACAGCAAACACCGCATATAGTAAATTGCGAGCATTGGTACACCGAGTGTGGACAAAATGCAGAGGAGAGCACTAGCTTTTCTTTTAAATTGGGGTGTTTCCATTGGAAACACTTTATAAAAAATTTGCATGGTCGCAAGTGGCAATCTCCGCAAAAATATCACTCGCAAATTAATATTTTTTTTCACAAATGCGACCGTTTTAGTTGCAGTCTGGAGCCCTGTAAGGGCTGTCTCATTTACCAAATCCTTCCAGTGCAGCATCGATGCTTCCTGTGTTCCCTTACCGGAACTCACGTCACAACTTTTAAACTCATTTATCCGAAATCGCACAAGGCAGCTCAATAAACTTCATGAAACCCGATAGAACTTTTGAAAAGACAAACGCTTCTTTCATTGTATGTATTAACACACATTGTTGGACAGGTAGGCAACACAATCTACTTTATTTAATAATCGACCAAATTTGTGCACTGATATGTGAGAGAATAATTAAAGTGTTTCTCATATGTACTTCAACCAGTTGTCACGGTACAGGCAAGTGAGGACGCCACAAGGATGTAGATTTAGGTGTTTTTTTTAATGGACAGCACGGGCACAAAGGGATATAACAAACACTGGCGAACAGGTGAGTGATCCACAGACAACAGGTGACACGTAGGTAATCCAAGGCAGGTATACAATCAGGTAATCCAAGGCAGGTAATCCAAGGCAGGTAATCCAAGGCAGGTAATCCAAGGCAGGTAATCCAAGGCAGGTAATCCAAGGCAGGTAATCCAAGGCAGGTAATCCAAGGCAGGTAATCCAAGGCAGGTAATCCAAGGCAGGTAATCCAAGGCAGGTAATCCAAGGCAGGTATACAGTATCAAACGGGTAAACAGGCAAACCGTGCAGATACTAACAACAAGACTGGACCCAGAACATAACTCAAATGGAACTTAAATAACAAATGTCAAACACAAGACAGGTGCAAAACAAATCAAACAGATTACAAACAGGTGCAGAGTTCAATCAAAATGGTGGGTGACGTGAGGTGCATGCTGGGTATTGTAGTCCAGAGACAAACAGGGACAGACAGAACCATTACACCAGTATTTAAAAAATAAAGTCAGAGAGATGCCGGTTTTGCCGGGTGTTGATTATAACCAGCTGTAAAGTATCACAACGCGCTCACGCAGTCACGTCACAGGAAAATAAGGCAACAGTGTCCCAATGTAGTGAGCCAGGGTCCTTATCAGCACCCAAACCCATGCACATCATATACTGATTCACCACCTCGGGAGCTGAATGAGACACAGCTTAGGAGGCAGACCGGAGCAGGACCGTGACAATTATGTAAACACTAACTTTTATTCTGGATGCAATTAATCGTTTGACAGCCCTAGTCCTAATATTTCAGCAGGCAGCCAGCTGAAGTTTTTGTTGGATGTGATAACGCATTGGGGTGAACTGTGTTAGATTTTTGAGTAATTATGAAACGTGCTTGAGACGTTCCAAATGTTTTTGCCATCATTCATTAAATGACAAAAATCTTGTATTCAGCCTTTACATTTATATTACATTTATATTTAAAATCAAGCTCATTTTTATCCAGGAATGTGGTTTTGATTCATGAAAAGCACTCTGTTTTTATCTTGTCTCTTATAACACCATTCTTTTTAACCCATGAAAATGAAAATTGATCCTGTTGTTCCATTGTTACCCCTCAAAAGATTTTAATCTGCTATAACAGAAGGTCAATATTATATAAATGTTATAGGAACTTTTATTTATTCACTTGCCAGAGTACCACAGTTGTACATGTCCCAGTAATCGCTATCACAGAGACTCTATTGCAGGGTTCCTCAAATCTTAGCCTGGAGGTCCGGAGCAGGGCAGAGTTTAGCTCCAACCCTGATCAAACACACCTGAGCAAGCTAATCAAGGTGTTCATGATCACTAGGGCTGCGTCCAAATACCCCTACTTGCGGTCTTTGCACTTAACCACATGACTACTTTCATGACGTATTTCCTGTTTTTGGCCTAAGTGTTCTAGTGGGCGTGAAGATCCCAAGTGAGCATGTAGTATTTCTTACCTGATGGGACACACTTAGCAAGTGCAAACATTTAATTCATGTATGAATCTCTAAGTGTGATGTATGTTTTACAATATACAAAAATGATCTCTGGAGTTTTCACTAATAAAATGTGCAACACTACGTTTTACTATGAAATTATATGTAATATCTAATGCTATAAGTCAGATTTCTTTGTATAGCGCTTGCATCAAAGCAGCTGTACCGAAAAAGAAAACACCAAGGAAAAACACATGTTAGCCAAACATACATTAAATAAAGATATAACTTTAAAAAGTAGTAGTATAACTTACACTGGAAAGCTTTCTGCAACATCTTTTTTGCATTTTTTCCAGAACATGATGCATGATGGGATACACTTAACTTCGAAGCGGTATTCAAGATAGTGTGGGTTTAGTGTGCGTTAAGGGCCCTGCACTTTGCCATTTTTAAGACATGGGACAGACTTTGCGGTCTTACTTCCTAAACCCTAACCCTTCCTGCAAGTGCTGGTATTTGGACGCAGCCTAGAAAGTCACAGGTAGGCAAGTTTGATCAGGGTTGGAGCTAAACTCTGCAGTGCTCCGGACCTCCAGGGTAAGATTTGAGGAACCCTGCTCTATTGGATATAATGGAATGTCTGATGATGACTTTACCATCAGCTTGCTGTTCAATGAGCTCATTTGTCTGTTTTCATACAGCAGTCATTTTCATATGTTGTTATCATTTTCAGAGTCGTGGTGAAATTAAAAATGGGACCATACTTCGATTAGCCATCTCTCCTGTAAGTTCTTCAACATTACCAGTCAGATTCACAGATTCTACACATCACATGAAGTGCATGATGGATGAACATCTAGTGTATCGTCACGTGCCTTGACTTATGGTACCATACCGCAAACAGAATGGAGTGTTATGTTTTGTGCTTTAGATGCGTGCTGCTCGACAGCTTCTGGAGAGAATCCAGTCTCATGGCATTGATGCCCGTCTGGAGGCTTTGAAGGAGCTGGCGAAACTCTCAGCTGACCCGACGTTTGCTACTGAATTCATTAACATGGAAGGCCTGGGAACATTGGCACGACTGGTGGAGAGCGGCACACAGTACAGTTCTACACTATAGATCATATGATCTCAGAGCTTCTGTGTTTTTTCTGAATATTTACATCGATATCTCTTGCGTGTGTGTGTGTGCAGTTTTGGAGAGATGTTGGCCTTCACTCTCACTGCTTTTCTTGAGCTGATGGATCATGGCATCATATCCTGGGATCTCGTATCTCTTTCCTTCATCAAGCAGGCAAGTTCCACATTCATATCTGTCTTTTCTCGCGGATAACCTTTTTCTGTAGACAGAAAGATTGTAAATGTCAGTAAATAAAGGGATTTGATGCTTATGTTCCATGTCCAAAATTGTTGTTGAAAGTTTTTTCTTTTTGCAAGTATATACACTATTAACACTAGTGGTGTCCCCGACTAAGGATTTACATAGTTGAATCAGAATTGTCACTTTTTACCTTTAGTCAACTGATCGCACGCATGTGTGTATGTGCGTACGTGCAATGGAGGACGACACCAGGTAGTTATCAAGGTTACAGCACAATTCCCATGTGTCAACTTCACGCTCGCATGAGGTGTTTTTTCGGGCAATACGATAAAGGCATATGCAAGTCACTTGGCGTACAAAAATGTCATATAGAAAATGTCACATTTTTTTAGAAAATATCACATAAGATCTGTAATGGAAACCTTTCTACTGATGCACTGTGAAACAAAATACCGAAATAATAAACAAAATAATCCAGAATTAAGTCACAATGCGCAAAGTAAATGTGTTTAGGCAAAATGTCTGAAATGCAGGGGAACATATATTCAAAACACAAGCCACAAAGAGTAAAACTAATGGACATTTTCCTTAAACATCACGTAAGAATGCTGTTCCACCTCAAAACTATTTTTAAAACTACTAGATAATTTTTTTTTACCAACGGGAATACAGCACATGCATTATCAATAAACTTTTATTCATATTACTTTATGTTTTTGTTTCATGCAGTGCAAAGCTCAAGTAACAAACTATGTGCATTTACAGACAAAGTGTTCATTCATATTTATATGCTCAAACATTCAGTAATAAATGTTTGGAAATGGTGAACACATTTATTTGCGAGTCATCTGCGGGTGCGTGTGGATCGTGCTGCTTCTGTTCACAGTACAGAAGACGTGGAGGGACGCGATCCTGCACTGGGTCATAGCCAGACCTCATATGCACCAGTGGTTTCGGAACGAAACCCTAAAAATGTCCCATTTCTTTACATCATAAATAATATTTTTGGCGGTGCAGTGCGTGTCTATCTGTTATGCCACTGCCCATATAACCAAAATGGCATGATCCCCATTGTATAACACCTCTGCGAAGATTCAACTGAGATTGGTAGTCGAATCAGGCTCCTGCTATTGAATGTTCGACAGTTCAGGGTCACCCCTAATTAACACTAGAGTGATCATCGTCATTCATTTAGAGACAAAAATAGAGGGTAACCTTAGTTAAGCATCGGCCCCAGAGGAGAGATAAAGTGGTATAAACTATTACTATTATTGCTACTGCCATGAACCAAAAGTTTGCTATGATCAACTTTATTGATTATCAAAGTCAAAGTCAGCTTTATTGTAAATTCTGCCACATGTACAGTACATACAAATGGAGGATTGAAATTACGTTACTCTCAGACCCTATGTGCATACAGATAACACAGATTAAACATAACAAAATGCAGATAAATCCAGAATCTTTATATATTCACAATACAACTTTACAAGCAAGGGATATGTAACCGAGATAAATGTGCAAACCAGTGAAATAATTTTTTTTATTGTCGTTTATTGTAGATTACAGGTTACGTGAATCAGCCCATGGTGGATGTGTCCATTCTGCAGCGCTCGCTGGCTATTCTGGAGAGTATGGTGCTGAACAGTCACAGTCTGTACCAGCGCGTGGCTCAGGAGATCACTGTGGGACAACTCATCTCACACCTGCAAGTGTGAGCGCATACACTCACACACACACATGCACACCGTCACACTAGTGTACACGCTCTCCTGCACTCATGCACTCATGTCATTCCGCAGAGGTGCTCGATCCGGCCCATCTCTCTTCTGAATAAACATTATGTGAGGACTGCATATTTGACAGCATATTTACACTCTTAATTATTTGCTGTCCAAGATATTTATAATTTACTTTATATTAAAGTGAAGAGATAGAAATCATTCCTATGAAGTTGTTTTAAATTAAACCGAGCATGTTTTCAAAGTCTTTTTGTATTTGTTGTGTCACATGTGGCTGTAGTTGAGTTTCTCTGCTGTACTCTGTAAAGCTGAGATCAACACAACTTGAGAGAAGAGTGAGATACCTCTAACTGTCTTCATTATTCCTGTAGCTCTAACCAAGAGATTCAGACGTATGCCATCGCTCTGATCAATGCTTTGTTCCTCAAGACACCAGAGGACAGACGACAGGTACCCCTTCTATACAAATATCACAGTAAAATCATCTGAACTGCCATCATACAAGCTGTACATTAAAACAGTTCAGCTGATAAAACACTCATCTGTGTTGGACCAAATGCCTGTGTTGCAGGAGATGGCGAGTACACTGGCACAGAAACATCTGCGTGCCATCATACTTAATGTAAGTGTCTGAAAGATTCTGAACTACTGAAAAGGCAAAATAAATAATAAAATAAAACTGCAGTATACATGCATCACACAGTGGCAAACACTCATCAAACATGACATTATATTACATTTAGTTATTTGGCAGATGCTTTTATCCAAAGCGACTTACAAGAAGGAGAGCATAAAACATTTTGTCAACATGCTAAACAGTATCGATAGTTTACAAGACTATGTTACTAGGAGGATTAAGCTGAAGTAAGCAAGGGAGAAAATTAACAACATGATAGACAGTTTTTAAAAAATAATAATAATTACACAAAACATAGACAGTTATTGGTTAGTCAGATAAATGTGGAACAGTTGTTTTTTGAAGGTTGTGAAGGATGTTGCAGTTCAGGTGGAGGCTGGTAGTTTGTTCCACCACAGAGGAACCCAATGTGTAAAGGTTTTTGCAAGCGATTTGGTGCCTCGTAGTGATGGAACAACAAGGCATTGCTCATTTTCAAACACTCGTCACACAGAGTTAAACACTCGTCACACAGACTCTTCACGTACAAGACGAAAACTCCACAATTTAGGTTAGTAATTTGTGACAATGAGAAGCTTCCTCCTTTCTCCCCCCACCATGCTGCATTTTTTCACCATATATATACTTCCTGTCTGGTGACTGGTCCCATGACAGGCCAACCAAGCATATCTTAAAGACATACACACAAAAAGGGTTAAGAGGAATAAAATGGACTTAAGAATATAAACCAATAAATACATAAAATAACTATAATAAATAGAGCAGTCCCTTGTGTAACAGTGTCACAAACTAAGTGTCACAAACTACATGGGAACATCACTTGAGAGTCCCACGGAGGGGGAGCCCGAGAGAGTGGTAGTCCACTGGGGGACTGGGACTGGGGGTCACAAGTTCACCAACAGGGGAACAGGAGTAAGGAGTACATCATACGGGACAATCTGAAGCAGGGGAGTCACTACGTATGGAGCACTAGGTACAGGGGTCCACCTGAACAGGGATGACTCAACCAGTACCCGGCTTGGGAAACAGGTCGCTCCACCTGGTCAGGGACAGTGCTTAGTGATGGATGGAATGCCTAGGCTTCACCCGTGGGGGAATTTGGAAAGGCTAGATTGTGCACTGACTTAGGAGAAGAGAAGGCGCTGCGCAGGCGTACACCCACCCACCCAGCCGCTGGTCCTACCTGTTGGTACCGTGACACAAACAGACACTGGGTCCATGCAGAGGTTGTAGAACCTTGTGAAGGTATTGGGCGTAGCCCAACCCACAGCTCTGCAAAAATCTGGACAGGAACACGCCATGAGCTCCTCATGCACCTGTGGGAAAAATGGCTCTGGGGCGATGCGCGACTTTGCACTGCGCTCTAACCCCGAGAACTGCGAGTCCAGCTACAAGTTCAGCATCGGCTTCCTCCAGTGCTAGACTGCCCGTGGGTGGGCGCTCAGAAGAATCCTCTGCATCAGATGCCAGAAGGTAACTTTCCAATGCTGTGACAGAGAGTTCATCCTCGTCCCTTTGAGTCTGCCCACTATTGGAGGATCCTGCGCCGTCCATCGGGGATAGGTTAGGTGAGCGTGATGGGCCATGGACAACATCCATGGGAGTCCCCACATCACCCCCGCATTTATGCTCGCTTCGAGAGAGACAATAAGGAAACTGCCACCAAGCTCACACCCTTAGATGACCACCCAACCATCACACTCACCTCCTCAGATGTCTACACGGCATTGAGCCGGATCAACACACGAAAGGCTGCTGGACCAGACGGCATCCCCGGTCGTGTACTTAGGGCATGTGCAGAGCAACTCGCTGGGGTCTTCACGGATGTTTACAACCTGTCCCTCGCCCAAGCAGCTGTGCCAGCTTGCTTTAAATCCACGTCCATTGTGCCAGTGCCGAAACACTCTAGCCCAACCTGCCTGAACGACTACTGCCCTGTAGCACTCACACCTATTGTTATGAAGTGCTTTGAGCGGCTGGTCCTGGCTCACCTGAAGGACTCCCTTCCATCCACACTGGACCCATACCAGTTTGCCTACCGCAGCAATAGGAGCTCAGAGGATGCTGTCTCCATAGCACTGCACTCTGTGCTCTCACACTTGGACAATAAAAACACTTATGCACGAATGCTGTTTGTTGACTTCAGCTCTGCATTCAATACTGTCATCCCTTCCAAGTTAATCACCAAACTTGGGAACCTGGGCATTAACCTCCATTTGCAACTGGATTATGGACTTTCTGACAAACAGACCTCAGCTTGTTAGGTCAGGCCACATCTGCTCCACCACCATCACACTTAACACCAGGGCTGTGTGCTGAGCCCCTTCCTCTACTCTCTCTTCACACTCGGCTGCAGGCCTGTGAATGGATCTAATGCCATCATTTAGTTTGCAGACGATACTACAGTGATTGGTCTCATCAGCAACAATGATGAGACTGCCTACAGGGAGGAGGTCCAGCACCTGGCCACATGGTGCTCAGACAACAACCTGCTCCTTAACATCTCCAAGACAAAGGAGCTCATCGTGGACTTCAGGAAGCAGAGAGGAGGTACACGTGACCCCATCCACATTAACGGGATGGCTGTTGAGCGTGTCTCCAGCTTCAAGTTCCTGGGGACCCATATTTCGGAGGACCTGTCCTGGACCACCAACACCTCCTGCCTGGTCAAGAAGGCTCACCAGCGCCTCTTCTTCCTGAGGACCCTGAAGAAGAACCAACTGTCTTCAGCTATCCTGGTGAACTTCTACCGCTGCGCAGTAGAGAGCATCCTAACCAACTGTGTCACAGTCTGTTATGGGAGCTGCTCTGTTGCAGAGCGCAAGGCACTGCAGCGGGTGGTGAAAACCGCCCAACGCATCACAGGGACTCCACTTTCAGCCATTGAGGACATCCAGAGGAAACGCTGTCTGCGTCGAGCTCGCAGCATTCTTAAGGACTCCTCTCATCCCGCCCACAGACTGTTTTCTCTCCTGCCCTCCGGCAGGCGCCTCAGATGCCTCCGGACAAGGACCAGCAGACTGAGACAGCAGTTTGAAGTCACAGCTGCATTCAGTTACATTATGCCATCACAGTTCCGTTTTCTGCGTATAACATTCCTTATAACAAATTTAACAAAATCTATTTCCCTATTACATTTAATAGGCTCTCTATGATAATCGTTTTCTCTATAACGTTAATCAAAGTCACTTAGTACAGCTGTGACATGTCATAGGAGAACTGGCCCTCCCGACTGAGACTGGTTTCTCCCGAGTTTTTTTCCCCCATATATTTATCATTTGGAGTTTGGGTTCCTCGCCACAGGGCCGTGTTGGCTTGCTCACCGGGAGACTGCTTTTATAGTTATTTTATTTTAATCATTTTTACCTCTCTTATGTTTTTTCTGTTGCTTTCTCCAGTAAAGCTGCTTTGCAACAATACTCATTGTGAAAAGCGCTATATAAATAAAATTGAATTGAATTGAATTGAGAAACTGCTTTTTTCCCAGAGCTGTCTGCCTATTGAACTCTACCCCCCACTGATTCCACAACCCCCTCATATACCTCTAACTTAATGCTGCTATATTGTTTTGTTTATTGCACTACAGGCCTGTCAAGCACACGACTGGACTGTCTACACATGTACTACATGTTTACTTGCTCTACTGGACTATTTATACTATACTGCATCATTTGCACTCCAGTACTATGTACTGAACACTGCAATAACTCATCTACTGCACTGTTAACTTTAACTTTTGCCCACTGCTCCGGGTGTATGTGTGTTCACGACTTGAAGTGTGTGTGTTCACTATTCACTGGTTGGGTTACATGCAGAGGTCACATTTCGGGTATGGGTCACCATATCTGACAAATAGGTCACTTTCACACACACACGCATGTGATTCGATTATAAGTCGACTATAGGCAAGACGTGACGAGGACACACCTACCTCGAGAATCCTTAGTAGAGGACACCCCTACCTTGCCTACTGTGCTAGGCTTTAGGAGACCAGTTTTTACTGCACTTAATTGTTTTTACTGCACTTATGTTGTCTTATGTTGTTCCAATTGCTTCCATTGTTTACCTCATTTGTTGCTTTGTATAAAAGCGCCTGCTAAATGACTAAATGTAAATGTAATATTTGCATATGAGCTTCACTTTGGTCATATGTCACGTGATTAGCTGCTGCTACAGTAGGCCAATACATTTTGACTAGAAAATTGTGGCTGATGTGACAAGTTAGTTAAAGTCTTTTTTCTTGTCAGGGTGCGCCAAAATGCATTATTTTTTTATGGGGGATAAGAATGAGAAATGATAACTCATTTGCAGACCGAAGATGACGGGAAGGGATGCAGACCTGCAGCAGTGAGTTGAGAAGTGAGGTAATGGGGTGGTTTTTCTGTTACCGTTGCAGTAGTTCAGTCTTGATATGACCAGAGCTTGGACTAGAAGCTGAGAGGCATGCTCAGAGAGTCTGATACTGTAGAGCACATACCTGCATGTTCTAGTTGTTGCTGTAATGTGAATTACAGCTGGTCGTCTCCATCTCCCCCAGGTTCCTCGTAGACTTGCTGGGTCTTACAGTTAAACTGAATGGTAAAGTGGTGTTCTGTTCAGTTAAAGGAGGAAGTGGAGCAGGTAACAACACAGAAGTATTTGGGCATCTATTTTGATTCTCATTTGAAATGGGGTCAGCAAGTGGAGTATGTTTGCGCCCTCGCCCGCAGTCAGCGTTTGCATATTTTTCGTAGGCTTAGGGTCTATGGAGTGCATAAAAATATCATGCTATCAAATCTTTTATATGTTATGGTTTGGTAATTTGACTGTTAAACTCAGGTTACAACTTTAAAATGTGCTGCATTAAAAGAGCTGCATTTCCCTCATTTTCTCTTCAGGACACTTTTGAGAGGTCTGTCTCAAAATTACCGGTGAGCCAAGCCATATTCTCTATGAGGAGTATGAGCTTATGCCCTCAGGCAGGAGATATAGGGTGCCGAATTGTTTTTGATTCCATTATCAATGAGATTGTTGAACTGTAAATGAAGTGTATTAGTAGGCTTGTGTAAGATTGTTTGTTTTGCTTTGTATGGTTGACCTGCTCTCTTGGATTGCCTAAGACAAATTTCTCCTATTGGATATAAATAAATGGAACTTGAAGTTGGGAGGTGATGGCTCTTCCATCCAGAATGAGATGTCCAGAATGCATTCAGAGATATCGGCAGAGGTGCATGTCAAAAGAATATTTTGACAATAAAAGTGTTCAAGTTGAACAGTTTAAGGGTTTTTAGAAGAATTTGTTTTAAAGCAAGTGTTTCTGACAAGGAGCATTATTATACACAGTGGTTTTACAGACTTTATTATACATTACTTGACATTGTACCTTTCAGGTAGCAAAATTGAAATGAAAAGTAATATTTGTATTTTTTGTGTGTCCAGCACATTATCCGCGGGAATCGCCCGGTGAAAGCCGAGATGGCACACCAACTCTACGTGCTGCAGGTTTTAACATTTAATCTTTTGGAGGAACGCATGATGACCAAAATGGATCCCAATGACCAGGCCAGTCAAATCACTGTTCTGTCAATATATCATTTTTATGAATCTCACCTTAACCATAGACGCCATAGACTGCACATTTTCAAGAGTTTGCATTAACGTAACCAGATAAGATAACAAAAGCTTTTAGGCATGCTATCCAAAGGGAGGGCACAGAGCTTGGATTTTTAGGTCTAGCTCAAGTGCTCGTTTGCCTCTAACCCCAAAGGTTCACTTAACCTCTAACCCCAATGGTTCACTTTACTGGGCCCTGGCCCATTTGAAGACGTGGATTTGGCCATGGTTTTGTTGAGCTTGAGCGCGGAAGGGATGGTGTGAAAGCATGATGTGAATTATGCAACTGTTAAAAAATACCTCCCTCAAGTTCAGGACCATCGCGCTTGGGCTCAGAGTACTCTCCCCCTCCTTAACTGGGATAGATACCAGCAGAGAGAGGCGATGAGGTGGAGGAGGGATGCTGCCAAACTGTCACAGGACAGAGGCGAGGGACGGCTATATAAACGGCCCTCCTCTCGTGCTGATCAGGTGGATTACATGACCCTGCTTCTCCCGCACATTTGATAATGCACAGCAAACTTCATCCAAATCCCCCCAATGAACACAAATGTTTTACAGATGTTTCATCTAATGCTGTTCTATTGATATGTATCCTCAGGCACAAAGAGATTTAATCTTTGAACTGCGCAGAATAGCGTTTGATGGAGACAATGATCCCAGCACGACAGAAAAGAGGAAAGCCATCCACACAAAAGACTACAAGATGCTGGGCTTCACTGTAAGTCATGACACTAGTAAAGAGCTGTTTAGTGCTCTGATGATGTTGATGATGATGTTTAATGGTCGCTGATGGTACGCAGAATCCTGGGAATCCTGCGTTGGATTTTACTCAGACTCCTCCAGGAATGCTGGCACTGGATAACATGCTGTACCTCGCCAAACTCCATCAGGACACTTATATCAGAGTAAGAACATTACCTCATATGTCACAAACTATATTATAACAGTATGTTGTAAGTGCTGTTTTACCTGCATTTGTTTGGGTCGACACAAGCAGCGACGTTGATCATGTCAAAATGAAAGTTTTAATGATGAACCTTTCATATAAAAAATGACACCACAAATCATTTACACTACATGCTTGTGAAGAACAGCTGCTGATAGTGCTCGTGTTGTTCAGATTGTTCTAGAAAACAGCAGTCGTGAAGACAAACACGAGTGTCCATTTGCTCGCTGTGCTTTAGAGCTGACACGCATGTTGTGTGAGATTCTACAGGTCGGAGAACTCCGTAAGTCTTTCCTCTATTTCTGCTGTGCATTTATCAAGACTTCATGATGTTTTAAAAAAGTCTTCAGAATAAAGACCTATGCTCTGTCCCAGTTAACTTATACTATGTTCTAAAAGTACAGTATGTACGGTTTTTGTTTTGGAGCAGTATATATTCATTTTAGCATGCATGCTGTGACATACTAATGCGAAATGGAAGTGCCTACATTTGGATCATTAACAGCCTTAAACATTAAAACAGCTGTTTTCTGCATCTAAGTGTTTTTTCATTCATTATTTATGATGTAATTCTGATGTTTACTGTATACTTACATTTATGAATTCAGTGAAGCATCTCATATTTAATTTTATTAAACTCCGCCCTCTCACTGTGAGTTGTGGCCGATATCAGCCGTTGGAGTGTTTGTGGATCTACATTTTAAATTTTCGACGGAAACAGTATACCATCTGGGTACTTTGAGAATCCTGATTCCAACATACTGTGGTTTGGGGCTAATTCTAATTTTAAAGGCTATTTAGGACGGATAGTATGTGAATAGAGGGTATGCATTGACGTCACTTTCATACATGAACACGCCCCCTTAAGTAGGAAAACACTCAGCAATATGGCTGCTTACAATAGGAGAAATAAAGAAACCGGGACAATAACACGCAATTATTTGCTGAAATTAAAGGTACTGTGTATACGTTTTTGGAGTCTCTATTAACAGAAATGCAATATAATATCCACAACTATGTGTTCAGAGGTGTATAAAGACCTTACATAATGAAGCGTTATAATAATAATAATAATAATAATAATAATGCATTTATTTTATATAGCGCCATTAAAAGTTGCTTTCTCAAAGCGCTTAACAACAAAACATCACATCAGGTAAAACAACACAATAAAAACACTTATTACAACAATACAATACAGGAGAAGAAAATAAAAGTCAAGTATAAGCGATCCTAAAATAAAATGTTTTAAGAAGTCCGCTGGGAGAGAGTTCCAGACCTTAGAGGAGAATGTCCTGTCACCCATAGAGCGAAGCCGTGTCTTGGGAACAACTAAAAGACCACTCTGAGAAGAACGCAGATTTCGACATGGTGTGTATGGCAGTAATATATGGCAGGTATCTGACAGGGAGCCAGTGTAAAGACTCGAAAACAGGAGAAATATGGTCGCCAGACCTGGCACCAGACAAAATGCTAGCAGCCGAGTTTTGTACATATTGCAATTTGTTAATGGAGGCTTTAGATACTCCAGCAAGGAGACCATTACAGTAGTCAATGCGGGAGAAAACAAGAGGTTGATAACAGTTTATCAACCTCTCAGCAACTGGAAAGGATAACATAGGACGCAAGCGAGCTATATTTCTCAGATGGAAAAATAATGTCTCAACAGTATTCTGAATGAAAGGCTCAAATGACAACGAAGCATCAAAAATTACTTCAAGATTTTTTAGTTTGCTCTGAAACTCCAACACAGCACCATCAATAGATAAAGTTGAAGGGCCAGCCTGTCGCAGCTGATGGGGAGAGCCAATGAGCATAACTTCAGTTTTAGCGCTATTTAAAGACATAACATTATCAGACATCCAGTTTTTAATCACCAAGACAGAATTAAATAGATGCACAGCGTAAACATGTTGGCCTGGTCTAGAGTGAATATAAATCTGTGTCGTCAGCATAAAAATGGTCTCTGTGCTGTGCAATTTTTATACAATTGCTCAAATACATTATCATCAATTAAATGGTTGTTCAATTGGGCTGCGACTACACCCTCTAAGAGTTTCGCCAAAAAAGGTAGGTTTGAGATCAATCAGTGCGTTGCTTCTTTAAAATGGGAGTGACAGCCGCAGTTTTAAGCGCTGCAGGCACAGCACCAGTTGACAAAGAGTCATTTATTATAGCAAGCACTGAGGGACATAAATATTCAAAGCATGATTTAAAAAGACTACAGGGCAGAGGGTCAAGTATGCGAGTGGACACTTTCATACCAGAGACCTGCTTACAGTGTGACTCAAATTGAACTGGAGTAAATTTTGAAAGTAGAGTACCAGAAAAGGAACATGAATTCACTGTAGAAATGGCAGACCCAGAAGAGCTATGTATATGTTTATGGACATCAACAATTTTGTCATTGAAAAACTGGAGAAACTCATTACATAACTGAACAGATGCAGTCAGAGAGCTAGAAGCAGCTACATTGAGTAAGCTGTTAATTGTATGGAAAAGCCTTCTAGGGTTATTTTGATTGTTTTCAATAATACCTGAGTAGAATGTAGATCTTGCAGTATCAATAGCCAATCTATAACGTGCCAACATTTAAACGAGTGCAACGCCACTTTCGCTCAAGTGAAAACGTGACGACATCTTAATCCTCTCACGGACTTCGTATTGCTTAGAACAGGAGGGGTAGGGGTGAAGTGAGCTGGTGGGTTGCAATTCGCAACCTCACCACTAGATGCTACACTTTGGACCTTTAAAAGCTCGACAGTGATCCTTATGACTTACATAGGAACCAGGGGTCCTTGTACATTGAAATATTGTGCGGAATTGCGTTTCCTTTTTTTGTACTTGATTTCAACGCCAGGGGAAATACACAAAGCAAAGCCTTGAGTAAATATTTTCTACTTGAGCAAAACACATTTAGTGGTTTAATAAACGGATTCTTACAAGATTTACATTGCTCTTCTAAATATTTACAGTGTTGGCAATACGTTAATCTTTTAGTTTGTATGAAATACATCTGCTTATAATGTTAAAAGAAATACATTTACATTTACGCAAGTTTGAAAAAAGTAGGTAGGTAATGCGATTATGGTATGGTTCAACAGAAACAACTTACCTGAGCTGAGTCTGATATTAAATGGCTAGCAAACATCTTCGTTTCACTATTCTATTTGCTTCAGCAAATTGCAGTGATACATTTGCTTTTTTCTGTGCTTCGTCAGTCTTTAAAAAGAATTCTTCGATTTTTCGTGCTCAATCAAACGCACAAACACTTTATCCTGTTCTAAATAGAGTACAGATAACAGTAAACGCTGCTGCATTCAGTCTTTCTGCCGCTCAGTGGCTGCGACTCCGCGTGACATTACGTGTGCGCTGACGTCACGTGCATATACCCTCTATTGGGACGCAGGGCTAGTTTTCTATTTCACATCTCACCTTGTGACTGATGACATCACGTCTTGTCTTCACAGCGAATGAAGGATGTAATGACTATCATCCCATGTTTTTCACCCATGAGCGCGCTTGGGAGGAATTTTTCTGCATCTGCATGCAGCTGATCAATAAAACATGGAAAGAGATGAGAGCTACTACCGAAGATTTTAACAAGGTGTGTGTCTATGTGTGTCCTGGTAAACCCTTAAAAAAAAAATAGAGAGTTTTTGGACCCATAAGGAAAGCAGCTTACAAACCAAAGAAAATGATGAGAATGTAAAAATGCAGAAAGGTTTGTGTGATGGTTTGGTTTAGGGGTAGGGTGAAGGATACAGTATACAGGTGGTAGAGTTTAAAAAGAATTATGTCTATGGAAAGACCCCATAAAACATGGAAACCCAATATGTGTGTGTGTGTATAGGTGATGACAGTGGTGAGAGAGCAGATCAGCAGAGCTCTGGCCATGAAGCCGTCATCTCTGGAGCAGCTGCGAGTGAAACTGCGCAGTCTGAGTTACGCCGAGATTCTGCGTCTGCGTCAGTCAGAGAGAATGAGTCAGGATGACTTTCAGTCTCCACCCATAATGTGTGTGTTTCATCATTATTTTTTCAGATTCATTCTGTTTGTATCTGTATTTGCGTTTACGTCTCGTGTGTGTGTGTGTGTGTGTGTGTGTGTGTGTGTGTGTGTGTGTGTGTGTGTGTGTTCAGTGAGCTTCGCGAGAGAATCCAGCCTGAGATTCTAGAACTGATTAAACAGCAGCGACTTAATCGCCTGTGTGAGGGCAGCTGCTTCCGTAAACTGGGAAACAGACGCAGACAAGGTCACTTCACCTTATCTATTACAATGATGGAGAGCTTTCAGAACACATTCATTAGTGTTTAACAAAAGTCTTGCTTCTGTGTCTCCGACAGAGAAGTTTTGGTTCTGCCGTCTGTCACTAAATCACAAGATTCTTCATTATGGAGATCTGGATGAGACTCCTCAGGGTGAAGTTCCTTTTGAAGTGCTCATGGATAAAAGTGAGCACACATTTGTGAATAGAATTCAATTTTGATCATGATGCATAGTTCTTTGCAGCTGAACTCCCTTTCCTTCCCTCACAGTTGCTGTGTCTGACATTAAAGCAGTACTGACAGGGAAAGATTGTCCTCACATGAAGGAGAAGAGTGCACTCAAACAGAACAAGGTAAGACAAAAACACATCATGTCTGATTGTGTGTTTATGTTTAGACACATTCCATCCAGGGTTTCTGGTGTCTGGCTCAGCTTCTGGCTCAGCTCAAACTTCACCAATGTGCACAGCCTGTTTCTCTCGAAGCGTCTCCACATGCCACATTTTCTACTCGTTTTTATAATAAAAATAATTTTTATAATTATTAAATCAGCCTAAATATGTCATTCATTTATTAAATGGAGAGCTTAAATCATTTGTTTAAATACATATGAGATAAACATACACATAAATCTGTCCAGTAAAATTCACTCTGTGGCGGGTAGAGTGACGACACAGACACACGCCCGGAGGGTGATTTATTAAAGTACATGGTGCAGTGTGCAAAACAATGGGGTAACTCTGTGAGTTCGCTGTGCCAGTCATTCTGTGCCAGAAGTTCTCTGGGGCATGTGTGGATGGTGCAGGTACGAGGGGGTCCGAGTTTCTGCTTGTATGCAAAAAACGGAGACAAAGCTCCCCGTCCCTTTCTTCTTCCTCGGTTGATGGGGAACAGGTGCTGACAATCGGCAGGTGTGCTGGGCGGTTTCCTTGGCGACGCTAATCCCGCACTGGTACACTCGCCACACTCAGTCGTATCTGTGAGGATACAGGGGAGAACTGGAGAGATATGCCTTGATTTCGTCCAGGTCGCTGAGCTTTGTGAGGTGATGATGGACGGCCGAGCGTGCAGCGGGTAAGGAGACTCAGGAGGCTGCCGCAGGTGGCTGCCGCTTCTCGCATCAGTTCGAACGCCTGCTTAGTCCTTTGCGTTGCTATTCTCCTGGGGATGGAAAAAACCCCAGCAGGTGTAAACAGTAGGTTCCGTACAGTCACGTGCACGTGAGCGCAGCGAAAAACAGAGCCCCGCCTCCTCTTACAGACTTGACTCGTTTGCAGTGTTACCGTGCGTTCAGACCGCCGACGGCGAGAGCGTCAAAGTGGCCGGAAGTCATTCATTTTCAATGTGAGCCGGCGGCGAGCGCTGGCGAGCAGCGGCGCGGCGCGTCTTGGCCGTTGAGGGCGTCGAGGAGAGTTGAAATCAGGTCAACTTTATGGTAATGAGCTATGACGCGGTTCGGCGGCAACCAATCGGAACGTACAAATCCACCGCTTGAGAGGATTCAAGAGAACGCAGCCCTGTACAAGAGAAGCATTCGATCTACGTCAGAGCGTCCACGAATCTTTCTACCAGCGTTGTTGGAATGGCGGCCAGAGCGATTTGTGACGCGCTCGCCGTCGGCGGTCTGAACGTACAGTTAATGTCCAAAAATATGTCTAGTGACATCTGACGCTTGATGCATGCTCGTTTATGCTTCCCATGTTTTCCATAGCGCTCTATGTATGTGCGCTGATCAATGATTTCATTGCTCTGGTTAAACAGTTAATGTTAGAAAAATGGCCAGTGCAGAGTCTCCTCAGCAGTTCTCATGTTTTCTATCTTTCTGTGCGCTTACCAATAATTTCATCCACTCGTTTTATTTGCTCCGGTTAAGTTGATGTTTGAAATAATGTTGGTGTGGGTAAAGTCTCCACAACAGTTCTCGCATGTGATGCACGTTTTCATAGCGCTTTATGTATGTGCGCTGATCAATGAGCTCATCCACTCATTTCATTCTCTCCGGTTAAACGTTGTTTATGTTAGAAAGATGGCCAGTGCGGAGTCTCTGTGTCATGATTTACATGAAGACAGAACCCAGATGCAGACAGCTCTTGACAAAACGATTTATTTAACAAAAGACAAGACAAAAACTCAAAATCCCTCGAGGGGGAGACAAGACTAAAAAGACTAAGACAATAAATAACCAAACTTGAACATGACTGACTATACAATGACACCGACAAGGACCAGACAGGACAAAGAAGACAAACGATCCAGCACGGGACAAAGAATACAAAGGCTTTAAATAGGGAGACGAACAAGGGATAAGAACACGGGGACCAGGTGTGAATCATCAGAGACATTTGCGGGAGAGATTACCGGAGAACGAGGGGGCGGGGCTTAGACGCGCGACACGGAAACACACGGCAACAGCAAACGAGCTCGAGCCGTGTGTCTCCACACAGAACATGAACATGAACACAAAGACAAGATACTGACGCAATCCTGCCCACTAGATCCTGAATACAAGACATAATCAAGGAGGACAGGATTGCGGAGGTATCCGGGGGGCGTGGCTATGACGAAAGACCGGAGAGCGCGTGACGTAGGCGATCCACGCCCAGGCCACGCGCTTCCACGAATAACATAAACATAAGACACGGCACTGTCATGGCCCCGCCTACAAGGCTCTAGGGATTTACTAGACGAGACGGGCAGAACCATGACACTCTGCCACAGTTCTTGCGTTTAAAATTTGTCTTTCTGTCTCTGTGCACTGATCAATGATTATATTTCAATAAAAGCCAAATTAATATTTGTTCATTATATAAATGTATTAACTAACATTAACAAACAACGAATGAGCAGTACATTTGTTAATATTTATTAATCTTTTTTATTGTTAAACTATGTATGTAAGCTCTGGTTTCTATTAATATTAACAAATACAACATCACAAATACATTTAGTATTTAAAATCATAACATTAGATTAACAATTTATAAATGATGTAAAAATATACCTCATTGTCTAGTCTTGTTCAATTGAACTTTTAATGAAAAGTTTTTTTTTTAAGGTATCGTATCTGTCATGATTTACACCAGACAGAATCCAGATGCAGGCAGCGGTGGGGGAACACAAACTTTAATAAACAAAAGGCCCACGAGGGGGCAAAAGACAAAACAAAACTCTAACAAAACACTAAGGCACTAGGCAAACAAAAGTAGTCCACGATGGGAAAACCAAAATAAAACCACTAAACAGGACAAACAATGCAAAAACTAAGGTGGCTAGACAAAAGACTCTACAAAACAATATACCGGACTTAACTTGACTGGAGTAACAGAAAGAAACATGACGCGGCGTAACAGAAAGAAACATGACGCGGCGTAACAGAAAGAAACATGACGCGGCGTAACAGAAAGAAACATGACGCGGCGTAACAAAACGAGCGAGCACAGGACTGAAGACACAAGGGCTTTAAATAGGGAGACGGAACAAGGGATAATGACACGGGACAGGTGTGAATCATCAGAGACATTAGCGGGAGAGATTACCGGAGAACGAGGGGGCGGGGCTTAGACGCGCGACACGGAAACACACGGCAAACGAGCTGGAGCCGTGTGTCTCCACAGATTGGTACCGTGAAATAAAATAAACAGAAACTAGATTTTCTGTCATTCTGCCCACCCATAGTTAGCGGCACTCACCTGTCTTTGTATGTGCATTGTTTTGTTTTCGTCTTGGTGGGCAGAGTAGGTAATCCTGTTCAGAAATGTTTTTTGTCATGCTGGTTGGATGTTTCTTAACATCCTGATAGCAATCAAAAAATAAACTGAAACATTGGTATTTTTATAATTATATGAAAGGTGTCTGTGAAAGGTGTAGAAACAAAGAACGTTTGCCCAATTATTGTCCTCTGTGTGGTTTTCAGTCAAGGTATTTTGCATCCCACTGCGCACCCTGTTCACTCAGACATCATCATACGTCATCAGCGCGCTCATGTGAGATGTGCATGGCGGACAGAGAGCATGCACCTGAAAATCTTCCTCCTAAACCAACCACAAGTGACACTTGTACTGTTCTGATTTCTCACCGGTGAATGTGACATGACTTCTCTGGAACCGATCCGACAGCTGGTCTGTGCGCGCTCATGTGTTTTCCGAGGAGGCATGGCTTTGGATGGTGATTTGCAAGAGGGAGGGATCGAATGATTGCACTGCTAGCAGGCTAACGTTAGCATTTTCCAAATGATCTACTACGCCTTTAAATTCTTCCACAAGTCACAACAAAAAAAGCTTAGATTCAGTTTTTTTCTTAAATGCTGCGCTGTTGGCTGGCTTATGTCACTTCAGAGGTCCTAATGCCGGTGCAATTGCAACCAGGAAGACGGACAGAGGGAACATTTGGTTCTCGAACGGCACTGCTCCTTCCCCGTTTCGCTACATTCATTCCTATAACTAGCTAGTGCGAAAGCGGCTAGTGACTCCCACTACAGCTAGAACAATCATATCTGAAAATTGTTACGAGCTTGTTTTTGACAATTTCTTAAAGAAATTATATGAATGTGTGTGTGTGTGTGTGTGTGTGTGTGTGTGTGTGTGTGTGTGTGTGTAGTGTGTAAAACAAACACTACCTAGAATCCATAATGCACACAGATTCTTTGCATGAATATGCTTGTGTGCTCTGTTTGTAGGAAGTGTTGGAGTTGGCATTCTCAATTCTCTATGATCCAGATGAAGCTCTCAACTTTGTGGCACCCAACAAATATGAGGTTAACAATTATACAAAAATGTTTTTTTTTTGTTTATTTCATGTGCATGTCTGATACAGTTTCTTGATGTACAGATATGTACATGTGTGCTTTCACTGTCTTTGCATTTTTTTCTTTCATTTGAATATTTAAAAGACTTAAGTGTTGTTTCTATGTTGAACAGTATTGTATCTGGACGGACGGACTCTCTGCACTTTTGGGAAAGGAGTTGGGCAGTGACCTGACACGAAGTGACCTTGATACATTAATGAGCATGGAAATGAAGCTCCGCCTCCTCGATTTAGAAAACATTACCATCCCTGAGGCTCCACCCCCAGTGCCGAAGGAACCCAGCACGTATAATTTCACCTATAACTATGGATGAGAAGTTTGTCTGTTTACTCTGTGTTTGCATTTGCTGGTGTGTGTTCCTCTTTTTAAAGGTGATGTGTGTCAGTTTTTTGGATGCTAAAATACTTTCTTGTACTTAACTATTCGACTATAAGCTATAACCTGTCACTGGCAGGGTAACTTCTTCAGTGCAATGTTTCAACTTTCGGCTCTGCCAGTAGGGCGAATATGGGCTCAGGTGGAGGGGAGAAAGAAAATTCTGTTTATTGCTGCCAGAAATGACACAATACATCTTTAAGCTAGTGTCTGTGTACACATCTCTATTTACTAGCATTGGTTTTGTTCTGTTAAGGTAAAAACTTTAACTGTAAGAATTAGGAAAGTTGTATGCCTCACTAACTTGCCTGCAGATAGCTAACGTAATTTGCTATTGTCAACAGATCTATTTTTGTATTTCATGTGAAGACTAACTATACAGTACATTGAGAAACAATGTTGCTATATTTTGTTGATGTCTAACAGATTCAACTAAATCCATAAGTGTAAGTTCAGATGTCAACATTCAGTAAAGAGCAGCCAAACACCTCGTCTCTCTCCTTACAGTCCTTTACCTAAACTGTCTTAAATAATAGCCATATGAAACCGTACTATACATGGCAGGAGATATTGTTATTCAAGCGATTAACACATGTTTGACATGTTTTCTGCCGCTTTAAATCAAGAGATGGATTGCTGACAGAGGTGTTATAATGTGTTCCATGATAACTACATTCTCTACTGTTGCTAGTGGCCAAGTGTCAGTATCTGAGATTGAATTATTGTACACATAACTCTTCAGTGCCTTCAGAAAGTATAAGTATAAGTATTAGTTTAAATGTGGAAAGAATAAATTTTTTGTTTGTTTTAGATTTATAAATGTGTTCAATTTGTGTAACAAAATCGACATTTACAATGCTTTCTAAAGGCACTATCTTTATTGTATATATTGTGTTGCATCACAACAGTAATCGTAATGAATTGGTGTGCATTAATAAAATGTTTTTAAAATCATAACTTGGCACTTCTATTACAGAAAACTGATGTAATCAATTCAGCACACATCTCACAACATATTTTGGGGATACTTTTTGTATGCAAACAAACAAAAATATCGACTATATTCAAACACTTCCTGATTTGATTGTTAGTTTCCTTTGCGCGCTCCCAAGAGCCACACAACATTATTTTTGTTTGTTTGTGTACAAAAAATATCCTTGTTGCATTATATTAATAAATACTGATCCACCAGAGTCACATGGATTATTTTACGATGTATTTACGCACTTTCAGCGCTTTGAAGTTTGGTTGTGTTGCCATCTATGGAGGAGTCTCTCTCACCAGATTTTTGAGCAAAGTGTGCCATTCTCAAACCAAGTTACAGCATATACATTTACAGACCTTTCATTAGCCAGCTGTACATACTGTACGAGTATATGCGTTATTCATCTCGCAGCTTTTCACTTTATATGATGGAATATTTCTACTGTTTGTTTTTAAATTATATATAATAACCTTTATAATTTTTATATGAATAATATAGCTAATAATCATGTTAAGATGACATCATTCAAGGGTGCTCAAAACAAGTTCTTTTTGCTGTCTGGTTTCAGTTATTTTCGTAAATTTAGAATCAATTTAGTATGACAGTTTTTAGTCATGTTTTCTTCCTCGAATAGACTGTATGCAGATTTCATCCGCCAATTTGTGCTTACACATGTGAATGAGACCTATTGAACCTTTTTACGACACCTAAAGGAATTCCTTTTGAAATTTTGTTATCATGACAACATATAGCTCTGTAAAGTATCCAACAGTAAAGTATCAATCAAATATAGCAATATTTTTCAAATCTGTATTATAGCCAAATAGGCGACGTACAACATTAAATGGAAAATACTCGCATCACAAAAAAAAGTGGCTGAAGATCGCGGCACTGACAAACTCGTGCGGCATGACGTCAGACCCAGGGGCGGCATTAGGGGTGGGCTAAGGGGGCTTAAAGGAGAAATCTTACGGGATATCAAGTTCTCCTGTATCTTTGATGCGTTACAAGTTGTTCTTTATTATACACGTAAAATGGCAAGTCTATGACCAAAATAGGAGCACAGAAGATGCAGTTTCCATGGCACTGCACTCTGTGCTCACACATCTGGACAATAAGAACACTTATGCACGTATGTTGTTTGTTGACTTCAGCTCAGCATTCAACACTATCATTCCATCCAAGTTAATATCCAAACTTGAAGACCTGGGCATTAACACCTCCCTATGCAATTGGATTATGGACTTTCTGACCAACAGACCACAGCAGGTGAGATCAGGCTCCATCTGCTCCACCACTATCACACTCAACACTGGTGTACCACAGGGCTGTGTGCTAAGCCCCTTCCTCTACTCCCTCTTCACCTCCGACTGCAAGCCTGTGAATGGATCTAACTCCATCATCAAGTTTGCGGACGACACTACGGTGATTGGTCTCATCAGCAACAACGATGAGACGGCCTACAGGGAGGAGATCCAGCACCTAGCCACATGGTGCAACAGCAATAACCTGCTCCTTAACACCTCCAAGACAAAGGAGCTCATTGTGGACTTCAGGAAAGAGTCAAGAGGCACACATGACACCATCCACATCAATGGGATGGCTGTTGAACGTGTCTCCAGTTTCAAGTTCCTGGGGATCCACATCTCGGAGGACCTGTCCTGGACTACCAACACCTCCAGCCTGGTCAAGAAGGCTCACCAGCGCCTCTTCTTCCTGATGACACTAAAGAAGAATCGGCTGTCCTCGGCTATCCTGGTGAACTTCTATCGCTGTGCAATAGAAAGCATTCTGGCCAACTGTGTCACAGCCTGGCATGGGAGCTGCTCTGTTGCAGAGCGCAAGGCACTGCAGCGGGTGGTGAAAACCGAATAGGCGGTTCTCGGGGCAGGCGGGTTGTTTGGCTCCCTGAGAGTTAGTGTGTTCAATCTTCGTGATGAGGTCCCATGAGACTGGGGCTACAATGAGGGCTTGTGGAATGATGGGTTCTGGAGAAGAGTTCGCTGGGGCCTGTTCGAACTGACGTGAAAGTGCATCTTGAAAGTGCACGAAAAACTTCCAGCAGGCAAGAGTTAAGTCCCTGTCATCTGTCCTTACTCTGCTCAACCTCTCTGCTGCATTTGACACTGTGAACCACAAGATCCTGCTGTCCACTCTCTTCAAACTGGGAATCATTGGAACTGCACTCAACTGGTTTGACTCTTATCTCAGAGGCAGATCATTTAAGGTATCCTGGAGAGGCGAGACATCCAAATCTCACCAGCTGATAACCGGAGTTCCTCAGGGATCAGTTCTTGCTCCTCTCCTCTTCTCTATATATACCACCTCGCTGGGACCAACTATTAAGGCACATGGGTTCTCATACCACTTTACGCAGACGATACCACTATCTCTGCCCGTATCTCTGCCTGCCTTCTGGACATCTCATCTTGGATGAAAGAGCATCACCTCCAACTCAACCTTTCCAAGACAGAAATCCTTGTTATACCGGCCCACCCATCAATTGAACACCCCTTCACCATTTAGCTCGGATCCTCAACTATAACTCCCATCAAGTCTGCAAGGAACCTGGGTGTAATGTTTGATGACCATCTAAAATTCTGTGCTTTACAATATCAGGAAAATCAGATCGTTCCTGTCGGAGCATGCCTCTCAGCTTCTAGTCCAAGCTCTGGTCATATCAAGACTGGACTACTGCAATTCTCTTCTAGCTGGCCTTCCAACCAATAGAGTCAACACTGGCCTTCAGAACGGTAACAGCAAATTCACCACTTTATGTTAACTCACTGCTCCAGGCCTACATTCGTCACCTTCGGCCTCCCGTGCAGAAGCGCATGACTCTAACCACTAGCCTTTACATTGCAATGGTAAATTCTGCCTTACTGCCTTAAAATAAATAAGCCAGACGGGTTTAATCCTGTCAAAGATGAAATAATAAACCTAGGATAGCAGGAAAACCACCTGTTACATTACATCGTTCACAAAAGGGCAAGAAGAAGAAAAACAAATCAGTTCACAGGATGATTTATTTTATAAATGTCCAACAAGTATATATAGTTTGACAAGGAAAAAAAACAATTTGGATCTCCTTGCATTGGAGAAACAAAAATGCGTCATTCTATTTTTTTACATCCCAGGCAGATTCACGTCCATATCCAGTAAAAAGAAATAATAATAAACATTCGATTAGAAACAACAATAACATTCAACAATAATTTCATAAAGCACCAAATAACTAGTAGGAACAAAAATAAACAAGATATGCAGATGTAAATGTTAATGTTATGTGAAGGATGCATGTGACGATAACATCGTATGAAAGAATATGTGTGTAATGGCTGCGTGGGGCACGGACCAGGATTGCAGATGTGAAGGAAACTGAAAGAGTGAAACGGGTTGCCATCAGACACCAGGACCGGAGTATAATTAGCCTTGACTTGTCATTGGAATAGCTTACTCAACCAGTCGATCATGAAGGGTAACGCTTCAGAAGTCCAGTCAACGCTCCAGATTTACTCACATGAGATAGCAGTTCAACAAGCGGTAGTATTTCAATTTCTCACGGTATTCCATTCACTCACAGACCTTGCACGCAACTTCCTGAAGACGCGTCTCTTCTGATACAGCACAACACATTTCCTTTTATTCTACTTCCTTAATTGAAAAGCTCCACCCCTTCACAAAGCAAAAAGTTTTGGCACAAACTTTCAGTATTGCCACAATATAGACAGCTTAAATAACAAAAAAATTTCCACATATTTATGGACCTAACTGAATTTCAGCCACAGTCAGCACAAGAAAGCAAAATAAACCCCTCTTAAATGACAGGATGGACAAGATGCCAATAAAACACTTATTTTATTTTTTACATTTTTATTAATGTTTGTGAAGTTCCGTATGTCATATATGTGTTCCTAGTGAAGAATCTTCAGATCTGAGTTACCTAAAAACAACCTGTGTTGATGTATTATTCGAGAAGTGACTGAAATCTTACAAAGTCATTTTTTTAAAGTAACAATAAATGTAACATCCATTTTAAAACTGCACAAACTGAGTAACAACAGTGGAGTTTAAATTTGCCACTACATGGTTTTTGAATGGCATGAATTAAAAACTGCTTGTGTATAGTTCATGTTTACTATGTGGCATTCTAGAGACCGTTGAATCAGTTTGTGACGCTATGTTTCAAGAAATAAAAACAACATTTACCAGGGATGCCAACTTATCACCTTTTGGCGAAATTTATCGTTTTGGATCCAAAATGAATCATTATTGTAATTTGTCTAGATCCGATGAGTTTTTGGAAACGGGGGTGAGGGGGGGATCTGTGAGTCTTTGGACGGGGTTGCTGTGAATTAAATGATGAGAATCATGTCCAGTTGTTGTGTAAAAGATGTCAAATCACTAGCCAGTTTGTGGGTTACATTGTAAATGATGTGCAGATTGAGCGCACATATTCAACTCATGAATCAATATTAGATGTAGTCGAATTGCGCAGCACCTGCGCCTTTCTGACTTAACTCAACACAACCATCACTAAGCAACAGGTAAAGGCGCACTGGTTTGTTTGGGGGTAAGTGTGTTAACAAACTGACAACAGCAATCACCGCATTCATGTAGAAGCCCTGGGGTGTATTGCAGAAAGCAGGGTTAACTTACCCTCAGCTAAACACTAAACTCTGGGTTGGTTAACTAAAACCTTGCTTACTCGGGGTATGTCGGTTCCAGAATGCGTTTGAAGAATAAGTTTAATCAACCTTCCGAAAGTTACTCGGAGTTAACGCGCGCTCACAGGAACAACATGAAGACATTGTCAATGGATCACAGATTTCATCACGAATCACCATGAAAATGGGCAGGAAGCTTCAAGTTTTTGACTGTAAAACAACATTTTTTTCAACATAGATAACATAGATAAATCTGCATCAGTGTATAAAGTGCAGGTTTTTAAAAAACATAAAATCCATATTATTTAATTTATATGTTTATAAAACTATATTAACGCTATAAATTAATTATTTAATTAAATATCAAAATAGTTCAAATATATGTAGTAACATATTTTTATACTGAAATATTTTAATATATACTCATCATGGCTATCTTTGTTATATAAAGTCTAGATTTGTTGAGATGTTTGTTTTAACGTGTCTACTCTATATGTATGCGCTGTACACAAGGATGGATTACCCAGGGCCAGTGCTCAGTGGCCCTTGACTGCCATGAGCCCGAGAGGGCCCTGGGCTTCAAGGTTGTGCCATCCAGTTTGGTACAGAAAACCCAACAACAATGAATCAAATGTTTATCTATGTTTAATATATGGGTTCCATAGCCTATACAAGGCTCTTGGTCTGTGAGGGCTCATTGGCACTCCTGTTACCACTGGGCCCTGTAAAACAAAAACAAAAAAATTACGGCAACATATGTTTTTATGTTACTTTAACTGAATTAAATTAAATGTAACTTATTAAATTACAGCACATTTAAATTGCATTTTTTGAATCTTTTGCTTGATGATTTGATGTTTACAGACATGTGTCACTGGGGCATTTTATGGTGACAAATCATTTTGTATTGATGTGATGCATTAAATACACTGTATTGGCAAAAGTATTGGGTCACTCTATCTAATAAACAGGTTTGATGACTTTAGTATAAATCTTAATGCTGCAGCATATCATGATATTCTATGGAACTGTGTGCTTGTAATTTAATAGCAACAGTTTGTGAATAAGAGCCCTTTTCTATCCCATCATGACAATGTCCCTGTGAATGAGACAAGATTCAGAAAGAAATCATTGATTCAGTCTGTGTGGAAGAACTTAACTGGTCTGCATAAAACCAAGTCCTGAACTGCTGTGTAGCTGGTCAAGTGTGTTGTGATCGTGTAGCTGGTCAAGTGTGTTGTGATCGTGTAGCTGGTCAGGTGTGTTGTGATCGTGTAGCTGGTCAAGTGTGTTGTGTTTGTGTAGCTGGTCAAGTGTGTTGTGATCGTGTAGCTGGTCAAGTGTGTTGTGATCGTGTAGCTGGTCAAGTGTGTTGTGATCGTGTAGCTGGTCAAGTGTGTTGTGATCGTGTAGCTGGTCAAGTGTGTTGTGATCGTGTAGCTGGTCAGGTGTGTAGCTGGTCAAGTGTGTTGTGATCGTGTAGCTGGTCCGGTGTGTTGTGATCGTGTAGCTGGTCAAGTGTGTTGTGATCGTGTAGCTGGTCAAGTGTGTTGTGATCGTGTAGCTGGTCAAGTGTGTTGTGATTGTGTAGCTGGTCAAGTGTGTTGTGATTGTGTAGCTGGTCACAGCTGTGTTGTGATCGTGTAGCTGGTCAAGTGTGTTGTGATCGTGTAGCTGGTCAAGTGTGTAGCTGGTCAAGTGTGTTGTGATCGTGTAGCTGGTCAAGTGTGTTGTGATCGTGTAGCTGGTCAGGTGTGTAGCTGGTCAAGTGTGTTGTGATCGTGTAGCTGGTCCGGTGTGTTGTGATCGTGTAGCTGGTCAGGTGTGTAGCTGGTCAAGTGTGTTGTGATCGTGTAGCTGGTCAGGTGTGTAGCTGGTCAAGTGTGTTGTGATCGTGTAGCTGGTCAGGTGTGTTGTGATCGTGTAGCTGGTCAGGTGTGTAGCTGGTCAAGTGTGTTGTGATCGTGTAGCTGGTCAGGTGTGTAGCTGGTCAAGTGTGTTGTGATCGTGTAGCTGGTCAGGTGTGTAGCTGGTCAAGTGTGTTGTGATCGTGTAGCTGGTCAAGTGTGTTGTGATCGTGTAGCTGGTCAAGTGTGTTGTGATCGTGTAGCTGGTCAAGTGTGTTGTGATCGTGTAGCTGGTCAAGTGTGTTGTGATCGTGTAGCTGGTCAAGTGTGTTGTGATCGTGTAGCTGGTCAAGTGTGTAGCTGGTCAAGTGTGTTGTGATCGTGTAGCTGGTCAAGTGTGTTGTGATCGTGTAGCTGGTCAGGTGTGTAGCTGGTCAAGTGTGTTGTGATCGTGTAGCTGGTCAGGTGTGTAGCTGGTCAAGTGTGTTGTGATCGTGTAGCTGGTCAAGTGTGTAGCTGGTCAAGTGTGTTGTGATCGTGTAGCTGGTCAAGTGTGTTGTGATCGTGTAGCTGGTCAAGTGTGTTGTGATCGTGTAGCTGGTCAGGTGTGTAGCTGGTCAAGTGTGTTGTGATCGTGTAGCTGGTCAAGTGTGTTGTGATCGTGTAGCTGGTCAAGTGTGTTGTGATCGTGTAGCTGGTCAAGTGTGTTGTGATCGTGTAGCTGGTCAAGTGTGTAGCTGGTCAAGTGTGTTGTGATCGTGTAGCTGGTCAAGTGTGTTGTGATCGTGTAGCTGGTCAAGTGTGTTGTGATCGTGTAGCTGGTCAGGTGTGTAGCTGGTCAAGTGTGTTGCGATCGTGTAGCTGGTCCGGTGTGTTGTGATCGTGTAGCTGGTCAAGTGTGTTGTGATCGTGTAGCTGGTCAAGTGTGTTGTGATCGTGTAGCTGGTCAAGTGTGTTGTGATCGTGTAGCTGGTCAGGTGTGTTGTGATCGTGTAGCTGGTCAAGTGTGTTGTGATCGTGTAGCTGGTCAAGTGTGTTGTGATCGTGTAGCTGGTCAGGTGTGTTGTGATCGTGTAGCTGGTCAGGTGTGTAGCTGGTCAAGTGTGTTGTGATCGTGTAGCTGGTCTGGTGTGTTGTGATCGTGTAGCTGGTCAGGTGTGTAGCGATCGTGTAGCTGGTCCGGTGTGTTGTGATCGTGTAGCTGGTCAAGTGTGTTGTGATCGTGTAGCTGGTCAAGTGTGTTGTGATCGTGTAGCTGGTCAAGTGTGTTGTGATCGTGTAGCTGGTCAGGTGTGTTGTGATCGTGTAGCTGGTCAAGTGTGTTGTGATCGTGTAGCTGGTCAAGTGTGTTGTGATCGTGTAGCTGGTCAGGTGTGTTGTGATCGTGTAGCTGGTCAGGTGTGTAGCTGGTCAAGTGTGTTGTGATCGTGTAGCTGGTCTGGTGTGTTGTGATCGTGTAGCTGGTCAGGTGTGTAGCTGGTCAAGTGTGTTGTGATCGTGTAGCTGGTCAGGTGTGTAGCTGGTCAAGTGTGTTGTGATCGTGTAGCTGGTCAGGTGTGTTGTGATCGTGTAGCTGGTCAGGTGTGTAGCTGGTCAAGTGTGTTGTGATCGTGTAGCTGGTCAGGTGTGTAGCTGGTCAAGTGTGTTGTGTTTGTGTAGCTGGTCAAGTGTGTTGTGTTTGTGTAGCTGGTCAAGTGTGTTGTGTTTGTGTAGCTGGTCAGGTGTGTTGTGTTTGTGTAGCTGGTCAAGTGTGTTGTGTTTGTGTAGCTGGTCAAGTGTGTTGTGATCGTGTAGCTGGTCAAGTGTGTTGTGATCGTGTAGCTGGTCAAGTGTGTTGTGATCGTGTAGCTGGTCAAGTGTGTTGTGATCGTGTAGCTGGTCAGGTGTGTAGCTGGTCAAGTGTGTTGTGATCGTGTAGCTGGTCCGGTGTGTTGTGATCGTGTAGCTGGTCAAGTGTGTTGTGATCGTGTAGCTGGTCAAGTGTGTTGTGATCGTGTAGCTGGTCAGGTGTGTAGCTGGTCAAGTGTGTTGTGATCGTGTAGCTGGTCAGGTGTGTAGCTGGTCAAGTGTGTTGTGATCGTGTAGCTGGTCAAGTGTGTTGTGATCGTGTAGCTGGTCAAGTGTGCTGTGATCGTGTAGCTGGTCAGGTGTGTAGCTGGTCAAGTGTGTTGTGATCGTGTAGCTGGTCAAGTGTGTTGTGATTGTGTAGCTGGTCAGGTGTGTAGCTGGTCAAGTGTGTTGTGATCGTGTAGCTGGTCAGGTGTGTAGCTGGTCAAGTGTGTTGTGTTTGTGTAGCTGGTCAAGTGTGTTGTGTTTGTGTAGCTGGTCAAGTGTGTTGTGTTTGTGTAGCTGGTCAAGTGTGTTGTGATTCGACAGTTTAGCGCATGTTGACCGGAAAGGTCACGCCCCTTTTTTTTGGTGTATTCCTGTGGACGGAGGTTATTCAAAAAGTGGGAATAGTGACATCATGTACCCGGGAAGTGGAGGGCTGTAGTCTAACAACAGCCGTTCTCTGGAGTCCTTGAAAAGCGAATTCTGTTAAACACAATATCTCGCTTGGCATTGAACTTTGAGCTTTTTAATTTTGCAGGTATTATTTATGATCTATTAGCAACATTACACACCAACTGAAGTTTGAAAAACTGGACCACAGAGAACAGCCCCTTTAAATGCAGTCTTTGAGCCAAAAACTCATCACTCCACATCAATGGCTTGTGCACAGGGGTACAGAAAAAAGGTGTTTTCAGAATTATTGCAACAGAGATAGAAACAAAATTCCTTAAAATGCCATTTGTAAAAATGCAATTTATATTGGTTTCAAAAGCCCCCTTTCCTGTCTGAAAATGACGACTCATGTGCACAGGTCATACCAGTGTATTTTACCAAAAATGTTAAATATGTATTAAATCCATTTTTTGTTCCTTCTCTGTATGTTCCTTAAAAATCTACCTTTATTTGGTTTTCTGAAAACTGTTATTTTTATTGTTTTAGCTTTATTTTCAGCAGTTGCTGATGTAATCATATTAATGGAGACTCTTTTAATTGCAGAAACCGCAACAGTTGTCATAATTTTGGAAAAACTTGTGAATTCAAATTTCAGACCATAAGATGCAAATGCAAAAATTAAAAATTAAAACGAAATGTCTGTTTCTTCCTTTTTTTGGGTTACTTTGTCAGTGAATCATTGTAATTTTTCTCTCATTTTTTTTATTTTACTTTTGCTATATTGTGACTCAACAAATTATCATTTAAACAAATGAAAACTAACCTATTTACTATTTTAGCTTCTTTTATTTGTCTTGTCTCGCGCTGTGGGCTGTACCATTAGCACGGGGGTGTGGACTGCAACTGTTTTATATTAGGCTACATGAACGGCACAGGCAGATGGTCTTGCTCTACTCCGTGCTAGTCTGGTGGTTATGGAGAGACACTCCGTCGTGCCCCAGTTTAAAAATGTATTGATAATCACAATCTATTAAAAAAAATCCATGTAGCCTATGTACGCGTCTGTATTTCCTTTTTGCATCACCCAGCTGCGCATTGTTCGCGCAAGCATATGTTGCCTACGCGTCCGGCTCGTGATACTGCATGGACGTTAAGAAGTTCAAAAGTCGCTATGTTCACTAATAAAACCCAGCATTCGCTGTACATGAGCTGAATGATGGGTTATGACAAAGTGACCTATTGTCAGATACCCGAAATGTGACCTCTACATTAACCCATTCAGTGAGTAGTGAACAAACACCTGGAGTAGTGGGTATCAGCGCCCTGGGAGCAAACTCTGGGGTAAAATGCCACCTTGCTCAAGGGCACGTCAGTCGTTTCCTCGAGTGCAACAGACATGCATTTATAACTTTATTCATACGTTCATATATATGTTCATTTGTGTTTACTTTTTTCGATAAAATGCATATTTAAGGCAAAATGATCCATTAACTTGTGCACCGTTGCTGTTATTAGCTACTTTTGACCTGAGACTACAAAACGGCAGTGCACACCTGAAAAGGAGAACAGCGCGTCACCAACTGGCAGGTATTGCTCACCTGACGCGTGCTTGCGTGAGCTCAACTTCAAAGTCTACCCCTGATACAGGATGGGCCAGATTTCACTTTATTATTATTATTCTTTTAGTTAAAACATGTGACTATTATTAAGCAGTTATTAGGCAATGAGCGGCTGGGTGCTGCAGAAACACAGACGCGCACAGACATGGATTTCTTTATAGCCTATAGCCTACATTGCGATTATCAATGTAAATAAATACTCCTCCAAATAAGGTAAATTGTTCAAACTTAAACTGATTTTTTACAAGAGATTTATACTGGGGCACGACAGAGTATCGCTTCATAACCACCAGGGCCGCTCACTTGCAGAGCAAGACCATCAGCCTGTGCCGTTCAGTAATATAAAACAATTGCAGTCCACACCCCCGTGCTAATGGTACAGCCCACAGCGCGAGACAAGACAAATAAAAGAAGCTAAAATAGTAAATCGGTTAGTTTTCATTTGTTTAAATTATCATTTGTTGAGTCACAATATAGCAAAAGTAAAATAAAAAATGAGAGGAAAATTACAATGATTCATTGACAAAAAAATGAAAAAACAGAAATTTCGTTTCAATTTTTCAGTTTTGCATTTGCATCGTATGGTCTGAAAATTGAATTGTGAAGCGTTACCATCTATTTATGTCAACAGTAAACAAATGTTATTTTTGTGTTGAGAATCTAAATATGAAGTGGGAAGATGTTGACTGACAGATGCATAAGGCCAGCTAGTGAGGAGAAGAGACTCCATAAAAAACAGCTGTGGCCAAATATCACAACAATGTCGACAGGATAACGCTCCTGAAATTATTTCGTTTGGCATAAATATGACTTTGTTTCCAACACAAAACATCAGAAGCAATTATTTGAAACTTGACAAGACAATCTCATAATTTCAGTACGACTTGCTTTCACGCCAGACGTTATGTTTACGGGTGTGATGCTTTTTTCAAGCAATCGTATATTTGTGTACGATTCACAACGTCATATGAATTAGCCACCTGGTTAACTAGTTCCTGTGCTTTTTGTCTATAGATGACACTGTCATGTTTATGTCTATGTTTAGTCAGATTTCCAGTCATCCTGATCAATGTGGCATGGATCGTTGAGTGATGATGTCAGCTGGGCCTGGGGGGGAAGTGGTGCGCGCTCTATTCACGGCTCCTCGTGCGTGCGTGCGCGCGCGCGTGTGTGTGTGTGTGTATGTCGGGGGTGGCCGCGCACTCGCGCAGTCTTCAAGAAACACACTCTCAGGACGGACGGGAGCGACAGCAAACAGAGCAGAGAGAGACAGAACCAAGCGTCATCATTATTACGTGTAGATGATAGTGCGTGTGTTGTGTTTGACATGTCTCTGTGGCACACACACCAGCAGCGTGCGTCTGCACTCATCCTGATTCTTCTGTGTCTCTTCTGTCACATCTCAGCGTTTAATCTGGACACCACATCCATTCTCATCAAAGATGGAGAGCAGGGAAGTTTCTTTGGCTTTTCATTGGCTTTACACAGGCAGCTTACACCTGAACCTCACAGCTGGTGAGTCACAACACACACAATACACCATCATCTCCACTGAATCTGTGTGTGTATTGATGTTAAATGATGAATGAATCTGTTAATGTGTTGCATCACAGAGTGAAACTGCTCAGTTGGTGTGTTAAACGTTTGTTTTTTATGTGTATCTGGATGTGACTCTTTCATCAGTGGAACACAAAAGAAGATATTTTGAGAAAAATCTCAGTGGTTTTGTGTTTATACATTGGAAGTCGGTCAATGTTCCTGTATTGTTTCATGTAATTCAGTGTCTTTTTGTGTGTGTGTCACGGTGTCTATCAGAGCTGTAGATGTACTGGTATACTACGCTAACTTATACTGGTGCCAGTCTGTCGCCAACATCTAAAATCAGCTTGTGTGTGTGTGTGTGTGTGTGTGTGTGTGTGTGTGTGTGTCAGTGAGCTATACAGTTACAGGGTGCCTTTTTAGCAACACACACTGTTAAGAGAGAGTCTAGTCTAGTTCAGACCCAAAGAAAAGTTGCGACGCAGACACAAACAGCGATGCTAAACGTTTACAGAAGTTAACCAGCAGGGAGAAACACAGTTTGATTTGAAAACATTTCTGATGATGAGTTATTATTAGTCCTGAGGTCTCTGAGGTAAAACTGCAGTTGTTGGGATGACTCTCATGACTCATGGGTTTCTCAGGCTTTGTGTAAATGTTTCAGATTACAAAACTTAATGCCTCAAGTGTTGTGTTTGATGCCACTGGAGTTTTACTCAGAATGCATTGAAACATTAAACTACTACTGAACACTACAGACAAACAGTGAGGTCATGTCCTCCTCATGTTTCCTGTGAAGAGACTGATATTGTTTAGTGAAGTCATGCGCTGTTTTTACTCTAGTCATACTGCTGCATCTAAAACTGTATGACACATGAGGATATGAAACTTTACGTTAGGTTAGGTTGCTTTATTTGTTTGAAGTGTATCCTTACACATTTTTACAAACACAAACAAACAGTATAATATATGCATATGTGATCAAATAATAAACCTAAAACCGCTCGAACTGAAATAAAGAAATGAAATGGCGTTACAGTGTTAACAGGCGTTAAAGCTGTTTTTATGAAGCTGTTCTTTGATCTACGCAGTCCAAAACAGATAACCGTACATCGGCTGCAGTAGTCATTGGTCAAAAATGTTTTGGCATGCGAATCAATGGACACAGTTCAATATTCACAGCAGAGGCTTCTGCATTATTATTGGCTCTAAAACAAATTGGAAAGGAATCACAGCGCAACTTCTTGATATGTACAGATTCAAAATCTTGCCTGCAAGCACTTGAATCCCTGGAAATAGATCACCCTGTAATTGCCAGCGTAATGGAAAAAGCCTATCATTTAAAGAGTCTAAACTTTAATGTTGTATTCTGTTGGGTACCTGGACATATAGGAATGGCAGGTAACGAGAAAGCAGATAGAGCTGCTAAGGAAGCACTTGGACTTAGAATTACAGAATATCAAATCCCAGCATCAGATGTAAAACCGACAATTAATATGTATATTTTAAAGAAGTGGCAAAAGGATTGGAATGGCTGCACTCATAATAAACTACGTTAAGTGATCCCTGTTATTAGTGAAAATCCCCATCAATATTTTGAATTCGAAAATAGGGCTGATCAAAGCGTTTATACAAGGTGCCGAATTGGTCATTCGAGACTTACTCATGGACACTTATTAAAAGGAGAAGAGCCTACAATATGTGAATTCTGCAAAATTCCATTATCTGTGAAAATTTTTTTGTTGGACTGTCCTGGCTTAAAAGAAACTAGAAAATGCTTTTATTCAGAGACCACATTGACAAACATCTTTAAAAAGACTTCTCCGGGCAGGATTTTGAGTTTTTTGACTCGTATTAAGATGAAAGAATTTGTATGAGTGCTATTGGTTGTGTACATTTTTAATTTTTTCAACCCTGTTTTAAACATTCCTGCTATGATCATGTTACTCATGTATAGAGAAGATGTATGTGTGTTGTATTGACTTTTGTGTGTATAGAGTAACTAGTTCTGAATAGCGTTAAGAATACAATAAATAAATAAATTGATCTACGCAGTGGAACTATGAACCTACACTCAGATGGGAGGAGTTGAAATTCACTATGATAAAGTATGATTGAGCTAGTCATCCGCTGTAACTGTCTGGAATACAGAGATGCTAAGTTAAGCTGAGACTCCCCAGTCAGCCCACTAGACCATTTAACAATTAGACTGAATGAATTCCTGTTCCCTAACAACGAGTTTACAAACCAAGACACTAGAGAAAATGTTAACATTGACGATAACAAATGCAGATGTTTGCTTTATAGTTGGCTTCGAAATTCACATTTTCACATAAAATACTTGACCTCTTTGTGTAGTATAAACTTCTACAAAATAAAATAGTGGGGTTTGTGTGCTAAAGGACAAACATTTCCATATATCCTGTATGTATATATTACTATTATCTGTTTTGCATGATTATTCAAATCCAGCCACTTTCATTGGTTTATCTTACGATTGTTAATATCATTTTTGGCATGAAGTGTGAATTTGGAAATGGGTCCAAATTTATTTTCACAATGAATTTAAAAGCCCATTACTTCATGTAGTTTACAGAATCTTCAGGAGGTTTATCGCATTGTGCCGCTGGTTTCATATGTAGGCACAGTGTATTACAGAAATGTTCATTCATTCCGTCCTTCTCTTCTCCGATGCAATAAATCCATCACAACCTTGTGGCTAAATGTTGAAAGATGTTTTGGATAAAAGCATGTACTGATGTAAATAAAAATGCTCTAAGTGATAATGGAGCCCGAAAAACGAAAAAAACACACTCGTAGCTGCAGACAAAATCACACAAACCCCTCTCGTCTGTGGAAAAACAACGTTCATGTGTATCTCGTACATCATCACGTGTGTGTGTGTGTGTGTGTGTGTGTGCGTGTTTTACTGAACACATGCAGCTGAATGAAGTATTGAAGTGAAGGAGCAGAGGGACACGCTCATTGTTCCTCATGTAAATGCTGCTCACGTCGAGTCTTTCTCATGCTAATGATTTCCCCGAGTTTTTCCAGTGCTTGAGCCGTGTCCAGGCGCCATAATACAAAACCAAGAGCATGACTGGTCTTCAAAACATCCTCAAGTAATAATACACCTCCTTAAAAATCATTCAAAGTCATAATAAACCTGTATGACATTTTTCAGCAGAACACAAAAGAAGATATTCCCACTGAAGAGAGAGTGAAAATAAACAATGACTTTGCCTTTAAGTTTTCATTTCCATTCCAAAGATATTTATGATTTTTGTTACACTTCACAAATGTGTTCATGTAATGGCATTAGATTTAGTGCTGGTGACCTTAACGTCACAATTAAAGGGATAGTTCACCCGAAAAATTAAACTTGCTGTCTATTTACTCCCCCCAGGCCATCCGAGATGTAGGTGGCAGTTTTTTGTGAGCAGAACAATAAAGTTGATTTTTATGTAGACGATTATGATCGCAATTTTCTTCTTGTGCAAGTTGATGGTGGATGGCCAACCAGCTGCAGATCGGGAGTGTAATAAAAAATAAACAGCAAATTTTATTTTTAGGGTGAACTAACCCTTTAAATATAGACACATGTTAATATGTCTGATATGATGATGTTTAGTCACGAGACACGGCAATAACCAATACAATGTAGCCTACGAAACAGAAAAGTTTGTTACAAGCGAAAGTTGTTACTCACAGTTTCATTAACCTTAAATCTCAAGTGTTCAAAATGCACTAATAAAGACACCAAAGTCGTAAATGTTTTGATCATGTGGATAGTGTTTCTAACTGTGTGTGTTTTTCTTCAGGATATTAGTGGGAGCACCTCAGGCGCGAGGTACAGGAACTTTGGAGAGCATTCGTCCTGGTGCCCTGTATCGCTGTCCTGTCACACCCGAGCAGTGTGAACGAGTGGACATTGATGGAAATGGTGAGATTCTGCTCGTTCTGTCTTGAAGGAAAAAAGAACAGTCTCTCATGATTTACACAAACAAAAAATCTCATGGCTGTAGGTTCATGCAATGCAAGGCTAAAGACTAGAAACACCGACAGTCATAATGAAATCCATTTCATGAAGTAAATCATGAGACAACTTTTATTTTGTGCGAGCTTCATTTTGAAATGTGAATTTTACACGACATAATTACAGATTTCTTTGTTTAAGTGAGTCTGGAGCAAGAGAGCAAACACAACCAATGGTTGGGTGTCACCGTTAAAAGTCAGGGGATTGGTGGAAAAGTGGTGGTAAGTGTTTTTATCTAATGTAATATACTTCGAGCCGGCCCTCCTATAAGCAAACTAAGCGGCTGCTTGGGGCCCCGCCGCCACTAGGGGCCCCCGAGAGCACATGGAATTACAGCTTTGTTGTGATATATTCACAACACACATACATTTTTTTACTGTGGTATGTGTTCAAATTTGTGAAATTACTGACTAAACGCAACATTAATATAAAAATAAGTGAGATGGCCAATCAAATGAATGGAGGTGGGAGTTATTGTTTACAAAGCCGAGCAGTGACCAATCAAATCAAAGAAGATAAAGCTACTGTCACATCTTCAGATTCAGTTTTAAAGTTGAAAGAATGCTGTGCAACACACAACATACTGTAAGTGACTACATACTCAGGACAGTGTTTAAACATAGTAAGGTTGAACATCCGACAGTATTCACTGATGCAAACGATAAAAAGCTGATTTAGATGAAAAATATGTAATTTACTTGATTCATGTTATTTATAATTATTTGTCAATTCAGTGTATTATTTGGGACAAGGTTAAGAATAATTGTGTGCATATTGTAAATAAATGTAGTGGTTATTAAGTAAATACATAAAAATGTTAAAGATTCAATCATCCTCAAGGGCTGTTTGGCTTTAAAAGGGTGTTTAAAATAGGTTGTGGTTAAAATAAACATTTGATTGCAAATAGTTTAATGCATTGAACAATAAATGCTACAACCTTTGAATGGTTAGTCCCTGTATGGTCTGTGCTCAAAATTTAAAGGGACAGTTCACCTAAAATTGGAACTAATAAAATGATCAAATGTTTTGACAATGCCAATACGCTTGTAAGGGGCGATTCACATTTCGCGTCTGAAACCGCGAGGAAAATGCGAGCCACACTGTTTTCTCCTCTAAACGCCTCGAGTTTGCGCTCTCCTGGCGTCTGTCGTTGCTAAGCAACCATGGGCCACGCTTACCGTTAGGATGAATCTGAATCCGAATCAGAAAGAGCTTTATTGCCAAGTGTGCTTACACACACAAGGAATTTGTCTTAGTGTCAGAGGCTTCCAGTGCACATACATGTAAAAAAAAAATTGACAAGGTACAGGTAACAAAAAAGTAAATAAAAATAAATACACATTACACATTTGACAAAATGACAATATACAGTATACTGTATGTACAGATGTGCTATATACAAATTATAATCCGTTATATACAAATATTATGCAGGGGAATATGGATTGTGTATTGCACATGTTTTATTGCACAGTGGGAGGACATTTAACTGCTCGTAAGGTAGATGGCCTGAGGGAAGAAACTGTTCCTATGTCTGGTTGTTTTGGTGCTCAGTGCTCTGTAGCGCCGGCCAGATGGCAGCAGATCAAATAGGAAATGTGCTGGGTGTGAGGTGTCCAGAGTGATTTTGCGAGCCCTTTTTCTCACTCTGGATAAGTACAGTTCTTGGAGAGTGGGGAGAGTTGTGCCAATGATTCGTTCAGCAGTCCGGACTATCCACTGCAGTCTTCGTAGGTCAGTTTTGGCAGCTGAGCCGAACCACATGAACCAATACATGAGGAGGTATTATTAAAGGATATATGGATTATATGCACTGAAAATACTCTGAAACTAGATTTATATATGCTGTGATCATCTGTGTCTATACTGGTCCACAAAATGTGAAGCTGAATGTTTGGTTCTTGTCTCATGACCTGCGTTGCGCGTGCGGCATTCTGAATAGTTGAAAAATCTTGATGTGGCGCCGACACGCCTAGAAAAAGAAGCGCAACGCATGCGCGTCGAGACCGCGTTGCTCCCTATTTAAGCGTGGGTGCCGCGCGTCTGCATTTAAAATAATGAATACGCGCGCGCAAAAGACGCGAAATGTGAATGGCACCTAATGCAAGGTTTATGTGTTTTTCTTTTTATGCCATTCCTACATCCCAAACACAGCTACAACTAATAGAATTGGGTTTGTTAGATTTAAAGTGTGCGTGCAAATAATCAAACATTGACAATAGTTGATTGTATTGGGGGCACAGGGGGACCCCAAATAAAATTCTGCTTAGGGCCCCATAAAGGCTTGGGCCGGCCCTGACAGAAATGTTACTCTAAATAAATATATGAAGCTGCATGTTCGGGCATATCAAAGGAGAGACACCGTAATGAATTAAAACTGAAGACATTAATCTAATATAAAAGTCCCCGGGACCCCAATAAAGCACTAGGGAGCCTCTATAAGCGGTAAAAGAAAACCGACTTTGGGCTCCCTCAGAAAAGTTTCTTTTAGAGAAATACTGTGAATATTTACAATAATTAACATGTTCATTTTTTGGCAAACTTGTCTTATTTTGTGAGGGTTGTTTTCTATGGGATTATTTAGTTTTCAAATTTACTGCATTTTTTCTTAATAGTTTTTAAAAGTTTCACTTTTGCAAATAATGGTTTATGAATTCGCTGCTAGATGTTTCATTTGCACTTTCCAAGTTTTCGTTTTTGCTTCTCAAGTTTAAGTTCGCGTTTCTGGCTCAACCCTCACGTAAGGGCGGGACTTAAGGACACTTTACTCTCATTGGCTAGTGCGATTTTAGTGATCAAGCACCTTCTTGAGGGTCTCGACCTGAGATGCTTTTTAAACAATATTAAACTATTCTGTGCCCTTTTTGGCTGTTCTTTCTTCATTATTCAAAGTTTATCCATTTAAAAAAAATGTATTACATAAAATGTTAGTTTTGTCATGAAAAACATATATGTTTGGAAAATTATATTTTTGTCTACTAAATTAACTTCAGATAATTAAAGGGGCCGTTCTTTTGGTGTTTTTGGAGCTTTGATTGTGTTAACAGTACACAATATAACATGTGGTTATGTTTCGTTTGTGAAAAAACTTAGTATTTTCCGAACGAACAACGTCTTGTGACGTACCTTCTTTAGATCCGTTCCGCATTGGTGGAATGATCTGCCTGCTGCTACAAGATCAGCAGATTCTGCAGCCATCTTAAAAAATCGCCTGAAACACATCTCTTCCGCCAACACCTGACTGATTAACACTGACTTATTTTCTTTTCTACTCTTTCTTCCTTAGCTTTGTATACTGTGCTAGGCTTTATCAGACCAGTTTTTACTGCACTTAAGCATTTTGTTATCTTATGTTGTTCCAATTGCTTCCCTCATTTGTAAGTCGCTTTGGATAAAAGCATCTGCTAAATCGGCTTCTCGAAATTGGCTCATCCGTTGCTAACCGCAAACCGGACTTTGAGTTCAGGAACACCGGTACTTTGTTTACAAACACGGCACCAGAGCCCTTTGTATGGAACGCGCAGCCGCGACCACGGAAACGAAAAAGAGGGAAGAGAGCCGGCGTCCTCGTCAGACTTCGATGCCGTGCCCACCGGCCTCCGCTACCAACAATTCTGCTGTCCAGCGATTGTACGTTGGACAGCAGAATTGTTGGTAGCGGAGGCAGGTGGGCTCTGTGAATTACGTGCGCGAATCTCCTATCAACGAGAAACAAGGGACTGCTGCGAATCTCCTATCAACGAGAAACAAGGGACTGCTGCATTATCTGCTTAACAGAAACCTGGATGTCTGTGGAGGTACCTGATTCAGCCATCGAGCTCACAGGGTTCTCTGTACACCGTGCGGACAGATCAAAGGAGCTCTCGGGGAAAAGCAGAGGAGGGGCGTCTGTTTCTTTATCAACAACTCGTGGTGTGATCGAAGGAACATACACTCCTGCAAATCCTTCTGCTCTCCTGACTTAGAATACCTTACAGTTCTGTGCTGACCATACTGGCTACCGAGGGAATTTACGGCGATCATCATCACAGCTGTTTACCTCCCCCCACAAGCCAACACAGATCAAGCACTTAAGGATCTGTACAAGCATATATGCGAGCAGGAAACCGCGCATCCAGATGCAGCATTTATTGTAACTGGGGACTTTAACAAAGCAAACTTAAGAACAATAGCTCCAAAATACTTTCAACATATCAACACAAACACACGTGGGGATCGTATTTTGGATCACTGCTACTCTCCCTTCCGGGGCGGCTACAAATCCCTCCCCCGCTCACCTTTCGGCAAATCAGATCACGCTTCAGTTCTACTCCTGCCCGCTTACAGGCAGAGACTAAAACAGGAAGTGCCAGCCCTAAGGACGATTCACTGCTGGTCGGACCAATCAGACTCTATACTACAAGATATTGGTTATGTTAACACAGCACCCTCATACCTCAAACCTCACTTGCAGACCTACATCCCCTCCAGAAGTCTGCGCTCGGTAAACAATTAGCGCCTTGTTGTACCTTCACAGAGAGGCATGAGATCCATCTGAAGGACATTTTCATTCAGTGTTCCCTGCTGGTGGAACAATCTTTCTATTTCTGTTAGGACAGCTGGATCAATCTCACAATTCAAAAAACAGCTGCTTCCATGAGCACTTAACTCTCTCATAAAAAAAATTCTCTATTCCATTTCTAATAAATTGCTTTACTTAGATGAACCGCTTGCCGTTTTCCTCAATTGTAAGTCGCATTGGATAAAAGCGTAAGCCAAACGAATAAATGTAAATTAATAATACCCTGGCTCTTCCCAGCTTGGTAATGGCAATGGATAGAGACACCATTTTTGAAGCTCCTAAAAATGCATATATCCATCAAATTAATATATACATACGACTCCAGGGTTACACGTCCAGAGTTAATACATGTCTTATGACACAAAACGATACATTTGTGAAAAAAAGATGTTTGGATGCAAACAAGATTATCACTGTTCTCACTCAACATGGCTGCACGCAGGCTCACCAAGGGCCAGATTTACTAAACGGGGCAAAATTAAAAAAATATATTTAATTAAAAAGCCCAGATGGGAGTGGAAATTTCGACGGGTGACTTACTAACAAGCGCTAATGTTCACTCAGTATTTAGTAAATCCCGAGAGTAGTTTTTTTTTAACGCCAAAAGAGCCATTTGCGCTGCAGCAAGCTGTTAATGTTCTGTAGATATTTTACAGTTTACATTAGGGGTGTGCAAGGTATATTGTGTGCGATAATATTGTAAATCTTGTTTTAACGATGTGCGAAATAATATTATCGAGTATGTCACGTGTTTTTTAAGATCCACTAAAAACAGCACTCAGTGTTTACAAATACTTTAGTCAAGCACTGCACATCCACAGCGCGGTTAGCATTTTAGCCGATTACGCGCCTCTGTCAGCTCTGCTCTGCTTGTGCGGGGCGCAGAGGTGCTCATGTGCGAGATCGCAGAGTGGACAGCGTCAGGTGAAGTGATGTTACTCGAGGAGTTGATTCGTGTTTTCCTGATGAATACTGTCAGTTCTGAAGAATAAATCTATATAGACTTGATTTTTAAGCTGCAAAGCTCTGATGTGGCAATAATAAGGCTTACTGAAAGCATGCGTGAACGAGCCGTTCGACTTTGTTTAAAAACAGTTGCAAAGGTAAGAGCAATACAACTAACTTAATCTAAAACATAAGCATCCCACACAAGTTTGCTTTTGGTTGGCTACTGTCCTATTACAGTGTGCTTCTTGCTTTCTATGATGCACAGTTCACCAGTGATTGATTCCGTTTAAGGGACAGTTTACTCAAAATATCATCTTTTCTGTTCATTCAAATATAATGTATTCTAACATCGTTTATTTACCCTTATGTTGTTATAAAACCTGACATGACTCTTCTGTAAAACAAAAGAAGATATTTTGAGACATGTCTAAATGGTTTTGTGTCCATAAAATGGAATTCAATGGGGTTCATTGTTGTTTGGTTAACATTGTTCTTTAAATTATTTTCTTTTAAGTTCTGCACAATTAAGTCCCAGAGGTTGACATGAGAATGAGTGAATGATGACAGGATTTGATGAGACACTCATTCTCTATTAATAATATCAACAATAGATATCCTGGTAACATGTAAGATGGAGCTAGTACAACATAAGTCTTTAGGATGCAAAATATTGCCGGCATATCGTTATCGGGAAATCTTACAAAATATCTAGACATCATTTTTTTGCCAATATCGCACACCCCTAGTTTCCATGATATAATATAATCTAATTTAACTGACTGTCTTTTTAATCTTTTAGTTGTGACAGAACATGTGACAGTTTACTTCGCTATGAACGTATTGGATATCATATTTTATTGTAAACATTTAGTAGATTGTGGCATTGGAATTGATCTCCTCACACATGTGTACTAAATGTGTCATTGCTGAATGTGAGCTGTGTGTGTGTTCTGATGTCATCATCCAGACGTGTGCTCATCTCTATGAGCTCAGACAACATGTCAATCAGACGTTTGAGACACGTGACCCCATCGGACGCTGCTATGTTCTGAGTGAGGATTTGACAGAGAGAGACGATCTGGATGGAGGAGAGTGGAAGTTCTGTGAGGGTCGTCCACACGGACATGAACAGTTTGGATTTTGTCAACAAGGACTTTCTGTCAGTTTCACACCCGACAACAACTACATTCTGTTTGGAGCTCCAGGGACCTACAACTGGAAAGGTATTTAATAATGTGGGGCAGTCGTGGCCCAGTGGTTAGAGCGTTGGACTCATGAACAGAAGGTGCCCTTGAGCAAGGCACCTAACCCCCACTTGCTTACTATACAAAATGTACAAATGTATAGTACAATGTAATGCAAGTCGCTTTGGATAAAAGCGTCTGCCAAATGTAAATGTAATGTAATGTTTTGTGCTTTAGTGTTTTCAACACAATCAGGTTTGTTGTCCATTGAAGTAAATTGAAATGATTGAGATGTAATAGATGAATAGTCATCCTTGAAAATTATTAGGAATATAATGTAAGTTAAAAAAAAAACACATTAACAAGCCAATGCAATGATTAACCCTACAAATTGAAATCTAGTTCTGGGATCACATTTTACTGATTGTATAAACTTGATATCTTTAATTGCTTGGCAACCAGTGATGTGAGTAGTTGATTTGTCCAACTGTGTTTCTTTCTTTCACCAGAAGAATTTCTCTGTCCATCTGCTTATTTTATGTCTTTGTATATTGCCATTTAGGGCTGTTGTTCATGGCGAGTCCTATTGAGGATGCTCTTGTCTACAAAACTCTGGAACCATCCAAAAGCTCTTTTGATGATGTGGCTCAGAACAGCTACTTGGGTTTGTACACAAGAACATCTAACTCTTCTGTAATATCTCCTGTATATTTTTTAATCTACAAACTCTACTGTTGTACTGTTATATAAACCTCAATAACAATCCAGAGATCTACATTGAGTGAAATGGCACTCACATCTCTCTGACCAAGAGAACAAATAGACACTTGTTGTGAAGTGCTTTCTAGACTTTGACATTAGATTACATTCAACTTTATTGTCATTACACATGTACAAGTACAAGGCAACGAAATGCAGTTTAGGTCTAACCAGAAGTGCAATAGCAGCAAGTGCAGGAAATACATCGGTTGCATAAGTGCAGGATAAATCAGTATTATACAAGAAATTTACAGATGGATATCTACTATGAACATAATATACAGATGGCTATTACTATAAACAGAAATATACATAATGATAAGTTAGGCTATGGTGAGCAGCAGTGTAATGGATATAAAGTAGTGCAAATAAATAATGGACAGAAGCTATCCAAGTAACAGTGCAATGGAAGAAGTTATTGCATATTCCAGGTAAAGTACAGGAGTGCAAAGATGCATATTTCTTTCTAAATCTTGTCTCATTCACAGGGACATTGTCATGATGGGATAGAAAAGGGTTCTTCACAAACTCTTGCTATTAAATTAGAAGCACACAGTTCCATAGAATATCATGATATGCTGCAGCATTAAGATTTATACTAAAGTCATCAAACCTGTTTATTAGATAGAGTGACCCAATACTTTGTATGTATACCTGAGTACGTACTCCTTTAAAAAAAATCAGCCCGTGCAGATATTTCCTAAATGATTGTTGTTGATTTTAAGTAGATTGACACCACTTGCTATACTGCAAATGAAAAGTTTAGACATCCTTTTTCTCATGTTCCTTGATTCAGACGTCAAATGATTTACATGTATTGCATATAAACAATGGCTAAATGCAACAATGTGCTTGAATTTATTTGAGATAAAAGAATCTCCAATAAACAATATCAGCAGTCAGTGGGATACGAACTGCTCCGAGACACAGAGATGAAGATCTATGTGCAGCTTTAATATCCAAAAACAATACAAGCAAGGGTCAGGGGAGGTTCACAAGATGAAATACAGTCCAGTAGTCTGACAGCTAAAATGCACAGAATTGCAGCTTTAACACTAAACAAGACTTCAACAAGAATAAGTGACAGAGCCAAGTTTAAATAGACAGCATGAACAACAGTTAACAGACAACAGGTGAATGTAATCATGGATAATGAGTTCGGGAAATGGTTTGTGGGAATTGTAATGCAATGTGAAAAGTCCAAGTGTAGTGGGGAGTGCCCTCTAGTGGAGCAAACACCAGCAGACAGACGTTACACAATGGCAGGATGGACACAACATCTGGTTCTCTTCATTAGGGAGGACACCTAATGTTGTGGCAATGTAGTGACACTAGAGGTGAACAACCAGCAACCACTCGATCATGCAGGTGTGTGCTTTACAATATCAGGAAAATCAGACCATTCCTGTCGGAGCATGTCTCAGCTTCTAGTCCAAGTTCTGGTCATATCAAGACTGGACTACTGCAATTCTCTACTGGCTGGCCTTTCAACCAATGCAGTCAAGCCCCTGCAAATGACCCAGAATGCAGCAGCACGTCTGGTGTTCAATCAGCCTAAAGGAACCCAAGTATCACCCCTCCTGATTTCACTTCATTGGCTGCCAGTCGCCGCCCGCATCAAGTTCAAATCGCTGACACTGGCCTTCAGAACGGCCACTTTACATTAACTCACTGCTCCAGGTCTACATTCCCTCCCGTCACCTTCGGTCTGAAAATTAGCGACGCCTTGATGTTCCATCACAACGAGGCACCAAATCGCTTGCAAAAACCTTTCATTTCCACTGTGGTGGAATGTTCTACCAGCCTCCACCCGAACTGCAGCATCCTTGACAACCTTCAAAAAACAACTCAAAACATTCCTGTTCTGCATTTATCTGACTAACTAAAAACTGTCTATGTTTTGTCTAACAAAAAAAGAAATGTATTCATGTTTTTTTTTCTCCCTTGCTTACTTCAGCTTAATCCTTCTAGTAACATGGTCTTGTAAGCTATCGGTACTGTTTAGCGTGTTGACAAAATGTTTTATGCTCTCCTACTTGTAAGACACTTTGGATAAAAACATCTGCCAAATGAATAAATGTAATGTAATGTGATAATGTGAACAGCGTCAGGCAGTATGGCAGAGTTTACACAGGCAAGCTAGAGCTAGAGAGGATCCAATTTACAGAGAGGGTCCATGGCAACAGCGGCTGTGACGGAGCAAAACTCTACTGAGGGAAAACACAGATAAGAATACCAATCAGTGGAAACCCAACATACAGGATCAGTGAGAGTATGGAGCACAGAGAGCTCACGAGACATACCACGGGTTCCCGGTAGCATCACTTCTCCATCGATTTGGTCGGATGTCTGGGGTTGAGAGAGGCATGCAAACTGCACTTAGTGTCACTACAGTGACACAACATCAGATGAGTGACAAATATAAATGGAAATGTTTTTCACCGCTTCTCTTGGCTATTTTGGGTCGAGGCAAGCACACCTAGTACAGGGGGCAAGGCTATCTCCACTGCAGCATACTCACACATACTAGTGGGCATAATACAGATTTTTGAACACATTACTTCTTGACAGGTTTCTCTGTGGACTCAGCTAAAGGTGTGATGAGTAAATCTGAGCTGACGTTTATTGCCGGAGCTCCACGAGCCAATCACACCGGAGCTGTGCTTCTGCTCCGGAAAGACAATGTCTACAGACTGATGCCAGAGTTTATCCTGTGGGGCGAGGAGCTAGCCTCCTCCTTTGGTTATTCTGTGGCCATAGCGGATCTGAACAGAGATGGGTAAGACACCTGGCCCGTTGCTGTGTGAAGCACTGCATGGGATGTTCTGAATATTTAACTAGATCATGTCACCTTACAGCTGGACAGATCTTGTAGTGGGAGCTCCAAATTATTTTGATCGTAAGGCAGAAATTGGAGGTGCGGTGTATGTGTTCCTGAATCCAGCGAGTCACTGGGAGAAGGCCCGACCGATCCGACTCAATGGAACCTACGACTCTATGTTTGGCATGACCATCAGCAGCACTGGAGATCTGGACCGGGATGGTTACGATGGTAAGAGCGACTTTGCACGCTTTCCTGTCCTTGTAGTCGAGACATTGGTGCCAATTTATGTTTTTGCCGGTGGGTGCTCAAACCTTCACCTAATAACCAACCACCCAACACCCCCCCCCGCGCGCACCATGCCGCCATCCCGTTCATACTTTCAAAATGCACGCATGTTTTTTTATAGCGGTATATGTCTACTTTTCTATCTGCAACCATGAAACTCAATCCGTAGTAAAACATGCATACCCTATTACTGCAAAAACATAGCAATGACTATAACAATACAATATATAGCAAAGCTGTGGAGAAAGAACGTCCCCCATCAGAACACTATGCACATCTGCTAAACTAATAAATAAGTTACACAGACATGACCTTTAATTGACTGTCAATGAAACGATACGACATCGACAAAAAACATATGAAAGTATTCAACCTGTCCACCAGTAACATAATAACACAATAGCAATCTGATGTGCCAGCGGGCTTAACAAATGGGCTTATTTGCTCTTCATCTGATTCCTGTGGGATGTTGGAGGGCTTAATTCGAGCAACGTGAGCAAGTTTTTATATCTAGTGTTTATAGAAATTTACCACTAACATAGATAACGTTAACCCGTCTAGTGAAGAGAAAATGTGCGTTTACATGCTGCGCTGCGCAGACCGATCGGCAGTCAACATTATGCGAGAGTTATTCGAGATCAAACCGTTTAAGACATCAAAGTAACGCGAGAGCTATTTGAGATAAGACTGCTCCATAGGTTTATGAATCATTCTCGCGGTGCTTTGATGTCATACGACGATAGATATGCGCAGCGCAGCACAAAGTGGAACATACAAAAAACACTGACATACATTATCATATGAAATTCCCCCAAGCACCCACAGGATCGGCGTCTATGAGTTGAGAGTATGCTTTTGTCTAGTGTAGTTAATGGTAACAAATTTTGAAAAGCAGATCAGATTGAAGAATCTACTTTTTATTTCCTTTTGCAATTGCTACAAATATAAGATTAGGTAAGTCATTATCCCAGATATTATTTGTTTCAACAGATTTTGCTGTCGGAGCCCCATTTGATGGAGATGGTAAAGTGTTCATTTACCGTGGTTCTCCATCTGGCATTGATACCAAACCCTCTCAGGTAATCTCTCTCTCTCTCTCTCTCTCTCTCTCTCTCTCTCTCTCTCTCTCTCTCTCTCTCTCTCTCTCTCTCTCTCTCTCTCTCTCTCTCTCTCTCTCTCTCTCTCTCTCTCTCTCTCTCTCTCTCTCTCTCTCTCTCTCTCTCTCTCTCTCTCTTACATTAGCCAATATCACACTGACACCAAGACACTCTGACACCAAAATGGCATTTAAACTTTGTGATGTTCAAGATAAAGGGTTATGAATGTCAGAGCTTCTGAGGTTTGTCAATCAATTACAATGCACAAATTTGACTTTCGGCTGCTTTTTATGTCCTAGCGGCATAACTATCAGATGTGTTTGAGGTTGTTGAGTTTAGAGACAAGAGGTAAACTCCTTACAAATGCTTTCTGTAAGCAAGAGGAAACAGGACTGGGACACATTCACAACTATTCTTGATTTACAGCATTTGTAATCTGAATTTGTTTGAAACAAAGTTTGGAAGTTTTCTTGTTGGCCTCACAAACATCTAGAATGTTTCAGAACTGAATACACAGAGGTTTCTGCATTCTACAGTATATAAAAAGAAAGTAAAATGGAAGTGACCTATTTTGTCAGATATGGTGACTCATACCTGAAATGTGACCTCTGCATTGAACCCAACCAGTGAATAGTGAACACACACACACTTCAAGTGGTGAACACACATACACCGGGAGCAGTGGGCAGCTATCACTGCAGCGCCCGGGGAGCAAACGGGGGTAAGGTGCCTTGATCAAGGGCACCTCAGTTGTTACCTGCTGGTACTGAGAATCAAACCAACAACCTTCTGGTTGCGAGTCCGACTCTCTAACCATTAGGCCACAACTGCCCCCGTATATACAGTATATACATGAAGTTGTGGCCTAATGGTTAGAGAGTCGGACTCGTAACCAGAAGGTTGCTGGTTCGATTCTCAGTACCGGCAGGTAACAACTGACGTGCCCTTGAGCAAGGCACCTTACCCCCGTTTGCTCCCCGGGCGCTGCAGTGTTAGCTGCCCACTGCCCCGGTGTATGTGTGTTCACGACTTGAAGTGTGTGTGTTCACTATTCACTGGTTGGGTTAAATGCAGAGGTCACATTTCGGGTATGGGTCACCATATCTGACAAAAAAATAGGTCACTCACTTAATGTGCATAAGTTTATAATCGCATTTTCACATTTTCATCATCATATTAAGGTTCTGGATGGGCTGAATGCAGGAGTGAAACGATTGGGCTACTCTATATCAGGAGGCCTGGATATTGATGGAAATTTCTATCCGGATCTGGCTGTTGGCTCCCTCAGTGATCAAGTTGTGCTTTACAGGTAACACACACTTGATTGTCATCCCACCGAAAACAACAGACCATAATATCTCTTGAGATGCATTAGTTTGTGGGCTGTTTTGATGTCACTATCAGTTAAACTGTTTACAATGACAGTATATACACTACTATCTAAAAATAATCACAAGATAAACAAACTATACATCATTTGAAATGTATAAAGGTTTATTTTACGGACATAAGTGCAAATAACAACATGCAGAATAAAAACTGGACTTTATATCTTTGTTTTAATAACGATCACAAGTTGAATCACAGCTGTGTTCATTTAGTCCATGAAAACTGTCTAGTGAAAAAAACAGCCAGTGCCCCTTTTTGTGCACAATAGCTCATGAATATAGATGCTTTTTTGTTAGTAAACATTGTGACATGTTTTTGTGGGCGGAGCATCGGTGAAGGCAGAAAGTTTCCCCTGACCACTTTACTAACGCTAGCTAGCATGTTTTTATAGCTTGTTTTTGACAGTGACTGGAAAATCCAATTTAATTTGAATATGTGTGCTTGTATACAATACCCTGCTGGTGTTTTGATGATACGTTCTAGAATGTTCTATCGCTGCAGATGAGACAACTCACACTGTTTGTTCGATGTGTGTGTCCTTGAGACAGTAAGTTTACACTAAATTATAATTTATATGTAACATAAGAGTTGTTCTTTTCTATTTTGGTGTTTTTGGTATTGTAAACAACATCATATTATTGGTTTGTTGCCATCGGCCATATTGGTGGAATGTTGTTGATGCCTGTTGTAAACGCACCTCTAAACAACCAATGCATTATTTATAATGTTTAATATGTTTAATTTGATTAAACGCAATGTCACATGTTAGACACTTTAATCCATTGGAGCGATTGATGCAGTAAATGACTTAAACCAAATTGCAAGTGAATTTACTGTCAGAGACAGTAATAAATATTGATCTATGCGATTATTGTTGAAACAGTGAACTTTGAATGAAGGAACTGACAGGATTGCCTCCAGTTAAAGCTGCAGTTTGTATCATCTTTGCAGTAAAATATTCAAAAACCACTAGGCCAGTGTTATATATTTTGTTCAGCTGAGTACTTACAATATATCAAATGTTTCCACTACTTTTAAATCTGCTTTTTAAACAGTGACACGGATGCAGTCGCCTGTCAATGGCGTCATCTCTGCGTCACCCTTTGTTACCGCCTTTACTGACGTAGAAATCGCATGACAACAGTAGGACAAATGCTGAAGTAATGTCTAGCATCTAGCAAGCCACCAGCTTGTTTTCATCCATTAACATGATTTCTTGTTCCTGTCTGATTAATGGCCATCAGCGGTGGAGTTGAAGACAACAGATCCCATAATTCTATGCTCCTTCACAGCGTCATCAAGCGCCATTGAAAGTGAAAGTGACCTATTTGTCAGATATGGTGACTCATACCGTTGTTGTTGTTTTGATCGTGCGATTTTTACAAACTGCGCCTTTTAAGTGGCCTGACATCTACACCTACCAGACAAGTGTGTATGGTAAAGATAAACTGAGAGCGTACACAACTGAAAAGCCTTCATGTAAACACCCTAATCAATCTGAATGAGGTTGATATGATAAAGATTTCCATCGAATCCAATCAAAATTAAAAAATTAAACGTAAATGCTTGAATCAGAGGATTTTCTCAATTGAGTTTAAAAATACCTTGTGCACATGCGCAGTGCAGTGCTGCATGTCTTAATGACCTAATGTTTGCTTCAAATATTGAAAATCACACAAAACTCACCACAAGAACATCTTTAATCCATTAAATTAACATTAACAAGAATGTTGTGTCATTCGAAAACTTTGTTTTCTTTGCAAATGTGAAAATACGAACTAAACTGTCATTATGCCTCCATCCAGAGACAAAGTTTGAAGTGTGATGTTAGACGCTGTGCGCAGTGTTGCCAGGTCCCGTTATGTTTAAAGTACTTGGTCAAGCAGAAACTTTTTAAACGGTTGTTTTTTTCTCGCCGGTTAAAAGTGGAATAATATTGTTCATCATATGTTGATAACTGGGCTATGCGAGGTCAGTCGAGCTAGTTTTTGATTCGTTTTGAATGGACATTGGACTGGATTTGTTACACGAATCTGGCAAACCTAGCTGTGCGCTTGCACAGAAGTTCTGTTTGGAATATATTTCATGTACATGTAAACAAATTTTTGAATCGTATTGCAATGTTTAGGGCACATGTAAACAGCACTGTCATAATCTGCAATCAGATTAAAATCATACGCATTGATGAAAATGGGTGCATGTAAACATATGATATACAGGTGCATCTCAATAAATTAGAATATCATGAAAAAGGTCAATATTTTTGTCACTCATTTCAGAAAGTGAAACCCATATACTATATAGATTCATTACACATAGAGTGAAATATTTCAAGCCTTTATTTCTTATTATTATTGATGATTATGGCTTAAAGATAATGAAAACCCAAAATTCAGTGTCTCAGAAAATTCAAATATTACATAAGATCAATAAAAAAAGGATATTTCAAATAGAAATGTCAGGCTTCTGAAAAGTATGTTCATTTCTATGCACTCAATACTTTGTTGGGCCTCCTTTGCATGAATTACTGCATCAATGCGATGTTGCATGAAGGCAATCAGCCTGTGGCACAGCTCAGGTGTAATGGAAGCCCAGGTTGCTTTGATAGGAGCTTTTAGGTCATCTGCATTGTTGGGTCTGGTGTCTCTCATCTTCCTCTTTACAATAGCCCAATTCTCTATAGGGTTCAGGTCAGGCGAGTTTGCTGGCCAGTAAAGCACAGTAACACCATGGTCATTGAACCAGCTTTTGGTACCTTTGGCAGTGTGGGCAGGTGCCAAGTCCTGCTGGAAAATGAAATCAGCATCTCCATAAAGCTTCTCAGCAGAAGGAAGCATGAAGTGCTCTAGAATTCCCTGATAGATGGCTGTGTTGACTGTGGACTTCAGAAAACACAGTGGACCAACACCAGCCGATGACATGGCAACAGGGGCGTAGGAAGCTTTTCAAAAGTGCGGGGGATGGATGTGGTTTGTTTATTAACAATAAAAACGATGAATACATCCAGAGGGGTACAAAATGTATAACATACAAGATATAAAAAGCTTCCCTGCCTTCTTCATCACAGTTATGTTATACATTGCATGCCACATAACGTTACATAACCGAATTTAGCTAGCTGCTGAACAATATCCCATTAATAGCAATTAGCATTAGTCTAAAAAACGAAATAAAATACCGAAAACACTCGACATGTCAACAAAACAATAACAGAACATCTTCCCAAACACATATCAAGCTTATTTAAAAACCTCGAAAGCATAAACACTCATTCAAAGTACCTGGAAAAGGGAGATGTAAATAACCATAACCATAAGTTCCCGCCTCCTCAGCACGAGCTGACCGATAAATCTAACACACCAAGAGAGGCGGGACTTAAGGCAGAACAGCCAATCATCAGCCAGTCACACTCAAAGCCGGTGTAATGTTTGAGCGCGAGGGGGAGAGGAGGCAGCCGCAGCGAGCGCAGACACACAGAGCGGCCAGAGAAACGGAGGAGCAACTATAGTAAGGCGTTTGTGCAAAACTGTGGAAAAACTGCAGAAAAGTGCGGGTGTTGAACCCTCTCACCGGGAAAAGTGTGGGTGTTAAAACACCCACATCCCCCTCGGGTGCGACGCCCCTGCATGGCAGCCCAAATCATCACTGACTGTGGAAACTTCACACTGGACTTCAAGGAACTTGGTTTCTGTGCCTCTCCACTCTTCCTCCAGACTCTGGGACCTTGATTTCCAAATGAAATGCAAAATTTCCCTTCATCTGAAAAGCGGACTTTGGATCACTGAGGAACAGTCCAGTTCTTTTTCTCCACAGCCCAGGTAAGACGCTTCTGACGTTTGTAGCCCATGTCTAGGATTTGTCTGTGTGTAGTGGCTCTTGATGCGCTGACTCCAGCCTCAGTTCACTCCTTGTGAAGCTCCACTAAATTCTTGAATGGATTTTTCCTGACAATCCTCTCAAGGCTGCTGTTATCCCTTTTCCTACCACAACTTTTCCTTCCACTCAACTTATGAATATGCTTGGATACAGCACTCTGTGAACAACCAGCTTCTTTAGCAATGAACTTTTGTTGCTTCCCCTACTTGTGGAGGATGTCAATGACTGTCTTCTAGACATCTGTCAACTCAGCAGTCTTCCCCATGATTGTGTAGCGTACTGACCCACACTGAGAGATCATTTAAACACTTAGGAAACCTTTGCAGGTGTTTTGAGTTGATGAGCTGATTAGGATGCGACACCATGATTTTCCAATATTGAACTTTTTCACAATATTCAAATGTTCTGAGACACTGAATTTTGGGTTTTCTTTATCTGTAAGCCATATTATCAAAGTTTCAAGAAATAAAGGCTTGAAATATTTCACTCTATGTGTAATGAATCTATATAATATATGGGTTTCACTTTCTGAAATGAGTGATAAAAAATATTGACCTTTTCACGACTTTCTAATTTATTGAGATGCACCTGTATAATCCGTAGTTTACATCAACTTTTGCCTGAACAACCAGTGGCCTATTGCACAAAGCCCGTTTGGGTTTTTACCCAGGTAAGTTCTGTTTAGTTTGAGCATACTCCTGAGTTTTTGGGATCAAGACGGGGGATTGGTTTGGAGCGGGTTTCGTCGCCATGGTAACTTACGCTACACAGTTAACCTGCTCCGGAGCAGGTTTTATTCTGGGTTAGAGATTGCAAACCAAAACTGGACCAATCAGCTCTGAGAGAAGTGACATATGTCTGACGCAGTGAAGCCACTCCCCTTGTATCTCAGTCCTATATACTGTACGTACACTCTATTGCCAAAAGTATTGGGTCACTCTATCTAATAAACAGGTTTGATGACTTTAGTATAAGTCAAAGTCAAAGTCAGCTTTATTGTCAATTCTGCCACATGTACAGTACATACAAGTGGAGGATTGAAATTGCGTTACTCTCAGACCCTATAGGTGCATACAGATAACATAGAATAACATATATCAAAAACAATATATCAAATTACAGATAAATACAAAATCTATATATGTACACAAAACAACTTTACAAGCAAGGGATATGTAACCGAAATAATTGTGCAAACCAAAGAAATAATCAACAGTGCAGATGAGATAAACAGCAGTGCAGATGAAATAAACAGCAGCGTAGATGAAATAAACAACAGTGCAGATGAAATAAACAGTAGTGCAGATGAAATAATCAAATCAAATGGTGCAGATGAAATAAACAACAGTGTAGATGAAAATATCAACAGTGCAAATGTAATGTAGTGCAAAACTTATCGGTCTGTTTTAAAGTGTCAGGAGAGCAGGCTTGTTTTAACTGACTTAGAGGTAGTTAGTTGAGGAGGCTCAGACCACTACTGAAAAGGGGTTGAGCAGTCCAATGTTCCATAAAGTGACAAGTGACAAGTGCGGGACAGAGTATGATGTGGGAAGGGATGGATGGGTTCAGGGTTCAGAGATGCGTGTGGCAAGGGAGGGGAGGGGGGGGAGGGTCGGAAGGGAGTTTAGCTTCCTGACTGCCTGGTGTATGAAGCTCTCCTTCAGTCTGCTGGTCCTGGCCTGGAGACTCCGAAGCCTCCTCCCTGATGGCAGCAGACTGAAGAAGCTGTGTGATAGGTGGGTGGGATCACCTGCAATGCAGAGGGCTTTGCGGGTGAGACGGGTACCAAAAATGTCCTGGAGGGAGGGGAGAGAGACACCAACGATCTTCTCAGCTGCTCTCACTATGCGTTGGAGAGTCTTGCGGCACGATGCGTTGCAGGCGCCATACCACACAGTGATGCAGCTGGTCAGGATGCTCTCGATGGTGCCTCTGTAGAAGGTGCACATGATGGGGGTTGGGGCTCTGGCTCTTCTCAGTTTGCGGAGAAAGTACATTTACATTTACATTTATTCATTTGGCAGACGCTTTTATCCAAAGCGACTTACAATTGAGGAAAACAGCAAGCGATTCGTCTAAGTAAGCAATATTCACGAGAGGTGCTAGTAATACAAGGTTTCAAATACAACGTCAAGATAGTATAAGCAAGTATATAGAGAACATTAGAAAAGGAAAAATAGGGGTAAAATGAATTATTTTTTTATTTTTTTATTATTCTTTTTTTTTTTATGAGACAGTTAAGTGCTCATGGAAGAGGTGGGTCTTTAGCTGTTTTTTGAATTGTGAAATTGATCCAGCAGTCCTGATGGAAACAGGAAGATCATTCCACCAGCCGGGAACGGAGAAAGAAAATGTCCTTGAGATGGATCTCATGCCTCTCTGTGAAGGAACAATGAGGCGCCGCTCGTTTTCAGACCGCAGACTTCTGGAGGGGATGTAGGTCTGTAAGAGAGAGTTGAGGTAGATGGGTGCTGTGTTAGTGGCTGTTCTGTAAGCAAGCACCAGTGCCTTGAACTTAATGCGTGCCGCTACTGGGAGCCAGTGTAGAGAGATGAGCAGAGGTGTGACATGTGCTCTCTTGGGCTCATTGAAGACCAGGCGTGCAGCAGCATTCTGGATCATTTGCAGAGGTTTGAAGGCACAGGCTGGGAGACCGGCCAGAAGAGCATTACAATAATCCAGTCTAGAAATGACAAGTGCCTGGACGAGAAGCTGTGTTGCATGTTCTGTTAAGAACGGTCTGATCTTTCTAATGTTGTACAATGCAAACCTGCATGACCGAGTTGTTTTAGTAACGTGATCCTTAAAAGTCAGCTGATCATCCATGATTACCCCAAGATTCCTGACTGAAGTCGATGGGGTTATCTTAGATGGACCAAGTTGGATGGTAAGCTGGGGCTGTTCTGACGGGGTGGCAGGAATGATGAGAAGCTCAGTCTTGGCCAGGTTGAGTTGCAGGTGATGATCTTTCATCCAAGAAGAGATGTCAGCCAGGCAGTCGGAGACTCGTGTGGCTAGCGTGGAATCGTCTGGATGAAATGAGAGGTGAAGTTGAGTGTCATCAGCATAACAATGGTAGGAGAATCCATGTGCTTGTATGATGGAACCCAGTGATGTGGTGTATATGGAGAAGAGCAGAGGTCCAAGAACCGATCCTTGTGGGACCCCGGTGACTAGTTGGTGTGATTTGGACACTTCACCTCCCCAAGCTACCTTGAAGGACCTATCTGCGAGGTAGGATTTAAACCAGGAGAGTGAAGTTCCAGTGATGCCCAGTGACGATAGGGTAGACAGAAGAATGTGATGGTTAACCGTGTCGAAGGCTGCAGAAAGGTCTAAGAGAATGAGAACAGATGATTTGGACTCAGCTCTTGCCCTCCTTAGGGCTTCTGTAACTGTTAGTAGGGCAGTTTCGGTTGAGTGACCGCTCTTAAAGCCTGACTGGTTGGTGTCCAGCCTGTTGTTTTGGGTGAGGAAGGTAGACACCTGATTGAAAACAACCCGTTCAAGTGCTTTAGCTATGAACGGAAGGAGAGAAATGGGTCTATAATTCTCCAGTAGGGAAGTGTCATGTGTGGGTTTCTTAAGCAGCGGGGTTACCCGGGCCTGCTTGAATGCAGTGGGGAAAATTCCTGTATTAAGAGATGTGTTAATGATATGAGTGAGTGATGGTAGGAGTGTGGGTGAGATGGCTTGTAGTAGATGTGAGGGGATGGGGTCTAACGGGCAGGTGGTTGGGTGAGTAGAGAGCAGAAGTTTAGAGACATCATCCTCTTTAAGAGGAGAGAAAGAGGAGAGAAGATGGTCTGCTGTGTGTATGTGCGATGTGAGATCATTGATGGGTGGAGCTGAAAATTGTCTGCTGATAGACCTAGTTTTGTCTGTGAAGTAGCTGGCAAAGTCATTAGCCGTTAGGGAGTTAGACGGAGGTGGTGGAGGGGGACAGAGGAGAGTTTTAAATGTTTTGAAAAGCTTGTGGGAGTCTGAGGCGCTGCTAATTTTTTCATGGAAGAATGCAGATTTAGCAGTGTGAATGTCTGCAGAGAAGATAGAGAGTGAAGCTTGATACTTACAGAGGTCAGCGATGTCTTTTGTTTTGCGCCATTTCCTTTCAGTCGCTCTGAGTTTAGCCCGGTGTTCCCGGAGGGTATCGGACAACCAGGGACTGGAAGGAGTAGCACGTGCTGGCCTGGAGGAAATAGGACAGATAGTGTCTAGACACGAGGTTAGTGTTGTGAGAAGTGTGTCTGTGGCAGAATTAACATCTAGTGATGCAAAGTGTGTGAAGGATGGAAGGGAGGTTTCTATGACAGATGAAAGATGGGCAGGAGAAAGGGAGCGCAGATTCCGCCTAAATGAGACTGGCAGCGGAGTTGGTGAGTTGCGGGAATGCAGTATTAAATTAAAAGTGATGAAAAAGTGATCAGAGACGTGCAGAGGTGTAATCAAGGTGTTCTCTGTATCACAGCTGCGTGTGTAGATAAGATCAAGTTGGTTACCTGACTTATGGGTACCTGTGGTGGGGACAAGTTGGAGATTGAAGGAGGTAAGCAGTGAGTGGAAGTCTGAGGCATAAGGCTTCTCTAGGTGGATGTTGAAATCCCCAAAGACAAGAAGCGGCGAGTTGTCCTCAGGGAAAGACGAGAGCAGCATGTCTAGTTCTTCTAGAAATTCGCCCAGTTGACCTGGAGGGCGATAAATAACTACAATGTGGAGTTTTAATGGAGAAGTAATAGTTACGGCATGGAATTCAAAAGAATTGGTGTTGACTACGGAGGGGTAGGTGGAGAACTTCCAGTCTTTGGAGATGAGAAGACCGGTGCCACCACCTCTCCCATGCTGGCGGGGAGTGTGAGAGAAAGAGAAATTACTAGAGAGAGCTGCAGGGGTTGCTGTGTTCTCAGAAGTAATCCAGGTTTCAGTTAATCCTACAATACTAAGAGCAGAGTGGGAAGCAAATGCAGGGATGAAGTCGGATTTATTAACAGCAGATTGACAATTCCAGAGACCAATGGAAAGAGAGAGTGGAAGAGTAGAAGAGGTACAGATAGTGCGAAGGTTGGCGGGATTGCTCCGCCTTCCTCTGGTGAGAGAGTGTCGTGGGCGAGAGACCACAGGAATGAATTGGAAACACATGCTGTGCGAGTGAGTATAGAAAAGGCGAAAAAGAAAGTGAGAGAAAACAGTAAAAAAGGATTTTTAGATAAGATACTACTGTGCGTTGTTGGTTTCGTTGCTCGGTTTCGTTGCTCGGTTGAGTCGCGCAGGACGAGTCGAATGGTCTTTACCTCGTCGGTCTTCACGCGAGGAGGGCTGAACGCTTCCGCTGACGCTTCCGCGCCAGCGCCTCTATCTGTATTAAATGGGTTGCTAATCACGTAGTGAGTGGGAACAGCTGCCCGTGCGTTTCAAATTAGCAAGACAAAGCCTAAATGAACACGCAATGGCTCAAGTCGAATCTAATGCTGGACTCTTCCGGACTTAAGTGCTAATTTATCCAAAGGTGAAAAGCTTTCCTGTAATCTAAAATCAACTAGCTGCAAACAACACTCCAAAGCACCATAGACTTATAAGGAAAATAGATCAGAGAACGAAATAATTCTCACTACTTAGCAAATATATCACCTAAGCGTCATACAACAGAAACATATAATATACATTGAACACTTACGCGTGCGCTCTTGCCGTGACTACAGACTACTCGCTTATCCTGGCAATGAGCTGTGAGCCCGCAGTTTAAATAGCTACTCCTACAGTCGCTGCCCGTGCGTTTCAAATTAGCAAGACAAAGCCTAAATGAACACGCAATGGCTCAAGTCGAATCTAATGCTGGACTCTTCCGGACTTAAGTGCTAATTTATCCAAAGGTGAAAAGCTTTCCTGTAATCTAAAATCAACTAGCTGCAAACAACACTCCAAAGCACCATAGACTTAAGGAAAATAGATCAGAGAACGAAATAATTCTCACTACTTAGCAAATATATCACCTAAGCGTCATACAACAGAAACATATAATATACACCGAACACTTACGCGTGCGCTCTTGCCGTGACTACAGACTACTCGCTTATCCTGGTAGAGACGCTGTTGTGCTTTCTTCGCCAGTGCTGCAGTGTTGTTAGTCCAGGAGAGGTCCTCCGTGATGTGCACACCCAGGAACTTGGTGCTGCTCACTCTCTCTACGGTCGCACCGTTGACAGTGAGAGGAGCATGCTGAGTGTGCGCTCTCCTGAAGTCGACAACAATCTCCTTTGTCTTCTCCACGTTCAGAGAGAGATTGTTGTCACTGCACCACCTGGCCAAGTGGCTCACCTCACTCCTGTAGTTTGTCTCATCTCTGTTGCTGATGAGACCCACCACAGTTGTGTCGTCCGCAAACTTGATGAAGAGGTTGGAGTCATGTGATGGTGAGCAGTCGTGGGTCAGCAGGGTGTAGAGGAGGGGGCTAACATGGCTCAACAACAACGTACCGGACTGCGCCATCCAGCTCGACGAGCTAACATGCTATCGAGCGGACAGAGTTCTCGTCGAGGGAGGCAAGACCCGCGGCGGCGGACTTTGTGTTTACATCAACGATGCGTGGTGCCGCGACACTGTTGTGGTTTGCAAACACTGCTCACCCCTGGTGGAGTTTATGATTATTATGAGTATAAATCTTAATGTTGCAGCATATCATGATATTCTATGGAACTGTGTGTTTCTCATATAATAGCAACAGTTTGGGAAGAGCCCTTTTCTATCCCATCATGACAATGTCTCTGTGAATGAGACAAGATTCAGAAAGAAATCATTGATTCAGTCTGTGTAGAAGAACTTAACTGGTCTGCATAAAACCAAGCTTCTTTTGACTTATGCTTTGGGATCATAGCATTTCATGCTTTCACAGATAAGTTTTTAACATTTTACATTTCATGCACTTAAGCCTCTCAAACTTGTATTTGTTTATAATGTAGAACTTTTAATGATTTGGAAATGTGACAGATGAAGCTCAGGGTGTCTTTTAAATGACAGCAAAATTACGCTCATACTCCAAAGGGTTTAGGAAATAAAACATTAGACTTTTTCACGGCTGGGCTAGAATAGGGGTGCTCTTAAACTTCAGCTGAACTGCTAATCTTAAAGGTTCACATACTTTTATCCTTACTGGGTGATTTTGAATAAATGAACGATTTGAATTGAATTTGGCTAGAAGGACTGCAGCTGCAGTAGTCTTTGACTTTTAATCGGCCTCAATCCATGCGGAGGCTTAGGGGGAGAAGCAGACGCCAGGGGTGGACGAGATTCGGGCCAAGTTACTCAAGGCCCTGGATGTAGTTGGCCTGCCGGTTGATGTGGGAATCAGGAATAGTGCCTGATGATTGGCAGAAGAGTGTGGTGGTCCTTGTTTAAAAAAAGGTCAGAGTGCTAGAAAGCAGAATCTGCCTAATTGTCCAATTGTTGAACAATGCAGATTTCAGATGTTCACATTGGCATGGCTCCTTGAGAGGGAATGGAAGTTTGATTGGTTGATTTGGTTTACATGTGTTTTGTGGATTTGGAGATGGCATTCGACTGTGTCCCCTGGGGTGATTTGTAGGGGCATTATGAGAGCGTTAAGTACTGGGCCCGCTTAGCTGTTTTCTCTGTTTTAGCTGTGTCCACATTCTCAGTAGTACATTGAGCCCATTTCCATTGAAGGTTTGACTGGTCCAGGGCTGCCATTTCTCACAAATTTTGTTCATTATGTTTTTGCTGGTGAGATTTTTTTCTCAGGGTGTGCTGAGAATGCCTTGGAACACCCCAGGAGGAGCTGTAAGAAGTTACCAGGGAAAGGGATGTGTGTGCTTCCCTACTTAGCCAGGTGCCTCCGTGTCAAAGATAAAGTTAATGAGAATGATCTTATTTGGTTCTCTTTGTCAACTTTTGGACTTCCGATCATGTATTAGGTCATATTATACAGGAATATGAACATTATATCATTTGTGACTGTGTCTTTTTTTTCATCCATTAGGTCACGTCCAGTGGTCCATGTGATTCGAGAAATTTCTATCGAGCCTCAGTATATTGACTTTGCACAGCACAACTGCCCACAGAACAACGCTGTATGGTTAGTCTACAATTACTTTGCATATACATTAGCAACAACATTTTTTACTTTAGATTTGCTCTCCTTATTGGCGTGCAGTTAGACGCTTACAATAATGAAGCATCTAAATCCTTCATATGTTAAAGATGTAGACCTATAAAACACTTGAAGCTGTAAACGATAGCAGTAAAACACATTTTAAGACAGAATCATTGTCATTTAATGATATACAATAGTAGTATTCCAATAAATGACTGTCCGGTGTGTGCATAAAGGTCATGGCAGCATACTGAAATTGTTTTGTCTTACTGTAGTGTGGATGTGAAAGCCTGCTACACATACACTGCTTATCCAGACTCCTATTCACCAGAGATCAGTAAGAGATAGCAGATATACAACAACAATATGCACCACACACGCACGCACGCGCACACACACTCACACTCACACACACACGCATATGGCATATGAATGTTTTTGTATTGCCTCCCACATCAGCACTCGGTATACATTTTGAGGCAGACATTGATCGCAGGAAGTTGGGTCTGCCTCACAGAGTTCACTTCCTGGAACGCAGCACATCAGAGCCGGAGTACGTTCACTCGGTGGAGGTTGAGCTTCGTGGACAAAAACATCCCGACTGTCAAACAGTGACTTTCGCTATGAAGGTACGACGGCCAGAGATGGAGGTGGCCGGGTGTCTGTGTTAATACTATGTTGGTTGTTTCGGCACATTTCTGTTCTCATTTCACTAGGAAAACATTCAAGATAAACTGCGGCCAATCTCTCTGGCCATCACACACACTATACGGAGAACCAGACATCATCACCATCATCATCACTCTGGACATAAACCCCACAACCAACTGAGTCCTGTACTGAGCCCCAGCCCTTCAAATACCCTCTACTCTGAGGTACTGAAAAACTCCTGCGTCATGTTCATAGAATAAAAATACAAACCTATCCTCCAACTCATACAACAGTATTAGCAGTTCATCACTTGCCATAAAACATGTCCCGTTAGCACCTCTACCAGCAGCCGGAGAGGCCACAGAAACGTGCAGCAATGCATCATGGGATTTAATTTGTCATCACTAATTTAAGTCATCATTAATGAAAAGTCATCACACTAGGCAATTCTCAAATCTTAAAAATCCTTTTTAAAACCATTGGGAGACCTCATTAAGCTGTTTATAACATTACGGTATCCCATCAGAGGAGGTTTGTTAAAGACATGTTTCATTTTTATGATTATGATTAGGGATGCACTGAAGCCGAAGAAAATTAAAACACTTGGCCGAAGTCCGAATACTGAACACCGAACATGGTTTTTTGCATTACATGCATTACACAATGTGCTGTGTTATATGTTGTCTTATTTTTCAACATAATAAAAGATCAAATTGAGCAAAACAAGTAAATTAAAAAATATATATTATTCAATGGACTAAGTAACTGACTGCTGAAAGAATGTAATGTACTCTTTAATGTAAGATAAAAATACGAAAATGCACGCTGAGGCTGATTGACAACCATTTCAGTTTACGTCTCTCTAAACTCCACCCACAAAAACTGACTGTTCTCTCAGAAGGCGATGCACAGACATACAGTAGCATGACTTTCTAAGTTGTTTAGTACAGGGAACTGTGTGCACCGCCACCACTGTGCCATGTCAAAGGATGTCGGGCTTTAGACCGCCCGCTCCCATCTGAAGTACACCAAAGGTTCATCGACCGGTAAAGACGCTTTCGTTTGGAAATTCATTCCCATGCCGCCAGTCCCGTGTGTTTTGTCTTTCTCCACACACTGCCGACATGTTTGCTTCATTAATAAAGTCTCCGCGCTGGTTGCAGTCATGATCTCAATGAGCACACAAACAAACCTATATTTGGATTGGCAGCGATGGTTAGCGTTCACTTCATGACGTCTCACTCAACACAATACAGTCGTTTTTCATGCAACCATAAACCGCTTGTAGCAATCACTCATGGTTAAATGGCTAGACAGTCTTAAAAAACGGACACTTTTATCCAAAGCAACTTACATTACACGCAAATGATAATAAGAAGGAAGTAATGTTATCAATCACAGGAGTATTTTTGTGTTTCGAGCTGTTGTTGTTACTGTGAACCGTCTGTCTGTCTGTCAGGTTAATTTCATTCGGGAAGGTTGTGGCGAGGATCAAATTTGCCAGAGTAACCTTCAAGTGACGTATCAGTTTGGCACCAAAGCTCCCACTTCAAACACCTTTACTCCTCTCCCACGGTACCCGCTCACACACATTCATATCCAGTGCATTCTCAAGCACTCTCCTCATTTTCATCAGGTTTTTCTCCACATATTCTGTCTTTAGCGACGACTGGGATACGCCAGTGTTCTCGCTGTCAGATCAGAGGTCAATAATGCTGGAGGTGACGGTGACGAACGTGCCCTCGAACCCTGACAATCCACAGGAGGATGGAGATGATGCTCACGCCGCTCAGCTGCTGGTGTCTCTGCCGGACACTCTCTCCTACTCTGGAATCATGGGACAGCAGGTAGACGCTCAACATTGGCACGCGCGATTCGAGTGTGTCAAGTGTCACATTCATCTGTGTCGTGTGTGATTGGTCGGCAGGTTTTGTGCGAAGCCAATCAGAATGGCTCTCAAGCGCTGTGTGAACTGGGCAATCCTGTGAAAAGAGACGCCACGGTACAGCAACACTCTCACATGTGCAACACAATTTCTTTTTCCCAGACGCTGAGATTGAAATAGCTTCTTCTTTAACACCAGGTGAAATTCGATCTCATTCTGAGCACATCCGCCATCACCATTGAAACCACGTCACTGTCTGTTCAGCTCATGATGTCCACGTGAGTATCGCTTCACATCGAATTTTATTGGTGTGTAAAACACTGGAAAAATGTCAAATGGAAATCAGATGGAAACGCAAGAAAATAAAGCTGTCATACAAGAGATGAGCATCCTGTCCGTTTTTCAGAACACACTGAACTTACTCCAACATCATTCTTTACTATTATAACATGATCTTGTTGTTTCTTTTTGCATTACAGTAACAGAGATATGCTCCCTTATTCAGTTTTAATGTCTCTAAAAACGTAAAAGATATTAACATGACCCAGAGGTTGTACAAAAGGCTGAAACTGCAGATTATAAAGTGATGGTGTATGTAAATCTGCCACAGGATCAGCGAGCAGCCGGCTTTGGCTCCTGTCGTGGCGTTTGCACGAGTGGTGATCGAGCTTCCTCTGGTGCTCAGCGGGTCTGTTCACAACATCATTCATCTGTTTCGGTTGAGTGATCTCTGTTGAGTGTTTGTGTTCATGTTCTGATTGGATGTGTTGTAGGCTGGCTCGTCCTCATCAGCTCTTTTACAGCGGTGCAGTGATGGGAGAGAGTGCTATGATGTCTCTGCGTGATGTCGGCAGTGAAGTTCAGTATGAATTCATTGTAAGTCCATTGTCATCTGCCAGAGGTGACAGATGTAAACGATTTTTATTTAAATGACTCCATCCAAATAATGGTGTCGAGTTGGTGAATGTCGTTCACTCGTGCCGTTACGAAGATATAGAATATAGAATCCTTTTTTACATACATTAATACATTTATAGATCTTTATACAGCGCCCTCCACTAATATTGCCCCCCTTGGTAAATATGAGCAAAGAAGGCTGTAAAAATAAATCTGCATTGATTCTCATTTTGATCTTTTAATCACAAAATCTACAAAATTCCAATGTTTCATTCAAGTAAAACTATTTGAAGTGTGTGGGGGATAATATTGTGAAAATGTTCACATTGTGAAAATAATTTTTTCTTCCATACATGTTGGCCACAATTATTGGCACACCTAGAAATGAGTTAAATATCTCTCAGGTATATTCCCATTAAAATAAATACATTTTCTGAGCACACCAAGGTGACTAGAAACATGATGTTGTCCAGTCATGATTCTTGTTGCACAAGAGAATATATATAAATAACACAAAGCCCAAACCCCTTAATCATTTATCACAATGAGTAAAACTGAAGAATATAGTTCTGATGTGCAGCAAAAGATTGTTGAATGGATTGAAAATTAAATAGTTAAAACAATATAAATTCCCTTTTCCAACATCAGGGCAATAATTATGACGTTTTAATGGACTGGAGATGTTGAAAATCTGCCTGAAAGAGAATGTGTGTCTTTTTTTTTTTTTTGGCAGCAAGAACACAAGATGGGTTTGGTGCACACAGGGATAAAAAGTGCCCCATGTCCACAGTTAAATATATGACCAGATCTTTATTGTTGTGGACCTACTTTTATACCATAGAGAACCTGAACATCTTATTCAGATACATGAAATCATGGATTATATCAAATACTAACAGATAAAAAAAATCTAAACCTGACTTACATCTTCCATCAGCACATTGGTTCAAAACAAACATCAAATTCAACACAAAAATGTGTCACTGAACTCAAAATCAAGATTCTGCCATAGCCATCCCAGTTTCTTGATCTGAACACTATAGAAAATAAGTGGGATGAACTGAAGAAGAGGGAGGACCAACATTTGAAGGATCTGGAGAAATTCTTTATAAAGGAATAGACTCAGATGACTCTCAATGTTTTCTCAAACCTCATCAGACTGAAAAGAAAAGACTCCGAGGTGTTTTTCTTACAAACTAAGGTTGCAGAATGTAATAAATACAAGGGTGCCAATAATTGTGGCCAACATTTATAGGATACATTTTTTTATTATACAGATATTCTCCCTACTTTAAATTGTTTTCTTTCAATGAAGTGTTGGAATTTTGTAGATTTTTTTAAATAAAAGATAAAAACTAAAAACAAGAAAGAGTTATTTTTACAGCCTTCTTTTGCACTGTATTAATACATTAAAATAGGATTTAAAGTCTCTCATCATGTTGTGCCAGATGTACACAGTTTGACTTCATTTCCCAAGTTGAACACAAAGGTTTAAAATAAAAAATGTGCCAATGCTTTATGGCCTTATATGGGAGTCATGTCAAAGCTCCATCATCCATAACATTGCTGTCTGGGTGCTTTTTTCTTTCTGTGGATTTTGAGGAAGAGCTAATGTGGGAATAACTTGTTTTGACCAGGTGTCTAACACCGGTCAGTCTCTCCAGACGTTCGGCTCGGCCTCTCTGAATATACTCTGGCCTTATGAGTTGACCAATGGGAAGTGGCTGTTGTATCCCAGCGTCCTGCAGGTGGACGGACAGACGGCCACTCTGTGTGAACCACAGTTAGCACTCAATCCGCTCCGATTAGCCCTCAATGAACCGCCGCTTGCAGCAGACATCAAGGTATTCACAAAAACCTGTCACACAATAAGCCTCTCGCTAAAATGAAACGCACACATGTGACAATGACGTTTCTCTGGGCGATCAGAGCCGACAGGTGAGATCTCACGTGAAGACAGAAGGAGACGTGATCTTAAAGACCCTTGTGAGTGAGATCACTCCAGCTGTATTGGCATCAGAGAGGAGGAAAACTCTCACGCTGGTGAGTTTAAAAATATGATCATATATGTACCAAAAATCTATCAACTATAAGGCAGAGTTCATTGATGAAATGACACGGCCGATGTGTTTCAGGATTGTTTGTTGAGTTCTGCGCGCTGTCTGATCTTCAGGTGTCCTCTACACACATTTTCTGGCTCAGTCCATTTCAGGATCCAAGGGAACGTGTGGAACAGCACTTTCATTGAGGTCATTCATTTCACTGACACACTATATTAAAGCAGTCATTCACGAGAAGAATATCAAATGTCATATTTGATATTTTGCCTAAATGGAGTTTCTTTTTTTCCATATAAATTTGATGAAAACCTGTCGTAACATACAATAGTGTGTGTGTGTGTGTGTGTGTGTGTTTGGTTTTTATATGCCGGTGAGGGCGTAAACCTGAATGCACACCGACCCATGGGGACCCGTGGCACAAAAGCTTATAAATCGTACATAAAGATATTTTTTGAAAATGCTAAATGTTTTATATGATCTTAGGGTTAGGGTTAGGGAATAGAATATACAGTTTGTACGGTATAATAATCATTTTTTGTCCCTACGGAGATAGTAAAACCAACGTGTGCGCGTGTTTATGTGCTCTCTGTGTTTTTTCATAGGAGTTTTCATCTGTCAGTGCTGTGGAGATACTGATCAGAGCCAATATAAGCATTAAATCCACCATCAAACATCTGGTGCTCAAGGATGCTTCAACACAGGTCAAACACACATACACAAGCCCATAGCGTTGTTGTTTCAGTGCAACAAATCAAAGCAGTTTGGTTGAACACAGGCACGAAATCCTTGAATTACTTGTGTTTTGTGATTGTCAAAAGATTTGCTAACAGAATTTTATTGCATTCAGTTTAGAGCACAGACCAAACTTATACACATGTTGACTATGCCACCCCAAATTATTGATCAAATTGATACAATTGATAAACACTACTGTAGTTACGCTAATAACAAGAATTTAGCCAAAAAACTAAAAAACTAAAACCTTAAACCCATCGGGGCCAACGGGCAGGGTTTTTTGCCCGCCGAATACCTTGGGCTAAAGCGAGCCAGCTGGGGCTTGGGGAGTGTTTCAGTTCAAAGGCGGAGATTACCTGAGTCAAAAGAACCGCAGCAACAGCAAGACGAACAAATAACTGCATATTAAACTTAATATAAAGCACTGCAAGCACTGATGTAAACTTAATATGCAAAAAAGAAATAGTTTGCTAGCATCTTAGAGGCTAATGGGCCGTTATAAATAGTGAAAAGGTTAGGGTTAGGGTTAGGGTTAGGGATTTAAGGATTTTAAAATTACAAAATAAGCAGTTCTGACTAGATTTAGATTTTCTTTACGAACATTGTGTAGATCGTTTGCTGGCATATTACTGTTTTTGAACATTTTAATCTGGTAATCACTCTGTATGGTTAATAACGATTGCTTATTGATGTGATATTATCTAATGTAACAGCAATTGGAATAAACCACTGAGTGTAGGTCACAAAGCAAAGGTACACAGAAATCTATTTTTTTTATGATTTATTTGTAGATAAGATATATCTTACAAGTGTTGTTGCTGCATTGTCGTCTTGGATCGCGCTCATAATGCTTTTCTCATAAACATTGCAAAACTTCCGTCTTCTTATTTTACTGTCACGTCTTTCACCAAGTGAAATAAACAAACAGCCGCCTCTGTTTTCGCTGTCCCGTTTGTTTTGTAATGACGCGATTGCGATTCTAGCTTCTCTCCTGTCTGAGTAGGCGGGTTTGCATGGCGTTTGGTCCGGAGAGGTGTGTTTAGGGCGGGTTTTAGAGCAGCGCTGCCATGCTACTGGCCTGACAGTGGAGACACAACTTGATTTTGGCCTCACAGCTAGAAACCAAAGGCTACTGGCTTGACCCGACAGTCGAAAGCCAGCTCAGGTAACTGGACCCCCCAAAAAGCAGCAACATGGCTCCAAGAGCAGATGGTGAAGGGGAAGACATGTTACTATAGGCTTGTTTGAGATGCGCCTTGCCTCATCTGAAATGAAGACGAGAGTAAGCCACTGCAGTAAGGGGAGGAGTGAAAACAACCCAAGCAAGATGGACACTTCACTTTTAAGTCGGCAGGGAACGTCAGCAATGGAAAAGATCGTGTTTGCATTTTTTATTGCATTTTCCTTGGTCCAACTGAGTTTAAAAGTGAAAAATATTCAAACACTTATATTACATTTACATTTACATTTATGCATTTGGCAGACGCTTTTATCCAAAGCGACTTACATTACATTGTACTATACATTTGTACATTTTGTATAGTAAGCAAGTGGGGGTTAGGTGTCTTGCTCAAGGGCACCTCAGCCGTTACCCGCCAGCCCTGAGAATCGAACCAGCAACCTTCTGTTCATGAGTCCAACTCTCTAACCACTGGACCACGACTGCCCCATTAGACTAACTCTAAACCATGTCAGGTCTGTAAGAAATAATTTGGATCTTTTCTTTGACAAATTAATGTTTAAACATATTAGAACCTCATATTTAAAGTTTCCGGTTTAGCCCCAAAATTAAATAAATTTCTATGTGATATTTATCCTTCTGGAGAGTTGCTAAGGGTTAGATTTAATATTGTGTAAATTCTGTAACTCATTTTCAGAAAACACAAAAATGAATATGGAAACTGTTAAGGAGGAGGTCAAAAAGGTTTTTGTTTAATAACTTACTTTTGTTAGCTAAGAATTTTAGAAATTAAATTTTATAGTTAAAGGGCTTATTAATGGAACATTTAAGAATGAAGAATCAGATGACATTTTTGCCCAATGAACATTTAAAGGAGTCAAATGTTGTGGCTAAAACAAACATTATTGTGTGTATTTGGTCTAATACAGTGTGTTTACGCGGTTTACGGTTTAAAAAAAAACACACACCGTGCATTACTGTTGCTTCTTTATGCCCCGCCTTCTGAAACGCGCTGTGTTCACAAAGCTCATCGTTGTGAAGTGCGCCCTGTGCTCTGATTGGCCAGCTACCCACTGCGTGTACTTTTGTTATAGGCTACTATCAGTCTGATGCAGCAGCGCATAAGTCCAACACACTTGCGGTTCTTTTGTTACAGGCTACTATCAGTCTGATGCAGCACCGCATAAGTCCAACACACTTGCGGTTCTTTTGTTATAGGCTACTATCAGTCTGATGCAGCACCGCATAAGTCCAACACACTTGCGGTTCTTTTGTTATAGGCTACTATCAGTCTGATGCAGCAGCGCATAAGTCCAACACACTTGCGGTTCTTTTGTTATAGGCTACTATCAGTCTGATGCAGCAGCGCATAAGTCCAACACACTTGCGGTTCTTTTGTTATAGGCTACTATCAGTCTGATGCAGCAGTGCATAAGTCCAACACACTTGCGGTTCTTTTGTTACAGGCTACTATCAGTCTGATGCAGCAGCGCATAAGTCCAACACACTTGCGGTTCTTTTGTTATAGGCTACTATCAGTCTGATGCAGCAGCGCATAAGTCCAACACACTTGCGGTTCTTTTGTTACAGGCTACTATCAGTCTGATGCAGCAGCGCATAAGTCCAACACACTTGCGTTTTTTTTGTTATAGGCTACTATCAGTCTGATGCAGCAGCGCATAAGTCCAACACACTTGCGGTTCTTTTGTTACAGGCTACTATCAGTCTGATGCAGCAGCGCATAAGTCCAACACACTTGCGGTTCTTTTGTTATAGGCTACTATCAGTCTGATGCAGCAGCGCATAAGTCCAACACACTTGCGGTTCTTTTGTTACAGGCTACTATCAGTCTGATGCAGCAGCGCATAAGTCCAACACACTTGCGGTTCTTTTGTTATAGGCTACTATCAGTCTGATGCAGCAGCGCATAAGTCCAACACACTTGCGGTTCTTTTGTTATAGGCTACTATCAGTCTGATGCAGCAGCGCATAAGTCCAACACACTTGCGGTTCTTTTGTTATAGGCTACTATCAGTCTGATGCAGCAGCGCATAAGTCCAACACACTTGCGTTTTTTTTGTTACAGGCTACTATCAGTCTGATGCAGCAGCGCATAAGTCCAACACACTTGCGGTTCTTTTGTTACAGGCTACTATCAGTCTGATGCAGCAGCGCATAAGTCCAACACACTTGCGTTTTTTTTGTTATAGGCTACTATCAGTCTGATGCAGCAGCGCATAAGTCCAACACACTTGCGGTTCTTTTGTTACAGGCTACTATCAGTCTGATGCAGCAGCGCATAATTCCAACACACTTGCGGTTCTTTTGCATCCAAAGAGTCCGTGGCTTCAAATATACTGTAGATTAGCACTTTTAAAAACACGTACTATTATTTTTACTAACATTCGTTTTAATTTTAGCGAAGAACTGAACTGTGTTTTGACAGTGTATGTTTTGTTAGTTACAAAATGCCGTAAAAACGTATCATTTTGAGTCGTCTGATATTGATATTGATACAGTTCATTACATTTATGACAATGTTGACTGAAATGCAAAATGGCCAATTAATGAAATGGCTTGAAACAATACTAATGGTTGAATTACTATTCGTTTATAAGTCATGTTGTAATAAAGGGTCTAATCAATATGAAATTGTAAATGTACAATTTTCTGCTTAATTTTGCGTTTTGAAATACTAATATTCATGCTGATGATACCACGTCACGAGTTTAGCGGCACCATCTAGCGGTTGTTTGTGGAACTCTCATAAGCTCACAGTGTTTTGTTTTAATGTCTACGAATTATTAGGGAAATTAATTATTGCTGATAAAAATCTAATAAAAAGTAACTTAAAGTACCGAAGAGATGACTTATTTAAATCATATTTCACATCAACATAAGACTGTTTTGCAAGTATCATCCTATTTGGTTAAACATTATTTAGGGGACTATTAAACTATTAAACATTTAACTGCTAAAACTAATATTGATAATCAGTATCAGGTAATTATAATGGTTTGTATATTGTGTGGCAAAGTATAAAATATTTGTTTCAGGACAACAGAATTATAGTATTATAGTATAGCAGTCTATACATAACATTTATGTTCATTTGCACTACCAGACTGCTCATTTGCACTGCCAACTGTTCATTTACAGTACCGACTGTTTACTATGCATCTTGCACTCCTACACTTTAACTGAAATATGCAATAACTTCTTCCACTGCACTGTTACTTAGATAGCTTCTGTCCATAATTTATTTGCACTACTCTATATTCATCGCACTGCTGCTCACCATAGCCTAACTTATTGTATACATCCACCTGTAAATTTCTGTTTATAGTAATAGCCATCTGTACATTATGTTCATAATACATATCCATCTGTAAATCTCTGTTTATAGTAATAGACATCTGTATATTATGTTCATAGTTATATATCCATCTGTTAATTTCTGTCTATAGTTAGAGACATCTGTATATTATGGTCATAGTACATTTCCATCTGTAAATTACTTCTATAATATTGATTTATTTAACTTATGCAACCACTGTATATCCTGCACTTGCTGCTATTGCACTTCTGGTTAGACCTAAACTGCATTTCGTTGCCTTGTACTTGTACATGTGTAATGACAATAAAGTTGAATCTAATCTAATCTAATAGCATCCTTGCTAGTTAACTTAGAACTTAACATTTAAATATGTACATTAGAAACTATTTTTCATGTTTTAATTGTCATTTTACTGTAAGACAAAAAATATGTATCATTTTGTGGAGGGTGGGGCTAATATGTGTTTGGGGGCGTGGTCAGGGGTGTGGATTATGTTCCTTCTTTTTTGTTCTTGGCCAATCACATGCCTGAATTCTGCGTGGAGAAGCGGCAGCCAAAATGTACCAGCGTTCTCTCCACAGGAAGTTACCCTGGTGGATTGGTAGAATATATACTAGTGGATTGGTAGAATCCAACCCGTTGGTGTGGAACTTCAATAACAATGTTATCATGTGTGTTTCTGACAAGCAACACACATGATACACACAGACACTAACACACAGAGACAGACACAGAAAGAGCAAACGTGACAGTACCCCTCTCCTAAGAGCGCCTCTTGGTGCTCCCAGATGGATCTACCGATTGTAATCATCGGTAAGGGAGTGATCCAATATGTCTCTAGCAGGAACCCAACTCCTCTCCTCTGGACCGTAACCCTCCTAGTCCACCAAGAACTAGAATCCGCCTAGAGTCCAGAATACGATTAACCGAATAAACAGGTTCCCCGTCTACAAGTCGCGGCGGTGGACGAACTGGGGTTTGTGGATTAATAGAAGCGTAAAACACAAGCTTTAATTTGGAAATGTGAAAATGGAATGAACCCTCCTGTACGCTGAAGGAAGTTTAAGGCAGACTGCCACCGGGCTAAGGATCTTGATGACAGTAAACAGGCCAATGAATTTAGGAGCAAGTTTGTTACAAATGGTATGGAGAAGAATGTTGTTATAAGAAAGCCACACTTTTTGACCAACAAAATAAACGGGAGGCCTAGACCGGAGGCGATCGGCTTTGGCCTTGGTTCGCTCTCCTACCTGGAGAAGGGTCTGTCTGGTCCTGTTCCAGGTGCGACGACACCTGGACAAATGCGTGGGTGAAGGGGACCGCGACTTCGGATTCCAAACTGGGAAAAGCAGGTGGCTGGTACCCTAAAGTACATTCAAACGGAGACACACAACATGAGCGCAATACTAGGTGTTGTTTGCTGTGACAGATTTTTTTAGCCTGAGGATGAATGATGAGACATTTAAAACTAAACTAACCACGGTTAGTTTAAAAGCACAGCTAAACATATCAATGCACATACTGTATTAACATACATATAGCCAAACTCCAAGTGCCCATTTGCCAAAAAACATAAATATCATCTTTGAATGTTCTATTTAGCCCGTGAGTGATTTAGCTCCCCTCGCTATCATATGCTAACATTATCCTCTTATACACTCTTGTACATTTACGTCAATTCAGACTGTTGATAAATATTACTTACAATATCACAGCTTTGCCTCATTTAGTTGATTTCGCTCCCTTGTTGATGAACAACTTTAAAGCTAATCCTGCTACTGTCCCAGGTTGATAAAACACTCTGGCTTTAAGTGATTGACGTAAACAAGCAGGTTTTTACTTGTGGTTTCTGCGGGATTTCTACTAAATATAAAATAAATCCACTTCTGTCTTGACTCCTCCGAGGCTTATATTACATACATTTTGCATGTTTTCCACGAACTTTAGCCATGACGTCATGTACATCGCTGTCACTTGTGAAAACAACAATGGAGGCAGCGCTGTGGGTGGAAAGATGCAGATTAAGCGGCGGTAGCATTATAATAAGAGCCCCTTTCTACCTAACAAGGGGAGCAAAATTTGGCTGGATTTCTCACATGCTTGCAGGAAAAGGCTCACCAAAACAAACTCACTGGGATCTTAATTTTCACGTTTTCTGAGTTGGTAGATGCACTGGGGACCCGATTATAGCACTTAACTTTTTATCCGATGACCCCTTTAATGAGTCAAGAAGACAAATGCCAGTGTCATGCACCAATATAAATCACAAGCATCAAATGGTATCAGTGATCTTCCTAATCTCTCCCATTAGACTTTTATATAACTATGGCTATCACGCTGACTGTGCTATAAACAAAACGCTATTGGTTATTTTAAAAGGGGGCAAGGCTATTTGATATGTCTTGCACTATATGCATATTTCTGTTTAAATTACGTCAACACATCAAATAATGCTGCGCGTTCCAAGGCGATTTAGTAGATCTTTAATCTGCTGATGTGACTCCTGTCAGTAATATGAAGTGAAAAAAGTAAAAGTGACCTATTTGTCAGATATGGTGACCCATACCCGAAATGTGACCTCTGCATTTAACTGGGCAGTCGTGGTCCAGTGGTTAGAGAGTTGGACTCATGAACAGAAGGTTGCTGGTTTGATTCTCAGTGCTGGTGGGTAACGGCTGAGGTGCCCTTGAGCAAGGCACCTAACCCCCACTTGCTTACTGTACAAAATGTACAAATGTATAGTACAATGTAATGTAAGTCGCTTTGGATAAAAGCGTCTGCCAAATGCATAAATGTAAATGTAAATGTATGTAAATGTAACCCAACCAGTGAGTGCAGATCAGTTGCAGATTGCAGGTATTGGGCTTATTTTAAAAACTCTGGTCGCTTGTTGGGAGAATCTGACAACCTTGTTTCTTTAGATTCAGAATAAGCTTTATTCGCCAAGTGCGCACACACAAGGAATTTGTTCTGGTTACAGGAGCTTTTAAACACACAGCATACACATACTGTAACACGAGAAATAGAAAAGAATATAAAATAAATATGAGGCTAAGAGGATAAAACATTCATGGTCACAGACCGATTGATCCACAACATCACAGCACTGTGAGAGCTTTAATGAGAATTCTTCTGTATTTAATATAGAATTCAGCAGTAAAGACTGTAAAGTGTTTGAGAACTTCACTCATACCTGTTAGACATGATAGCGCTCAATTATACTGTACTTTAATGTTGATCAGCTATGATTACTGTTAAAATAAAGAAAAACGAATCCATTTATAAGAGTCATCAGTTGCAGTACTAATATCAGAATGTTGGCTTTCATTCATGGAATGATGCTGTTAAAGAAATGTGTTGTTTTTACATTCATTTGGAGATTAAATGTGAAATTATTAGAATGTAAAAGTATATTTAAAAACATGAATGTTATGTGGCAGCAGCTCATTGGTTGCATATTTAATGCGTGTGACGCATTTACTGTAACAAACCTCACCACACAAAGGTTGTTGCCACTTGGAAGAACTGTAAAGAAAATTAAAGAAACATGGAAATGGACAAATATGAAGGGTTTCTCTGTTAGAATGAATTGTTGAATAGGCTAACCACAAACTAAACACACATTGAGTTGGCTCTTTTATTGAAATAAAAAAAAGAATCTCTAATAAGAAAAGAGTCTACACTAGCGGTCAAAAGTTTTGAGACACTTACTTATGTGTTCATATTTTTTCACATTTTAGAATAATAATAAACTCATCAAAATGATGAAATTAAACAAAGGGAACTATATTTTATGGTCTTCAGTGTTGTCACCTTTCCACTAGAATTTGCAGAAATATGTTCATGTAATTTTCTCAAGCAGCTTCTTGAGGTGTCACCCTGAGAATGTTTTTTTATTAGTGTTTAGTTTTGTTCAATTTTTTCTTCATTATTCAGTCAAAGTTATCCATTTTTTATTACATAAAATGTTAATTTTGTCTACTAAACTAATTTCAGATATTGAAGCAAACACAAATCCTACAACTTTTGCTACAACTTTTTTCTACTGGTTTTAGCTGGTTAAGCAAAGTGATCCACCACATACAAGTTTGACCATGCTGGAAGAACAGCTTAACCTAGCTAAGACCAGTCAGCCAAAATGTGGCCAAAACCCCTCCACAACCAGCCTGCTTAACCAGCTAAAACCAGTCTGGTTTTTATATCTTTATAGATTGGGTTAGGGTTGGCTGCAGAACAAATCAGATTTTTGCAGCTGTGCATTCATGTTGTCCATGTGTTGTTGTTGTTGTTGTTTGTGCAGGTGTCAGTAACAGTTTATCCAGAGCATGGACTGTCCGATCAGCACATCATCCCGTGGTGGGTCATTCTCATTGCCGTTCTGGCTGGAGTTATTGTTCTCGCTCTGCTTGTGTGTATACTGTGGAAGGTATGTGTGCGCACGCACGCACGCACACACACAACACACACACAACACAGTGTGTGAACTTCTTTTAGCACTGACTGTTCATCAGACTGTTTTGAAAATGACGCCAAACCTTCTGACAGACACCCAGAAACAGCAGATCTTTTGTACATGTAAACACAACAGACTATTGCGTAATGCCCGGTTACGGCGTGAATCACAGCATCTCATGACGTGTGTCATTGTAAGAAGAGTGATCAGACCTGAATATGTGACTCATTTCTTATTGTCTTTTCTTCTGTCTGTACCTACATTTACATTTGTTTGCTCATGTGTCTTGTATAATGTCACGTGTGATGGAGCAGTGTGGCTTTTTCAAACGTTCGGAGAGGAAGGCTCACTATGAAACAGAGTTTTACCGCGCTCAACTGCAGCTACAGCCATCTGATGCTGAGAGAACACAGGACACAGATCTCCAGTAACATCCACCTTCAGCTCTCATCTACCTCTCGTGCTTCTGTATGTGGTAAAGCTCAGGCCTGACATGCATGCAGTGTGCTGCACGTCGCTTTCTCAAAAGAAATGGCATGACAGTCGGTATGTTGTTGCGTATTATGCAAATCTATTGTAAATAACAACGGTAACATCTAAAAACAATCTCTTGAGTTATTAAGGAATTCACTCGAAGTGAGAATATCTTGTACCAATAGCATGAATTCATTCTAGCATGAACTGTTCTCTTGCCACAGTAAATCACCCCTACAGTTTAACATGCAAAAGTTTGAAAAAATGTGAATAGCGCAGACCTTATGCAACAACTCCAGGCTGAAAATCTGGGCAAAAGTCTTGTAGTAGTGTATTCCAGCCTTTAACTGTGGTGCTGGATAAGCATTAGGTCATGTAAACAGTTTAATATTGCACATACACTTAACATTAATATGGCTCATTAATATCAAATGAAAATCAACAAAGGCCAGTGGAAAAATTACAGCTTGTTTTGCAAAGAGGGCAAGAAAGATAGCTAATATAGAAGCTAAATAATAACAACTGAATAAAATAAGAAAGAACAATTCTTCACATTTATTTTGGATTTATTGTCAGCATTGGGCTCACAGTTCAAGAGCAGGGTACTTTTAACTGTAGATGACCAAAAAAAACCTGATTGTGACAGTGTGTTGTTTATTAGTGATGCTTTTGCAGAATGCAGAGCATCACTATTGTTATTTTGCTGGCTTATTATTATACAAATAATAATTCTTTTTCTACCAATATTTCGGCACGTAACTAGTCTCACATGGTTTGTCGTAGGCCCATGAATGAGGGCTCAAATCGAGTGGCCTATTGAGGAATGGTGTGCTATGACTTTTATAAGCGTTCGATAGGGGGGCAAAAAATCACCCCAAAAATCCCATTGACTTAACATTGCGCCCAACTTGGACGATCGTAGCTCCAAGCGAGAATTTCTTAGAAACATGCGGGTCACCACATTTGAAGAGGCTGGCAGACTCTGTCACAACATACATAACAATGGGGTGTAAGTTGCACCTCTGAGGCATAAGAGCCACCCAAAATTCCCCATTAACTTACAATGGGGCAGGAAATATGCCCGTATAAGGCGTTATAAATGGCCCAACCAATCAGTGCAACCAATCAGTGTCCCAGGATCATTGTGAAGCTATTAAGCCACGCCCATAGCAACCTAGCAACCAATCCCTTAGACTCCCATTATAAAAGGCCCAGATGTATATCTTTCAGCACAGTGTCATAGAGACAAGGGGGTGGTCTCATTTTACTCAGGCAACCAATCAGTGTTACAGGAACTTCATTAAGCTACGAAGCCACGCCCATAGCAACAAAACATGTTAACTTAGCAACCATTTAACAAGACCTATATCTTTGCATCAGAACATCGTAGAGACAAGGGGTTTGGTTCGTTTCACTTGTGACTTGAAGCATCATCAATTGGCATCTGCCAAGCCATGCCCATAGCAACTAAACAGGTTAGGCTAGCAACCGTTTAGCAAGACCTATATCTCTGCATCAGAACATCGTAGAGACATGGGGGTTGGCTCGTTTCACTCGTGGCTTAAAGTGTCATCACCCTAGTGACTGCCCAGTGCCGAGTTTTGTCGTGCAAGCACCACTTCACATTTCTTCAGAAAATGTACCTTTCTAGCTGTGCATGCACCTATGACAAGAAATACTGTTGTGTTGTGTGAGTTTGCTGACAAAATGTTTGCAAAATACAATGTATTTGACAAAATTTTTATTTCCTGATTTCTATACTTTTTTGTGTGTGTATATACTGTTTATTCCGTTTGAATTGTATAGGGTAAAACCAACAAGCTCTCTTATATTAGTTATTAGTGGGCAGTCGTGGCCCAGTGGTTAGAGAGTTGGACTCATGACCAGAAGGTTGCTGGTTTGATTCTCAGGGCTGGTGGGTAACGGCTGAGATGCCCTAGAGCAAGGCACCTAACCCCCACTTGCTTACTATACAAAAATGTACAAATGTATAGTACAATGTAATGTAAGTCGCTTTGGATAAAAGCGTCTGCCAAATGCATAAATGTAAATGTAAACCGAGCTTGTTGAAGGTAAAAACAACCAAGCTGGGTTTAAAATTTGTCTTGCCACACCTAACAATGGTATGTGTTTAGTACGTCAAAGGAAATGTTTAGGAAATTGTCTGAAATCTCATTTTGTGTTCGGTCATTTACAGTGCATCCGGAAAGTATTCACAGCGCTTCACTTTTTCCGCATTTTAATGTGTTACAGCCTTTCTCCAAAATTTATTAAATTCATTATTAGGGGTCAAGCCATGAAGTGGCTTAGACACCTATTGCATTTTTTATTGTTATTTTTATTCTGCTGCTTCTTCTGCCATGAAAGTATATGGCAGCCCATAAAACCGTACATGGGAAAGTTGTGAAGTTTGGCACACATAGAGGACAGTCTGATCTGTTACTATGGCAAATATGGAGTTTCTAACACAAACTCCATAGCGCCACCAACAGTCCAAACATCCACATACGTTTTTGCCTATAACTGTTAAAGTGTACATCATAGAAACAAAATAATTATTTTCTCGGAACCCTTGGCTTATACAGATTTGAATGCACTATATGACATCTATATCATTTTTCAAACTCCTCCTAGAAGGTTTGCCCAATTTGCACGAAATGTGGTATACAGCATCTCGAGACACAGCAGACAAAGACTCGCTTCGCGCAGAGAGGCGACTCCATTCTGATGTTGTCCAGCTCATTTTGGAGCAAGTCGGCCAGGCACAGGTGAATAGCTGGCCGCGAGACAAGCGGAAATATGCCCAGTGAGCCTTATTGCACAGGTTCTGTTCAAGGTCAAGGAAGAGGGGCATCAAGTGCTGCTAGTTGCACCCTATTGGCCCAACCAGACTTGGTTCTCAGAGCTAATCCCTTTGATGACAACCCCCCCTGGCCGATTCCCCTGAGGAGGGACCTTATATCTCAGGTGAAAGGCACAGTGTGGCACCCGAGGCCAGATTTGTGGAACCTCCACGTCTGGTCCCTGGACGGGACGAAGAACTCCTGAGTGCCCTACCTCCTGCGGTGGCCAATACCATTTCCTAGGCTAGGGCCCCCTGCCACAAGGCGTCTGTATGCCTTTAAGTTGCGCCTGTTCTCGGCCTGGTGTTTCTTCCCGCAGGGAAGACCCACAGAGTTGCCTGATCGGGTTAGTGCTGGCCTTTCTCCAAAAGAGAGACTTGAGAACAACCTCTTCCCCTTCACCTTTAAATGTTTGTTGTCGCTATAATAGCCACACGATCTTGTGGAGGGAAGGTCTCTAGGACAGCACGACACGGTCATCAGGTTCCTGAGGGGCATGAGGAGGATGAATCTATTCCAGCCGCGCTCCGTACCCTCTTGGGACCTTAATGTGTTCCTTGAGGGCCTGCGTAAGGCCCCTTTCGAGCCCCTGGGGAAGGCTGCTCTACCTCATCTCATGATAAAAACGCCTCCATCAAGAGGGTAGGGGACCTCCAGGCATTATCTGTGTCCAACGAGTGCCTCGAGTTCGGGCCTGGCTTATCTCACATGATCCTGAGACCTAGGCCTGGCTACGTGCCCAAAGTTCCCACCACTCCCTTTCGGGACCCCCTCCGTGTTGTGTCCAGAACGCGCCCTGTACCTCTACATGGACCGCAGGCAGAGCTTCAGGAGCTCTGAATAGCTCTTTGTCTGTTTTGGGGGGCAGCACAAGGGGAGGGCTGTCTCCAAGCAGAGACTGGTGCAATGGATCGTGGACGCCATTACGGTGACGAACCAATCCCAAGATCTCCCAAGCCCACTCGCAGTGAGACCTCACTCCACCCGGGGTTGTAGCCTCCTTGTGAGCACTGGCTCAGGGTGCCTCTCTGCAGAGTCATCTGCAGAGCTGCAGGTTGGGCTACGCCCAATACCCTCACAAGGTTCTACAACCTCCGCATGGACCCGGTGTCAGCTCGTGTCTCACTTGGAAACAGGTGAGACCAGCGGCTGGGTTGGCGTATGCCTTCTCCCTTCTCATGGCGAGTCAGTGTGCGCTTTAGCCTTCAAACTTCCCCTGCAGAAGAAGACTAGGCACCTTTTCCGCCACTAAGCACTTTTTCAGGCGACAGACTGTCCCTATGCCAGGTATTGGCAGAGTCACCCCTGTTTAGGTGGACCCTTCTACCTGAGCTAGTGCTCTATACATAGTGACTTCCCAAGCTGGGCCGTCCCGTGTGATGTATTCATTCCCAGGTCAAATGAACTGTGACCTTCCCCAGTGGGCTTCACAGTTCCACTGTCTTGAGATGCCTCCCTCGTGGAGCTCTCATGCTTATTCCCATGTAGCTCTCCCCCATCTGTGAAACCATGCTGGCATCTCCACATGTAACCCCTTGCAGCGGGATGTGGTCTCCGTAGCGCGCTTCCTCTGCGAGAGAGTTGTGCTTTCCAGTGTTCCCTCACGGTGCCGGGTGGATATCTCGCTACTAGAGAAACAAGGCCACCGCCTATGATGGCCAATAATAAGGATACCCTAACCTAGTTTAGCTGAGTCCTTATCTCATACGCTAGAAGGTTGCGATTCGCGGAAGCTTCACCTGTAAAACACCTAGACCAGTCAGTGTTGCTCCGCTGGCAGTCGTGACACGGGCGAGCGCCTTGGCGTTGCTTATAGGGACCCGATCTGTCGAAACAACATAGACGTGAAGAGCCTCACAAACCTCATAAAGAGAAGTGGCATGAAGGACACAATGTCTCGTTCCCTCCATCAGGGAACAGAGGTTACAGTCGTAACCGAGACGTTTCTCTTTGTGAGGTTTGTTTGAAGAGGATCTTGAGACTCCAATAGCTTCAAACACATGTTGGCTGCTCAGCAGTGGCTTCTTTACACTCGCCCTTTTAATACAATTCATTTGTTTGACAGAAATTTCCTCTCATAAGTCTTTATCAGACCAAGATTTGACAGTTCAATAATCTCTATTTGTTTTTTGGTGAAACATTATTTGTATTGATGCCTTTGCAAGACATTGCACTGTTTTATACTTTTTATCTTCAGAAATATCTTTCTTCCTCACCATATTGCATGAGCACAGTGACTTGCTTAATAATGTGAAACAACCTCTTTGAATAGGTTTTCCATTTATCTAAGAGGACCTAACAAACTATTAATTGAATCTGTCTGAGATTGATATCTGAAAGGATGTGAAAAACAAAACAAACATCTGAGTGTTTATTGTACCAATATCCTACTGATAAGTCACTTGCATAATAATTTGGAACAAAGTGTACACAGAGAAACGCCGGAACTCTGTCAGCTCTGAACCTCCATCGGGTTCTTGGTATTGTTTGTAGCATTTTGGGGAAAATAATGCATTTAATTCATTTTGGATTATAGCTGTAACAACAAAATGTGGAAAAATCTAAGCGCTGTGAATACTCTCCGGATGCACTGATCCTGAGCTCATAGTCACACAATGCACTGAATGAACTGATGTGTGCTGTTTCTTTCTCTATTACAGTGTGGTTTCTTCCAAAGAGTTCAGTATAAAGTGCCCCGTTATCATGCTGTGAAGATCCATCGCAAGGAGACACAATTTCTGGACAAGACTCTAATTTTGCACAAAAGGCAATGGGTGACCCACTGGAGTGATGGCGCAAACTGATATGTAATGGACTGAGTATGTTGTGGACAAACCTGTTGTGTCACTCATTTTGACTTGCACTGTTTAATACACTGTTACAAATCGGTTTTATGAAGCAGTTTAATGACTGCCTTAACATTAGTGTTGTTCAGTTTTAAATGACTGACAACAAAGAAAAACTTTTTTTTTTAATGCAAGTTTCAAAAGTATGTTTAAAATTGCATTACGCCTGATGCGTAACCACAGTTTTTAACAAGTAATAATCTTGAAGGCTTTTTTGAATACATTTTTATAGATGGTGTTTCATCCTAAGAGGCACATGTTACAATGATACAGGCTCACCTTTTTTACCTTAATATACACTATATTGGCAAAAGTATTGGGTCACTCTATCTAATAAACAGGTTTGATGAATTTAGTATAAATCTTAATGCTGCAGCATATCATGATATTCTATGGAACTGTGTGCTTCTAGTTTAATAGCAACAGTTTGTGAATAACCCTTTTCCATCATGACAATGTCCCTGTGTATGAGACAAGATTCAGAAAGAAATCATTGATTCAGTCTGTGTGGAAGAAACTTAACTGATCTGCATAAAACCAAGTCCTGAACCCAGCTTCCCAAACTGTTGCTATTAAATTACAAGCACACAGTTCCATAGAATATCATGATATGCTGCAGCATTAAGATTTGTACTCATGGAAATTACTAAAGTCATCAAACCTGTTTATTAGATAGAGTGACCCAATACTTTTGCCAATATAGTTTACTTCAAATGTTGTGTAGAATTGCTGTGTCGGGCAAAAAGCCTATGCTGCTATTTTGCACCGACAACAGAGTAAAAAGCAGTTGATGATGTGCTTTAACTAAAATGTGTATCTGACTCAATTAAAGTTATTGTGGTTACCTCGTGGTTCTTGAATCCACATTTGTGTGTTTTGTGGAAAGATTGTGACTAGTATTGTATTGCGGCATGATGTTCAGATTGTTGCAAAAAGCAGACAAATCCAAACTGGGTTAATTTGCTTCACGATGCTGCTTACTAACTTTCTTAACTCAGGATTAAACACATGCTGCACATGCACATAAAGGAGAACTTCTTGGGGAGCAAACCGCATTTCTCAATAATGCCACAGGGTCACTTCTTCTTACAAAATGTCTTTATTCCATAAAAAGTTTACTTAATTATAAAAATTCAATCACATGAAACACTTCTAAAATAATATACGGCAAACCTAAGCAAATACAATTAACATTGCTTTCATCTAATTTCCACAGTTATCTTCAGCCCAAGGCCTGGAGAATGTAGCTATGTAAGTGACATTTTTTTTAACAAAACAAACACAAACCTACCCTAATCCACATAAAGCAAATCAACTTTTCAAATTAAATTGTGGTCTCAAATCACACTCACTGCCTACATATGCACATAGCTACCACATGTATTCACACAGAACGTAAACACAAAGACATGATACTGTCACAATCCTGTCCCCACAAACCAAGAATCTTCGACTTTAACAAGAAGGACAGGATCGCGACAGTATCCGGGGGTTGTGGCCTAGATGGTCTAGCATGACAAGGGGACGCATGACTCAGGCAAGCTCTGCCCAGGGCCATGCGTTCCCACACATAACATAAACACAAAGACATGACACTGTCATGATCCTGCCCACAAGACTCAAGAGATTAGCATGGCATGGAGGGCAGAATCATGACAGGAAATATACCAGTTAGAAAGGACTGATCACAAATATGTGTAAATGGTTTCACTACAAATGCAATCATTTTTGTTTTATTAATAAAACATCTCTTTCATTACAATCAGTGGAAGTTTTGTTCTTACTATTATAAACAATATCAAGTATTTCCTTTTGCTCTACTCCCTGGATAAACATTGAATAATTATTCCTAGGGATATTCACTTCATCAAGCTGATCCCCCCAATTCTCTTCTCATTAATTTCTTTTGCTAATTTATATCCAATATTTACAAAATACTGATTCAACTCAATAAAAATGTCATTCACTTTGGTTATGATTCGATTGTCATCATTACCAAAGAATTGGGGTAATCTACCTTGGCCATATCCTTTCTAATTATACTGTTGAGCATACTCCAAGTTAACTTAGTATTATTCTTATACCTATCTAACATTTTATTATAGTAGTCCTTTTTGCTAATTTGTTACGTGCCTTAGAGATTTGTTTTTGTTTGTCTTTGGTCTGTTTTGGTTTTGTTCTGCAGGAAGCATTGGTTGGTGACATAATGGCTGAGAGTGGTTACACCTGGAGGAGGCTGAGGCCAGCGTTCTCTTAAGCAGCCTCCATTTGTCACTCTGCGAGCTTCCGGAGTTCCTTTTGGGCTTCCTGTTTGTTTGGTTTCACGGCTTGTGTTCTTTGTCATTAGTTATTCTTCTCTGTTAATGTATTTGTCTATTATTCTTATGTTAATAAATGTATTACTTTTTTTGATTATTGTTCAACGAGTGGTTTCCTCCTTTGTCACGGCTTAGAGCCGGCTGTGACAATATATCCTATATTTATTTCCGGCTTGTTGTGTTCTGACTTTTATAAATTTCCACATATGATTTGTATCTTGTTCTCACTCCATTTGTCAAGCATATCAACTAGATTATTCATAAATGTGTCAATGTAAATGTTATCTATGGTAAAAGACATATTTTTAATCAAACTACATCTTAGCGATGTGTCAACATACAAGGCGGCAACTCCTCCTTTCTTATTAACCCTGTTAGTCGTAAATAAATTATATCCATCCAATTCTACATCTTGCACTCTCACATTATCAAGCCAAGTCTCTGACATGGCAATTACATTGAATTTGTTAAATTTACACAGGTATGAAATTTTTATATAGACTTCTGCTATTTAAATGCATTACTGATAATGCCCTATCCATATCCACATATTTTTTTAAATGATTCTTCAGTATAATTCTCACAACAATTGTTATTTATGTTATTGAAGAAATGGTTTTCCGGATCAATTTCATATTCGATTTCATACATTTTATGGTCTGTGTGATTGAAAGATTTAAGACTTACAATAACTTTGAGAACAGTCAACCACATCTTTCTTATGTATATTAATAAACTCCACCTCATCAACATCATTAAATGGGAACAGAATTTCCTCATCAATGTCCACCATTTATATTTAGAAGGAAGAAAGTTCCATGTCCATTTAACATCCTCCATGCAGTTTTCATTCGTCCTTTAGCTTGGTTGTAAAGTTATTTTTGTTGTACTATTGTATATTCAATGACTTCTTTCGTCGTTCCATTAATCGTATCCCAGTCATCCAATTCTTTTAATTCTCTTATTATATGTACTTTTGATTCCTCAGGTGTTCCGTTTAGTTGTATCATCACTTTACAATTTCTAGTCCATGTGGTTTGTATCTTGTTTTGTTTCCTCAGAAAGCATGCATGTCTTGCAATGTCGGCGTTCTTTTTTGTAAGATGATCATTCAGGTACACTCCTGTAACCCTTCAGCTTCGTGGCTTGCCTCAGTAGCTCGATTTTGTGCTTCCAATTCACAAACCAAAGAACAATGGCGGACTTCGTTAGCTGTTCCTTCGTGGAAGGGTATGGCAGGCCGCAATATTATCACTTCAAATATTCATATGCTTCAAAGAACTTTGTTACTTGTTTTTCCAATGTTAGAAGATCCCCTGGCAATGCATCTTTACCATCTTTATCTCTAGCCACTGTACTAGCGTAGGTTCTGTGCTTAGTTCCAATCCGCTTATGATTAAATCCTCCATTCTTGAGTATTGAATGTAGTATTGAACTCCTTGAGTATTGAACACCATAGCCTAACTTATTGTATACAGCCACCTGTAAATTTCTGTTTATAGTAAAAGCCATCTGTACATTATGTTCATAATACATATCCATCTGTAAATTTCTGTTTATAGTAAAAGCCATCTGTATATCATGTTCATAGTATATATCCATCTGTAAATCTCTGTCTATAGCAATAGACATCTGTATATTATGTGCATAGTATATATCCATCTGTTAATTTCTGTTTATAGTAATAGCCATCTGTAAATCATGATCATAGTATATATCCATCTGTAAATTTCTGTTTATAGTAAGAGACATCTGTAAATCATGGTCATAGTACATTTCCATCTGTAAATTACTTCTGTATATTTATTTATGTAACTTATGCAACCAATGTATATCCTGCACTTGCTGCTATTGCACTTCTGGTTAGACCCAAACTGCATTTCGTTGCCTTGTACTTGTACATGTGTAATGACAATAAAGTTGAATCTAATCTAATCTAATCTAATCTATTGTTCCAGGTCATCAATCCTTTTATCCAATCCTTCGATTTTCTTATCCTTCTCATTCATAAGATTCTTTAGCCTAAATATAGTTATAAATGCGAATATATATAAATTTTTTGTTCCAGAAACACCTCAAAAAGATCTTACTACTCTCCAGCTTCCCCAATAATAATGTTTGCAACCACGGGCGCTCAAAAGGGCCTCTCCGATTCCCAGATCCAAACCCTGGGTCGCTGGTCTTGAAGAAGCTACATCCGATCAGACCACTCCCTCATTATAGAGGTCCATTGGACCCTCATCACCCGAATGACACCCTTATTACACGACCTCCCTCACAGGAATCTGCCCTTCTCAACATCCGTTTCTCCACCACACAGGATTTCCTCCCTCAGAAACCATGCTTCCATCACGTGCTCTGCCATAACAGACACAACTTTCACCAGAAGCGAGTATCACCGTAGCGACCTCCCCCGCAGGGACCCGTGCTTCCAACGAGTGCTCTGCCGCAGCAGTGACCACTCTCTCTTCACTGCCGCAGCAGTGACCACTCTCTCTCTACTGCCGCAACACTGCTGCTCCAGCAGGAGCCTCTCTCTATCTCTCCCCACTGCCAAAGAAGTGCTGCTCCCGCAAGAGACTAGTCCTCTTCTCTGAGGCAGCTGAAGCTTCTATTACCTCTTTATTCCGCACTGCCACAGTAGTGCCCGCTCCTCAGAGCCTCATCTTCCTTCCTCACTAGCCCACCACCCTCTCTCCCACTGCCGCAGCAGTGCCGCTTCTGCAGAAGCCTTTTCTATTCTTCCATACTGCTGCAGCAGTGCACGCTCCAGCCAGAGCCTAGGCCTCTTCTTTGAGGCCGCTGCAGCTTCTCCTACTTTCGCTTTCCAGATACCTCTACTCATCCAGCACTGCCGCAGTTGTGCACGCTCCTCTGAGCCTAACCTTCTTTCTCAGTTTAAGCACGCCACTCACACCAGAACCCGCACAGCAGCCCTGCTTAAGCTAGGCCAGCACCTTTTTTGGGGGATTACGCTGCTCCGGCGGCTGTCCTGCAACATTCACTTTCTTTGGGGATCGCCCCGGTTCAGGTCACACCGAGCCGGTTAAGGGGCAGGTGCTCTGAGTTCGGGAGTAATTACCGATCTCGAAGCCCTCGCCCCGGGACAGCTCACCAAATATGCATATTATCCGTCCCACTTTATTATCTGTGAGGTGAAGTTGTCAAACAGATAATTAATCACGGCCTATCAGCACCTGCTCTGTAAATAGCAAAGACTCCTTACCTTAATTCCTTCGAAATTATTGCAACCCTCCTCCACCCCGTCTCCTCACCCATACCTCATTAATCAGCAGCGGGGGGAGATCGCCCGGGGCCCTTACCCAGGGACAGCTCGCCAAATACACTATGTGCCCTATCGTCCACCCGGCGCAGTGTTTTTTCAGCCAGACGCAGTTCTCATTTTCCCGTCCTGCACTGCTTTGTTTAAATTGCAAATGCATTTGTACCCATTTGTGTGCCCATGGGTGTGCTGGTCTAAAAAAGAGGTGTGTTCAGGCTCATTGTTGGCGCATTGCTATTTTGAGGATCTGAAAGAAGACTGCGCCATAGACCAACTCAAACCTGGTCTAAAGTCAATGGCGCAATATCTTTTTTTTGTTATTGAAAGAGCGCGTTAATAGAAAATGCGCCTCTGTGCAGGTCCACAATGCGCTTTAGAGGGAAGCGCAGCACACGAACAAGCCAAATATTAAAAACAAAAGGTCTACAATGTAAAAGATTATTATTGTGTATATAAAAAGGACCATACCAAGACACAGGACACGTCAGATTTTAATCTTTATGTACTTAATAATAATGTGTTCCGTTTCCTCACTAGAGAAGCGTTCAGTCTTTGCTCTTGCAAACTCCGCCGTGTAAATAGCAAATACTCCCTGGTGCTAGCGCAACTGTCTCTTAAAGGGAATGAAAGTTGAGACTCTGATTGGTTTACTGCACGTTTTGCCCAAAACACACCCATTACTAATTAACCCTCGTATGGTATTTGTTTCCTGTTTACACTATTGGTATTTGGGGTCAATATGACCAATATTTCCATCCATTTCCATACTATTCCATAATGACAATGCCCCTGTGTATGAGACAAGGTTAAAAAAGGAATCATTGATTCAGTCTGTGTGGAAGAACAGTGTCCTGAACCCAGCTGAACACATTTGGTGTCATTTTAAAAACACCAATGACTTGTGCACAGGAGTCGTCATGTTGGGAAAAGGGGCTTTTGAAACAGTTTTAAATTGCATTTCTACAAATGGCATTGTAAGGAATTTTGTTTCCATCTCTGTTGCAACAGTTTTGGAAGCACCCCTGTGTACAAGCCATTGATGTGGAGTGATGAGTTTTTGGGATCGCTATGCCCTAGTGATGGCTCCCATGATCCGTTGAAGACAGCCCTCTCCTATGCCACCCTGACGACTGATGTACACAACGGCAGTCATGCTGTCCGACCAGCCAAGAACGTGCTTGTCCTGAATGAGGGCTAGAACCTCTTCAGGGCTAGCCAAGCAGCCAACTCTAGGCAGTGATGTGCCACTGCAGACGGGGGCTCAACACTGCATGCCCATCGCACACAGCATCCCAGCTATGCAGGGAGGCATCCGTCATCACCACAACGTGCCTTGAACCCTGCCTGAGCAGAACTCCTGCTCGAAGAAGATCGGAACAGTCCAGGAGGCTACATTTACATTTAGTCATTTAGCAGATGCTTTTATCCAAAGAGAGATTAGAAAGCAATAAAGCGATATGTTATAAATGGGGCTAGGGTGTGGTGGCAGTGAGGCGCGGTTGTAACATGTCTGGTACCAGCATGCTGGAGTGGTCTTATGCGCATCAACCTGAGCTGGATAACCCTTGCAGAGGATGCCATGTGTCCCAGGAGGGTGCGGTCTGTGGGCATAAGAGCACCGCGACGGCACACTCGACCCTTAGCCACTCCCCCACGAGGGATGTCAGGACGGCTAAACTTGTTTCCTGCAAACACTCCAAACAGGTTAACCGTAACCTAACCCAGACCTTTCGTGAACTCCAGATGCATTTCTAGGATAACACAGTACCTGGGAGTGAGTGCAGTTAGGCACTGCGCTCCGCACATTAATACCACGTGTTCAGCCACGAGCATTTGAGGAGAATGTGATTGATTTGAGGTGAGGTGATTTGCTGCAACCCTATGGCCATTGTGGGGAAAGCAAAGCTGACATCTCCGCATCAGGCTTGACTTGTGCTTGACCGCCCAAAGATTGGAGCTCTAGGGAGTCTGCTGCATCTGATCGCCCTCCGATGGCATGACATAAAGCTTACAATAGCATAATCTGCATGAGCCCGCTATGAAACGGTCCTATGCCACCCATCGGGGACGGGTAAATGAGCGTAGTGAAGCATGAACGGTCCATTATTATTTGGATAAACACCTCAAAATGCACAACAACCTCGAAAAGCAAAAACAACAACAACAGATAACTTAGTTTAAAAATTGCCAAATCATGTTTTTAATTATGTTTATCACATTTTTATTGTGTTTTATTGTGTTGGTTAGCTGTGTGTGTGTGTGTTTGCGTACGGACAAATGAACTATATGGTAGCATGCAGACAACAAACAGCAAATAATAATAGTTTTGTGCATTTAGGATTTACATTTTTATCGGCCTTGAGGTCATAAGTGAGTAAGTGGGGGATGTTTACTCATGAAAGGAGGGCTAAGTGAAGAGAATGAGGTGAGAGAGAGAGAGAGAGAGAGAGAGAGAGAGAGAGAGAAACTTCTCAGGTTTCAGTAGCTGCAGCTTCATGGGGGGTGCTGAGGAAGGAAGGGCTTGGATTTGGATTTGTGCTCATTGAGAGCTGCATGGCATGAGCTTTAGTGTCCGTCTGTGGGACACTACACTCTTCAAACTCATAACTGTGTGTGTGTGATTTCGATATGATCGCGTGGACGCGTTCACGGACTTTACTGCTGTTTCTCGCATTATTGGCTGTTGTCAGTTGTCAGGAGGAGGATGACCGTAAGTTTGCGCTCTCTTTTCACACTTCAGAAAACTTTCCATCTTATCTCTCTCTCTCTGTGTGTGTGTGTGTGTGTGTGTGTGTGTGTGTGTTTGTCTGCTTCGGTTGAAAAACCTAAAACAGTGAGTAAAGATGAAGGTAAATGTGTAAACCGTAAACATTTAGATTGTATTTAGACCAGCTGTGTATTGAGGGGAACGGTGAGGACACAGAAGATGCTGTGTGGAGGAATTCATGGCATTTACTTTATCCCTGCAGGAAATTTAAACACACTTGCACACACTTGCTTGAATTATTCATTTATTACTTGTATTTATTTAGCCTTTGTTACAGTAAAGTGTAAACAGGAGTGAAGGGGGTGAAAGAGAGAGAGTGGGGGTCTAATCGCCATATGATGTGTCAAGGCCAGGTGGTCTACAGCTCCGGGTATTTGGGGTAATTTTATTGATTTTGGTAGTGTGTGATTGTGGGATGGAGGTATTTGTAGCTGATGCACTGCTGGTGGCCTGAAGGCTCAGCTGCTCACATTCCTGTGCTGTCAGGGGCCGGCAGGGCGAATCCAGGCTTGCTCCAAACACTTTACAGATTCATGAAGACCCTTTCTGTCCTTCATTCATCTGCTGGGAAAGGTTGAAGTGAGTTGCTGAGGTTGTGCTGGGCCTCAGTCATAGATACTGTTCCATACTGGTAAAGTGTTTCCATCTGTTTTGCGCATTACTCCCACTGCTGCTGCCGCTGCCGCCGCCGCCGCCGGGAGAGAAGAATGAAAGACTGTCTGGAACTCTCAAGTTATTGGAAAAACATAGAAAGGACCAAAGCAGCCATTTTAATTCAGCAAGGCACATTCTTCTGTGTTATTGTACAAAGGAAGGAAAATAAGCTTGTCAGTCAACGTATTGGATGATGTTTCAGAGATGTAAAACTGCAAATACGTTTATAAAATCACTTATTAGCTTAGTAGTTCTAGAACCGCACAGACAGAGAGAGAGAGAGAATGAGAAAAAAAGTCCCAAAGGCTAGCAGTTGAGTTCATGTTGCAGGAAGGCACATACGAGAGAGAGAGAGAGAGAGAGAGAGAGAGAGAGAGAGGTCACAGGTCAGCATCTCAAAGATCATCTGTTAAACCTTAACTTATGGCACTATTTGTTGTCTTGTAAATGGAGACAATGTGACGTATGTGAGCCATGAGCAGAGATGGGAAAAGCAGATAGAGACCTCCTCTCACCTGTGTTCAATTTTCCTCAGTTTTCCTCCTTAAAAACCCCTGCAGTCCTTCTATAATAACGCACAGCAGAAATGCAGTTGAATGAAAGCTCTCTGGCATGTTTGAACTGGCAGCTCCGAGTGTTTAGATTCAGCAGACACTTGTGAATTGCTCAGTCTTTACTTTTCAGAAAGGCGTCATTCATTGCCATATGGGGTCTATTTGAATTTACAGCAAATAAACAAACCTCGAAGGTAAACAAGAATACTGTATGTGCATTACTAAAACTGCCTGACACATTCATGAGCTGAACCGACTGACCCCTGAATAAAACAAAAGAAAAAAGTAAAGTGTGTGTGTATATGTATATATTGTCACCTTGGAATTATTGGTTTTGTCAAAATTAAGTTATCCATGTATTTGTATTCTGTTCTTATTTACATTATGTAATGTTTTCTTGTTTAGTTTGTGTACACAAGGTTTTAACTACAAAGTCAAATGGAACACAAAAACTCCTTATCTCAGTATTGTTTAGAATGCAGATCGAATCTTCCAAAGTGACGATATATAATTAAATGAGTAATGTTTAATCTTCAAAGGATAGTTCACCAAAAAAAAATATAATATATATATATATATATTAAAAAACTTGTCATGTCATCCTCATGTCATGTCAAACCTGTATGGGTTTTTTCTTCTTCAGAACACAACAGAAGATATTTGGAAGAATGTTGATCATCAAACAACACTGAACTTCATTGACTTCCGTTGTATGAACACAAAACCACTGACACATTTCTCGAAATATCTTCTGTTGTGTTCCACTGATGAAAGACTCATGTACAGATTTACAAACACATGAGGGGTAATGAATGATGAGAGAATTGAGATTTTTGACTGAACTATGCCCTTAATTCATCATTGGATGACATTCCTTTTCGTGCTGCCATCTAGTGGTGTCTGCATTCGAATGTGCATGAAAATACGACCATAGTCCTGCACTCATCTTTGTCCTATATTCTTTACATGACTTCTTTTTCAGTCACAGCTCAAATGTGTGCTTCTCATCTCGTAGAAGTGTTTCTCACAGTTGTCTCACGGCTCTTCTTCTGCTCACGCTCACACAGAGGATCCAGGTAGCTGTATGCAGGACGGCCAGCGCTATAGTGACAAGGACGTGTGGAAACCGGAGCCGTGTCGCGTTTGTGTTTGTGACACGGGCACGGTCCTGTGTGATGATATCACCTGCGAGGAGCTAAAGGACTGTCCCAAACCTGAGATCCCGTTTGGGGAGTGCTGCCCGGTCTGTGCCGCTGACCAGCCGTCCTCCTCTGGTTGTAATTTATTTCTTCCTCACAGCTCTGTAAATAAATTACATTTCTGCTTGCATTTGTTTGCTTGCTTTTGGGATTATTTTAAAGAGAATGCACCTTGAGTATGATCCTTGATCTCTGCTGCATCATCAAATCATACCAGCGTGCAGTTTCTGGATGCTTTTGACAAAAATGAACCCAAAACAGCCCAACAAATCACCAAAAGCTCGCACTGAGAGAGAGAGAGAGAGAGAGAGAGAGAGAGAGAGAGAGAGAGAGAGAGAGGGAGCGATGTGGAATGAGAGACTGGCTTTGTCTGCTGTGCTGATGGACACATATGGGAATCGTTTAGAGAGAACAGACGACGTGTTGAGTTTCTGGTCTTTCTTCAGCTCATAGAAACCAGAAAGTTGAAAAGAGTTTCTAATTTTTACATAATATTCACCTTCATCACCTTTACAATTCCTCATGAAAATACCCTTCCCTTCCGTGTGTATTGTCGATTGTATTTTAGTGTTGTGCATCATACGGTGCTGACAGCTGTGGCTGAATGCTTTACAAAATCACCAGATTGTTTACGTGTTAATCCTGACAACCAAACCCTCGTGTACGGTAGATAATGTTTGTATGTGACTGATACTGATTTCATGTAGTAGTAGCAGCAGCGAGATAAAATGGTTGTGTCATCAGCACATCAGACTTTATCACTAATATGAACTGATCGGTGTTTTTTAACGCTGTGTTTTCTTTCTCTCCGTGTGATCACAGGGTTGCCAGGTGTGAAGGTGAGTCTGTGTGTTTAATGTGTGTTTTTCTGTCAGACTGTGTCATAAACTGTGATTAGGTCTCTGCTTCAAACGTTGTGTGTTTGGTCTGCCATGAGGAATCTTTACACTTAAATCGCTGCCTGCAGTGTGTCTACAGTTACATGTCCTGCATGCTTTTAACATCAAAATTATGATGATGATGATGATGTTTGGTGAAGAGCGACCTGCTCTTAAAGGCAAATGTGTGCTAATATTACCCTATGATATTATGCTTTCACAGGGACAAAAGGGGGAACCTGGAGACATAACAGATGTAAGTATTTTCATCTAAATGTATAACCTTTAAAAGGGTTTTTATATTGACAGTGTTTGCAGTAAGAGAGCTCTAATGGAGTCTGTGTCATCCTCTTCTTGTGTTTGTTTGAAAGTGGAAAGCTTTTCATTATAATTAACTCAGACTTTCTGTTGATTTTTCCTCAGGTTGTTGGGCCGAGGGGACCGGCTGGGCCTTCGGTACGAATACTTCTGGAATTCCTCGAATTCTCCAGGCTTGCTTGAGCGGTTGTGTTGCAGCGTGTTAAAGTAGATCTCATTTCATTCTCTCCTTTAACAAACAGGGACCGCCAGGAGAACAGGGACACCGGGGAGATAGAGGAGAGAAGGGCGAGAAGGTTTGCAACGTCTCAACTTTTACTCTTTCTGTCTCTCTCTCTCTCTCTCTCTCTCTCTCTCTATCTATATATATATTGACTCTGCTTGGAAATTTGTTCGAATTCAGTTTTGTGAATGGTGCTTCACGGTCATTCAATGTCTCGATGTCTTTGGAGTGTAAATCAGCGTTTCAGCTGTTTGTACTGAGAAAGCCAAATGTTATTTTTTCCATAGACATCACAAAAAATAAACCCTGTGATCAACAAACGTTTTGTCCATGCACATAATCTTCACATCTAAAAACAACAATTATGAATTCCGATGCTTTAATACAGTAGGCAGACGTCAAACGCAAACATGAGGTTATCGTACACCACTTTTTTGTGCCCATGTTGCATTTAATTTAAATGTTAAATTTCCCACAACAATGTCTGTAGTTGCAACTTGATAGCATTTATCATTGCAAAAAACCAAATGAATTTTATGCCATCAAATAAAACGTGAGAAAATATCTTAAGCGTTTGTGAAACACAGACCTTATTTATGGATTGTTTGCATGTTTTGATTAGACTGACATCAGCTCTAGAACTTAAAGTTTTTGCATTTCTAATATCACAATAAATGTAATCATTCTGCATAATTTATTTCATTCATTTAATACTCACTGTAGGAATTTATAGTTTGTATAATATGTTACCTGTTTTTCTCTTTCCTATATCTTCTGTGTGTGCTTCTCTGTAGTAACACTGTGTGTGTGTGTGTGTGTGTGTGTGTGTGTGCGTGCGTGCGTGTGGTTGCATGTGTTTGTGTGTGTGTGTGTGTGTGTGTGTGTGTGCGTGCGTGCGTGTGGTTGCATGTGTTTGTGTGGTGTGTGCGTGCGTGCGTGCGTGTGGTTGCATGTGTTTGTGTGGTGTGTGTGTGTGTGTGTGTGTGTGCGTGCGCGCGTGTGGTTGCATGTGTTTGTGTGGTGTGTGTGTGTGCGTGCGTGCGTGTGGTTGCATGTGTTTGTGTGGTGTGTGTGTGTGTGTGTGCGTGCGTGTGGTTGCATGTGTTTGTGTTTGTGTGGTGTGTGTGTGTGTGTGCGTGCGTGCGTGTGGTTGCATGTGTTTGTGTGGTGTGTGTGTGTGTGTGTGTGTGTGTGTGTGTGTGTGTGTGTGTGTGTGTGTGTGCGTGCGTGCGTGTGGTTGCATGTGTTTGTGTGGTGTGTGTGTGTGCGCGCGCGCGCATGGTTGCATGTGTTTGTGTGGTGTGTGTGTGTGTGTGTGTGTGTGTGTGCGTGCGTGTGGTTGCATGTGTTTGTGTGGTGTGTTTGTGTGTGTGTACCATATATTCTTTTTTGTGTGGTGTGTGAAATTGGGGTGTATTTATTCATTTTGTTGTTCTTATTTATCTTTTACAAATGTTATGTTTTGCTTATGGTCATTTTGTCTTATGTACAGCTGCTTTGTAACAATGAAAATTGTAAAAAGCGCTATATAAATAAACTTGAGTTATTTCAGCCATTTAACACCCCCAAAACCCCACAGACTTTGCGTTGCAATAAAACTAGAAGTGCTAAAAATACATCAACACTGCAGTGCTCTATCAACTTCAGCTACACTGAAAAGAGCACAAAAACAAGGGTTGTAAGATGACATCATTAAAGGCGGGGTAACCGATCTCTGAAAACGCTTTAGAAAATGAGTCGGGCCGAGTACTAAAACAAACTTGTAGCCAATCAGCAGCAAGGGGTGTGACCACTTATTGACGGAGGGATGCGAGGGAATGCTGGCATTGCACAGCACGTTTAAGAGCGGAGCAGGAAGATTTGTGTTCCTGTTGTGTAGTGGTGCGCTTTGTTGTCCATTTCAAATAACAACGTTATTGTTTTCAGAGATCGGTCACCTGGCCTTTAACATTCATGAGCTGAGCTGATACAATGGCTGTGTCAATTCCCTACATTAGTTATAGATATTTTAGACACTCAGTCTCTCACTTCTCATGATGACGTCATTATATGTTTGTGTTTAGGGAAGTCCTGGCCCCCGTGGCAGAGATGGTGAGCCCGGTATTCCTGGAAACCCTGGCCCCCCTGGACCCCCGGGGCCAAACGGACCCCCTGGCCTTGGTGGAGTAAGTATTTGTGAGGTGTCATATTTTTCTTCAAGAGAGGTCTAAAAAAAATCAGACAGTGAGAAAGTTTAATGCAATCTGATTTAAAGGCCACAGTATCCCATCTGCCTACCCCCAAGCTTCATCTCTGTTCACATCATAGCAAAACGCAAACATTTTCTGGAAACGAATAACTTTGGCTTGGACCCATGTCTACATGACAATACTGCACTTATCTCATATTCAGTGATTGGATTTAACAAACGATTCCTCATGAATAAATGCACAGAATGCATTTCCACTACAATCCAAGAGCCCATCACCATTCCAGAGAAAAAGTCTGATACGTCACATTTCTGATGTTGACTGCACTGGAAGAACAAATTTGCTCTGAAATACAAAAAACTTACGATATAATGTATGAGAACTTGTACAATAAGCACGCAGCCAAGGAAACAATGAAGAGACCATTCCAGATGTTCATTTAAACATCATTTCTAGATGTATTGTGCTCATTCCAGTCCAGTGTCTGTTGAATTTCAACAAAATCAAACCTCAGGAGTGACATAAAGTCATTCAACAGCAATGTGAAAGACTGACAGAATGACAAGACACATGGAAATTGTGACAAGGTCATCACATAAAAAAATGTTGTAGAAATATGACTGTTGTATTGCTTAAAAGTGAATAGAAACTTTTTTCTTTGCAGTATTTGAGGTTTGAAACAATCTTTTTATTTGAAATTTGGGAGAAATATTGCTAGTAATGTTCATTATATCTAAACACATATCATTATAGTCAACGGTCTTTGAATTGGTCTCTTAACTTTTTCTGCAGTTATATATCTGTCAACATCTCCAAAAATGCTTTAAACTGTGTTTACTGTGGTAAAAGTATTGTTCATTTGTGGTTCAACTATGCTGATGCTTTTTATAGTAAAACCATGGTTTCTTTCTGTAAGAATGAGTTTGCGTCAACAAAAGCATTGAGTGTTATCGCTGACCACAGCTTTTCGTGGGTCTTTTCAGAACTTTGCTGCTCATATGGCTGGTGGATTTGATGATAAATCTGCAGCACAAATGGGCGTGATGCAAGGACCAATGGTGAGAGCGCACAACTCATTGTGTCTTACAATGTTTACAGTCACCTGCTCTTTCTTTCTTTTGGGTTTTTTGATCGAATAATAATAGGAAACATATTCAAATCATGTTGTGATGAAAAAACCTAAACAGTTGTATTTTTGAACACTAGTCTTTTAGTTTATGTATTAGTCAGCTAGTAATACTGACTAGCACAAGCTTAGCATTAATGCTGCAAGGCATGCAGGAACAGTCAGAAACTGCCTTCTCGTCTACATCTGTCTCTTAAACACTGAGATGCATTCAGGAGCTTGGTCTCACTGTATTCTGTGTGTGGACGTCTGGGAATGTTCTGTGATTTTAGTATACCTGACTACCCGACGTTTTCTTTGGCTGCCACCCAGAAGTTTTTTTATTTTAGTAACGGAGGCTTACAAGTAACTGATTCAGCTAGAGTATGAAATATACTTTTCATAGATCAGACATGCAAAGCCAGTTCCATGGTTCCAGTGAGAGATGTGTAATGTGGTTAATGGTGTGTTGTGTCAGGACATGCTCAGGTTCTTATTTCTGTGCTGTTAAAGGTTTAATTGTTGATCAAAATTTAAAAGGGTTTTGAGCACTTTTAGCTGATTTCCGGCACACAAAGGTCGAGTGAGCAGCTGGAATTCTCTAAGCCTTTATGCTCCATTGAGTCGCTCTAATGTCCTACAGGCAGAGCTGGGTAACAGTTCTGCCATACAGAAAGAGAATATTCATAAATAAAAGAATAACACCAGTATTGTCTGTAAATACATTTACATATTGATTTGTGGTTTCTTCAGGGACCGATGGGACCACGAGGACCACCAGGCCCCAATGGATCTCCTGTGAGTAGATTTTCCTGTCGAGTCACAGAAGAGAGAAAAGAAAAGTGTTTTTATTCTTTTTGAAGATTCAGGGCAGAAACAGCATGTGTAAGCTGATACTTTGCTTAAACACAGGTTAGCACTGGTATCTTTCATCTTCTCATAAAGCTTTAGGGCATTTTCCTCTAAGACATTTCACCTATTTTCTGAAAAAAGAATCAGATTAAAGAAAGAAGGAACATTAAAAAGAACGGAGTGGTTTTTGCTCTAGTACTGTACACACAGTGATGAGATAAATATTGTTTCTGGCATTAAAACACACACATTGTCTATGATGGTAATTCTCTCTCTCAATGCTCCAGGGCCCACAAGGATTTCAGGGGAACCCAGGAGAGTCCGGAGAGTCCGGATCATCCGTATGTACTCCCAGTCCTGTGCCAGACCATAAAAAACAGCTCATTACAGATGATTACAGTCCACCTAAGAAACGCTGTGATAATCCATCAAATAATCCTGTCCGTTAGGCTAAACATCTACAGCTTTATAAAATCTCTATTGTGATACACAGTTTCTGAAACCTTTGACTCATTTTCTCTAAACTCTACACACACATCACAAATATTTCATTTTCTATATTGTCGGATGAAACTGTAACCAGACAGACTTCCAAGGCAAAATTACTTGAATTAGAAAAAATGAGCGTAATCCTGTCTGAATCCTGTCATTTCTCACTCACATCTTTCACACACCCCCGCTAACTCTCACTAACCCTTATAATGCAATAATAATGAGATCCCATTTCTCACATTCACACTAACCCTCACTCCCCATCTCTCACTTTCATACTAACCCTCACTCCCCATCTCTCACTTTCATACTAACCCTTACTCCCAGTCTCTCACTTTCACACTAACCCTCACTCCCCATCTCTCACTTTCATACTAACCCTCACTCCCCATCTCTCACTTTCATACTAACCCTCACTCCCCATCTCTCACTTTCACACTAACCCTCACTCCCCATCTCTCACTTTCATACTAACCCTCACTCCCCATCTCTCACTTTCACACTAACCCTCACTCCCCATCTCTCACTTTCACACTAACCCTCACTCCCTATCTCTCACTTTCATACTAACCCTCACTCCCCATCTCTCACATTCACACTAACTCTCACTCCCCATCTCTCACTTTCACACTAACCCTCACTCCCCATCTCTCACTTTCACACTAACCCTCACTCCCCATCTCTCACATTCACACTAACCCTCACTCCCCATCTCTCACATTCACACTAACCCTCACTCCCCATCTCTCACATTCACACTAACCCTCACTCCCCATCTCTCACTTTCACACTAACCCTCACTCCCCATCTCTCACATTCACACTAACCCTCACTCCCCATCTTTCACACTAACCCTCACTCCCCATCTTTCACACTAACCCTCACTCCCCATCTCTCACTTTCACACTAACCCTCACTCCCCATCTTTCACACTAACCCTCACTCCCCATCTTTCACACTAACCCTCACTCCCCATCTCTCACTTTCACACTAACCCTCACTCCCCATCTCTCACATTCACACTAACCCTCACTCCCCATCTCTCACTTTTACACTAACCCTCACTCCCCATCTCTCACTTTCATACTAACCCTCACTCCCCATCTCTCACATTCACACTAACCCTCACTCCACATCTCTCACTTTCACACTAACCCTCACTCCCCATCTCTCACTTTCACACTAACCCTCACTCCCCATCTCTCACTTTCACACTAACCCTCACTCCCCATCTCTCACTTTCACACTAACCCTCACTCCCCATCTCTCACTTTCACACTAACCCTCACTCCCCATCTCTCACTTTCACACTAACCCTCACTCCCCATCTCTCACTTTCACACTAACTCTTACTCCCCATCTCTCACATTCACACTAACTCTTACTCCCCATCTCTCACATTCACACTAACTCTTACTCCCCATCTCTCACTTTTACACTAACCCTCACTCCCCATCTCTCACATTCACACTAACTCTTACTCCCCATCTCTCACATTCACACTAACTCTTACTCCCCATCTCTCACATTCACACTAACTCTTACTCCCCATCTCTCACTTTTACACTAACCCTCACTCCCCATCTCTCACTTTTACACTAACTCTTACTCCCCATCTCTCACATTCACACTAACTCTTACTCCCCATCTCTCACATTCACACTAACTCTTACTCCCCATCTCTCACTTTTACACTAACCCTCACTCCCCATCTCTCACTTTCACACTAACCCTCACTCCCCATCTCTCACTTTTACACTAACCCTCACTCCCCATCTCTCACCTTCACAATAACCCTCACTCCCCATCTCTCACTTTTACACTAACCCTCACTCCCCATCTCTCACCTTCACAATAACCCTCACTCCACATCTCTCACTTTTACACATCTCTCACTTTCACAATAACCCTCACTTCCCATCTCTCACTTTCACACTAACTCTCACTCCCCATCGCTCACTTCCCATCTCTTACTCCCCATCTCTCACTTTTGAGTCTAACTCTCTAACCACTGGGCCACGACTGCCCACATCTCATCTCTTGCCCAATTCTCATCTCTTTCACTCCTCATCTCTCACCCCTTCACTCCCCAACTCTGACTGTCATCCCCTCTAAACCCCACTGTCAACCCCTCTAACTTTCCCAACCCATCTCTCACTCCCCATCTCTTACCCCCTCTAACTCTCAAACTAACTCTCACATCCAATCTCTCACCCCCTCACTCCCCAACTCTTGCTGTCATCCCTTGTAACCCTCATTGTCTCTTACATTCCTTCTCTAACTTCCCATGTGTCACTTTTACCCCCTAACTCTCTTTTACATGGACTCTCACTCCCTTTAAATCTCACTCCCCATCTCTCACTCCTCTTTCACTGTGACACTAACTCTCACTCCCCATCTCTCTTCATCTAACTCTCACTCCTCCTGTAACTCTAAGAGAAGTAAGGCTTAGGGCGAGAGGAGTTATTGAAGCAGAGGTATTACCTGGTTAAATTATATTTTACATTTTAATGTAAAATTGTAAAAAGCGCTATATACTAATTGCTCTCACTGAGTGGGTCACAAGTGCCTACAACAACAACAACAAAAAAACTTTTATTTTACCACTTATTATGGTATATTAAAAAAATTCAACAGAATCAGGCGGATATGCGAATAATCTCACTTTATTTCATAAAAATGTATTTATATAGCGCTTTACACAATTGAATTGTTTCATAGTTAAAAAATACAATAATAATAGTAATAGATGAGAAATATAGACAGTATATGGTATTATTGCAAGCTATATAAGGTAATGTACACTGATGAAACAAAAATTTAATTAGACTCTAAATTAATAAACTTTATTAGAAGAAGACTTTAGACTATTTCACTCTTATTTTTAGGTTTAAAATGTAATCTTTTTTCCGGTAGGGTCCGATGGGTCCCCGTGGCCCCCCAGGTCCCTCAGGAAAACCTGGTGATGATGTAAGTATTCCTTTCTCTGAACTCAATATCTTTGGTGCATTGTTTGATTCTTTGGTATTTGTATAATAGGGAATAGTGTAGCATATCACATGATAGTTCTTAGCACTGATGGTGTCTCAAGTTGTTCCTCCAGCCCACATGACATAACACATAAAATGCTTGGTCTTCATGCCAGCAAAAAAAAAGCTTTCAGTCAGTAAAATGTGCTGTTTTTCCTTCTTCATTTTTCCATCCATGTGTTTCCATCCAAGTACATCTGAATCTTCTATTACGCCTCTGATTTCACAGCAAATTCAGTGATATTGGAGCTCTGTAGCATTAGTGCTTAGTAGCAGCTCTTAAGCTGCATGTTTGTTTGTCTTGTTTAGGGGGAAGCAGGTAAACCTGGTAACAGCGGTGAACGTGGACCTCCTGGACCTCAGGTGAATTAGTTTGATCTTTATACAGCTGTGTGATGCTTCCGACTCCACAGCTCAAGCTTTTGGCCAGATGTGAGCCTGTGCTGTGGATGCAGGCCAGAGAAGGAAAGAGGAGACATTCACCTCATACCCCCCCCCCCTCTCTCTCTCTCTCTCTCTCTCTCTCTCTCTCTCTCTTTAAACACAGGGAACACGTGGATTCCCAGGAACACCAGGTCTACCTGGAATAAAGGGACACAGAGTTAGTAGACTTCTCATGTGGTACCAAGTCTTAATGCTGTACTGTATAATGACAGATGCTGGTTTAGCCGTGCTTCATCTATGACAATGCAGCACTATCTTATGACCTTTTCACCATTTAATATTAGTATAACTGTACGTCATCCACACAGCCTTTAATGCACAGTTTTAAAGAAAAGTGTACTTACAGCATCTGAATCACTCAAGAAAGCATGAAAGATGGTTATAACCTTTTGTAACTCTATTGAAGACTGAACCTGTGGTGTGTGTGTGTGTAGGGTTATCCAGGTCTTGATGGTGCTAAAGGAGAATCTGGAGCTCTTGGAGCTAAGGTATGAACTTCACATATCACGTTTAACATTTTCTCCTTTTCACATCACATGTGTGGTTGTTTTAGTAGTTGCAGTCCCTCTCTCTTTTTGTCTTTGTCTCAGGGTGAAGCTGGCTCGTCCGGAGAAAGCGGGGCTCCTGGACCAATGGTACGTGTTTATACAGCTGTGCAGCAAAACTCTTGTTTTTATTATCTTGAATTAAATGTATAGGATAAAAACAAACTGCACACAGCTGGATACTTTCTTTTTTGTGTGTGTAAAATTTAAAATTTAATAGATATAATACTGCCACACTTCAGTCTAAACTTTCATCAGTTTAATCAAGCCTGTGGGTGATTTAAGAAACAATTCAATACAAAAAAGGGTCAGAGGTCACGTTTACATAAGAACTCCACGTGGACGGCTGTGACCCAGACGCACTCACTGGACTCATGCACATTACTTTTATGATGGATGTAAAAAATGTGGGCGCATCTAAAGACAAGAAGAGGCAGTAAATGATGAGAGAATAATTCTTTAAAAGAGAGGATTAAAATATTTCAGATTATTATTCTATTATTTTCAAACAAACTTTGCTGAACATCTGAGCTCTGGCATACACTATTACTGTATGTCAACTGTTGTCTCATTTGTGTAGGGAAACGTGTGTGTGAGTTGATTTGTGTTGTGTGTTTTTGTTTAGGGTCCTCGCGGTCTGCCAGGTGAACGGGGACGTCCAGGACCTTCAGGAGCTGCTGTAAGACAATCAGACAATTCATACACATAAAACCTGGCTGTTTCCTAATAAAAAAATGAAATTTCCATTTTAAAGCACACCAAATAAAAAGACTGTCAAGAGGATTTTCTAGTTGCATTGTCGGCTGTTTCTGTTGCTGGTGGCACCAATGGGACACAGTAGAGACCTTTCTGATTCAAATAAATATGATTGCCTCTAAATGCTGCATACAAAATTTTGTGCAAATCGGACAAACCGTCCAGGAGGAGTTCGAAAAAGTAATTCAAATGACGTCATATAGTATATCAAATTGGCATGAGCCATGGCTTAAGATGGAAAAAGGATTTTGTTTCTATAATCTACGGTTCAAAAGTTCTAGGCAAAAATGTATGAGGAAGTTTGGACTGTTGGTGGCGCTATGGATGGGTTAGAGACTCCATATTTGCAATAGTTCAGACTTTCCTCTATGTGTTTGCCAAATTTCACAACCTTGCTCAAGGGTCTCATCTCAGTCACGGAATTGTACTGAGGATCGAACCTGCAACATTTGGGTTACAAGTCCGACTCTCTAACCATTAGGCCACAACTTAATAAGAACTACTATTAGTGGCTTGAGTCCTAATTTTAACAGGGACTGATTTCTGCAGATTGAATACTTTAATTTAACTCAAGTTTTGAATGTTTATTTAAAAACATTGAGCCAATCTCAGTATAGCCGAGGCTGTGAAGGATGCATTTGTTTGGTCCTTCTCAGTCTTTGAATTGAGACAACTTTCAGTCGCGCTGCTGTGACGCAGTCGGTCTTAAAATGCAACCTCCCTAGGTGCTGTTTTCAAAAGTGTCACATCCATAAAGGTCTATATTCTTCATAAATAGACATATGAAAATTCAAATAAAGTAACTATTTTATGCTCTATGAAGAAGCATCCCTTCATCATTCGCTGGGTATTATTGCATCTAGTTTGTGCATTTTAATTTACAGAAATTCTACAAAGTATGCCATCTCTCTTCTTTTACAAAGCCAAACACTGCTTGATACTTATGACATTGAGTAATGACATAACTGTTTTTTTTTTGTTTTTGTAAGCATTTTAAATGTTTTCTGATATATTTGAACAGGGTGCTCGTGGAAATGATGGTTTGTCTGGTCCTGCTGGTCCTCCGGTACGTATCTTTATATCAGCGTCTCTTAATAAAACACTGGTGTATTTACCAATTGTAAACATTGTGTACATTTATTTTTTGTTGTCTTAACAGGGACCAGTAGGTACGATTGGAGCTCCTGGTTTCCCAGGATCCCCTGGGGCAAAGGTTGGACATTTCTTCATTCTTCTATTTTCATCTGCTTAATAAAATATATGAGCTTTTCACACATTTCTCATACCAGTTAGACCCTAAAGATACATTAGCATACAAGAAACAGTCCTGTCAAAAGAGGAATGAAACGTTTGTATGATGTTTACAGAAGTGGTGTCACTCCACGGCCATTTTCAGTCACAGCAGGACCACAATCTTATCTAGCTGAACGGCGGAAGACCAGAATTTCCAAAAATCGCTTGGAGAATTAAACAGAATATTTCCGACCAGCAATTAAACCTGACATCAACTGTTTCCTAAGCTTAAATTGGGAGGTGGCTTCAGCTATTGAATTAGGCGCACAGTTTGACAAGCGCCTAACGAGCTTCAGCATGGAGCCCCACCCCAAAGAATCATCAGTCTTTACTGATTGATGATTTGCTCTTTTTACTGGAGGGCCGAACTTCCATCGCTAGAGCGGCTATGTTGAGTGCTGCATTCCCTCCCCATTCAGAGAAACGACAGTGGAGCATCTTTTTAATTTATAATATCGTTGATTTTATGCGAATGTTTGTTTTTAGGGTGAAGCAGGGCCCACCGGTGCCCGTGGACCTGAGGGCGCACAAGGGCCTCGTGGAGAGTCAGGCGTCCCTGGAGCTGCAGGGCCTTCTGGAGCTTCTGTGAGTGATCATACATGTCCACGGCAGCAAATGCTGTTTGCTCAAAATGTAAATTCTTCAGTTGATCTCTAAAGGATCACTAATGTTTCAGTAAGCAAAGCACCTAACCAGAGCACTTAACATAAGTGAGCTATAAGTCACCTCCTAAATAACCACCTGTGAAAGTAACTAAACAAGCGGTAACTAAACCGACTTCAGCATGGTCCGGTGACAATCTGACCATACTCTCATGACCTGTGAAAAGCATTCTGATGTTTTATCAGCAGGGTAGTGTGATGCAGTGTCCATCATTCAGCATCACTGTAGTGTACAAAACAATACGAGTTTTAGAATTCTTTTTTACTGGAGATGAATTTGTTTAGTGAGAAATAACCCTGAAGTCATCTGGGAAGGAATAAAGAGTGATGACCTGCTGACTGTTGAATGTTTTGTCTGAATGTGTAGGGTAACCCCGGTACTGATGGCAACCCCGGAGCCAAAGGATCAGTGGTGAGTACATAAACATGAGGACACTGTTTTGGTTTATGCTTGAATCATTCTAAGATATACTCTAGACAGAATGTATGGTGTTCACACACACTGTCTTCATCTGTAGGGCGCTCCTGGTATCGCTGGTGCTCCTGGATTTCCGGGTCCACGTGGCCCTCCTGGACCTCAGGGAGCAACTGGTCCACTTGGACCAAAGGGACAGTCTGTGAGTTTCCTCATAATGTTTGTTATTTATGTACACTCTCACATAAAAAAAACATGTATAAATGTGAACCACGAGTCTGATTCCTGACTAGGGTTGTATTGCTAGACAGGTTTGACGATAAATTATGATGACACGTAGTTATCATACATGAACATTTGCGGTAATAACAAATAAATCAATCAATAATCAAAACGGAGAATCTCATCCTGAGCATATGCAGAGTCTTTTCACTTGCTTGGACTCTAAGCTTGCTCCTCTTACACATTGCTGTATTTACATTTACATTTATTCATTTGGCAGATGCTTTTATCCAAAGCGACATACAATTGAGGAAAACAGCAAGCGATTCGTCTAAGTAAGCAATATTCACGAGAAGTGCTAGTAATACAAAGTTTCAGATACAACCTCAAGATAGTAAAAGCAAGTATATAGAGAACATTAGAAAAGGAAAAGAAAGGTAGAAAGTATTTTTTATATATATATATATATATATATATATATATATTATGAGACAGTTAAGTGCTCATGGAAGAGGTGGGTCTTCAGCTGTTTTTTGAATTGTGAAATTGATCCAGCAGTCCTGATAGAAACAGAAAGATCGTTCCACCAGCAGGGAATGGTGAAAGAAAATGTCCTTAAGATGGATCTCATGCCTCTCTGTGAAGGAACAACGAGGCGCCGCTCGTTTTCAGAACGCAGACTTCTGGAGGGGATGTAGGTCTGTAAGAGAGAGTTGAGGTAGATGGGTGCTGTGTTAGTGGCTGTTCTGTAAGCAAGCACCAGTGCCTTGAACTTAATGCATGCCGCTACTGGGAGCCAGTGCAGAGAGATGAGTAGAGGTGTGACGTGCTCTCTTGGGCTCATTGAAGACCAGGCGTGCAGCAGCATTCTGGATCATTTGCAGAGGTTTGAAGGCACAGGCTGGGAGACCGGCCAGAAGAGCATTACAATAATCCAGTCTAGAAATGACAAGAGCCTGGACGAGAAGCTGTGTTGCATGTTCTGTTAAGAACGGTCTGACCAGGTCGTAACCAGGGTGCGATTTGCCAGTTCTGCTGAAATATTTTATCCAATGCTGAAATATCTCCCCCACCACCATTGTTACTATTGATATTTATCAAATAGGGACTATATAAAATGCCCAAAATAAAGGTGTTTTAAAAAATATAAACAAGAGCTGCAGAGTTGTAAGGAAAACAACAATAAAATCAGAAATTAACTTTCATTGCAAGCACAACAATAGTTATGACTGTGCATCTAGGCCACATGACAATTCCAGTTCCAGTATCCTCGCTTTTGATGGTTGTAGAGCAAGTGATGATGATGTGTTTGTCTTCTGCAGGGTGATCTGGGTCTGCCTGGGTTCAAGGGTGAAGCGGGTCCTAAAGGAGAGATTGTAAGTTCTTCATTCATGACTACATGAAGATAATTCAACACAAATACATTTGAGTGTATAACAAGTTTTTACTGTTGATGGTGTGAATGATATCCAAACTAAAGGACAAACCAAGGACGTTTATACACCACAAATGTAAAACTTAGCAATGTAGAGAGAATTCAGTTAACACAACATTACAGAAAGACTTTAGAAGCGAGATTATGGTTTTAATGATGATGGTGATCAGCCAATAAAACGACTCGGGAAGGGGGGTATTTTGAATTGTGAATCAGTGTATTTGGGTAATATTTTACTTGACAGTAAACCATAGTTCAAGAGTTGATGATTAAAGCTAAAATGTTTTTTGGTTATTTGTTTAAAAATGGAGGCTCTTTTCTTTAGAAACTCTGACAGTGGTCAACAGGGCTGTTTCTGGACACTTTGGCGCCCTAGACAAGATTCCTAGCGGTAACCCCCCACCCCCTGCCTAAAAATACATATAAATAACAACATAAACTGTGAGAAAACATTTTTAATAATACAGGGCTGGCACTACCTATAGGCAGCAGTCTACTTGAGTCTTGCGTTACTATCATACGCCGATCGGAGGCTGTCCTCACATGCATATTCCCTTATTTCTATTACAGTCATTGCTGTTGTTCTTCATCACAAAATATTATTATTATGAGTTTTAAACACTTGCCCATTTAAACTTTCAATCGATTTCTCACTCAAAGTGTGCTCACAGACGCTCATTCTTATACAGCACAATAAGTTCTCTATTGCGTCTTTTTTCACATTTTCTATTCTGTAAAATACAAGGTTATGACAAAAACACACAAGATTCACATAAAAACAATGTGTTATGTCTTAAATGAATGTTCGCAGTTGGATGTATTTCCGTATATCGGATCAGTGAATTGTAGACCTTGTAAACATTGGGGGCTTTAACACCCCTGGTACAGATTTCAATATAAAATACTGAAAATATAAACAAATGTCAGACAAGTTTTAAAACTAGATGTCCTGTTTAGAATGAATTTATTTACTCTGCTAAACTTTTACTATTTTGCTATAACAATTTTGTTTTCACTATCTGTGCACTTTCTCACCTGCTTCTTGAAGCTCTCTCTCTCTCTTTCTGTTCTCCCTCTCCTCCCTCCTTTCTCCCTCTTTGCACTGACAAATATCACTCATAAGCATATTACTTTCTACTTGACAATACATCTAATCTTTTAATAATTAAAGAGTAAATAGCATCTGTTTTTTAAGGGTCTACTTGGTTTGTGGAGTGTCCGACAACAGGTTTATGTACATACATAGTGTAAAAACAATTATTAATTATTTCATAAGAATAAGCCGTTTTTATTACCTTACTTCTTGACTGACGCGATTCATCGGTCTAATCCCCGCCTTTCTGCTAGCGTAGTCTGCTGTGATTGGTCAGGTGGTCTAGTCTGCTGTGATTGGTCAGGTGGTCTAGTCTGATGTGATCGGTCAGGTGGTCTAGTCTGCTGTGATCGGTCAGGTGGTCTAGTCTGCTGTGATTGGCCAGATGGTCTAGTCTGCTGTGATTGGTTTAGCGCGCGTTCAAGTTTTTGCGAGCAGGCGGGGATTATTTCTAGAGACGTACCTACACGGAGGTTAAAGATTCGGACAGATCACGACTCGTTTGCGTGATTCAGAGTCGACTCCCATTTTTACAAGCTAATAACTTTGTTATTCGTTCACCTTCGGATTTACAACTTTGGCAGACTGCTTACTTTCAAACACGGCAACATTACACAATGCATGAAATGTAATGTTTATGATCTTGTGGAATGTACTCTTTAAATCAAACAGAACATTGTAATGTAAATATATTAAGATAATAAGAGATTGGGGATAATCCACATTATTTAACTGTTTTATGTGAAATCCATGGAATGCATGTGAGCAAAACAGAAGCTGCCTTGCCACTGTAACTATGAGGTCATGACATGAGTAACTGTATACTCTCTCAGCTGATGTTTGCTTTCAGATCCTGCTCTATCTCTCTTTGTGCTGTAAAACAAATGCAATTATAGCAACCAACAGAGATTTTATTTTAACGAATAAGAGGTATTAGTCGATATTACTTTTCATTTTCTAACCTGAACCTGGCTGTCTCTTTTTTAAAAAGTTTGTATATCCATCTTTGAAAAAACAGATATTTGCTATGAGCAAGGGTTTGTCACAAAGCTTTCATTCACAGTGAATGCATTTACTAAACATGTACCAACATGCAGGCAGATAGATCAGTGTTAACATTAGCCGTTAGCCAAGCGCTATTTAACAATATTCACACCACATATCTATAAATAGACACTTTCACAGTAATAACAAAGCCACTGTAATAATGACAGATTTGAATACGCATTTACTGTTGGAAGATTCAGCTTTTTAATTGCACAGAATGCGCACACCTTCGTTCGACTTGTCTTGAACATCTCCTTCGCGTTGACTGAAGTGGTGGACTACTGAGTTTAAAGCTCAGTGCCGCCACCTAGCGTACTGTAAGTTTTTTTTAGCCTGAGAAGATTCAGGGCTTTTGAAAAAACTATCGGGGCTGAAGCCCTAGAAGCTCCGCCCCTTGTGTTCACCCCTAATTTGGCCTAAATAGTCTGTCATTCTTTCTGTGAAACAACACACCTACAGTCCACCAATCAAGACAAGCAACAAAAAACTAAAGTTGGTACATTGATCCAGTCTCTGAATGTATAGAGAACACTAAGAGAACATGTATAGAGAGAACACTGCTGACTAATCCATTCGTTTTTTTATGATGGTGTTTGTTTTCTCATTTTACATATATACAGTAGGCTGAACTCATCCAAAAACTTTTGGCTGTTCAAAATCTTGCAAAAAATCTATAAAAACCTGAATCCTGGTCAAAAATGAAATAAGATCCTGTCTAGCTTAATAAGATTATTAGTCAAAGTCAAAGTCAAAGTCGGCTTTATTGTCAATTCTGCCACATGTACAGTACATACAAGTGGAGGATTGAAATTGCGTTACTCTCAGACCCTATAGGTGCATACAGATAACATAGAATAACATATATCAAAAAAAATATATCAAATTACAAATAAATACAAAATCTATATATGTACACAAAACAACTTTACAAGCAAGGGATATGTAACCGAAATAATTGTGCAGACCAAAGAAATAATCAACAGTGCAGATTAAATAAACAGCAGCGTAGATGAAATAAACAACAGTGCAGATGAAATAAACAGTAGTGCAGATGAAATAATCAAATCAAATGGTGCAGATGAAATAAACAACAGTGTAGATGAAAATATCAACAGTGCAAATGTAATGTAGTGCAAAACTTATCGGTCTGTATTAAAGTGTCAGGAGAGCAGGCTTGTTTTAACTGACTTAGAGGTAGTTAGTTGAGGAGGCTCAGACCACTACTGAAAAGGGGTTGAGCAGTCCAATGTTCCATAAAGTGACAAGTGACAAGTGCGGGACAGAGTATGATGTGGGAAGGGATGGATGGGTTCAGGGTTCAGAGATGCGTGTGGCAAGGGAGGGGAGGGGGGGGAGGGTCGGAAGGGAGTTTAGCTTCCTGACTGCCTGGTGTATGAAGCTCTCCTTCAGTCTGCTGGTCCTGGCCTGGAGACTCCGAAGCCTCCTCCCTGATGGCAGCAGACTGAAGAAGCTGTGTGATGGGTGGGTGGGTGGGATCACCTGCAATGCAGAGGGCTTTGCGGGTGAGACGGGTACCAAAAATGTCCTGGAGGGAGGGGAGAGAGACACCAACGATCTTCTCAGCTGCTCTCACTATGCGTTGGAGAGTCTTGCGGCACGATGCGTTGCAGGCGCCATACCACACAGTGATGCAGCTGGTCAGGATGCTCTCGATGGTGCCTCTGTAGAAGGTGCACATGATGGGGGTTGGGGCTCTGGCTCTTCTCAGTTTGCGGAGAAAGTAGAGACGCTGTTGTGTTTTCTTCGCCAGTGCTGCAGTGTTGTTAGTCCAGGAGAGGTCCTCAGTGATGTGCACACCCAGGAACTTGGTGCTGCTCACTCTCTCTACGGTCGCACCGTTGACAGTGAGAGGAGCATGCTGAGTGTGCGCTCTCCTGAAGTCGACAACAATCTCCTTTGTCTTCTCCACGTTCAGAGAGAGATTGTTGTCACTGCACCACCTGGCCAAGTGGCTCACCTCACTCCTGTAGTTTGTCTCATCTCTGTTGCTGATGAGACCCACCACAGTTGTGTCGTCCGCAAACTTGATGAAGAGGTTGGAGTCATGTGATGGTGAGCAGTCGTGGGTCAGCAGGGTGTAGAGGAGGGGGCTAAGTACACATCCTTGGGGGGCCCCCGTGTTCAGTGTGATAGTGCTGGATGTGTTACTGCCGACCCGTACTTGTTAAATTTGTAAAAAACGTGTAATTTTTACAGTGAAAGTTTGAGGTGGCAGGGTGCTGTGGGGGCCTCCAAATGTTTAGAACCGGACCGGATTTAACATGCCTAAATTTAAGTACACAAATAAAGCAGCGCAAAAAGAAATTCTTAGTAGATCATTTGGAAAATGCTAACGTTAGCCTGCTAGCAGTGCAATCATTCGATCCCTCCCTCTTGCAAATCACCATCCAAAGCCATGCCTCCTCGGAAAACACATGAGCGCGCACAGACCAGCTGTCGGATCGGTTCCAGAGAAGTCATGTCACATTCACCGGTGAGAAATCAGAACAGTACAAGTGTCACTTGTGGTTGGTTTAGGAGGAAGATTTTCAGGTGCATGCTCTCTGTCCGCCATGCACATCTCACATGAGCGCGCTGATGACGTATGATGATGTCTGAGTGAACAGGGTGCGCAGTGGGATGCAAAATACTAGTGCTGCGTCCCAATTCGCCTACTTATACTATGCACTAAAAGTATGTATTGTTTTTGTTATGGAAAAATATATACATTTTAGTGTGTAGCAAAACAATATGCATGCACTGGGACATACTAACAGGAAACGGAAGTGGGCGTTGTTGCCTAGACAACATTGTGACCAATAACTGACACACACATCCATTTAAGTATTTATTCATATATTGTTTCATATGTAATGTTAACTCTTTAGTTATTTTTATTAATTTAGTGACTCATCAGTTATTTAATATTATTAATGCAGTGGAGCTCCACTAAAGTTGTGGGTAGTATCAGCCGTTAGAGTGTGCATCGTTCTACACTTCAAATTTCTACCGAAAGTAGTAGACTATCCGGGAATCTTTGGAATACTATTTTTATACTATGATTTGGGACATACTAATTCTATTTTCGAATACTATTTAGGACGGATAGTATGCGAATTGGAACGCAGCACATGACTGAAAATGCGTACATGACATATCATTGCCTTCACACCGACATGAATCTCGCAAATGTTCTTTGTTCCTACGTCTTTAACAGACGATATATAATTATAAAAATACCAATGTTTCAGTTTATTTATTGATTGCTATGAGGATGTTAAGAGATTTCCAACCAGCATGACAAAAAACATTTCTGAACAGGATTGCCTACTCTGCATTTAATTTATTTTTTCTTAAATATATGCATGTATGTGTATGCTTTTATAAATGCAAAATTAATATGCACAGTCATATATTATGTAAACACAAACTTTTATTCTGGATGCGATTTATCGTGATTAATCATTTGACAGCCCTAGTAAGAATATGTTTCAATGGTTTTCAGCTTTGCTTGAGAAAGCATTGTAAAATTGGTATGCCAAAGATAAACAATATTTGGCATCATGCTCGAGATGAGTAAATAAAGTGATGATGAAATAAAAATATATAAAAATTTATATATACATAAAAAGTATTTTATTCTCTTTGTTTTGTTATGCAATTGTTTTGCTTAAAGTCATTTATTGTTGTTTACACAATTGCAGCATTTTATATTACCTGGGTAAGACATAATACTATTCACTGGGAATAAAAAATAAATCAGTAGAGTAGAGGCAGAGACATTAAATATCTATAAAACATGTTTTTAAATAGAATTGAAAATGACACTTTAACCGGCCAGTAGGTATCGCCAGGTCTTATTTAATTAATGAGTCATTCATTTCACCGATTCGTTCAAACTGCATCTGAATCATTGACTCTCATTGACTTGATTCATGCAGTAAGTAAAGTCTTGACGTGACTCTGTTCAGCTGCTAGCTTTGTGTGGACATTTTCATTGTCATAAAACAACAAAGTAACGTGCAGACTTAATTACATTTATTTACATTTACATTTATTCATTTGGCAGATGCTTTTATCCAAAGCGACTTACAATTGAGGATAACAGCAAGCGGTTCGTCTAAGTAGGCAATATTCACGAGAAGTACTAGTAATACAAAGTTTCAGATACAACCTCAAGATAGTATAAGCAAGTATATAGAGAACATTAGAGAAGGAAAAGAGAGGTAGAAAGATATATATATATATATTTAATTACTTGATAAAATAAATGTACAAAATAAAATATAAACTTTTTATATAATTTTTATTAAACTTTTGACTAAAGACTCTTCAAACTGGTGTGTGCGCAACGTGATGGAAGGGGCGGGGATCTTTTCAAGTAAAACATGTGAAACATAGCAAAGGCTGCTACTGGTCTTACCCCTCAGCATACCCGTTTAAAAAAGTGGTAAGGATGCAGGTGGTAAGCATGCAAACGTGACGCGTGGTTGACTTGAACGGATTGAGGTCGGAAATGGGATATTTTACGTTTAAAATATCCGAACCCCGAGTTGTCTTGAACGCAGCATATATTGGCATTCATGTACAGATAAGATTAAATATTTAGCAGACGCCTTTATGCTGTACATTGTTTTTATTAGTCTGTGTGTTCCCTGGAAATTGAAACCACAACATTTGAGACTGCTAACGCAATGCTCTACCACTGAGCCACACACTCTTAAAATGGATGTGTTCATCTTAACACATTGTTTTGTGTTATTTAGTTAACACATCATGTGTTACTTTCAGCACACTTATAAATTATCAGATTTTCACAGTCAAGTTCTTTTATATTGGAAACTGATTTATAAACACAATTTTACCCCTCATAATTCTCCAATTTGGAACAATCGGTACATTTTATTCAGAAACAAGTCACTCTTTTTAAAAGATTGGTGGGATAGAGGTATATGGTAATTTGGTCATCTTTTAGATGAGAATGGTTACTTTTTGAATCACAAAATGTTTTGTGAAAAATATGATTTGCAATGTGATTATAAAAAATATTATAAGGTGCTGAACAGTATTCCAAAGGCTTTTGTTATGTTAGTTAAAAATACATGCTTTTTTACATTAAAAAACAAATGGGCAACATTTTTGTAGAAATAAGTTCCCTAACAAATTAATACGGCCTTTACTAACCCAGGATACATTTCCAATTCAGTGTAATCGAAATAATGTGATTCGGCTTTTTTCAAAGAGCTATATTAATAAATTAAGAACCATGTATCTTTCCGTCCCTATTCTTCCCAAAGCCAAGGAAGTACACTATAAAGTGTTTAATGATATCTATCCGTCCTTAGAATTTCTTCGATATAGATTTAATATTGACCATAACAGTTGTACATTTTGTGACTCAGAAATTGAAACAACACGTTTATTTTTTGATTGTCAATACAGTAGTGTTTTTTGGTCTGATTTGTATGAGTGGCTTAAAAAATGTATTAATTTATTGGCTTTCTAAAAATGATACACTCATTGGAGTTATTTTGAAAGAGTTACACGTTGAATTTTTGTAAAATAATATAATTATTTTGGGGAAATTCTATATTCATAAGTGTAAGTGCCTAAAAACTAAACCATTATTTTGTATATTTCAAAAAGAATTTTAGCTGTACTGTAAATCTTTGAGTAAAATTAAGTCAAAATCGGGAAGAAAATTATTTAGATTGTTTGAAGAATTTGAGCTATTAGAAGACCCTGATGGTTAGTAGTTCATTTTCTTTTTTCGTTTTCTTGTCTTTATTATCATTTTATCACTTTCAACTATGTATTTTTGTTTATTTTGTTCTTAATTTCTTCAGTTTTATGTGCTCTGTTTCTTCGGATTGTTTTTTAATATTGTCTGGAATTTGCCTTATTGTATTTGTGTTTTTGAAGCTCAATAAAAAAACACCAAAAAAAGGACTGGAGGCACCATTATTGTTTTGGTTATACTAGTGCGTTCGCATGACTGAACGCGTAATACGCATACGCGTGACGTCATCGTTTTCAAACTCTTCCTTTTGCGGGGTGTACATGGAAACGAGAATGGCATCGTTTTCAAAGCCTTCCTCCTCGGGACCCGTTTTCAAATGTTTGCTTTTTCAGTCCCCTTAAATGCAGTTTCCATGTAAACGAATGGCCAAAAAGCATTAAAAAAAACTTTTTATGTGTTTTCATTTGAAAACAAGCTCGTATAAACGGCCTCTTAGATGAAAAACTTTACCTTTTCATTTCAGAACATCCAAAAAGCGCATTCAGATGCTGTGCAACGACATTTGTATGCTGGTTAGTCCAGTTATGCCGTCTAACGCGCAGTCACATGACTTGTTTGAGGCACATCTTGTTTGAGGTTTCCATCTTAGTTCATGCGCATGTTTTTATCATTTCAGCTGCATGAAATGATATTTAGTGTGGTTCGTTTAGGGTAACGGTGGGCCTCAAGGTGCCCTAGGTCCTGCTGGAGAGGAAGGTAAGCGAGGACCCAGAGGAGAGCCTGGTTCACTCGGACCCATCGGACCACCCGGAGAGAGAGTAAGAAAAAAGTTTGTGTGATAACAAACCGTTTGTAGCTTAACTGTGTGCGTTTGTGTATTGTTGGTTAAATGAGGCAGTTTCACACAGTTGATGTTGTTTTTTGCAGGGGGCTCCTGGTAATCGAGGTTTTCCCGGACAAGATGGTCTGGCTGGTCCAAAGGTGAGATGTTTTTACAGTATCTGTTTACAGTTTCTGTTTGTTGTTATAAATATAGAGGACATACTCTGATTACAGAGGACATTAAGATTAACCAAACATCCTTATTGTTGATTAAAAAATGTTATTATGTTTTAGACAGTTTTACATGACTATAGGCTACACAGACAAAACAAGCTGAGCAGCGCTTATAAATGATTTTATTGCTGTTTTACACATCAAAAATAATTTGTAGCGATTCTTTAATTAGCATGGAAGCTCAATGGTTTATCAAACTCAGAGGAAATTGTATAAAGAAATGGCCCAAAGAACGGTCAATGATAAAAATGCCCACACGCAGTGATAATTGTGAAATTGAACAGAAGTTTAAGAGCAATACTACTCATACTGCTTATCAATTCAGTACTTAAATAGTATTCTTCTAAGTTCTTTTTAATAATTTTAGATTGAATTTATGTTTCAAATGGAGTAAAGAACATATTGAAGATTCAACATGACAAGTATAAATGCCTCATACGTTTAAGTTAGGCGTGCACAGGAAACTCACAGTGAAAAGCCATACATGAGTATAAACAGCAAAAGCCCTCAGTGTTACATGCGCACTGCTCAGTGTCAGGTGCCAATCGTTACCAATCGATAATCGCTTTAAATAGCTTGATCACCGATCTCTTCTCTCTCTGGGTGATAAAAAGAGGCGATTAAATGTTTGTTTGACTGCCGCACTGCGCTGAACCGTTCAGATCAGTCAAACACTGTTTGTTGCCTGTGGTTCCTTTTTGTCAAGTAAACTGATACACGTTTAAATTGCAGTTTCAACAACTGCATTCTACTAAAGCAATAAGCCCCAGAAAGCAGGGCTTATTGCTTTTTTAAAATGGTTATTCCAGATGCATAGCAAGGTTTCATAAATAAAATACAGCAAATAGGTGATACTTAGGCTATGTAAGCAGTTATAAATCGGGGTATATTATGAAGGCTTAGAACGCGGCTCAGCCAATCCGAATTTAACCAGAAATTAACTCCCAAAAAATGCAGGTAGTGACAACTGCATTCACCAAAACTCTACGCAGTGTGTAGAGAACCGAACCCGAACTCAACAACTTGTTGTTAATGACGTATTTAAACCATCAGAGATGTGTCATCTGCATGTAAGTTTTTAACAATGTAATTACATTAGCAATTTACAATATACAATTAACATTTATAATAAGGGACTCTGGTTGGTCAATTACTACATTTGATAGTCAGATATATTCACTGTAGTCAAACACATTGGTGTTTCATACAAATACATCTGGCACCATGAAGCTTCTCATTTATTGACTGCATTGAAAAAACTAAACAAAAATAAAGTCTTATCACAGGTTTGGTTTACACTCACTCTTTGTTTGATGTGATGTGTTAAACAGCCCATAAGCGAAGTTCAAAGAGACTTCCAGTGTTGAATCAATTGTAACTTGTTGCTTATCGGCATCAGAGCTGGTGTGGACAAAAACTCTAAATGACATGAAAAAGATTTTCAAATGTGTGTGGGATCTGGTGTAAGACCAACGATCTTCCAAAACTTGACCTGGGTCTACACATTTTTCTTTAGGGCTTTAACTATTTCAAGAAGTTCAAGACTAACCTGTTAACTTTTTAGAGTGTTGTCATGACTGAATTGACTTTTTTGTAATTGTGAGCCCAGTATCGTGTACAGTTTAAATGTTAAACTGTCATTTTTAAGACAATTGACCTATCGGTAAGCCTCTCCTCTCGAACGCAGATGAGTCAATGGCAGTTGAGTATCAGTTGCATGGAAACTGGAACTTGGACATCTTTAGGCTTCAGTGGCATAGAAAAACTTGGTAACGCTTTAGATTACGACCTGAAAAGAACTGCATAAGTACACTAAATTTACGGTGTAAGTTTTGGTAATTATAGTGTACCTACGTGTAGGTATAAGGGAACAAAATATTATTTCGGGTAATAAAGGGGTAGCAACCAGATATATAATCCGCATAGAACTGCGTAAGTAAACCTAGATATGCGGTGTAAGTTTTGGTATTTATAGTGTACCTACGTGTAGGTATAAGGGAACAATATTTTAAATTAGGGTAATAAAGGGGTAGCAACCATATACAACCTGCAAAGAACTCCATAAGTAAATCTAAATTGACGGTGTAAGTTTAGATAATTATAGTGTACTTGCACGTGTAGGTATATAGGAACAATATACATTCGGGTAATAAAGGGGTAGCAACCAGATATAAGTGGGGACTGTAACACTTTTTATTTCACGAAGTTACATGGTAAGAACAATAAATGCACATGAGAGGCGTTGTGTTAAACGCGTTCTAAGTGCGATGAGAATCACACGCGAGATGCCGTCCTTTATTCCTCTCACAACAAGGAATAAAACGCAAATATGTGTTAAAACCCTGGATAATTACAATTATTCATAATGACTTTTGCAAAACTACTGTAGGAGCACATATTCTAGTATTACTTGCTATACTTGACCTGCTATGCTATACAATCTTACGTTTTGGTAAAAAATTATACCTTTTAGTAATAATAAATAGGAACTTTATATTTAATTTATATTACACTAGGCCAAGGTTTTTTTTAACCTTGGGGAACATATTCTATTACATAATACATGATGCAAATTACAGAACAACTTTTCAACATAAACTATTTTATTTAGAATTTCCCATGTAGGCTACTAGTAGTTACCTTATTAAAATGTATTGCATAGACGAAACCCCCATCACACACACCAATTGCCTAACTTCACTATCACCTCTTTTCAGCTGTTCTCAGAATACATACATAAATAATAAGACAGTTTTAAGTGAGTGCAAATGAAATAAAAAAAATACTCTTGTTCCGTGTAGTTACAGGGTAAGTGTTACTTCTGCGGGCTGTATATTGAAGTGGTGCTTGTTACCCCTTGTTCTATGTAGTTACAGGGTATGTACAATAAATATACACAGATATACTGATATCCTTCACTCTGCAGCATTTATTGTGAAACAACTTATTTTAAACACATTTACAATACTTAATTTAAATTTAATGTTTATTAGTGCAAGTAAGCAAGAAGGTACAAGAGGCTGTGCTGTATTGTGAATAAGTCTTGGTGAAGCTGAAGGGCGCTATTAGGCACAATGCAAAATGGAGTTCTTATAACCCCTTAAGTAGTTACAAGCACTTATTAACGATGCAGCACTAGCCTCAAGTACTTCTATACAATGGTTATCAGACAATACAAATATTAAAGACAAAATTATTAATCAATTGAACTTTCATGAAGTAAAATTACAAGGCCTGCCCTTCACTGGCCGACTGTGATCGCTGGGTGCAGTGTGTAACAAATGGCAGGTCTCTGGCAAAAGAGCACACCACAGGTTAGTGTAGAATGAGGATTTATTAAACAACAGGAGTTGATAAAGATAGCTCTTGCTGTTCTGCTATATACGTAAATAAATAAAAATACATTATTTTAGGGAGATATTCCTTTATTTGACTTAAGTTAAAAATATTTTACATGACAACTACTATTACCGGTTAGCCTGTAGCGGTTTTAAAGAAACCTGATCGTTTTGATTCCGATATCCTAGCGTGCTGATCCTCCGCGCCTCACTCACAGTTCAATTTCATGCAGCGTTATCCTCTTTATTTAACTAAGCAATTTCACCTCGTATCAGTAGCTACACTTGCACAGTAGCCTAAATGTATACAGCAATACGATAACTTCCCGTTTTCACCGGTCCGCCAGGAACACTGCTCCGTGCTTCAGCGCATGCTCTCAATTGCTAGGTCCGTTTTTTTTGTCTTTGTTTTTTTGCAGGTTTAGCACGTTGCATACATTCCTGTCATTTTAATGTTACATTTAATAACTTTTTTAAAACAACACATTAAATTAAATAAAAACTTTTTTTATCTTCTAAATAATGTTTTTGTAGAATATCTATAGCAAACATGAAATAATTGTATTTTGTTTTCAATAGCCTATATAAGATTCATGTTTAATACTTTAAGTATTTGGATAAAAGCGTCTGCTAAATGACTAAATGTAAATATTTACTCATGTACATCCTTGTGTAAAGCCGCAATACATGGCGATAATTAACCATTTCAATCAGTTTGTGATACAGTAAGAAGACGACGATGCCACACATCGCTGCTTTGAAGGCAGAACGCAATGTCGCTTTTGGTCACGCTACACCGCTACTTTCTTAAAAAGTAGGCTAATTAACTACTGGGAAAGACCCTCTTTTTTAAAGTAGTTGTGCTGCCCTCAAGCTACACTGTAAAAAATCTCAACTCATCTTTTTAAGTTTCTTTTTTGCATTGGATTTTTTGAGTTGTACTGACTGCCAAAAGTTGAGATAACGTACATAATTTTGTCAAATCAACTAGATTGGACAAAACATTTGGATTAACTTACTAAATAAGTTCAGCTGACTACAATCAAAATATTTTTTTACAGTGTAGTTAGCTACTCCCCAACACTGCACGTCATGTACAGTGTAGGTCATAAACATATAAACGAAGTTTAGTGCCTCTTCATGTTAAACTGGTTAAATGTTAATTCATTTATTGTTAACCTGCAGTTCATTTGCAATCGCAACGAACATAACATTAGGCTTCTCCCGCTTGCATTGGGACTCACTGATAGTTTGTATTGATGTGTCTCATTCTTCTACATAAAGCAAAAGATTAAATGACAGTATTATTATTTTGTCTTCAGATTTAAAACACATTATTTTATGATGAACTGTAGAAACTGCTACTGAGATGCACATAGGCAGATTTTTTTTTCCTTGAACAGATTTGTTAGTTACGCCACTTTTCTAATCTGTCCATTCCTTCGCGCATCTCAAGCTTCACCAGCGAACTAATAAGAAGGTTTTTATTTGAGTCGAGTGTCAGTGTGCTGTTGTGTTTTTGTGTTGCAGGGTGCACCGGGTGAGCGTGGAGCTGCAGGAGTATCGGGTCCTAAAGGAGCCAGCGGTGATCCTGGACGGCCTGGAGAACCCGGTCTGCCCGGTGCAAGAGTAAATCACTCATCATACATTCACACACACATTTCTTCATACTCGCTGTGTCAGACTAACTCACTGCGCGTGTGCGTGTGTGTGTGTGTGTTGGTTTGTTGGTTTGTATAGGGTCTGACAGGACGTCCTGGTGATGCTGGCCCTCAGGGGAAAGTTGGTCCATCTGTGAGTACACAATGAAATATTGATGGTTTACAGATCTGATACTTTCTCATTCAGTCACTTTCTCATTCAGTCAGATCAGTCTTTTTCTGTACTAAACCTGCAGAAATATCATATATTTATCATATATTCATATATAGTCATATATTTGATCATATATTTGACTTGAAACTCCACAAACAGAATAGAATTTCAATATGAACATCAACATGAACACAGAAAAACACTATGCGCTATGACAGAATAAAGAAAGACTATTAATGAAATAATGGAACACACTAATGGATGTGAATGTTTTGGATGTAGGGAGCTCCTGGTGAAGATGGCCGTCCCGGCTCCCTGGGCCCTCAGGGTGCTCGTGGTCAACCCGGAATCATGGGATTCCCCGGACCCAAGGGTGCTAATGTAAACATCACATAACTCATTCATGTTTCTCTATAGATATGTATAGATATGAATATATAATGAATGAGGTGTTTCTTCTCTTCAGGGTGAGGCTGGGAAAGCGGGAGAGAAAGGACTAGCTGGAGCTCCTGGTTTACGTGTAAGTAGCTCATTCTGTTCTCAACACAATCCAAGCAAATCCAATACTCATCTTCAGGAGACTTTTTACTTTTGGCCATACATCAATGAAAGCACAGACATTGAGATGCACTCCGACTGGGGGAAAGCAGCAGCTGACTTGGACATAGGCTGAGGGGAAGCTACTGCTGACTGTGAAAAGGTAACAGCTGATTTGGGCATAGACTCATAGGCAGAGGCATAGGCAATTACTGTTGACAGGGAGGCAGACAGAGAAGAAGCAACAATTGACTTGGACACAGACTCTGGGGAAGCCATTGCTGACGGGTCATGGGTTCGGGTCAGGTCATGGGTTCGTTCCCAGGGGATTGCACATACTCCGAAACCAATGTGTTGTAAAAATGCAATGTAAGTTGCTTTGAATTAAAGCATCTGCCAAATGCATAAATGTAATGTAAATGCAACTAGGAGGGGCTGGTGACTCAGGTACGGACTCATGACTCAAACTTATGTTGCCGGCTCACACACCTGGTTAGACCGTTGGGGAGGTTCGCTCTCCGGGTAGATGATCAGCGCTGTCGCACTCCTCGGCGATGGTTTGTCGCTCCCGGCAGGCTCGGGCTCTCTGTCTGTGGTTGGCTCTGGTTGGTGCTCTGTGCAGCAGAGTGATGGCTGGCTGGTCTCTGGGTTGGGAGTGGGACTGAAGATGTCCACAGCCAGGCACAGGGAGGAAAAGGGTCCATTATTTTCCAGCCCCCACTGCACAAAAGCAGGGAAATCCTCTCTGGGATCGTTCGCTGGCAGGTATGCCTTACACCGCTCGTTTAGGCCGTGGTGGTAGAAGACACAGAGCGAGTCATCTGGGAAGTGTGTAAGGCATGCCAGAAATAAAAAGTCCCTGGTGTGGTCCTCCAACGAACGGTCTCTCTGCTCCAGGCAGAGTAACTGGACTGCTGGAAAAAGCCATCTGGAAGAGGTGAATACAAACAAAACAAAAAAAGGAGAAACGCCGCTAAATACTTTTGGGTCGGCTATTCTGTAACGGAGTGCTGCGGGATTCAAAGGCACGACGAAGTAGTAAATTCCAAAGTTACTTTTAATAAACAAAAACAGGAAAAACCAGGAGCACATGCAACATCCAAACAATACAATACAATAGCCGACACTGAACTGAGGATAACATGGGGTTTAAATACACAGGGAAACATAATCAAGGGAAACAGAAACAGGTGTGGGATAAATTAACAACCACGAAATCTAACGAGGGAACACAGCAAAACGAAGACACGGAGCTAAACCAAAAACAAATATAACAGAATTGTGACACTCAGACAGACCCCACTAATCTCGCCCTGCCGGGTAATTGCAAAAGCCACCTTGTAGGCATCTGTGGTGTACCGGAAGGAATATTGAAGTAAAAAATAACGGCAGGTACTGGGCTCACCATCATAAGGTTGAGGGATGAGGGCATGGAGCACAGGCTTGTTAGCACAAGCTGGACTGCAGGCGGATAAAGTGGAACGACTGGCGGTGGCATCACACCGCAAATCCTCCTCCTGAGGTTCTAGCTGTGTGACGTAGGGTTGAAGGATCTCTTGCTGGGCAAGGACTGTGCTAAGAGCATCGATCCCTGCTGAATCCATTCTTGGTCAGACCGTTCTGTCATGAATTAAACTGGATTCAACTGCAGGGCAATATACAAACGTTTATTTAGAGTCACACAATGGAACACAAAACAACTGAGACAACAGGTGGTGATGATCCCTCTACCAGGGAAAGTCGGCAAAACGAGCTATCACGGGACAGGCCAGCAAGCAGAGAACACTCTGAAAGCAGAGGGCCAGGCAGAGACTACGGGTGCAGAAGCTGCGGCAGCTGACAAAGATAACCAGACAATGGAAAGGGGAGAGATAACCCACAAGGGGGGAGATAACCTACTCTTAGGGAAAGGCACAACAGTCACTGAGGCTTTCCTGTAGCTCAGTGGTTAGAGCATGGCACTAGGTCATGGGTTCAATCCCAGGAATTGCACATACTCAGAAACAAATGTATAGTATAATGCAATGTAAGTCGCTTTGGATAAAGCAGGGGAGCCTTGGACGCCAGCAGGAAGTCTGCAAGCAGCAGGAAAGGCAGGCCAAAAACTGATAGCAGCACTAGGGTCAGGACGAGACAAAAATAAGAACTACAACATAACAACAAAGCATAACTTTGTACTTGTACTTGTATTTGTACTGTCGCTCGGCAACTTGGAATTTTAGCCTCCTTCAGAGATTTTTTTATAGGACTAAGGTCTGGCGACTGGCTAGGACACATGTGCTCCTTCTTGAGCCACTCTTTGGTTGTCTTGGAAATATGTTTTGGGTCTTTGTCATGTTGAAGGCCCATCCACGACTCATCTCCAGTGTTTTGGTTGAGGGGAGGAGGTTCTCATCCAAGATTTTAGGGTACATGGCCCTGTCCCTCAGCCCCTCAATGCAGTGAAGTCATCCTGTTTCCATAGCAGAGAAAAAGCCCCAAAGTATAATGTTTCCAACACTGTTCTTGACTGTAGAGATAGTGTTCTTGGGGTCAAAGTCAGCATTTCTCTAACTCCAAGAACACAATTTGGTCCCATCTGACCCTCATATGGTTGCACTTATGAGGCCATATGAGGGGGTCTCTCCTCAAACCACCACCAGTGTGCAGCATCCACCTGGATGATGTGATGGCAGTCACAGTACAACGACACCAGTGCACTCGGCTATAGGTGGAGAGGAGAGAGAGATAGAGCCAATTTAAAGGCTGGGGATTATTAGGAGCCGGTGGGGGAATCTGGCCAGGGCATTTGTCCATTTGTCCACACCAATTTTTCAATGTTTCTTGGAGGAATACTTTACTTGACTTTACTTGACTTGAACACTGTGAGGTTTTATACACACATGAGCTTCACATTCAGTTCTCTCTCTCTCTCTCTCTCTCTCTCTCTCTCTCGTTCTCTCTCTCTGAAGGGTCTGCCTGGTAAAGATGGTGAGACAGGTGCTGCAGGACCTCCTGGACCAGCTGTAAGTGTTTTACATCACCTGTGTGCTGATAATATGAATGTTAGAGATGCAGTTAAGAGTCTCCTGACTCAACAGAAGAGTTCATGATTTCAGGGCCCTGCAGGAGAAAGAGGAGAACAGGGTCAGCCTGGACCTTCTGGATTCCAGGTGAGTACTAGGACCAATCATTTAACAACTGATCTTTTTAATTTCAAAGCCTTCAGAATAAAGCCACTCAGTACTTGCAGTCTCTCTGAATGAGACAATTCGATCAACAGGTGGCGCATATGTTTACACATGCGTCTAAAGCAGTTACAAGACCTGTGTTTTTTTAGTGCTTGCTCATTCTAAATTAATGGTAGAGTTGCTTGTTACATAAATGCAAAGTAAACCAATTACATTAATAATTAAACTAAATTAATAGTATATTTTTGAACAACATTAAAACAGTTAATCTGATTTAACTGCATTGCACTATCATTGTGAAATAAACTTACGTTTATTTGAATAATATTACTTAAATACTAATTAACCCAGTTACATGGAAACACTTTTAAATCATGAAATTCATTCATTAAAATAAAAGTAAAATGACAATCTCTTGGGGTAAGTGTCTCGTCACACCCCTATTGATTCCCTATTGATACTGATGTTGCAGAAATTGTGAACATGTCTGTATTTTCCTAGGGGCTTCCCGGACCCCCTGGTCCCCCTGGCGAAGGAGGTAAACCTGGTGACCAGGTGAGTTTGAAGAAGATTAAATCATTTCACTTAGATAAATTGTTAATTTTAGGGGTGTCAAACTCAGTTCTACTGCCCAGCGGAGTTTAGCTTCAACATACCTGCCTGGAAGTTTCAAGTAATCCTGAAGAGCTTGATTAGCTGAATCACTGGTGTTTACTTGGAGGTTGGAGCTTAACTCTGCAGGACAGTGGCCCTCCAGGACTGGAGTCTGACACACCTGGTTTATATAGTGCTGAACACGATGTGTTTGCTCTTTCAGGGTGTACCAGGTGAAGCAGGTGCTGCTGGGGCCACAGGACCTCGAGTGAGTCGACTGTCTTTCTCCTCTGTTAGGTTTGTTAGCAGTCTTTTCTTGAGTTAAAACTTCTCGTATGTTCTGTCTCCTCTCAGGGTGAGCGTGGGTTCCCAGGGGAGAGAGGAGGTGCAGGACCAGCAGGCCTCCAGGGGCCCCGTGGGCTTTCAGGAACACCTGGATCTGATGGACCAAAGGTGGGAGAATGCATCTCTACATCTATATAAATTTCTGAAGTAATTTCACTCACTCATTGATTCATCACTCACTCACTCACTCACTCATTTATTCATTAATTCATTAATTCATTAATTCATTAATTCATTAATTCATTAATTCATTTATTCATTTATTCATTATTTCAATTAATGAATATTAATGAGTGCTGTCGGCCCCCTGGTCTTTTCATTCATTCATCCACTCATTGATTCATTGTTTTAAAGTAGGGTGCTGTCAGCCCTCTTGGTCTTTCATTCACTTACACATTCAGTCATTCACTTACTCACTCTTTCACTCATTCGTGTTTGCTGTGACGTGTAGGGTGCTTTTGGCCCTGCTGGTCTTCCAGGTGCTCAGGGGCCACCTGGTCTGCAGGGAATGCCTGGAGAGAGAGGAGCATCTGGGGTGTCTGGACCAAAAGGTGACAGAGTAAGTGTAAAACAACACTCACAGTTGATGTCCAGTTGATGTCCAGTGGAAATGTGTCCAGTGGAATTTTACTGTTGACCATCTCTTCATTACATACGGTACATAACATCAATGCTTCTGTGTGTGTATGTGCTGAATGAAGAACAAGATTTTCTCCTGAGTTCCTTTTATATTGTACTGCTCTAAGCAACACTCAGTATACAGTACAGCTCATATTCAAGGAATTATTCATGTTTTTTACAGACACTATAATGATTGTTTATGAGATTTGTCTGTCTGTGTCTCACAGGGAGACAACGGTGAGAAAGGACCTGAAGGTGCTGCTGGAAAAGATGGTGCAAGAGTAAGAAGATTCACAATCTCCTTCACTAATATTCACTTTGTGCATGAGGCCGGAATCAAATGACTTGTGTAGAGGCCTGTGTATTTCTAAAACAACAGGCACAGGATTATCTTTTTTTTTTTTTAATCCTAATAGGTTGAGGTTTTTTTTGCCATTAACTGCTGTCTGTGGTTTCTAACCAACAGTAATATACAGTGTGTTTTTATTGGTTTATAATCGCTGTCACACATGTATACATGACTGCTGTTGACAGGTTTGTTAGACATACACTGCAGATATAAGTCAGTATATATGGTACAGTAACTGATTAGATGATTTTAATGAAAGCCTTCAGACATCAGAATGCTTGGTGTCTTTACAGGGCTTAACGGGGCCGATCGGTCCTCTAGGTCCCGCTGGACCCAACGGCGAGAAGGTACTGAGCTTTACCATTCATGATGTCTTCATGTAGTACTGTGTTTGATGTCTCCTCATTGGTAAATATTGCTCTTTCAATGGTTAGGGTGAATCTGGACCTGCGGGACCCCATGGAGCTGCCGGTACCCGCGGAACTCCCGTATGTCTCTCATATACGCATTGTTATTAATGCTCATACTGTACATTCTGACGATCGTGAGTACACATGTGTTTATAATGCATGTGTTTTCACAGGGTGATAGAGGAGAGACTGGTCCTCCTGGTCCCGCTGGTTTTGCTGGGCCACCTGTAAGTCAATATTTTAAATCATGTGAACATCTGGTTTAGGTTTATTTAGTTTGCAGTTCATTTTTTAAATAGGGATTCACTTGACTGTGTGTTTTTCCCCCAAAACACAAATCTAACATAAAACACTGAAATGTCTATTCTATTAACCACACTAAGGGTCAGGCACGTGCACACATAGACATAAAAGGGGGCTTGAGCCCCTGCTATTTTCTTCCCGAAGTTCCCTTTTTGCCCAAAGTGCCCTTTTCAAAAATGGTCGTTCAGTACCCCGCCGCCCTGTCGATTTAATAGTTGTTAGCGTCTAGCGTTTGTGACTGAACAAAACGTTTTCGCAATTGTTGAAATGCGCCCCATCAAACATTATGCACCTGCCCCTCCAAATGTCTCTGCACGTCACTGCTTAGGGTAACCTTGTTTTGGAATCGTACAGTAGCAAACAAAAGATCACAGGTTGTCTTTACAACAACATTATTTTTTATTTAGAAATATGTCAATGAAACCATTGGCTAGTTTTGGCAATATTTGGGAAATATAGATAACATAGCCCTTTGAAAGTAAAACTTTATGATTCCACTGTCAAAAGGTGTCCGTAGATCTGATTATGGATTTCTTTACTTTAAACATCATTTTTGACTTTGACCAAGGAGAGTCTGATCTTAGTACTGGCATTAGCACAGTTATTGCTCAGTGTCAAAATAGACATTATGGGTTGTTTCTCAAACGCAAGGATGCGTACTGGGCAGGTTGTAAATCTCGGCTGCCACGTCATCAAGTGCCGTCGGAGGACATCTCAAATAAAAGGATGCTTGGAAGGCAGCTTTCGCTTTGTGTCCTTCGTTCAGTCTGTTTTCAAGGATACATGAACTGTATCCTTCGTAACCTCAAATCACCCACAATCCTTTGCACACGTTCCCAAAAAACATTGCAAGAATCTAGTTGGCACTTTCTTTACATAATTGTTTATGTAATAAACGAAAAATTAGTATGCGGCAAATTAGTATTTAAATATGTATAATGATATATAATATGATACATGACATTATTAAAATGAAAAGTTGTATCTGTTAAAATTATTTAATGGATTTGAGCTAACATGAGCTAAAAATAAATTGTTGCGTTGTTATGCACAACATTATTATTCATGGCTGAAAATAAAATGAACTGTGGGAAGTGCTCTGTCTATGATTTTATTTATTTTTCTGTGGTCACACATGACTACTCTCTTTAAAGTAACTGCGGAGATGGAAACAGTAAGGACGTTGCCATGCGCTCTTTCTAGACCGTCTCATTCTAGGGTTTAATGTTGAGGAGTACTCAAGCCTTCAACCCTTAGAAGGACTGCTCTAGGCAGGAGGCAGCGTCACTAGCATGTGTCCTTGCATTTGACAAACACCCACAGTCTCTGTCTATCCTCCCACAGCCTACAAAGCACAAAGCATACTGGGTACTGGAACTCGTCTTTTTCTGTGGCCCAGTGGTTAGATCATGGCGTTAGCAATGGCAAGGCATGGGTTCGATCCCAGGATTGAACATACTCAGAAACAAATGTATAGTATGTAAGTTGCTTTGGATAAAAGCCTCTGTCAAATACGTATATGTAAATGTAATGTAATGTAACCAATCATAATGAATGGTCATGTTTAAATGAAGTTAGGATAGAGATTATACTAACTTAGAGAGTTTCCTCTGTTGTCTTTTAACCACCACTTCCAGAAAATGTTGAAAATGTAGTCTTCCATTCATTACAAAAATACTTGAAAGGACAGTTTAAACTTAACTTGAAGTATATTTACAAAGCAGATAAAGGTGGCTTTTACACTTGCAGTTTAGTTCCAAACGGGGCACAGGTCACCTGAAAAACCTGGGTACCGAACCCAAGACTACCTGAAGGAGGTGGTCTGAGTTTGGTTGCACTCCAACTGTGGCAGCACATGAATATGAAAGCAACACGAACTTCAGTCTTGCAATCTTGTTCAGGAAGTAAAGTTATCTACGCAGAGAGCATTTTAGTCGATTATCATTTATTTGTTTCAATAAAACAAATGGGAGAGATGACCGCGTTGATGAGTTCTAGCATAAGTGAGCCTTCAGTGTATTCACACATAGAAAGTGCAAGTTCAGACAAATAAATGGTAATACACTGTTTCCTCATATCTGTTTGCAAGCTGCAGAAATACGCACAATACTTTCATTAATATCTATATTTTACCTCTTGGTCACATTTTTCATTCTTATGGTTTTCATTTCCACTTTTATACTTACTACACACAAGTAAATATGCCCATATGCCCAACTTCTCCACTGGAATAATATTTGATGGTTTTGCTTTCTTTTGGCTGCCATATTAATACTATTTCACGTATAGCATTTTTAATTTACGTAACATTGCTCGACTCCGTCTACTTTCTTTCAGCATAGTACTTATTCATGGTTACATCAAGCATTAGCTATTGTAATTCTCTTTTATTTGGCATTCCTTAAAAAAGTATTCAGAACTCAACAGCAAGGATTGTTTCCCACTCACATACCTCACATCAAATAAATGTTAAATGAAACAATCAGTTTTACAAAAAAAGCACGTGAAACACATGAAGAAACAGCCTTGTGAGACAGTAAGCATACACTCCCGTTTTTAAGACAGACAAAAGCATCTGAAGGATGTGTTTCAATATTTGAAATTGGGCAGTTGTAGCAAAATGGTCAGAGAGGAATAGGGTTAGGGATTGTAACCTGAAGGTTCGAGTCTCAGTACCATCAGGAAGTGTAGGTGAGGGAGTGAATGAACAACGCTCTGTCCACTCAAGGCACCTCACTTTAAAATGCTCCCATGCACTGCGCCGGTTGTTTGTTAATGCAATATCGCACTCGGCTGTGATTAGGTCAGAGGCACGAGGCCGCAGACCTGTGTACAAGCCATTGATGTAGAGTGATGAGTTTTTGGCTCAAAGACACTTAAAGCTCAAAGATATTTAAAGACATTTAAAGTCACACCAAATGTGTTCAGCTGGGTTCAGGACTTGGTTTTATGCAGACCAGTCAAGACCATACTTGGCCACATGCCGCTTCACTTCAATATTTTTGCTTATCTGACATCATCATACTTGTTGTTAACGTAAAACATTTTAGTTTATTATTGTTTGTACACAGCTGAGTGTCTCAGACCTAATCATGAATATGTAGAGAAAATAAATACACAAGAGCTTTATGGTATAGCATTGTGTTGTTTTTGTTTGTAGGGTGCAGATGGACAGCCTGGTGTTAAAGGAGAACAAGGTGAAGGTGGACAGAAAGGTGACGCAGGTGCTCCCGGCCCCCAGGGACCCTCTGGTGCTCAAGGTCCTCAGGTAACATTTCCATACTTTCAGTCGTTATTCAACACACTGCTTTTGATAATGTTACCTTACACCACTGTCTGTCATTAGATTGTGTTTCTTAACACCGCTGTCTGTCATTAGATTGTGTTTCTTAACACCGCTGTCTGTCATTAGATTGTGTTTCTTTACATCGCTGTCTGTCATCACATTGTGTTTCTTAACACCGCTGTCTGTCATTACATTGTGTTTCTTAACACCGCTGTCTGTCATTACATTGTGTTTCTTAACACCGCTGTCTGTCATTACATTGTGTTTCTTAACACCGCTGTCTGTCATTACATTGTGTTTCTTAACACCGCTGTCTGTCATTACATTGTGTTTCTTTACAACGCTGTCTGTCATTAGATTGTGTTTCTTTACATCGCTGTCTGTCATTACATTGTGTTTCTTAACACCGCTGTCTGTCATTACATTGTGTTTCTTAACACCGCTGTCTGTCATTACATTGTGTTTCTTAACACCGCTGTCTGTCATTACATTGTGTTTCTTAACACCGCTGTCTGTCATTACATTGTGTTTCTTAACACCGCTGTCTGTCATTACATTGTGTTTCTTTACACCGCTGTCTGTCATTACATTGTGTTTCTTTACACCGCTGTCTGTCATTACATTGTGTTTCTTTACACCGCTGTCTGTCATTACATTGTGTTTCTTAACACCGCTGTCTGTCATTACATTGTGTTTCTTTACACCGCTGTCTGTCATTACATTGTGTTTCTTAACACCGCTGTCTGTCATTACATTGTGTTTCTTAACACCGCTGTCTGTCATTACATTGTGTTTCTTTACACCGCTGTCTGTCATTACATTGTGTTTCTTAACACCGCTGTCTGTCATTACATTGTGTTTCTTTACACCGCTGTCTGTCATTACATTGTGTTTCTTTACACCGCTGTCTGTCATTACATTGTGTTTCTTTACACCGCTTTCTGTTGTTGTATTGTGTTTCTCAGCACTGTTGTCTATCATTAGATCCATGTTTCAGTTGCTTTTCTTAACAACATTGTTTGTTGTTAGATTGTGTTTCTTTACATTTTTATTTGGTTGTAGGGACCAACTGGTGTTTCTGGACCAAAGGGGGCTCGTGGTGCTCAAGGACCTCCTGTAAGTACAAATAAAATATTCATTTATTTATTTGTTGAAGTTAGATAATGAAAGTAATGTCTTGCTTGTTTGAATGAATTTGTGTAGGGGGCCACAGGTTTCCCTGGAGCTGCGGGTCGAGTTGGACCACCGGGTCCCAATGTAAGTCCATCAGTCTTTCAGAACTATTAACTGACAATATACTAAACAACCAAGTCAATTTTATTTATATAGTGCTTTTCACAATTTCATTGTTGCAAAGCAGCTTTACGAACATTATAATTAAAGAAATAATAACAGAAATAGATGAAAGAATAAAATAAAGACAATACATGTTGTTAAGTTTTCCTTTATGCAAGATGCATTAATAAAATGTAACTTAAATAAATAATATGCTGGATTGTTAGAAATGTCTCAGGATACGATTGTAACCATTGTTTCCTGAGATAGGGAACAAGACATTGCATCATGGAATGACTCTATGGGGAATGCCAGCAGCGTGACACGCATGAAATAGTGAATGAAACTAACTCGCAATTTATAGTTGCAAGGCGATGGCATCACAGATGATGCCACGAGTGGCACGAATAGCGGAAGGTATAAATTGATCACGGAAACAGCACAAATCAGCTTCTGCAACAAAAATTAAGCAAAAGCTACAGGCTCAAGGAGTATGGCAAGGAAACGCAGTGTCTTGTTCCCTATCTCAGGGAACAATGGTTACAAACATAACCTGAGACGTTCCCATTCGAGGGAACTCTAAACTGCATCATGGAATGACTCTATGGGGAACGAAATGCCCTGGCAACAGTAGTAGGCACCTTCGGAATGTACCCCGGTCTAGGGTGCAGAATAGCTTTGATCTTTCTTGGGGCGAACTCCAAACATCGAGGTGAAGCTGAAAAAGCCTGAAGATCACCTACCCTCCTCAGAGAGATAATGGCAAGTAAAAAGGATAGCTTGAAGGACAATTGTTTGTCCAAGCTGGCCTCAGTAGGCTCAAAGGTTGCCTGGGAAATCCCTTCTAAAACTAAAGCTAGATCCCACGTCGAAAGGAGGTCTCATTCTTAAGGTCCCATGCAGGAATCGAACGACCAAGGGGTGTCTCCCCACTGACCCCTGGGACAGAGGGGAGTGAAAGGCAGAGATACATTGATAGCTGCCACATATACCTTGATAGTTGAAGGAGCAAGACCTGTAGAAAAACGGTCTTGAAAAAATTCTAGTTCTGAAGCCAATGGGCAGTACACTGGGTCTAAATCCATTTCGTTACACCATAAGGTAAACAATCTCCACTTCAAGGCATTCCTGGTGGAGGGAGCTCTAGAATTCAGGACGGTTCCAACAATCTCAGTTGACAGACCTTGATTTAACAAATCACCCCCCTCAGTGGAAAAACCCAGTTTCCATAGTTCTGGGCGGGGTGATATATCGTGCCCCCAGCTTGAGTCAGCAGGTCACTCCTGAGGGTAATCTCCCATGGCTGACCCGCCAGGAGAATTAGAAGATTCGTATGACTCTATGACCGTATGACTCCCAAAACCATATTTGGTCTGGCTAATAAGGGCCTATCAGTAAGAGACTGATCCCTTCTTGTCGAACCCTCTCTAGAACTCCCGGGAGCAGAGTGACTGGGGGAAAAGCATACAGACGCCACCTCGGCCACATCTGTACCATGGCATCCAGTCCCAATGGAGCTGGATGAGTTAGTGAAAACCACAGAGGGCAATGAGTCGTCAAAGAGATTGATTTCGGCTCGACCAAACCTTTTCCAAATCTGCTCCACAACTGCTGGGTGAAGTCTGCATTTCCCGGGCCTCAGCCCCTTTCTTGATAGCATGTCTGCTCCCAAATTTTGGACTCCAGGAATGTACATCGCCCTGAGCGATAAAAACTTATCCTGGGCCCAGAGGAGAACCTGGTGTGCCAGTCTGCAGAGAGGGCGCGACGTCAGTCCCCCCTGATGATATGTACAAGACCACTGTTGTATTGTCTGTTCTCACCAGAACATAATGGCTTTTGAGAACTGGGAGGAAGTACTTCAATCCTCGTAGTACAGTTAACATCTCCAGGCAATTTATGTACCAATGGCGATGCTGCTCTCTCCACAGCCCACTGACTGAGCGACCCTCTACTATTGCCCCCAGACCCAATTTCAGACCCTGATTCAGGAACCAAGGTTTCTTCCATATAATCATAGAACGAAGGCATCTGCGCGTAACTCTGATCATACAAAATGTGTTACCTCTCTGGGAAAACCCTTTGCTTTTTAGCCACCACTGTCTCAAATGGGTCTCATATGCAGGAGGCCAAAAGGGATCACGTTGGATGCTGCTGCCATTAGACCCAATATTCTTTAAAAAGGCTTGACAGTGTAGGCATGACCTAACTTGATCCTGGACACCGCTGTAAGGATCGTTTCGACATGTGCAGGAGACAGCTGTGCCTGCAATGTGAGCGAATCCCATACTACCCAAGAAATATAGTCTTCTGCTGGGGAGTTAGATTGCTCTTCTTGGCATTGAGACATAACCCCAGGTGCTTCATATGGCTGAAGACGACATCTCGATGTCGAACCGCCATCTCCTGAGACTGAGCTAACACTAACCAGTCATTAATGTAATTTAGTATACAAATCCCCTGAAGTCTCAGTGGAGCAAGGGCTGAATCCATGCATTTCGTGAAGGTGCGTGGGGAGACAGCTAGGCCGAATGGAAGAACTCGATATTGGTAAGCTTTGCCCTCGAAAGCGAACCTGAGAAACATCCGATGTTGAGGAAAGATGAATATGTGAAAATATGTGTCTTTGAAATCCATCGTGGTGAATCAGTCATCTGATCTAATTCCGGCCACAATAAGCTGTGGTAAGTGGTTACAGAGTCGGACTCGTGACTCTGGATAAAAGCGTCTACCAAATGAATAAATGTGACCAGAAGGTCACCAGTTTCTCAGATTTCGATTCTCAGGACTGGCGGGTAACGGCTGTGGTGCTCTTCAGCAAGGCACCTTATCCCCACTTGCTCCCCGGGTGCTGCAGTGATAGCTGCCCACTGCTCCCGGTGTATGTGTGTTCACGACTTGCAGTGCGTGTGTTCACTACTCACGGATGGGTTAAATGCAGAGGTCACATTTCGGGTATGGGTCACCATATCTGACAAATAGGTCACTTTCACTTAACAGGAACAGGAGCATTTTGAATTAGTATCTCCTCCGAGATTTGTTGAGACGTCTCAGATCCAAAATGGGCATCAGCGCTCCATCCTTCTTCGGCACTAGGAAGTACCGGCTGTAAAAACCTGTCTGACTCTCTTGGGGGAAACATACTCTATGGCCCCTTTTGCTAAAAGAGATGACAGTTCCTTTTCTAACACCCAAGCTTGATTGGGATCCACCTCGGTGGAAAATACCCCTCTGCATTTTGGAGGACGGACAGCGAACTGAATCCTGTAACCCTTCTCTATCATGCAGAGAAGCCATTGCGTGAGATTTGGAATCTTTCTCCACTTGTGGAGGATGTTCACTAAGGGAGTCAGCCTCTCGACACTGACTTAGGTTGTGTGAAGGTTGATTCCCTGAAGCGATTGAACGGCAGGGGATGGTCGAATTACACAATTTTTCTCACGTGCACTAGTTTTACAGCATCTTCGGGTAGAGTCCGCAGTGTTCCGATTTGAGAATGGTCATAGTCTCAAATCGGAACACTGCTGCCAAGTAGCCCTGACAGTGCAGCAGGGCATCAGGGTTTAGCCTGTTTGGCAGGGATTTGAGGTTTTTGCCTGGACCCCAAGCTCTCTGAGGGGGGGGGTGGGGGTTACGGGTAGCAACACTCTGCTTCTGCTGCTGCTTGTATGAGGAGCTTTTGGATGGCTGGGGCTGCCCTCGGGCTACAGGTCCCTGGGGGTAAGAGCAGCAAAGAATAAACTTATTGAAAGCTGCCATTTGTCATTTTGCAACTAAACACCCAAAGCTCGGGTGTTAGAAAAGGAACTGTTGTCCCTTTGTCTCTCGCCACTAAGACAGTAGAGAAGCTAGCAGACGTGGTGGCTTTCCTTGAGGAGTATGATCTTTTCCATGATTTAGACACCTCCTCATGTAAATCGGGAAAGAACCCCCAACGCTGAGGCTGTACCCATTTCTTTAAAAACCTTTCGTCCAGGTTACTAGCAGGCTTAACCTCTGGCTGGTCTAATGGCCATTCAACGTTAAGTTTGGCTACAGCCCAGGTAACAACCTCCAAAAGTTCCTCGTATGCAGGGGAAAGATGAACATCCTCTATTTTGCCTGTCTGAACACTATTTTGCCTGTCTCGAAGCTAGAGCAGTGCATTGAGCTCTCGGACAGGGTGGGAGAAGCCGCCATGCGGGTTCCCGAATCCCTTCCAAGAGCACTGAGAACGGGGGGGCTGAGAAGAGGCCGAAGCCGTCTCAGAACCCTCCAAAAGCTCCATCTGCAAGCCCCATGATTATAGGGACTATAAATTGCGAGTTCGTTTCATTCACTATTTCACATGTGTAACACTGCTGCCGTTCCCCATAGAGTCATAGAGAACTGTAAGTTAATATTTTAAATATTGTCACTACTGGTGTCACGCTGTAGCCACAGACCGGAGACACAAAGGTATATAAACACGGAAATACTTTATTTAAATATACAATAATAGCTGGACAACAGCGAACATAACGACTTTAGAACCGACAAAGATCAGGGGAACAGCATGGGGACAGTGCTGCTTGAAAGTTTGTGAACCCCTTGCAGAATCTGGAAAAAGCTGAATAAAGAATTTAGAAATGAAGAAAATGAAGGTTTTTTTTATTTAATAAAAATAATAAAATAATAAAAACTTGCCCTGAGCAAGTTATTTTATGAAAGAAATGTTAACATAAAGTTCACACCAAAGAATAATAACAGAATTTCTAAAAAATAGCCCAGTGCAAATGTTTACACCCCCTGATTTCTAATACTGTACGATCTTACCTGAACAATCAATGATAGTTTTTATGTTTTGTTATAGTTGTTATGCTTGTTTGTCTTAAGTCATTAAACTGTCCACTGATCTTCAGAAAAATCCAGGTCCTTCAGAATCTTTTGCCCATGAAGGCAACACGATTCATGACTGGTATAAATTGTTGTTGTTTTGTTATACATCTTATTTTTCATTTAGTAATGTCTTTTAGAAGACATAAATAAATATACATATATGTTTTTCAGGAAATTAAATATAAATAATTTACACCAATTCTCATTTTCAGAGGTTTACACCCACCTGACTTTAAATGAATGGTGTTGACTTCATGAGCATCACTGAATGTTTATCTCTATTGTAATAGTTGTGTATGAGTCTCTTGATTATTATTCTCAATGTAAATACATGAATCTCAACATCATACTGTTACTGCTGGACATGAGTCAAATATCCAGAAATGCTGAAAAAGCAAAGATTCTGGAGGACCAGGATGATTTTTCTGAAGATCAGTGGACAGTTTAATGACTCAGGACAAACAAGAAACCCTTAAACAACTATAAGAAAACATAGAAACGCTCATTGATTGATCAGGTAACATCATAAAGTATTAAGAATCATGGAGTTGTAAAATTTTGCACTGGGCTATTTTTTAGAAATTCTCTTATTATTCTTTGGCGTGAACTTTAGCTTTATCCAGATTCTGCAAGGGGTTCACAAACCTTCAAGCAGCACTGTATATTGCAGAGTTCCTCAAATCTTACCCTGGAAGTCCGGAGCACTGCAGAATTTTACTCCAACAATTGACAAAAATCAAAAAAAGATGATCAGACAAACAGAAAAGCTAACATGCATTAAGACCAATGACCAACAAAAAACAACTGAAACACAAAGGTATAAATATACATTGCATCAAGGGTAAACGAACAACAGGTGTGAAATATTCCGAGTTCCTATGGAAACAAATAAGAAAACCAAGGCAAACAGGAACCAAACACAGGAAGGGAACAGAAAATACAATTTAACACAAAAGTCCTTATCAAACAAAAGACACGGAAACGAGATGTGACAGATCCCTCCCTCAAAGAAGCAGCTATTATAGTTTATTAAGAAGGCTGCAGTTCCCATCAGAAAGACAAATCACATTTGAGATCTCTTTAATATCTCAATTATTACTTCTAGACATTTAGCTTAAGTGTCATCTCCGTCTTAAATATTTCTTCTGAGAAAAAAAGTCAGTAATCTTACAATGTCATTCAAGTTTCAGAAGAGATGTTGTCAATGTCTCAAACTGAGCTCAGGGGTCCATTCTTCGTACGTCGCTTACTATATCCAAGATCAAATGACACATCCGAGATGACCTAATTGCACTAACTATGATCTGGCTAACTCGGTTCTTCGTACGCACCGGTTGTGTAGCATAAATATATCTGCATTAAATTATCTGAGATCATCGAGCGCTCACGGGATGTTTAGAAAGGCAGCATATATTGATAGAAGATTCATTGATCAGCAACGCTGCTATTGGCTGAATGTTACGTCAAAAGACGTAGTTACGTCCATATTTGTTTAATACTGCTTGAAGATATGACAAATTGACAAATTTAAAACCTTATTAAAATGTTGGGAACACTTCAAACGATGCATAGAGATCACTTGTTTAATAAAAAGTTTAAGATGTCTGGATATTTGTTACATTTTAAAGCATAACTGTATAACTTTAACAGTTTAACATAAATGAACTTTTAATTATATTTTTATAAATTCAAATTTTTTGGTACTAAATTGCAATGAGATGGTGTTTTTACAAGATAAAGTGTTTTAGTACCCATTGGGTACTCATTCATTGCATATATGACACTAAAGAAAGTGTCTCATATGGGACAGAGATGAGGAAAATATGATTTTATTGTGCTATTTTATTTTTACTGCCTTTAATGTATTGTGAATTATTTATTAAATTTATTAAATGCACGTGGGCCTATGTGAGCATGTTTGAGTTGTAAGAATAATAAAAAATGGTATTCCAAGTCACACATCATCTAATCATGAGATTAGTCAGCTTCATTTTACATATTGATTCAATTCCTTTAAGCTTAATATACAACTAATCATCCAAATTATTAATATATCTGAAATATTACAATTAATATTAGTTTCCCTGCAAATATTATAATTTATTTTCTGAAAATAACCTGAGGCTTCATGGACATCAATCAAGACACATACAATGCTAATTGACATGATCATCAGTTACATTTATAATATTTATTTGTAGACAAAAACTAGGTTACAAGCTGGGTTCTCAAATGACCAAGAAATGTTTTAGTACTAAGTATAGTTTGCAAATGGCAGGACTAACTGCACTTTTCTTAATTAAATTCCCTGCATCATATCTAGTAACAACCTCACAATTGACTTTTAATATGATAGTCCAACAAACTAAAATGAATATCTCCCACACAAGAAAAACAATGTTGTTTTAAAAGCAAAACAGCACATAAATTACCTGTTACATTCGCAAAGCTCTTTCTTTTTTTGCGCAATAAATTGCTTTTGTATGAATGAAGGAAACATAACTGCGCCATGGTCGCGATCTAATCCGGTTAACATGAAGTAAGCCTGCTCCCGAGCAGGTTTAAGCTAATGGACCTGTTGCTACGACAACAAGTCCTGGATGAGCGTCGAAGAACCGAACAATCCAAGATCATGCGAAATCGTCAACAATCAAATCCAGCTAACTGAGTTAGCGAGGTACGAAGAACGGGCCCCTGATTTGTCTAGTCTGTAACCAAAAGTCAATATTATTGAAGCTCTTAATATAAATTCAATCATTTCTCATCAGATTCACTCAAATCCAGATGATTTTACCTCTTCAATTCATTTACACCTCCGTACTCTTCATGTGTTTCAGCAACATTTGATTCTCTTTTTATTTCAGTTGTTCAATTTAATTTCTCCTGAGGCATGAAAGAGAAACCTCTGAGCACTACAACATTTCTCTGGGTTGATATTATTTATATATTTGTGTTGTGTTTAGTGTTTTTAGTGCTTTATGAATGTGTTCTCGGTTTACTTCAGTTTTTGTAATGTTCACAGAGAGTTCTCAAACATTTTACTTAGCCTGTCATAACATTCACTTATTTTTATATATATTTCCATATAAACATGGTTTATATTGATAATTAAACATTAACTCTTAAGCTGGAAAATATCCTGAAGTGTTTTTCAGCTTTTAAAATCTGTCATATACTTTAATATTGATTAGATTTGGTCAGATATTCATGTATCGATATTATGCACAGATATTTCCAGTTTTAGCTCCTGATGGGAATGTTTATGTGGATTTCGTCAGGGTAACCCAGGTCCTGCTGGTGCTGCTGGTTCTCCTGGTAAAGATGGACCGAAGGGTGTGCGTGGTGACGGTGGTCCTTCTGGAAGGCCAGGCGATGCTGGCCTAAGTGGATCGGCCGGTCCCCCGGGCGAGAAGGGAGAGCCTGGTGAAGACGGTCCTCCTGTATGTACATTAATTACACATCTGACTTTTCACTGTAAAGGGAACTTACATTGCATTATACTTTATACCATGACCTTAGCGTTGCTAGTACCATGCTCTAACCACTGAGCCACAGGAAAGTGCCGTTTTAACTTGAACAGAGTGTTAAAACATGACACAAAAACTCTGCGGGCGGTCTCCCAGACAGGCATTTAAAAATCTATGTTTGAGTTGTTCTGAAAACTTCTTGCACTGGCATATCTTAAAATAGATCTGTGCCATTGTTTTGTCTCAAGATGCACACCAGTAATGTTTGTTTGTAAGGCATGTTTGTAAAAACTTCTTAAATGTTCTAATTTAACTAAGGCCTAATGGAAATTTAATCTTTACATTTTTACTACTTAATTTTTTTCATTACTGTTACTGCCCAGTGGTTAGCAAAGCGGACTCGTGACCAGAAGGTCAATAGGTAACAGCTGAGGTGCTCTTGAGCAAGACACCTTACCCCCGTTTGCTCCCCGGGTGCTGCAGTGATAGCTGCCCACTGCTCCCGGTGTATGTGTGTTCACTACTTGAAGTGTGTGTGTTCACTATTCACTGGTTGGGTTAAATGCAGAGGTCACATTTCGGTATGGGTCACCATATCTGACAAATAGGTCACTTTCACCTCTCCACAGCTCCACACCTCAATGACCCACTCACCCATCACAACAACGACTCTCACTATCCTGAAGAGACATGTAAATGAGAACCCCCGCAAAGCAGCCAGTCCAGACTCTGTCTCTCCATCCACCCTGAAGCACTGTGCTGATCAGCTGTCTCCAGTGACAGCCTGATTTAAAACCTCCACCATCATCCCTGTTCCAAAGAAACCTAGGATTACTGGTCTCAATGACATCTGTAGTCATAAAGTTATCTGAGCGCCCCTAACCCTAACCCCCTGCAGTTTGCCTACAGAGTAGGGATGCTCCGATTGATCGATCGCAGATCGGTATCGGACGATAATCACATTTTATGACTCGATCGGTGCTCACTAAATTGGCCGATCTCACAAACTGATCGCAATCTGATGATGTCACATGAGGATTTGCATGTTATTTATGCGTTTTGTATGACTGCATTGCTTGTAATGACTGCAGGAAAGAGCGAGCAGCATGCCTGTGAACTCTCTCTCTGTCGCCAAACAGTGTTTGACTTCATTCTGTGTTGCGCAGACCGATCGGCATATGACGTGTAGGCACAGCGGGAAAACAAAACGCTCCCGCAGAGCGGTGGGTGATGCTGATCGGTCTGCGGTCGGAGCACCGCATGAAGTCAAACATGCCTCTGTGTCTCTCTCCCTCGCACATAATCCAAAGCAACTGGCACGGTGACAAAAGAACTGAAGACCGAATCCATGTCGCACACATGCCGCATTCAGAGAATATTTTTACCTGAATTAGCACTGGGTATGAGTTGTGTTGCCTTTTCTTCTCTGACAAGCACATGACGCAGGTGACAAAAACACTTTTAATAAACGAAAATTAATCCTATCCAATAATGAAGTGGTTTCCGTGTTAACTTGAATAACACACAGACACAGCGCTACTTGCGTCTGCTAATGTCCGACTCGTGAAAATGACTCATTTGAAGCGATTCATTTGAACGGTTGAACATGTGAAACACTGATCTCAGGAGACTCACTGTCTGAATCCATCAAATCAGTGACTCAAAACACATCAGAATGTATGTGTGCTTATAGGCCATATAGCAACAGTGGTTGGTAAGATTTATTCTAAATAATCCACACAGTATTTACAGTTTATTTATATGACAATGTGTTGTAAATTACCTATCAAATAATTTAGTTAGAAAACAGAACAAAACACAAGTTGTTGTTAGTAATTTAATTGTTTGTGGTCAAAATAGGAATGTATTAAAAAAGGGAAAACATTTTCAGTGATCAGAAAAAAATCGGGATCGGTATAGGCCGATCACGATGACAAGATATCGGTACTCGGTATTGGCTGCAAAAATCCTGATCGGAGCATCCCTACTAGAGAGCAAACAAGTCTGTAGATGACGCGGTTAACATGGCCATCCACTTTATCCTCCACCACCTGGACCTTGCAGGAACCTACGCCAGGAGCCTGTTTGTGGATTTCAGCTCTGCTTTTAACCCAATCATCCCGGCCCTGCTACATGATAAGCTCTCCCAGCTGAATGTGCCTGACTCTTTGTGCAGATGGATTACAGACTTTCTGTCTGACAGGAGGCAACGTGTGAATAATAGGAAAACATGTATCCGATTCCAGAACCATCAAGGCTATGTTCTATCACCTTTCCACTTCTTCCTGTATACCAGGGCTATTCAATTAGTTTGTCGTGGGGGGCAGTTCATAAAAAGCATCCCAAATGAGGGGCTGGAGAGATATGGCTTGAAATTTGAGTGAGGAAAACAATACAGGTGCTGGTCATATAATTAGAATATCATCAAAAAGTTGATTTATTTCACTAATTCCATTCAAAAAGTGAAACTTGTATATTATATTCATTCATTGCACACAGACTGATATATTTCAAATGTTTATTTCTTTTAATTTTGATGATTATACCTGACAACTACTGAAAATCCCAAATTCAGTATCTCAGAAAATGAGAATATTACTTAAGACCAACACAAAGAAAGGATTTTTAGAAATCTGGGCTAACTGAAAAGTATGAACATGAAGATTATGAGCATGTACAGCACTCAATACTTTTACCTGAATTACTGCAGCAATGCGGCATGACATGGAGTCGATCAGTCTGTGGCACTGCTCAGGTGTTATAAGAGCCCATCAGTCTGTGACACTGCTCAGGTGTTATGAGAGCCCATCAGTCTGTAGCACTGCTCAGGTGTTATGAGAGCCCATCAGTCTGTAGCACTGCTCAGGTGTTATGAGAGCCCATCAGTCTGTGACACTGCTCAGGTGTTATGAGAGCCCATCAGTCTGTGGCACTGCTCAGGTGTTATGAGAGCCCATCAGTCTGTGGCACTGCTCAGGTGTTATAAGAGCCCATCAGTCTGTGACACTGCTCAGGTGTTATAAGAGCCCATCAGTCTGTGGCACTGCTCAGGTGTTATGAGAGAACATCAGTCTGTGGCACTGCTCAGGTGTTATGAGAGCCCATCAGTCTGTGACACTGCTCAGGTGTTATGAGAGCCCATCAGTCTGTGGCACTGCTCAGGTGTTATGAGAGCCCATCAGTCTGTGACACTGCTCAGGTGTTATAAGAGCCCATCAGTCTGTGGCACTGCTCAGGTGTTATGAGAGCTCATCAGTCTGTGACACTGCTCAGGTGTTATGAGAGAACATCAGTCTGTGACACTGCTCAGGTGTTATGAGAGAACATCAGTCTGTGGCACTGCTCAGGTGTTATGAGAGCCCATCAGTCTGTGGCACTGCTCAGGTGTTATGAGAGCCCATCAGTCTGTGACACTGCTCAGGTGTTATGAGAGCCCATCAGTCTGTGGCACTGCTCAGGTGTTATGAGAGCCCATCAGTCTGTGACACTGCTCAGGTGTTATGAGAGCCCATCAGTCTGTGGCACTGCTCAGGTGTTATGAGAGCCCATCAGTCTGTGACACTGCTCAGGTGTTATAAGAGCCCATCAGTCTGTGGCACTGCTCAGGTGTTATGAGAGCTCATCAGTCTGTGACACTGCTCAGGTGTTATGAGAGCCCATCAGTCTGTGACACTGCTCAGGTGTTATGAGAGCCCATCAGTCTGTGGCACTGCTCAGGTGTTATGAGAGCCCATCAGTCTGTGGCACTGCTCAGGTGTTATGAGAGCCCATCAGTCTGTGGCACTGCTCAGGTGTTATGAGAGCCCATCAGTCTGTGACACTGCTCAGGTGTTATGAGAGCCCATCAGTCTGTGACACTCCTCAGGTGTTATGAGAGCCCATCAGTCTGTGGCACTGCTCAGGTGTTATGAGAGCCCATCAGTCTGTGGCACTGCTCAGGTGTTATGAGCGCCCATCAGTCTGTGGCACTGCTCAGGTGTTATGAGCGCCCATCAGTCTGTGGCACTGCTCAGGTGTTATGAGAGCCCATCAGTCTGTGGCACTGCTCAGGTGTTATGAGCGCCCATCAGTCTGTGGCACTGCTCAGGTGTTATGAGAGCCCATCAGTCTGTGGCACTGCTCAGGTGTTATGAGAGCTCATCAGTCTGTGGCACTGCTCAGGTGTTATGAGCGCCCATCAGTCTGTGGCACTGCTCAGGTGTTATGAGAGCCCATCAGTCTGTGGCACTGCTCAGGTGTTATGAGAGCCCATCAGTCTGTGGCACTGCTCAGGTGTTATGAGAGCCCATCAGTCTGTGGCACTGCTCAGGTGTTATGAGAGCCCATCAGTCTGTGGCACTGCTCAGGTGTTATGAGAGCCCATCAGTACTGGTAGCTTTGGCACTGTGTGCAGGTACCAAGTCCTGTTAGAAAATGACTATTGTTATGCTATTGTTGTTAATGAGATAGCTGCAATGAATGTGTTTGATATTAAACAAGACAATGTCACGATTCCTCAAGCTCAAATGGTTGTTTTTAGTAATAACACTGCTTGTAATGAATTATTGTTTTATATATGGCTATAAGACCACCTGTCTGTCAAAAACTTGCTTAAAACTAAAAATGTTATTGTCATGTATTAGGTAAATAACAAACTAAAACAATTAAATAATCATTATTCACATCATAAAAAAATAATATTTTGCATGGCCTTCTTTGGCCTTAATAACAGCTTGTGGTGTTGTTTTTATGTACTTTTTCAGAAACTTTATTATTTAATACCTGGGCATAAAGATATATATACATACATACATTTCAGTGATTTTTTGTGAAACATGTAACACGTTGTGCACTTAAAGTCCATTAGCGCCTTCCTTGGGACAGCGTGAAGACTCCACATGACATCTTTGAAGATACTGTGTACAGATAGACGTGTGCACATTTGTGAGTTTAAGCTGCGGAATGACAGTCTCAAAAGATTGCACAAATACAAAAGCGTATATTCACTGACGTTCTTAAGGCAAAACTTGGGCATACTGTAAGCAAAGATATAATGCACTTATTGCCTTTGTCTGGATTCTCATGTGTGGATCTCTTGCGTGCATTTGTGGATTGTGTGCGTGTGTGTGGATAGCCAAGTACATGAATTGCTCGCGTGCATTTGTGGATTGTGTGCGTTTGTGTGGATCTGTCATGTCCATTTGTAGATTGTGCGCGTGTGTGTGGATCTGTCATGTCCATTTGTAGATTGTGCGCGTGTGTGTGGATCTGTCATGTCCATTTGTAGATTCGTGTGCGTGCCTGTGGGTTTCTCGCGTGCATTTGTAGGAGGTTTTGATACTGTTTTCACTCCATACCAACAGCTGCTCATCCAGTCACCAGTCTGTCAAACTTCTGAAGTTTTCCGATGACACCACTCTCATTGGACTCGTCTCAGAAGGTGATGAGTCTGCATACAGGTGGGAGATTGACAAACTGATGTCCTGGTGCAATCATAACAACCTGGAGCGCAACGCTGAAAAAAAGATGGTGGTCAAATTCAGAAAGAACCAAGCCCCTCCCCCCCATCACCCAGTGTAACTCCCCAGTCGTCACTGTTGACTCCTTCCGCTTTCTGGGTACCAAAATCACCAAGGACCTCTCAAGTGGGAGCTAAACATCAGCTGCCAAATCATCAGTTAAGCACACCAGAGGATGTATTTCCTACAGCAGCTGAAGAAGTTCTAACACCCCACAGACAATAATGGTTCACTTCTACACCTCCATCATTGAATCCATACTCATCTCCTCCATCACCATCTGGTACGCTACTGCTACTGCCAAGGACGAAAGCAGACTATTATCCACTCTGCTGAAAAAGTGATCGGCTGCAATTTGCCATCTCTTCTTGACCTCACGCCACAACAACAGTTCCCTTTCAAGGGAACTACACTGCGTCAAGGATTTGACTCTATGGGGAAAGCCAGCAGCGTGACACACGTGAAATAGTAAATGAAAATAACTCGCAATTTTTTAGTCGCATTTCAGCAAAGCGCTCTGTGTATGTGTATGTGTATGTGAATGTGTCTTGTCTCTTGTCTGAAGTTGTCTGTGGATACGTTTAGCTATGAGTACTAATAAAAAAATATGTATAAGCCATTTGTTACTCCCTGCCCTCACTACATCATGAGTGGGGATACACTATGGAGCTATGTGTAGAATGTTTGGGAGTGGAGCATACTAAGGCAGCTCTTGAGGGAGGTGCCTGTGAACATTGTTTGTGGCTACCGCTCAGAACGCTCCACTCCCGGGCGGCTTTTGTTTGATGAGTCAGGCCCCCGGTCTCAATGTTCTTGGAAGGGATTTGGGAGACCACATGGTGGCTTCTCCCGCCACGTCCGAGAGCTCAATGCACTGCTCTAGCTTCGAGGACCTAGAGGGTGCTAGTGTTCATAAAAGGGAAATTAATGATTTTCATGAAACTTCTCTTTTCCCTGCATACGAGGAGCTTTGAAGGTTGTTACCCGGGCTGTAGCCAAACGTAACATTGACTGGCCATTAGACCAGCTAGAGGTTGAGCCTGCTAGTAAACTGAAAGAAAGGTTTCTAAAGAAACGGGTAAAGCCTCATCGTCGGGGGTTACCATTCTTTCCTGATTTACATGAGGAGGTGTCTAAGTGGTCAGTCGTGGCCCAGTGGTTAGAGAGTTGGACTCATGACCAGAAGGTTGCTGGTTCGATTCTCAGTGCTGGCGGGTAACGGCTGAGGTGCCCTTGAGCAAGGCACCTAACCCCCACTTGCTTACTATATAAAATGTACAAATGTATAGTACAATGTAATGTAAGTCGCTTTGGATAAAAGCGTCTGCCAAATGCATAAATGTAAATGTAAATGTGAGGATGTGTCTAAATCAGGGGTGCCCAAACTCGGTCCTGGAGATCTACTATCCTGCAGAATTCAGCTCCAACCTAATAAAACACACCTGAATGAGCTAATCAAGATCTCCCTACTAGGCATTGTAGAAACTTGCAGTCAGTTGTGAGACAGGTTGGAGCTAAACTCTGCAGGGGAGTAGATCTCCAGGACCGAGTTTGTGCACCCCTGGTATAAATCATAAAAAAGACCATACTCCTCAAGGATAGCCACCACATCTGCTAGCTTCTCTACTGTCTTAAGGGCTAGAGACAGAGGCTATGGGATAATGCCTAAGGTGGAGGATACTCTGGCCAAGTATCTTTCACCAAAGGCCGCATCATCCTAGAAATCCCAGACATTGGCAGATCTGACACTTCGAGGTACCAAGGAGACAGCCCAATCCATCGGGCGCTCCATGTCAGCACTGAGTCACCAAGAGGTGTCAAGAGGCAAAGTGCCAAGCTGCCCTTACATATATGAGACCCTTACAGTGGTGCCTAAAAAGCAAAGGGTTTTCCCTGAGGGTCAACCCGTTGCGTATGATTAGGGTTACGCGCAGATGCCTCCATTTCCTGACTATATGGAAGAAACCTTTGTTTCTGAATCAAGGTCTGAAATTGGGGGCACAATGTCACAGGACGATAGTGATGATGGATGCATCCCTCACAGGCTGGGGGCAATAGTAGAAGGCCACTCAGCCAGTGGGCTGTAGAGAGAGCAGCATCTCCATTGGCACATACATGCCTGAAGATGTTAGCTGTACTACGAGCACTGAAGTTCTTACAGACAATACGACCGTGGTCTCTTACATAAATCATCAGGGGGGCCTGAGGTCGCGCCCTCTCTGCAGACTGGCACACCAGGTTCTCCTCTGGGCCCAGGATAAGTTTTTATCGCTCATGGCGATGTACATTCCTGGAGTCCAGAATGTGTGAGCAGACATGCTGTCAAGGCAGGGGCTGAGGCCTGGGGAATGAAAACTTCACCCCACGGGGGTGGACAAGATTTGGGAAAGATTTGGCCAAGCCGAAATCGATCTCTGCATCTCAAGAGATCATATTGCCCTCTGTGGTTTTCTCTAACTCATAAGCTATGGTACAGATGTGGCCAAGGCGGTGTCTGTATGCTTTTCCCCTAGTCGTTCTGCTCCTCTGGAGTTCTAGAGAGGGTTCGACAAGAAGGTATCAGTCTCCTACTGATAGCCCCTTATTGGCCAGCCCGAATATGGTTTTCGGATCTGCTAATCCTCTTGGCGGGTCAGCCATGGGAGGTTCCCCTCAGGAGTGACCTGCTGACTCAAGCTGGGGGCACGATATATCACCCCCGCCCAAAATTGTGGGTTTTTCCACTGAGGGGGTGATTTGTTAAATCAAGGTCTGTCAACTGAGGTTGTTGAAACCAACCTGAACTCTACAGCTCCCTCCACCAGGAAACTTTATGCCTTGAAGTGGAGATTGTTCACCTTATGGTGTTAAGAAAGGGATTTAGACCCAGTTCAACTATCAAGGTATATACGGCAGCTATGTCTGCCTTTCACTCTCCTCCGCCCCACCCCTTGGTTGCTCAATTCCTGCATGGAACCTTGAGAATGAGACTCTCAACTCAACTCAAGTTTATTTATATAGTGCTTTTTAAAATTTTTATTGTTACAAAGCAGCTGTACATAAGACAAAATGACTATAAGTAAGAACAACATATTGAAAGATTACACCCACACCACACGCTTATCAAACACACACTCACGCACACAACATACACACAAACGCAGACACACATGCGCGCGCACACACATGCACACGAACACATGAACACATAGGAAAAAGAAACACAGACAACATACACGAACTATAAATTCCTATATGGAGTATTAAATAAATTACGTAGAATGATTACATTTAAAATGGTATTAATAAATTCAAAACTTTACATTATAGAGCTGATCTCAGCAGCCCCCAGTCGGGCACATAGTGCAATACAATATGCAAACAGTGGTGAGGAACCCAAAACTCCAGTGGAGGAAAAAAACCTCGGGAGAACCCAAACCCAACCATGGGAACTAGTTCCCCTCTGGCAAAAACTGCAGCATCTCTACAAGCTCAACAGTGCTTGCACAACTGAGCTAAAATAAAATAAAATATAGATAATAGGTGTACGATTATCAATAATATTCTAGTTGTTAATTGCAGTTGCAGTTTTGTAGTGAGGACTTGTCGGGTCGCCGCTTCCCTCTTTCAGCTGTACCATCTGGTCTGGGTACAGACTGCATCCTGCTCGCTGTCGTAACCTCGGAACACTGAGAAAAGACAACTGAGAGCAAAATACTGTTCGGTACTCTTTAATGCAGTGTTTCTGGTTCTGGTTGCTCTAACTAATGCAGCCTAAACCCCTTAGAGGATTTGTATTATAGAAGTGGTGTGTATGCAAGGTTGAAGAGATGTGTCTTTAATCTTGATTTAAACTGACAGAGTGTGTCTGCCTCCCTGACAGAGTGTGTCTGCCTCCCGCACAGTACTAGGAAGACTGTTCCAAAGTAGACCCCCTTCTTAGGCTAGAGTTCCTACGTGGGATCTAGCTATAGTTTTAGAAGGAATTTCTCAGGCACCCTTTGAGCCTATTGAGGCCAGCTCGGACAAACTTTTGTCTTCCAAGTTTGCCGTCTTGCTTGCCATTACTTCTCTGAGGAGAGTAGGTGACCTTCAGGCTTTTTCAGCTTCACCTCCGTTCGCCCCAGGGAAGATCAAAGTCATTCTGCACCCTAGACCGGGTTATATTACGAAGGTGCCTACTGCGGTTGCCAGGACTCTAGTTCTGCAGGCTTTTTACCCTCTACCTCATGACATTTACATTTACATTTATTCATTTGGCAGACGCTTTTATCCAAAGCGACTTACAATTGAGGACAACAGCAAGCGATTTGTCTAAGCAAGCAATATTCACGAGAAGTGCTAGTAATACAAAGTTTCAGATACAACCTCAAGATAGTATAAGCAAGTATATAGAGAACATTAGAAAAGGAAAAGAAAGGTAGAAAGTATTTTTTTATATATATATTATGAGACAGTTAAGTGCTCATGGAAGAGGTGGGTCTTCAGCTGTTTTTTGAATTGTGAAATTGATCCAGCCGTCCTAATAGAAACAGGAAGATCATTCCACCAGCAGGGAACGGTGAAAGAAAATGTCCTTAAGATGGATCTCATACCTCTCTGAAAAGGAACAACGAGGCGCCGATCGTTTTCAGACCACAGACTTCTGGAGGGGATGTAGGTCTGTAAGAGAGAGTTGAGGTAGATGGGTGCTGTGTTAGTGGCTGTTCTGTAAGCAAGCACCAGTGCCTTGAACTTAATGCATGCCGCTACTGGGAGCCAGTGCAGAGAGATGAGTAGAGGTGTGACAGATAAGAGCTAGCGGATGTCATGAGCTAGCGGATCACCAGAGATTGCATTTGTTATGCCAGGTCAGGGCATTGCAGGAGTATATCAGAAGGTCTTATCTTTGGAGAAAGTCTGACCAATTGTTGGTCTGTTTTGGACCTTGAGGGAGAGGTCATTTCTTGTACATGTGAAATTGTACTTGGCAATAAATGATTCTGATTAATCATGCTTTATTTTTGTTAGTAAATCATTTGGTAATACCACAATGCATTTGTGTGTCATAGTTTTTTTTTTTGACAGCTAGATGGTTCCAGAGTTCCACGCGTTACTACGTTCGTACTGTTAGCTTAATGGTTTTTGTCTTCATGATTTTACTGTCCTCCTCCAGGGTCCAGATGGTCCATCAGGTCCTCAGGGTCTGGCTGGACAGCGCGGTATCGTTGGACTTCCAGGACAGCGTGGTGAAAGAGGTTTTCCTGGTTTACCTGGACCTTCTGTGAGTTCCCACATTCACCTTCAGGTTTAGAAACAAGTCAGATGTACCTTTTTTATACTAGTCGGGATGTGGAACATGTAATATTGGCTGTAGTTTTACTTTGCTTTTCTCATATGAAAAACACATGAACACATGAAATGGACACATCAGGCTTTCATGTTGACAATGGCACTGAGAATGATATTGATGTCTTTCACAGGGGGAACCTGGCAAACAAGGAGCTCCTGGTGGACCTGGAGACCGCGGACCCCCCGGACCTGTAGGAGCTCCTGGAATCATGGGACCTGCTGGAGAACCTGGCAGAGAGGCAAGTTAAAAATACACACATACGCACTTCAATTCGTAATAATACTTGTTGTCTGTATTTAATTCTGTGGTAAAATGTAGAGATTAGATCGGGGTGCCCAAAGTGGGTCCTGCAGAGTTAAGCTCCAAGCCCACTCAAACACACCAGAAGCAGCTCAAGGTCTCACTAGGCATTGCAGAAACCTGCAGTCAGGTGTGTTGAGACGAATTGGAACTAAACTCTGCAGGACACCGGCGCTCCAGGACCCACTTTGGGCTCCATTAGATTATGTCATGCAGTATGCTTTTACTGCAGGTTTTGAATGAAGGTTATTGTCCTTTTTGTTTTTTTAGGGAAATCCGGGATCTGATGGTCCTCCAGGTCGAGATGGTGCTCCAGGAATCAAGGTGAGGAATGGAGTGAACATGTATAAAACCAAATGAGCATATTCAATCCCAAATGTCATTATTTTACATAGAAAGTGTCACACAGCTTTTACGTTTTTAATGTAAAATATCTTAGATGTTGTGATTGATTTCCCCTACGCACCTAATTTAAGGAAAATTTAAAAGGCAGTCTTAAAACCAACAGCTAACACTCAAACATCTAATGGTCGACAGTTCACCCAAAAATTCTGTCATTAATTACTCACTCTCTGGTTGTGCCAAATCTGTATACGTTTATTTGTTTGGTTGAACACAGAGAAAGATATTTGGACGATTGCTTGTAACCAAACAGTTCTTGGACCCCATTGACTACCATAGTAGGAAAAATTACAATGGTAGTCAAACGTGCCCCAGAACTTTTTAAAACTATTTATAAAGTAATTTTTCCTACTATGGTAGTCAATTGGGGCAAAGAACTGTTTGGTTATAAGCATTCTTCCAAATATCTTTCTCTGTGTTCATAAAAAAAACACAGTTAGGGAAAAGGTGTATGGTGTTTAGGTAACCAAACAATGCTTTAACACACAGAGAGTCCCCCTGACCAAGAGAATACAACCATTTCTGTAGTATAGGTACATGGCAAGACATCTTCATTTTTCATAATATGATCTTTTTTCAGCAACCCCCCTCTGTTACTTGGCAAAGCAAACTTGCTTTTTGTTTGTTTCAGCTTGTTAGTCATGTTCATGGGGTTATTATTTCTAAGCGCCCATCTAGCCATATCATTCATCCGTTATTTACACATACAAATTTTGGCTAAAGGGTTGGTATGTACAAATGTTAAACCTGCAAGGGAAAGGAATGGTAGTTTTGATCAATGTAAAATTTCCTTCACAATGTGCTTTATTCAACATCTGAATTCTGTTGTTTTCAGGGTGACAGAGGTGACACTGGTCTGTCTGGCTCTGCTGGCGCTCCAGGCGGTCCTGGTGCACCTGGTCCGGTCGGACCCACTGGTAAACAGGGAGACAGAGGAGAGGCTGTAAGTACTTCTCACTGTTATGATGTAAAATTAATGAATGAATGAGGCATTTATATAGCGCTTTATTGTGTATTGCTGTACACCAAAAGCGCTTTACAATCATACGAGGGGTCTCTCCTCATGTCGTATAACAGTGGAAAACGTTTTCCAACTTGTTGGGAACCAGACAAAATGATGATTTTTTAACACATACAGTACGTTTGTAAATTATTATGACGTGGTGTCTAACTCAGTTCCTGGTGGGCTACAGCTGTGCAGAGTTTAGCTTTAACCCTAATCAGACACGAATGTAGGGAATAAAGCTCGAAAAAGTCGAAATCATGTGTGGTCTGAAAATGTACATCATGAAAATAAAAGATCACTTTTAAAGTACAGCATCTACACACTAATGGCTCTTTACATGCAGGGACCAAAAGGACCTGCTGGACCTCCTGGACCCGCTGGAGCTCGAGGAATGCCTGTGAGTATTTCTAATCCTGAAAACCCTGCATTCAAACATCAGTTTTAAATCTCTTGGAGATTTAGTGTGTATACGCTGTGCTAATGTCCATCTATCACAGGGACCACAAGGACCACGGGGAGATAAGGGAGAGGCTGGTGACACGGGTGAGAGAGGACAGAAAGGACACAGAGGATTCACTGGTCTTCAGGGTCTGCCAGGGCCTCCTGTAAGTTGTCCAGAAAATAACTGGCCGTTCAGTTACATGACAACTGCTGACCTGTAAAAAAAAACTCTACATCTATGTTGTTTTGAGTAGAAATACTGTAAAAAAAAAAAGGCATTTTGTTCATGCATAGGGCCAGCCTGGTGACCAGGGTGCTACTGGACCTGCTGGACCTGCCGGAGCAAGAGTATGTACTCAAATGTCTTAAAAGTTTAATGCATATTTAATGCATTAACTTTTGCTGAGACCCTGTCGTGTTAAACTCTCACCAGGGACCCCCAGGCCCTGTTGGTCCATCTGGAAAAGAGGGAGCAAATGGATTTCCTGGACCCATTGGACCGCCTGGACCTCGCGGTCGCTCTGGCGAGACCGGGCCAGCCGTAAGTACTAAAGCAAAGTTTCGACTTAAATAATCCTGCTAAAAAGTAAATGTCTAAAAAGACACTTAATAGTACATCAGTGTAGGCTTACTTACCTTTTTTCTCAGGGTCCCTCTGGAAACCCTGGACCCCCTGGTCCTCCTGGCCCACCAGGGCCTGGTATCGACATGTCTGCATTCGCTGGTCTGTCTCAACCTGAGAAGGGTCCAGATCCCTTGAGGTACATGAGGGCAGACCAAGCGGCAGAAGGAACTTCACAGCATGACGCAGAGGTAGATGCCACTCTGAAAACCTTAAACAACCAGATGGACAACATCCGCAGCCCTGACGGTACTAAGAAGAACCCTGCCCGTACCTGCAGAGATCTCAGACTCTGTCATCCGGATTGGAAGAGTGGTGAGTTAGTTTGTGTAAAGTCTTTGCAAAGTGCAGTGCACGGGAGACATCTGAAAGAGCGTAAACCCGTTTTATGTGCGTACGTTTGTTCTATGAATCACACCTACGCACTTTTAAAAATGATCGTGAGATCAAATTTAGGACGGATTTTACACTGCATTTTATAAATGAGGCCCCTGGTCACTAATCAAGTTGACAAATGAATTGGTTCTCTTTGTAGGTGACTACTGGATCGATCCTAACCAGGGCTGCACTGTTGACGCTATCAAAGTGTTCTGCAACATGGAGACCGGTGAGACATGTGTATATCCAAACCCCTCAAACATACCACGCAAGAACTGGTGGACCACTAAGGGTACAGAACGCAAACACGTGTGGTTTGGAAATGCCATGAAAGGTGGATACCACGTAAGTCCATCTTTTTCTGTTGTCCATAAAAACTCTATATTGCAAAAAAAAAAAGAGATTTTCACCTCTTGGTGATAATCCTTCTCATTTCTTTATGACTCCTACAGTTCAGCTATGGTGATGGCCATCTGGCAACGAATACAGCAAGCATTCAGATGACCTTCCTGAGACTTTTGTCCACAGAAGCTTCACAGAACCTCACCTACCACTGCAAGAACAGCATCGCTTACATGGACAAGGCCAACGGCAACCTGAAGAAGGCTCTGCTGCTGCAGGGCTCCAATGACGTGGAGATCAGGGCCGAGGGCAACAGCCGCTTCACTTACACTGTTCTCCAGGACGACTGCACGGTGATGAAACATCCATACATTTCTACTTTCGATTATTACAAATTCACAAAAGCATTTTGAACCAAAGTCACGCCAATGAAAACAAGCAATTTGTTGAGCCAACTGACTGGTTATTACACTATATTGCGAAATGTAATGCTTATTATGACAGGGTTATGGTTATGTTGTTTTGGTAATGTCAAGTTGTCATGACAAAGACACTGACATGTTATGATGTGTTGCTTTATATCAAGTTGTCATAACAAAGACATCTTAAACAATGTCATCTTTGCATTAAAAATGACAAATGAGCCAATGACATTAACGTCATAAACATGCATAAAATCCCTTCATATTCATGACATGTGTCATGTTAGAATTATGAACATCCCTTCAAGTAAAGTGTTACCATTTGAACAAATGCAGCCTTATTGCGTTACCTGTTGCAGTAAGTCTGATGGAAAGTTTGTGCAAAATCTCAGTTCTCTTTGTCTCTACAGAAACACACAGGGCAATGGGGAAAGACTGTGATTGAATACAAGTCACAGAAGACTTCACGTCTACCCATCGTGGACATTGCCCCTATGGACATCGGAGGAGCAAACCAGGAGTTTGGTGTGGACGTGGGAGCAGTCTGTTTCTTATAAAGACAAAGAGCAGCATAGGCTGCACACGGTCCAGAGTGAGCGAGAAAAGACGAGAGCAACTCATGGATGAGTTAAAGAAATGCTTGTTGAAGGTGTTTGCGTAGAATGTGCACTGATAAAGCTGAGAAACTCATCCGTGACTCATCCCATAACCGCTCGCTCGCTCTGATCTCGCCGAGAACACTTCATAAGGGAATAATGCCAGTGAAATAGATGGGAAAAGTAAAAGGGCATCTTGGGTTTATTTATTTATTGTTAAGGTGCTATTCCCCCTGTGCATTTGAATCAAGTATTGTACATCAGTGAGTATCTTCATCTCTCACTATACAGTGGCCAAAAGCCTGAGCGTAGACAGGCAAACACTCTCTGTCTTTATCATCACCGTGTATGTATACTGATGTGCATTAAAACTCTTATCAGTGGTGCTAATCTTCTTTCCCAAACAACATCATGACGGATTTGAGCGTGACCTTCAGCGCTTTGGAATTTTTCATTCTTTCTTACAGTCCCTACATGCCACCTAATAATTAATAATAATAATAATAATAAAAACGAAAACGTCTTGTAAGCTACCTCGCGCTGCACCAAATGGTCACCGAACATCAGCATTGATCAGAGACGGTCTCCTGACAGTGGCTGTTTTAGTATTGTTCGTTTTTGTTTTGTGGTTTTATTCAATGTTAATGTAATTGGACATTTTTAAACGTAGAACACCAGCTATTGCTTTTCGCTCCTAAATTCTTTGGTTTTTTTATTTTGGTTTAGATGCACTCTTTAGAAATAGGGTACAGGCCAGCTACTCCTGCACATCAATCCATCATGCCTCTGTGTGGTGATGCTTTGTGAATTGTTTTTTTTTGTCTTAAAATAAAAGGATAACACATTTATGATTGTCATAGAGTTTGGGGAACAGAGATGGGCGCTGATCTGTTTCGATTTTGTTTTCTTCTAGTGGAACATTTCAGCTAGTTGTCAGTCGGGTTCATGTGTTCATGTTGCACATATCTTCCAGTTCCTGTGACACTTCGGCGGAGCAATAACAGAGAAAAGAGATTTCTCCGCAATAAACACAGCAATGCTAGCATCTTCTGCTATGTCTGTTTTTAAAACATGTCCCCCTGTACAAACAGTATCTGTGTGAAAGTGGGAGAAGTAAACAGACCAAAAACATTTACGCATTTGGCAGACGCTTTTATCCAAAGCGACTTACATTACATTGTACTATACATTTGTACATTTTGTATAGAAAGCAAGTGGGGGTTAGGTGTCTTGCTCAAGGGCACCTCAGCCGTTACCCACCAGCCCTGAGAATCAAACCAGCAACCTTCTGGTCATGAGTCCAACTCTCTAACCACTGGACCACGACTGCCCCTACCTAAAAAAAACAACAACAACAAGAAACCAGTGTGATAAAAGAACAGGAAGGTTGAAGTTTCGCTCATGTATTTAGAGCTCATCATTCGTAAACATTTATTCACAACCATGAGTTTGGGAGGAGCCTGCTCATTAGGGTACTCCGCTTCCTGTTCTAATGAACTGGAACTGAAGGAAATGTTCTCATTGTGTTTGAATTCATGTAGCAACCAACCTGAAGTAGCGCTGAGTAATGAAGGGCATACGTTACAAGATAAGAAGCGTAAAGTTTGAAAGTCCTCACACTGAATCATGAATAGTCATGCTTTTCAGTCATCGAAATCTCTTCCTCATTGCATTTCTGAATTTGGTTCACTGGGAATTAAGCCCATAACAATTTCAGTTTTCACTGGGCTCACTGTACAGATGCGGAATCTCTCACCTTACACTGCCGCCAGGATTATATCAAATCAGGATTCAAGAGTTTGTCACGTGTATGGAAAACGCTCTGTTAATGAATCCTCTGGAAGTCCAAGACGTGACAATGAGGACAAAATTCACAAAACTACACAATACAAAAGTGCAAATGTGCTAGTGCGAGTGTACGCTTATATAATTGTAAATGTCCAGTAGACGTGTATAAAGTGCATGCAGTGTAAACATGCAAGCATGAAGAACACACATACATACATAGTGTTTAGTGTCATGTAAACCCACAGAGTGTGAAAAGGCTGTATTATATTATATTTTATAATGTATTAATGAAAAGTTTACAGTCTGAACAGTTTGATCGAATAAAGGTACAAAAGGATTTGGAAATCATTGCATTTTCAGTTTGTGTAATTAAAGTGAACGAAGTTGGCTGCCTCAGTCTACGACAACAAGCTGTGTAAGAGGATTATGTAAAGGTGTGATTTATGGCTGAAAACAGGGTTTGCGTGTGGGTCGGTCCGCACCGGTAAGCAGTACAGTCACTTCTCCATTTTAATCTTTAATGTACCTTCACTTTTACTTGTGTACTGGCACTTTTCACATGTTGCCGGTGTTGTGACGATTTTTGACTCCCTGCCGATTACGACTCCCCTCATTGATATTGCTGCAGGATTAGCCAATTCTAACCTTAATGTTAGTCAGTGTCACTCTTCGGCAACACACTGGTACTTTTGCCTTTGGGAGACGTCTCTCAAACGATGGGTTACCTAGTTCTGTGAATGAAGGCAACACGCCACAGTATAAGTCAGCCTCACTAAGGATGAGCTGTCAACGGCCCACTTGCAATCACGGTCTATAAATACAGGTGCAAAGCCGCCGGCTCGTTCTCTTTTTTGCCTCCTATCTATCAATGAAATAGAACATCTGTCTTTTAACACAGCATTGCTTCTGGCTTTAGCCTCTGGAAAACAAGTCAGTGTTTTGCACGCACTCTGTTCAATCCTCGTGCATTCTATCTCAGTGGAGATAATGTTTTTCTTAGGCCTAACCCAGCCTTTATGCCTAAATGCTTCCCAGCAGTGACCTGTGAGGTGATTGAGCTGTCTGCTCTGTAGAGGATGAAAGGTTGAATGCTCAGTGCCCTGTGGGTTTACATTGACAGGATAAATGCTTTTAGAAAGAGCGATCAGCGCTTTATTCTCTGGGCTCCTCCACACATGGGCAATCCCCAAACAACGCCTCTCTCATTGGCTTGTGGAAGCGCTATCAATAGGATATGAATTAGAGGGCCTCAGAGCTTACTCTAGCAGAGGTATGGCTGCCTCTTGGGCTCCGTTCAGAGGAGTATCACTATAGGACATTTGTGCCGCAGCTAGCTGGGCTTCTCCACATTTATTTGTCAGATACTACTGGCTGGATGTTACCAGGACCCCAATAGCTCATTCTGTATTAGGGGTGGGCTTGTCATAGTTTATTCTTCACCCTGCTTTAAGCCTGGGTAGACTAGAATATTTTGAAATGTTACGGTTACGGTTTTCCTATGTGGATTTGCGTGTGTGATTGGCGCATATGATCCTCTATGTGCTGTCGTGTCTTTTAAGCGGAGCACACTCACGCGCAACCGCTTGCGTGACACTGACATGAAATTAGACTTCGGACATGTTTCCACTGTCTGAATCACATCCCAACTCATATCTAGTGCACTATGCATCATTTACCATGTAGGACATAATAAATGTGCCAACAAGTGGCTGATATGATGCACTGCTCCAGGTGAAAAATTAAGTGTAGCAAGATGTCATGGAATTTCTAGTTTTTTTTTTTGAGCGCACGTGCAAGACAGTCTGTTTTGAATGCGTATAGCCTCTAAATGTGAATTTTGTCAGCACTTACAAGCATATATGTTTATTGAAGTCCTTAAGACTATTCATATTTTTATTAAAAGGAAAAATTTTCATTTTGATTCCAGTGGATCTTTAAGAAATGATCTTGTTCCCTCACCATAGGATCTTGAGAGAACAACTTCTCATCTCGTGGCCACAACATAAGAATGTCATTACCTTAACATGCGGTGCTCGTGTTTCAAAGAAGTCATTCATTTGCAAGCTGTTCTGATTTCAATGTGTGTTTATATAAATATTTCCTCAGTAACTAAAACTCAAAAGTCACTGACTGCAGCTGTAATGCTGTATACTTGAGGCAGAATGCTCAGCGCAGCCGCGTAAAACCGCCTCGGTGGACTGTTGTGAATCTGGAAGAAAGGAGACTGTTTTTAACAGATTTTTCTTTATTTGTAACCTAAAAAGTTACAGAGCATAGCTTTGGATGACTCCACTACATATATAATAAAAAAACGTCACTATCACAGTAACTCAAACAGAATGACACGAATGTGGATCAGAGGTTTGCGCCAGCCTGTGAAGATTTGGGTGCCGTTTGAAGCGTTCTTTTGGCCATCTCCAGAGCACCTTTCTGAGTCTTGCTTCCTCCAATGAAACCACTCGCATGAACGAAGATGCAGTCAGAAATCCCGCTTAGCTCGGACAGCGCGTCATCACGAACTCCACGCCATTCCTCCAACAGACTCAACCTACAGACACGTGACATGAGCGAAAACAACATGACATGAGGCTTTCAAATTCATCCATCACTGTGAGCTACACAACCTAACGCTCTGTGTACCGGTTCTGAAAGGTGTTGGATCCAGCGGGAACACACTGGACTCTCCAGTGGCCGTTCTGATCCGGATACAGAACAAACTTGATGGGCACATCCACCTTTATCTCTCGCTCCAGAGCAAACAGATGCTCTTTCCACGGACACCCACCCTGAGACAGTGACACGATCTCGCCACTCGGGTCCACCTGCACATGAGAACAGTCCAGTGACATCAGCTCTGACAAAAAATACTTTGTCCATTCGCTGCTCATTTCATGTGTATTTTCAGTTGGACTGTGAATTGTGAGTTTGGCATAGCTACTTGTAACAGATTTTACCTGATACCTGCTCTGAACAGCTTGCTGTACAACATCTCTTGCTGGAAGCCAGGCATTCATGTAGTAATCCAAACGATCCTGGAATTCAGCTCCTACAAGAGCCATGGCTTTCTGGAAACCTTCCTGTGAGGGAATTACTCCCGATGTTATTCTACACATTAGCCAAGCATGCATTTTTCCCATTTAAAACTGATGCATTCATTTATTAATCCATCAGTTATTAGACTAAAGCTAACTAGAAGATATAAGACACAATATGAACAATGTATAACACATTGAAGGATAGTCATGATTCACATGGGTGATTTTTCCCATTATTACGATTAATTTAAACGTAACGTATTACCACGATTTTATTTTTTAAAAGCGATTGTATGATGTGGCTAAAACTAACATTATTGCAAATTCTTTAATAATGAAAATGTACATACAGGCTGTGAGTGAGATGTTTGTATGTACATTTTCATTATTAAAGAATTTGCAACAGACTATTCAAACGTGAGCTTTTTGTTGGTCCTACGATCACAAATGCAGAAATGGTTTAATATTTAAGAGGCTGAATCCCTCAGGAGTCTCACATCATCTCACACTGTTCTCCCCTGCAGCGTCATGCTACATGAAAAAAGTCAATAGAAGTCATTATATTCAGTAAATACGTCACCGCTGGATGCGACAAATGCCTCGTTTATAATATGTTTTATTGTTTTTTGTCCCGTCGAGACACAGCGTCACAGGCTGCTCAAGAAGTTAGCTCATTGTTAAATCTAATAGTTTATTAAAATAAAACCTTACCGTCTGTTACTCTGCTGAAGTTACGCTGGTGGTAAAGTTGATTAATCCGCTTGGTCAAATGCATTTTCTGAATCATATTTGGGCTTGAACTCACACGGTACCGACGACATTATCAGCTGTCAATATGCTTTAGAAGCGGATGTTCTGAATATGGTTACACTACTGCCATGTGCATGAGACATTTGGCCAATCACAACGCAGTGGGTAGCTGGCCAATCAGAGCACACGGCGCTCTTCACAACGATAAGCTTTGTGAACACAGCGCGTTTCAGAAGGCGGGGCATAAAGACGCAACAGTAATGCACGGTGTGTGTTTTTTTTAAACCGTAAACTGCGTAAACACACTGTATTACAACAAATACACACAATAATGTTTGTTTTAGCCATGTAATAATTCTCCTTTAAAAAAATTCAAAGATCTTCAGATTTTCCCCTTACTTCAAACACAGATTGTCAAACATAGATTATTATTATAAATGAAAATAGGCCTAGAACAATAAAACATGGACAACACTACTTATATTAAACAAAGAAATTAAACTTTTATTAACAAAAGCTCTCCTCCGCCTTGACCTGTCAATCATCGCGCTGACAGACGTGCACCTCATGAACTCTTGCATCCATTGTCCAAATTAACTTTCTTTGATTTCTCTAAAAATGCTAAATGAAGGTGTGTCGGTAGCCAAGTAATATAAAAGTGGATAGCCATTGTGTTTATCCATGAGTCTACTGTATCTGTTTTGCGCATGAGCCGCATGGACATGCATGACCTTAAACTCGATCGTCCTTAAGTTATTTCGAGTAAACGGTTTACGACAATTAATCGATCCTCGATTAATCACTAACATCCCATAATATTAGCGCCCCTTAATCTGCACGTTTCCACCCACAGCTCCGCAACCATTGTTGTTTTCACAAGCGACATATAACACCATGGCAAAAGTTCAAGCAAATCAGACACAGCACAAAACACTACAGTATTTAGAAGTCTCAGCCTAACAGGAGACAAGCGAGCAGTGGATTTATTGTTGTGCCGCCATTGTTGTTGTGACAGCCGTGTACGTGATGTCATGGCTAAAGTTTGTGGAAAACATGCAAAATGTAATGTAATGTAAGCCTTGGCAAAGACAACAGAGGAGTGGATTAATTTTATTGTGATATTTTTCAACCTGGGACAGTACAAGCAGGATTAGCTTCAAAGTTGTTCAACGAGGAAGCGAGACCAACTAAACGAGGTAAAGCTGCGATGTAAGCAATATTTACCAACAGTCTGAATTAAGGTAAATGTACAAGAGAGTATAAAAGGATAACTTTAGCATATGATAGCGAGGGGAGCTAAATCACTCACGGGCTAAATAGAACATTCAAAGACGATATTTATATGTTTTTTGGCAAATGGGCACTTGGAGTTTATACAGTATGTGCATTAATAGGTTTAGCTGCAGCTACCTGTTACTAATGATTATTGTTTTGCTAATAACTGGTGAGATAAAGTGCTTTTAAACTAATCGTGGTTAGTTTCGTTTTTAAAGTCTCATCATTCATCCTCAGGCGATAACGATAACGTGTTGTGTTGACATGTCGAATGAAAGAGGGGTGGAGTCAGAGCCGTTGGTTGGGGTGCGCAACAACTCATTATCATTTAAAGAGACACATCAAAACGGGTTGCTGTGAGCATAGCTGTTTTTGACAAGGCAAGGAGGAGTTTGTTTACACATATATTGAGTGTTTTAAGCAAAATGTTACAGACATTTCATGAAGACACTAATAAATCATGCCAACTTGTTGAAAGTGCTCATCCAATGAGACCTTTAATAATAACTCACTATTGCTGTTACACCTTGTCGTTTTGAATATGAATTGCCTTGGCCTCTAAAACATTTGTCTTATCTCTTACATGTTTGGAAATAATATGAAATAAGTTTGTACGATATGTCATGAAAGATTTTAAACAAATAACACAATTTGTTTTACATTTACACTACTTCATGTGAGGTGCACTGTGATGAACTTTAACCAGGTGGTTGATAAAAAGAATGAAAATGGCCACCACCTGATCAGCATTGACAAATGGGAAGAATGGACATGTGAGGAGTATAAATGCGCATGACGGAAGTGTGTGTGTGAGAAGCCTCCCGCTAATGCTTACTTGTGTGTAAGAGGGAGTAGCATTATGCTACAATGCCGAATGCGAGTCTGTTGGAGGAAAGGAGAGTGGCGAAGAGCATAAACCGAGACTAAAAAGGTGCGCTTTGTTTCTATGTACATGGATACTGCATTGAGTGTGATCATGAGGATATTAAGTGACGTGAACTTCCTTTTTCGGATGCCGATAGAGGTATGAGCAAAGGAACCTATCTTGCCACCGATCTCCTGGTCCGTGTTAGCTCCGGTTATCGTCAGTTACTCAAGTGTTCCAAATCCAAAGACTGAAGGCATGTGGTACGAGCATTATGTCCTCACATTATACATACACTATTTAAATGCAGCACACATGGTTCAGGGGCTCACCGTATAAGATTGATACAAACTTAAATGCAACAAAGCAGACACACATCCATTTATTTGAGTTGTGTTTACTTTTATATATTTATCCACGGGTGAATTGAAGTTGAAATAGTTAGGTAAAAAGGTTTTTTAATCTCCTTTTCCTTTTTGAAGGCATTTGGGAGGGAGCTACATCACCGCATTAGCCTGCTATAGCACTAGTCTGCTACCGCTTTAGCCTGACCCAGCATTAGCCTGTCGTAGGATTACCCTGAGACATTATAAGTTTTGAACCACAACTCCTTATTGTTGGGTATTATAATGTTTTGCACCTGTGTTAAAGTTGTTTTTCTTCATTGTGATACTTTGATCAAAATTCATGATTGTTGTGTATTATGCTGTCTTGCAACTATGCTGAAGTGTGCTTGCCATTGATATCTTATGATTAACTTGACATTAAGTTTCCAGGTAAGATAAAGTTAATGCATATTCTTATAAATATAATAGATGTCAATTGACAGCCAGTGAGCAGGCCAAAGAAAAGCAAAATCTTGAAGTAGTGAAGGGAAAAGCAGACTTAAGTTCTCCTCTGACTTGATATTACAGTCACCAACACAGATCGGAGGTGGTTTGTGTTGTTAAAGTATTCGCGCCTCATAAACTGCAAGCATGTGGACGCAACAAATCTTTCATTAGATGCTGTACAAGTCTGTTCAGAAAGTAAAGCTGTTTCACACGCACCTCTGTGTCCTGGTTTGTGTTGTTCCAGTGAGGATTGAGATGTCCAACACGAGCACTAAGGGCGGTGGTGATAGAGTACCGCGCTTCTCCATCGCACTGGGAAATCCCATTATCCACTGCATCCACCTCCTCCACAAAGTTCTCATACATCTGAAACAACACGTCACGTGTCTTTTCATAGTTTCTGTAACTGTTAAACTGGCACTTGATCCGGCACTTTTCAAACTAATGGAGCTCCTCAGGCTTTCAAATAGTTCCCGGAAGTTATGTTTTCTCTTTAAATGTTTTATTTCTTTCTTTCATTCATTTATTTTTTTAAATGACCAACATTCTTTAAATTGATCAAAAGTTTGTCACAATCGGTCTGCTTTGCTGCAGCTCCATGCGTTACTAGTAACTTACGGGAACTATTGAGAGGCTCCATCAACCGCCATTGCTGTGAAAAACGCTTCCACTGAAGTGAACGAAGATGACGCGACTCTGGTACTAAAGGGCTCTGGTTTTGGTTCCAAAAACGGTTCTGGTGTGCAGCCTGGCAAAGCACTGTGAGCAGCCTTGCATCGGCATAAAGGGTGTCACAAACCAAACAGAAATGCCGTGCCGCCTCTATAATTACAGAAAACATCGTCTCATGACGCACCACCTCTTTTACATGCAAAAATCTTGGTTCACATAACTGTACGTGCATTTCAGACGAGTCGTGCTGCATCTTTAACTGCCGAACAAAGCGTTTCCCACGGCAGCACGCACACTTGCGTCTTTGATGACTGTGAAGTTGTTTTGTCCAACTGTACACATACCAGCAGCGCACAGATCCCTCCGCCACTAAATTACATTACATTTATCCCATACATATTGTCATTTACTGTGTATACATACTGACTTCAACCTGGACCAGTAAATAAATGACTGCTTTTGTTATGCAAGTATGAAGATTAGATTATTTAGCATACAGGTCATTTCAAGAGTGACAAACAAAGTGATGAAAAATATTTCTTTTCATGCATTTTAAATGTTTAAAGCACTCATTGCATCACATCCTCTCCTGGCTGCATTATTATTTGTAAAAGCAACTAGCAGTGAAGAGATCAGAATAAAGTTTTGTGAATACTGTGAAAGTAAATAAAAAATTAACCCTCTCTCTCTTTCTATCATCAATAGGTTGTGTTCTGGCTTTTGTAGAAAAAAGTAACTTGGTGTTAGCACTTGTATTATTGCCATTGTATGTAAAGTTCTAACCCTCAATCAAAAACAGGAACAGGAGTATAGAGCATGTGTTAAAAGAGAAAACTGACCTTCTCGTAAAGCACCTCCAGTTGTCTATCCTCTTGTTTCAACTCGGTCAGTTGACCAAGCACACGTCTACCATAATGAAGGTATATCAAACCTGCTGAACTCAACTTTGTCACCCATGGCATCTCTGGACACAAACTGTTGAAACTTTCCACAAAAGATCTGTTAAAAAATGATTTGAAATATTATGAGTAAAAATATGATCAGTCAGTCATTTACTATAATTAAATGAGTTTCATGCAGTCAGCTACATTCATTCTAATGTGAGATCTATCAAGTCACGGAACTCAGCTCCCATACTGCATCCACGCTGCTAAGCAGACCTAACAGAACTACGAGTAGCGTTATGGCCCAATCACCACTATGAGAGTGCACAGTGTATGTGAAAACAGATTTGTTGAAAAGAAAAGCAGAGCATGAACTCAAAATGAACGGATTCGATCCTGTGACCTAAGACACAAGACTTGGGGTTGATCAGGTTGAACACTGGCTGCTGAGGAGAGCTTTTAGAGCTCAAAGCATTGATACAGGTCAATCTACAAAGGTGCTAAAATGAATTAAGAATATAGTAAAAAAAACATCATCAAAATAGAAATGAAGGTCAGCGGAACATATTCAATATGTAGTCTTTTAAATAGTAACAAATCCTATTCAAAAACCCTTACTTTTACATGTACTTTACAGAAAACCTTAGACATACATTTGAATTTACACATGACATATGTAGTTCTACAGAAGACAAATACAGTGCAAGATATAATAAATAAAGGTATATGGTTTGTAAAGCCCACGAATTGAGGCAAGATGGAAACTTAAGATCTTATCAGCCCAATGTTCAGTGGGATGTGAAAGGTGCCACTCTTGAAAACAGTTCCTGGTCAGCTAAAGACATAAGTGAATGTTGCATGCTTCTCATTTCCATTCCTAAAAATAAATTAAAAAAAATATGCTAACAATTTTTTATACAAGTAAACAAATGGGTATGGAGAGACACAATGTACATTTCTGTTAATGGGCCGTTAGCTAGGCAATATCTGGTGATGGGCCATACGCCAGTCAAATATCTGTTGATGATTAACTCATATTTAGTGCATTACAAACACTTACACCTAAGCAGATATCTGTAATCACCATATATACGCCGAAAAGACAATATTTTAGCTACCATAAGCTAAAATGTTTACACCAAATAACATTACAAACAGATAAGCATTGTTATAAGCTAACGAAAACGGAGTAAAAATTGTCACAGTCGCTGGTCCAGGCAGAAGAGCACACCACAGATTTCCATGCAAAGGGGTTTATTGAGATATACAGGATTAACACAGGTAAGTAATTCCACAGGTAATTTCAATCGGCTAAGTAATTCCACAGGTAACAGACATCAGATAATTCCAAAGACGTACAGGATCCACACAGGTAAGAAATTCCACAAGTAAGTTTATTAGGGTAATAATAATAAGAAAACACTGGTGACCAATCTAACGGACAGATAACGACACAGGGTAATAAAAACTAGGGCTGCACAATATATCAAAATTATCGAAATATCGCGTGTGCGCATATCGCAATATGCATATTGTGATGGTTTGCAATAAATGAGCTATTATATTTTTCGAAAAGTTATGTATTGTCAAAGTTTTAGGTCGATGCTGATAGTATAGTATCTATCTGGCATGCGGATGTTAGTTGGGATATGCGTGCGTGCGCTCTTACGGTGGTGAATTGTATTTATTTATTTTGTTTGTTTACATTGTTCACAAAATGTCAGATTTGTTTTATGCAACAGTAAAACATGGCTGTTCACTTTCAAAAGTTGTTGTAATGCTTTCTTTTTCCTAAAATAATGTGAAACATATGTTGGTTATATAATTTTTTAAAATATATTTTAATACAATTTAAATAGATTTTAGAAAAAGAAATATCATATCGCATTATTTAACATGCTATCGCATTTCCCATCAATATTGTGCAGCCCTAATAACAACAAGACCGAACAATGAACCAAACAAAAGTGCAAACTTTAAAAGTGCTTGTGATACAAAACAGGTGCAAACAAAACAAGAAACAGGTGCTAAAACAATCATGGTGCGGCTTTTCAATCAAATGAACATTAGTCAGTTCTTATAGCCAGTGCTTTTGGACCTTTTACCCTTAATTTTCTAAATGATTTTATGTTGTATTTGTGTTTGGTGTGGCTCTTGGTGTAACAAAACAGAATCAACATTTCTGTACCTCTGGTGATGATCATAACGCTGAAGACTGGGATTATATTCTCCACCCACATCAACCACAACATCACATTCAGCTAGGACCGATGAATCTCTGCTGCGCACAATTTCTGCATCCTAATACACACAAGAAAACACACATGAACATCTTCAACACAAAACAACAAAAACTGCATAACACCTGATTAAACATTCTGGACATAATTAGGTTTTCTCCTACATTGAACCTTTTTTGCCGCCAAAACGAATTTTGCCCCACCAAAGATTTATTTGATGATTGAATGTGATTTATGAGCAATGTAGATGACTGTCACACTTGTGATGACTGCAAGAAAGAACGAACAGAGAGCTTATGCACTCTTTCTGTGTTCGACTTCATTCTGTGTTGCGCAAAGCGGTCAGTATATGATGTGAAGTAGCTGCGAAAGCAGACGGCATCGTATACTTTTAAACACTCCGAGTATCATATTCCTATCAGTCTGCGCAGCGCCAAATAAAGCAGAACATGGCGAGTAATTGGTAAGATTTATCAATCTTGGTATTTACAATTTATTCATATGACAATGTGTAGTAGGGGTTGCACAAACTAATCTAGTGTTTCTCAACCCTGGTCCTCGAGGACCCCCTCCCAGAATGTTTTAGATGTGTCCCTATATGTTGAGCATTTAGTTGTAAAAAAGTAAACCATAAACACGAAAACATCTTTCTAGCAATGTTAGTGTGCATGCTCATTTCTAGGGCTGATTAACTCGAGTAACTCGAATACAAAAAAATCATCGAAGCCTCGTTTAGTCCATTTAAATACAGTACACACCAGAGTACGGTGTTAACCCACGGACCATTATTAGTGACGCACGACCCGCTAAACGTCGGTTAACACAGAAGATGCTGCAGCATAAGTGACAGAAAAATATACAGACAAACACTGTGTGTGTGTGTGTGTGTGTGTGTGTGTGTGTGTGTGTGTGTGTGTGTGTGTGTGTGTCAGAAATATGGAATGGTGAAAGAACATTGGGTAACACTTTACTTGAAGGGGTGTTCATGAGACTAACATCACACCTTCATAATCATGACATGACATGTCATGAATATGAAGGAGATTTTATGCATGTTTATGATAACTTGTCATTAAGTGTCATTTGCTTGTAGTTGAGGTCAAGAAACACATTCATGACGCCGTCATGAAACTATTTTACATCTTATTTGAAGTGTCAATATAATTGCTTCGTATCCTGATTGGTCAAGTTTGCTTTTAAATGTGTTCATACTCTCCGTGATTGCTATAGAACAAAGGCAAGCAGTATGGGTGTGACGAGACACTTATCCCACGAGAAGAGACGAGACAAGATTTTTGGACTTTTTTAAAGAAATCCTCAATTATTAAATATATAGGAAAATAGTCTCTTATTTACATTAAAAACAAAATGCAAAAAATTTAGGCATTATAAAATCATATTTTAAAGAATTATATTATGCAGTAATTAACAATTATGTAAACACTGCTAACACAAACTCAACTGACAGCAGTAATTGCACAAAATTATGCTTTGTTTTCTTAACAGGTGCAACTTTTAGTAAAGAGCTGTGTTTGTTTACTTTATATGCTTTTTGCATAGTGCTCATGTTAGTAGAGGTTGTGATCATATCACTCCGTCAATCCTCCTGCCTAACTCTGACTGAAAATACCTTGCAAAACTCTTATAATCTTTATGAATGGCCAGGCCGGTCACTGAAACTCACAGCACTCACATACTTTGTGCAGTTATTAGCGTGTTCTGTACAGTAATGAAAATAGGGCGCGCAGGTTAAATATAGGGAGTATATGCGACTTAAGTGGTCGCAATTTCTTGCCCAACACTCCATCATGCCAATTGCATGAGGATATTGTGTTCTCAATATCGACACATCGCCATCGGATATCGCGAGATCTTGTCCCACAAGATTATTATCAGTGTCAATATTCCCTTCTTTTGCACAAAGCACTGGTGCTACTGAGGCCAAACATTTGTAGCACAAGTATAAAACATCTTTTGTCATCATTATGCAAGTGCAGTTCATCACACAAATAGGCAGATAACTTACAAAAGACATTAATGTTACATACATATGGAGAAATCAGGACCATATAATTTTTAGTTTACCTACTTATCAAAATAAAAGGCAGACATAAGAGACTGCATTCCAGGACAAGTTACTTGTCCGGTCAGGCAAGTAAAATTCTCTCTTACTTGCCCATACAAAACAATCATTTGTCGGGGACAAGCGTTAATGTCGAGCCCTGCCAGGTAGCCTATAACGTTAAATGTTAGTTTTCGCATTAAGCCTAAATCAATACGATTGCTAGTTGAAATGAAGGCACGTAAAAACTTTTGTATGACTATTCAGGACTGTAAATGAATATGGGGGCTAGTTATGATGTCCCTATGTTAGCTAGGTTTTGTAAAAGTGTCATTCAAGTATCACGTCGATGACGCATGCGCACACACACACCGTAGATAGAGTATGTAGAGAAACATATGGGAGTTTATTCATGTTGCAGGAAAATGTGTTAAGAAATGTCATGTGAATAGACTTGTTTTTGTTCCAAGTTACCGTCCTGTCCACTAATTTTAGCCTCTTAAAACAATCCACAAGGCCATCCAAGAAGACAGTAAATGCTTATGTCATGCATGAGCTGAAGTTAGTTAGCTGTTTACCTTTTTCATTTAAAATAGATTTTCATATAATAATCATTTCTATTTTATTATATATATTTGCATTTTTAATGTAATGGGTTTAGTTTCCACATTCCAGCAATTACAAAAAATATTTTTCTAAAAGGAAACAAATGGGTTGTTCATGTTAAGATACATGTCATATTTTCTCTTGTATATTTAGTATTGCTCTTTAATAAAGAAAAAACACTTATTCGATTACTCGATTAATCTATAGAATTATCGGTAGAATACTCGACTACTAAAATAATCTATATATATTTCAATATGTTGTTCTTTAATAAAAAACCAAACGATACCCAACCCTGTACCCACCCTCTAGTTGTTCCAAACCTGCATACATTTCTTTGTTCTGTTGAACACAGAGAAAGATATTTGGAAGAATGTTAGCAACTGAAAATTCTTTGGCATCATTGATTACCATAGTAGAAAAAATTAAACCGGTAGTCAATTCTGACCCAGAATTGTTTGCTTTCCTATATCCCCCCCAAAATTGTTTGTGTTCAACAGAACAAAAAATGTATATACAATACCTAGGAAACCATTCTGATAAGTAAATATAGCAATAGAAATGTCTTTTGACTGTTGATAACTTTGATTTGACAGTGGAAAACAATTGGGCTAGTTTTCATTCCTTTTGGGCGGGTTTTGAGGGGTCATTGGGCTGGAATTATTTCTTGGACCTGGCAACCCTGAGAACTCATCAGAGTCTGATGATCAGACCCACTCCAAAGGTAGTTAGTTTGTTAATTAGTCTCCCCAATTAACACACTAACTAGCTGATGAGTTGAATCAGGTGTTCTATATAGGGAGACATCTTAAACATTCTGGGAGGGGGTCCTGGAGGACCCGGGTTGAGAAACACTGGACTAATCGACATTAATGCTCTGACGTGACATTTTAGAGCTTGATGTTAACTAGTAGCGGATAATGTATTTTTGACACTATAACTAAGACGTCTCCAACAAGAGACCTGCGTTAGGGGTGGGCGATCTGACAATCTTAAATCGAGATCGATCTTGAAGCATCCTTGATCCACTTTTCAACGGAATCATGAGGATCATGATCTTGTCTGTCGCCTAAAACAAGAGGTGTGTTCAACATCATGCAGCGCTGCGCAGAGCGCTCTGTATAATTTAGAATCACGCCTGCCGTGCTGCGAGGTCTGCGTGCGCCGCGTGAAGTTGAACAGAAAATGATTTTCTGGTGTGGCGCAACCAAAAGCTACACTGCGTCCTGCCGTGAGACCAGCACCGCTGTGTAACGTCATTTTCTTACTGTATGATCGAAAACTGAAATGTTTAATTATAGCCATCTACTGAACTAACTATTTATTACAGCTTTACACTTCACTGAGAAGAGATCGTAAAAGACGTACATGAGTGGGTAAATATTTAAAGTTCGACACACCCATCCTATTTAGTATTAAATATAAATCTTATGTATTGAAAACAGTAAAAACCAAGATGGCGGCGCATGCACACGCTGCGGCTTCTCTCCTGACAGAACAGTGTTTTTGTGTTTTTTTTCTTGTAAGTCGCAGTGTCTTTGTACATTTTCGTCACGCATAACTGTCTTTAAGCGCGCATACAGTCCTGAGTGTATTCTCGATGTCGGCAGAACAAAATTTTTAAAGTTAAACTCTGCACACGCCGAAGAGCTGCGTGACCTCGGTCTGCTCCGGAGGATTACGTCATCACCGACCCCCACTACTGCATCTTGCCCACAGTGGAGGCGCCACAAGCGGCGTGAGAGAAAGCAGAAGGGTAAGTGCGTTGGTATCCGGGCTACGCTAGCGGCTAACCCACACAAGACGAGATGGTCCTCACTGCAGAACGTGAGGTCCAGGGGGCGGGGTTGGATCCAGATCCAACTCTTCCCACTTTATAGAGTTAGCCGCAATTTGGAAAGTAAGTTGCAACCTGTAGTCGCTAACATTTGCTCTTACAATAAGTCTAGTCTACTTCACATAAGTAAGTCTACATTTGATTAATAATTTAGTCGAGATATTCATAATTTTTTATGCCTGTAAAGTAATGATCACAGTAAAATATGTTAACCCTAACCCAAACCTAAACCTTTACCCTAAACCTAAATCTAATAAAATATGTTAATGAATAAAGTTTGTCTTTAGCAAGTTTGTTTTTCCATCAACAAATATATTTAGTTACAATTCAATGCGGTAATGGTAGAGCAACGTCACAGAATCCGCTGACCAATCAAATTGCAGTGGGAGGAGACTGGCTCCATTGTCAATCAATCAAAATGCAGTGGGAGGAGACTGGATCTGGATCCAATCCCGCCCCCTGGACCTCGCGTTCTGCAGTGAGGAGAAGTGATGGGAATTTTGATTCATTTGAGTGATTCGTTCCTTTTCAGTTCGTTTACCAAAATTATTCGTTTAGATTCGTTCACTGATTCGTTCAGTGCATTTCTATGAATACGCCAGCAGGTGGCGAAAAACAGTGTTATGTAACGAACGTAGGCTATTTCTGAATGCAAAACTGATGGCTTTATTGAAATGTGTCTCTAATCTACTCATTAAATAAATAAAATAAGTCTAAATAAGTGGTTCAGGTGACCAAAGCAAAATTTTCTTGCATAATTAAAAAGTTAATTGTTTGGTTCTTTACACATTCATAAATCTGGGATTATGCTAAACGTGGAGTTAATGTATTTTAAATAAAGATGCGTGCACAGTAGCCTACCTGTAACTGTGCTTTGCATCCTACTGATTGCTGAACGAGACTCACATGCTAAATGACCGACCTACCCTGTACACTCTCGTTCATTTCATTCATGATGAACGATATGTACCAGTTAGTTCAGTTCGTTCACGAACGAGATGACTTATCGCTCATGTCGTTCCGATTCCGAACGAGAACGAGAAGCAGCAGGTCCTTTCGTTCATGTACGAACGAGATCTCTCTCGTTCAGACTCAAAACACCAGCTCGTTCAGTGAAGGGCGTATTCGTTCAGTACATTCAACCAATCATATGCTCTGTCAAAGCTCACACTCGAACGCCATTGGCTCTTGCTTTAGACACTCTTTTAAACCAAGATGCTCTGTGCTCGAGGGAGATATTTCAGTGAACGAGAAATATGAGTCATTGCATTTCGTGAACGAGAACAATTCGTTCACTTAAAAGATTCGTTCAAAAAGAACGATTCGTTCACGAACGTAACACCACTAATTTGAATCACTGAATTTGTGGAAGCGAAATAATACGCACCTAAATGTCATGTCAATTATTAAAGTTTGTATTTTATAAACTGCATTTTTAGTATTGAAATTTTGAACAATGAAATTAAGAAAGTCGTATTTTAAAATATTCTGAATATTTCATATTGAAATAAAAAAATGCAATTTTGTGTTTCCACTTGAAAAATCCACAGCTTAATTATGCAACCATGTTGAATTGCAGAACCTTAAAATGCAACTACTGTTAATATGATGCATTTTTTTTTCATTTTCTGCTATTCAGCACCTGTTTTTGCTTCAAATACATTTGTCACTATTTTACTTCCATACTTGTGCTTACAAATAGTTTTATTTTAAGTTTAGTTGTTGTTGCTCTTGTGCACTAGATGAACAATCGTTTATTTGTATATTTCGCTATTTTATATTTAGATAGGTTAAGTCCATTTTTTGAACGTTCCTTGAATCATTTATTCTCCCATGAGCCGCATAAACGAGTGTCTTACCGACTGACTTTATCGCATAACAGTCGACTTCAAAAAATCTAAATCATAAGTTGTTGTTAGCTATCTGCTAATGTAATTTAATTGTATGTGGTGAAAATAAGAACTTATTTATATTATGAGATGGATAGTAATAGTTAACTTTTTAATGTCCTATGATACTGATATAATTATATATCAATATAACGATCAAGTCTGGCAAATAAAAATCAATGAATGCCAGAGGGCAAGAAAGTAGGATGTGAGAGAGTGACAGGGAATCATAGGTATAATATCCATTATATAACTTTTTTAATTATAATTAAAAAAACGTTTTGCATTCATATCGGATTTATATTGTACTTATGGTTTTGTTTACCTTGTATTCTGGTAGTTGTCGAAGAAGGAAACACGCCAGTACTTCATCACAATGAAACGTGCCATTATGAGTCCCGATCTTCGCGCGAACTTTATGAGCCTCTTCACTCATCTTCATGAAATGAACGTTATTAATAAACACTCGAGCGATTCCTCTGCAGATGATATTCATGAACTGACAAATTCTCTGTCTTCATGCACACAGACAGGCACACACACAACACCCAGGCAGCCATGTGCTGCTCTTCTTCTAGTCTAGTCTGAGTTTCCCGCGCAGACTAAAGCGCTTTACTGCCATCCAGAGCCATAGAGAGGTTTTATTCTGGGTTAGAGATCGCAAACTAAACTGGACCAATCAGCTCTGAGAAAAGCGATATATATATATATATATATATATATATATATATATATGGGGGCCAAACAGGAAATAATTATATAAATCCTGAATATATAGTTATAAGTCTGAATATATAAATGTAAATCTGAATATATAGTTATAAGTCTGAATATATAAATGTAAATCTGAATATATAGTTATAAGTCTGAATATATAAATGTAAATCCTGAATATATATTTATTGACTATATCTCAACATAAACATTTTCATGATCAGACATGTCATTAGACAGACATGAACGTTTTTAAAATTTTTGTTTTAATGAAAAAGTAGGCACAATATTAGGGCAAATATTGCACTGTTAAATTAAAAAGTAATGTATTATTGGAACAAACTGCTACTTTTCAAAAGGCTGTCCATAGTGCCAGACTGTGCCAGTGTCCCCAACAGCCCTTAACATACACTCTATTGCCAAAAGTATTGGGTCACCCTATATAATAAACAGGTTGGATGACTTTAGTAATTTCCATGAGTACAAATCTTAATGCTGCAGCATATCATGATATTCTATGGAACTGTGTGCTTCTAATTTAATAGCAACAGTTTGAGAATAAGAGCCTTTTTCTATCCCATCATGACAATGTCCCTGTGTATGAGACAAGATTCAGAAAGAAATCATTGATTCAGTCTGTGTGGAAGAACTTAACTGGTCTGCATAAAACCAAGTCGTGAAACCAGCTGAACACATTTGGTGTTGTTAGTATATTAGCAGGATCACCAACTCTCACGCACTTAGAGTGGGACACACGCGTCCAGGCTCTCAGTCAAGCCATATATTTACATACAACTTTATGTGGGTTTTGGAGGCCGTAAAGACAGCAGTCTATAATTTATAATTGCAATAATATCAGGAAAACCAAATGCCTATCGAGTTTTGAGGAGATAGTATAGGCTAAGTGTTGTTTTCAGTTAATCTTTATTATTTATAGATGATAATCATGGTGGAATTTAATTTATTTTTTCTACCTTTAAATGTTTGTGTTTATATTTTTTAAAAGTCTCTCTTTTCTGCTGGTTTTAACCCGTTTTATGTAGGTGTGGATACTGAATGAGTTGTTAGCAAGGGGCAGACTAAATTAATAAAACATCCTAAAGACCTCCAATTGTGTCACCTTATGAATTTTTGTTTTGTTTTAGCAATGTTTAAAAAATATAAATGTCATATTTGAATGTACTGATACTATTTTATGAGGTGTACTTTCTGTGTATGTAAAGAAAGGGACATAATATATTCACCATAATTAAAAAAAAAGATACAGTACTTGACATTGAAAGGCACTAAATTCTTCAAAATGAGACATACAGGAACGCCACAAAGCTTCATCATCACCCTCAGGTATATATTAATGTAAACTGTGAAAATAAAATGGCTAAAAGTTTTATTTCTGTATAGTATGCAACAATGTTTTCATTTACCCTGTTCATTTCTCACTACCCAATAGTACTGACAACGATATTACAATAACATAATACCCAAATTAAATAATGACAGTTTCTGACAATCTAGCATAGTATTTATTTTAGTTTCATCAGTGTAAAGTCTCATCTATTACTATATTATTTTCATTTTGAACTATGATGCATGTAAAGCTGCTTTGCAACAATACAATTATGAAAAGCGCTATATAAATAAAATAAAATTGAACTCCATCTTCATCAATCAGCACTTTTCACACATTAGTGTCCTATACCCACAGTCAATATAAGTGAACAACATACACAAGCAAAAATATACTTTGGTTAAATATTACTTAATTAACACTTCTAACTATGGACAATTATTCACATTGTTCTTCACAAATGTCCTCTGCAATATCTATTATTCAAACACATGACTGGTGGCTCGTACAGCCTCAGGTAAAAAAGTGCACTTTCATAATGTACTTAGTGCTCTATTTTCATGGCTTAATTTTGTACTTAATATACTAAATATGACTCTTTAGTACTTCTTAAGATAATCTTATGTCCAGTGTACTCAACTGTACTATTTTGAGACACCATGAACATGAACTAAAATATGCTTTTAACATACTATCTATGTATTTTAAAAACCCATCGTTCATATAATAGTGTGTTCAAGTTTACAAGTCTTATTTGTATAACAAATAAATACAGAGATAGTATGTTCAAAGCATATTTTAGATTCATATTTTTAGATGGACTTAAGATTATCTTAAGAACTAAAGTCATTTTTAGTATATTAAGTACAAAATTAGTACATGAAAATAGAAGTTTCTGGGGCAGTTTATTATAATGTCACATCTAGCAACATTGTGGCCATGATTACCTGTGAAATGTGTGCAAATACTTTTACTGTTTAAATGAAAATGTCACCCCCCCCAACCCCGTTATGACACTCAATGATTCCACGAATAATCAGACTCTGAATTAGATGATCACTTTATCTGCCCTGACTTTCAGAAACAACATTAATAACAAGAGTGTGTGTGTGTGTGTGTGTGCGTGCGTGCGTGCGTGTGTGTGTGCGCGTGCGTGCATAGAGAGCTGTTGTGTGCTGGTCTGCTTTAGTCAGAATCACTGCTGCTGCTGCTGCTGGAGGATGAATGCTGCAACACAAAAACCGTAACATTAGCAAACACACAACACAACAAACCGAACAACACAACGTTAAGCAAATACACAAATCAACATGAGCAAACACAACTGAATGTCAGCAAACACACAACACAACTCAACGTTAGATGTGAAATGGTATGCCAAAAGTATTAAGGGGTGACATCCTATATTTTTGAATCCTTGTATTTTTTCATAAGGCATCACACTTTAATAATTCAATATCTCTAGAGAAGGCATGTGATAGTGCTCTATATCAGCATGATCAGTAATAACAGAGGGGGGTGTCATGGTCCGGTCTCATTGTTGTAATTCTCAATCGATACTTTAGCAAATCCTGACAGTAGTTTTTTTTAACGCCAAAAAAGTGTTTGCGCTGGCGAGCTGTTCATAAATCTGTCCCTAAGACAAGGCATTTTATTTGTCATGTTTTGTCTGATACAATAAGATTCATCTGTGTTACCTGTTTATAAATGGTAAATTAATAATCTTGGCACAAATAAGATTAGGCACAGGGGCGTCGCTAGATCCCTTTTACTGGGGCACGTGCCCCAGTATAAATTTCAAGTATAAGTTGTAACTATTTCGTTTATTTGTCAATGTAATCATTTACATTGATAATAGCGGTCAAAAACAGGATCTATATGCAACTTAGTAACCCTAATTTACAATTGAAAAAGCACCACAGTATTTTCGCGAGCCGTATTTTCGCGCAGAAATCCATGACCGTACGTGTCTGTGTTTTCTTGCAACTGCAGCTGCGCAGTACGCGTACAGGCGCCCAAGGTAGGCTATGAAAACATGAAATTAACTCTAAATAATATTGATCATCTTATTTTGACTCGATCATTAATAGCCCCTGTAAATGGACATAAGAATTGGTGCAAAGCAAGGACATGGAAGAAGCAGAAAGGAGAAGATGAGTTTGAGGGAGGTAAGACTTTATAAACAAACTGTAGCCTACATCCCCAGCCAGTCAGGTCTCAGACATTAGAGGAAAATGTCTCAGGAAAACCTTTGTCAAGTCTGCAAAATTGCATTGTTGCTTATAAAAACATTTGTATTCTGTACTTTCAGAAATGAAATTAATATTTTATAGTTTAGTTTAGGACATTACATAAAAAGTTGGCAGTACCTATGGCTGAGATAACTAGGCCTATGTGCAGTACAGTTAAATGCAGTACAGTTGGTGAAAAAAATGAACCATCTTTGTTTGGACATGGCTTGAAACCAGAAAATATTGTTTGGTTTTGTTCAAATATGTTCTTTATATTAGTTGGAGCCATACAATGAAATCTTGAAATATTGTAATTGTAAATGCTTTGAAAATATGTTATTATTCATATCATTGTGAATGCTGATGCATGTGCAAGAAAAAAATCTTTCTGCTTTCATTATTTCCATACAGTGCATGCAAACTTAACTTTATGTCATGTATGTTAAAGACACTTAACATTTAAATACATAAATGTTTACCTTTCCCAGTATTGTTGCACTGTAGGAATAGTGGTTTAAGCAAGGGAAGTTTGTATAGTGCTCTGCATTGTGTTGCATACGTCTCGCACACATCGGTTTAGAGATAGTAGAAGTAATGGGGGCCTGTGCCCCAGTAGAACTTTAGGTCTAGCAACGCCCCTGATTAGGCACTAACGATCGATTGATATACTGATAGACAAAAAATACATATGAACTGAGCATTAATAATGATTTGCTTCAGCTGGTGTGCGTGTGTGATGTTCACTGTCAACAATCCTACCTTGCCATGTTTCACATGTTTATGTTCCTTGTGAACCTTATGAGCTTTCTTCCCTTTCTTCTTCATCTTCTTGTGCTTCTTATGACCATGTACGTCCATTCCCGGCTGATGGCCCCCAAACGGAGGGACGGGGAACGAATGTCCAGCTCCAGGGAACGGTGCATGTGGGCCGGGTGCAGCAGGAGGAAAGGGATGTTGATTGGGTGTCATGTACGGGATGGTTGTAGGGTAATTCATGCCGGGTGGATAAACAGGGTTCTGCCCAGGTGGGCACTGTGGGATGGGCATGGCTGGATAAACTGGGTTTACAGGTGGTGGACAGGCAGGATTGGGCGGATGAGGTCCTGCATATCAGAACAAAGCAAATTTTACATGAAAAATAACAGACAAGTAGTTCATCAATTTGTAGAATTTTATTCATCAATTTATTTTTAGATTCTGAGTGAAAGCAAGCATTCATGGAGCAAATAATATACTGCATTTTTGGAAAGTAGTAAGGCTATAAAAATTGCTGAAAAAGTACACTTTGTACTTACATAATAATAATATTCTAAATATATTCAAATTTTAAATAAAAGCTTTATGTTAGAGTAAATAAGTATTGTATTGTCTTCTAAGTCCACTAGAGGGCGCACCACAATGCACAAATATTAACCACAACCAGCACCATATTTTTTATTTTAATGAATTTTATTGAGGAAAGAGGACAAAAGCACGCACATCTTCCTTAAAAGGGTGCTCGACCAAAAAACTAATGGAAAATATGCAAAAACGTCGGCACACCACAGCTCCAAAAAATTAAATTAGTACAAAAATGTTATTACTAAAAGACTAAAGCATAGTGTGTCCACACACTATGCTTAATAATTAGATTATAAATTGTACTTAAGTTTTACTGTGAGCACTCCCCGACCTCAAGAGGTGCTCTAGTGACAGACTCTAGCGGCTGCGGTCTTTAGCCTCCTCATTAGAGCACCCGTCTCCTGGGAAGAACCGACGCTGGTTCGAGGCAGAGAAGGACCAGCAATACTAGTCATTTCGGAAGACCACTAGCCACAGTATCAAGCCGGTGTTGTGTTAGTGGCTGTTTCATAGGCAAGCACCTGTGCCTTAACCTTAATGCGAGTTGCAACTGAGAGCCAGTGCAGAGAGATGAGCAGAGGTGTGACATGTGCTCTATTGGGCTCATTGAAGACCAGGCGTGCAGCAGCATTCTGGATCATTTCACGTCTGGCAATGTCGGGTGGTTTATAAGTGTCGGTAAGCTGTAGTTTTGTTGGTGTGTTCAGCGCCGTTTCCTTCAGTCAGATGCCGTCAGCTGTTTGTTTTGTCCAATTCCACATGTCAAATTGGCTGCGGGACGTGTCGGAGAGAAAGAGAACTCCAATTGGCTGGTTAGCTTAGCCAATGAGCACACAAGAAAAAAATGAACTGACGAAAACAACACAACTTTCTCCGCAATGAGCGTGGCTGATTTAAACAAGGGTGAACACTTGCTTGTTCCGCCTTTTCCGGTTTCCCTGTTTGACTGCCAAGCGCCACCTGCTGGTTTGGAAGAGTAATGTTCTCACGCACAAGCGCAAAATGTATTTAATAGTTGATTGTCGGCTGTAGTCTGTTCGGTGTGTTCACGTGCAACTTTTTCTGCCCGTACGCAGGCGTTGCGAGGAGACGACAGTATCAGGTTTACTCAGTGCTAGTTCTTTGATGTCGGCCCGGTGTGTCAAGGCCTTTAGGCACACCTGCAGACTGGTGCATGTACGCTCTCTCTTAAGCGTGTTGAGTGTGCCTAAGGTCCACTTTCTAGGAAACACTTCAGTTCAAAGTCATCATTTGATTGGTTGAATTCCGCAGGATGTGGACATGTGTGTCCAAGCAGAGGGGCCAACTATTGGGCCACTGTTATTCACTGTTCAGAACAGTATATAAAGCCCACTCATCACTGGACCATGCCGCCATTTTTTATATTCCAGAATAAATGAGCGCAAGACTGCATGTAATGTGGGGCTCATGTCGGGTGATATGAGCGATTATAAAGCAGCTTGCTATGCTCTCTGACGTGCTAAACTCTGGTATAGCGAATGGGTCTCAATTCCAGCTGAATGACTTCCGACACATGTGGCTTGGATTAAGGTCTATCAGCGCTTTCCGAGGTAAATCGTCTGCGGTGGTGACAGCCGACTCTTCTCTAGCGGATGAGCTGAACACCTTTTACGCACGCTTTGAGAGAGAGTGTACATGCACCGGAAGATAAGGTTTGCAGGGTGTTGAAGCGCGTGAACACCAGAAAAGCGGCCGGTCCAGATGGCATTCCCAGTCTGGTATTTATGGGGTCAGAATTGTTTCATTATTCTGAATAAATATACTATGATCCGCAAATAAATGTAGAGAGTTTCACAAACATTTTTTAAATCCACATATGCACAAAAAGCAAACCGTAAATATATGTTAGACGTGCCACAAACAGGAATGAAATTCACAAATAAATACAATGAGATTTGCAAATAAACAAATATTTACAAATATATTTTAATGACATTCTTTGTGGATCGCTCTCTGTGCATTTGTGGATCAGTGCACGCATGTGTGGATCGCTCTCAGCGCATTTGTGGATTTTGAAACATTAACGTCAAGACGTGCACACAATGCACAAATAGATGGACTCCGCCCACTATTCACTCAAGCCAATCGGGTAACTTCCACCTTTGTTGACCAATGGGGCCTTGGTCAGCAAATCACGTTTTGCTTTACATAAAGATTCAGGGTCAAACATGGCGGTCTAAAATGTTTGATGTACTAAGAAATGAAAATGGCTTCTTCTTTTTACTATTCAGTAATGATGCTTGTGTTTATATACACTCTCCGTTACAAACGACTGCAACATTTATGACTTGATAACAGCGTGCACGGACTGTGTTGACAGGGACTGATTTGGTCTCCTGCCATGCAGCCACCCGTTTTATTGTCTCTATGTAACGTTAGCTACCAAAGTGCTAAATTCCGATTATAAAAAAATAATCTGTTTCACGATATCTCTTGGGTAAGCAGCGTGTTTGCATTGCGTACCCCGCGGCTGAACCGCAGCTGTAGGTGTACAATCACAGCACTCTGTTGCATTCTGTACAAGAATGAGACGTGGTGGAAATCATCAGCACTGTAAATTTGTATGTCATTCATATTTCAAAATAAAAAGTCATTTTATCAGTCATCTCGGTTTATCCCATTCCTGAATAATCTCTGCTGTGGTGAAACTGTTCTGTTTACTTTCTAACTCTTTGCCACGACAATGGATGTCTAACCCTTGACTATACTTTGTGCACACAATAAATAAATAAATGCTGTAGTAAAATGTGTGTTTTCGAACCTTACCATAGTAAATATTGGTATACAACAGTACTGCAGTTCATCAATTTACTGTAGTTAAATAAGGGCTGCTGCAGTGCTCCAGCGTGTGTAAGCCTACGATATGTCTCCATTTTTCCTGGTGCTAAATAAATAAATATTGTTGGGTTCTAATTATGTAGCATATATTGCTGTCTTTAAATGACACATACAACAGCTTTAAAAAATACTGTTTTTCATGTATTTATTGGCAAATAAAGAACAACGGGGGCAATAAGAACGCAAGGTAGGCAACACGACTTTTCTCTTTTATGAAAAAGTATGGTGCAAAATATGAAATTGCCAAAAAAATGTATTGAAGCTAATTGTTTGTACAAATGGATTCTCCATACAAATGCCAACGGAACACAGCAGAGTCTTAATGAAGCCAGTATTTGTGAGCTGTTACTGTGCAAATAAAAGGCACAAGTTAAAGTAAAGTGTATTTTCCAGGAACTCTGTATGAAAAGCAAAGAAGATGTGTCCCGGAATTTGTCTCGGGAACGTTTGATTTTGGTTTACACTGCAGTGATTTTCACATCCATCTTAAAGACACATAACGTAATGTACTGTAATGTTATGTGCATTTTTTTGTCGTAATGTAGCACTGTCACAGTGAAGGAAGCTTCCTTGCAATGATTTATTAGCTTTTTATATTGTTTTTAGCTCAATTGTGCGGTTTAGTCTATTACCACATTCATTCTATATTTAGTGCCAAATAAGCTCCTAAATGGGGTTATGTAGCACATATTGTTGTTTTTTAAATGACAAAGAAACAATTTAAAACAAAATAAATACTTTTTTATTTATTTATTGGTAAATGCAGAACAATGGAGAATGAGATGCAAGAATGCAATTGGTACTAGCCCAACCATCTTGCTAAATATAAGAAAAACATGAATAGTTGTATAAAAATGAAAGCAAATTGTTCAGGCTTGTTTGGTGCTTCTCTTTTCAATTGTTTGATTCATATGAATCACTTAGAATAGCAGGAATATGATGCTGTTCCTAATGTCAGGGCTCTCAAGTTTGATCAAAAGTTTGGAGATCACATCTCAGCCACTCAAAGTTTCAGCAGTGGCCCCTAAGCCACACCAGATTCTCTCAGAGTTTTCTAGCAGTTCTATTTTACTATTGTTATAATTTACCAGAACAAATACAAATTATACCAACTGATAAAAGAAAGACAAATGATAGGGACAGACAAACAGATCTCATCCCCATTGACTCCATTTATTTACCCTACTATGGCAGTAAATGGGCAATACAATCTGTTTGGTTAAATTTGCCTCGTCCATGAACTGTCTACAGCGGACTCACAGTGAATGCGTGAGACTTGAGAGCCCTGCTAATTTATTGACATCCAAACTCTCCAACATCTCCACTCCGGCATCTGAAGAAGCGCTTGGTTGCAGCTGAATCTCAACCGCACTCCAAGACCCGCTCCATTTGATTTCTGATTGGCTAGTAATGTTGTTTGGTTCAGAGCCCTTTAGTACCAGAGTCGCGTCATCTTCGTTTACTTCAGTGGAAGCATTTTTTCACATCAATGGCGGTTGATGGAGCCTCTCAATAGTTCCCGTAAGTTACTAGTAACGCATGGAGCTGCAGCAAAGCAGTGTTTTTTTGATCAAGCTAATTTTTTATTCAATTTAAAGATGTTGGTCATTTAAAAAATAAATAAATGAAAGAAATAAAGCATTTAAAGAGAAAACATAAATTCCGTTGGCGCAACTCTCTCTCTCTATGGCTCTGGTTTGGTTGAGAGATAGGTGTGTTCCTCTTCTGCCATTGGTAGATAAACTTATGAACTTAAGCTTTTTTAAATGTAATCTTTTTTAAAAGTAAATATTTTTGCCGCAGCCTTTTTATTAAAATGTCCCCACACAATGCTGCATCGATTGTTCCTTTTTTTGGCCATTTTGTCATCTTATTTTTAGTTCTTTTCTGCCATTTCTTTGACACCTTATCTATCATGTCTTTACATAATGGATATTTTATTCCTAATATCTCCACAGGAGTGGCAGCCATGATCAGATAGGTATTGCCTTCTTATTTTATTTGAGTGTTAGATATTTCCTGTCTTACCCAGTTATGACTTTGTATTCTTACTTTTATATTCTTTATTCATTTCTTCCTCTATTTACATAATAAGTGCCACAAACCAGAGAACATTTAAGAAACCTTTAGCCATGTGTAAGCCTATTTACGGCCTTAAAATAAAAAAGTTTTAAAAAAAAAAGTAAATTTAAGAGAAATTTAAGACAGGCGGGAATCCTGCAATTGACGGAAATCCATCATAGACTTACTGCAATTACCAGAAATCCGTTGTAGCGACGGAGAACTTTAATGCCTGTGTTTAATATATTAGGTTGACATTATTAAAGAGTGCAAAGTGTGCAATAAACTCTCTCTGTTTTCCTACTACACTCTATTTTTAGTATTAGTCATTGACCAAAAAAAGGAGAAAATATAAAACAAATGATACAAGTACTTGATACAAGATGTATACATTAAAGGAGCAATCAGTAAGTACAATTAACACAATTGCTATTTACTTGTTTAAAGTATATTTAAAACAAAAACATAATCACCTTGATTTGGCCACATGTTTGACTCTTCCAACTGATCTGTGCACACAAAAAAAAAACAAGCATTATTATTTTTCATTGACACTAATGATGAACTTCATTATTATAGTTTGCTGTCAGTCTTCCCACCTCAAACTGTGTAGTGTGGGTACTCCAAATACTGCTGATATTTACTAACAATATCAATTATGATATCAACAGACTGCAGATGTCAGTTTAAACATTCATTGCAGGTCAAGTGGTTTTTGGATGTTTAATGTATTAGGATATTCTTCAACGTTTGCAAAAGAAATCGAAAGTATACATTTTTGCTGTGTTTAATAGTAAAGGAAACTTTAATTTAAATGTTTGCAAAAAAATTGGATGAATTGAAATATTATTATCATTCCTTTGAAAACTGTTTTACTTGTTTTCGCAGTAAGGGTGGGTAAAGGACTGAAGGTCAAACACAGACTGTACACAGATACCAAACACTGTTTAACACAATCATGTTTGGCACAACAATCGCAATAGAATGTGATATTACAATAATATCATTGACAAAATAAATATTATACTGTGTTTGTTGAACTTTGCACATCAAAATCGCATTATAATTGAAAGTAGATTTTTTAAAGCTGCATTAAGTTCGTCTTATCAAAGACTTTTAGCGCAACACAAGAAAACGCCCTGAATACACAGCAGTTAACCATAACTTACTCCTGTATATGTCAATATATGACACAAAAACTATTCAGCTTATCTCTCAATGACGAACTATGACAAACTGTACAGGTGTCTGTAAATGATCGATATACTCACAGAACACGCACACATTCAGTAAGATCGGGAAAAACTTTCAAATCCAGAAACACAAATTCACATGATAAACGCTGTTTTTGAGAGAATGAGATAATGCTAGCAAACATATAGTATAAATTGCTTCTTGCTATTAGGATTTGCAAATGCCATTAAAAAGATAAATAAATCCAGACACACATTCTCGTAAATACCACAACTTAGATTTAACACACTGCATAATATCTTCTATGAACAACACAGACCACAGAGCTAATAAAAAAAAGTTCAAAACGACATACCAGCGTCTTCCCGAGAGAAAACCTCAAGGCACTGGCAAGCGCTTCCGCCTCGCGCGAGCATAGCGATCACAGCGGTGACGTCACCTGGTCCGTTTCATCGGAGTCCCTCCCTCCATTACGCCCTGATAATATTGTGATATAACATGGGATATGAACTTTACCGTCAATAACCGTGTGCTGTACTAAACGAAATTCGGATCAATGTAAAATGTATGGTGAAGTCGAGTATTATTTAAAGTTAACTGGAACTATTAAATGATGAAAACGATCATTTTCAGAATCACAATATAATTGCGTATAAAAAGTATAAGCACATCTCTCTCATATACACTTATACTAGCATAATACTATAGCAAAATGTGTTTACTGATATAAAAACGTGAATGAATATCAAGGCAACCCTTATGCATGAATAATTGTTGTGAGACCCCTATATCACCCAAGCCTTGCAAAGCTGAGGTACCAATGCTTTCCACTGTTCATTTGAGAGTATAATAGCCTATAATATAATTCAATTCAATTCACTTTTATGTATATAGCTCTTTTTACAATGTTGCATTGTTTCAAAGCAGCTTCACAGGAAGAAGTTTAACAAAACAAAACAGAAGTTAGTAGGCTAATTAAAATAGCAAGCAGTCCATCTTTGCTTGGTTATTGGTAAAAATTGCATGTGTTGAGCTGGGATGATCAGTGAGTGTGGGGTCCACAGGTTCTCTCAGGAGGATGGCACGTGGGGTCCACAGGTTCTCTCAGGAGGATGGCACGTAGGGTCCACAGGTTCTCTCAGGAGGATGGCACGTGGGGTCCACAGGTTCTCTCAGAGATAATACTGCATTATGTGTATGCTTTGCTGAAAAGATGCGTTTTTAATCTAGATTTAAACTGAGAGAGTGTGTCTGACCCTCGAATAGTATCAGGCTATTCCAGAGTTTAGGTGCTGCATATGAGAATGCTCTACTATCAGGAGTCCAGAGTTTTGTGATCGCAAAAAAACGTGACGGGTTGTAGTATGATAGAAGCTCTGTTAGATAAGCAGGAGCTAAACCGTTTAATGCTTTATAAGTGATTAGAAGTACTTAAGTCTATATTCAATTCAATTTTATTTATATAGCGCTTTTCCAAAGCAGCTTTACAGGAGAAAAGAAAACAGGAAAAACACCACAAAAGTAAAATGACCAAACCTTTAAGTTCATTTAATAAAATAAAAGCAGTCTCCCTGTGGGGATTGCCCCACTGAAACTGGTGAATCAAGTTATTGACCACTGCAGTACTCTGGTCAGAGAGTAGGAAACATTCGATTGAGTTTTGCCGTTTATTGCACTGACCATATATACATTTGAGGTAGGCAGACAGGCATGTATATAGGTAGTTTCTGAAATAACAGAAATAAATATGTAAATATGATAAATAAGATCACAACTTAAATTACAAACTCAATAATAAACAACATGTGCATTGTTTAAATATATGAAATATTAACCAAGGCTTATACATTGTAATAATAACAAGTTACATACATATAAAGCAAATATAAACTTTCAAGTCCGAATTGTATAATTTGGCGAATATAAGGCGAATTGCAATCTATCATTCATACAGACAGTGATAATGCTGATTACTGACAAGCATCAGGGCACCGAGAACATTACATAACCACTAGAAACTGTATAAACATTATCAGCACGAGCTGCGATGATAACAGGCTAACATATACTGTATAACAGGTGCAAACACTCTCAGAAATTTGATCAACCTAAACCTTATCGTGGAATCAACATCAGTATTACACAGATAGTAATCGCATTACTCAAGCCATTATTAGTAAACAGCTATGCAAATTTATCGCACAAGCGATAATCTGCTGACTGACGGCTGCATCTGAGTCTCTCTGTGAAAATGTGTAACCACTCCTACTCGCACCCGCCCCGAGCGGGCCTCAAACCGGGTCGGTACGGCATGGGAGTCGGGTGCTCTAACGAGGAGACTAAAGACCGCAGTCTCTAGCGTCTGTCACTAGAGCACCTCTTGAGGTCGGAGAGTGAGGTTTACACTGCATAGCTCTTCACTAGCTGGTTACATACGCAGCTGCGCCAAGTACGCATGCCCTGGAACACTACATTACGTAATTTACGTACCTCGTAACACAGAGCGTAACACATATAAACACAATATATTTAGAGGAGGAAATTCACAACACTCCCAGTGAGCAAGCCGACACGGCCCTGTGGCGAGGAACCCAAACTCCAATGATAAATATATGGAGAAAAAACCTTGGGAGAAACCAGTCTCAGTCAGGAGGGCCAGGTCTCCTCTGACAGGTCACAGCTGCACTCAGTGACTTTGATTAACGGTTATTGAGTAAATGTTTAAGAATGTCAGAGAGAGCTTATTAAATGTGATTAAGGAAATTGCTTTTGTTAAATCTGTTATAAGGAATGTTATAAGCAGGGAAATAATGATGGCATAATGTAACTGAGTGCAGCTTTAACTTCAAACTGCTGTCATGTGATGTAAGTTTAGCATTTTATACTAAGTATTGTAAATACTGTTTAGCATTAATATGACAACAAGTAGTCCGTCTTTGCTCTTGGTTGGTGATGGAGTTGCGTGAGCTGGGGTGGTCAGTTGGACCGATGGTTCTCGCAGGACGGTGGTACCGAATGTTGGACTGGAGCTGCCGTAACCTCTAGTTAGGGATGGGCATAAGACGTTCATCCAGATGACGTTCGTCTGGACCTGGCGTAATCTCTCTCTCCCTTCCTCGCGATGGGCATAAGGATGAAAAAGCCTAGGCCGCTTCCAGAAAAGATCAAAATTATTTACAAAGAGCAGTTTCTGTTCATTACACCATGACAGTAATCATTCAGGGGCTATTCCCACGTCTTGTTTGGTTCGTTTGAATCGAACTCAAGTTCATTTTCTCCCTTGGTGCGGATCTTTTGGTCAGGTGTGAATGCAACGATCGCACTCGGATGCGAACCAAACAACCGCACGAGGCCCAGCTGAAGAGGTGGTTTCACTCTCGTATGGAGTGAAAACAGTATCAAAACCTCCTACAAATGCACGCGAGAAACCCACAGGCACAGCACACGAATCCACAAATGCACGCAAGAGATCCACACACGAGAATCCAGACAAAGGCAATAAGTGCATTATATCTTTGCTTACAGTATGCAAAAGTTTTGCCTTAAAGAACGTCCGTGAATATACGCTTTTGTATTTGTGGAATCTTTTGAGACTGTCATTCCGCAGCTTAAACTCACAAATGCGCACACGTCTATCTGTACACAGTACCTTCAAAGATGTCATGTGGAGTCTTCACGCTGTCCTCAGGAACGTGAAGCGTGTGTGTGGATCGCCATGTACGTGGATTGTGTGCGTGGATCGCCACGTACGTGGATTGTGTGCATGTGTGGATCGCCATGTACATTAATCGCTCGTGTGCATTTGTGGATTGTGTGCGTGTGTGTGGATCTCTCGCCTGCATTTGTGGATTGTGTGCGTTTGTGGATCGCCATGTACATAAATCGCTCGCGTACATTTGTGGATTGTGTGCGGATCTCTCGCGTGCATTTGTGAACTGTGTGTGTGTGGGTTTCTCTCGTGCATTTGTAGGTGGTTTTGATATTGTTTTGACTCAATAATCCTGCTTCTTACCCAGTTTCTCTATTGCTTCAAATAATACGCCATTTGAAGGGTCTGAGGCTGTGCGTCGCATCTTCAAAAAGGGGCTTGCAGCAGGAGACTCGGAAAGACATACATCCAATGAGTCTATAATATTAGTAGATTTGGCGTAAGAATGCACTCTCAGACGTCAGGATGTTATCCACCTCCATCATGATACCACACAAACATGCGTTATTAACAATCCAGCAAATTGTTGACGATACTTGAGAAAAAGAAAGCTTGATTGAAAAGAGAGCATTAATATAGTATACAAATACTATATTTGTAACTACTAAGTATTTGTATATAATACAAAATCACTACATGAGAACAAAAATTTCAAAAAAGAGCTAAGAAAATGTGACCTACACCGACGCCATCTTGAGAACGTCCACCGACGAAGATGAATCAAGGCAAAGTAAATAAATATTTATCTCTTCTTCTAAGTGAAAAGCAAGTGTTCGAAGCATAAGTTAACACCTTGTGTACGGTGTATTTTTGTTTTTCATTAAGCATTGCCAGTGAAAATTGCTTGGGTATGAACGTCAAAAAACGTCTCACAAAAATGCTGGCGAAAAATGCGTGCGATTATCGTCCGGGTGTGCATAGGCCTTAAATTGAGGATCCTCCGTATACCGCATCCTTAAGAGGATGAGACCTCCGGAGCACACGAGGACGCAGACTTACAAAATGAGACACAGCTATTGAAATGACACGCGTCCCAGCCATGGTGCATCAGATTTTGATTCCCCCTGGAAACACTTCCGTTGTCGTTTGTGCCACTCGCAGCGTGTTTCTGTATTTGTTTGTGTTGTGAGAATTTGCAGCGCGTTTCTGTGTTTGTTTGTGTTGCGAGTATTTATTAGTATGCAGAGCACTTAGAGTTGCCAAACTAATGAAGATGCTTTCTGAATTTGAAGGCGTTTTTTCAATTTGCATGCGTTTTATTCAGTTTTATTCTAGCGGCCACGGTAGTAATTATTATATATGAAAATTATTATATTCAGTGGCTTCTCTTAGTTTTTTTTACTGATATTTAATGCAAGTTTATTAGGGAGTAACGGTTGACTAGTTTGGATAGAAACGGTGCGTATTTGCAAATGTTTTATGCAATATTCCAGTGTTGCGCATAAGCAAAATTCGCTTACTGTCTAAGCAACAAAAAGGAATGATATCCTGAAAATAAGGGCAAAAAGGGAAAAAGGAGAGACATTGTGCCTTGAATTTGAAAAACTTGAGTATATTTTTTCTTAATATTTACGTTGTTCATGTGATGAATTAAATGGTAAACTTGATACCAAGACTTAATCTTCAATATTAATGTTATAAAACTAGTTAAATGTAAAATGAAACCGAAGTCTTAAAATGCTAACTCGCTTCATGGTTGGCCTACAAACACACGTCATCTCTGAGGCTTCCTATAACGCAAGCGCATCGCAGGTCATGTGACAATAACCAATTAGCATCACGGATTTTTTATTATATTGAACATAAAACAAAAACTTTTCTTTTCTGTTCTCCATAATTAAATTTACTAGCAAAGTTACTTCAATGTATTTTTGGTGCTGAAAGTCCATTTATCCTTTTCCGAAACTGACAGCCTGGTAAGTTATATAAAGTTGGGGGTCTGTGTTCAACATGCGCACGTACAGCTCGAGTGGAGCAGCGTCTGACTGAATGATAATCTTCAGAGTGTTTTTCTGAGGTAAGATACTTTTTATTTATACAGTTTCTTTGCATTTTTTGTAAGCTATAACTCGTTAACAAACATCAATGACATTATACAAAGAAATCTCATTATGTGACTATAGTTTGTTTTCTCCTGTAGTTTTTTTTACCTCACAAAAATAAATAACTGCCGCTCCCACACATTACGTTCCCACAAAACTGACGTCGTCCTTTTTAGTAAGTGTACCACATTTTCTCCACATGTTTTTAAATGCTGTTACTCTCATAATTATCATTAAATACTGTTAAATATCTGTAATGATATTTGGGCGAATGGGGAGAAACTTGTTTCAGTTTCTATTTAAATGTGACTTCTAATTTTCATCATTTACTCGTCCATGTCATTTCAAACCTGTATGACTTTCTTTCTTCTGCAGAAACAAAAGAAGATATTTTGAAGAATGTTAATATTCAAACAACATTGGACCCCCTTTGTTTTCCAATATGGTAACAAAACCACTGAGATATTTCTCAAAATACTTTCTCATATACAGTCATATGCAGATTCAGAATGACATAATGGTGAATTAATGATAATATTCGCTTTATTTTTGTGTGATCTATTTCTACGTCTGCTGCTGAACAGGCCTATTTATACTTAAGCTAACATGCAAATATGTGCTTGTTTTTCCAGTAACACTCTCCTCAAATTCAGCAAAATGTTTTAAAATACTACATGTCTGTAGTGCTGTCCACACACAGCCACGGGCTCCAAAAGATGTTTCAGTGTATTTTCTGATGTAAACCATGGCCACAAGGCTGCATATGGCATATTTCAGTTTCAACCGTACAAAGGTTGAATAGTACGGTGGCCCACTAGTGCACAACACAACGAAATTCAAAAAGCAAATATAAAATCAAAACACAACGGAATAAAGCCACAACACAACGGAATAAAGCCACAACACAACAGAATCAAGTCACAACACAACGGAATAAAGCCACAACACAACGGAAATGCTCCCGACCACTAGGGGGCACTACAGTTCTTATATTGTTTTATACTCTTTAGGGGCACTTTTGGAACTTCCATGCTTGGTTCAGCGAAGCCAGCGGGAGAGATTCGGGGGAGCATTAAGGATTTTCACAAACATTCTAAGACTGCACTTAACGACTTTTAACACAACACATTAAGGGTGAATGGCTACTCGGATTTAAAATACTGATGACGACTAGACTTTTTGCTAAACCAATTCTATCGATCTCTGATGAGCAAGCTTGGCATTATATTCTTGTTTTGTTAGTAATAAAACCGCAATACTTAATGCTCACGTTTTTCTTTTTTTTCCTATTATTCGTAAAAGTAAAAAAACGAATTGCATAGGCCAGAGCTTGCAAGCTGAGATGGAAGTGGTGTTGTCTGCCTAAATGCAGATTTAAAATTGAAATTCACTTTAAACAAAACATTAACAAACAAAAAAATACTAAGCGTCTTGATCGCTTAGCAATTTTTAAAACAGAAAACTAGATGTATACTGCAGCCCCCTCCACAAAGTTGTTCTGCATTTACCGAAGAAAATAAGTTAAAATAATAGATAAAAAACCGAAATATTTTCTTTTCATTGCTTATTATATCATTTCAAATATTTTACAAGCTCATTTGTAAAGAACACAGACCTTTCAAGTGAAAAAAGGTCTCATTGGCGTTAAAACAAGACTTGTAATAAGGTTTTATCACTTGTAAATCTTATACATGATGTATTTATATCATGTTCGTTTAAACTCTGCCGGTCAAGGTGACTCAAAGTACCGGGTATTAGTACCCTGTGTTATTAGTTTTGAGCGGCAGAAGTCACGAATGTCTAGCTCATTTTCAATGGGAGACATGCACTAAGCGGTTTAACGCGGCTCTTTGCACCAAGGGCTCTTTTTGTGAGTGGAAGCGGTAACCACGTTGGCACCTATGAACATTTTACTGAGCTCAAACACAGAGAACACAGTTTTAATAATAGAATTCCCAGAGTTATATGACCAAACAAAAAGAAAACAAATACAGAGTGGGTTGATTTGCAAGTTACTATACGTGCAAAATATCATAGTAAACTGTGCCTTTTGATGCCGTAAGTGTCCGCTAGTGGTCGGGAGCATTTCCGTTGTGTTGTGACTTGATTCCATTGTGTTGTGACTTGATTCAGTTGTGTTGTGGCTTTATTCCGTTGTGTTGTGACTTTATTCCATTGTGTTGTGGCTTGATTCCGTTGTGTTGTGACTTGATTCAGTTGTGTTGTGACTTTATTCCGTTGTGTTGTGACTTTATTCCGTTGTGTTGTGACTTTATTCCGTTGTGTTGTGACTTGATTTAGTTGTGTTGTGGCTTTATTTAGTTGTGTTGTGTTGTGGCTTTATTCCGTTGTGTTTTGACTTTATTCCGTTGTGTTGTGACTTGATTTAGTTATGTTGTGACTTTATTCCGTTGTGTTGTGGCTTTATTCCGTTGTGACTTGATTTTGTTGTGTTGTGACTTGATTTAGTTGTGTTGTGGCTTTATTCCGTTGTGTTGTGACTCGATTTAGTTGTGTTGTGGCTTTATTCCGTTGTGTTGTGACTTGATTTTGTTGTGTTGTGACTTGATTTAGTTGTGTTGTGGCTTTATTCCGTTGTGTTGTGACTTGATTTTGTTGTGTTGTGACTTGATTTTGTTGTGTTGTGGCTTTATTCCGTTGTGTTGTGGCTTTATTCCGTTGTGTTGTGGATTTATTCCGTTGTGTTTTTAATTTATATTTGCTTTTTGAATTTAGTTATGTTGTGCACTAGTGGGCCACCGTACAATAGGATTAACTTAACACTTAATGCGGGGACACACTTGATCCTGGAGGGCCGCTCTCCTACAGAGTTTAGCTCCAATCAGCTCCAACACACGCCTGCCATAAAGTTTCTAGTAATCCTGAAGACTTTGATTAGTTGGTTCACATGTTTGATCAGGGTTGAAGAAACACTGCAGGACATAGTGGCCCTCCAGGATCAAGTTTCTTAGACACACACACAGTTTTTTTTGCGACCGGAACCGATTACAGTCTCTGACATTCAGAAAGGGGCACACACCTCCCCACTGCCTCTTCTGACCACCTCACATTTAGTGACTTAGGAATGTTTAAATGTGAAGTTTTTGTGCTCCTTTCCAACTGTTTTAAACATATTCTGTTGACAACCTCAAATATATACATTTATGTACTCCTATAGATGAGCAATATTTTTTCAGTAATATAACCCTACAGTAGAGAAACCAAGATATAAAAACATTTTTATTGTTTGTTCATAACATTTACCTTATTGTACCATTTTTACTCTAAAAATATAAATATTACAGAGATTATTTTCATATTGCCCTGCAATAGTAAATACATGCATTGTTGTTTTTGTTATTGTCAATAAAATTCATAAGAATTTGCTTACATTTGTTTCTTTAGTGATGTTTTAATGTTATTATAGTTTCTGGGTGACTAGCAACGTTAAAAACTTTTCTTTCACATTGTCAAAACACGTATTTATAATGTAAAACCCCGACATTTTGTCGTATTAACTAAGTTCGATAAAAACATTACCACAACGTTTTCACAACTTGAAAAAAACGTCTTTGTGTTTGCTTGAATAACACTGTGCCTTTCAAGTGCCACCTACCCAGCAGAGACGCTCTGGTGATCTGGAATATTCACAGCAGTATCTAAAAAAATAAAAAATTATCCGAAAATGATTTACACAAACATTTGTTCTGCTAGTGTTTCATATGAATGAGGCCCATTTTATGTTCAGGGTTAGGGTTGGGCGAGGGATTTGTATTGGGTGAAGTATGAAGTATTGGGTCACCCTATCTAATAATAAACAGGTTTGATGACTTTAGTATAAATCTTAATGCTGCAGCATATCATGATATTCTATGGAACTGTGTGCTTGTAATTTAATAGCAACAGTTTGTGAATAAGAGCCCTTTTCTATCCCATCATGACAATGTCCCTGTGTATGAGACAAGATTCAGAAAGAAATCATTGATTCAGTCAGTGTGGAAGAGGTCTGCATAAAACCAAGTCCTGAACCCAGCTGAACACATTTTGGTGTTATTTTAAATGCAGACTTTGAGACAAAAACTCATCACTTCACATCAATGGCTTGTACACAGGGGTGCAGTCAATTTGGAACAGAAAAAATGTGCTTCCAAAACTGTTGCAACAGAGATGGAAACAAAATTCCCATTTGTGGAAATGCAATTTAAAACGGTTTCAAAAGCCCCTTTACCCGATGAAGCACCTAGGCATGCAGACTGCTTCTTCATGGAAATTACTAGTCATCAAACCTGTTTATTAGATAGGGTGAACCAATACTTTTGGCAATATTGTGTATGTTTTGTATGGAAGGTAGTAGCATAGATCCTCAGAACACCAACACTGTTCATATATCTATCTCTTATCGTTCTTTGATAATGCGGCGAGGTGCCCGATAATAATAATTTTTATTTTTGGATAGTTAGGGTAAGATATGAATTACTGCATTAAACAGTCAGTGTAAATACACATTTGCCAGGTTTTATGCCACTTCAGATTTTGTGCTGCCATTTGTCACATTGGATGTAAACACAAGACATCACTCTACTTACACAAACGGCACACACAGGTTCCACTAATCTTGTGAGGAATACTTTTATAATGTTAAATGCATCATGTTATATATTTTGAGCTTCGAAAATTGGACACTATCTAATGCCATTACAATGCTAGGAAGGTATAATATTATTTAAAATCACTCAGACTTAACCATTTTGTTCCAAGACGAGAAATCTTAAATAATGACGACCAAAGGTCTTCATCTGTATGTAATTCATCTTAATTTAATCATTATGAGTGCTTAACACCAAGAGGAACATTCACCTGAGTTAACATATTATGAAGTGTATAGCTTTGGTTAACAGATTCATAAACAATCCCTCTCTAAAGCAGTTTAAGGCATTTGGATTTGAGGATAAATTTAAAGCTTAAGAGTAACGCAAACAAGAAAATGGTCACATTCTGCATTTGTTTACTGTAACTTAAGTGTATTGTATAGAAAGACAAGGGAAAAAATGAAGCAAGTTATAGAACATATACAGAATATAAAAATGGTAACGTTTAAGACTGCATAATTCATACATCCACAAAACAAAGATCATTTCAGAATTTGCAGTTTTTCATACTTAGAAAAAATATAACTTATGTACAAAAAGCAAATGAATTTTTACTTAATGATTAATGCACAAAAGTCTGCTGGCTTGTGAGTACACTGTTTAAGATTAAAAAAGACAACTACTCTATTATTTCCCCACAGTTTTTACCCTTTCTGAACTCATGTTGTTAGATTTCGACCTAGTGTATCTCTTTGCTGAATTGAGTGATACGTACATGTTCAGTTTAGAAAGGACAATACACAATATACATGGAAGGGATGCAAAACAAGAGGATGAGGTAAGCAAACACCTTATTTTATCTCGGGCATCACAATGCATTCACTTCCTGGTGACGTGTGACTGTATACTCACTCCCACTCAATGTTCATTAATAGCCATTGCTATTCAGATTGATGGAGTGAAGACCTGCGACTTGCATGACGTTGATGCTACCAGGGGGGAAGCCCTCCGAAGACAACGTGTCCATGGTTAATAGTGTTTGCTGCTGACTGGGCACGCCGTTGGCATCGCAGCCGTCCGCGCTGCTGGCTGCAGTGGTGACAGTACTGTCGGTATTATTCACAGCTCCTGCTGAACTTTTCTTGTTCAAATGGGTCTTGATGTGCTTGGACAGGTGGTCACTGCGCATGAAACGCTTGGGACACTCCGGGCACGAGAACTTCTTCTCACCTGTAAACAGTTTATACTGCTTAGAAATGTCTTTAGAAAACTGTTCCAGTCATAAACATAAAATATAAATTTCACTGTGTGCTTTAAAGAATCACTACTACGGGTAAAATGTTTGCTTTCAAGTAACTCGAATGAATAGATGTATCAAACAGAATAGAATAGAATGGATGGAACAGATGTAGAGATGAAGAGCTGGATGGAGGGAAGGACAGGATAGGACAGATGGATGAATGATGGAAATATATGGATGGATAAATCAGTCCTTCAGTCTCACATACGGGCGAAGCACCGGGTGAGACAATATCCTGATGTTACAGGTAGTGGAGCAAAACTGGTTTGCAGTCCTTGTGACCTCAAAATTACGAAAGCATCTACTTTTAACTAGCATCAACGGGAGCAAACATTTGCACATACAGTCTGTCAGCACACGAGTGGTCTTTTTAGGCTTATTGCTTATGGTCAAATACACATGTAATTACATTGAAATATCCGTCTTAGTGAGTATTTATATAAACACAATCGGTTATGTATTAAGTGCAGAGCCCTTTAGATGGGCAGGTGGGTGCTCAAAACTTATTTTTGATCACGCACCCATTCACGTCCGGCCGCGCTCGCATTTCGACCGGTCTCGAATGCCTTCCAGGGATTTCCGCCTCTATCCTTTCATGAAAAGTGCACTTTGGGTAATGAAGCAGGTGCTCAAGCCCCCCCTCTGCATTTGCCTATATAAAGTGAAGAAACATTATGAGGGGAAGGACACTATATTGCCAAAAGTATTGGGTTACTCTATCTAATAAACAGGTTTGATGACTTTAGTATAAATCTTAATGTTGCAGCATTTCTATTCTATGGAACTGTGTGCTTCTAATTTAATAGCAACAGTTTGTGAAGAGCCCTTTTCTATCCCATCATGACAATGTCTCTGTGTATGAGACAAGATTCAGAAAGAAATCATTGATTCAGTCAGTGTGGAAGAACTTGACTGGTCCGCATAAAACAGGCATGTGATTGGCCAAGAACAAAAAAAAGGAACATAATCCACACCCCTGACCACGCCCCCAAACACATATTAGACTCACCCTCCACAAAATGATACATATTTTTTGTCTTACAGTAAAATGACAATTAAAACATGAAAAATAGTTTCTAATGTACATATTTAAATGTTAAGTTCTAAGTTAACTAGCAAGGATGCTATACTATAATACTATAATTCTGTTGTCCTGAAACAAATATTTTATACTTTGCCACACAATATACAAACCATTATAATTACCTGATACTGATTATCAATATTAGTTTTAGCAGTTAAATGTTTAATAGTTTAATAGTCCCCTAAATAATGTTTAACCAAATAGGATGATACTTGCAAAACAGTCTTATGTTGATGTGAAATATGATTTAAATAAGTCATCTCTTCGGTACTTTAAGTTACTTTTTATTAGATTTTTATCAGCAATAATTAATTTCCCTAATAATTCGTAGACATTAAAACAAAACACTGTGAGCTTATGAGAGTTCCACAAACAACCGCTAGATGGTGCCGCTAAACTCGTGACGTGGTATCATCAGCATGAATATTAGTATTTCAAAACGCAAAATTAAGCAGAAAATTGTACATTTACAATTTCATATTGATTAGACCCTTTATTACAACATGACTTATAAACGAATAGTAATTCAACCATTAGTATTGTTTCAAGCCATTTCATTAATTGGCCATTTTGCATTTCAGTCAACATTGTCATAAATGTAATGAACTGTATCAATATCAATATCAATATCAATATCAATATCAGACGACTCGAAATTATACGTTTTTACGGCATTTTGTAACTAACAAAACATACACTGTCAAAACACAGTTCAGTTCTTAACTAAAATTAAAATGAATGTTATAGTACTATAGTAATAATAGTATGTGTTTTTAAAAGTGCTAATCAATCAAAATCAAATCAAATCACCTTTATTGTCACATCACCACGAGTGGTGAGTGAAAGTCTTGGGTGCATGCTCAGTACAAAGCATAAGTCTGTCTACAGTAATAATCTACAGTATATTTGAAGACTCTTTGGATGCAAGTGTGTTGGAGTTATGCGCTGCTGCATCAGACTGATAGTAGCCTGTAACAAAAGTACCGCAAGTGTGTTGGACTTATGCGCTGCTGCATCAGACTGATAGTAGCCTGTAACAAAAGTACCGCAAGTGTGTTGGACTTATGCGCTGCTGCATCAGACTGATAGTAGCCTATAACAAAAGAACCGCAAGTGTGTTGGACTTATGCGCTGCTGCATCAGACTGATAGTAGCCTGTAACAAAAGAACCGCAAGTGTGTTGGACTTATGCGCTGCTGCATCAGACTGATAGTAGCCTATAACAAAAGTACCGCAAGTGTGTTGGACTTATGCGCTGCTGCATCAGACTGATAGTAGCCTGTAACAAAAGTACCGCAAGTGTGTTGGACTTATGCGCTGCTGCATCAGACTGATAGTAGCCTATAACAAAAGAACCGCAAGTGTGTTGGACTTATGCGCTGCTGCATCAGACTGATAGTAGCCTGTAACAAAAGTACCGCAAGTGTGTTGGACTTATGCGCTGCTGCATCAGACTGATAGTAGCCTATAACAAAAGAACCGCAAGTGTGTTGGACTTATGCGCTGCTGCATCAGACTGATAGTAGCCTATAACAAAAGTACCGCAAGTGTGTTGGACTTATGCGCTGCTGCATCAGACTGATAGTAGCCTGTAACAAATGTACCGCAAGTGTGTTTGACTTATGCGCTGCTGCATCAGACTGATAGTAGCCTGTAACAAAAGAACCGCAAGTGTGTTGGACTTATGCGCTGCTGCATCAGACTGATAGTAGCCTATAACAAAAGAACCGCAAGTGTGTTGGACTTATGCGCTGCTGCATCAGACTGATAGTAGCCTATAACAAAAGTACAGCAAGTGTGTTGGACTTATGCGCTGCTGCATCAGACTGATAGTAGCCTATAACAAAAGTACCGCAAGTGTGTTGGACTTATGCGCTGCTGCATCAGACTGATAGTAGCCTATAACAAAAGAACCGCAAGTGTGTTGGACTTATGCGCTGCTGCATCAGACTGATAGTAGCCTGTAACAAAAGAACCGCAAGTGTGTTGGACTTATGCGCTGCTGCATCAGACTGATAGTAGCCTATAACAAAAGAACCGCAAGTGTGTTGGACTTATGCGCTGCTGCATCAGACTGATAGTAGCCTGTAACAAAAGTACCGCAAGTGTGTTGGACTTATGCGCTGCTGCATCAGACTGATAGTAGCCTGTAACAAAAGAACCGCAAGTGTGTTGGACTTATGCGGTGCTGCATCAGACTGATAGTAGCCTATAACAAAAGAACCGCAAGTGTGTTGGACTTATGCGCTGCTGCATCAGACTGATAGTAGCCTGTAACAAAAGTACCGCAAGTGTGTTGGACTTATGCGCTGCTGCATCAGACTGATAGTAGCCTATAACAAAAGAACCGCAAGTGTGTTGGACTTAAGCGCTGCTGCATCAGACTGATAGTAGCCTATAACAAAAGAACCGCAAGTGTGTTGGACTTATGCGCTGCTGCATCAGACTGATAGTAGCCTGTAACAAAAGAACCGCAAGTGTGTTGGACTTATGCGCTGCTGCATCAGACTGATAGTAGCCTATAACAAAAGAACCGCAAGTGTGTTGGACTTATGCGCTGCTGCATCAGACTGATAGTAGCCTGTAACAAAAGTACCGCAAGTGTGTTGGACTTATGCGCTGCTGCATCAGACTGATAGTAGCCTGTAACAAAAGAACCGCAAGTGTGTTGGACTTATGCGGTGCTGCATCAGACTGATAGTAGCCTATAACAAAAGAACCGCAAGTGTGTTGGACTTATGCGCTGCTGCATCAGACTGATAGTAGCCTGTAACAAAAGTACCGCAAGTGTGTTGGACTTATGCGCTGCTGCATCAGACTGATAGTAGCCTATAACAAAAGAACCGCAAGTGTGTTGGACTTAAGCGCTGCTGCATCAGACTGATAGTAGCCTATAACAAAAGAACCGCAAGTGTGTTGGACTTATGCGCTGCTGCATCAGACTGATAGTAGCCTGTAACAAAAGAACCGCAAGTGTGTTGGACTTATGCGCTGCTGCATCAGACTGATAGTAGCCTATAACAAAAGAACCGCAAGTGTGTTGGACTTATGCGCTGCTGCATCAGACTGATAGTAGCCTATAACAAAAGAACCGCAAGTGTGTTGGACTTATGCGCTGCTGCATCAGACTGATAGTAGCCTATAACAAAAGAACCGCAAGTGTGTTGGACTTATGCGCTGCTGCATCAGACAGCGCATTTACGCGAGGTGTCCCACAAGGTCAGAAAATACGGAAATCCATATTTATACGGAACAATCACATCCCTGATAAAACCAAGTCCTGAACCCAGCTGAACACATTTTGGTGTGACTTTAAATGCAGACTTTCAGCAAAGAACATCACCACCAAACACCAATAACTTGTGCACAGGAGTCGTCATTTTGGGACAGAAAAAGGGGCTCTTGAAACTGTTTTAAATTGCATTTCTACAAATGTCATTGTAAGGAATTTTGTGTTGCAACAGTTTTGGAAGCACATTTTTACTGTTCCCCTGTGTACAAGCCATTGATGTGGAGTGATGAGTTTTTAGCTCAAAGTCTGCATTTTAAGTCACACCAAATGTGTTCAGCTAGGTTCAGGACTTGGTTTTATGCAGACCATTCAAGTTCTTCCACACTGACTGAATCAATGATTTCTTTCTGAATCTTGTCTCATACACAGGGACATTGTCATGATGGGATAGAAAAGGGCTCTTCACAAACTGTTGCTATTAAATTAGAAACACACAGTTCCATAGAATATCATTATATGCTGCAGCATTAAGATTTATACTAATGGAAATTACTAAAGTCATCAAACCTGTTTATTATTAGATAGGGTGACCCAATAATTTTGGCAATAGAGTGTATGTCACCGCAAATCTTAAAGTTACAGGGCCCTACTGTTGGTTTACTTCATAAAAATACTTAATAATATTTCAATTAGAGAAGTTGTAGAATTTATAGTTATTAAGTATTTGTATTTATATAAATAGTTTTAAGTATTTATTTACATATTTACAGTTTTTTTTAATTACCGCTGCAAAATCAGCTATTTTGATTGCAAAAATCGAGAAAAAAAATGGTAAATTCCTGGGACTAATAAATGGTAGGACAAAATGGATGGGTGGACAGATGAAACTGACTGAAAGCTAGATGGGATTGATTGAAATGGATGAACAGACAGATGGACAGGACATGACAGGAATGATGGACAGATAGATAGATGGATGTACGGATGGATAAACGGACTGATGCAAAGTAGGCCTGTCACAATAAATTTCTCTTTGACAAAATATCTACATAATTGCGATAACTGGTGTTACTGTCAATTTAGGAATGTTTTATGCCACTGATTACTGATAATAAAATAATGCATGTACACCCTTTCACTTTCACCATTTTTAGGAATACTGAAGACATTGAACTTGGAATGTAAATATAATAATTGGAGTGTAAAAAATATTTAAATTTAATATACAATGAATAGAAAGATATGAAACAGAAAATTGTTGTAGTCATGGGTTATGATTGGTTTATTTGTGTTGTAAGCTGTTATGATTTACTTTACCATCATACACCTGTAACACAGTATTACTGCACATCTTGACGCTGTCATGTTTATAATACAACTGACTGGAAGACCTCTCTCAATCTCTAACTGCGGCTTTACATGTTTTACCTTTAATAACCTTTTAGGTTATTTATATTGCTTTTTTCATTGCCTCTGTCTTTTCTCAATGACCTTAGTCAAAATCATTTGGACTTATTCTTCGAACAGGCTTTATTTGTCAGGAAAACACTACATAACTCCTTGAGTAACGTCATCTTTTCACCTGTAGCTGTCCGCTCTCAGTGTGCACGTATGTGCACGCAAGTCCCGCTTCTGACACACAGAGAGCCAAGACAGTGGTAAAAAGATAGTACAACCTGCTAACATGTTAATTCCATTCATTGCAATGTAAGCAAACATTAATAAAAACACAATGGCAATATCTCGCATCACCAAAAACTCGAAGTAGACATATTGAGTATTGTGAGAGGCCTAATGGACAGATAGGTTGATTTATGAATAGAACTGATGATTAGATGGGGGGAGGGATGAATGGACAGAAAAAGGCATGAAGGGATGGGTGGACAAATGGATTGATCATTTGATTGAAGAGATGGAGTGGGAGTGTTTGTTTTGAGGTTGCAAATGACTGACCTGTATGTGTTCTCTTGTGTCGCTGCAGCTCATCAGATCGGGTGAAACGTTTCCCACAAAAGGACCAGGAGCAAACGAAGGGTCTTTCTCCGGTGTGCCAGCGTAAGTGTGCTCGCAGATGAGATGTCTTTCCATACACCTTCCCACATCCTGGAATATGACAGATGTGCTGCTTCTTCTTACTGGGATCATTGCTGCAACAAGACTCAGAATCAGAAATCCGTATGACTTCAATAAAACATCAGCGCAAACGGCTCGAATCTCCACATGACTCATTCATAAAACCTGTCCTTCAGCTGTCCGCGATCATTTTATTCAATGCTCTTTAACAAACTTTTTTTGCTAGGGGTCTAACACTATACCAATATCACGGTTCCATTCATCCTCCAGGTCATCGGGTCTGATCTTACACTTTTTCAGGAACTGTAGCACTAAATCTGTTAAAAGCACCATGGGAAGACAAAACACGATACCCTCGCCCACACCATTGGATTCCATTGTGGGGCATATAGGTGGTTCTAACAACCCTTATATTCTCAGTTAGGTTTATATCCTTCATATAACCACACATATTTGTGTCTTGTAAACATGTTTAGCATGTGTTTTCTGACAATATTTTACTAACCAGGCATATGAACACATATGTTGCATACTAGTGTTGTCACGATACTGGAATTTCTAACTTCGATATGATACCTATCGAAAATATCGATATTCAATACCATATTCAATACCACAGGGAAAAAACTGCCAAACATTAAGGCCCTAAACTGTTAAATTTTTATTAAATGTTAAATTGAACAAGACTAGACAATGAGGTGTATTTTTCATCATTAATAAATTGTTAATCTAATGTTAATATCACAAATACATTTAGTATTTAAAATCATAAGTTGTATTTGTTAATATTAATAGAGACCAGAGCTTACATACATAGTTTAACAATAAGATTAATAAATATTAACAAATGTACTGCTCATTCATTGTTTGTTAATGTTAGTTAATACATTTATATAATGAACAAATATTAATTTGGCTTTTATTGAAATATAATCATTGATCAGTGCACAGAGACAGAAACACAAATTTTAAACGCAAGAACTGTGGCAGAGACTCCGCACTGGCCATCTTTCTAACATAAACAACGTTTAACCGGAGAGAATGAAATGAGTGGATGAGCTCATTGATCAGCGCACATACGTAAAGCGCTATGAAAACATGCATCACATGCGAGAACTGTTGTGGAGACTTTACCCACACCAACATTATTTCAAACATCAACTTATCCGGAGCAAATAAAACGAACAGTTTTAAGAGCACAGAAAGATAGAAAACATGAGAACTGCTGAGGAGACTCTGCACTGGCCATTTTTCTAGCATTAACTATTCGTGTACAATGTAACTAAACAGGCATGAGCTGCGTTGATACGCGTTCTTTATTCACAAGGCTCAGTGCCAACTGCGCCCGAACCACAACAACGTCACAACAGGATGCAAACCATATATGGCATTTCACTCTAACATCTCCCTTACTTTAAATAATTGCAGTACTTCGATAATAATCCCACTGTTAAGTAACAACCCCAAACATGTATTTAGATTTTACTAGTCACAACTTATGTTGTGCATTATTAACTGAACTGCATTGCTGGTGCATTAGTCTAGACTACAGGACTAAGCAGAGTTCACACATCAAATCTTTGTGGTGGCCGAAAATGAAGGCTGCTGCGTGTAACAATTGGGGTTTCCCTTTGGTTTGCGCTGTTAGCCATCGCTCCTGCCCTTGCTCACCTTCTGGAATGTCCGATTTGTCATCCTCTCTGGTTTCACCGTCACTCGCCACTGGTCTGGAGGACCACTCGCTCGGCCCTTTGCAAATCCACACGGTTGCGCCTGTATAATGTGCCATCCACATCCACCACATAAGATTGCGAGTTCGCCTTACACACTGACCTCTCCGCCACCGGCCCTTGCGGTCTCCAGGGAGGGGTTTCATTCTGATGTGTTTGCTGACATTTAGCTCTGGGAGATGTTTAGCTCTCGTGTCGTAATGGAATTTCGTCATGCGCCGTTTCCATCTCAGTTTCTCAGAAACTCCTTCAACCACCTTGGGGAACAGCAAGCTGTTTGTCGCAGGAAGTCCAGTCTGAAGTCTACGGGCCATGAGTCACTGTGCAGGGCTGATGTCTAACCCATCTGTGGGTGTTTCGCCGGTGTAGAATCGCTAGCCAGGGATCCGTTCATTTAAGTGTAGCCTGTTTTGCAGAGCAGTATCGCGATCTTCACAGCAGATTCAGCCTTTCCATTACATTTTAGGTACTGCTGAGGCAAAGATGAGATATGATTAAACCCCCACTCTGCCGTGAATTGGGCCAGAACATGTTGGGCCAGAACAGCGTTTCCCTCGCCTGTCTATAACAGGCCTCTCCTCCAATATGACTCGCATGAATGCAAGTTAACATCACTGCCCTCAATGTCTTCGGTATGATCGCGCACTGACCTCTGTATAGCGCCCCATTCTGAATGTTCAGTTCATCTCTAACTGGCCAGTACACAGTGAGTGAGACATTCTCTTTGCGCACCGGCCAGCCAGTAAGCACGATTTTTTGCTAGCTCCTGCAATGTGTCATAAAAATGTTTTCTGTTACAATCTGGCAAAGACTGGAGTCTGTCACGTTAAAGTGTAGGGCTTGGTCAATGAGTGAGAATACAGCCTCGGAGCTGTTCGTGGTGCTCGCGGCATGTCGCTGAGGTCTGGGCTCATTGAGCACTGCCCTGCTCAGCGTATCGCTAATGTACATTTCAAGACCAGGTTTGTAGACAACATTCAGGTTGTAATTTCTAAGATGCAAAACCATGTTTTGAGCAATCAAAAGTGATTTCTTAAAAATTGTCACGAGGGGCTTGTGGTCCGTTTCAGCCGTGATTGTCTCCCTGCCATACAGATAGTGATAAAACCTCTGACACGCGAACCCTATGTTCAAGCATTCTTTTCCGCTTTGGGCGTAGTTTTGTTCTGTTTGATTAAGTGCTTGAAAGGCGAAGGCCACAGGTTGACCTTGTCGGAGCAAGCAGCAGCCCAAGCCATTCTTGCTGGCGTTGCTCTGTATTGTCACTGGCTTTTCAATGTTATAGTACTTCAAAATGGGCGTTTTTGTTATCAAGCGTTTTATCTCTTGAACCGCCTCATTGTGTTTAGGAAGTCAATGCCATGCAACATCTTTGTCCAGTAGTCTGCGAAGTGGCTCACACACATCTGAAAGCCGTGGGAGAAACTTGGCCAGGTACATCACGATTCCGATAAAGCGCTGGACTGCTTTCACCTCCTGAGGTGTCGGTGTAATGGGTTGAGAAAACGCCATTTATTATAAGTTACATTTTAAACAGACCCCCCCCCATTTTTTTTAAAACAAATATAAACTTCTAATTTCACCAGTTATTATGGGCATTACACCGCCTCGCCAATAGATGGCAACAGGCGCTCAAGAAAGACGCAAGGGACTACTTCTACTGGTCGGCGGGTTCAGTAATAAACTGACTGCCATTACGGAAAGACGTAACTTCAGTCTCTTTGTGTCTTTCTCAGTTATCTCCTGATCCTCAGTGCACCTTGCCTGGGGGTCATTTGCTGCCGGCACAGGTACCTCTAGACCTGAGGCCGGTAACATCGGCATTGCTAAAACTGCTTTAATTTTTCTGGGTCAATTTGTAGTCCTTCCGCTGATAGTATGTGTCCATTAAAAGTGCACTGCTTTTGAATTGCATTTTTTTCTTGCTCAGCTGGAGTTTCACAGCTCTGCATCGCTCCATTAGAGTGCAGAGATTTTTGTTGTGATCTAACTTGGCTTCTGCATCCGAGTCACCACAGCCAACAACCAATATGTCATCCGCCATGGGCTCTATGCCTCAAAGTCCCAACAGCAGCTTGTGTTACTTCCGCTGATAGATTTCTGGTGCCACCGAAACACCGAAGGGCAGTTTACACCATCTCATCTGCCCCAATGGTGTCCAGAAAGTTGTCATTAAACTGCTTTCATTGTCCAGTTTGCAGTGTAGAAAGGCATCGCGAACCAATAGCAAGTGTACCAATTTCCATGAGTTTTCAGGGTATTCAAGAGTTAAAAATACGATTAGCATCTAGGTGGTGCCAATTACAGCTACCTTTGCTGAGTTTTGGTTTCAAATCAAAATTTGTCTTAAATGAAAGGTGTGTGTAAATTTTCATAATGTCTCAACGATCAAAAGCCCCTTAAATCACTGCGAGAAAATTAAAAAACTCCACATTCCATCCAACATGGCTGACTTTTTGTTGGGCGGAGTCAAACAAAACTTGGTATTCTTGAAACTTCAAGACAAGGACACCCATTATATCAAATCTTGTGCACATCCAAGCATCTTGTTAATCCCAACCATTGCCTGCATTTGGGATGCTGTTCAACTCCAAGGACACGTCCACGTCTGTTCAATACAGAACGTTTACATTTTCACCAAGTCTGACAATTGTGCCGAATTTCTTGACTTTTCAGGCATGGTAAGGGCCTCAAAAATGAGTTCAAACCACCAGAAAAATAATAATAATAATAAAAAACAGCAGGATTACAATAGGGCTCTAGACCTACAGTCCACTGGGCTTGCACTATGGGGCTCAGGCCCTAACAAAAAACTTTACAGAAATAATACAGCCTGCACCTCGGTGCGAGGGCCCTAATTAGAGGTAGCGTTACATGGCTGTAGGAAAAAAATAGGTCACAAATAGGTCACTTTCACTTAATGACAGTCATCATAAACATGCATAAAACCTCCTTCATATTCATGATGTGTGTCATGTCATGATTATGAAGGTGTCATGTTAGTCTTATGAACACCCCTTAGAGTAAAGTGTTACCCAAACTTTTAAAATCGCTTAATTTTTTAAAACCAAATTCATTACATCTACTACATACAGGTAAAGAGATGAGCCAAGAATATAAACTCAATAAATAAAGTTTTACTGCATGGGTTTTCCCATAAAAAACATAACAAAAGAAAGGGCAGACGTAACATATTACAACTAGGGATGCTGCGATCCGATATTTGTATCATGTATCGGCGTCGATATGTAATAAAATTCTAGATCGGGTATCGGCGACAATTGCCCTGATCTGCTGGCCGATGTAAAAGTTTACGGAGACACTGGCGCTTAAACGCTTTTGCACCGCGGCTGTGCTGTGCGCAGTGTGTGATATCATACGCTAGCAACGTGCTCTGTATGCAGCGCAGATAAAAAAGCAAAAATTGGAGGAGACAACGGAAAGAATTCAGAAATTTGGTTTAATAAAGAATTCACTAAACTTGGGAATAAATTGTTTGTTATTTTGTTTTTCAGGGTTAGGAAATTATTGTTTAAGTCGAGCCTGATGTCTTGCAAAGTAGGGACGCACCGAATGTTCGCAACCGAAAATAGCAAAATAAGCATGTTCGTGGAATAAGTGGAATATGGCCAAATACATTTTACCGAACATGACGTCTGATGCGATGAAGAAGCAACCAGTGCAGAGAGAGAGACGCGCATGCTTTATTAATGCAGCAAACATGTCGGCAGTGTGTAGAATCATTTTAAAGTGTCAAAGAAAGACACGACAGGCGTCATTTTAAGAATGAAAGCGTCTTTACCGGTCGGTAACTTTGGTGTACTTCAGACGGGAGCGGGCGGTCTGACAGTAGTCCATCTGCTCGCGACAGCCTCTGACATCATACAGTTATCACATGCACACAGTTCACTGTACTAAACAACTTGTCAGAGTTTGTTCTGTGCATCCTTGCCACGAGTGCGCTTTCTGAGAGGTCAGCATTGTGGGTGGAGTTTGGAGGAGAGACATGAACTGAAATGATTGTCTGTCAGCGTCAGTCAGCATTCCTTGCATGGATGTTTTTTCTTTAAATCATTTTGCAGTGTAGCATATTAAAATCCAACAGTTTTTGTTTATTATATTATTGTTTTGTTGTAGGTATACAGAGTACATTAGTCAGACTATTTGAGAAGAGAGAGGGCTCAATTTTTTGTTTAAATTTACTTGTTTTGCTCAATTTTATTTTAAGTTATATTGTATTATATTTAAAAGCAAGACAAAATATAAAAATAACATTTTGACCATTCAGTTTATGCAATAGTGAAAAAATTGGCTATATAAATAGAAGAAATGCGAGAACCCATGTGTTTTAAGAATTTTCACTTCGATGCATCCCTATTGCAAAGTAATGCATACAGCTTATCAAGTAATTCAGCACTTTTACCATTTTACCTTTATATCGGATCGGTACTCAGTATCGGCCAATACTGATTCTCAGGTATCGGAATCGGTATCGGAAACAAAAAAGATGGATCGGAGCATCCCTAATTAAAACACGGATATTAAAAGACAAAATCTAGTGCAAACTTCATTAATAAAGAACACTTGATACAGGCAAGCAAACAAGATCTGTATATACATGCAACAACTAATGTTTCACCATGTTTTACCTCTCCTACACATCTTACCATCCCAGAAATGTTCATCATCTGTGTCTTGTTAGAATTGAACGTCAAACCGCTTATATGTGTCAGTAACTGTTCCAAAGGCAACATTTGCTAGACTGTAGCTCACATCAAATGACAAAGTCCTGCGGACACTCATCTCAACGCTGTGTAAGCATGGAAATGAATCTGTTGTAAGCCAGTGGTTCTTAATTCTGACCTGCGAGATCCATTTTCCTGCCGAGTTCAGCCCCAACTCGGATAAAACACACATTGACAAGCTAATCAAAGTCTTGAATCACTCTCAAGGTACTTTAATGTGATACGCCAATAGATTTGTGCAGCGTCATATTAAAATGAACGCGTCAATAGACTTTGATTAGCTTGTTCAGGTGTGTTTTATTAATTGGGGCTAAACTCGGCAGGAAAACGGATCTCGCGGGCCAGTGTTGAGAAACACTGATGTAAGCAAACGTACCGTCCTTCTCCATCTTTGCAGTATGGGCAGGTGCATGCTTCCCTGCGTGTTCGTCTACTGGCCGGTGTGGGACTGCTCTCTACATTCTCATCCATCATACTGCCGCTGTCCTCCAGAGCATCTCCGCTCCCTGCATCACCTGCACAACACAACACATTTTAAAATTACTCCTTCATTCCAAAACCTACTGAAAATAACAAATAACTATTCAGGGCTCAACAATAAAGCATGCTCGATGGCCCGAGGCCAGCATGGGAGACAGACATGTCACTTGCCCAATCAGGCCATTGCTGTATCAAATTATTAATCACGATTAATCATTTGACAGCCCTTATACAATGGCAAGAAAAAGTAAGTGAACCATTGTCATTTTCCTGGTTTTCTGCTTGAATTGGTCAAGAAATGTGATGTGATCTTCACCAAAGTCACAAATATCAATAAACACAACATTTCTAAGCTGATAAAACACAAACAGTCCTGATCTTTTATGTCTTTATTGAACACACTCATTAAACATACAAAGTGATGGTGGAAAAAGTAAACAGCACACTACAGCATATAAAACATTTCAATAAACATCAGTAAATAACTTAAACTTAAATAATACCAGAAAGTTAAATATTAAATAAAAAAAGCATTTGTTACAGTGACTTCTGTGTTTCACGTTAACCCGTAATATGTATCCCTTAACAATTCTATTTGAAACGGTTTAAACCTACCTCGGCTTTCCTATTCAGATTGCCATTCAAAAGTTAGTTTATCCTACTCTCTGATGGAAAACTAACATGTTGACATTGTCCAGATTAATATGTGTACAGCTGCATTAAATGCACATTCAGGCGATTAATGTTTCTCCGCAACCTGCACGCACTCCGACACCAAGCAAGCGGGTGATAGTCGGATTTTATGTAACTGTTAATTTCACAACAAGATCCATTTCTTCTTTAAGTGGCGTAAGACACAAATACAGTTACAAATGCCTATTGAGTGCAACGCTTGTCCATGGCATGAAGACGGCATTTTCTCCGACACAGGTGGCGGCGTAAAATTAGGCGGAGGTGGCCACCTCCAAATTCTCTATGCAGGAAAAACCCTGGCATTGTGCGCACTGCCCGGCATTTTGCAGCTAATGTTCCAGAAGCTGGGAAAGTGTGTTATAAAAAAATAATAATAAACATACATAACATAAATACACATTTTATCACCATATTCGTTCCCTCCGCAACCTAGGAAATTTTTTTTGAGTACCATCAGCCGATCACAGGTTTTTATGCAAAATGCATGATTCAGCAGTTCTGATGCGCAAACGCACATCTTGGTAACTTTCTAGTTACATGCTGCACATTCACTCATCATGCTATATTCTGCTTTAATAATAATTATAAATGTGAATACAATCAAGTTTAACAAAATATGCTACACATAGTCCTTAATAACTGCACAAACACACCTTTATAACTGTTATTCTTGTGAAATAGTGGGTGATAGTTCACCCACAAAAGACATTCTGTCAAAATTTACTCACTTCATATCGTTCCTAACCTTTGTGATTTTCTTGTTTGAAACACAAAATAAATTATTTTGAGAAAAAAATAAGATAAAAAATGGAAGCCAGTGGGGACCAGCCACTGTTTGGTTACCAACACTCTTACACACAATAAATAAACTCATAAAGGTTTGGAACAAAATGAGGTTATGTAAATCATGACAAAATTTTTATTTTTGATTTAACTATCCCTTTAGGACAGTATTTTAGAGTAAACTGCTCAAAATACAACCAAAACATGACAATACTGCTATCTACTGTATGTCTGTCATTCATTTTATTCTTCTTACAAACTAAACAGCACTACAGTATAGTACATGGCATAGGCGCCGATCACGTGGGTGTTCGAGACACGAGATATATTTTCCATTCATTTTAACCAATATAAAGTTGTTAAAACCTAATTTGAGTATGTTTTAGTATATTACGAATTTTTAAAAAAATTTTATTGGCGCGTTGCAGAGTGCATTGAATCTTCTCCACCCGGATATCCTTTACACCGGCACGCCCGTTTTTATGTGACAGAAACTGGATGCTCTCTCGCAGATATAAATGCACGTTATTAGTGTTTGAATCCACCAGCGGAATCGGTGCCTATGGTAACTTACATGGTAGAATCATGGCGACTCTTCCTAAGGGCTCATTTATAAATCAGAAATATTGTTACCACATCTTGCGGTCAGTGCACGTTATGAAAGAAGCGCGCAATTCAACATTTCAACTTTCCACATCCACCCCAACCCGTTTACCTTAGCGCTCTGACATCTTGACTCTTCGCTTAAAAACTGTGTCAGAAAGTGCGGGTGGAAGTGGATCACGCGGGATTTTTTTTGTTCCGTCGATTTGCAGACTCTTGTTATTGATAGGCTATACGACTTGTCAATCATCCCCGCTTTCTATGTGGTGGATGAACCCAGCGCTATGATTGGACATATTCTTCTTTATCCTGTTGTTTGTTTTGAGTACTGCGCGCGGCAGAGGCGTCACCAGGTTTTTGCGTAGTTTAGAGTGGCAAATCGTACCAGCGTACTTTGAGGTCAAAATGCGTACCTGCTACGCAAAATGTGTACAGGGTGGCAGGTCTGCCGGCCCTCCACAGTCAGCTTGTCTGGCTGTAGGGCTCTGGAACTGCCAGTCATCTGTCAACAAGGCAAACTTCATCACAGTCTTCGCCAGTCAGTCTAACCTCAATGTTCTGCCACTGACTGAAACATGGATCTGCAAAGACAACACTGCTACTCCAGCTGCCCTTTCCACCAACTTCAACTTCACCCACACTACAAGTCCTTCCAGCCGAGGAGGTGGAACAGGTTTGCTTGTTTCCAACACCTGGAAATCCACTCCTTTGTCTCTTCCATGGAGTAACTCCTCATTTGAACAGCATGCAATTACCATCACTTCTCCATCAAAAATGCATTGTGTTGTCATCTATCGCCCTCCAGGTCAACTGGGAAATTTCTTAGAAGAGCTTGACACGCTGCTGCCCTTTATCCCTAAAGATGGCACTCCACTGGTAATGCTAGATGACTTTTACATCCACCTACACAAATCACAAGCAGCTGACTTTGTAGCTTTTCTCTCCTCATTTGACCTCCACAAGACCAACACCCCTCCCACCCACAGAGGAGGATAACAGCTAGATCTTGTACTGACTCGTAGCTGCACCGCTAATAATATTCTAGTAACTCCCTTGCATGTCTCTGACCCTTTCTTTATCTAGTTCACTGCAACTCTCCATTCAATCACACCACCCACCCCTAACTCTGTCTCTTTCTGTTGCAATCTTCATTCCCACTCTCCCACCTCTTTTTCATCCATGATTTCTTCCTCCCTACCCACCACAACCCATTACTCATCTCTCAACGTTGAGAAGCTACAGACAGTCTTTGTACAACATCAACACCCTGTCTTGACAATGTCTGCCTTCTCACCTCTAGACCTACACGTCCAACACCCTCTTGCCCCAGGCTTTCTGAGACTCTTCGTGACCATCTGACCAAGACCAAGACCAAGTCTAGCGACCCTGCTGACCTCATCAAGTATCAATCTCTTCTTAACTCCTTTCCCCCTGATATATCTTCAGCTAAAATTTTCAAAACAAAATCCAAAATGCATCTAACCCCCATCTACTATTGTCAACCTTCTCCTCTCTTCACTGTCCCCCTCCACCTCCGCCCAATACCCTGCTGACTGCTAATGACTGCTCATCTCTTCTTGGATGAAAGCTCATCACCTACAACTCAACCTGGCCAAGACTGAGCTTCTCGTCCTTCCTGCCACCCCGTCAGAACAGCACCAGCTTACCATCCAACTTGGTCCATCAAAGATAACCCCATCAACTTCAGTCAGGAATCTTGGGGTAATCATGGATGATCAGCTGACTTTTAAGGATCACGTTACTAAAACAACTCGGTCATGCAGGTTTGCATTGTACAACATTAGAAAGATCAGACCGTTCTTAACAGAACATGCAACACAGCTTCTCGTCCAGGTACTTGTCATCTCTAGACTGGATTATTGTAATGCTCTTCTGGCCGGTCTCCCAGCCTGTGCCTTCAAACCTCTGCAAATGATCCAGAATGCTGCTGCACGCCTGGTCTTCAATGAGCCCAAGAGAGCACATGTCACACCTCTGCTGATCTCTCTGCACTGGCTCCCAGTAGTGGCACGCATTAAGTTCAAGGCACTGGTGCTTGCTTACAGAACAGCCACTAACACAGCACCCATCTACCTCAACTCTCTCTGACAGACCTACATCCCCTCCAGAAGTCTGCGGTCTGAAAACGAGCGGCGCCTCATTGTTCCTTCACAGAGAGGCATGAGATCCATCTCAAGGACATTTTCTTTCTCCGTTCCCGGCTGGTGGAATGATCTTCCGGTTTCCATCAGGACGGCTGGATCAATTTCACAATTCAAAAAACAGCTGAAGACCCACCTCTTCCATGAGCACTTAACTGTCTCATAATAATAATAATTTAAATGTATTAAGTCATTAAGTCTTGAAAGACCAGGGACATATGCCAGGATCCTGTTTGTGGACTTCAGCTCGGCCTTTAATACGATCATACCAAACATCCTTCAGACTAAACTCACTCAGGTCTCTGTACCCACCTCCAGCTGTCAGTGGATTATTAACTTCCTCACGGACATACAACAGCTAGCGAGGATGGGGAATTTCACATCCAGCACCCTCAACATCAGCACTGGAGATCCTCAGGGCTGTGTTCTCTCTCCACTGCTCTTCTCCCTGTACACTAGGGATGCCACAATACTCAATATAATATTGAACCGTTCGGTACGACCTCCGTGGTTTAATACGCGTATGTGAATTGCGGGATTTCGGTTTAGCGTTTAAATAAATTCCATGCCTTTTATTACTCTCTGAACTGGCTCTGTTCTGCATGTCTATGTGCTGAGACGGATAAATGCCTCTTCGCAAGGAAATATCCAGTCAGTGAGCGCTAAAGTTAGGGAGTTATGCCACGACACTTCTCATAATTTATCAAATAAAGTACAGTAATCTGCTAATAGTAAGCTATGTAGTTAATAATGGCAGAGTGCTGCTTTTACATGTCTATTAAAGCGCCAATGAGTAACTTCTGCTCACTGTTGCCCCAAGTGGTTGATAAGTGGATTTGTCTGCTTTCAGTGTCGTAAAAACTGTCACAAAGATTTTCCGCTGGCAGCTCAATACACGTGAGTTTGTTAACAAAGCTGATGGACCTGGCAGACTACAGGGCTATACTACAACCTCAAAGTAGCAGCTGATTGTTAGAAATTAGCACATAGTGTGCTAGCTACATAGAACATTTGTATTTACCCAAAACACAACACATGGACGTGAATGTGTTTATAACCTATAGTAATTTTATTTTATTTTTTCGGAAGTCACTAAACACACTTGTGACCAGGCATTGTGTTTTGTGTAAAATATGTAATATCTACACTCAACCCGCTATGAAAACAGTGCATAGCATGTAATATATATATATAACGATAACATTAGCCTACTCAACAACTGAACTGTTCAACAATAACGTGGTTTACTGGTCTGAACTAAGGAATCTGCAACTTTCATGACGAGACACATGACATGCTAGCTATCGACACCGGCAACAATATATTATCTCTCAGCTACCTTACAGTTATAAAGTGTGAACCGGTGGTGCGCCAATGACACAGACTAATAACAAATACGTTCAAAAGTACATGACAGTAACCAAAAATGTACAAATAAGTTATAACACTTACTAATTCAGAAGAAGGACCACTAGGTCTCCATCTGTTTTGCAACCCGTTGTCCAATATTGATTCGTGACTGGCCTCGTCCGATCACTCTCTCTTTTTCTTCGCTTCCTCCGAAAAATCCTCTTTTTTTTAGCTGGCCCTGCCATGGTGATGTTTTGGAAACTTTTCATCTTACTGTTTGCTCTGCTGTTTGCTAATTTCTCCCAGGCTACGAGTAAAACATGTGATGTGGGACGCATGCCGTAAAGGGGATAGGTGGGGCTTGTCCCGACCCGCACACCAAAAGTTACAAGTGTGATTTCAGCCGATAGGAGGCTGCTTAGGTAGCAGCAGCAGTAAAAGTTGTCCTACCACTAAAATAATTTTTGAGACATCGAAAAGCTACTCGTTGTCTCTTTAGGTTATTTGCTATCTGGAAAAACCATGAATTAGCACTATTGTTGTACTGACACTGACAGGTTATTATTTATAATGAAGTGATGTGTCAGTAAAACTGACCGTTACATATGTATTCGACTAAGTATGTTGAATACACTATTGTTTAGCTAAAGTTTAGCTTAATCTTCACTATGTGTTCACTTATTAAAATCTAGTATGAAATAAAGCAATAAGCCCCAAGAAGCAGTGGGTTACAGTGCACTTTATAACAGCTAAGGGCGTTGTGTTTTATAAAAGATGTTTTATCATATTTAATTAAACACCTGACAAATTATCAATAAGCTGTACTTTCCATTTATTTCTTATTATTGTTTAATATTTGAAAAGTTATTAAACTTGTTATTAACACTGAACTTTGATTATGTTTTCTTTGCTTAAAAGTAAAATAAAGAGAACTGCAAACAAAACCTTTTTTTCTTCTTAACATTTTCATGTTCCTGTCACCTAAGCATAGAATAATGAAAAAACCCACTTTATTTTGTCAAGCCATCAGAACCGAACCGAAAACCGTGGTTAAAAATCGAAATACGTATTGAACTGTGGGTTTACTGTATTGTTGCATCCCTACTGTACACCAACGACTGCATTTCACATGACCCCTCTGTCAAACTTTTGAAGTTTGCAGATGACACCACGATCATTGGCCTGATCCAGGATTGTGATGAATCTGCATACAGAGGAGAGGTTGAACAGCTGGCTGTCTGGTGTAATCAAAACAACCTGGAGCTTAATCCACTAAAAACTGTGGAGATGACTGTGGACTTTAGGAGGAACCCTCCATCACTCACTCCCCTCACCATTCACAACAGCACTTCCCTCTAGGGGTGTGCACGAATATTCAAAAATTCGATCTGTCATAATTATTCGAAAATGAAAAAATGCTATTCGAAATTCGTTGTTTTTCATGAGAATAAAAAACTGCTTTACCATGGGGTTAATTTACCACTACAGAAGACATTATGCTCTTTCTTATTTAACACTTCTTCACTTCATCTGTAATTACTTTATAAATACACATCAAAATAATATGTAGCTATGTCCCTTAATCTTTGTTCACTCAAATCGCAAGTAAATTGATATATTTTAGGTTCACACATCAGTCGCCTGGATCGCTTTATGCTCTGCTCACTGGTGAGCCACGGAATTCCTTAACATAATACATTAGGTATAAAATATCAATGTAATATTAAATAATTAACATTATTTTATTTATTACCATAACTTAAGAGCGTTTGTTCTTTGCAATTTCATGTTCATTTGTTAAAACTTAATGCTAATTTAAGCTTAAAATATGAAAATGTACATTTCACAGCAACTAATGCATTTGGCTTTAGCATAAGAATGGTACCTTTTCCCATAACTAAAAGCCTGTATTTTCCTACTTAGACCTTCGATGGGGTCGTCACCTTCAAGTTATAGTCTATAAATTAATTTCTAGTTGAAGTTTGCACGGATGTTATTTCGTTTAAAACGCGCTGTAGTTCCTGTTACCTTAGTTGATTTTATTTATTGATACAATGCAGAGATAAATAGGTCAGACACTGACAATGAAACGACAAAGAGAAAAACATTTATATGCGGCGATGATCAAGAATTAGTAGGCTAAATATCTTCTTCAGATGACGGACGCATAATAAAGGGGAAAACAAGCTAATGGATCCGTCTTTGTTGCTTTGTTTTTAGGATCTTAACTCATACAGTCGGCATGGAGGTATCAAGCCCGTTTATTTTTATTATCAACATTATAAGTGATAAAACAGATATTCTTTGTCAGTCTATTGTTACCGCGCAAACAAAGAGCAGCGCGTCTTCTCCGCTGTCAGGTTTAAATGCAGTTTTTATGTATTTTTCTATTTTTTCCGTTTTCTTTTTCCAACGTTGCTAATCTTTTCCACTTAAAAAACACATAGAGGATATAAATTTAGTGCGTTATAAATATTTATTATAATTATAAGCTTGATGTGAAATCGTGACTAAGTAAAAACCTAAAACATTAAGTCTTTATTAACTTAATTTAAATAAATGAATATTCGAATATTCGTTTTTTTATTGGCTTGAATATTCAAATATGATTTTATTGAAAAATGCCCATCCCTACTTCCTTCACCAACTAAGGAAGTTCAATCTACCACAAGAGCAGTGGCGGCGTTTCATCAAAGCTTAGGGTATGGCAAAATTTACTCAGGCCATACAAAAACGAACCATAAAGTAACGAAACCATAAGTTATACCACATCAAATATAACCAAAATATGTAGAAGAATCCACAAAACTGAAAGAAAGTAGTAACAAAAGATCTACTAATTTAGACTTCAAGCAATTATCACAGCACTTCACGAAACCATCTACCATTGTGTGACAATCACTCCAAACCTACAGCCATGTTGTCATAACCACCCCCCACCAACGACTACGTCAATTGACTACGAGTCTAAAATATAGTCCAACCATTAAATAAAATTATCAGCAAACAGGATTAAATATAAAACATGTCTTACATTGTTGCGGTGCAGATTATTATATGCTAATGCTGTCACAGCTAGTAAATCCAAAAAACGGGTGGATGATTAGTGCAATAAACTGCGACTGCGCAACAATGTTCATTCTTTTGTTATTCACAGATAACGTAACGAATATGATTCTTTTTGCAATATTTATACATCTGGCTGGGGCAAGTGAGATTATGTGACTCTTAAAATAAAAAACAATAACTGCCAATTTAACACCATTAAAGAACTACACTACCCATAACCCTGAAGAAGGATCCTTATGATTAAACTCCATTCCGTTTCAACACAGCAACGTAAACAAAGTATTGTTGTACATTATAAATGAAATACAATAAAAATAGAGTGTAAATGATTCGATTTATTACAATTATTAAATGGATGCCAACTAATTGGGAAATTAAAGACCTCCCCACTACCGCTAAGCTTAGGCTACCATACACTTGATTACTAAAGCCCTGTTAGCCATCTTTTAAGCGGTTTCTTCAATTTATTGAAAATAAATGCCTGTGTATGATCTAAAATGTGAAAATGTAGAGGAGCGATTTCAGCGAAACAGGGATGTTGACGTAGATTAGTTGTTTGTACACACTAAACTTCACATGTGTCCGATGCCTATGCTACAAGAACACATTCGTTTAATATATTTTAATTATCTTTTATGCTCACTTTGTTTTAACTATTTTATCTGAATGCTAGGGTATGGCAACTGCCATACTCTGCCATACGCAAACGCCGCCCCTGCACAAGAGCTAATGGAACAATTCTACACAGCTGTATCCTGTGAATCCTGTGTACATCTATCACAGTCTGGTTTGGTTCAGCCACCAAATCAGATATAAGTAGACTGCAGCAGACTGTTAAAACAGCTGAGAGGATTATTGGTGTGTCCCTGCCCCATCTCCAGGAAAAGGACTGGTAACATCATCAAAGACCTTCCCACCCTGGACACAATCTGTTTGAACTCCTGCCATCAGACAGACGATACAGAACACTGCGCACTAGAACATCTAGATTCAAGAACAGCTTCTTCTCGCAGGCCATCTCAAACCTGAACAGCTAGTACATCCACCATAACCTCCTAGATGTTAAGTGCAATATAAATCAGTGCAATATTACTCTTATACTTTATGTAAATACATATTATATTTTCTTATGGTCTTAAAAACGTACAGTACACAGTTGTAATATACAGTACTTACTAGGCACAATTGCACATAACTAAACTGCACCTTTGTATATTATTATATTTTTATCCTCTTAGCCTCATATTTATTTTATACTATTTTCAATTTCTCGTGTTGTATATACTGTGTTTAAGAGCTCCTGTAACCAGAACAAACTCCTTGTGTGTGCGCACACTTGGCAAATAAAAGCTTATTCTGATTCTGATTATTATGCAGCTCATTATGCAGGACTTTGTCTTCTCAGGTGTCAATCACATCATTATTCATGATCATTCACGCCTCCTTGCATATGTCCTTTTGAAGCAAAAAGTGTCTTAGAAAATTAAAATCACTATATTGTTTTCTGTGAATGAGTCAGCAAGATGATTTTGCATCATTTTGAAGCAAACACTCAAGGCTACAAGATCCAGTTCTCAGACATCTTGAGTACCAATATTCTGTATGTTTTATGACCTGGTTTCTGTGACTTAAACATTTGAGTTTTTCTCTAAGCACGCATAAACATTGTTTTCTCAAAAACACAATCATGTATAAACATACTGTTCACATATTATTGTAGCCCAGTTTGTGCTGATTACAGTGTTATCAGACTTTAGTCATTGATATGTTTAAAAGCAACTGAAAAAAGCACAAATATCAGGGCATGTCAAAACATGGCCAGGGCCCCAAAAGACCCTTAGACTCCAGAGGGTTAATAAACTGTAGAAATTACTCCACATGTGACGAAACCACAAAATCTCACGAGATGCGAAATGTGACAGGATTTCTCATTGAGGTGAACAGCTATCTTGTGATAACAGCCAGCAGTACCACAAGTCGATGAACAGGTGGCGCATATGTTTGCACATGTATCTAAAACAGTTACAAGACCCCTTTTTTTGCACTTGCTCATTCTAAATTAATGGTAGAGTTATTCTTAATTTAATGAAAACTAATTACATGAATAATTAAACATTAGAACAGTTAATCTGATTTAACTGAACAGCATTGCACTACATTTACATTTACTTTTAATCATTTGGCAGACGCTTTTATCCAAAGGAAAAGAGAAAAGAAAGAAAGTGACCTATTTGTCAGATATGGTGACCCATACCCGAAATGTGACCTCTGCATTTAACCCAACCAGTGAATAGTGAACACACACACTTCAAGTCGTGAACACACATACACCGGGAGCAGTGGGCAGCTATCACTGCAGCACCCGGGGAGCAAACGGGAGTAAGGTGCCTTGCTCAAGGACACATCAGTTGTTACCTGCCGGTACTGAGAATCAAACCAGCAACCTTCTGGTTACGAGTCCGACTCTCTAACCATTAGGCCACAACTGCCCCGTAACAGTAAGCAGTAAGCGTTTAAGTAAAGCAATATTCACGAGAAGTGCCAGTAATACAAAGTGTCAGATACAATGTTAAGATAGTATAAGCAAGTATATAGAGAACATTAGAAAAGGAAAAGAGTAGAAGTATTTTTTTTACTGTATATTATGAGACAGTTAAATGGATTATGTCTTTTGGTAAAGGTTGTAGGTGAATTGGTATATACTTGTAATTAGGTCTGTCAAACGATTAATCGCATCCAGAATAAAAGTTTGTTTACAAAATTCATGTCTGTGTATTGTGCATATTAATTTTCTATTCATAAACACATACACATATAGTCGTGGTCAAAAGTATTGGCACCCTTGGTAAATATGAGCAAAGGCTGTAAAAATAAATCTGCATTGTTTCCAATTTGATCTGTTAATATGTTATTTCCCCTTTATTCTATTCCCTATGGTACTAGGTGCCGATATGCCGGGTATTACGGTAGGGGTTTGGGGGGAGGGGGTCTCTCGGGGTGAGCCCGAGGCAGGTGAAAGTGTGATAGCGGAAAACAATAAAAGTTTGTAAACTCAGTAAACGTCGTGTTTATTTGGAATATCATGATCTTTTATTTTTTCAAAATCTACAAAATTCCAACGTTTCATTAAAGTAAAACAATTGGAAGTGGGGGGAATATCACATTGTGAAAACATATTTTTCTCTAATACACGTTCGCCACAATTATTGGCACCCCTACAAATTCTTATAAATATCTCTCAAGTATATTCCTATTGATATTTATATTTTCTGAGCACACCAAGGTGACTAGAAACATGATGTTGTCCAGTCATGACTTCTTGTTGCACAGGAAAATAAATATTAATAACACAAAGCCCAAACCTTCTTAATCATTCATCACAATGAGTAAAACTAAAGAATATAGTTCTGATGTGCAGCAAAAGATTGTTGAGCTACACAAAATAGAAAGTGGATTTAAAACTAAATGGTTAAAACAATACAAATTCCCATTTCCAACATCAGGGCAATAATGAAGAAGTTTTAATGGACTGGAGATGTTGTAAATCTGCCTGAAAGAGAATGTGTGCCTATATTGTTTTAATGCACAACAAAGAGAGGATTTTAGTGCCAAAAAACTCTTCAAATATCACAGATTGAAAATAGCAGAAATCAGTTTATTTTAGTGTCAGAAAAAATAAAATAAAAATAAAGGAAAACTGCACCTCCATCACCACAAGTTGTTTGAGACACTGTTCAAGAAACAAATCTTCTGCTCTCATGAAAAAACAAACTCCCCTATATTAATCTGGCATACTGGAACTTTAAACAGGACTGGAATCTATGGTCATATGAAATGAAAAATAGTTTTTTGGCAGCAAGAACACAAGATGGGTTTGGTGCACACAAGGATAAAAAGTGACCCAAGTCCACAGTTTAATATATCACCAGATCTTTATTGTTGTGGACCTACTTTTATACCAGAGGACCTGAACATCTCATTTAGATTTAAATCATGGATTAAATCAAATACCAACAAATAAAAAAATAAAAACCTGACTTGCTCTTCTAGAAATCCTTTAATGGGTCGCGATTAGATTTTCCATCAGCACATTGGTTCAAAACAACTATGAAATTCAGCACAAAATCAAGATCCTGCCATAGCCATCCCAGTTTCTTGATCTGAACACTATAGAAAATAAGTGGGATGAACTGAAGAAGAGGGAGCACCAACATTTGAAGGATCTGGAGAAATTCTGTACAGAGGAATAGACTCAGATAACATGTATTCTCAAACCTCATCAGACATAAAAGAAAAGACTCAGAGGTGTTTGTCAAGCAAATTGAGGTTGCAGAAAGTATTAAATACAAGGGTGTCAATAATTGTTGCCAACATGTATTGGAGAATTTTTTTTTTCACAATGTGATATTCTCCCCACTTTCAAAAGTTTTTCTTTAATGAAACGTTGGAATTTTTAATCATTTTGTAGACTTTTAAAATAAAGATCAAAACGAGAAACAATGCAGATTTATTTTTACAGCCTTCTTTGCTCATATTTACCAAGGGTGCCAATACGTTTGACCACGACTGTATATGTATGTATATATATTTAGGAAATATTTAGATGTGTAGATCTATATATATAGATATACTAATAATTTAAATTACATATATAAATGTTTAATCATTTGACAGCCCTACTTTCTTGCATTTATATCAAGTTTGTGCTGTGCTGAAATATTTGTTCTTGAAACCCCATGTCTTCAGATGAAATTGTACATTGTAATGCATTGATTGAAATATATGTGATTGAACAGGCTATTGATTTATGAAAATCCATTTGAATGAAATATAATAAGGAAAAAGTAATAACAGGATATTTTAGAGATTAAATACAACCCCAATTCCAGAGAAGTTAGGGTTAATGAAAACTAAAAGACTTGCAAATCACATGAGCTGATCTTTTATTCCCAATAGAACATAACAAATGTTTAAACTGAGAAATGTTACAATTTTATGCACAGAATGAGTTCATTTCAAATTTGATGCCTGCTACAGGTCTCAAAACTTTTGGAACAGGGGCAACAAAAGGCTGAAAAAGCCTGCAATTTTGAAATGATTCAGCTGGAAGAACATCTAGCAACTAATGGAGTTAAGGTCTGTAACATGATTAGCTATAAAAGGGATGTCTTAGAGAAGCAGAGTTTCTAAGTAGTAAAGATGGGGAGAGGCTCTCCAATCTGTCAAAGTGTGCATAAAAAAAGTGTGGAATACTTTAAAAACAAAGTTCCTCAACATCAAATAGCAAAGGCTTTGTAAATCTCATCGTACATTGCATAACAGCATCAAAGATTCAGAGAAACTGGAAAAATCACTGTGCATATGGGACAAGGCCAAAGACCTTTGTTGATGCCTGTGGTCTTCAGGCGCTCAGACAGCACTGCATCACTCATCGGCATGATTCTGTCATTGACATTACTAAATGGGCCCAGGACTACTTCCAGAAACCACTGTCGGTAAACACAATCCGCCGTGTCATCTGCAGATGCCAACTAAAGCTCTATAATGTGAAAAGCAAGCCATAGGTGAACATGGTCCAGAAGCGCTGTTGTGTCCTGTGGGCCAAGGCTCATTTAAAATTGACTTTTTCAAAGTGGAAAAGTGTTATATGGTCAGACGAGTCCAAATTTGACATTCTTGTTGGAAATCACGGACGCTGTGTCCTCCGGGCTAAAGAGGAGAGCGACCTTCCAGCGTGTTATCAGTGATCAGTTCAAAAGCCAGCATCTCTGATGGTATAGGGGTGCATAAGTGCATATTGTATGGGCAAGCTTGCATGTTTTGAAAGGCACTATAAATGCTGAAAGGTATATAAAAGTTTTAGAGCAATATATGCTACCCTCCAGATGACGCCTATTTCAGCAGGACAATACAAAACCACATACTGCAGATATTACAACAGCATGGCTTTGTAGTAGAAGAGTCCGGGTGCTGAATTGGCCTGCCTGCAGTCCAGATCTTTCACCTATAGAGAACATTTGGCACATTATTAACAAAAAATATGTCAAAGACGACCACGAACTCTTCAGCAGCTGGAAACCTATATCAGGCAAGAGTGGGACCAAATTCCAACACCAAAACTCCAGAAACTCATAACCTCGATGCCCAGATGTCTTCAAACGGTTTTGAAAAGAAGAGGAGATGCTACACCATGGTAAACATGCCCCCATCCAAACTATTTTGAGACCTGTAGCAGGCATCACATTTGAAATGAGCTAATTTTGTACATAAAATTGTAACATTTCTCAGTTTAAAAATTTGATGTGTTCGCTATGCTCTATTGGGAATAAAAGATTGGCTCATGTGATTTGCCGTGATGAGGAAAACGCACATGGAAGTGCTAAATGCAGGCATAAAACGAAAAAGTATGATAATCTAAAGATACATACATAATAAATATAATAATATAATAATTGTTAATGTTAACAATTACTAAATTATAAATCTCAATATTTTAATATTTAAAAGTCAATGCATTAAAGACGGAGTGATGCTAGTTGATGAAATATTGTGAATGCATCTTGAGCACACACAGGGGCGTTGCTAGACCTAAAGCTCTACTGGGGCACAGGCCCCCATTACTTTTCTGTCAGGTCCCGGGTTTAGCCTCCTCTGTCTCTCTCTCTGTTCTGGTGTGCGTGAGTGTGTGTGTTGTCGTCCACGTGGCTTTGTTGTTACAGCCGCCATGCCCTCGATGTCCGCGTGTTGTGTGCCCCGCCTCCTTGTCTCCTCGCTCACTTCCTCATTACGTTATTCCCCTCACCTGGTGCCCTCATTATTTTCTCCCTTAATTAATAACATAATGCCCCATGTGCGTTTGTCTTATGATGTCTCCCCAGATCAGCATTTTGTGCACTTATGTCTAGTCGTGTGGATGCTTTTTGTCAAGTGGATTATCTGTTCCAGTCCTGTCTATGGATTACTTTTCTACCCTGGTATGTCCCTGTTCGTTCGTTGGATGATCGCTATTTTTTTTGTCCCATTTAGTTTTTTAGTTAAGTCCTAGGTTCTGGGTCTTGTTTGTTTTTTCTCCCCCGCCTCGTTTTCATAGTTTGACCCTAACACTCTCCTGCCTGGACTGCCATCACCAGTGGTCTCATCCCTACGGTACCTGCCTCGTGGACGGTCTCCGTCAAGAGCGAACGCTGTTCGGGACTCTGTGTTCGCTCGCCTGTGGGAGTCTTCACTCCAGGGGGACTACTTCCCGCTCTCCGGAACTGGACCTACCCTCGTTGCTCACCATCATCTTGCCGTGGGAGCCTTCGCTCCAGGTGGCTGGTTTCGGATCTCTGCTGGATTTCTCTCTTCGGGCGTGGCAGCATCACCCTTGGAAGACGCGCTCAAGACCTGACATCTCTGCTCTGTCATCTCCTCCCTCACTCTCACGCCGGTCTTCTCTTCCTCTCCGGCGGTCAACCGGATTCCCCTACCCTCTGAACTCTTCCCCGAGTCGGCTAAACACCTCTGAGTTTGCTTGTGTCGTTCTCCCTGTCTGTATCTACAATAAAGCCTCAATTGAAACTTTTCTATCACTTTTTTCTTAAAAACCTGCAAGAAGTATGCAACACAATGCAGAGCACCCTTGCTTAAACCACTATTCCTACAGTGCAACAATACTGGAGAAGGTAAACATTTATGTATTTAAGAAAATAAGTATTTAATACTTAAAGTTAAGTAGCATGTTTGCATGCACTGTATAGAAATAAAGAAAGCAGAGAGATTTTTTCTTGCACATGCATCTGCATTCATTACACAATGATAACAATGAATAACATCTTTTCAACTAATTACAATATTTTAAGAAACCAATCATTTTATGGCTCCAACTAATATAAAGAACATACTGGTTAATTTTTGGGACTGTTGGACTACTGCATTTAACTGTACAAATAATATAATAGCACATAGCCTAATTATCTCAGCCATAGGTAGGTACTGTCAACTTTTTATGTAATGTCCTAAACTAGAGCTAGTAAATAAAATATTCATTTCATTTCTGAAAGTACAGAACACAAATGGTTTTCTAAGCAACAATGCAATTTTGCAGACTTGACAAAGGTTTTCCTGAGACATTTTCCTCTAATGTCTGAGACCTGACTGGCTGGGGATTTACAGTTTGTTTATAAAGTCTTACTTCCCTTAAACTCATCATCTCTTTTCTGCTTCTTCCATGTTCTTGCTTTGCACAACATTGGATGCCCATCTACAGGAGCTATTAAGATGATCGATATTATTTTTAGAAACTTGTTTCAATTTGTCATGTTTTCATAGCCTACCTCAGTCATGAAATTAGTTCAAACTTAAACTTGAAATTTATACTGGGGCACAGCAGATTTATAAAGGACACGTGCCCCATTAAAAGGGGTCTAGCGATGGCCCTGACCACACAGACTAAAACTGAGAATGTCTCAGTTTCTAGATTTACAGAACTTTGAAATTACTTTGATAATAATGTTGATAAAAAAAGGCGCTTGAATAAACTTGATCGCTTAGCACTGTTATCTGTGTGCCCTTGCAGAATTTGCGCGGATTCCTCAGATGGAGTTATTGTTCACAAACTTTGAGCTGACTTTCATCTGAGCATAATGCTTGCATTTCCTCAACAAGATCATGTAAAATAATATTAACATGACAATCACATGCAGACTTAAGTATTCTATAAGTGCATTTTATGCAGCTAAGGGGTTATAAAATGCACTGTAACCCACTGCTTCTTGGGGCTTACTGCTTTATATGGACAGTCTGCTTTTTTAGTGGCTTTTTCGTTCACTCTGCATAAGTCCAAATGCGTTCTGTAGCTACTTTTTGTACATTGCTTTATTTTTGTTTTTTGTTTACAAACATTGCTTTGTTTTATTAATAAAAAACATGATGTATCTTGCTTATTGATGTAGGCAGCCAACCCTAATTTGAACTCGATCTTAAATTGCGACATAATTTAAAAAAGCCATGTTTTTCTCATTTAACATAATTTAAATAAACAAACAATGAAACATTTGTTTTTAAGCTTTAAATTATTATTGTTAAATATTTTAAGTTTCATGATTTAGCTAAAATGATCACGTCAGGTTTGGCACATCAGCAAATGCAGAAATGTTAAATGATTGTAAGGTAAGGAAAGTGGAACACGTATGCCTCTTGTAGTTACATTAAATATTATATTTGACAGTTTGATTAAAATCTTTCAAATGTATTACATAGATGTGTACAAAGTTTTTGGACCGCCTTGTGGGCCATTCTAAGTTTTAGACTAGTTGACTAGACAGTTACAAAAATTTAGTTTAAACGACTGTCAAATTAGTTGTAGTGCACATCCCTATATCATGAATGAAACAATTCTTCACACACCACAAGTTAAGATCCGGAGTTAAACAGCATAAGGTGACAGAAAGCAGACAAACCTGTATTGTTGCCAATGGCAATGGGAACACCCTGAAATGGATGCATCTGCAGTCCCGCGTTGCCAAGTGCATTCAGGTTGATAGTCTGAAGGCCAGACAGCTGCAGGGCTCCAGCAGAAGCAGCCTGCGGCAGAGGCGCCAGAGTGATCTGCGTATTAGCGGGATTCTGCAGCTGAAGGGTTTGCCAGCTGACCTGGCCGTTTGGACCTACGGTACGAATCAGGATAGGGCTTCCATTGGCGATGGTCTGTATCTGAACATTCTGCACTCCATCCTGAGACAAAGTTTGTGTGGCAAACACCTGACCGCCAGCCGAGACAGCGGCGGTGGGCTGAACTGCCTGCAGGACCTGCTGTGGCTGGATGAGGATCTGAGTTTGACCTGCTTTCTGTCCCTCTCTGTTCTCATTCTGAATGTTTTTTGCCATCTCACCATTACCGCTCTGAGTAAACGTAACACCACACGACGTAACCGCCTGCATGCTGCTAGAGGTGGAGCAGAACTCCCCCGGGGACGAAGATGATATGTTCTGGAGCAGCTGAGAAGTCGCTAATGTTCCTCCGGCACTCATGTCGCCTCCGGCACCAGAGGCAGTAGTGGAACCGACCGGAAGAAGCGTGATGTTCGCATTCAACGGGACAGACATGTTGGTAAGGAACTGTGCCTGACCAGGCAGCACAGCATTACCCAGACTGATGTTCTGCAGTGGTATGGCTTGTTGAAATAGACCAGGAACGGTTAATATGTTACCAGCGCCAGCTGCTCGGTTGGTGGAGGTGGCAATGAGCTGCTGGTTGGCATTGGGTGAGGACACTAGCTGAAACTGCGCCGCTGATGCAGCCGACACATCCTGAGAAGTCTGAGTAAATTGGAGCTGTTGTCCATCCACCGTCTGAAACTGTGGGATCACTTGATACTGGATATTTGGCATTACACCAGAGAGGGCCGTGAGCACCTGCTGGCCTTGTAGGTTTTGCGAGGATGTCATCACATACTGATGTTGTTGCTGAACAGTGGGCGTCGTCTGTCTGCCTTTCTCAGCCGCTGTGAGAGAGATTGTATTACTGGAGCTGGTGACAGTCTGAGTGCTGGTGGGGACCATGTGCCAACCGTTACTGCTGTGATGCTGCTGGTCCACTGCATCACTTTCATCAATCCGACTGCAGGTTGCTGCCAACAGGGCTAAAGGTGATGGCTGTTGTGAGTCCTACACAGACAAAAAAAAAAAAAACACAAACATATTTTATATATATATATATATATATATATATATATATATATATATATACACACACATATACATATACATATATACACACACACATATTTTCAAGCAAGCACAAGGTCTCCTGGTAAAGGACAAGGCTCCAGATTTATGCCTGTTTCACACAGCAAGCGTGATCAGAGCCTATGCGGAGCAGCGCGTTTACAGCACGCACCGCGCTGCCTGGGTACCACAGTACAACAATGCAAAATCCCATTACATTATTTTAAGAACATTAATGAGCAAAAACTCTTCCAGAACATTATCAAAAAGCTTATTTTACTGATGTACATTGTATATTGTTTCATGTTCTTTCAGATCCACCTGTAAATTTCTGTTTATAGGAATAGCCATCTGTACATTATGTTTATAGTACATATCCATCTGTATATTATGTTCATAGTATATATCCATCTGTAAATCTCTGTTTTTAGTAATAGCCATCTGTATATTATGTTCATAGTACATATCCATCTGTAAATCTCTGCTTATAGTAATAGACATCTGTATATTATGTTCATAGTACATATCCATCTGTAAATCTCTGTTTTTAGTAATAGCCATCTGTATATTATGTTCATAGTATATATCCATCTGTTAATTTCTGTCTATAGTAATAGACATCTGTAAATCATGGTCATAGTACATATACATCTGTAAATTACTTCTGTAATTTTTATTTATGTAACTTATGCAACCGCTGTATATCCTGCACTTGCTGCTATTGCACTTCTGGTTAGACCTAAACTGCATTTTGTTGCCTTGTACTTGTACATGTGTAATGACAATAAAGTTGAATCTAATCTAATCTAATCTAATCTAATCTAATCCACATAACGCATATAACATTTAAAACAGGCTTTTATTATAAATCCTTTAAATGTGCTGTTGTGGTTTGGCCAAAAAAACTCCTGATAGCAGTGTTTTTGTAAGTCATGGCGACATAAGACACCACTTACACGCTTTAAAGGTAAAAATATTACTTTTCCTGTTAATTCGTGTGCATTTTGACCATAACGAGTGCACTGTCGCTTTAATTGAGCAGGAGCAGAGCAGCAGAAATAGACTCAACGCCAAAATCACCGCTGCACTGCAGCTTCTGCGCCGTTTCTGCTACGAGAGCACACACTGCTTCTGCTTGCGGTATAAAAGCTCTCATCTGTTAACATGGGCGCAGAAAAAAATATGTGCTGCTTATGCTCTGCTCACGCTTGCTGTGTGAAACGGGCGTTACTTTTTTTACTAGGAGCACTGTAGGGCACACCTTAAAGGGATACTTCACCACCAAATCAACATTTCCCCATGTTTTACTCACCCTCAAGGCATCCTAACTGAATATGTTTTTTTTTTTCTTGAAGCATAAAACAGTCAGAGTTATAATCCCACATATAATTTTACTTCCAAGCTGTAGAATGGGAGTGAATGGCACTTGACTTTTTGAAACTCCAGAAAGTGCATCCATCTATCAAAGAACTGCTCGACATGGCTCTATGATCTTAACAAAGGTCTTCTGAAGTGAATCGATGCGTTTGTCTAAGAGAAATATCTATATTTACAACGTTATTCAAATGGTTTACATGGTTATGCTAATATTTTGCCAAATAATCAGTGTATCGTTATGGCTATACCAAATTAACACCAAACCATGAGTGTTGTGTTTAATGCACAACATTTTATTGGAATCTAGTGCAATGTAAACATGAAATTGGTACCAAAACAAAAACCCCAGTATATGCTAGTTTAAACACACAATTTTATTAATAAAGCTCATTTTTAATATAAATGTTTAAAAAGCAATGTCATTTTGTACACAAAGTAGGCTATACAAGTTATTTGTTGCTGAAATTTCTTTGTTCTCACTGATGCACATCCTCCTCAGTCTGCTGCTGTAAAAGACAAACAGAATAAACTTCAGTAAGACAACTGACTGAACATATGCATGTGCAATATTAGAATAAACCTCAGTTTTTATACTGCATTTAAACAAGATAACTTACATTTAGGTAACTGTATATTAAAATAATAAATGCAACAGAAATTTTTCTTCAAATTTGGCTTTTAAAAGCTATCCAAGAATATTTTTTTTTGACTGAATGATATTAACAGCATGCACATTGCTAGTCATACATCTATTGCTTTCTAGCACATAGATTTCGGATATATAAAACAGGTACTGTAGACCCCATCATGTCCTTTCATTTACTTTACCTCAATAAAAGTTATAAAAGCATTAAATGGTTAATAATAACACTTGAATGAATTAGCATTGTCGCTAACAAACTAACACGCAAACAGAGATGTTTATTTTAATGTAACCTTTAACTTAACATGTGCTACAACATTCATAATGCAATCGCTGACAGAATTTGAAACTTACCGCTTGAAACTCCATTTGTTTTCTTCATGATATGACTTCAATCTGGAGTATTTCTGTGCGCAGCTTTGCGCATCTGTGGACCAGAGCCACACTTCTCCGCTCATCACGTCTTATTGTGTCTATAATAAGTTTCCGACTGACAACCTGTCAGAAAGCGAATCAGTCTTATGAAAATGAGGTACCGACAACTTTTTTATTTTTAGGTACCAACTTTAACCCGAAGTACTGGGACTTTTGACAACACTTTGACACCCTTGAGAAATATGAGCAAAGGCGGCTGTAAAAATAAATCTGCACTGCTTCTCAGTTTGACCTTTTATTTAACAAATCTACAAAATTCATTAAAGTAAAAGAATTTGTGGGGGTAATATCACATTGTGATTTTTACCCCTCTAATACACCCTGACCATAATTATTGACACCCCTAGAAATCCCTAAAGTAAAATATCTCCCATAGTATATTCCCATTGATATTTACATTTTCTGAGCACACCAAGGTGACTAGAAACATGATGTTGTCCAGTCATGACTTCTTGTTGCACAGGAGAATAATATTAAGTAACACAAAGCCCAAACCCCCTTAATCATTTATCACAATGAGTAAAACTTAAGAATATAGTTCTGATGTGCAGCAAAAGATTGCTGAGCTACACAAAATAGAAAGTGGATTTAAAGCTAAATGGTTAAAACAATATAAATTCCCATTTCCAACATCAGGGCAATAATGAAGAAGTTTTAATGGACTGCAGATGTTGTAAATCTGCCTGAAAGAGAATGTGTGCCTATATTGTCTTAATGCACAACAAAGAGAAGATTTTGAGTGGCCAAAAACTCTTAATCACAGATGGAAATCAGTTTATTTTAGTGTAAAAAAAATAAAGGAAACTACACCTCCATCAGCGCAAGTTGTTTATGTCACTGTTAAAGAAATCTTCTGCTCTCATGAAAAACAAACTCCATATTAATCTGCCATAATGGAACTGAAACCAGGACTGGAGTCTATAGTCATATTAAATGAAAAATAGTTTTTTTTGGCAGCAAGAACACAAGATGGGTTTGGTGCACACAGAGATAAAAAGTGCCCCATGTCCACAGTTAAATATATCACCAGATCTTTATTGTTGTGGACCTACTTTTATACCATAGAGGACCTGATCATCTTATTCAGGTACATGAAATCATGGATTATATCAGAGAGCAACAGATAAAATAAATCAAAACCTGACTTGCTCTGCTAGAAATCTTATAATGGGCCGCGGTTAGATATTGCACTATTAAATTAAAAAGTAATGTATTATTGGGTGTCCATAGTGCCAGACTGTGCCAGTGTCCCCAACAGCCCTTAACATAGCTGTTAAGTTTTCGACAGAATTAATCATGGCTGTGAGCGCTAGGGAGATTGTTAACAATATGCTGACGAACAGTGATTTTATTGACACTTTAGCAGCAACATGTGATAGACAAGAGACACGGGGACGATCTCAGGGTACATCTGTCCATCCAACTGCGGAGTCAACAAGTCTAATAAAGCCAAAATCATACATATATGATCTTCAATACGTCTGTGTGTTCTTTCTAGAACACTCAAAGTTAGTTCTTCATGTGAAAAATGATAAAGAAATTTGTCTAACTCCACAAAATAGTTGTAGAAATAAGCCATTTTGAGCTGTGAAGGACTCTTTCGCTTTTAAACTATTGCCAGAAATGAAAATAAACAAATGAGATGAACAAAGAAAGAAAATGCTTATTATAAAGTAAATATCAATGTCAACAAAATCTCTTTGATTGTATCATATAATTTGGAAAACTTGAAAGCTTATCTGTTAATATGATTGACTAGATTATCAGAATTTATATATATTCAGAATTTACATGTATAAATTCAGGATTTACAATTATAAATTCAAAATTTACATTTATATATTCAGAATTTACATGTATAAATTCAGGATTTACAATTATAAATTCAGGATTTACATTTATATATTCAGACTCAGAACTATATATTCGGATTTACATTTATATATTCAGGGTTTACATTTATATATTCAGGATTTACATTTATATATTCAGGATTTACATTTATATATTCAGACTCAGAACTATATATTCGGATTTACATTTATATATTCAGAATTTACATTTATATATTCAGGATTTACATTTATATATTCAGGATTTACATTTATATATTCAGACTCAGAACTATATATTCGGATTTACATTTATATATTCAGGGTTTACATTTATATATTCAAGATTTACATTTATATATTCAGACTCAGAACTATATATTCGGATTTACATTTATATATTCAAGATTTACATGTATATATTCAGACTCAGAACTATATATTCGGGTTTACATTTATATATTCAGGGTTTACATTTATATATTCAAGATTTACATTTATATATTCAGACTCAGAACTATATATTCGGATTTACATTTATATATTCAGGATTTACATTTATATATTAAAGATTTACATTTATATATTCAGACTCAAAACTATACATTCGGATTTACATTTATATATTCAGGGTTTACATTTATGTATTCACATTTATAACTATATATTCAGATTTACATTTATATATTCAGTAAAGATCGACCGATATATCATTTTCCCAATAATTTCCCCAATATTTAAGCATTTTCCCACCATCGGGAATCGGGTTGGTAATATCGGATTTACGTGCAGGAACGTCATTTCAGCAGAGCGCCTGAGGGGAGACAGCCGGAAACAATAGCGTACACAGCACAGGTAACGCTTACTTGTTCTTACTTGAACTTTATTTACCATAACAGCCATTTATGCACAAATGAGACATGTTACATTTAATCCATGATATGTAGTTTACCCAGCTTCACCCAAATAAATAGAGATGAACTCACAGAGTCCCGTAACGTTAGCCATCAATTCCTCTCCCAATAAAGATGCAACTTTACATGAATTAAATGAACTTTAAACAAGATGAAGTTGTTTTAAAAACACCTTAAGTTATATTATCATTGACTATATAACCATTATTTTGCGAATAAACATCTAAATAAATACAGCACTGTGGACATTAGTTATTCATTATTTCCGCGAGCGATCGCAGTTTGAATATGACGTCAGTTACAAGTAAAGGCATATATAAATAGGACTTTATCAGCAGGTATTTTATAATGATGTATTCGCTGTTTAGACTTTCCTGACAATGTAATTTAGCTACAGTAAATAAATATTATCCAACTAATTACTCTTCACATTTTATTAGTGTATCATAGTAAATAAGAGTTGATCTGTTTTGTATGCAAGGAGGGAGTTTTTTATTTTTATTTTTTAATTGGTTAGAATTATTTTTAAACAAAGACACTGTATTAACATTGCACTTAATTTTTTCAGACACCTCTATTTATTGGTGTATAATACAAGTTGTTTTGCTTTGCATGCAAGGAAGGAGTGATCATTATAAATAAAATGGTTTGTAATCGGTGTGTCAAAAACAGAAGTATAACAGTAAATAAACATCGGCTCTGCATATCGGGAATTGGGAACATAAAATGCAAATAATTGGTATCTGTATCGATTACAAAAAAATCAATATCGGTCAATCTCTAATATTCAGGATTTATAATTACAGAATAGGGGTGTGTGATATTGGCAAAAAAATGATGTCTAGATATTTTCTGGGATTTCCCGATAACGATATGCCGGCAATATTTTGCATCCTAAAGACTTATGTTGTACTAGCTCCATCTTACATGTTACAGGATATCTATTGTTGATATTATTAATAGAGAATGGGTGTCTCATCAAATCCTGTCATCATTCACTCATTCTCATGTCAACCTCTGGGACTTAATTGTGCAGAACTTAAAAGAAAATAATTTAAAGAACAATGTTAACCAAACAACAATGAACCCCATTGAATTCCATTTTATGGAAACAAAACCATTTAGACATGTCTCAAAATAACTTATTTTCTGTTCATTCAAATATAATGTATTCTAACATCGTTTTACCCTTATGTTGTTATAAAACTTGACATGACTCTTCTGTAAAACAAAAGATGATATTTTGAGTAAACTGTCCCTTTAAGGAAACGGTCTTTAAACGGAATCAATCAAGCAGAAACACATCACTGGTGAACTGTGCAGCATAGAAAGCAAGAAGCACACTGTAATAGGACAGTAGCCAACCAAAAGCAAACTTGTGTGGGATGCTTATGTTTTAGATTAAGTTAGTTGTATTGCTCTTACCTTTGCAACTGTTTTTAAACAAAGTCGAACGGCTCATTCACGCATGCTTTCAGTAAGCCTTATTATTGCCACATCAGAGCTTTGCAGCTTAAAATCAAGTCTATATAGATTTATTCTTCAGAACTGACAGTATTCATCAGGAAAACACGAATCAACTCCTCGAGTAACATCACTTCACCTGACGCTGTCCACTCTGCAATCTCGCACATGAGCACCTCTGCGCCCCGCACAAGCAGAGCAGAGCTGACAGAGGCGCGTAATCGGCTAAAATGCTAACCGCGCTGTGGATGTGCATGCGCAGTGCTTGACTAAAGTATTTGTAAACACTGAGTGCTGTTTTTAGTGGATCTTAAAAAACACGTGACATACTCGATAATATGATTTCGCACATCGTTAAAACAAGATTTACGATAATATCGCACACGATATATCTTGCACAACCCTCTTACATCGTTATGCGAAAGTTTTGGAACCCCTTGCAGAATATGTGAAAATGTGAGTTATTTGAACAATATAAGAGAAATCGTACAAAATGCATGTTTTCTTATTTAGAACTGTCCTGAGTAAGATATTTTACATACAAAATGTCTACATATAAAAAAATAGCTAAAATATTTTAAAACCCTGTGCAAAATTTGGGTACCCTTGGTTCTTAACCCTCTGGAGTCGAAGCCCGCGTCGGCGCGGTTTGTCTCATCTTCTCCTGATAACGTCGAAATGAACTTAAATTACTCTTTCAGTTTTGATCTTACAGATAAGAGCAATACGTCATTCGAATCTTTAAAGGGTCTACTTTTATTTGTATACACCCACAACAACAACAAAATGCTGTGGTTTTGTAAAATAAAGAAAATAAACAGGGTGCGTACTCTGCTTTCTCTGTCTCTGTCACCTCTCTTCACAGACACATAAATAAAACAACCTAAATCTCAGCAAATACTTGCCTCAACGACATAAGAAATATATGTATAGAAAGCTTTTCTAAGTTTTAAATTAACCAATTCAAATCGAAAACAAATGATTTATTTTTATGTAATCCTTATGAAAGTAAGGAGTGGTGCGGTTTTTCCTGTATCACCTCATTATAGCTAATGCGATCCCGCCCCCACTGTGCACGCTGTTCACATGGTAATTGTGGCAAGGGGGGCGTGGAACGCTCCGTCTGGGAGGGCGGAGCTATAGTCCGGAGCACGGAGGGTAGTAAGTACATCACGCGTGGCTTCTAACCTGCTGTCTCTTGTTCCAGTGATTGGGGAGAGGAGGCATAAAAGACACCGCCGGGACCACCTGCGGGACACACAGAGACCGGAGAGCTGACACGTGCACGCAGGTAGCGTGCAGAGAAGCCGAGCGTGCTAACTAGCAGGAGGGCTAGTTATTGTTTGTTGTTTTCTCTTTGTTCGGGTGTTTTGGAAGCCATTTTTACGTTACAGTTAAATAAAGACCTTTTGGATTTATCCCTGCCGACCCCGCCTCCTTCCTCCACCGTTCTCAAACTTATTACAGTAATGATCTGAGGTGAGTCAGGTATTGTGTACATGCCCCGATCGAGAAATGGCTGCACGGATGAAGATACAATTCAGATACAATTTCTCCTCAAAGGAAGAACGCGCCTTAGATGATGACCGTTTGCATTTTGAGCGACTGACCCAGCGGAGGATATAATTCCTGACGAGTAAGTCTTTTAATATTACCTTCATGATTTACAAACATGCTATTGTCAGACTAAAATCAGCTATTTCAGAATATGTTGTACAAAACGCATAACGTTATGCTACAGACGGACATATTTTCCCAAATGGTGAAAGTGTTTATCAACTAGTTTCTGTTCGCGAATATCTGCTCTGAATGTTTTGAATGTGTTATAGGCGGTCATTGGCGTTCGCGATGAACTGTGTAAATGTATCATTAAACTGTAAATGTCACAGATAAGTGACTATTGACAGACATATACGCGTCCATTCTTATCAGTGATGCTACTGTATATCAGCTATGCTTGTTCTGGTAATTTCTAACAACAGTTTCACTTTTTGTTAAGGCCTGTGGCTGCATCACCGGCATCTTGCACAAGAAATGCACGCGAGTGTCGTCGAGTTTTGAGATCGCAGGAAAATAACAAGGAGTAAGTACATATTCACTATAATGTTTGTTGAGAAACGTTGGGATAACACAATATGTAAATCTTTCTGTATGGGTTTATAGAAATTGTACTTTTATATAGTTTATATATAAATATAGTTTCTTTGTTATTGGTATTCTGTCTTCTCACCAAGAATGCATATACTAAGGCACTGTGATGATTGCTAATAGTTGTTCACAACATTCTTTTAGGACTGTGAATAAGAATGTGAAGACAAAATGAGAACGTCTTGTCGGTGTCTGAGGTGTCTGTCTGATCCACCATCCATGCTGCTACACTGAAGTGGTACAGAAAGTGGAAATTCTGTGTTCTATGTGAGATCGTAGGTTATACATGGGGTGTAAGAGTGCATGGGCTAATTTAGAATTTACAATCCCTAATTTAGAAACTTTTCCAGCTCAGCATCATTCCTGACTGAAAGAATCATTATGCAGCTCATTATGCAGGTCTTTGTTTTCTCAGGTGTCAATCACATCATTATTCATGATCATTCACGCCTCCTTGCATATGTCCTTTTAAAGCAAAAAGTGTATTTAGAAAATTTTAACCACTATATTGTTTTCTGTGAATGTGTCAGCAAGATGATTTTCACATCATTTTGAAGCAAACACTCAAGTGTCTTGAGTACCAATATTCTGCATGTGTTTTATGACCTTGTTTCAGTGACTTAAAATTTTTAGTTTTTCTCCAAGCACGCATAAACATTGTTTTCTCAAAAACACAATCATGTATAAACATACAGTTCACATATTATTGTAGCCCAGTTTGTGCTGATTACAGTGTTATCAGACTTTAGTCATTGATATGTTTAAAAGCAACTGAAAAAAGCACAAATATCAGGGCATGTCCGAACTTGGCCAGGGCCTCAAAACACCCTTAGACTCCAGAGGGTTAATACTGTGTGTGGTTAACTGAATCATCTACAATGCTTTTTTGTGCTGTGATGGTTGTTCACAAGTCCCTTGTTTGTTCTGAACAGTTAAACTGAGCACTGTTCCTCAGAAAAATCCTCCAGGTCCTACAGATCTTTTGCATTTTTCCTTCTGGAGCATCAGTTAATGTTTAAAACTTTTTTATAACCCTATATATATATATATATATATATATATATATTTGAAAAAGATGATTTGAGTATGATTAAAATAAATCAATATTTTATCATTTTATTTGTGATTATGATATAAACAATAAAATGAGAGTAGATGTACTAAAATAATTAACAGTTTGAGTCTCTGAATGTTTAGGCCTCTCTTCCTGCTAGGTCACCGTGGCTTTTAGAAGGGACCTCTTATCATCATGTGTAAAAACATATTCTGCTAGCACGCACTCTAGCCTTGAGGGGTTTTGCGTGTGTGTGATTGTATCGTTTCAAAAGTTAGTTATTGGTAGGGATGCTCCGATCCGATATTTGTTTTGGGTATCGGCGTCGATACATAATAAAATTCTAGATCGGGTATCAGCGACAATTGCCCTGATCTGCTGGCCGATGTAAAAGTTTACGGAGACACTGGCGCTTAAACGCTTTTGCGCCGCGGCTGTGCTGTGCGCAGTGTGTGATATCATACGCTAGCAACATGCTCTGTATGCAGCGCGGTAAAAAGGAAACATTGGAGGAGACAACGGAAAGAATTCAGAAATTTGGTTTAATAAATAATTCACTAAACTTGGGAATAAATTGTTTGTTATTCAGGGTTAAGAAATTATTGTTTAAGTCGAGCCTGATGTCTTGCAAAGTAGGGACGCACCGAATGTTTGCAACAAAATATTCGGCCGAAAATAGCAAAATAAGCATGTTCATGGAATAAGTGGAATATGGCCAAATACATTTTACCGAACATGACGTCTGATGCGATGAAGAAGCAACCAGTGCGGAGAGAGAGACGCACACGCTTTATTAATGCAGCAAACATGTCGGCAGTGTGTAGAATCATTTTAAAGTGTCAAAGAAAGACACGACACGGGACCCGCGGCGTGGCAGTCACTTTATGAATAAAAGCGTCTTTACCGGTCGGTAACTTTTGTGTACTTCAGATGGGAGCAGGCGGTCTGACAGTAGCCCCTCTGCTCGTGACGTCCATCATACAGTGATCGCGTGCATGCACACAGTTCACTGAACTAAATAACTTGTCAGAGTTTGTTCTGTGCATCCTTGCCACGAGTGCGCTTTCTGAGAGGTCAGCATTGTGGGTGGAGTTTGGAGGAGAGACATGAACTGAAATGACTGTCTGTCAGCGTCAGTCAGCATTTCTTGCATGCATGTTTTTTCTTTAAATCATTTTGCAGTGTAGCATATTAAAATCCAACAGTTTTCGTTTATTCGTATTTTTGGCTTATAATATTAAAAGACACTTTTTAATGAACTGTTTTGTTGTAGGTGTACAGAGTACATTAGTCAGGCTATTCGAGAAGTTTTAATTTACTTGTTTTGCTCAATTTTATTTGAAGTTATATTGTATTATATTTAAAAGCAAGACAAAATATAAAAATAACATTTTGACCATTCAGTTTATGCAATAGTGAAAAAAATGGAAGAAATGCGAGAACCCATGTGTTTTAAGAATTTTCACTTCGATGCATCCCTATTGCAAAGTAATGCATACAGCTTATCAAGTAATTCAGCACTTTTACCATTTTGCCTTTGTATCGGATCGGTACTCAGTATCGGCCAATACTGATTCTCAGGTATCGGAATCGGAAACAAAAAAGATGGATCGGAGCATCCCTAGTTACTGGTGTCAGAAAGACCATATTTAGAAGACCGAATGTAAAGAGATGCTTATGTTGTGCCTAAACAAGGGTTTCTGTGTCATACTTATAATCAGTGAAGATATGCTAGGAACTAGACGTCCAAGCTAAATTTATCTATTGTCTATCCTAGAACAAGATTTTATTTACCTAAGTAATGACGTAGGTTAGATGGCTCTGTTAGTATAAATATTACTGCATTTTCATGTAACGGCAAGTCGGCCTGTGGAACTCCTTGAGAGTGCTGAAGCTGATTTCTGCTGGCAAAACTACACACAGTTGTTCTCCATTAAATTTTCTTCAATTGATTGCACTCCTGACTACTTCACTACTGTCTTCATTCATAACAACTGGTCTACGGGTCTTTACTGTAAAATCCCCTACAGTAAATGGTGGAGAATGCGGGCAGGTAGGGCTGGGCCGATAAACTATATCATATCGAATCATGATAAAATAAATTTCGATAATGATGATAAGCTGTTGCCGTTTTAACTCGATATGGATTACGTTTTACAGCCAATCAGACAGCCAGGCAACAACAGCCAGGCATCATGCAGCTTTTAGCATGCACGTGAAAGTACAAAGTCCATTTCATCATACTGCACTTGGCAAAGAAAACTCGACACGCGAAGGAAAACATGAGTGGAAGTGGCAATGAAAGTGAAACTAACCTCGAGTTGTCATCACACGGCTTAAGAGCGTCTTATTTTCCTTCGCAATCGCCGGTAAAACAACAAATTTGTGGTGCGACTTCAAGCGAGTTAATTGTTAGCCCTAAACTCATTGCAAAGGCAAGAACAACCTTTTTATTTGCAACATTTGCAACAAACCAGCGCTGTACATATAAGAGACGTGATAAAGTGAGTTTGTTTGCACATTAAAAGACTGAACCATTTGCATGATTAAAGAAATATAATACAGTTTATGTAAGATGTTTTTTTTTGAAAGATTAAGGGTGTATTCACATAAGGAAAGTCCGCTAGTTCACTTGCTACGGTCCGGACCAAATCATTTTTTTTTGGTTTGGTGCGATGCGGTTTGCTTTCACACTGCCATTTTAGCAAGTGAACCAAAATTTGTAAACAAAACCACATGTGTGCTAAGATCATCCATTTATTGGACAGAAAATAGCAGGAAGTGCAAAAAATAGGCTATTTACGGAAACCTATTTTAAAAAAGTTCTAAATATTAAATGGGCAATAGAATTTTATTAACAGATTTATGCATGTTTATTTTAAGACGGATTAAATATGTTCTCAAATTAATAAAATATTATATATGTTTGGTTGTTATTTGTTTTTAAGTATTTTGAATTTTAAAAACAAGTAGAAAATGTGTTAAATGTGTCATGTCATTTAATCCAAATGAAATTAGCAAACCAAATTTTTTTTAATGCAGAACCAGTGGCTAGTAAAACAAGTTATTTCCTGTAGCTCAGTGGTGTTAGAAAATCCAAGGTCATGGGTTTGATCCCATTGCACACACTCACAAACAAATGTATAGTATAATGCAATGTAAGTCGCTTTGGATAAAAGCGTTTGCTAAACGCGTAAAAAAATGTTTAAAAAAGTTATTAGAGAGGCAGTTTGCGCGCCTTCCTCGCCCTTTTTGGAAGACGCGCAGGTAATGCACAGCCAGGCGCGAGTATGTACGAGAGAGATGCGCGCATGCATCAAGTTTTAACAGCACGCATGATGTTTAGGAGACGCACTGCGCAGCCGGGCGTGAGTATGTATGATAGAGTTGATCTACGTTTTTAAGTACGCTATTAGTTCCGAGATCGAAATTGAAACATTGTGGTGATAGAGCTTTTGCTGTAGCAGGCCCATTATTGTGGAATAATCTCCCGGTCGACATCCGGACAGTTTCCTCGCTCCCCATTTTTAAAGTTAGGATTAAATCCCACCTCCTGGAGCGACTATCCATAACTTAAAGTATGGTTATTGTTTATTATGTGCATTTATTAGACTATTTTAATGTATTTTTTATGCATGATGTAATGTGTCTTGAGATGGTTGTAAAGCACTCTGGTCAACTGTAAGTTGTGTGAATATGTGCTATATAAATAAATAACAGAAAAAGAAAGAAAGAAAGAAAGAAAGAAAGAAAGAAGTTGTTTTGTGCATGTCTCAAGTTTAAACAGCTCGCAGGATGTTTTAGGAGACGCACTAATACAGTGGTGCTCCGCAGAAGACAGATTTCTGCAGTTAGGTCAGATCGAGGTCGGGCTATGTTCACACCTTAAACAAACCGCACCAGAGTTTGTTTGGAACCGAACCGAGACCACCTCTTCAGCTGGGTCTCGGTGCAGTTGTTTGGTACACACTCACAGGTGTATACAGGTGTATTCACACCTGCCCAAAAGATCCGCACCAAGGGAGAAAATGAACTTGAGTTCAAGTCAAACGAACCAAACAAGACATGTGTGAATAGCCCCTAAGGATCACTGAATGCATTGAATCCCACTAATCGAGACATGTATGTGCGCAGGTGCAGCTCTTCTATTGAAAGAGGCGTGAGCCAATACCGTTTGAATGTAAGCATTTGTTTGAATGGTTGAATGTACTGAACGAATACCCCCTTTCTTGAACGAGTCAATTGAGTCAAAATGAGATTGAATGAACTGGTACATGTTGTTGCAACAGTGCATGTCTATTTAGGTCACATCAATGACTTGGTTTAATTTCATTTTAACTGGTTCGAAAGTTAACATTTGTTAGACTGTTTTTTTATTTTAAATACAGTTTTTTAAACTTAATACTATATCGAAATAAATATTGTTAACATGTTGACATTGTCAAGATTAAGACTGAGATGTTTACAGTTGCACTAAATACGCATTCCAAAGTAGTGCTCAAAGTGCAAATGAATATGTTTCTAGCAACTGCGGCAACCTGCGCACGCTCCAACACCAAGCAAGCGGATGACAGATAGCCGGTTTTGATTTTATGTAACTATTAATTTCACAACAAGATCCATATAGCAGAACCCACAGAATAACCTGGGTTTTGCCATACAAGTCCGCGCTCGTACGCACCAACGAAACGGAAACGTAGGCAGTGGCGGCTGGTGAAACAAATTTAAGGTGGGGCGGCAGTAACAATAACCTAAAAATTACACCATCGATCATGTAGGACTGAATGTAATTGTTAAATAGGCATTTGACAGGCGATATAATCATTTATCATGACCTCTTAGCTTAAAATGAAACATTTACCCATCAAATCATGTACTTGTAGCATTAATAAGTAATAATTTTAATTTAATGTAGATTAACTGCACTTGTCATTGACAAGTTATAAACACACACAACTGATTGCAATACTAGGGCTGTTTGCTGTGACAGAAATTTTTAGCCTGAGGACGAATGATGAGACTTTAAAAACAAAACTAACGCAGTTAGTTTAAAAGCACTTTATCTCAAAAGTCATTCTTTCTTTCTTTGCCAAAAAGCATATAAATATAGTCTTTGAATGTTCTATTTAGCCCGTGAGTGATTTAGCTCCCCTCGCTATCATATGCTAACATTATTCTCTTATATGCTCTTGAACATTTACGTCACTTCAGACTGTTGATAAATATGACTTACATCGCAGTTTTGCCTCATTTAGTTGATTTCGCTCCCTCGTTGATGAACAACTTTAAAGCTAATCCTGCTTTTACTGTCCCAGGTTGATAAAGCACTCCAGTTTGAAGTGATTCACGCAAACAAGCAGTTTTTACTTGTGGTTTCTGCGGGATTTCCACTAAAAACTAAATAAATCCACTCCTCTCGTCTCCTCCGAGGCTTACATTACATACATTTTGCATGTTTTCCACAAACTTTAGCCATGACGTCACGTAGACCACTGTCAATGGTGAAAACAACAATGGAGGCAGCGCTATGGGTGGAAAGGCGTAGATTAACCGGCAGTAACATTATAATAAGAGCCCCTTTCTACCTAACAAGGAGCAAAATCTGAACGGCTCAATTTCTCACATGCTTGCAGGGAAAGGCTCACCAAAACAAACTTACTGGGATCTTATTTTTCACGTTTTCTGAGTTGGTAGATGCTCTGGGGACCCGATTATAGCACTTAAACATGGAAAAAGTGTGATTTTTATACGATGACCCCTATAATAAGTTCTTTTAGGGGTTCCCTCCGTGCAACTGTAAGGCCTCATCTTTATCAAGAGCAGATTGACTATGTGAAATGATAACAGGTTAAGATATCAAATATTTAGGTTTGACCCTGTTTGGGTGCCAATATGTAACACATCTCACTCTCTATCAAAGAAAGGGGACACTACACATAATTATGAAAGAGGGGCCCACCAACCATACTTAAGCATGTTATAAGTAGTGAGGATGAAAATGTCTCAAAGACAATCAATAAACCATAAAAATAATTTCTTTACCAGATTATTATTAAAAATTAACAATCTTGATGGAAATATTAAATGAGATGAAGAGAACAAAGCAGTGAAACCACAATGTTTCAACACTTGACAGGTAGTATACAAAACAGTTTTGTAGCAATATCAAATACAATGTCCAATGAAAAATGTTCAATATGCCCTTTTATATTATATATATCACTGATCAAATGGAAGAGAATGATGATAATGATAAATCATAATATCCAGTCCAAACAATCCCACTGTTGGTTTAGGCAATCGATTTCCACCATGTGCTTCAAAAACATTAGGTGCCTTAAGTAAATCCACTCCAACAGTTCATGATAAAATGTGCAGTAGTAATCTCAGCAATGCACCTTAATCCATATCCTTGCAGGGATTATATTAGCAGCAAAAAAAACTACCAATACAAAAGAGTTATTCTAAAATTCTAGCATGCTAACAAACACACCATAGAACAAATACAATTCATACATAACGTCAGTTGAAAATAAAACAATACAAAACCAAACCAAACATAGAAAGACACTTGCATTGGTTGAGCTTGAAACATAATGGTTTCAGATAGCATGAGAAAACCATTCTTCTTCCTAACCACACAAAAACTTGCTTTACTACTTTACCTGATTTAAACTAAAGGGGATAAGCACCATAGAGCCCCCAGAGGATGGTAGGGGAACTACAGCCTACCAAAAAACAGTAACAGGAGCTATGGACTGTTACAACTAGGGATGCAACAATACAGTAAACCCACAGTTCAATACGTACCTCTGGGGTTTTTTTACCACGGTTTTCAGTTCGGTTTGGTTCTGATGGCTTGGCAAAATAATGTTTTTTTCATTATCTGCTACCTAAGCAGCCTCCTATCGGCTGAAATCACACTTGTAACTTTTGGTGTGCGGATCGGTACAAGCCCCGCCTATCTCCTGCTTTACGGCATATGTCACGTTTTACTCGTAGCTTGGGAGAAGTTAGTGAACAGCCGAGCAAACAGTAAAACGAAAAGTCTCCAAAACATCACCATGGCAGAGCCAGCAAAAAACCAAAAAGGGTTTTGTCGGAGGAAGCGAAAAAAAGAAAGAGAGAGAGTGATCGGACACGAGGCCGGTCACAAAACAATATCGGACGGGATTACACTGTTGCGCGAGCTGCAAGGGGCAACAGGTAGCAAAATAGATGGAGACCTAACGTTAGTAGTCCTGCTCCTGGATTAGTAAGTGTTATTTGTACATTTTTGGTTACTGTCCTGTAATTTTGAACGTATTTGTTATTAGTCTGTGTCATTGGCGCACCACCGGTTCACATTTTATAACCATAAGGTATTATAAAACTTTAAACTGATATACGAAGAACATATGGTAACTTTACCTGATCGGTGAACATAGTTTGAACGATGTATCTGGGTCCGCCAGGTCCATCAGCTTTGTAAACAAACTCACGTGTATTGAGCTGCCAGCGGGAAATCTTTGTGACAGTTTTTACAACACTGAAAGCAGACAACTCCGCTTATCAACCACGTGGGGCAACAGTGAGCAGTTGTTACTCGTTGTCGCTTTAATAACTTTTTCAAATACTAACCAATCATAAGAAATAAATGGAAAGTACAGCTAATTGATCATTTGTCAGGTGTTTAATTAAATATGATAAAACATATTTATTCCATACTAGATTTTAATAAGTGAACACACAGTGATGATTAAGCTAAACTTTACTTGCTGTATTAGTGTATTCAACATACATAGTCAAATACATATGTAACATAATATTCATGACTTGATATTTAAATGGTCATTTTTCACTTCATTATAAATAATCTCCTGTCAGTTTCAGTGGAACAATAGTGCTAATTCATGGTTTTTCCAGATAGCAAGCAGCAGGATAATTATATACCTCAATAGACATTTACAAGTAGCACTCTGTGGCAAGATACAACTGTGTTGCGTTCCATCTTAAACTTGAAATCAAAATAATTGTTCTGCCACACTGCCATTATTAACTACATAACTTACTATTAGTGGATTACTGTACTTTATTTGTTATATTACGAGATGTAAACTTTAGCATAGCTAGCGGACCAAGCTAACTCTTACTGACCCTAACTGTCAGAAAGGCAAATGGCAATAATAACCCATGCAATTTTGGCATTTTAGTTCGGCTATTTGTTTTTATGTAGTATTCAGAAACAGGTAAATATGAGAAGTGTCATGATATAACTAAAGGAGTTTATCAGTCTTGGCACGTAAACATGCAGAACAGAGCCAGTTCAGAGAGTAATAAAAAGCATGGAAATTATTTAAACACAAAACCGAAAAACTGCAATTCACATATGCGTATTAAACCGTGGAGGTCGTACCGAACGGTTCAATATTATATTGAGTATTGTGGCATCCCTAGTTACAACGATAGGATAAGCACGGCTCTTTAAGCTGGTGCACCGCTTGTGTAACGTTTTTCTTTTTGTGCAAGTTGCTACAGTTCCGTTTCATGCAACAGAAACACACGGTGTAACAGAGCCTTTACGATTAACTTATCGTAAAGTTTTTAAGTGCGGTTAATAGTGAAATTCAGAAATCGCTACATCCCTAGTCTGGAGCACTGTGTGTTGTACAGTGAATGTGAGTTCATGTTATGTGGCCCTTATTGTATCTTAAAATTAATTTGGCGCTTGTTTTTTTCCCCTATAGGAGCCAATGGCTCCTTAACTGATTTTTTTGTCTGGAGCCCTGTGTGTTGTACAGTGAACGTGAGGCGTGTGGTGTACAGTGAACAAAGGTGTGTGTAGTGTTGTACAGTCAACATGAGGCCTGTGGTGTATAGTGAACGTGTGTTGTACGGTCAACATGAGGCGTGTGGTGTACAGTGAACGTGAGGCATGTGTAGTGCTGTACAGTGAACATGAGGCATGTGTAGTGCTGTACAGTCAACGTGAGGCATGTGTAGTGCTGTACAGTTAACGTGAGGTGTGTGTTGTGTTGTACAGTCAACGTGAGGTGCGTACCATACAGTAAATGTGTATTGTGTTGTACAGTGAACGTGAGGCATGTGTTGTGTTGTACAGTGAATATAAGGTGTGTGTTGTACAGTGAGTGTGAGCGTGAAATGTGTTGTACAGTGAGTGTGAGCGTGTTATGTGTTGTGCAGTCAAAGTGAGGCATGTGTTGTGTTGTACAGTGAATGTAAGGTGTGTGTTGTACAGTGAGTGAGAGCTTGAAATGTGTTGTACAGTGAGTGTGAGCGTGTAATGTGTTGTACAGTCAAAGTGAGGCATGTGTTGTGTTTACAGTCAAAGTGAGGCACGTGTTGCATTGTATTTAACAGTGTTGGGCTGGGCGGAATGAGGAAATATGCAGTTACCGTGAAATAAACTGTCAACCGTAAGTAATCAACCGTAGTAATCAACACCGAATATTTGAAGCTTCGAAGGGAGGGGGCATGTTGCTGCGGACCCAAAGGAGTGCGGTGTCGCAGTTTAATGCAATATGTGCACGCAACAAGTTTAGAAATAATAAACATTTAATACGCTACAAAACAATTACATTAAAATAGTTCAGTTTTTAATGGCAAATTATTCATATTTTGTTTAGTTTCTTTAAGTTAATTTAGAAACATGTTTGGAGTATTTTTTGTTTGTGACTCAGGTGCTGAACGCATAGTTTGATTGCCAACTGCGCTGGAGTGCGGATTTAAATAACGTGAATGACGCAATAACATTTAAACTGTTTCAGCCATTAAAATAGTTTAGTTTTGTTTTGATGGTAAATTAGATATATTTTGTTTCCTTTCTTTATTATGTTAGTTTAGAAACATGTTTTGAGTATTTGTTTGTTACTCAGGCACAGAACGCAGTTTGATTACCAACCAAGCAAGAGACGCGGATTTAAACGCATGATGGGCACGAGTCCGTTTATATTCCTCATTCAGCTTTACCATAAGTCACCATAAGAAAAAAAACTTTGGATACGTGCGACATAATAACATGCAACCTGTGTCCTTACCGAGTCCTTAAACTGCTTCAAATATTAGGTTTGTCGGACATTATCCAGCGATGCGCAGATCAATCAGCGCAAAAAATCTTTAACTATCTTTCTCATGTTATTTTAATAACATAAGATCTGCACAATGCACATAAAGTTGAACACATAATAAATCACAAAATAGGATTTTTATAGGACCCGGTAAGGACACAGGTTGCATGTCACTTTGTTGCAGGTATCCAAAGTTATTTTCTTATGGTGACAGCTGAAGCTGAATGAGGAATATAAACAGACTCGTGCCCATCATGCGTTAAAATCCGCTGTGTCTGAGCAAAAAAAATCCACAAAAAAAAAAAACGCTCAAAACATGTTTCTAAATTAACATAATAAAGAAAGGAAACAAAATATATCTAATTTACCATTAAAACAAAACTAAACTATTTTAATGGCTGCAACAGTTTAAACTTTATAGCATTCACGTTATGCATTTAAATTCGCACAATCAAACTAAAAAATACTCCAAACATTTTTCTAAGTTGACATAATAAAGAAACTAAATGAAATATAAATAATTTGCCATAAAATCATGATGTTCACTCATGGGATATTCATATTCACTAGTGCGAATGAAAACCGTTTTGGAGGGATGCCAGGTGTTCGAGAAAAAAAAAGAATATCTGAATCTCAAAATTGAAAATCAAATGCCAACCCACCGATCGAATATTGTAGTCCAGCCCTAACCGTAAGATATTTTTTTTTTTCGTCTATTCTGCAGAATGTAAAGTTGCAAATGGCAAGCTGGCCGTTATGATGAAAAAACATGTGAATTAATCCACCCATAACAAATGAACAAATCAAATATTCTTTTGTTTTGTTGTTTCGTGATCCGCTCCATCTGTGGTGTGTGGCACTTTCGCTCTCACAGAGATCTTGCCGTTGAAAGTTCAACTTTAGGCAAAGATATATATAAATAAATAATATCTGATTATCAGAATTTAATCTGTTATCATTAGTAAATTTTCATAACTTGCCTACATTTTAACTATGGTGAGCATTGATATGAATTGTAATAAAAAAATCTAATTAATCTAAGAAAAATAAGGTATAAGATATATAATTTTGATAGGAGATTGATACCGTGAAATAAAATTACTCATTCCGTGAAATAGATTTTTGCTCATTTCGCCCACCCCTATAACAGTGAAGGTGTGTGTTGAGTTTTCAATAGCTGAAGGTGTGTGTGTTGTGTTGAGTGTTTAGCAGCTGATGATGTTCCCTCCCACAGTCAATGTGTGAAGCTGCTGAAAGCAGGAAGTGACACACAATCAAACATGCCTACATACAACAACTGCTGCTCATGCTTTTGCTGCTGTGTTCGTGTGAGCAGAATAAAAGACGTTTGTTTGGTAATGAAATAAATAAAGTTAAAAAAAAAGAAAATGATTATTATTTAAGTTATGGACTCACTGTTGTTGTGTTGTTGGAGTTTCTCTGCTGAATGAAGCTCGTTTCGTTTTCCACCAGCGCGGCCATTTCATCCTGCTGTTGATCTGACACACACACACACACACACACACACACACACACACACACACACACACACACACACAACAACACCACAAACTCAATATAAACTCAACACACAAACTTTGTATTGTGCACTTGACGGCCGATGAGATAACGCGAGTAAGCTGAATAACATTAACGTTAGCTGATCGTGGCGCTCGCTCGGTGGCATTTTTTCACACATGAAAACTACTTTTAAGTTACATTCACTTTATCAGCATTACACGAAAATTTTTCTGACTTTAATCATGTTTTATGAGTTTTTTCATGTTTTATGTACATTTATCAATTGATGCAAGTCAACTTTCACAACTCACAAAACAGCTCAACATGACACTCACTCAACTTTAAACACTAAACAACTGAAATTTAAGTGTTCAGGTAGCGACGACCACGTGAATGTTGTAATATATTAGCACTATGCGTCATATATTAACTACATTAAGTCGAGTTTTTGGAGGGGGGGTTCGGTGTCAGTGTTTGACTAGATAAATACCGTATTTAAACCCATGAAATATGCGCCAGAAGACTACAATAGACTTTCATACTGACTCTCGATGATAGTAGTAAGTTTAAAGTGATCCTACCGCTCATATTGTGTGAAGGCGCGAGTTTTTCACGCGTCTTGAAGTCTGACATGAACTCTTAGACAACTCAACCAAACTTGTGAAAAGAAGGGAGGGACTCAAACTGGATGAAGTGTTGGGCCAATCAGAAGACGAGTCGCTTTCTCGTCGGCCAATAGATGTCTTTGGTTTATATTCAGGCATGACGACTCGAGAAACTTTCGTCAATGCCAGTGGTTCGCGTCTGTGTGTGAAACTGGCGGATTTTCAACAGGATTATTATTATGACATTAGTTTCCATATTTTACAGATTTTTGTTGTTTCATGACAGTTAAACACATTTTACGTCAAATAACAGTGACTGAACAAAAAGCTTCTGGTGTTTTGTTTGTATATTTTTGGACCCTGTAAATTTATTCAGTGTAAAGTTCAACTATGTTTTAAAATTTTGTTGACCATTCTAACAATTGTGACCCACTAAGAGATTAATTGACATGGCATTATTTAGTCAACGAATAATGTTTACATAAAGTAGAATGTTTTTGTGTAGAAAACAGTAAATCAAATCATATGTGTAAAAGCTAGTGTAAGGGACGCCGACGAGAGAGAGCCGTGCAAGTAAACCCCACTTCCCTATGGCGTTCTAAAAGGCTCAAAATTATGACTGCAGCGCACACTCGTCTCGCTGAACGTCTTACTCAACGTTTTAACCAGGCCCGGCTCCACGGGGGGGCCAAGGTGGGCCTGGCCCACCCAATCAGAAGCTTAGCCCACCCAGAGCCATTGAGAGAGAACGCTTGTTTGACTCCATGCGGTGCCGCAAGATCCGGCAAGCGGATGACATCAAAGTACCGCAAGAGCGACTCGAAAGCAAACTTTTAATGGTTATTCAAATAACCATTAACCACCGCTCTCGCGGTACTTTGACGTCATCCACCTGTCGGATCTTGCGGCGCCGCATGAAGTCCAACAAGCCTAGTGGCTCCGTGAAGCGCCATTGCTGTGAAAAATCGAGATGGTCATCACTGCAGAACCAACTCCCCCCACTTTATATAGTTAGCTGCAATTTGAAAAGTAAGTTGCAACCTATGCTCGCTAACATCTTAGCAATTCTTACAATGTAAGTCTATAGATTTGATTAATAATGTAGTCGAGATATTTATAATTAATTTATGCCTGTAAGTAATGATCACAGAAAATATATGTTAACCCAACCCAAAACCTTACCCTAAACCTAAATAATAAACCTATAATAATTTGGATGAAAATGGATAAATAAAGTTTAGTCTTTAGCAAGTTTCTTTTTCCATCAAAAAAGAACTTTAATTACGACTCAGAACAACACAGAATCTGTCGACTACTCAAACTGGATCTGGATTCAACCCCGCCACCTGGACCTTGTGTTCTGAGAATATTATAGTGATATGAATAGTTTTTTATATGCCCTGTTTTCAATAAATCTAAAGTAACTAATTTGATACAGGATCTGATGTGGGGTAAAAAAATAAAATATTAAAAATGTACAAATACAATTTTGTGAATATATACAAAAGAGTGTAAAAATAACAGTGTACATTTTTATAATTCATAAAGTGAAATTTCTTATGTAAATAGTTTGTTTATAAGACCCTTCGGGGGAAAATAAATAAATAAATATACATATATTACAAATGATAATTAAAAAATCAAAAATATTAAAAGTCAAAATAGTTATAAAAAGGAGGATTAAAAAACCCAAACACAACAACAAACAAACTTAACAATTGCCATAAATGTGTACCAAAGGATTTTCCCCAGCCCACCTGGAAAATCACTTGGCCCACCTTTCATCTCATATCTTGAGCCGGGCCTGGTCTTAACTACTTTCTTTTTTACAGAGCTCTCAAGTTTCATCAAAAGTTTGTCGTGGGATTTCTCACAAGTTTTGCTATTTCATCTATTGTTTATATTTGCCCAGCACAAATAAATTATCAATGACAAAAACAAAGTTTAAGGATGATTTAAGCAAAAAACATTGTTAATATTGCTTTTGATATTGTAATCATGATTATAAATTCCAAATAAAACATTAAAGTCGTTTTTGCATGTCTTTTGATTGGTCATTACTATCAGTTGGATATAATTAGTATTGCACATGTTATTATTGCACGATGGGTAGAACAATTAGTTGTTCATGAGGTAGATCGCCTGAGGGAAGAAACTGTTCCTGTGTCTGCTTGTTTTGGTGCTCATTGCTCTGTAGCGCCGACCAGATGGTAACAGTTCAAAGAGATGATGGTCTGGATGTGAGGGATCCAGAGGGATTTTCTGAGCCCTTTTCTTCACTCTAGATGTGTACAGTTCTTGAAGGGTGGGCAGAGCAGTACGAATGATCTTCTCTGCAGTCCGGATTGTCCTCTGTAGTCTTCTAATGTCTGACTTTGTAGCTGAGCCAAACCAGACAGTTATGGACGTGCAGAAAACAGACTCTATGACTGCAGAGTAAAACTGTTTCAACAGCGTTTGTGGTAGGCTGAACTTCTTCAGTTGACGTAAGAAGTACAACCTCTGCTGGGCTTTTTTAGCAATGGAGCCAGTGTGATTGTCCCACTTCAGGTTCTGAGAGATGGTGGTGCCCAGAAACCTGAATGTCTCCACTGCTGCCACAGTGCTGTCTATGATGGTGAGAGGGGGCAGTACAGGGAGGTTTCTCCTGAAGTCTACTATGATCTCCACTGTTTTGAGCGTGTTTAGCTCCAGGTTATTATAACTGCACGAGACAGCCAGCTGTTCCACCTCCTGTCTGTAAGCAGACTCATCACCATCCTGAAGGAGGCCGATGAGTGTGGTGTCATCTGCAAACTTAAGAATTTTGACAGAAGGGTCTTTGGCAGTACACTCATTTGTAGTCCGGGAAGAAGAGCAGCGGTGAGAGAACGCACCCCTGGGGGGCGCCAGTGCTGACTGTGCGGGTGCTGGATGTGAGTTACCCCATTCTCACTAACTGTTGCCTGTCTGTCAGAAAGCTAGTGATCCACTGACAGATAGAGCTAGGAACAGAGAGCTGGGTTAACTTCATCTGGAGCAGTGATGGGATGATGGTATTAAAAGCGGAGCTGAAATCCACAAACAGGATCCTTGCATAGGTCCCTGGTTTGTCCAGATGTTGGAGGATGTAGTGCAGCCCCATGTTGACTGCATCCTCAACAGACCTATTTGCTCTGTAGGCAAACTGCAGGGGGTCCAGTGCTGTAATGCTGTAACTGACACTTACATCTTTCATTTTCACATTTTATTTGCCTCGTCTAATTGTATAAAGTGGGACACATTGTCCTTTACTTCTCAGCGTGAGAAATACAAGTGTGGCGTGAGAACGTGTGAACAGGCTGAAATGCGTGTGTCTCACGGTGAATGCGTGACACTTGAGAGCCCTGTTTTTATGCTATTTATTGCATTGAATTTAAGACGTGGACGAGACGTTGACGTGACGCAGACGTCACGTAAATCACGTGTGCAGTGAAGCGTCTATGCAGACGTCACGCGTTATTCACATGTAGCAGTGAAGTTATTTGTTTTCATTTTTGCTAACACGTATTGTAACACGCATCTATACACGGCTCAGTGCAGTGTGTCAAGCGTCTGCACAATTAACTTTCACTTCACTCATTCCTCTCAATGAACGTGACAAACTGACGTGACCACTGCTGTATACAGTTTAATAATGCTTTAATGAATGCCCTTCATCTTTGTTTCACTCTCTCTCCAGTAGGTGGCGTAAATGCATTGCCAAGCCCTATTTAATGAACAAGACATTTTACTCATATTATTATATTGTAAAATGAGTTTCAAACAAAACTTTTGTGTACATTTTATGTCACTAATAGGTGTATATTTACTGAAAACAAAATCTTGAAAATCAGTTACTTGAAGAATGAAGGCAGACACACACATGGTCAGGTGGATATATAACTGTGGGGATTTTTGATACTGTGGTAATTTTAGAATATAGGCTACATCTTAAACTGTTCCCATCAAATCATCAAAAACAGTATTCTAATTGCAGTGATTAAATTAATTGTCATGTTGTTTTGGTAAATGATGTAAATAAGCTCTCTATAAAAATGGATAACAAATGTTTTAGAAATTGTCTTGTACAAAAATGTTAGCCTTTCCTGTAAAGTGAGCCATAAGTATGTATGAAAAGGTGTGAAATTGGTAGGGCTGATCGGTGGGTTGGCATTTGATTTTTATAACACTCCCGTTCTGTCCCGGTTTGGGCTTTGTTTTCCTGGACTTTTTACTTCATATTGACTACACTACCCAGCATCCACCTCACCTCCACCATCTTTGATTGGACTCTGCACCTGGTTTTGATTTGTGTTGCACCTGTTTTGTGTTTGCCATGTGTTATTTAAGTTCAGTTGTTTGCTTTGTTTCTCGTCCGGTCTTGTTGTAAGTCACTCGTGTTGTTTCGCTGTTATATGGTACCTGTTGGAAATACTTACCCGATTGTCTTTGTTTGGAATTACTTGAAGAACCTATTTTGGAAATACTTACCTGATCACCTGTCTTGGAATTACCTACTTGCAATATTCAACTGTTTAATAAATCATCATTATACACTAACCTGCTGTGTGCTCTTCTGCCTGAACCTTCGTCTTGTTACAATTTTCAATTTTGAGATTCGAATATTCTTATTCTCGAACGCTATGGCATCCCCCAAAACGGTTCTCATTCGCGCTTGTGAATATGAATAGCCCATGAGTGAACGTCATGATTTAATGGCAAATTATTCATATTTCGTTTAGTTTCTTTATTAAGTTAATTTAGGAAAATATTTGGAGTATTTTTTTGTTTGTGACGTGCTGAACGCATAGTTTGATTGCCAACGGCGCAAAAGTGTGGATTTAAATGCATAACGTGAATGACGTTATAACGTTTCAACTGTTGCAGCCATTAAAATAGTTTTGTTTTAATAGTAAATTAGATACATTTCATTTCCATTCTTAATTACGTTAGAAACATGTTTAGAGTATTTGTTTGTTGCTCGGGCACATAAAGTTGAACATATAATAAAGCACAAAATAGGATTTTTATAGGTGTCATGCAGAAGACAAAAATGCAGAAGACCTCAGCACATCGAGTTTTAAAAAAGTTCTGAAAGTAGTAAAGATGCTTTGAGCCGATTGGTCTGCGCAGCACTGCATGATGTCCGACAAGTTTAAGGACCCGGTAAGGACACAGGTTGCATGTCTCTATGTCGCACACACAGAAGTGTCACGTAACAAAGTATTTGTACTTCGTTACCTTACTTAAGTAGAAATTTTGGGTATCTATATGTAGCAGATCGAATCACATGTGCCCAGGTGATTCTACTGACGTTAATTAATAGCCTTGAACTTGCGGGTACATAAGGTGAGAGTTTGCCGCGGTTAGGCGGTTAGGCTGCCAGCTTACCTTGCCTCCTGGGCGGAGGGCCATAGTTTATCTTGCCTCCTTGCTGGCGTTATCGGCCGTTGTTAAAGCTACCTATTTCTCCAGCTGGCCCAATGCTGCCGACAAGTGAATGCCACAAATGGCGTGGGCTGTAGCTCGGGCTCACAACTGTGAATGAGGGGTTTAAAGACCCGTCGGAGCTAAAGGCTAGCTGGGAGGATCACATGGCTGTTTTTACCCTGTTCGTCGTCGCTTGGCACCCGAGTTGGCGTTTCTGTCTCTGAACGAACTGATCTGGATATGTAATGACTGTGTCGCCCTGTTTGTTGTCGCTCGGCATCCGAGTTGGCGCTTCTGGTTCTGGACGAATTGGTGGTCTGGATTGTTGTTTGTTTGTTTCTATGCCTCATGTTTGTATCGTGAGGAATTTGTTTCTTTTACTTTTAAGTTGTCTTAATTGTACTGTGTTACTTAATGTTTAATTTGGAATTTTCTGTATATTGTGTTGGTTTCTTTTTCCTCTTCTTTTTTTTAGCTCTCGGGTCATCTGGAGCGGGAAGCTGCATGTTGTGTGTGATGGTTGTTTTTCTTTGTCACATTTTGAGTGTTGTGTAATTTATACTTGGTACTTGATTTCCTGATTTGATGTGTCTGTGTGATGGGTATGGTGTGGTATTTAAGTCTGTAACCAGCCACCCACTGCAGTCCCCTGCTCTTGGAGAGCTTAATTTCTCTGGGGTGCGTGTCATAGCCTATTTGGCAACTTAAATAGTTGATTAAATAATATTAAATATATTAGCATTTAATAAATTTTTCTACATTTATACTCCTGTCTCTTGCCTGGACCTTTTTGGTAATGAACCTGCGTCCTTAGTATTTTCTCCTGTTTCCTCACAGGGTCGTGAGGTGGCGTAGTCGACTATTTAAAGAGAATTTCGGTTAAATTCTATACCTGGGCCCTTTTTGACCTTGCCCCCCACTCAGCGCCGCTACATGTACTTTACTGGAGTAATACTTTTTCAGCCGACTTTTTACTTCTACTTTTTACACTTTCACGCAATTATCTACTTTCTACTCATTACATTTTAAAAATAGCCTCGTTACTCCTATTTCATTTCGGCTTGTTTTCATTCCGGCTTCTCATCGTCAAAAAAAACCCCTATCCAGATAAATCGCGCCATCCGGATAGAGTGAATTTGATTGTTGGATGAGAAATATAAACATATACCATTCCGACACCCTATTGGTTTGTACGCGATCCATCACATACAAATCACGTCACACTCCAGCAAGGACATAGCGTTGGGGTCGTTACTTAAAAAAGATTGTTTCTTAAAAGTTGTTATTTCTCCACTACTGGCTCATTTATCAAACGGGAGCTTTCTCTTCGTCCTCCACAAATTAAGAATTTTTCGAAATGATACAAAAACAACTTTCGAATGCGCTGCAAGCTCTGCGCACCCAAGTAAGTTACCAGCTATAATGGCTTTCAAAAACTCGACGTCTAATTTGAAAAAGCATATTGAGGTAAGCTGAAATTTTGTTATCAGTCGATTGCTCAGTAATATACATATATGGCATACCTGTCAACACTCCCGGTTTGGTCGGGAGTCTCCTGTTTTTCACACTCATCTCCTGCCACCCTCCTGTTTTGTAATTTCTCCCGTAAAACTCCCGTATTTTCAGTTATTTCTCCTTTGAAACTCCAAGAGCGTTCACGTAAACAATGGGGGATTCTCAAACTTCCTCTTATTATGCCGCTTAAGGTCCATATTCCACTCCGCGTTTTCCATTTAACGCTCGCTGCTTACAGTCTGTGTCCGCTCACTGGAGAGACGACAGATCGTTCCATCGTCGGTTAACGTTAGATGCAGTAGGCTATAGTCTACGTTACAGCTAGTGCTTGATCTGCAGAAGTAAAATTTTCGTAGTTTTTAAAGTATTTCTGTCCGTAATGAATCGTTTTTGCTCTTGGTCTACTGTAATAGTATTTTTGAAAGTTTGTCTAATTAAACTAGAATTTGCTAACCAATAAACAAAAGTTCAAACTACGGGAAGCGTGAAGGGACAAACTGTTTGTACATTTTTAAACTGCGTTTAATTAATGTCTGACGTTGAGATCTCTTGCAAAATGTAAATATTAAATTAAAATGATATCTTGCAGAGCTGCATTAAACAGTGTGTCTTATTCTGAATTACATTTAAGAATTTGAAATGAAAGTTATGTTATGTTAGCCCTATTTGCCCTGCACAACACCCCAGCAACCCCTCCATTGCGGGTCTCCCGGATTCTGGGACCCAAATGTTGAGAGGTATGATATATGGTTCTTTAATGTATTTGCATTGTACTAAAATGCGTTCATTTTCAATGGGCATATACAGTATGCAGCTGAAACAGGTAGCGAGTGCATCCCAAATTTTTCAGCATTAACATTTTAATATAACATTAGCCTATGGCCTTTCAAAAAAGGTTGGTTTTTGAGTAAGTGGAGTAGTGCACAATAGGCCCCTGTGGCGCGGTCTAAGCTTTTGTCCTTAATGGCATTTTTTCCTTACATTACTTTTACTTTTATACTTTAAGTAGTTTTGAAACTAGTACTTTTACACTTTTACTTGAGTAAGGAGCTTGAGTTGATACTTTAACTTCTACAGAAATATTTTTAAACCCTAGTATCTATACTTCTACCTGAGTAATGAATGTGAATACTTTTGACACCACTGCGCACGTATCCAGCGTTTTTTTTCTTATGGTGACAGCTGAAGCTGAATGAGGAATTTAAACATACTCGTGCCCGTCATGCGTTTAAATCTGCATCTCATGGCTTGGCAATCAAACGTTCTGTGTCTGAGCAACAAACAAATAATCCAAACATGTTTCTAAACTTACATAATAAAGAAAGGAAAAAAATCTATCTAATTTACCATTGAAACAAATCTAAATTATTTTAATGTCTGCAACAGTTTAAACGTTATAATGTCATTCATGTTATTTAAATCTGCACTTTAGTGCCACTGTTTCCATATTGTTTTGCACTTTTGTGTGTGTGTGTCCGCGTTAGTGTGCATGTTTATGTATTTGTGTGCGTGAGTGTGTGTGTTTGATGAGTGCGGGGTGTGGGTGTAATCTTTCAATATGTTGTTCTTACTTTCCTTTTACAAATGTAATGTTTTGCTTTTAGTCATTTTGTCTCACATCTGCTTTGTAACAATGAAAATTGTAAAAAGCGTTATATAAATAAAGTTGAATTGGCAATCAAACTATGCATTCAGTACCTGAGTCACAAACAAAAATACTCCAAACATTTTTTTAAATTAAACTTTTTTAAGGTGAGGCGCGCTGCTTCCGGCTCGCCGCTGTTCTGTAGTTTATTAAATGTTTATTAATTCTGAACGTGTTGCATGCTCATATTGCACCAAAATGCAATACTGCACTCCCTTGGGTCGCAGCAACATGCCCTTTCCCTCCGAATATTCGGTGTTGATTACTACTGAAGCTTCGAAGCTCAAACAAATGGTATTCGGACCAGCCCTATAGAAATTGGAAATATCTGTCATTCCCTATTGACTTTGTGAAAAGCGTGTACACTGTACACAATACAATTAATAATCATACATACTATTGCCTACATAGCAAAATATTTGCAACAATATACAGCCATGAAGAGAACACTCACAAAATTATTTTCAGTTGATCTGAATTTACTATTTCTAGTAATAGAAACGTTAAGGTAAAATTATTATTTTTGTTTCAGTCTGTTCTCAGAAACTACAAATGAGAATTATTTATTTTCAAAAAAAATTTATACAACAAACTGTTAAAAAAAATACAGTGAATACTGTAGTCGTGAAGACTGTATAATGCACTGTTAATGATTACTGTTAATGGTGCCAATCATCTTTGAGGTATAATGCACTGTTAGGGAATAGGAGGACAGTAGAGAGCAAGTGGTTTAAAGTACTTAATGTATTTAATATTTTGTAGAAGTGGGCAGTCTATGCTGGTATAAAAGCACCTGATGAATCTGTTTCTTGTCAGACTGAGCATCAATACACAACTAATATTATTCAATAAACAGCACATTTCATTCTATCATTAGTTACTCTTGTCTGCTGTTCTTTTCGCTTGATCTCTTTAACTGTCTTGTGGTTGATCTGAAGAGTTATCTCACAGCAAAGTTTGATATTTTGAGTACAGATTTAGTAATTTACTGGCATAGAGAGATCTGAAACCTAGTGCAAGAACTAGTGAACTGATCAACTATTAGCAGAGGATGGAATGACAGTTTACACAGATCATTTTAAGTCATATAGCCATAGTTGAATCCATCAAAACCAAATTCCTCAAATAAATAATACTGTTTAAATATATGGTGTGTATAATATATAAGTCATAGAAACTGGCAACAATGCCATTCAAATTTATGAACAGGATTGAGTAATATTTTAATGTTTTATATTTTAAATATATTTAAATTAAATGATCTCAAATTAAAAACACTATATATAGAGAGGCGCCCCAGTAGGTTAGGTTAGGTTAGGTTAGGGTTATAGGGACTTTTGCGAAGACTGCACCCCCTGTGAACTGCACCCCCCCCCCTTATCTCGAGAACGGTTTGTAGTAGAAACTTGAAAGTTGGTATATATGCTAACGAGAGGACGAACTTTCGATGGGACGTGCTTTTGAGTCTCTAGCGCCACCACAGGCCGAGATAAGGTAGTTGTTGAGGTAAAAAGTGAAGTATCTGGAGAAGGGTGAGAGATGGGCCAAATTTGAGGTGATTTTTGAAGTCAGGGTGGAAAATCAGTGCGAGTTGACATGTGACTTGTGAAAAACAAGTGTCGGAAAGCGATTCGACAGAGGTGGAGCAGTAGGTAGCAGTAGGGGTTATAGGGGCAAAAACGAAGATTGCCCATTCCTGAGTTGCCCATATCCCGTTTTGTCGAGAACGGTTGATAGTAGAAACTTGAAACTTGGTACATATAGTAGTTAAGGGACGCCCGTTTGATTTCAAGTGCTTTTGAGTCTGTAGCGCCACCACAGGCCGAGATAAGGTAGTGCACTCCCATTTTTTGAGTGTAGAATTTGAAATTTCCCATGTCTATATATGGTTTCGGGGTCGCTGAAGACGGTGGTGAAGGTTTGGAGTCGATGCGAGCTTTCGTTTGGGAATGCACCCCATGGTGAAATGTTTTTTTCCGAAAATTTTCCTAAGTGTAAAAGTGAAAAATCGTTCCCCCAGAAAGCATTTTTCTACACGTTTTGCGTCATTTGGAGTCGATCTGTATAGCTTTAGCGTGTCATTATTGTTGTGATTTGGACTTTGCGTAAAAGGGCCGTAAATGCGTGAAAAAGCATGCAATTTGGCGTCGCCGTAAGTCTGGCAACGAAGGTTGTAGAACGTTGAGCTTTCCAACGACATACGGCCCGAGCAGCTGCGACGCTCCCAAGCCAAGATAGAGGCCCGAACAGAAAGTCGCCCGAAAAAGTTATCTCCGCCCAGGAAGGTCGCAGCAGTGCGCGGTCGGTCGGGTTTGAAAGAAGTCGCCGAGACGTTTCCAACGACACCAAGCACGAGCCGATGCGACCTTCGTAGGCCGAGATATTCTTTGGACACCCGTTTCTATGTGGCGCCCCCTATCCGCCAGGGAAGGTCGCAGCAGGTCGAGCCTAGGCTCGTCGGAAAGGTGGCATCCAGAGCTTTCCGAGGATACGTGGCTCGACCGTCTCTTACGTTCCTACAGGAAGCTACGGTCAGTGTAACATGCATAGGAAAGGTGAGTTTTTGGCCAAGTTCGGATGGGATTTTTCGACTTTTTGAGTGTTTTTCGAGTGAAACGGCGAGGTCAGAAAGAGTTTTGCTGAAAATTGGCATTTTTTCACGTGGTTTGGAGGAGAACAGAGCAGGTCAGAAAGATTTTTTAGTAAAAGCGAGAAGGTCAGAAAGAAATTTGGCCTTTTTCCCCACGGACATTAGGTGTCAGGGCAGGTTGCGGGTGGGGGATAGATGGAGAGAAGGAAGAGAGCGGGTTGGGTTAGGTTAGGGTGAAAAGAATCTCACACCCCAAACTATGTTTGGGGATGAGTTGTGCACTGTCCATCCCCTATCTGCGTGAGACTCAGACATTTAAAAGGGCATTTCATGTTTTAGAAATATAATTTCTCCAAATTTGGTGTGGGGGAGTCCAATTTTAGGGTAAATATCTTTTAGGGGTGTAAATTTAGGTGTTAGGGACAGAGTTCGATATGGGGATTCCAAATGTAGGTGTTAGGGACAGAATTTGGGTTAGGGTTAGGTTAGGTTAGGTTTTGAAAATACAACAATCCCCCCCACAGCATCTCGCCATGGTTTGGTATAGGGGACTGAGGAAAAGGCACGGGCCGGCGCATGGTTTTGAGTGTTGACGGACCCCTATCTAACGCATGGAGTGTTATAATCAACCCCCTGGTTGTTTTCAAAAGTCGGTTTGGGTAGGTCCAGGATTGGGTTGGAAAAAATATATAATATATAGCCTCCCCACTGCGACTCGCCGTAGTTTTTTATAAAAGGTTAGTCCACCGGTTGATGGTCTGGGTCGACGGATTGGGATAAGTGGTAGTAAACCGATGGTGTAAGTATTTAGGTATCAAGGGGACGGTTGAGGTGATCTAAGTTGGTCGCAAGGTGGTTTGGATTCCAATTGAAGGTAGGTTTTACTGGAAGGTAAGTATAGTTCAAAGGTGAGTACGGGGTCGAAGGTAGGTACTGGGTAAGGTGGGATTTGGATAAATCCGGCAATTTAGATTTACGGACCTTAGGTGTTAGGCGATCCAGGTGTATTCCATTGGGTGTTAATTGATCTAGGTTAACTGCTACTGGGTGTTAGATGGTCTGGGTTTAATGATTTAAGGCGGTCTGGGTTTATTGACATTAGGTGTTAGGTAATCTAAAAGTTTAATTGGGGTAATTGTCCTTAGGTGTTGGGGCAGGTAGGGATAGGGTTTTAGCAAATACAACCGTTCCCCCATGACATCTTGTCGTGGTTTGGTACAGGGGACCGAGGAGGAGTGCGGGCCTGTGCATGTGTTTGAGCGTTGATGGACTCTAATCTAATGTGCTGTAAGGAGGGTCAATTCACTGGTTGATCGGTCTGAGTCAAAGGTATTGGGTAATCAGAATAATTAAATTCGAAGGTGTAGGTGGTCCGGATTTTTTCTAAAAAAGGTAAGTATTGGGTTTAAGGTAAGTATTGTATTGGATCAAGGTAGGTATTAAGTCGAGGATGGGTATAAGGTTGGTTTAAACAAGTGATTTTTAGGTGAAGACCTATTGGGTCTGAAGGTGAGTTTTAGGTCCAAGGTAGGTATGAGATCGAAGGTAGGTGAAGGTCAAAGGTAGGTATTTAGGTTGGTCCGATCAAGTGATTTTTAGGTGAAGACCCGATGGGTCAGAAGTATTGGCTAACGTAATGCGTGGGAATTGGATCCAAGGTATTATGAATATTGGATCAGTGTTGGAAAAAGCGAGGGTAGGTGCAAGGACTTTGCCTTCTCTCCCAATGTGGTTTTGGAAGAAATTTCAGAGACACATCCTCAGTAGTAGTACAACTCGTGGATCGTAGAGTGTTTCGGCCTTTACTACTAGACACTCTCCCCACGAGTGGCCCGCCGTGGTGGATCCTGTCCACGACGTGTGTCTCGTATCCAATTGGTTTAACGGTGCGCAGAGTGACACCCAAAGGTTTTGTTGGGGTCGGAGGTGGCCCGTGGCCCGACGCAACTGGTAACGATTTGGCAATGTTGTGTCTATTAAGGAGCGAGTGGATTGGAGTTAAGGATTTAAGTATTGGACAGTAGTATCCTGTTGGGGAATAAGTATTATGGCTAAGGATAGGTGTTAGGGGGTTTCCGTGAATGTATATAATAAGGACGTTACAAACTGTTATTGATTGGTAAATGGTCCTGTGTTGGGTTAAATAAAAGCGTTTGTGGAGGATTTATGGCATTTGGTATCGGTGGGATGAATTATTATTGTAACACAGCCTGTATTGGCGTAACTAAGGCAATATTGTGCCTATTAAGAAGCGAGTGGTTTGGAGTCAAAGATCAAATATTGGGTAGTACTCTGTTGGGGAATAAGTATTATGGCTGAGGATAGGTGTTAAGGGATTTCAGTGAAGGTTATAATAAGGGATTGTTGAAAATTGTTATTAATTAGTTATTGTCCTGTGTTGGGTTAAATAAGGGCATTTGTGGAGGATTATGGCATTAGTTATCGGCGGGACGAACTGTTGTGTAACCCGGCCGGTATTGGCGTAACTAAGCTAAGCCCCTGGTTCTCTCCGAAGAGGAATCTGTTTTTTGAAAGGTCTGCCGAATAGGACGAGAGAATTCAAACGGTTGGTAAGCCCGGATCTCCACCTGACTGGGAGGAGGCCTAGGCCTACAGGCGAAGAGAAGTAAGGATGGCGAAGTCGGAGAGGTATTTCCAAGCCTGACTGGGCGAGAAAATACCGGGTGTGGTGCAGATGTGCTGTGCATGAGTGATGCTAGGCATCGGTAAAAGATTGGGTTCCCATTAAAGTCCTTCAACCCTGGACTGCCGTCCCTGCGTGCTATCCTAGTGGATGCAGGGGGGCGGGATACCTACCTCTCGAGAACCCTTGTTAACACCGCTAGGTTGCCAGGAACTCGAGTAAACCAACGCTCAACGATACCCAAAAGGAGAGAGAGAGATAGATGTAGGGAAGTGTGTGAAAGAAGAAAGGCGGAGGAAATGTCTGGCGGGGGAACAAGTCCCCAGGCTTCTACCAGACACGCCCCCTAGGGAATACGCAACCCAAACAGACATCATCCTAGCCAGAACAACCGGAAGGCGCAATATTCCCTAAGAGGGGAGAGGATCGTTGGAATTAATCCCATAACCGCTGACAGGCGTTTCAATGGTGGTGAGTAACAAGGTGTGGTTTTGGTGTAAAAGGTTGGCGTATTTTTAGGTCAATTCCCGTTAATTCATGCTGAGATGTTTCAGGGAGAGGCCCCGGGGTTAAAGGAAAAAGGTCCGACGAAGAAGGACTCAGAAAAGGCCTGTTTTTGGGATAAAATAGCGATCTCATGAATATGCAAATGAGTTAGCGGTTTTTCCGGTTTTTTAGTGCTAGTTTCTCCAATTCTGGTCCGTTTTTTCTCCCGTTTTTTCGTGGTAGTAGATCTGGGTCTTAGGTGGATGCTTGGTGTGTGATTCAAAGGGTAAAAACGCAGTGTCATATTATCGATTCACCGTCAATATAGGCAGCGGATCTCCGCCTAGGTGTATTTTTTGAAAAATGCAGATTTTGAACTGTGTCATGGGTAATATTCCCGTTGGGGGGCCAAAGGGCGATCGAACTCGGTCCCCACAGATTATAAGGTATTCTGATTCTGAAATTCAGTTCCCGTGGTGTTAAGGTGACCTGGGTTTTTCTGATAATATGGTGTTAGGCCATGTAGGCTCACTGACATTAGGAGTTAGGTAGCTTGGGTTAACTGATATTTGATATTTATTTATTTATTTATTTTATTTATTTATTTATTATTTTTAACTAAATTCCATTTATTTTATTTATTATTTATTATTTTTAACTAGGTTAACCGGCCTTTAAGTGCCCGGCCATCCAGGTGTATTGGCATTACGTTTTTAAGCCACCTATGTTTTATTGATATTAGCTTGATACCAATACATCTAGGTTGTTGACCTTAGGTGTTGGGCGACCTTGGTTTACTGACATCCGGTATCAAGTGATTTAGATTAAATGATCCTAAGGTTTAGATGACTTGGGTTACTGACATTAGGTGTTGAGCGGCCTAGTTCTACAGACATTCGGTGTTTAGACGGCCTGTGGTTACTTGAATATGGTGTTAGATGGACTGGGGTTACTATCATTAGGTGTTGGGTTTGGTGTTGGTCAGGAGATCGTCAAATGCGGGTACGTCAACGAGATGATGTCTCTCTGGACCCCGTGGGTTCGGTTTTGTATTGGTGCATTCCCCAATTCGGATGAGATGAGTATAGAAACCAGGCGATGGACCATGTCAAGATGTCTAGGAACCCCACCGCCAGATGGCCAGGTAGGCCAGTGGATAATTTAAAGGGAGAGAAGGAGAAAAGAACAGAAAGGAGTAGATTAGGTCGAACAGCAGGACTGTGCCGGCCGACCTCCCCCGCCTGACTGGGCTTGGGGTCGCTCACCCACCCGTCCCCCAGAGAAAAACCCCAGAGGACCAGGTGGGCCAGCGGATAACTGACAAGAAGAAGAGAATGGAGAAGAGTGCATTAGGTCCACCAGCAGGACTGTGCCGGCCGACCTCCCCCGCCCGACTGGGCTTGGGGTCGCTCGCCCACCCGTCCCCCAGAGGAAACCCCCGGAGGACCAGGTGGGCCAGCGGATAGGATTTCAAATGTATACTGACGAGGGAGCGAAGAGATGAATACGTAGATAAATAAAACAATATGGGGTAGAAGGTGTCCAAAAGTGGCCGAACCCCCGTTGGCCTAAATGGCAGTTCCATCCCAACCCTCAAAATTAAACTAATACCCTATCCCAACTGTAAGAGTAACTGTGACTGATGTCAACACCCTAGGTCCGAAGGCACTGGCAAGGGTAGGTTTTGAAAATACAACAATCCCCCCCAGCATCTCGCCATGGTTTGGTATAGGGGACTGAGGAAAAGGCACGGGCCGGCGCATGGTTTTGAGTGTTGACGGACCCCTATCTAACGCATGGAGTGTTATAATCAACCCCCTGGTTGTTTTCAAAAGTCGGTTTGGTAGGTCCAGGATTGGGTTGGAAAAAATATATAATATATACCTCCCCCACTGCGACTCGCCGTAGTTTGTTTATAAAAGGTTAGTCCACCCGTTGATGGGTCTGGTCGACGGATTGGGATAAGTGGTAGTAAAACGATGGTGTAAGTATTTAGGTATCAAGGGGACGGTTGAGGTGATCTAAGTTGTCGCAAGGGGTTTGGATTCCAATTGAAGGTAGGTTTTACTGGAAGGTAAGTATAGTTCAAAGGTGAGTACGGGGTCGAAGGTAGGTACTGGGTAAGGTTGGGATTTGGATAAATCCGGCAATTTAGATTTACGGACCTTAGGTGTTAGGCGATCCAGGTGTATTCCATTGGTGTTAATTGATCTAGGTTGCTGCTACTGGGTGTTAGATGGTCTGGGTTTAATGATTTAAGGCGGTCTGGGTTTATTGACATTAGGTGTTAGGTAATCTAAAAGTTTAATTGGGGTAATTGTCCTTAGGTGTTGGGGCAGGTAGGGATAGGGTTTTAGCAAATACAACCGTTCCCCCATGACATCTTGTCGTGGTTTGGTACAGGGGACCGAGGAGGAGTGCGGGCCTGTGCATGTGTTTGAGCGTTTGATGGACTCTAATCTAATGTGCTGTAAGGAGGGTCAATTCACTGGTTGATCGGTCTGAGTCAAAGGTATTGGGTAATCAGAATAATTAAATTCGAAGGTGTAAGGTGGTCCGGATTTTTCTAAAAAAGGTAAGTATTGGTTTAAGGAAGTATTGTATTGGATCAAGGTAGGTATTAAGTCGAGGATGGGTATAAGGTTGGTTTAAACAAGTGATTTTTAGGTGAAGACCTATTGGGTCTGAAGGTGAGTTTTAGGTCCAAGGTAGGTATGAGATCGAAGGTAGGTGAAGGTCAAAGGTAGGTATTTAGGTTGGTCCGATCAAGTGATTTTTAGGTGAAGACCCGATGGGTCAGAAGTATTGGCTAACGTAATGCGTGGGAATTGATCCAAGGTATTATGAATATTGGATCAGTGTTGGAAAAGCGAGGGTAGGTGCAAGGACTTTGCCTTCTCTCCCAATGTGGTTTTGGAAGAAATTTCAGAGACACATCCTCAGTAGTAGTACAACTCGTGGATCGTAGAGTGTTTCGGCCTTTACTACTAGACACTCTCCCCACGAGTGGCCCGCCGTGGTGGATCCTGTCCACGACGTGTGTCTCGTATCCAATTGGTTTAACGGTGCGCAGAGTGACACCCAAAGGTTTTGTTGGGGTCGGAGGTGGCCCGTGGCCCGACGCAACTGGTAACGATTTGGCAATGTTGTGTCTATTAAGGAGCGAGTGGATTGGAGTTAAGGATTTAAGTATTGGACAGTAGTATCCTGTTGGGGAATAAGTATTATGGCTAAGGATAGGTGTTAGGGGGTTTCCGTGAATGTATATAATAAGGAGACGTTACAAACTGTTATTGATTGGTAAATGGTCCTGTGTTGGGTTAAATAAGCGTTTGTGGAGGATTTATGGCATTTGGTATCGGTGGGATGAATTATTATTGTAACACAGCCTGTATTGGCGTAACTAAGGCAATATTGTGCCTATTAAGAAGCGAGTGGTTTGGAGTCAAAGATCAAATATTGGGTAGTACTCTGTTGGGGAATAAGTATTATGGCTGAGGATAGGTGTTAAGGGATTTCAGTGAAGGTTATAATAAGGGATTGTTGAAAATTGTTATTAATTAGTTATTGTCCTGTGTTGGGTTAAATAAGGGCATTTGTGGAGGATTATGGCATTAGTTATCGGCGGGACGAACTGTTAGTGTAACCCGGCCGGTATTGGCGTAACTAAGCTAAGCCCCTGGTTCTCTCCGAAGAGGAATCTGTTTTTTGAAAGGTCTGCCGAATAGGACGAGAGATTCAAACGGTTGGTAAGCCCGGATCTCCACCTGACTGGGAGGAGGCCTAGGCCTACAGGCGAAGAGAAGTAAGGATGGCGAAGTCGGAGAGGTATTTCCAAGCCTGACTGGGCGAGAAAATACGGTGTGTGCAGATGTGCTGTGCATGAGTGATGCTAGGCATCGGTAAAAGATTGGGTTCCCATTAAAGTCCTTCAACCCTGGACTGCCGTCCCTGCGTGCTATCCTAGTGGATGCAGGGGGGGGGGATACCTACCTCTCGAGAACCCTTGTTAACACCGCTAGGTTGCCAGGAACTCGAGTAAACCAACGCTCAACGATACCCAAAAGGAAGAGAGAGAGATAGATGTAGGGAAGTGTGTGAAAGAAGAAAGGCGGAGGAAATGTCTGGCGGGGGAACAAGTCCCCAGGCTTCTACCAGACACGCCCCCTAGGGAATACGCAACCCAAACAGACATCATCCTAGCCAGAACAACCGGAAGGCGCAATATTCCCTAAGAGGGGAGAGGATCGTTGGAATTAATCCCATAACCGCTGACAGGCGTTTCAATGGTGGTGAGTAACAAGGTGTGGTTTTTGGTGTAAAAGGTTGGCGTATTTTTAGGTCAATTCCCGTTAATTCATGCTGAGATGTTTCAGGGAGAGGCCCCGGGGTTAAAGGAAAAAAGGTCCGACGAAGAAGGACTCAGAAAAGGCCTGTTTTTGGGATAAAATAGCGATCTCATGAATATGCAAATGAGTTAGCGGTTTTTTCCGGTTTTTTTAGTGCTAGTTTCTCCAATTCTGGTCCGTTTTTCTCCCCGTTTTTTCGTGGTAGTAGATCTGGGTCTTAGGTGGATGCTTGGTGTGTGATTCAAAGGGTAAAAACGCAGTGTCATATTATCGATTCACCGTCAATATAGGCAGCGGATCTCCGCCTAGGTGTATTTTTTGAAAAATGCAGATTTTGAACTGTGTCATGGGTAATATTCCCGTTGGGGGCCAAAGGGCGATCGAACTCGGTCCCCACAGATTATAAGGTATTCTGATTCTGAAATTCAGTTCCCGTGGTGTTAAGGTGACCTGGGTTTTTCTGATAATATGGTGTTAGGCCATGTAGGCTCACTGACATTAGGAGTTAGGTAGCTTGGGTTAACTGATATTTGATATTTATTTATTTATTTATTTTATTTATTTATTTATTATTTTTAACTAAATTCCATTATTTTATTATTTATTTATTATTTTTAACTAGGTTAAACCGGCCTTTAAGTGCCCGGCCATCCAGGTGTATTGGCATTACGTGTTTAAGCCACCTATGTTTTATTGATATTAGCTTGATACCAATACATCTAGGTTGTTGACCTTAGGTGTTGGGCGACCTTGGTTTACTGACATCCGGTATCAAGTGATTTAGATTAAAATGATCCTAAGGTTTAGATGACTTGGGTTACTGACATTAGGTGTTGAGCGGCCTAGTTCTACAGACATTCGGTGTTTAGACGGCCTGTGGTTACTTGAATATGGTGTTAGATGGACTGGGGTTACTATCATTAGGTGTTGGGTTGGTGTTGGTCAGGAGATCGTCAAATGCGGGTACGTCAACGAGATGATGTCTCTCTGGACCCCGTGGGTTCGGTTTTGTATTGGTGCATTCCCAATTCGGATGAGATGAGTATAGAAACCAGGCGATGGACCATGTCAAATGTCTAGGAACCCCACCGCCAGATGGCCAGGTAGGCCAGTGGATAATTTAAAGGGAGAGAAGAAGAAAAGAACAGAAAGGAGTAGATTAGGTCGAACAGCAGGACTGTGCCGGCCGACCTCCCCCGCCTGACTGGGCTTGGGGTCGCTCACCCACCCGTCCCCCAGAGAAAAGTTAAGGGTTAGGGTTAGGGTTAGGGTTAGG